>JAYESA010000006.1:95180595-96485595 GCA_036927795.1 Iris macrosiphon
GAGAGTGATGCCTCCACGCGATGCTACCAAGGGAATCATCTGCTTCCTCAGCACATTCTCCCTACGATCCAGAATCTCTATCGGCTGCTCTGGATAACTGAGAGTCGGACCTACCTGGATCTCCGAGTGATCCAATACACGGCTAGGATCTGCCACGTACCATCTTAACTGCGACACGTGGAACACGTTGTTCACTCTCTCTAGTACAGGAAGTAAGTCTAGTATGTAGGCCACTACATCGACCCTCTCAAGAATACTGAGGAGTCCGATGTACCGTGGACTAAGCTTTTTGCCTCCACCAAAGCGAATCGTGCCCCGAGTCAGAGAAATCCTCAAGAACACATGATCGCCAATCTAACACAAAACACAGCTTAAGTACCCCAACCAAAACAAAATAATCATAAGCAAAACAAATAAAACATATACCTCAAACTCCAATGGTCTCCGGTGGCTATCGGCCCAATGTCGCTGTCTGTCATGCGCCACCCGAAGTCTATCCCTGATAAGCTTCACTTCTTAACTGCATCCATGACCATCTCTGGTCCCAATAAGGCTATCTCATCAACATCATCCCAGGATAATGGAGTGCGACATCTCCGTCCATACAGTGCCTCAAATGGTGACATCTCAATATTAGCCTGGTAGCTGTTGTTATAAGCAAACTCTATCAGGTGAAGATGATCCTCCCAAGAGTCTCCAAAGTCTAAAATATAAGTGTGTAGCATATCCTCGAGAGTCTAGATAGTCCTCTCTGACTTTTCGTCTGTCTGAGGGTGATATGCGGTACAAAACTTGAGTAGGGTACCCAAGTTAGCCTACAAACTCCTCCAGAAGTGGAATATGAAATGACTATCCCGATCTGAGACTATGCTCACAGGAACTCCATACAATCTGATTATCTGTCGTATATATATATCTCTGCGAGCTTCTCTGTGGATGTACCCACTTTAAATGGCAAGAAGTGGACTAATTTGATCAATCTATCTACGATGACCCAAATCGAGTCTTTACCACCTGGAGAACGTGGAAGCCCTAATACAAAATCTATCGTCACGTGCTCCAACTTCCACTCTGTAATGGGTACAGGATGAAGCAATCCACTTGGTCTCTGTCTCTCCTCCTTTACCTGCTGGCATGCCAGACATTTGGATAAGAAGCTCATCACCTCCCTCTTCATACCATACCACCAAAAGTTCTCTATCATGTCTCTATACATCTTGTTGGACCTGGATATATAGAGTAGCGAGATCGATGTACCTCCAGAAGAACCTTCTCGCACAATGCCCCACTCGGTACACACAATCTAGTACCGTGCCACAATGATCCATCCTCTGTAATAGTGAAGTCCTCTGCCAATCCCATCTGGACCTGCGCTCTGATGCTCCTCAGAGACTCATTCTCGAATTGTGCGACTCTAATTCGGTCCATCATCTCCGACTATACCTGAAGTCCCCACATCTGTATCGCGACTCCAAGAAGTAGCACCAGGACCTAAACTGTCAAGATTTGCCAATAAGTGCCTGTCTCTCGTCAATTACATATCCACTTGATACCTGCTAAAGGCATCTGCGACTATATTGGCCTTCCATGGATGGTACTACAATGATATGTTAAAGTCCTTTATCAACTCTAATTATCATCTCTGCCTTATGCTGAACTCTTTCTGTGTAAACACATACTTCAAGCTCTTGTGGTCTGTAAAGATCTTCACACGCTCTCCGTACAAGTAGTATTTCTACAGCTTTAGAGCAAAGATGACTGCTGCCAACTCCAAGTCATGGGTAGGGTAATTTTTCTTATGAGAGCATAATTGCCTGGAAGCATAGGCAATCACCTTTCCATTCTGCTGCAACACACATCCCAAACCCTTACTCGAAGCATCACTATATATGAAAAATTCTTCCGTTCCTGATAGCAACGTCAATATTGGAGCCGTAGTCAACCTCTTCTTTAGCTCATCAAATGCGGCCTGACACTCCTCCGTCGAGACAAACTCTATGTCGTTCCTGGTTAGACTAGTCTTTAGCTCAATAATCCTGGAAAAATCCTAAACAAATCTCCTATAATATAGCCTGCCAATCCAAGAAAGATCATGATCAATGCTACTGAACTCTGGGTAGACCACGACTCAACTGCTGATATCTTTTTCGGGTCTACTGAGATTTTGCCTCCTACAATCACATGCCCAAGGAATTCAATATTATCAAGGAAGAACTCATACTTCAAAAACTTACCATAAAGCTTCTCATTTCTGAGGGTCTCCAGAACTATCCTCAGGTGCTTCTCATGCTCCTCCGGTGTCTTCGAATAAATTAATATATCATCAATAAATATCACCATAAACTATCCAGGTACTGATAAAACACCTTATTCATCATGTTCATGAATATCGCTGGGGCATTGGTCAACCCAAATGGTATCAGCAAGAACTCAAACTGCCAATACCGAGTCCTGAAAGCAATCTTCGGAATGTCTTTCTTCTTTAATTTTACCTGATGGTACCCCGACCTCAAATCTAACTTTGAGAATACCTTCACTCCGCTCAATTGATCAAAAAGATCATCAATCCACGGTAAAAGGTATTTATTCTTGATAGTGAGATTATTGAGAGATATGTAGTCGATACTCATACGTACTGACCCATCCTTCTTCGGTACAAACAATACCGGAGCACCCCACAGTGATGAACTGGACCTGATGAAGCCTTTATCTTGTAACTCATCCACCTTCTTCTTCAACTCTACCAGTTCACTATTGTTAACCCTATAGATGTGCTGGGATATTAGCTCTGCGCCTGGTACCAAATCTATAAAGAACTCAATATCTCGGTCTGGCGGCAAACCCGATAATTCCTCTAGAAATATATCCATAAATTTTACAATCAAAGGATGTGGCAACTCATGCTCTTCCACCGAAGCTCTACAGAAGACTCACTCGCTCTGCCCTGGTGCTCCTCTGGAGAACTCAAACTCTGGCTCTCCTAGCGTCTAAAATAAAACTCTGTCTCCACGATAATCAATAATAGCATGGTGCCTACTCAACCAATCCATCCCGAGTACTATATCGTAGCTCATAAGTGGAATTACGAGTAGACACACGATCAACTCTCGGCCTCCCATAAAAACTCTTCGATCCTTACAAACATCACTGACCAGGATAATGTCACCCCCGGTCATGACCTTGCAAGTCCTCGCCAACGGTTCAGCCTTAATATGATACTTCAAAGCAAAAGATACAGATACGAAACTATGTGAAGCACCAAAATCAAATAAAGCATGAGCTAAAAAAAGAATCAAGACTGAACCTGAGATGACATCTCCAACTGGCTCCTCTTCCTCGATCGTCATGGCGAAAGCTCGTCCTTGGCGTTGAGCACCTCTCTGATGCTGCTAGTGCTGAGTGAATCACTACTACTGTGGTGGTAATGGAGGTCCCATCTACTGTCCCGCTGGTGTTCTCGTAGGTGCTCTCTATGCTTGGCCTCCGCCCTAACTTGCTCGAACTAGATCTAGAACACAATCTCGCAACTGGTGGCATATCTCCCTACAATAGAGGCATACCCCAAGCCTTTTTCTGCAGATCTCCTGTGTATGTCCTATCTTCCCACAGTAAGTGCATTATGGGGCATGTTGTGCTGGTCTCGATGCCTGATATGCCTGTTGCATCGGTGCCCAAAATGATGCCTGAAACTGGTGTCTCGGCTGCTGGTGAAAGTGCCTTTGCTGGTGGTGGTGAAAGTGAGGCCGCTGTGCTGGGCCCGCACTATGACTAGCCCCTGAATAATCTCTCATCCTCTTGGAGCCGAGCTCCAAATCATCCTCTTTCTGTTGTGCCTCCGCTAGAATCTCTTCAAATGTAGCGGTGCGGTATCCACTAGTATGAGATTTAATCTTCTTGTTCAAACCTTTTCTGAATTTCTGGGCCTTCCTCCGGGGATTCTACCTCTCCACGAAGTGACCCAATATACAGTACTCTGCTGCATAATCATCCACCATCATACCTCCCCGGACGAGATACTAAAACTGGCTCTCTAAAGATGTCATAGCCACATCTGGGAAGAAGTTTTTCTTGAAGAGCTCCTTAAATGCTTCCCAAGTAAGTCCCGGTGCTAAGATCCAGTAGTCCATCCTGAACCAAGTCAATGTAATTTCAAACATCATGCTTCCTACGGCCTCTACCTACAACCTCTTTGGAATCTACACCAGCCACAGGTTTCTTTCAATGTCTTCTATCTAATCATCTGCATAAATAATCCCCATAATGCCTTTAAAGTCCTTCGGCCCCATCCTCTTGAAGTCTATGATAGTCCCCAGCCTCGGCTGCTATGGGGTAAACTGAGGTGGAGCTACCTGTGGCTGGACCAATGCAACCCTCTCGACTGCGGCAAGTTCTAGCTAATAAGCATTTTAAATGTACTGTCGTATAACCTCTGACTAGCGCTTTTGGGCCTATATATGCTAAAAGAGCGCAAACACCTACGTCTGATCAACTGTGGGTGGTGGAGGTGGAAACTCCTCTGAGACTGTCGGCACTGTCCTCTATAGAGGAGGTGGAGCATCCCCTATAACAGCTGCGAAAATACCCACTAGACTGGTGAAGCGATCCTCTTAACTGAAGCTGCTGGAACAGTGTCTGCTGGTGCTGCCCTCAGAGGCGATAAAGTGACCGACTTCGCTGACACTGTGCCTGAGCGCTGGGAACGTGTCTTCGGTGACATCTAAAGATATATTGCAACAAAGGAATAAATATAGAGTAAGATACGGTATTACTAAGGAAGGACAGAATTATTCGAAGTAAAGCAAGCATTCAGATAGATAAAGATAGCAAGCAATAATTGAAAGTGTTTTCTAGTTATGATTGAGTATCCTCTCAGCCTATATCCTATATCCTAAAATAAGCTTGTAGTAGTACAACTAAATTATTATACTACCACGACATCGCTCTAAATATGACTCTGGACCTGCGTGGGCCACCACTAAAAATGTGTCATGACCCGCACCGGAATAAGGGCACAAGGTGAACAACGCCCAGCCTATGCCGCAGCATCGACGGTAGAACATTTTCTGGGTCAATATAACTATCTACACATCTCACACAATATATACATAAGGTACCTGTCATGCTATCTTAACTCTAAATGGAGGACAATATGATAATATAGTAATGGTAAATAATACTCAATCACAATAACAAACTAGCGTAGGAATGGCATGATATGGATTAGAAATAAAAGGAAAACAGAAATCTCAATACAAGTCCAATCTCAACATAAGTCTCAAAATAATAATACATGCCATAAAGTCTACTAAAATCAAATACAGCTCATAAAGAAAAGTCTAAGTCTCTCCAGCCGGTGGTACAATCTCAAGAGGCTTTGTGGGTACTGGCTCAACTGCCTTACCATCATGCGGTCCGTAATACGTAGGACACTAGTCCTCTAATGAATTATCTAAAGATATATATCCAGTCAGGATTGGAGCAAAGTACAACCCAATAGCAGTTTCAATAATTAACAGAAACTATGAAACATGAATAGCAATAAAAATAAATAATGGAAGTAACTGAACTAACATATATCCCGAACAAGAGTATCATAGTACGTAATGGCAGAAACAGAGAACAATATGGTGATGAGAAATAAGGTAATGTACTGGAATAAAGGAAACCACAATAATGAATGTGCCTTAAAATATTAGTAAGATAATGTGATGGGCTTGGGCCTAACATGAGCTATATATAAAAGGTGAGCTAGCGTGATCGCATGTCACACCTTTTCCAGATTTGGTATTATTGAATTTGTGATATTTAAAATTTTCTCTGTAGATGTATTCATACTATATTTACATATTGGTTCATGTTAAATATGTTATATTTATTTAATTATATTCATGTTTATTGTGGGAGACTACACGAGACCAGTAGTGAACATCTTGAAAAATTGACATGGACCCGTGCTAGGACCCGTATATAGGATGGATACCAGACCCGGTTCACTCTTGGAACCACTAAGCCTATTTTTGATGGTTGAGATTGATTGGAGAGGGTCATGACTTAATCCTAGGGCTAACCTCATCCACTTGGTATATATACATATATATATATATATGTGTGTGTGTGTGTGTGTGTGTGTGTGTGTGTGTGTGGTTTTCTCTCTCCTCTCTCATTCTTCCTCATTTTTACTTCCCTTCTTCTTTTCTCTTCCTCCTTCCCTCAAGATCTCCCAATCGAAGTCCTAGCCCTAGCCCTAGCCCTAGCCCTAGACTTGGTTCTAGGAAGAGGTTTGTTAGTCCACCAAGGCAAGTACATCTTGCTTAAAGTGGTAAAGCCATAAAATTTTGAATTTTCATATATGTGTTATTTTAAAAATGTGTTTGATGGGAAATGTTCTCCTTGATGTCCTTATTAGTTTTAGTTCTTAGAGTTTTTGGTTTTGATGAACAGTTTTGAGTAGATCTGAGTTTTAAGATTTGGGTTTTTATGTATTCTATGAGTTTTTTTTGGTTTTGATATACTAAAACTTAGTGTTTTCAAAAACTAGTTTTTTCTTATGTTAGAGCATTTTATTTTGAGCATTTTAGCCTTTGTTTCACTTGATTTGCACATAAAATAAAAAATTTATGAAGAAAACAATTTTTAGATTTTTGGAGCTTTTTCGCTATGGGTGAACTTGTTGTCTGGAGAAGACGGAGTTCACATGCGGCCAGTGAGCTATGCGACATAGGGTGCTATACGGCATAAAAATGCTTTACGGCCTAAACTCCTTGTCGCATACCAACATCCATCTCTTTTGGACGCATGACTGATACACATATGTTCTAAAGGGACTCCATGTGTTCACTCGCTAAATGAATTAGAATTTTGCTAAGTTCAAGAGACCTCTATGCGGCATCGACCTCTATACGGCACTGACCCATATGCGGAAAGCAGAGCATGCGGCCACTTTTCTTCGGACATATGACTCTGATTGTTTGGCACATCTTTTCATGATTTTATCTTTTCTTCCTAACACACTTTGTGACCTGTCACATCCTTCACTTCAGTCACGTCACTAACACTTCATTTAGTACATGTTACTTCGACACTTATTCCAAGAGTGGACTTTGTCTTGACGTTATACAGCACCTGCCTCATGCGGCAAGCAGTACATGCGGCCTGGGACAACATGCGGCCAGCTTGTCCATGCGGCCAATGTGTCCATGCGGCCAGTTACTCTTGCACCTGATCAATGCATGTGGCCTGACCTATGCGGCAATCCATGCGTGCACTTCTCATTAGCGTATCTGATCCTATGCGACCCTAGTAATCTATGAACACGTTCCATGATTTCTTAAGTTTAATTTTTTTATTTGGTATATTTCTTATCGTACCCAATGTGGTTGATCGTGACTTCTTGTTTGTGTTATTCTAAGAAAGAGTGGACTTAGTAACCAGACTGTGCTAAACATGTCTAGGTGCTAGAACTGACTATGTGCATAGTATGATTATATGCTGTAGTAGACCATGTGGCAACCAAGAGTAAACTCAGATTTGTAGATTAACTTATCCTTTGTTCATCGGATAGAGTGAGGGGCTTAGTTCTTCTCGGGAGACGATTGTAATCCCAATCCTTATTTTGTTTAAGGATTGTGAATTTATTCCATAGCGGTTCACACTTTCCCCCTTACTCACGTTCGGCGGCATAATTATTGATTTGAGGATTTCATAAATTTAGACTTCCAATTGATTGGTAGTCGGTATACCTGATTTGAGGAGATTATATTTTGACCAAGTATCCCCATGTGATAAGACTCATACGACCAACTGTAAGTTTGGTGATTCGACCCTATTTCTTGTATCCGTGTCGATACAATTACTACGTGCTACGTGTACATGTATTATAATGTGCACTGAGGTATGACATAACTTGCTACGTGCTATGAGACTACTTGTTTTGGGTTGTGCATCGAGAATGCCTCATATACTATGCAACATATGATATTATTATAAAAGTTCTCCGGCACGGGCATGGTATGTGGGTCAACTACCAAAGTGTAGCTAGGACTTGATTGATTATTGCATCACGCTAGGGTGAATCTAAATTGAACTGCTAAGTGACAAAGTGGATTCGTATCTAGTGTGGATCGTACTATAATACGACATATAAGGAGAGTAACCTATGACCACGCAATGTGATTCCAACTAACCGTAGGGTTAATTAGGCAACTAAAACATATAGAGTATTGGGAGGAATGGGATCCCGAGATCGTGCGTGGCGAGCCACCCTCAAATAATTTTCGAGGCGTGAAAGTTTTCCACCACGGATATTATATATCATCCGCACTAGTGGAGTGCAATATTCGACTTTTTATATTTAAATCGAGCCAACATTTTCCTATAGGAAGGGTTGGAAATGTTACTGATCTATCTTAGCAAGGTGGCCCTGTGGGGGACCGGTGTATATTCTACATACTACGTGTTATTATTATTGGTTCGTCTAGCCGTGTTTGCTTGTAGCACGATTTGACAATCCCTATATTATTGCATTACTGGGCTAACCAGACTTCACATATCAAACCATAGAATTGATTGGCCGATTAAATGAGTATGTGCTCATAGTCTAGGGACATAATCAATTATGGTACGACAGTTTAACCATTGTCATTGTTTGGTTGTAGGGTTACGTCAATGTGTCATAATAGGTCATGTATCGAAGCTGCATATTATATCTATATCTTAGCTTGTATTATGGCATATGTGTCCTAGATTATATTGATGTGTTGTATTATTGTCGTGTTCATAATTGGTGAGTCGTACCCTGTCTCAAGTGGTGCGACCCCTCTTGTCCTTGTATGGTTGTAAAGGTATCCTACTGCTCCGATGAAAGGTCATACGCTTATAATTATGGCACAGATTATCCTATTTTATGTACTTTATTGGTTTTTGCTTCATTCGCTTGTGCTCCTTTGTGGTACTTGTTATCGGGGCCTGACCCCTCTTGTTTTGTTTGGCCAGGTTTAGTAGTAGAGCCCGAGGATCCTGTCTTGTATCTGATCGATGGCGCACACTAGGAGGATGTCTGTCGAGGAACTTGAGTTAGTTTTTTTTCACTACTATGAGTATCATTTTGTATTACCCTTTTTGGCGTCTAGTCGATGGCACATGTTAGCCGATTTATCTGGATATTAGTTCCTCTACATGATTGTATATTATTTAGACCGTAACTAACTAACAGTCATGTACTCTTGACAATGCACTAGTGTACCATACCGTATAACTAGTTTCATGATCATTCTGATAGAGCGTCAGGGATGCCTAACTGCTTTATCTTACATGTTCATTCTTATTATTTCTTTGTTGATGATTGAGACATAGATATTCTTGACCCTAGATGACTTGATTGTAGCATGCACCCCCTTGTCTCTAGACAACCTTAGCACATCATGGCTTACTTCGGTATTCTGTAAGGTGTGGCGGACTGAGTCACTCTCCCGCTCTCCAGTATTCTGGTTCTGGGACATGACTGTAGAAGCATAAAAATTACGCCGGATGACTATACGCAACCTATTGGTACGGGGCAGCGTAAAGAGATGACCTCAGAGCCGCCAAGCAGGCAAGACAAGAGCTTCTCAGGACCATCCGCGTAAGTACAGTATGTCCAGGCCGCCTCAGAGCGTAAAGCAGAGGGCTTCGTCGCCTATATGGCATAAAACACATCCGCTTTCAAATGCGGTATTAAAGCGTACGAGGAACGCTTCGTGTTCTTCGAGACGAACCTGTCAGACCCTGTAATGAACCTGACGTCTGAACTTCTGACAAAGGGATACGGCTCGGCTACCCAGACGACGGCTATAATGATGGCACGGCACTACGACCCAGGCTTTCAGTTACCGCCATCTCCCTCGCGTAAACTGCTTTTACGTGAACGAGGGGATATGCTGCCTTGTTTTATACAGGCAGACATGAGCTGTTTACTCTCCACGGTAGACAAACCGCCTGCCACATCAAAAGGTGCACTTTGGACAGGGCTCGAGGCACGTCTCTGCGATTGGTGCATAAGACGGTGACAGCCTTCTCGAGGCACGTCTCTGCGACGAATGCACAGAAGAGCAGCAGACCTTCAAAAATACGTCTCCGCATTTAATGCACAGAATGATGGCAAATCTCTGTATTTAATGCAGGGGATTTGATTAAGAATCACCGAACCATCGTGTGGTGGCACCCCCTTGCGTAAACTGCTTTTTCGCATACAAGGGGATACGCTGCCTTGTTCTACACAGGCGAACGTGAAACCGTCTACACACCGCAGAAGACAAACAGACTGCCACGTCAAAAGCTGCGCTTTGAACAAAGCTCGAGGCACGTCTCTTCGCCTGATGCTCAGAACTGGGGACAGGCCTTCAGAACACGCCTTCGCAATTAATGCACAGGATGGTGGCAGATCTCTGCATTTAATGCAAGAGATTTGATTATATCTTCAAAAGCCGTGATTTCGGCTAAAGACGTCCACGTCAGCACTCAGCATTGCGCAGTGGCTTTTACGCCCCCTCAGCAGTTATGTTCTCAGGGCTTCTACGCCCCCTCAGCTGTTATGCTCTCAGGGCTTCTACGCCCCCTCAGCTGTTATGCTCTCAGGGCTTCTACCCCCCCTCAGCTGTTATGCTCTCAGGGCTTCTACGCCCCCTCAGCTGTTATGCTCTCAGTGCTTCTACGCCCCCCTCAGCTGTTATGCTCTCAGGGCTTCCACGCCTCCTCAGCTTCCATGATCTCTCGGCTTCTATGCCTCCCCATCTTCTATGCTCACTCGGCTTCTATGCCATCAGGCTTCTATGCCTACCTGGCTTCTATGCCTATTTTGGCTTTTATGCCATGGTGACAGACATTGGCTTTTACGCCTACCTCTTCTACACGGAGGATACCTACCTACGTGGCTTTCACGCCGTGATCTTCGTAGCAACAATACGCGTTGTGTCCCTTAGTTGGACCCGCGTTATACGCTCATTCAAAAGATCATCTATACGTAGGCATTGGTTATTTTAACCATCGTGTAAAAGGGTGCTCTGATTCCACTCCTCGGTTTTTACACCAACTGAGTGGTCACTGTCACTAAAACTCTATAAATAGAGACCTCTATCAACAGAGGACAAGGTCGACAAATTAAAAGATCGAACAATTGAAGACTCAGAGAAGAGGTCGAACAATTGAAGATCGAGCAAGGAGAGAGGAGATCGAGAGAGAGAGAGAGAGAGAGGAACCCGGAGCTTAGGCAAAGGATAGGGATCGGCTACCAGGGCATCGTGCATCCACCCTTTTCTGCAACCTCCGAGGCTGCTTCCTGTCTTCTACGGCACTTCTTCACCATCGTGTGGTCCAAGGGCTAAAGTGATCGACTGCAGATCAGACACCTATAGCAATTTATACCCAGATTTAATAAATTGTACTCCCACATCCTCGTATAGGATTACATTGTACAAGTTTGTTGGTAAACAAAAGAACACGGGTCCTGTATAAACCCCGTCTTGAATACATCTTTCATTCTTTTTATTTTCTACCACAAACAAGATGGCGACTCTGCTGGGGACGTCTTTCTCTTCTGATGAGAAAGTAATTGCTCAATACGACGCGGTATCTATAGGAACCGCGAAGAAGACACTGGTCGTCCAGTTCGACCAGTTTGCCTACGAAGACCTGCTTCGAACCGGGGGTAGCTCTCACCCTCTCTCCGTCCAAGACAATAGGAAGCTACACAGGGTCTGGATGCCCAAGACATCCTCTACCATTCTTGTGGACTCTCCGATCTCTTCGACCAATGAGGTTGTAGCATCGCTCCCTCCGTGCCCCGCACGTAAAATTCAGTCTCCCGCTACGCGCGGTACAGACAAAACTTTGGGCAAAGCCTCAACGTTAACCCAGAAGTATCCACTGTGCTCTACGCATAGAAACCAGTCTCCCGCTACACGCGGTACAGACAAAACTTCGGGCAAAGCCTCAGCGCTAACCCAGAAGTATCTACTGCGCTCTACGCGTATAAACCAGTCTTCCGCTACGCGTGGTACAGACAAAACTTCGGGCAAAGCCTCAGCGCTAACCCAGAAGTATCCACTGCACTTTACGTGCAGAAACCAGTCTCCCGCTACGCGCGGTACAGACAAAACTTCTGATGATGCCTTAGTGCCAAATCAGAAGGACAGGTCACGCTCCGCGTACAAGACGATATCTGACCTCTACGGGGACCCAGATGAGCGCTGTGATCTCTGCGAGGGAAAACAAGCGGCAGAATATGCAACTTCTTAGCCCTTACGCCAGCGAGGGAACAATCTGCATACCCTCCGGATTACGCGAGAAGCCGATGGCCGACTGAGGACCTCTTCAGCTTCACGCCAGCCTGAGCAAATCTTCAGAATACACCAGGCGAAGTCCCTCGGCGTAGTGCAAGCTCAATTTGCGGAAAGACAACCTTCCTGGGGGTTATCCGCCATCCAGATGGCCAACCTGTTGTACACAGGTGGCACAGCAAGAGCCATGGTGTCCAACCTCCGCATGACCACTGATGGGAGCAGAGGAAACAAACAATAATCTTCTTCTGCAACTCCTCCTGACCTGCGCAAATATCTAATCCAGAAGCGTAAAGAGAGGGAATCATCCAATATGTCTATAACGCCTCCTGGCGAGCACTGTTGCAATAGCCATAGAGTTGTGATTAACTGTTGCTGCTCTAAAATAAGACGACCGGTTTTCGACCGGTTAAGCTACTCTCTGTCTTTTCAGGAGAAGGAGCCCGCGCATGCATCTGTAAACATGGCCTCACACATGCCTAGACGAGGTTCGAACTCAAGACGTCATCCCTCCAGGCCTCCGAGCCGAAGGAGGTTCAATGAGCTCCTCAGAAACGTTGAAGCCGGGTTATTCCAAAACACTCGTGCAAGATCACGGCGACCAGCTTCATCCTCTTCTGATTTCGACGCTGAGGATCGCCAGGCACCCGAATCAGATGCTGAAAGTGTAGAGTCGACTTCTACGGTGACCTACACTCATCCTTCAATAACACCCAGGGAGATGGGAGTTTACGCCGTTGAAGATGAACGCGAGGAGGCTTCACCATCAGGAAACGCGGAGCAATGCATCACTACGCTGGAGACATCTCTGAAACAAATGCAATCCATGATGGAAAACATGCACCAGATGATGCTAACCCAGCACGCAACTGCCATGGCTCATGCATCGGTCCCGCCAACTCAGATACGTGTGGGGGTGGACTTGCCACCATCCAATCCAAGCCAAGGACCTGCTCTAGATCAAGAGTCGGCAGTTCCTCCGCTTTCAGAGAATATATTGCCTCCCGTTGGAGTCACGGTACAACCAACTCCACACCATACCGTAGTCCCGCTTTCGGCTGAAAATCTGATGCAGGCAGTACGGGAGTTGAAAGCCCAGTTCGATGCCTTGAAGCACAAAGATCAGCTTAAGAAACTGGGAATCAACCAGCCTTACCCAGCTATCTGGAAAGAGGTCCCTTTTCCTCCGAGGTACAAACCTCAGACCATGGCCCTATTCGAAGGGAAAACGTCGCCAAGTCAATATATGAACTATTTTAGTATGATGATGGTATTGCTGCAAGGGAACGACGTCCTCCTCACTCGGGTGTTCAAAGGTTGTCTCTCAGGAGTAGCCTATCAGTGGTACCGTAGCTTGGCGGACAACTGCATCACTTCCTTCGAGGACTTCAAAACTTTATTCTTCACGCGATTCTACGAGGGAGGAATGGACATGTCCATGTCCTCTCTCATCGAAGTCAAGCAAAGAGAAAAAGAGGACGTTTGCACCTTCATCGAGCGTTTTCGTCAGGCCACCTTACAGATGCCTCCAGGAGTTCCAGACTCTGCGTTGGTAGACATTTGCAGGAAAAACCTCCTTTCCGTGGTCTCGGTGTTCACAGGGCCATATCAGTTCCGTGGTTGGCCCTCGTTCATCCTCTCGGCCGTAGCCGCTGAAGACAACAGTCGCAAGGCGCGCGACAATGGCATCATGATCTCCGCCTCTGACAGAGGCAAGAAGTCATCTCCCAGCAGCGACCACCCTCGTGGTCCAAAAGGAAAAGAAGCTCTGACGATCAATACGTCCAGACAAAAGATGATGGCAACCGCGCAGGCGAGACCAGGGACGTCCAGGCCCGTAGAAGTCTACTCCTTTGACGACGAGGATATCCCAAGTATATTCGAGTGTCTCGTCAAAAGTGGCAAGATCACCCTTCCGGAGTTGAAGCGGCCCCAAGAAGTCGACAGTACTAACGACCCCAAATACTGCATCTTTCACAAATATGTGCACCACCCGACAAAGGCGTGTTACATACTGAAAAGGAAGATCTAGGGTTTGATCGATGCCAAAGCCATAACTCTGCACAACACTGAGAAGGCGGTCACAGCCAACATGATCTCTCTACAGTTTGGCAATCTGTCTCCCCAGGAGGTCCCGAATGGTGTCGCGCCTATCTCTCGGACCACGATGAACATCGTCAATCTCCCTCCAGCTAGGGGTCAAAATCATGACCTGGTACCTCTAACCACCCGGCGGGGCGAGATCATGTGGGTTCATCCGAATTTGGTGACAGAGCTCGAGAAGGAGTCTAATGCTACTAGAGCTGCATCTAGAAAGAACTCCCAATACAAGCCATGCCACATGGTTGCGACTTCTTCGCCATCAGACGAAGATGAGGTACTAGCTGCAACCCGTTCAGGGAGAGCTTACCACAATAACTACGAAGCAAATCAGGAAGGTGAACCGACGGATACTTCAGCCACCAAACCTTCGGGACCCGAGTCCGTCATGCCAGAGACCGGTCCTGCAAGGCCGACTCCAACGGACAAGGGAAAGCAGAAAGAAGTTTGCTTTAATAAACCTGTGAGAAACATCCCTAACAAAGGTTTAGAGAAGCCGTACAACTTCGACATCCTGGCCCAACTGGCTAATACACCAGCCAGGCTGTCCATCTTCGAGCTACTCAGGCTCTCCCAGGACACTCATCTAGCCCTGAGTGAAGCACTAATACAGGCGGAGGCATGCTTGACCCAGCTCAAGTCCTCCAACGAAGAACCAGTGGCGTGTCCCCAGTGCCACAGTGTAATGGAGGTGGTGCCGAATATCACTTTCACTCAAGACGACATGCTATTGAAACATAACAGGCATGACAGGCCCCTCTATTACACCGGGTACGTTGGTTCCATGGAGGTCAACCGGATTCACATAGATCCGGGATCGTCAATCAGCATAATCCCCCACAGTCTGCTCAGGCCGCTGAGGATTCCTACTAGCGAATTAGCTTTCACCACCACCACAATCGTGGGTTTCAACGCTGGAAAGAGCAAGCCTTTGGGAAAAATTCGCCTGAGGATCCAAATTGGCAACCTCAGATCGGTAGCCACGTGTTACGTCATCGATTTAGAGGTATTCTACAACATTTTGCTGGGAAGACCGTGGATCCACGACCACAACATTGTTCCTTCAATTCTACATCAATGCCTTAAGTATGTGGACGCACAAAGAACAGTACAAACGGAGGTTGCTGACTTAAACCCGTTTAAAGGAGTGGAATCCTACTATTCCGATGCCGTGTTGTACTCTCAGGATCACACAAAAGAAGTGCCAGGCGAGGCAGAGAAGGAATCCCACCGGGAGCCAGAAGAACCCTCTGTCGCACTACCACTATCAATCAGGGTAAAGGGACGAACCACTCGTCCAAAAGCCATGGAACCTATGGCTATCCACCTTAACAAGCCCGGTTCAGGAAAAGGGGGTAATCCTCTCGTGATCGCTTCGAACCAGAAGCTTCCTCCCTTGGTCATCAACCTCCGGCGCCACGAGCAGCCGACTGATGTAAATGCAACCAGGAACCGAGCCCCAGATGATAATAAACATCCTCTTTTCCAGTATATCAACGCTCTGATTCCGAACCAGGAATCCTCTCCCCATGGCGATATAGAAATATTAGCACAGAACTTCTTGACAGCTATTGATTCCTATCACCCGTACATATGGGAGGTAGCATCATCATCCAACGTCGTCACAACGTATGGACCGCAAGAGGACTCTATCTTCCTTGTCCTGCCTACCTGCGGCAATCAGCGTACGATAGTCTTCGGCCGCATGCGCAATCAACCGACTGTCCAAGAGGATTCTCTCGATGACGATACTGGGAAAATGCAGGTCCACCAATACAGCCCACAGGCATTGAGGATCATGCAAAACATGGGCTACGACTTGGAGCGGAAGCCAGGCCTCAACTACGGGAAGGGCAGACGAACGCCACTGTTCGGCAATCCCCGCTATCAACAGACCCGTTTCGGGTTAGGGTATGCCGCCTCCTCCAAATCAAGCGAGAATGTCCTCTCCTCCTACCAGGATGGCTCGTCACCCTCTGACTCGCCTGACGCTCTCGGACGAACATTATCAGTAAATATGGTAGTGACAGATCCCTGCGAAGCAAACGAGCCAGAGCCTGAGCCATTCAAAAATGACTCTTGGGCTCAACAGATAGATACACAATGGGAGTTCCGCTTCGAGCAGAGAGAACCTCCCACTGAAGACGAAGTTATCCAGATCGACGTTGGGGATGAACTCTCACCGAGGCCGATATTTATCAGTAACAATCTTTCCCCAGCCGAAAGAAAAGAAGTTATTCAACTGATAAGAGAATACATTGACGTCTTTGCGTGGAATTATGAGGATATGCCAGGACTTGATCCAGAGATGGCTACCCACAAACTCAACATATCGCCCAATTCAAAGCCTGTAAAGCAGCACCAGCGCTTGTTCCGCCCGGATATGATGGACGCCATTGAAGCCGAAGTCAAAAAATTGATAGCCTGCGATTTCATCCGTGAGGAACAACATCCCGACTGGGTCACCAACGTTGTCCCAGTCATGAAGAAAAATGGGAAAATACGCATCTGCATCGATTACCGGGATCTGAATGCGGCCTGCCCCAAGGATGAGTTCCCCCTTCCCATCACAGACATCATGATCGACAACACTTGCGGTTTTGAACGCATGTCTTTCATGGACGAATTCTCAGGGTACAATCAGATCAAGATGCATCCTGGAGACGAGAAGCATACCGCCTTTCGAACGCCACTGGGGGTATATTGCTATACAGTAATGTCCTTCGGATTGAAGAACGCCGGGGCAATATACCAACGAGTTATGAGTAACATATTCCATGAGCATTTACGCAAAACAGTGGAATGCTACGTGGATGACATAGCTGTCAAAAGTCGCCTCAAAGATGATCACATTCGAGACTTGAGGTCGGTATTCGAGTTGATGCGCCAACATCAACTCAAGATGAATCCTACGAAGTCCTTTCTGGGTATATCTAGCGACAAATTCCTGAGATTTGTCATTACCGCCAAAGGCATCCAAGTGGACCCTGAGAAAGTCCAAGCCATCATAGAAATACGATCGCCTCGCAATCTGAGGAAACTAAGGAGATTTCAAGGTCGTCTGGCTTACATCCGGAGATTCATATCCAACCTCTCCGGAAGATGTCAGCCTTTTTCTCGCCTCATGAAGAAAGGTGTATCCTTCGTATGGGATGAAGCCTGTCAACAAGCGTTTAACGAAATCAAATGCTACCTCACTCATCCGCCAGTTCTGGTGCCTCCCGTCGTAGGAAGACCATTCTTCCTATACGTTCGAGCAATAGACCATTCCCTGGGAGCTCTTCTTGCGCAGAAGAACGATGTAGGGCATGAACAGGCTATCTACTATCTAAGTAGAATGATGGTCGGGGCCGAACACCGGTACAACCTAGTGGAGAAAGAATGCTTGGCTCTGATGTTCGCTATCCAGAAGATGCGGCACTATGTCACCGGCCAGACTATCCATATCATCTCCAGAATCAACCCTCTTCGAGTACTAATGAGCAAGCCGAGTGCTCTTAATTCCTGACTCGCAACTTGGGCGATGCTGTTAACACCATATAACATGGTGTACGTCCCTCAGAAGTCCATCAAAGGCCAAGCATTGGCCGACTTTCTAGCTGCTCATCCAATCCCGGAGACCTCCAAGTTGTACGAGGACATCCCTGACGAAGTTGCAGAATGTAATTCCGCGACGGAAAGTGACGCATGGCAACTATTCTTTGATGGTGCCTCCAGAACTGGTCCTAGGGGAAGCATGGTTTCAGGAGTAGGAATCGTCCTAGTTACTCCCGATAAACTCGTCGTCTACCGAGCATACTCTCTCAACGAGCCATGTTCAAATAACGTGGTAGAGTATAACGCTTTGCTAATCGGGCTCTAAATCGCTCAAGAGCTGGGGATCGAATCTCTGGAAGCCTTCGGAGATTCTCTGCTTATAGTCAATCAAGTCAGAGGAATATATGAAGTCTGGAATCCAGACCTCATCCCCTATCACCAAGCAGCAGTCGAGATAGCCATGACATTCAAAGGGTTTTTCCTGGAGCATGTGCCTCGATCCCAGAACCTTGAAGCTGATGCCCTAGCCAGTCTAGCCGCAGACCTGGCTGCTCCTATAAGAAGGCAGAACTCGATAATCCTTCTTAACAGAGATTTATTCTGTGTGAAAAACAACTCTCACATAGAACGCAGATATGCTGCACGCGCCGATCCTTCCAGAAGAGATTGGAAGAGTCCTTTCATAGATTTCGTGGCACACGGATTACTTCTCCAAGTGGGCAGAGGCGATCCCTCTTGCGGAGGTAAAGGCGTCTAATGTGATCAGCTTCATCAAGCATCACGTCATCTATCGCTTCGGGGTACCTCGGAGGGTAATTCACGACAATGGGCCTCAGTTCATCAGTCAAGCGTTTCATCGATTTTACGATAAAAATCGGATACATAATGTGGCCTCTATGGCATATTATCCAGCTGCTAATGGTTTGGCGGAAGCTTTCAACAAAACCATTATCAAACTCTTGAAGAAGTTCATCTCTTCGAACAAAAGAGATTGGAATGAGAAGCTGGGCGAATGTCTCTGGGCATATCGCACGACGGTACGAACACCGACAGGTTATACTCCATTCTCACTGGTCTACGGGAGCGAAGCAGTTCTCCCCATTGAAGTCCAGATCCCGTCACTCAGAATAGCCATGGCTAACGAGCTGACTCAAGAGAAGAACGACCTTTTAAGACTTCAGGAGCTAGAAGGATTATACGAGAAATGCCTCCAAGCTCAGCAGTGTATCGCGCTCTACCAAGCACGTATTTCCAGAGCTTTCAATCATAAAGTAAAAGAAAGAGTGTTCAAAGTCGGCGAGCTAGTTCTAGCCGTAAGAAGGCCGATAATTCTTACCCACAGGAGTAAAGGCAAATTCCAGCCCAAATAGGATGGTCCTTATGTGGTCGAGACAACGTTCTCAAATGGCGCTTACAGGTTAGCCCAGCCTAATGGAGACCTGTTAATGGCTCCTATCAACAGCAAATTCCTGAAAAGGTACTATGCTTAACCTCCTCTGCTCAATTGGAATATAGCGAAAACCTCAAATCTGACAAAACTACTTCCAAAAACATAACTAGTTGGGTCGTATTCTATCATGTCCATATAACCTCTGAATAGATACGTTCGACTAATTTGGAAATACAATACCTTTCATGTCTATATCACCTCTGATAGTATCTTGCCTACAAACCTTAGTCAAAGCATATCCTATCATGTCCGTATGACCTCTGAATAAATATGTCCTGCTAGAGTTTCTTGAGAGCCTATCATGTCCATATCACCTCTGATAGTATCTTACCTACAAACCTTAGTCAAAGCATATTCTATCATGTCCGTATGGCCTCTGAATAAATATGTCCTGCTAGAGTTTCTTGAGAGTCTATCATGTCCATATCACCTCTGATAGTATCTTACCTACAAACCTTAGTCAAAGCATATTCTATCATGTCCGTATGACCTCTAAATAAATATGTCCTGCTAGAGTTTCTTGAGAGTTTATCACGTCCATACTACCTCTGATATCACTCTCGCCCAAACCTGTCATTTACATTCCGAAATGATGGGTCCACAAAGTCAGAAAAGAGTTCGCTTTATTCCCAAGAAAGAGCAAAATTACACTGGGAAGCAAGAAGAAGAAAGGGTACATCATTGTGGGGGAGCGGTCAGATCATGAATCTGCTGCGCCAGTACAGCTATCCTCTCATCCCTGCAGGCCAAGGCATCAGCGCGGGCCTGTTCCAGCCATGCCTCGTTGTCTCCCCTGAGGGATAATTCGGCCCTCGCCCGACGAGCACCCGCACGGGCAGCTTCTGCACGATCCAGATCCCGTCGTGCTGCGCTCAGTCGACCAGTCGCTACATCCAGACCTGCCAACGACTGGGAAGCCCACTCCTCCTCCTGAGCGAGCTTTTCTCTCAACTTGCGAGCCCTCGCTATATTTCCTTCATGCTCAGATTGGCACTTCAGTTGAAGGGCAAGGGCCTCCTCCACGACGGCTGTTCTTTCGTCCATCTCCAGCTGACGTGTTTGAACGAGTTTATCCAAGCTCTCCATCTGTTTGGCAAACCGTGCAGTCATGAAGTCATATCTGGACGGGACCTCAGCTTCAATACCGTCCCGAGTTAGTCGCAGATATTCGTTAATGGGTTGCTCCAAACCATTAACCATCGCCTCCGGGGCATCAGCCAGCCCAGTGCCGTCAAAATCTCGGATTGCCTCTATCGGGATCCGAGAGGACTTCTTCAGGCGCGCGAGGTCCAGACTCCCCTTCAGCACCATCGGTATCAGCGCTTTCAAAGTAGCGTAGAAGATGCTGGTATACTTCTTGGTCAACGCAGCTAGGTCCGATTGGGCGCCAGGAGTAGCCGCGGCATTGGCAAATCCTCCTCCAGGAATAATTGCAGGCGAAGTGGTCATAACCGTCGCCTCGACAGGTGGTGCGACCAAAAGAGGCACGTCGACCGAAGTAGTCGCAATGACAGGCTCTTCTTCTTCTTGGGATATCAGACCCCCCTCAACAAGCGGGCCGGCCCCCGAAGATACTTCCTCCTCAAAGTCGAACGCCTCCGTGTCATCACCAGGAGCCGGAGCAGAGCCAGAAGGCGCTTCAAAGCTGTATTCCCCGTGGACGCCATCCCCTGGGAAGAGGACAAGAGAGTTGATATCAATATAATAGTACTCTTTCTAAAAAGGAGACATAAAGATGACATTTACCCGTGGCCAGCGGTATATACGACGCATCTGCAGTCGAGGTAGCTAAATCATGCCTTAATGACGTAATGCGAACTATCATACCTGGAGAAGGGGATGGGCCAACCGACATCGCCAGGAGCTCTACCAAGCCTCCACCAAGGCACGGTCGAGGTTCGTCAGCTGGGACCTCGTCAGGCATACTCACGGACACGGCAGGGGTTTCATCCGTTGCTGGTCTAAGGAAAGATTCTCCCATCTGCCTCGGCCACACCGGCAATCTCGTACCACTACCGGAGGCAGTAGCGGCGACGGCATCCTCAAGACGAAGTATCCCGGCACCGCCAACCGAAATTGAGGGTCCCTCCCTAGAAGGCGAGAAACCTCCGATCAAGGAAACATCCTCGACAGGCGAAACAGCAGGTTCCTCTCTAGGGGCCTCGATACCAGGAATTCGAAGAGAACGACTGACCATCCTCTTCCTCTTGCGAGGAGAAACCTCCTTGGGAGCAGCGGCCCTTCGCTTCCCAGAGACTACCAAGGCCCCCGCAGGCAGAGGCACTTCACACCTCGGCACCGTCACCAACGGCTCATCAGGAGTAGCGAACTCCTCACCCTCGTCAGGAGAAACCGAAGGAACTTTGACTCTTCCCCCGGGCGTAGAAGGCGGTACCCTAAAACTCCTACGCATGTCAAAATCACGGTGGAAGGTGTTAACCGCCACGTACAACTGGGCATACGAATGTAAGATGCGCAGCTCCGTGGAGGGTGTGACGACCGGCACGGTAAAGATTGCTCCAGTGCATCCCATGATGAAATATTGCCATCCTCTAGCTCCATCGATGAGTCCGCCCCTGGACCTGAAGCTGGTGACGGCATTGCCCACGTGCAACTGGTCGTACCCAAATTGCCTTGCAAACCGACTAGGCAAGTAAGGCTCGAAGAAGCAATGATCTTCACTTCTATACAACAAGTGGGAAGGCCTGATACAGATCAACCACTTGAAAGCCTCCGGAGAAAGGTTGGTTTTCTCTCCACCTAAATCCTCCAGCCTGATCCTCGATTGATTGCGATGTACGGAGGAGACAATACAAAGGAGCTTCCAGCCGTGACTGAGGTTCAGTGTCAGCCTACAGTCTAGAACTGTGTTCACATTCCAGGGAGAGTCCTTATAATTCAGCAGGAAGCTACCCCCCGGGCTACTACCGGAGCCAGGGGACATCACCCGAGGGTTGTGCAGAATTAACCATCCCATCAAATACAGGTATGGTAATTCCACCCGAGGAAAGCTTTCACGCCGAGTCTCATCGGCGAGCAGCCCGTCAGTCATGGCTCTCAGGCCAGCCTGTATACGGCACACCATAGCAGGAAGCAAGCTCAGTCTCGCCCCAAACACCAGACGCACCGCAGGCCACAGGATGTTCCGGTGAATGTGGTCCGCAGATGCAGTACCGGGCACCACTACCCGACGCAGCCATATGGAGAGGAAACCAGCCAGCTGGGCTTCCTTGGACAGAGGTCTGCGGCAACGCCTCAAGTAGCTATAGGCCTTAGTGCCTTCGGGATACTTTCCTACCCCGTCGTCAAGAATCTGGTCCAGAGCCTTGGCATCATCCATAAGAGCCTCGACGACCTGGGCGCTAAGCACACCCAAACAATTTACGGGCTCATCCTTGCCCCCCGAAACTTTCTCCGGCTTGGCGGCCCTTGCCTGGTGGAAGAAGAGGTAGGACGTCCACTTTGTGGTATGGGCCAAATCAGAAGGCTCGTCATAAAAAGTAGTGCACGCAAAGTAGTGGCACATCAGCTCCTGATATACCTCTACTACCCGAGGGTCCGAATCCCCCAACTCCCGATTAGTAGGGACATACTCTTCATAGGGGGTATCCCCCATCGGCAGCCTCGAGATCACTGCCATCTCATGGAGGGCCAATCCCAACTCCCCCAGCAGAGTGGTAAAAGTTCCGGTGAGCGGAATGTATCGCTCCATCAGTGCCAAGTACAGGTTAGGGTTAGGAGGCAACCCAACACTGGTCGCGCTCACAGCGGCATACAGCCCAATGCACTCCAGCTCTCTCTGACAGTGCTTCAAGGCCCAGTCGACTAGGCAAGCCCATCGACGGTTTGTTGGAGTGATCCACCCGTTGCATCGAGGATTCTTCTTGGGATATATTCCCCCTCGCCCCATAAAGTCGTTGCAGAAAGTCGGCAACTGGACTGGCTGGATCACTAGACTATCTTCGCTCGGGGTACTGCCCGGGTACAGTCCCCTGAACGATGTCACAAGGCCAGAAGGACGGCTGACGAACGACCCCTGGTCAGCTCCTTTAAGATGAAAGATCTTCCCCGGTTTGCCATGAAGATCGGGCGTCAGGGTCCACGACATCTTCCTAGGGTGTGTCGGATGGAAGGATGGGATAATCCCTCGGCATCGTTGGCAGGTACAAAATCAGGTTCCCGGCAAGAAATACCCAAGGTTCTCTCTTAGGCTTCGTCTGGGACCGTTTATCGATCATGTCCCCAAAGAGAAAAGCTGGCTTTATGTACTGCTCCCCGTCTATATATGTCAGGGGCTCCCCGTTAATCATATTCAGCAGCGTTCGCTCGCCCTGAGCTGATATCAAAAGCTCCCTTCCCTCAGGATACTGGGGTCCGGAGATAGGAAATGCCACGTGGGACAGATCCTCCAAATAGTTCGAGTGCAGCATCCCGGCAGCGGAACCCATCACCTCGGCCAATGGAGACTCACCCAAATTAACTGCAAAAGTGCGAGAAAAATACGTCATTACGAAATCTTGCAACATGGGGATCCAGAAGCCACAGCCTGTGCTTTAAAGCCAAGACTGTATAAATTTGTCCATTTTACGCAGGAAGTCTTATCCAGATACGTAACTGGCAGCGTACGATCCGTGCTTTACGCCGGGCTACCAAAAATTCTAGTTATTACGCCGGAGGTTCCGTCCCCAGGCGTAAAACTAAAATTTTATAGTATGCACCAAGTTTTCGGCAGTCAGAGCTGTTACGCCCAGAACTGGGAAAACTATGGAGCCCTTACGCTAGCACATTAGAAATGTGGGCGTAAGAGATAAAAATGTCTTCGTGCATCATCTTCCTCAAAGAGGCTATCAGCACAGAAGACGACCTAGCGCGGTCACGTTCAACATGTGCGAAGGATTTTTCGTCGTTCTTTGTCATCCCGAAGGCTCTACCTCTAAGACTGGGAGCGCTGCTCGTCGGCGGGATACTTTGCTCAGAATGAAGTTCACCTTGCCCGACCGAAGACTCCCTCGCCGGGGCGGAAGAACGGGAAGAAGAACCTACACTGTTTCCCTTAGCGGAAGGGGTTTGCTTCGGCGCCATTTATGAAGACTCTGAGTGCTCGGAGAAGCAACGGAGAAAAACTCGAACAGACGAAGACTCTTTTTCGCAGAAGACGGATGAAAAGTTTTCTCGCAAAATCTCGGGGTATATATAGGGTTCGGATCGACTCCTCGAATCCTCGGACGGATTCCTCGAAACCCTAACCAAATCTCGCAAATTAATATTTGGTTATGATTGGATACTACGGCAACCCACTACTCTCGAAAGACGGACAGTCAGCAAATTCGAAGAGTTTTTCGTGCAAAGAAGATTCGCGGTTCTACGCTAAAGAGCTTTCTACGCTCGACGGCTACAGATCTACAGTTTTACGCTCAGAAGCTATAAGTTTATGGTTTTACGCCCGGATGCCTTTTGTGCTCAGTAGCTTTTATGCTCGAGAGGCTACAAACCTACGACTTCACGCTTAGCAGATACTAACCTATGGTCCCACGCCCGGTGGTGTTTAGTTTACGCTCAGAGGCAACAAGATCCACGACCTCACGCTCGGAAGACTTCTTTTTCACAGGCTGCAAATCTACAGTTCTACGCTAAAGAGTTTTCTACGCTCGACGGCTACAGATCTACAGTTTTACGCTCACAAGCTACAAGTCTATGGTTTTATGCCCGGATGCCTTTTGTGCTCAGTAGATTTTATGCTTGAGAGGCTACAAACCTACGACTTCACGCTTAGCAGATACAAACCTACGATCTCATGCTCGGTGGCTTTCTACGCTCGGTAGGCTACGAACTCAGGATTTTTGGCCCATCTACACTAACGGATCTCTGACTTTCCGCATA
Organism: Iris macrosiphon; assembly: GCA_036927795.1. Lineage (NCBI taxonomy): Eukaryota > Viridiplantae > Streptophyta > Magnoliopsida > Asparagales > Iridaceae > Iris > Iris macrosiphon. Next base: position 95,205,874 of record JAYESA010000006.1, read on the forward strand.
TCCGAACAGTGCTCAAAGCGGTCAATTGCAGGAGTTCACACAGAAGATACCCCCTCTTGACCTTAAAAATATCCTAAGTACCCGAAGCATGCAAGAGTTCAACATTGAAAATCACTCTTCTTCGTGGGTCAACTCGAAGTTCATCCAGAAACCCAGTCTGAATATTTCATCTACAGTTCAAGACGGCGGCTCAGTTTTATAGCCATTTCTTGCCCTGTTCCAAGGGACTTTCAGGAAATTACTCTTGAAGATGATGTCTGGGACAAAGAATTCTACACGGTTCCTACATTCCTAAAGCAGCTGCGCATCACTAGTTATGCATAAAAGACAGGACGGGACCTAATACTCTTTTTATCAGAGTCGGCGTACAGAATCAGACGTGTCGAAGCTGCACATATTCAGACTTCACAGCAACGCATAGCAAATGATCATATGTGGAGAAGAAGGACGACTTTATTTAAAGTTAAAATCTAAATTACATATGAGGGAAATCCTGTCTACAAAGGATTTTTCTTCATTTTTCGTGATTACATATGAGGGAAATCCCCTCTACAAAGGTCTTCCTCTTCTTCCAAGAAGATGAGCAGTGGCAGGAGGATACACAACTGGGCATAGACCCATCCTCCAAAGCAGGGTAACTCTGCTTTCCTACAGACCACCGCCACCCTAGCCGGTCTGTCTGCCTCTCGTCACCAGAGGTAACGAGAGAAGGCGCCACTTACAAGCGGCCTGGTCAAATGTGACCCCTCCCCACTCTCCGAGTGAGATGCCACATGAAGTTGCTAATTATCCCGAGCAAGGGAGGCTAAGATATCCTTCCATGATTCATCGTTGCAGATGACACTTGCTCGAAGACGCCATCTTGTTCGGCTCCTTACATGCTGGAAGAACATGGTCTTCTTCTTCCTCAGATCGACCCGACGAACTCCGGCGATCATCTCAGCATGGTGAAAGGAAATGTGGGAAGAAACAGGTTAACTTCTCAGCCTTTTATAGGCAAAAGAGGTCACACCTACCCCCAATAAATCTGCCATAAAGACCGGCCTGAAAGAACGTGCCAAACTTGACCGTTTCAGGCCCTATTTCAGAAGGCGTTTCGAGTTACGAGGGACGGTTCATGCTTCATTCAAAGCGTTTCAAATTTTGAGAAATTTAAAAGCTTTGAAGGGGGTCTTGTAGAAGCATGAAAAATACGCCGGATGACTATATGCAACCTATTGGTACGGGGCAGCATAAAGAGATGACCTCAGAGCCGCCAAGCAGGCAAGACAAGAGCTTCTCAGGACCATCCGCGTAAGTACAGTATGTCCAGGCCGCCTCAGAGCATAAAGCAGAGGGCTTCGTCGCCTATATGGCATAAAACACATCCGCTTTCAAATGCGGTATTAAAGCGTACGAGGAACGCTTCGTGTTCTCCGAGACGAACCTGTCAGACCCTACAATGAACCTGACGTCTGAACTTCTGACAAAGGGATACGGCTCGGCTATCCAGACGACGGCTATAATGATGGCACGGCACTACGACCCAGGCTTTCAGTTACCGTCATCTCCCTCGCGTAAACTGCTTTTACGTGAACGAGGGGATATGCTGCCTTATTTTATACAGGCAGACATGAGCTATTTACTCTCTGCGGTAGACAAACCGCCTGCCACATCAAAAGCTGTACTTTGCACAGGGCTCGAGGCACATCTCTGCGATTGGTGCACAAGACGGTGACAGCCTTCTCGAGGCACGTCTCTGCGATGAATGCACAGAAGAGCAGCAGACCTTCAAAAACATGCCTCCGCATTTAATGCGCAGAATGATGGCGGATCTCTGCATTTAATGCAGGGGATTTGATTAAGAATCACCGAACCATCGTGTGGTGGCACCCCCTTGCGTAAACTGCTTTTTCGCATACAAGGGGATACGCTGCCTTGTTCTACACAGGCGAACGTGAAACCGTCTACACACCACAGAAGACAAACAGACTGCCACGTCAAAAGCTGTACTTTGAATAAAGCTCGAGGCACGTCTCTTTGCCTGATGCTTAGAACTGGGGGCAGGCCTTCAGAATACGCCTTCACAATTAATGCACATGATGGTGGCAGATCTCTGCATTTAATGCAAGAGATTTGATTATATCTTCAAAAGCCGTGATTCCGGCTAAAGACGTCCACGTCAGCACTCAGCATTGCACAGTGGCTTTTACGCCCCCTCAGCGGTTATGCTCTCAGGGCTTCTATGCCCCCTCAGCTGTTATGCTCTCAGGACTTCTACGCCCCCTCAGCTGTTATGCTCTCAGGGCTTCTATGCCCCCTCAGCTGTTATGCTCTCAGGGCTTCTATGCCCCCTCAGCTGTTATGCTCTCAGGGCTTCTACGCCCCCTCAGCTGTTATGCTCTCAGGGCTTCCACGCCTCCTCAGCTTCCATGCTCTCTCGGCTTCTACGCCTCCCCAGCTTCTATGCTCACTCGGCTTCTATGCCATCAGGCTTCTATGCCTACCTGGTTCTATGCCTATTTTGGCTTTTATGCCATGGTGACAGACATTGGTTTTTACGCCACCTCTTCTACACGGAGGATACCTACCTACGTGGCTTTTACGCCGTGATCTTTGTAGCAACAATACGCATTGTGTCCCTTAGTTGGACCCGTATTATACGCTCATTCAAAAGATCATCTATACGTAGGCATTGGTTATTTTAACCGTCGTGTAAAAGGGTGCTCTGATTCCACTCCTCGATTTTTATACCAACTGAGTGGTCACTGTCACTAAAACTCTATAAATAGAGACCTCTATCAACAGAGGATAAGGTCGACAAATTAAAAGATCGAACAATTGAAGACTCAGAGAAGAGGTCGAACAATTGAAGATCGAGCAAGGAGAGAGGAGATCGAGAGCGAGAGAGAGAGAGAGAGGAACCCGGAGCTCAGGCAAAGGATAAGGATCGACGACCAGGGCATCGTGCATCCACCCTTTTCTGCAACCTCCGAGGCTGCTTCCTGTCTTCTACGGCACTTCTTCACCATCGTGTGGTCCAAGGGCTAAAGTGATCGACTGTAGATCAGACACCTATAGCAATTTATACCCAGATTAAATAAATTGTACTCCCACATCCTCGTATAGGATTACATTGTACAAGTTTGTTTGTAAACAAAAGAACACGGGTCCTGTATAAACCCCGTCCTGAATACATCTTTCATTCTTTTCGTTTTCTACCACAAACAGTGACAAGTTTTTAGTGGTGGCCCATGCAGGTCTGTTTTTTTAGACTTATGGGGTGTCTTGTTCTAGGAGTCTCAATCAAAATTGTTTCATTTGATATCCTGAATTCTTCTTCTTCGACACCGAGCTGAAACTATCAACAGTTTGTTTTCTTGTTCTTTTATGTCTTGTTATTTGATATCTTGGTTTCCTTTTCCTTTAGGGGAACCTCTTTCCGCCTATTAGAGAAGCAGATATGATAGAACTTCTAGTAGAGCAAGATCCTATTGAGCGCCATAAGAGACAGTACTTTCTCAAGATCAGCTTCGAGTATAGCCCATGGGTGGGCAACATGTACCAGAGATCCCGGTACCCCCAACAGTTCCAGTAACACCAGCAGTACTTTATACCTAGGTACTGTTAAAAATTATCAGAGGAATGATGGATACACAACAGCATCAGATAGTAGTGCAGCAGCACCAGCAGCTTTGACAACAGGAGCAGAATATCCTGTTAAACCAAGGACTGCAAACGGCCCTGGAAGAGAGTAAAGAAGAAGATTATGGGACGTCATACAGATTCTGTCGACTCAACCCGAGCTATTTCAATGGCAAAGAGGATGCTATTACGGCGGATGCTTGGCTTCAAGACATTGAGACGATAATGGCGACAACTAAGATTCCAACAGAGGAGCAAGTCGACCAAGTCCGATTACAACTACAAGATATTTCTCGTGACTGGCGGGTGACCGAGGAAGTCAGCTTGAGGCCTCCTATCTCTTGGGACAACTTTAGGTCCAGGTTCAGAGCCAAGTATTTTGGAGTAGTGGTTCAGTACGAGCTACATCAGAGATATATTTATCTCAAGTAATCCGGCAAAACAGTGGATGGATATGTAGTAGAGTTCTGCAGGATGAGAAGGTTTGCTCCAGTTATGGTGACGACGGAGCAAAAAAGGGCTATGATATTCCATCAAGGACTTCATCTCAAGATTCTATAACTAGTTGAAGGACATGACTACCAGAGATTCGATGTCATATTGATAGCAGCCAGGAGACATGAGCTTACCATCCAGAGATTAGCTTCGAGGACTGGAGGACATAAGAGATCTCATGCCCATAACACAGATGGAGGACTAGCAACCGGCATTCGTATTCATGATTTGGCACCACGGGGGCCAGTGGCATCAAATGAGACAATGATAATTTGGAAACAACAGCCGAGACAACATCAACAACGTCAAGAGAATCCAATATGATATACCTATTATGGCAAGAGAGGTCACACTCGGGATCTATGTAGGATGAGAAGTAGAAGATGCTTAAGGTATGGGGGTTCCGACCACATGATAGCTACTTGCCCAAAAAATACAGAGGCATGGAGGACCATATCAAAAATTCTCGACATTGCCAGCTCTAGGAGCAGTTCTGTATCAAGAGCAAGTTTTAGCAGTGCGACCGTTAGCCCAACGTCCGATGTTGATGCAAGCACAGGTATTTCACCTGAGGCAACGTCAGTTTAGTTAGCAGAGACATCCTCGTGACAGAGTTCCAGCAGCACAGAGACGTGAGCAAGCTAAGTTTGGTGTGCTATAACAGATATTAGCAGAAGGTGGTCAAGTCGAGGTGAGATTTGAGTTTTTCTAGTTTTATCTATCTTTTGGGTTTTATATATTCGGAGAGTGGACATGAACTTTTGTCTCATTCATCTGCCTTCGTATCTCATGATGCAAAATATATGTCATATGTCCCGACTATGAAGGTACGTCCTGGAAAGAGTTATATTCTTGACTAAGTCGTTGGTACTAATTTATCTCGAGACTTGATCCCTGTCAATTTTTGGGAGTCAGCATAGGCCAATGAGGACGGGTTCCAATTTTGACTTCTCGGGAGGCATATGTATCTGTATGCTTCATGTTCTTTCTATTTCCTTTTGATTGTGTGGATTGCTTGCGTCTTTAGTTATATTGCGGTTGCTTTATTTGCCTGCCTATTTTCTTATGCTTGGTATTTTGTTAGTTGTAGTTCATGAGATTCGATAGTTTATGAGGTTTTTTGGATCATGAGTTTCCTGATAGGATCATGAGTCTTTTGTTTGGTCTATGATTTTTCTTGCTTGGTGTTTAACTCGACTAGCCTAGCGAATTTCGGGGACAGAATTTTTCTAAGGTGGGTAGAGATGTCACACCCGTTCCCAAATTTGGTATTCTTGAATTTATGATATTTAAAATTTTCCCTGTAGATGTATTCATGTTGTATTTACATGTTGTTTCATGTTAAATATTTTATATTTATTTAAATATATTTATGTTTATTATGAGAGACTACCCGAGACCAGTAGTGAACAACTTGGCAAATTGCCATGGATCCGTGTTAGGACCCGTATATAGGATGGATACCAGACCTGGTTCACTCTTGGAACCACTAAGCCTATTTTTGATGGTTAAGATTGGTTGGAGAGTGTCATGACTTAATCCTAGGGCTAACCTCATCCACTTGGCATATATATATGTGTGTGTGGTTTTCTCTCTCCTTTATTATTATTTCTCATTTTTACTTTCCTTCTTCTTTTCTCTTCCTCCTTCCCTCAAGAGCTCGCAACCAAAGCCTTAGCCCTAGCCCTAGACTTGGTTCTAGAAAGAGGTTTATTAGTCCACTAAGGCAAGTGTATCTTGCTCAAAGTGGTAAAGCCATAAATTTTTGGATTTTTATATATTTAGTTCTTGGATTTTTGGTTTTGATAAATGGTTTTGAGTTGATCTGAGTTTTAAGATTTAGGTTTCTATGTGTTCTATGAGTTTTTCTTGGTTTTGTACTAAAACTTAATATTTTTGAAAACTAGTTTTTTTCTTATGTTAGAGGATTTTATTTCGAGCATTTTGGCTTTTGTTTTACTTGATTTGGACTTAAAATAAAGTTTTTATAAAGAAAATATTTTTTGGATTTTTGGAGCTTTTTTGCCATGGGTGAACTTGTTGTTTGGAGAAAACGGAGTTCACGTGCGGCCAGTGAGCTATGCGGCAGAGGGTGTTATACGGCATGAAAATACTTTGCGGCCTGAACTCCTTGCCGCATATCGGCATGCACCCATCTCTTTTGGACGCATGATTGATACACATGTGTTCTAAAGGGACTCCATGAGTTCACTCGCTGAATGAATGATAATTTTGCTAAGTCCAAGAGACCTCTATGCGGCATCGACCTCTATGCGGCACTGACCAATATGCATAAACAGAGCATTCTGTCACTTTCCTTCGGACATATGACTCTGATTGCTTGGCACATCTTTTTATGGTTTTGTCTTTTCTTCCTAACACACTTTATGGCCTGTCACATCCATCACTTCAGTCATGTCACTGACACTTCATTTAATACATGTTACTTCGACACTTATTCCAAGAGTGGACTTTGTCTTGACGTTATACAGCACATGTCTCATGCGGCAAAGCTATGCATGCGGCTTGGAGCCATATGCTGCCTGGGCCAGCATGCGGCCAGTTTGTCTATGCAGCCAGCGTGTAAACCCTCTCATCCAAAATTAGGCCTACTTGGCTTAGATAGTAAAACTAGGGTTAGTTGAATCCAATTAGAAATAGAACACGGCATTTTATTTAATTATACAATATTTATATCACGTAGCGCTCATTACCGTTGCTTCGATAAATGGAGCACTACACTAGCCATTGCCTTCCTACATATTTCATAACCTTATCCTAGACGTACCAGCCTTCCATTTTGACATTTGTGTAATTTATAATTATGCTCTCTTGTGCTACATTTTAGTTGCACAATAATTATCACAGACGTTATTGTTTAATTCTAAATAATCCTGACTTTGTAACCTTGTGCATTCTAATCGAAATTGGAGACACAATCTTGACCCATTTCGTACAACCTAATTTATGATAAAACTCTACTCTGAATCCTCTATGTCTATGACACTTGTGTCCCATCAAATTTTTTCCCCATGTACTTCTAATTAATTCAAGAACACTGTGCGCATTAATTTTAATTAATTCAAACTCAATGTTCATCTTTGCATAATTTTCCAATTGTTGGGCACTTTTATGTAAAAATGCATTAAGGTGTCCACACCATTGGACAATACCTGAAGAAATCCATTTTTCCCTTCACCTGAATTTTTCTCATAATTTTTTGGAATGTGCAACACACAAACATCGCCCCCATTTAAATCTATCCTTGCATTTTAAATCATGCGAATTATAGCCCTCCAAATATCCCCATATGAGGCCAAGGCCCAACCTAAGAGGTGTTGACCAAGCCCACCTAACTAGGTCAAACCCAAACCCAAAGTCCACATGTATAAATAATCCTTTTTCCTATTTTTTCTTCCACACAAAATCCCTAATCCCAATACCTAGCCATTAACCATCACCATCCCAACCCTATTCATCTTCTCCCCGAGCCTTCCCTGTGCAGACCACGTCGGAGTTCTCGTTGGAGCCGTCAGCGCCCGGACCTTCTCCCTCTGTTCTCCCCTGACCTCCCAGCCTGCACAGCGACCCACGGCCATCTCCTCTGCCGGCCTCGAACTCCACCATCGCCATTAATGCCACTACCTCTTCATCTTCCTCCCTGCTGCCATTGACGTCGGAGACTCGACCACCATCTCCCTCATCCTTTTTCGCCGAGCCGTCGACGACCTGTTGTTCACCATTGCCATCTCCTCTCCGCCGCTGTCCTCCGTCCTCCTCCTCGATCTGATCGTCGGAGCACAGTCTGCACCGAGCAGCATCGCCACTATCTTCCTCTTCATCTTCCAGTCGACTCAACACCTGTGTACGACCCCACTCCTTGCCTGGAGCCGCTGTCCTGACCTTGGCCGCCTTTATTTTCCCCGATTGTACAGCGCCGAGCATTCCCCACCGCCTGAGCAACCGAGCAGTCCCGCCGGAGTACCCCCATCCCGACCTCGACTCCTCCTCTCGTTCCCCTCCCTGACTTCACCTCCTCCGCCACTCGCCACCACCTGCCAGTCACCTCCCGTCTCCTTCCCTCACTATTACTCCACCTCGGATCTCCTCCCCTCTTTCCAACCTCCATTACCACCACCACCATTTACCTCTCCTTTCCCTCGTCGATCTCCATCCTGACACCGCTGCCTCCTCGTCATCATTATCACCTTCACCATCATCATCACCATCGTCATCGTTGTTATCACCTTAACCACCATCGTCATCGTCGTCATTATCATCGTCGTTAACGTCGTCATCACCCTCGTCGTCATCGTCATCATCGTAGTAAACCACATCGTCGTCATTATCATCTCCGTGCACGTACCCCGAGGTACGAATGTGTTTCCCCCATTCATATTTGTATGTGTGTGTATATGTATTATATATGTATCCCTAGTATATGTTAATATATATAGTATAAATCCAATTAGTGTATATACAATATATATATTGCATATGTATTTAATTAGAATATATACATATATATATATGGTATATGTATTTATTTGGTGTATATATGTATTATAAGTATTAATGATATATGCTAGATAATAATAATGTATATTTATATATTTACTAGGTGACTCGAGTGTAACCACGGATATCTCGTACTTACGTTGACCTGTGACCATGTAATATTGTTAGCAAACTGCCATTATGTACACTGACATACTGGCGAGCCCCATATCATTTGACTGTCTGTCTTGCACAGCAATTTCAGACGCGACACCCGTACGATTAGACACACACTTGACCCTAGTTGACCAGTGACATACCTAGCTATGCCCTGAGTTCAAGGTATTTATGATTGTGTACGTGCTAGTGTAATGACTGATGTTGTGTTGTATTATATTATATGTATATAGGATATATCGGATTGTTCTGCGCAACTTCAGGAGCAGGTTATTGGTACTTTGCAGCTTTCTTGTCAGGCAAGTATACCTTGCCTTGTTGTACTGTTTAAATTCAGTTATTATTTTAGTTGCATGTTTATTATTCAGATTATATAATTGTGCACATCCGAGAGAGACTCGGGTGCAGTCAACGAATGAGTTGACGTTAGGACCTGTGTCTGACCTAGTGTCTAGTTGACCCACCTAAAGTTGTGGAGTTATTGGTATGACTCCTCTGGCCTTGACATGTATCATTATACGTCACAGAGGGAGTTCATGTAGGGACGCGTGCCTCATACTCGACTGGCCATCGGTATGAGCAACACGTGTAACGTTATTTAGCTTAGTGTTTATTTCTATAGAGACTTATAGTACGAGATATCCACGTCGTGTTCATAACTTGTATATCTATATTGGGCGGGGAGGACGACTAGTAGGCGTATGGGACACCCACCTCCTTTATACAGATACCGCACTCGACGGAGTGATACGGACGTATATATTATTACAGATACCACGTTCTTTAGAGTGTTGGACGTTACTTGGTGATTTTTATAGATACCACACTCTATAGAACATTGGACGTTATTATATTCCCGTGCCCGTGTTATAGGGGGCATATGTGGCATATACTAGCCAGTCATAACGATTGGTTAATTATGTCAGCATATGTCTAGCCTACACTTTCCCATACGTACTAAGTTGTCCTCAAATTGCATTTCACTTAGATGGTTAGTGCACCCCTTTTTATTTATTCATTATTTACTTTATGGCATGCTTCTATGTATCTTGTTATGTCTCTCTGAGGACCTGGTCCCTTTTCAGGTGTAGATGTTCATGAGTATTCGCAGGAGCGCAGATCCGGACTGGCTACTATATTGCGATGAGGTCTTCCCTTCGAGTCTCGTGATTATTAGTGATATACTTATATTGTTGTGTTTTGCTTTATATTCTAGTTCGGCAGTGGATTTGTTTCCATCCGACTGTCATCTTGAGATACTTTATAGTGAGATCTAGTTTCATAGATATTGGTTATTTACTTATATATAATTTTCGTGGATGAGATTTAGATTATATCCTGTGACTTGTGATAGTTTTTACCACTTGTGAACTATTGTTCATTATACAGCGTACGCGTGTGTTATGGTTTCCATATATTAGAGTTTCTATATACATGCGGCTGGCATGCTTACGTGTCCTAGTCCTACGTATTTTGGGACTGGAGCGTGATATATTTTTAATGGTGGCCCACGTAGGTTAAGAGCATATTGTCTCGGTTATGTTACTGTACCGAGCAAGCCTGCACCTAGGAATAGAGTATAATATCTCATCCACAATTGACTATGACTCACCTTCCTTCCAATCTGTTCTATTTGAATAGCTGCATCCTGCTTGAGTCATGTGATTTCCCAATAGTTCCTTGAGTATAGCCTTCTCCTAGAATATAGAAGTCCCTGTTGTTAGATAATAAGTAGGGTAACCTTCCTATTAAGAGTACAACTAGGATAATGACACATCACTGAGCTAGAATACTTAATGAACCCTAGCAACCCTTACTCGTAGAATGATTGAACGTTATCCCTTGATAATTAGGGATGACATGAGAGTAGTATAGACACAACTAGAGTGAGTTATAAATTTAACCATATTGTTTGACCCCAGCATTGAGGGACCAATAGAAATCCAAGGTTGAATATCAGGGCCAAAACTTAACTTTTATAGTGAGATAGTATTATAGGACTATAAAGTTAGATTCTTGTCCTGATACTAGCAGACAGTACTTTAGGAAGCCAGGAGGAACGAATATAACATTTTCCTCGATCAAACCTCGAGCACAGATATTAGTAAACCACCTCCCCCTTAGGAAACCATGACATCATCTAGAGTCTTTCTATTTAGTTTATATCTTGTTCCTCTGAAAACTTAGCGCTCGCTATATTTACGCGACAACTAATTATGATTCTTCATCTTTCAACTTGTGCCACATAACTCATATGATTGTAGGTCAAGTGATTTTATTTCATGTTAGGATATATAGCTTGCTAGGATTATAGTTGTTACTCTTGAATTTTTTTTATTATATGATTGGTAGTTAGAACTTGATAGTTGAGTATTCTTTTAGATTATAATTTTATGGTTATACCTTAGTTTTAAATCACATGATTGTACCCCCACCTCGATACGAGTTATATCCTTTTTTCCCTTGAAGGCCAATAACTTTTCCATTCTTACTATTGACACATGATCTGTGAGCACTATGATTAAGACTTAAGGTGACCATTACCTATATAATGCAATAGGATACCCAAGCAGATACCAAGATCTTTCCCTCTTATACCCTAACCATAGTTCTACTTCATTTACAAGGACAAAGTTAGTCTATAGAATCTCCTTTAAGGCAGTTGCAGTATTAGTTTATTATTTTTAAGTTGGGTAGTATGCCTCACAATCTAGTAACACATAGTCCTCTTGACCCATTAATGAAGCGTAACAGAATGACACTAACTGTATACTAGCATAAGACGATAGTGTTTATTCAGACTGTAGAACTTAGAGGTCCATGCCCCTATTTGGTCGACTAGTGACTTAGACAAGGAGTTAGTATGACAACGGTAGAGACTATAGAGTCTTACCTTCTTTGTGAACTTGAATTATTTTGTACCTTCTTTCATCATGATCCAGCATATTTATATTTTATGTACTACCTTGACTGATGTCGCTATTATAGCCTAGTTTTGCGAGCTTATTCTTTTATCAAGCTTATTCACGACACATGTATATTAGATGCATACACTAATACATTTCAGAATCAGTGTATTACGGTCTGATCAACCATAGTGCGCTTGGTTCGCCCTTCGCATAACTACCTTACGTGGATTGAGATATATAGTGATTATTAGATGAATGTACTTGTCCTTAGGCATGTCTGAGCATATCATATCAGTTACATCACTGTACTGATATGAGCATGTGAATAAGAATTTACCAAAATAGAAATTTAATCCACAACTGCCTTAACAATTCCTATTTGAATTCTTTAAACGCCTTGATCCCCATACTTCTATTCCATTATCTCCCCCTTGAACTCCTTATTATTGTTTTTCTTCTTCCCTTATTTCTGAAAGACGAAACCTCGTGCTTAGTATAAGTTTGATATACAGAGAGTACTAGATATACCCCATAGGCCAATCACATTACTAGACGACTATCTTTTGTAACTGATTAAGGGTATATCATATATGATACATTTGGTGTTAAAAATTTTAAGGATTGAGTAACATGATTAAGTAAAGTTGAGAAATAAGTTTTCTTAAATGTAAGAGCCTTATGTGATAGATGAATAAATTTTAAGTTGGGTAGAAGTTGCATTGTCAACTTGAGAGAAATTTTTTTTAGATTGTGATCGAGTAAAAATTAGATTGAGAGGTTCAAGTCATTTTAATTTTGAGAATTTTAGGAGAATGATTAAGATGATGAGGATTAATAAATTTTAAAAACCGTGATATGGCGAACCAAATATTTATACTTGAGCATATGATTTAAATTTTGAAATGTTGAAGAGTGAATCACCGATTTAAACTTTGAGGATAAATATAGAAATCTAGACTTGAACAATTGGTGAATTAGATTTCAAATTTCATAATTTGAGGCCTTAAATTAAAAGTTAAATTTTTGATTGTTGGATTACCTATTTAAAATATTGAGGATGTGAATTGAAAAAAAAATTAAAGGGTACAAAAATTCATAAGTTAAAGGTAGGAATAATATTGGAACTGAATTATTTTCTAAAGAAGATTATGATAGTTGGAGTTCGTGATATAAAAATTAATGTGGGTTAATTAAATATTGAAGATGTTATATGGATTTAATTTAAATTTGGATGTTGATGATTTGAAAAAGTGAGAAGAGATTTCAACAGGTTGAATTTTGAATTGAACAGTGATTATCTAAATTTTGAAGTGATTGCGATGGATTTGAATAAATTTTAAATTTTTGGAAGAGATTGCAATTAACTTGCCTTATGTACGAATGTGAAGGAATTATCCAATTATGCCTTATTTTTAATTTCGTGGACAAAATTATTTTTTAAGTTGGGTAGATTGTAAATACTCTCACCCAAAATTAGGCCTACTTGGCTTAGATAGTAAAACTAGGGTTAGTTGAATCCAATTAGAAATATAACACGACATTTTATTTAATTATACAATATTTATATCACGTAGCGCTCCTTACCGTTGCTTCGATAAATGGAGCACTACACTAGTCATTGCCTTCCTACATATTTTACAACCTTGTCCTAGACGTACCAGCCTTCCATTCTGACCTTTGTGTAACTTATAATTATGCTCTCTTGTGCTATATTTTAGTCACATAATAATCGTCACGGACGTTATTGTTTAATTCTAAATAATCCTGACTTTGTAACCTTGTGCGTTCCAATCGAATCGTACAACCTAATTTATGATAAAATTCTATTCTGAATCCTCTATGTCTATGACACTTGTGTCCCATCAAATTTTATCCCCATGTACTTCTAATTAATTCAAGAACACATTGTGCATTAATTTTAATTAATTCAAACCCAATGTTCATCTTTGCGTAATTTTCCAATTGTTGGACGCTTTTATGCATAAATGCATTAAGGTGTCCACACCATTGGACAATACCTGAAGAAATCTATTTTTCCCTTCACATGAATTTTTCCCATAATTTTTTGGAATGTGCAACGCACAAACATCGCCCCCCATTTAAATCTATCCTTGCATTTTAAATAATATGAATTATAGCCCTCCAAATATCCCCATGTGAGGCCAAGGCCCAACCCAAGAGGTGTTGACCAAGCCCACCAAACTAGGTCAAACCCAAACCTAAAGTCCACATGTATAAATAATCATTTTCCTATTTTTTCTTCCATACAAAATCCCTACTCCCAATACCTAGCCATTAACCATCACCATCCCAACCCTATTCATCTTCTCCCCGAGCCTTCCCTGTGCAGACCACGTCGGAGTTCTCGCCGGAGCCGTCAGCGCCCGGACCTCCTCCCTCTGTTCTCCCTCGACCTCCCAGCCTGAACAGCGACCCGCGGCTATCTCCTCCGCCGGCCTCGAACTCCACCACCGCCATTAACCCCACCACCTCTTCATCTTCCTCCCTGCTACCATTGACGCCGGAGACTCGACCACCATCTCCCTCATCCTTGCTCGTTGAGCCGTCGATGACCTACTGTTCACCATTGCCATCTCCTCTCCACTGCTGTCCTCCGTCCTCCTCCTCGGTCTGATCGCAAGAGCGCAGTCTGCACCGAGCAGCACCGCCACCATCTTCCTCTCCATTCTCCAGTCAACTCGACACCCGTGCATGACCCCACTCCTTGCCAGGAGCCGATGTCCCAACCCCGACTGCCTTCATCTTTCCCGACTGTACAGCGCCGAGCAATCCCCACCGCTTGAGCAACCGAGCAGTCCCACCGGAGGACCCCCATCCCGACCTCGACTCATCCTCCCGTTCTCCTCCCTGAATTCACCTCCTCTGCCACTCACCACCACCTGCCAGTCACCTCCCGTCTCCTCCCCTCACTATTACTCCACCTCGGATCTCCTTCCCTCTTTCCAACCTCCATTACCACCACCATCATTCACCTCTCCTTCCCCTCGTCGATCTCCATCCCGACACCGCTGCCTCCTCGTCATCATCATCACCTTCACCATCATCATCGCCATCGTCGTCGTTGTCATCACCTTAACCACCATCGTCATCGTCGTCATTATCATTGTCGTTAACGTCGTTATTACCCTCGTCGTCCTCATCATCATCGTAGTCAACCACATCGTCGTCATCATCATCTCCGTGCACGTACCCCGAGGTACGAATGTGTTTCCCCCTTTCATATTTGTATGTGTGTGTATATGTATTATATATGTATCCCTAGTATATGTTAATATATATAGTATAAATCCAATTAGTGTATATAAAATATATATATTGCATATGTATTTAATTAGCATATATACATATATATATATATATGGTATATGTATTTATTTTGTGTATATATGTATTATAAGTATTAATGATATATGCTAGATAATAATAATGTATATTTATATATTTACTAGGTGACCCGAGTGTAACCAAGGATATCCGTACTTACATTGACCTATGACCATGTAATATTGTTAGCAAACTGCCATTATGTACACTGACATATTGGTAAGCCTCGTATCATTTGACTGTCTGTCTTGCACAGCAATTTCAGACGCGACACCCGTGCGATTAGACGCACACTTGACCCTAGTTGACCAGTGATATACCTAGCTATGCCCTGAGTTCAAGGTATTTATGATTGTGTATGTGCTAGTGTAATGACTGATATTGTGTTGTATTATATTATATGTATATAGGACATATAGGATTGCTCTGTGCAACTTCAGGAGCAGGTTATTGGTACTTCACAGCTTTCTTGCCAGGCAAGTATACCTTGCCTTGTTGTACTGTTTAAATTCAGTTATTATTTTAGTTGCATGTTTATTGTTCAGATTATATAACTGTGCAAGTCCGAGAGAGACTCGGGTGCAGTTAACGAATGAGTTGACGTTAGGACTTGTGTCTGACCTAGTGTCTAGTAGACCCACCTAAAGTTGTGGAGTTATTGGTATGACTCCCCAGGCCTTGACACGTATCATTACACGTCATAGAGTGAGTTTATGTTGGGACGCGTGCCTCATACTCGACTGGCCATCGGTGTAAGCAACATGTGTAATGGTATTTAGCTTAGTGTTTATTTCTATAGAGACTTGCATTATAGTATGAGATGTCTACGTCGTGTTCATGACTTGTATATCTATATTGGGCGGGGAGGACGACTAGTAGGCGTATGGGACACTCACCTCCTTTATATAGATACCGCACTTGACAGAGTGATACGGACGTATATATTATTACAGATACCACGTTCTTTACAGTGTTAGACGTTACTTGGTGATTTTTACAGATACCACACTCTATAGAACGTTGGACGTTATTATATTCCCGCGCCCGTGTTATAGTGGGAATATGTGGCATATACTAGCCAGTCATGACGATTGGTGAATTATGTCAGCATATGTCTAGACTACACGTTCCCATACGTACTAAGTTGTCCTCAAATTATATTTCACTTAGATGGTTAGTGCACCCCTTTTTATTTATTCAGTATTTACTTTATGGCATGCTTCTATGTATCTTGTTATGTCTCTCTGAGGACCTGGTCCCTTTTCAGGTGTAGATGTTCATGAGTATTCGCAGGAGCGTAGATCCGGACTGGCTACTATATTGCGATGAGGTCTTTCCTTCGAGTCTCGTGATTATTAGTGATGTACTTATATTATTGTGTTTTGCTTTATATTCTAGTTCGGCAGTGGATTTGTTTCCATCCGACTGTCATCTTGAGATACTTTATAGTGAGATCTAGTTTCATAGATATTGGTTATTTACTTATATATGATTTTCGTGGATGAGATTTAGATTATACCCCGTGACTTGTGATAGTTTTTACCACTTGTGAACTATTGTTCATTATACAGCGTACGCGTGTGTTATGGTTTCCATATATTGGAGTTTCCATATATATGCGGCCGGCATGCTTACGTGTCCTAGTCCTATGTATTTTAGGACTGGGGCATGACACAGCGCGTCCATGCGGCCAGTTTCTCATGCGCCTGATCAGTACATGCAGCCTGACCCATGCGTCAATCCAGGAGTGCACTTCTCATTCGAGTATGTGATCATATACGACCCTAGTAATCTATGAACACATTTCACGATTTCTTAAGTTTAATTATTTTATTTAGAATATTTCTTATCGTACCCTATGTGTCACGACCCACACCCGATGTAGGGACGCGAGTAGTGAACAATGCCCAACTTACGCCGCAACATCAGTGGTAGAACACTATTTGGGTATTTTATCTATCTAAGAACCAAGATATAACAATGCCACCAATGTAATATGAATACTCAATCACAGAATCATAAGATGGAACAATCGCACGAATAAGATAAAAGAATAGAAGAGTCACAATACAGCTCACGAGACAAATAACTTCCAATGAGTCAAAGAAATACTAATAACTGAGTTGGAGACAAATCCAGTACCTACTGTGCTACAAATCCTGGGTCATCTGTCTCAGTCGGGATGAGACCCTCCGGAACCAAGGTCTCTGGCTCTAAGCCTACGACATCCTGAGGCCCATAGTGAGTGGGGTAGCACTCCTCAATGTCATCTAGAAAAAATATATCCAGTCAGAAAAGGAACAAAATACATCTCTAACAGCAGTTCTAATAAATGATATAAACTATGTAATAGTAAATAGAGTGAATAAATAAGATGCAATATAAAGGTATAAGAGATATGCAATAAAGGAATAATGAAAATAAATACAAGAATGAGCATCATAGGAATGAACAAAAAATACTAATACTAAGTGACTAAGTACCAGCTTTAACATTTGATCGGATTGGGAACTTGCACAAGGATTATGGCCTGGTTAATCATATGTGCAGTGTATGATCAACACTCACAAGGAACAAGACATGCACAAGGAGGGTATGATCACATATCTACACTAAATACTCCCCGCCCTCGATTTGTATAGTAGATCCAACCATGGTACGTTATGACACAGGATTCCATAAGAAGGGCTCTACTCTTCTCATGAACCAATGTCTGTATTTGTATAAGAAAAACAAGAAAATAAGGCTTGCACAAGATAAACCTTAAATACCAAGGAATAACATCTCATGACGAGATCCGGATATACCAATCTGTGTAACCATCATGTCAAAAAATTATGAATATCTATAATAAATACAAGAGACATAGAGGATATCATAAATGAAAAACTATCAGAGAATGTACTCGCCTAGAATCCGGTGAATAGTATCAAAGATGTCCGATACGGTGCCTCAAAGACCTAAATATGGAATATTACATCAATACAAAGTTTTGGAATAAAAATAAGTTGAACTAGTCAACTCCAAGGTCATAAAGCCATTTCGAAGTCAAAATAGTCAAACTAGGTCAACTCTAGGTCAAACTAGTCAAACTTGACCAAACTAGCTATTTCTAGGTTATATGAGTCCATCTCTAGGATATTGGGTCCATACACTATGTAACTAGGCCATACAAGCTATACTAGGATACTAGAAAACCAATAAGATACCGTATCATAAGATACATAATTTATTAGATATAAAAATATTATAATATGTATATACAAACAATAATATATAATACTCCTAACTAAACTAATGCTAAGTGGATACCTTGGCTTTGAACAAAAACCGGTATCATACCACCTACACACCCATCTTGATGTGCACACTCAATACCTTGAGTAAAATCCAATACCTTGACATTACCTTGGTATCATAAGGTAATTCAATATCTAATTTATAATTACTATCCATACTCCTTACTATACAATAATATGTATTTAAAACTTATAACAATAATATTCTAAACTATAAACTAACATCTCATTGATATTTAGTACCCATACCCGAGATATCTCACTCTCATTACCTTGGTGCACCCCAAGGTAATCTAGAAATAAAGCTAACTAATATTAACCAGTACTTATGTATATATAAATCTCATAAATATTATATACCAACTTATTTACAATATATACATAACTACTAGCTTATTAATATAAACTAATTAATATATATATATATATATATATATATATATATATATATATATATATATATATATATATATATATATCATGTATATATATATATACTAATGTACTAGCTTATCAAATAAATTAACTATCTTTTATATATATATATATATATATATATATATATATATATATATATCTTACAGCTTACCGTCTTTTTAAATAAGCCGCTACTTATCAAAACGGATGCTGCTTTCAGCTTCTACTGCTTGTTCTGCTTTCTGCGGCTGCTTCTTGGCTTTTGTTTCCTGCTGCTTTTCAGCTGCTTTTGCTGCTGCTTCTCTCAACTTTTCTTCCATTGCTTATCATTGCTTTTCTGCATTATTTTCATTATTTTCGCACTATTTTTTCATTGTTTCTTCTTCCCTCAAGCTCACACACATAAATACATATCTCACATATTTATATATACACACGATACACATATATGTATATATATTTACCATACACACACACACACACACACACACACACACATACATATATATATATATATATATATATATATATATATATATATATATATATATATATATATATATATACATAAACACACATATAACACCATAATATATATATATAACATATTAGAGAAGCCAATGAACTTCTACTCTCCCATGATCACTAACACATCAACATGAATGTGGTAGTGATACTATGTGGTTGATCGTGGCTTCTTGTTTGTGTTATTCTAAGGAATAGTGGACTTAGTAACCAGACTGTGCTAGACCTGTCTAGGTGCTAGAACTGACTATGTTTATAGTATGATTATATGCTGTAGTAGACCATGTGTAAACCCAGAATAAACTCAGATTAGTAGATTAACTTATCCTTTGTTCGTCGAATAGAGTGAGGGACATAGTTCTGATCGGAAGACGATCTGTAATCTCGGTCCATATTTGGTTTAAGAATTGTGGATCTGCTCTAGAGTGGTTCACACTTCCCCCCTTACTCACGTTCTGCAGCATAATTGTTGATTCAAGGATTGCATAAATTTAGACTTCCAATTGATTGGTAGTCGGTGTACCTGATTTGAGAAGATTATATTTTAACCAAGTGTCTCCATGTGATAAGACTCACACGGCCAACTGTAAGTTTGGTGATTCGACCCGATTTCTTATATCCGTGCTGATACAATTACTATGTGGTACGTGTACATGTTATAATATGCTCTGAGATATGACATATCTTGCTACGGGTTATGAGATTAAAAGTTTTGGGTTGTGCATCGAGTGCATCGAGAATGCCTCATATACTATGTGACATGTGATATTATTATATTAATTTTCCAGCACAGGCATGGTATGTGGACCAACTACCAAAGCGTGGCTACGACTTGATTGATTATTGCATTACGCTAGGATGAATCAAAATTGAACTGCCAAGTGACAAAGTGGATTTATATCTAGCGTGGATAGTACTACGATACGACATATATGGGGAGTTACATGTGACCACGTCATATGATTCCAACTAACCGTTGGGTTAACTATATAACTAAAACATATAGAGCATTGGGAGGAACGAGATCCCGAAATTGTGCGTGGCGAGCCACCCTTAGATAATTTTTGAGGTGTTAAAGTTTTCCACCATGGATATTGTATATCAACCGTACTAGTGGAGTATAATATTCGACTTTTTATATTTAAACTGAGCCAACATTTTCCCTATAAGAAGGGTTCGAACTGTTACTGATCTATCTTAGCAAGGTAGCCCTGCGTGGGACCTGTGCATATTCTACATACTATATATTATTATTATTGGTTCGGCTAGCCGTGTTCGCCTGTAGCATGATTTGAGGATCTTTATATTATTACTTTACTGGGATAACCCAGACTTCACATATCAAGCCGTAGAATTGATTGGCCGATTAAATTAGTATGTTCTGGTTGTCTAGGGACATAAACTATTATGGTACGATGGTTCAACCCTTATCTTTGTTTGGTTGTAGGGTTGCGCTAACGTGTCACAATTGGTCATGTATCGAAGCTGCACATTATATCTATATCTTAGCTTGTATTATGGCATGTGTGTCCTGGAATATATTGATGTATTTTATCTTCGTCGTGTTCATAATTGGTGAGTCATACCCTGTCTCGGTGTGGTGTGACCCCTCTTGTCCTTGTTTGGTTGAAGAGATGTCATACTACTCTGATGAAAGGTCATAAGCTTGCAGTTGTGGCACAGATTATCCTGTTTTATGTACTTTATTGGTTTTTGCTTCATTCACTTGTGCTCCTTTGTGGTACTTGATATCGGGGCCTAACCTCGCTGGTTTTGTTTGTCTAGGTTTAGTTGTAGAGCCCGAGGATCCTGTCATGTATCTGACCGATGGCACACACCAGGAGGATGTTCGCCGAGGAACTTGAGTGGGTTTCTTCTTCCCCTCTATGAGTATTATTTTGTATTACCTTTTTTGGCATTTAGCCGACGACACCTGCTAGCTGATTTATCTAGACATTAGTTCCTCTACATGAATGTATATTATTCAGACCGCGACTGACTTACAGTCATGTACTCTTGACAATGCACTAGTGTACCATCCCATATAACTAGTTTCATGATCATTCTGACAGAGCGTCAGGGACGTCTAACTGCTTTATCTTACATGTTCATTCTTATTATTTCTTGGTTGATGATTGAGACATAGATTTTCTTAACCCCAGGTGACTTGATTGTTTCATGCACCCCCTTGTCTCTAGACAACCTTAGCACATTGTGGCTTACTTTGGTATTCTGCAAGGTGTGGTTGGCTGAGTCACTCCCCCGCTCACCAGCATTCTGGTTCTGGGGCATGACATCACACGTGAGTTGGATGGTCTGCTAACTATCACGGGCTACTCTATATCACGGACTATAAGGTTTGATCACATATCCACTAATATCTCCTCATTCCCAGACTAGTACACAGATCCGAACCACGATATGTTATAACATATCTTTCATACTGCACGGTTTATAATATCATACAATATGATCACAGTCTATATAATTATGAAGATATCACAGTAATCATGAAGCACAACACAGTGATCACTGAGTTATCACGATAATAACATCTCGTGAGAAGGATCCACGTATACCAATCCATGTGACTATGATGTCAGGAATCAAATATCTCAATACTGAATACATGAAAAGAGACTATCAAATAAGAAAACTATCAGAGAATGTACTTGCTTGATGTCCTGAGCAACGAGTGAGGATCGATGTCCGAACCGACGTCATAAAGACCTAATATAAATTTATAGAGTTACTTGGTGTTCTAGAAAGATAATCATATTTAAAAGAATAAAATATATACATCATACAGTACTTAGCTACCCATTCTAGATATCCTTACCTTACCCTTCTCTAACTCACGGTAAATGAGATAACCTAGTACTAACTCATAACTATCTCTTAACATACTAGTATCTAGTTATATCTCACTTCTAATACTAACCTCTAATATTACATCCAACATACATAACTGAAACTAATATCTAATATCAATTAACTAACTTATAATACTAATTCTAATCAATACCAAACTGAATTTAATATCTAGTTACAATATATCTAACACTAACTCAACTTGATATCATAATATTACCTTGATATCATCTCAAGGTAATACTAATACTTCATATAGATTCAATAATAACCTGCTCCAATACTAACATTACTACTCTAAAAATACCATTAACCACCCTAATGCACATGAACACAACCATTCCCTTACACCACTCCATATGATCACAAGCTAGCAGTTAACGAGAAATGGAGCAGCTGCTCCTTACTTCCCGAGCCAACAGGAGCCAACAATCGACCCACATCTGCCCCTTTAACCCGACCACAGCAAGCTGAACACAGCTGCTGCTCACTGCCCCTACTAATAGCAGTGAACCACAACAAGCTCCCCCCTAACCCGACACAGCAACACAGCAACTGTGTTGCCTTGCCAAAAGTGAGAAGCAAGTGCCTACTGCTCTCAAGAGAAACAACTAGATAGTGCACTACCCCCAATCTAAAAACCAAAAGCCCAAAGAAACCCGACCTCCACAACAACATACAAATCCGACAACAGCGTACTGTTGAACCACTCCCCCATATATATATAAATACTCCCCAAGCTATGAATGTTTATATATAACTATATATATCACTAAATATATATAAATGTTAACCTATATGAATTATACAACAAAATCAATTGCCCAAACTAAATTTAGAGCAATGAGCGGCCCATGGTCATTATGTCAAGCACTTGGCGTGCGTATCATGATACATTGGGATACGTCCATGATACGCACCCCAAATATATCCAAACTCGACCTAAAGTACAACCACGTGTTTTAAATCACCAATAGAACCTAACTAACCTATTCACAAACACTATGGATGCCATTCTCGAATTTTCCCCAAAAATGGTACAAAATACAAAGGAAAAATTTCTAAATGGGTCAGAGAAGCCAAAGCTTCTCCCCATGGATAGTCCTAATGCAAGGGGTCCCTAAATAAGATATTTACTCCATTAAATATATTCTAAAGAGATAAATTCCAGATTTACCTATTGGGAGATGGATTCCCAATGATATGGCTTAAACACCCAAAAGCTTCCAAGAACTCAAGCTCCAAGTGCTTCTCTTTTCCAACTCTTGCTTCTAATATCTTCTAGGATTCTTGGGGAAGAGAATGGGAGGGGTTGGGGTCAATTCGGTAGAGATGGGTGGTAAGAGGAATGGTGGAAGAAAGCTTCTAAATTAGGGTTTCTATTTGAGTGAAGGAAGGAAGAAGATGTTATTACTATATAGGGGCCGGACACATATAGCTTAGGGTTAGTTTAGGGGCTAATGTAAAGTGTCTATAATTCCCCTCTCTTTAGTCATGAAGAATTAAGAGAATAAGCCTCTCTCCCTAATAGGTATTTAGCTAACATTTCTAATTAGTCACACTATTCTAACTATAGTCTAACTAGAGTCTAACCAAATGGGTTAATTATGTTGTCTATTCAAGTTGGTTAGGTCCACTAGGGTCATGATTAACCCTATGGTCCACTTACTAATCATTACACTATAGTTGTATATAATACATAACTCTAGCACAATTAATTAAATTATATAATACACAATTTTAATAAATACATGATTGACCAAAATATCCCTAATCTAGAAATATTGTAGTTACACTGTCTCACAGTATCAATATCGGTATATGGATTAAATTATACTACATATTTTTTTTTTGAATTTTGTTGGATTTTAGAAACTTGGAAATTAAAAATTTACTACCTGACTAATATACCGATGGTATACTGTAATATACCGATAGTATACCGATCACGAAGATATTTGTTCCATTTTTGAGATTTCTCTATATATAGTACTTGTTTTTCTCTTTCTCTCTCTTCTCTCCACCATTTTTCTTCTGAACTTAGAGCTTGATCTTGAGACCTGGAGAGTGGTTTCTGAACCCCTTCGTAGTGGTGGACTAGAAGGTTGAGGCTGGGAGCTCGCTGCAAGCAAGTACATCTTGCCGATTCTATGAACTCTTCTTGCTTTCTGTTATTTTCTTTCCTAGAGCTTTGGTAGTTGCTTTTTTGTTTAGACATATTTTTCTATTATTGTTTATCTCGTGACTTCTAGCCTTTTGACAGTCTTAATTTTAATTTCTGGTAGAATCTTGTCCCGTCCCTATTTGGTAACTCGGTAACGGTAATGCTACCGGAGTTGTGATCGAGAGATCTAGTCAATATTATGATATGAGACTTACCACTAGACTTGACTCCTTGTTAGTCTTGGTTTTGGTAATTTTTAGGGTTTGAATTGGATGACGGAATCAGATCTGACTTTGGCATAGTTTTTCCTCGGAGACACGCATACCGACGGTATACTGAGGTATACCGACGATATACTGATTTTGACCGACTTGATTCTTAAATATTTTCAGTGAACCCTGACTGGTTTATCAACGGTATATAGGACTGTACCGACGGTATACCGATCATGCCGACAGTTTTAGATATTTGTCATGGCCGACATAACGACGGTGCACTGGGCTGTAATGACGGTATACCATTTTGTGAAACTTATTTTTCCAACAACCTTCTTGCCTGCTTGGAACGTTATACCGACGGCATACTCTAGTATACCGATTTGTTGGCATCCATAACTTGTTGTATTTTTTATGTCTTTGGACCGGTATATCGACGGTATACTGTAGTATATCAACGGTATACCGATCATGTTCTCTCTTAGATGTAATTTTTTTCTTGTGCTCCTTGATTTCTTGTACCTGGCTTACTTGTATTTATTGCTTGCATTCCTATTTATGCTATGATTGTCCCGACATGATATTTTGTATAGTTAGGGGCTTTACACCCTATATACACCTGCCTAGTACATGTTATCGACCGATACCCCGACGACCAGGTATATGTATTAGTAGGGGATGATTTACACTCTATGTACATTTTGATTCGACCAGGCATATGTATTGGTAGAGGATAATTTACACTCTATGTACATATTGACTTGACCAGGCATATGTATTAGTAGAGGATAATTTACACTCTATGTACTTATTAACTCGACCAGGCATATGTATTAGTAAAGGATGACTTACACTCTATGTACATATGGAGACGACCAGGCATATGTATTAGTATAGGATAATTTACACTCTATGTACATATGGAGACGACCAGGGATATATAATAGCAGAGGATAATTTACACGCTATGTACATATTGACTCGACCAGGCATATGTATTAGTAGAGAATGACTTATACTCTATGTACATATGGAGACGACTAGGCATATGTATTAGTAGAGGATAATTTATACTCTATGTACATATTGATACGACCAGGCATATATATTAGTAGAGGATGATTTACACTCTATGTATATATTGACTCGACCATGCATCTGTATTAGTAGGGGACGATTACACCCTATGTATATTTGACCAGTATTCAGTAGGCAGTGGCTAGTATCAGCATTCTTGTATTTCCAGTTCGTAGCACTTTCTGTATGGCTTATGTTGTGTACCTTAGCTCTATGTTTTTACCTGGGTAGTTATGATTGATCTGTCTCGTGCATGTGTAGTTATGATATTCAATTATATTTCCTGAGCCCTTAATTTCTGTTATAGTTATGTGTATCAAAAAGTAACTTGAGGGTAGGTCCGACTTGGAAAAAGAATCATAATCCTGGTCCTTGTTTGGCTTAAGGATTATGGTTCCTACTTTGAGGAGTTTTTAAATCTTTTCGTTGCTTGCCAACTTATCCTTACTCATATTTTCTTTACTTCTCCTTGGCATGTCTCGATTATTTGGCATGTTTCATGTATCTAGTTATTTGCGTGTTCATATGGTACTCTTTATATTCCTAGTGGTTATATGTTATTCAGCTTATTGTCTTCTTTCTCGGCATAAGTGCAGTGGCAGCGCACAAGTCTCAAATCATATTTTTTAATCATGTTGCTTAGCGTATTGTAGCTCTATGTTGTTTTGCTAATTTTTAGTTCTTAGCTCTTGGCCTCCTTTGTGGTACTTACTATTTGGGGGTCTGACCCCACTAGTTTTGCTTGGCCAGATTTGGTAGCAAAGTTCGAGGATCTTACCTTTCATCCCGTGGATGGTGACTACCCGGAGCACCAGACAGCCTAAGTGGGTTTTCTTTTATCCCCACTAGATCTCGTACTATTTATTCTTTTGAGGCGTTTCACCGCCAAGCATGTGTTAGCTCGTGTATTAACATTCTGCCTATGGGCCATGACATGATTAGCGTACTATAGACCATGGCTAGTGTTGATCATGTATGACTTATACTCTGCTAGTTCTCTATTTTGTATTACTGGCTTCATGATCATCTATGTATATTTGGTTTAGGATGCTTTACTATTTTGCTCCAGATGATCTTATTTCTTACTTATTCCTTATCTTCTTGTGATTGAGACACCTAGGACCGATGACCTAGGATTGATTGATGGATTATAGTATTAACCCCCATATTTTACAGCTTCACCGTATATATGGATTACCGGTGTTCTCCAAGTATATGTAGTTGGTCGTTGTCATCCCCCGCTCTCTAGTATTATGGTTTTGAGGTGTGACATAGTTTTAGTGGTGGCCCATGCAGGTCTATTTTTTAGACATATGGGGGTTATTGATAATTAGATGTCTCAATCTACTTATTTCCTTTATGATTTCCTTCGTCTTACTCTATACCTCTGAGCTTGACCTGTTACCTGATTTGATCATTGATCTATTCTGTCCCTTCAATTTATTTCTTGTGTCCTTTGACTTTCAGGGGCATTGTTCCAGATCCTTCTGATCAGATTGTTCAAGTTTCGGCGATGGTAGAGCGGAGATCGGTAGGCCAACTGATTCCTGAGGATCAGCATCAGCATTCAGGAGCAGAGTCGAGGATTGATCCTGAGGCAAAGCAGCATGTTCAGCCAGATCCGTTGGCAGTACCTGTGCATCTAGTTCAGCCAGAGCAGCTAGATGTTGTACGAGTACTAATGGGCGTTCTGACGGGTTTTAAGGTGACTCACTAGTGACAGAGTGACGTCCTCACTCAGTCAGTCCAGATGGCTATGGATCGAGGTGGAGCACAGATCTATAATTCTACGACCAGCTTTAGGCGTCTCAGTCCTCCATTCTTCATGGGTACAAAGGACGCAATTTTATCTGATGCTTGGCTGCAGGATACTGAGGCCATCTTAGAGGTAGCATAGACTATGGCTAGAGAGTGTGTCTTAGTAGTGAGGCTGCAGTTACTGCATTTGGCCCACGACTGGTAGGCAGCTCAGAAGATTTCACTGACGACGTCGATTCTATGGGAGGACTTCAGCGAGAGGTTCCAGGCGAGGTATTTTGATGTGGTGGTGCATTACGAGCACCAGTAGAGGTTTAACAACCTTAGACAGAAAGGAAGGACTATCGACGGTTATGCGATGGAGTTCTATAGACTCAAGCGGTTTGCCCCTACCTTGGAGGCGACCGAGTTAGACCGAGCTAAGAGGTTCTAGTAGGGGCTTCATCTGGAGATCATACTGGTAGTGAGCAATATGAGTACGTTTTGATGAGAGCGGCAAGGAGGCACGAGTATACCTCTCAGAGGTAGTTGATAGGACCGGGAGTCAAAAGAGGTCCCACTCTACTTTGAGGGACTCTTCCACCCAGTCTTTGGCACCAGCACCAGCAGTCAGGGCATTAGAGATTGGGTCCCAAGGGAGGCCAGCACCGGTGTCTTTATTTCAGCAGTTAACGCAGACACATCCACAACAGTGGAGGTCAACTTCTTCAGTATGGTGTTCCCATTATGGGAAGCCTAGGCATGTTCTTTTGGAGTCCCGCAGGGCGCAGCGCTTATGTCTGGTTTGTGGTGGAGTGGACCACCTGATGAGAACTTGTCCCCGGAGGGCTCCAGCCGAATCTTTATCAGTTCAGCCAGCAATCCCAAAGTTTAGGGCACCAGCACCGGTCCAGCAGCAACAGGCCCCAAGGCCTACACTGATACAAACACAGACATTACAGCAGCAAAGGTCGCAGCAGTATGCTCAGGCCCAGGTTCGGGCTAGTCATGGAGGCCAACAGCAGAGGGGACCCGCACCCAGAGGATAGGGTGAGCAGCAAAATAGGGCAACAGTCCCGAGGCAGGGGCTTGAAGAGTTTGACATCTTAGGGCAGGTATTGACCGAGGATGGTCAGATTGTGGGTGATGTCCTGAGAGTCTATACGTTCATATCTTTTCTTGGTTTCAAAAATATTCTGAGAGTGAAGACGAGTATCTCGTCTCTTACTCTTCTGCCTGCGTAACTCATGATACATGATGTTTATTAAATATTATGACTACGGAGGTATGTCCTGGGTAGAGTCATGTCCTCGACTGAGTCGTTGGTATCGACTTACCTCGAGACTTGACCTTTGTCTATTTTTGGAGTTAGCGTAGGCCAGCGAGGATGGATTTCTACTTGGCTGACTCAAGAGACATATTTATCCTTGACCCTCTAGCCCTTCTTCCTCGTAGTGTAGTTGCTTGTGCGTTTATTTATATTGTTGACTGATTCCATTTCCTATTTATATGCCATGCTTGCTTTATGGAGTTATATTTTCTAAAGCTTCTTGGTTTTGGTGCCTTAGTGGAACTCCGATGAAGGAATTTTTCTAAGGATGGGAGGGTTATGAGACTCTGTTTCACAGTATCTATATCGTTATATAGATACGTATTTTATACTACATATTTTGTTTTGCTCGATTTTGTAGGATTTTAGAAACTTGGAAATTAAAACTTTACTGCCTGACCGATATACTGACGGTATACTGTAGTATATCGACGGTATAATCCTGAAGACATTTGTTTCACTTTTTGATATTTCTCTATATATAGTGCTTGGTTTCTTTTCTTTTTTCTTTTCTCTTTCTCTCTCTTCTCTCCACCCTTTTTCTCTTGAGCTTGGAGCTTGGTCTTAAGACCTGGAGAGTGGTTTTTGAACCCCTTCGTGGTGGTGGACTAGAAGGTTGAGGCTGGGAGCTCGTTGCAGTCAAGTACATCTTGTCAATTCTATGAACTCTTCTTGTTTTCTGTTATTTTCTTTCCTGAAGCCTTGGTAGTTGCTTTTTAGCTTAGACTTGTTTTACTATTATTGTTCAACTCGTAACATTTAGCCTTTTAACCATCTTGGTTTTGATTTTTGGTAGAATCTTGTCCCGTCCCTTTTGGTAACTCGATAATGGTGATGCTACCGTAGTTGTGACCGTAAGATCTGGTCCATATTGTGATATGAGACTTACCACTAGACTTGACTCCTTGTTAGTCTTGGTTTTAGTAATTTTTAGGGTTTGAATTGGATCCTGAAATCAGATATGACTTTGGCATAGTTTTTTATCGGAGACCGGCATACCGACGGTATACTAAGGTATACCGACGTAATACCGATTTCGACCGACTTGATTCCAAGATATTTTTAGTAAATCTTGACCGGTTTACCGATGGTGTAGTAGACTATATTGACGGTATAGCGATCCTGCCGACAGTTTTAGATATTTGTCCTGGTCGGCATACCGACTGTGCACTGAGCTGTGCCGACGGTATACCAATTTCTGAACCTTATTTTTCCAGCAGCCTTCTTGCCCGTGTGGAACGGCATACCGACGGTATACCAATTTTTTGGAATCCATAACTTGTTGTATTTTTTATCTCTCTGGACTGTTATATCGACAGTATATTGTAGTATACCGACGGTATACGGATCGTATTCTCTTTTGCATGTGATTTCTTTTCTTGTGCTCCTTGATTGCTTGTACCTGGCTTACTTGTATTTATTTCTTGCATGTCTATTTATGCTATGATTGTCCCGATATGACATTTTGTATAGTTAGGGGCCTTACACCCTATATACACCTGCCCAGTACATGTTACCGACGGATACCCCGACGACCAAGCATATGTATTAGTAGAGGATGATTTACACTATATATACATATTGACTCGACCAGGCATATTTATTAGTAGAGGATGATTTACACTCTATGTACATATTAACTCGACTAGACATATGTATTAGTAGAGGATGATTTACACTCTATGTACATATTGACTCAACCATGCATATGTATCAGTAGAGGATGACTTACACTATATGTACATATGGAGACGACCAGACATATGTATTAGTAGAGGATGATTTACACTTTAAGTACATTTGGAGATGACCAGGCATATGTATTAGTAGAGGATGATTTACACTTTAAGTATATTTGGAGATGACCAGGCATATGTATTAGTAGAGGATGATTTATACTCTATGTACATATTGACTCGATAAGGCATATGTATTAGTAGAGGATGACTTACACTCTATGTACATATGGAGACAACCAGACATATGTATTAGTAGAGGATAATTTATACTCTATGT
This sequence comes from Iris macrosiphon, assembly GCA_036927795.1. Lineage (NCBI taxonomy): Eukaryota > Viridiplantae > Streptophyta > Magnoliopsida > Asparagales > Iridaceae > Iris > Iris macrosiphon. The sequence goes on from JAYESA010000006.1 coordinate 95,236,572, forward strand.
ACATATGGAGACGACCAGACATATGTATTAGTAGAAGATGATTTATGTTCTATGTACATATTGATACGACCAGGCATATGTATTAGTAGAGGACGATTTACACTCTATGTACATATTGACTCGACCAGGCATATGTATTAGTAGGGGATAATTACACCCTATGTATATTTGACCAGTATTTAGTAGGCAGTGGCTAGTATCAGATTTCTTGTATTTCCTGTTCATGGAACTTTTTGTATGGCTTGTGTTGTGTACCTTAGCTCTATGTTTTTACCTGGGTAGTTTTTGTCACTACCACATTTTCTAGAAAAGGGTATTTTGGTCATTTCATAATTAATTAAATATTATACATGTTGTATATTTATTTATTATATTATTTATTTATTGTTAGATATTAGTTTATTATTTTGAACTTGTGTTAGTGGATCTAACTAGTTTAGATTAGATCCATGGACCAACATTTAATTCTAGTTAGAATTGAGCCCAATAATATGCCCAATCATTAGGAGAAGGATTAATTAAGTTAAACCAATTAGACTAGAACCTTTACTCCTTAATTATTTTCTTCATGAGAAGCCCCAAGGTGTGTTTTAGATATTTCATAGTAGCTTGGGAAGGGGGAAAGAGGGCCAGCCTATTATTTAAATGGAGAAAAATTTCTCTCTTCATTTTTATTTTAAATCTTGATCTAGAATTTCTTCTTCCAAATTTCTTCATTCTCACATCAAATTCTATCAAAATTTCTTTCCAATTTCTTCTCATATTATCATTGGAGACCATTAGAACAAGGAGAAAGCAAGAATCTTTAAGGAGGAAGCAAGGATCTACAAATTGGAGGCTCTTTTCACTCAATTTGGTGGTTTCATTGGAAATCCATATCCCAATAGGTATAATTCTATTTTTTCTCTCTAATTAGACTCTAAATATATATATTTTAATCATTAGAAGCCACCCTATATGCTAAGGCTATCCATAGAAATTGGAATTAGGTTCATAGGAGGCCTGTGAAGAAAGTTATGTGGTATTTTGTGTCAATTTTGAGGGAATTCCGAGATTAACACATCTTGTGCTTGTCAATAGGTCAATTAGACCAAATTGATATGTGTTTGATTGTGTGTGGCTAGTGTCATATCCATAATTGGATACGTATAGGCCGTATCTCGACAATTTGGAGATACGGGTTGATTTGGGAGTTTTCTTCCGACACGAGAGTTTAAGCATGTCACATTTTGACACGGATACGTAGATGAGTAGTTAGCTCTTTGTATTGTTCATAATTATAATTTTAGACTTTCTCGTGTCCGTTGGGATATATTTGGTTGTGTGGTGGAGCCGTATCACAAGCGTTGCATAGATCTAGTGTGATACGGATGTGATGCACTTCACGTGTTTGTTATTTACAATTTATTCAATTATCTTGATTATAGATATTATGATATTGTAATTATAATTATTATGTGAGATATATGTGTATATATATATTTATATGTATGATCAATAATTTTTGTTGATGTGTTGGTGATCATGGGAGAGTAGGAGTTCATGTGCTTCTCTAATATGGTAATATGTATTATTATAGTTTTATATATATATATATATATATATATATATATATATATATATATATATATATATATATATTGTGTGTAAGATGTATATTTATATGTGTGTCTATATTTATGTGTGTGAGCTTGAGGGAAGAAGAAACCATGGAAAACAGTGAATAAAACAATAAAAAATAGTAAAAAAAAGCAATAAAAAGCAGGGAGGAAAAGCAGTAAAAAGCAGCAGCAGATAAGCTAAGAGAAGCAGCAGCAGAAGCAGAATAGAGAAACAGCAACAGAAGCAGAACAGAGAAGCAGCAGTAGAAACAAAAGCAGAAAACAGCGGCAACTGCTGCAGCAAGCAGCGGCAACTGCAGCAGTTTAATAAGCGGCAGCTTATTAATAAACCGGTAAGTAGTAAGTTAGTATATATATATATATATATATATATATATATATATATATATATATATAAGATTAATTAGTTTATATTAATAAGCTAAGTAGTTTATGTATATATTGTAAATAAGTTAGTATATATTATATACGAGATTTATATATACATAAGCACTAGTTAATATTAGTTAGTATTAATTCTAGATTACCTTGGGGTACACCAAGGTAATGAGAGTGAGATATCTTGGGTACAGGTATTGAATATCAAGGGATATGTTTATATATAGTTTAGTATAGTATTGTTATAAGTTTAAATATACATATTAGTGTATAGTGAGGTGTATGGGTATTAGTAATATATTAGATATTGAATTACCTTGAGATACCAAGGTAATGTCATGGTATTAGATTTTACTCAAGGTATTGAGTTTGTACATCAATATGGAGTGTAGGTGGTGTGATACCACTTTTGGTTCAAATCCAAGTATCCACTTAGCATTAGTTTAGTTAGGAGTATTATATATTGTTGTTTTGTATACATATTATAATATTTTTATATCTAATAAATTGTGTATCTTATGATACGGTATCTTGTTGATTTTCTAGTATCCTAGTATAGCTAGTATGGCCTAGGTACATAGTGTATGGACCCAATATCCTAGAGATGTCCTGGTCCTTCTTTGGTTTAAGGGTTATGATTCCTATTTTGAGGAGTTCCCGAATCTTTTCGTTGCTTTCCGACTTATCCTTACTCATGTTTTCTTTACTTCTCCTTGGCATGTCTCGGTTATTTGGCATGTTTCATGTATCCAGTTATATTCTTGTTCATATGGTATTATTTATATTCCTATTGGTTATATGTTGTTCATCTTATTGTCTTCTTTCTCGGGATAAGTGCAGTGGCAGTGCACGAGTCTTGAATCGCATTTATTTATTCATGTTGCTTAGCATATTGTAGCTCTATGTTGTTTTTACTGGTTTTTAATTCTTAGCTCTTGGCCTCCTTTATGGTACTTGCTTTTTGGGGTCTAACTCTACTGGTTTTGCTTGGCCAGATTTGGTAGCAGAGTCCGAGGATCTTACCTTCCTTTCCGTGGATGGTGACTAACCGGAGCACCAGACAGCATGAGTGGGTGTCCTTCTATGCCCACTAGATCTCGTACTGTTTATTCTTTTAAGACGTTTAGCCACCGAGCATGTGTTAGCTCGTGTATTGACATTCTGCCTACGGGCCATGACATAATTAGCGTACTCTAGACCATGGCTAGTGTTGATAATGTATGACTTATACTATGCTAGTTCTCTTTTTTATATTACTAGCTTCATGATCATCTATGTATATTTGGTTTGAGACGCATGCTTCCAACAAAATAGACGCATACTAGTTGGATATGTGGGAGTCCAGCCGTATAAGGATCATGCCGCATGGAAGTATAGGCCGCATACGGCGCTGGCCGCATAAGAACTTCGTCTTCTCCAGATAGCAAGTTCATCCATGGCAGAAAAGCTCCAAAAATTTAAAAATTACTTTTTTCATAAAAACTTTATTTTAACTCTGAATCAAGTGAACCAAAATCCAAAATGCTCAAAATGAAGTGCTCCATCAACTACAAAAACTATTTTTCTAAAATACCATATTTTAATGGATCAAAACCAAGAAAAACTTTTGGAACCCATAAAAATCTTAACTTTAAAACTCAGATGTACTCAAAACCGTTTAACAAAACCAAAAACTCCAAGAACTAAAACTAATGATAACATCAAGAAGAACATTTTCCATCAAACACATTTAATTTACTAATCGTATAAAAATTTGAAAAATTATGGCTTCACCACTTTGAGCACGATGTACTTGCCTTGGTGGACTAACCAACCTCTTCCTAGAACAAAGTCTAGGGCTAGGGCTTAGGGCTGGGAGCTCTTGAGGGAAGAAGGAAGATGAAGGAAGAAGTAAAGGAAAGAAATAAAAAATGTAAGAGAGGAGAGAGAAATAGGAGTATATATACACAAGAGGGAAAAGGGGTATTCTAGTCATGACTAATCCTTATGTAATCCTAACCATCCAAAATAGGCTTAGTGGTTTCAAGAGTGAACCGGGTCAGATATTCATCCTACATCCGAGTCCTAGCACTGGTTCATGGCAATTTCCAAGGTGTTCACTATTGGTCTCGGGTAGTCTCCTACAATAAACAGGAATATAATTAAATAAAATACATCATAATTAACAGGAATTAATATGTAAAATATAGCACGAATACATCTACAGAAAAAATGTAAATATCATAAATTCAAGAATACCAAATCTGGGAACGGGTGTGACAGTCCCTCTGAGGACCTGGTTCCCTGCCAGATTGTAGAGTTGATTGATGTTGTGATCTATCAGAGCTGCTAATGGATTTCATCTTGGTATACAGGTATTTGTTATTGGGTATGTGTATCATATTCTTATCACCTGGTTATCTGCTATTATAGACTAGTATTTGTAGACTCTTATTGCTTATTTTGAGTTTATTTAGACATATATGCTAGTGGGTTGCAAACCATGCTATATATTATTCATTCATATATATTATTTCCCTGTGAATTGAGACATATATATTTATTAGTATAATTTTATAGCGTAGTACGTCTAGATAGAACAATTAAATTAGCAATTCTATTATAGACTGTATTAGATGGCCATTGTCACGTGGCCTAGTTCCGTATATTTTGGGACTAAGATATGACAAAAACATTGGATTAACTTTTGTTACGAACTTTACATTTATTACAAGGTATAAAGAATCCTATACAAGAATGTATAAGTACAAGTAAGAGAAAATATTCTAGAGAAGTAGTATCTATGAAGATCTAATCTGCGGTCAATGACTTTATTCCTTAGACCACCTAAAAGTGAGTGCAAGAAGCTTGCTAAGTCTCGAACATTGAAGTAACTAGCAGCAAGAAGGTTCTAGCACAAGACATAATGCTTTCAATCCTCTAGAATGATGATAATCCTAAAGTATTTATAGTCGTTAAGCACTATAACGATTAGACTGAGATTCTGCATAGAAAATAGGCAATATGCACTCTATTTGTCTTTTTTGCCCACAGGGTAATTGCCATCCATATTGCACTTACTGCTTGCTTGAAATAATGTCAGCTTAACACGTGGCTACTAGTATGAGGAATGTTTCGATCGTGGTAACAACTGTATATTCATGTTCTTTGAAATCTCGGTATTAAATACACAAGATCTCCTCAAATTCTTAACCATTCACTGGCGGTTTTAAATTATAAAAAGTGCACAATTCTTCTTTGACAAGGAAAATATATGAATATGTGCACACTTTTTATGCCAGCCTCTATCTCGGACTACCATGTGGCATCCTTCTCGAAGAAAGAGTTAAGGGATCATAATTACTCGGATGTAATTACCTCGGCCACCGTGCTTACACTTCATATTCTGTGCTGGAATGTCAGGAACCAAGCACATCTTTAGATGACATTGTCATTTACTAAAGGACTTTTGTGCGCACATTTTTATATACTAGAGAAAATGTACTCGTTTGAACCTTTATTAAGACTGAAATATAAATGTGTGCCTATCCTCACCTGCAAGCTCAAAAGCGTGCTCTTGTTTGAAGATTGATTTCTTTTTGTTCATTTGTAGGGTTTGCTTTATACGCGTATTTTCAGTGCTTCTACAAGACCCCCTTCAAAGTTTTCAAATTTTCAAATGAATTTAAAATACTTTGAACCGAAAAGCATAAGAATTTGAACTGTTCTGATTCTACATGCAACTTTTTTCTTTTTGGCACATGGATTTATTATTCATGGCGTACTTACAACTAAGTACAAATAGTAAGGAAAAACAAACTTGTTGGGGATGATTTTCTTAGAAGGATTTCCTATCCTTAGTACACCTAAGGTCGGGTATAGATGATTAAGATAGAAGATGACTACCATAGGTAATATGTCGTGATAGTTAGGTTTGAATATTTGATCTTCATTATCAGAGGTAACATAGACATGACTAAGGAGATCAAAAAGGGTTTCGTTGGGGAAAATAGATTTTAAAGATAGTTCAGAGGAACATAGTCATAACTATCTTTTAAAAATATTACTAACTCGACCCAAGATCAGCAATAAGATTATGAGCACAAAATATTTTTAACCCGACTGGGATTAAAAATATAGTCTTTAGATCAAGAAAGATCTAAAGTTACGTTATCGATCTTTTGAAGAAGAATCGATATGTGATCTTGAACGAGAACATTTTGTCGAATCTGATGACAATTCTACTAAAAAAAATTGATCTGTTATCCATTGTGTATCTAAGACTCTTGAATATAGTTAATAGATTGAAAACACACTATGGAGAATTGGTAGAAGTTAGTGTGCTGGGGATTTTAAAAATGTCATACTGTACATTTTACCTCACCATATCAATCCAACTAGGATTAAACATAGTAATTTTTTAGGAACTTGTCATCGATAGGCATTATAAGCAAATCGCCATTAGGCTATACGAGCATGTAAGCTCCGTTGGTATACACAGATTCCACAATGAAATGACCCTCCCATTTTGGCTGAAATTTTCTTTTGCTTTTATTCGTCATGGCTATTGGTCTTCTCACTACAAAAACCAGGTTACCGACTTGGAACACCCTTTCTTTTACCTTTTTGTTAAAGTCTTTTACCTTTTTTTATTTGTAGACATTTTTCATCCAGTACTTGCAATTCTTGCAATCGTAAATGATCATTGTCCTCAGTAATTAACTCATTAGAGAGAGCAATCCTAATGGAAGGAATCAAGATTTCAAGGGGAATAACTGCTTTGCACCTGTAAACCAAGGAGTATAGTGTACTACCTGTTGGAGTCAGTACCATTGTGCGGTAAGTCCAAAGACTTTCAATGAGCTTTTTATTCCAGTCATATTTGTTGGATGAAATAAACTTCTTGAGGAGCTTAATAATCGTCTTGTTGAAGGCTTTAACTAACCCATTGGCAGCGGGGTTATATGTTGTAAAAGCTACATTTTGAATTTGATTCTTTTCACAGAACCGGTATAATACATGACTTGTGAACTATGGGCCATTGTCATAGATAATTCTTTGGGAAACACCGAAGCGATAAATGACATAGTGCTTGAGAAATCTGATGGCGTTGGACATTTTTACTTCAGCAAGTAGTATAGCCTTCGCCCATTTAGACAAGTAGTCAATTATGGTTAAGATGAATCGATGCCCTTTGAAAGAAGGAGGACTGATAGGGCATATGATGTCCTTATCCCAAGCTTCCAATGGCCATGATGCAACTATCGATATAAAAACTCTGATGGTTGATGTATGAAATCAGCATAAATTTGACATAATCTATACTTTCTGGCATAATTTATGGCATCTACTACTATAGCAGGCCAGTAAAAACTTATTCATCTGAGACGATCCTACAACTTAAGACCTGGCTGGTGTGTGCCACATGTGCCGTCATGGGCTTCTTAAAGAGCTTATTTTGCTTTTGTATCTAACAGACATCATAGCAGAAATCTGTCATACGAACGATGGTACAATATTCTGGTTGATATTATAATGACCCGCTCCGCTCTCCTATGCTCAGTAAGATGAAGCATTGGCACAATAACGATTGGACTTGACATATGCAGCGGTAAGCTCGGAATCCCGCTCGGTCGAGGCGAACCCTCATTCAAGTAGGTGGCTTCGGTGAACTCGTCTCTGCCTTGCCTTTACACTAAAAATATAGATGATAATGCTAGTCACTAGGCTTTATTCTTGATGCATACTAAGAAAATAATCTCATCTTATATCACATTGTATAGAACATGGAAAGAAAGGAACTGTTGTTAGAGATAGTATCTTCATATGTGTTTCACTTGTATAAGTTGAGATTTTCTTATGCCTCGGTAGTACTTAACTTTTACATTATTTCAAGGCATGTCACATAGACTATGCCACCACTTAGGGCACCTCACGAATATGGTTCACTGAGTTAGACAGGAAGGCTATCCAGTAGTCATTCCAAGAAAAAAAATCAAAAGCATAGAAAAGATCTCGGGACAATCAGGTCACCAAGACAGTCTCCAAACAGGAAGCTGCATAGAAATGAGAAGTTGAGATTCAGAGAAAGGATATTCTAAGCAGAGACTTTCACGGTCATGGACAACTTGTAGTGCACAAGGTAGATAGTTCTCAAATGATATCTGAGGCATCAGAATCATGTCGACTCGGAAGAAATGTGCTAGCTGAAGTCCTAGCGCGAGCGTGCTAGTGGAATCATCCATAGCTCGGGTAAGCTCGGGACATCTAGTAAGCCTAGCTACCAAACTGGAAAGACAACCGACTCATCGGATGAGTACGAGACATCCAGAAAGGCTAGCTACCAAACTGGAAAGACAGCCATACCATTCATAGTCCAAAATGGCTTGCAGAGCCATTGACCTTTCATATAGATTAAGTCAGCTTACTAGCGGTAATCCGCGTGTAGATTAATCAACTACAACAAGGATTTTGGTGCACAGTACACTATATAGTTTAAGCATAATAGGTTTATGGCAGAGACACGTTCAAGGGACTCAAGTTTATATAGTTATTTCTTTGTTTCATATATGCTAGCTGTTTCAATGCATATACTTGATATTATTATATAACCCTGACAGGAAAGGTCGAAATGGTAAGACTAGATAATAAATTATTGCATGACACTCTTATTTCAAACATAAGTATGCTTTATATTTACTATGTCATAAAACTAATCCTAAGGCAAGACTAGAAAGATAACATAACTAGTCAGTGCACAGAACTTATTGAACATGATTGGTTTTATTGAGTGGGTAAGAAGCCTCCCCACCAATGCATTCAATATACTGATAATCTACCACATTGTGTGCAAGGTGTGGGAGCAACTTATTCGGTGTGGAGAGTCCTTCGTGCACGCTAAGATATGGAGTTTGTTCTGGGCCTTGTAGTGTTGTGGCAGGAGCTGGAAGCACTTATAAAAGCCATAATGTATTAGAAATATAGAAGAATAAAAAATATATACTCTATGCACCCGAAGCAACCATAAGCCTGCGCAGTCATGCGCCAAATACAATCAAGGGGCAGTCAAGGCCATGTGCTAAAGCCAATCATATATCGAATACAGCCAAGGACATGCGCTAAAAGCAGTCATGCACCAAATACAACTAAGGCCATGCGCTAAAGGCAGTCATGCGCCAAATATAGCCAAGGTCATGCGTTCAAGGTAGATTTGTGACACATACAATCATGCGCCAATATCAGCACAACTAAAGCCCTATGCGGCAATATTTTCATGCGCTGGAAGTTTTTTTATGCGACAGCATTCCCTTAAAAGCTCCACGTAACCAATTTTTTTATGTTATTAACAAACAAGATCCTCGACCAATCAATGCATAATACGTGTAGCACGGATTATGGGCATTAGCAATCCCAAATCTCAAATTTCCACATGGCAGCCACAGTGCAGCATGCGTCTATAAATCTGAACCACCATTCTAGGAAGATATATGCGACACAATAAAATTTGTGCACATGCATGCGCACGCATAATCTTCTGAAGGCTACAAATATTGGGCGTCTCCCACAAAAAAAAGAGAAAGAAGAGATAGGAGAAAAGGAGACCAGAGACAACCGGGGAGTGACATCAACTGAGTTGCATACGCAAGTTCCCGAAGGCCTCGCCATTCTCTTTCGTCGGACCATCAACGGAGTAAAGAAGTCGACCGCAGACTTGATCTCCATCGTCACACTTGCCCAGATCTATTTTTGTACTCAGAACTCTATGCATAGAGTTTCTTTCATACCTTGTTTTGTCCTATTCCAATTAATACAAAAAGTTCGTTAAATATTTTTGTACTTTTTGCGATGTCGACAAAAATAGTGACTCTGCTGGGGAAGAACTTCTCCAACGAGAAGTTGGTGATGCAATCTGACAAAAGCAAGTTGGGTTCGACCTAGAGTATGCTGGTAGTTCACTTCAACCAACAGACGTTCGAAGAGATGCTGGATAAGCCAAGCTCCGCATCGAGGCCCGCAAAACCTCGCAAGGCATGGGTCGCCAAGGCTGCTGTGCAGCACACACAGTCCGTGAAAGATGCGCTTCAATCCCCCGTCGTTGGGGATACGCATTAGGTTAACGCATATCTTGCCTCTTTCTCCACCACCCCACTTGAGAAGAACAGTGCTGAATCTTAAGAGATGCGCCCACAGCAAGATGCATCGAAAGAGAAGCACACTGCAGTACATTACAGGCTAATGAGGTCTTCAGCACGTATCAAATCTAAAGAGCGAGAGTCTATCTTTGGCAGAATCTCCTATGGTGCTAATATCAATTTTATGTACTATGCGTCAGTGAGTGCTACTTTAAAAAAATCTAAAGTAACTCGGGCCACGCGCGCTCAAGGGCCTGCGCAAGTAGTCCACCAAAAGCATGCGCCGCTGGTTGTCACACGCGCTGCTGATGGAAAATTGTACAAGGGCATCCCATGCGCCAGATATGGGCCAACCCTCCAAGACTTACCGAAACTACTTGGGTGCAGTTTTAATACGGGATCCAAGTCGGGGAGCAAAAACTGTGTTGACAGACCCATGCGCCCAGCTTGGTTGTTCGCAGGAAGTGGGTTCATTTCACGTCAAGTCTTCCACTAACGACATGGGTGCAGTCTCTATGCAAGAACCGGGCCAGGAAGCAAAATTTCCACTTTCACATTCATTCACAAAGCTTGGCTGCGCGCATGAAATAGGTGTAAAAAAGAAATTTCTTTCGTCTAATCTGCGCAATGTGATCAGTCACAAGCGCAAGATAAGAGAAACAACTCATGCACATAAAGTGTCCTCTCCTGGACACACTTGTGCCAGCATCATTATCAATTATTACTGTACCAAGATAGTAGCTCCTCCAATCACACGGTCGGTATTCCAGCGACTACAGCCTGCGACATTAGTTCGATAGCGTAGCAAGCAACAGGTGCCCAAGGAAGAGGAGGAATTTCTTATGGCCTAATGTTGTTCAACATGGAGGTCTCCTTCCACAAAGAAGATCTCATGGAAGAAGAACTCGTCCAATTCGATAGTCTCTACCAGTACATCAAGGAACCAACTACGGGTTAGTATGCTAGTACCTACCGTGGGGGTGTTCCAAGGCACCCGCTCGAGAATAAAAAATGGGGGTAGCAACCTTTCGGTGTTCCACACCAACCAATCATTCCAAGAAGACAGTGAATCTCAAGTAACAGACGACAATCTACCTGGGGGTAGCCAAGCCCGCCAGGATAGTACAGTCACCAGGGTTGGGGGTAGCTATCCCCTAGACTCAGAAGATGATACAATAATGCCTTCCTTTCATGAAGACAGCAAGGCTCAGGAGTCCGAGGCGGAAAGTGAAGCTTCCACAGTTCCATCTATTTCCCCCCATGTAATTCATGTATACATGGAAGAAGATAATCAATCCCCCAATGATCAATAACGTCTTGAGGCGCTTGAAGCCATGACTGCCTCGATGCAAACTCTGACCCAAATCTACTGGACCTCAAGGCAAGTATAGTCTCACAACCACCAAGGATCTCGGAGCAAGCAAGCCAAGAACCGGGAAACAATGGAGAGTCAAGTACGATCTCTCCTGCTCCTACCACGGGGGCCAATCATGCCTTGATATGATCATCCACTCCACTATCGTCTAACGACGCTCATGATGCAATTTGGAAAGTCAGGGAACTACAAGCTCATTTTGATTCGATAAACAACCGAGACACGCTTCAGAAACTCAGGACATGACAACCTTATCCTCCCGAGTAGAAAAATATGGTATATCCGCCCAAGTATAAGCCACACTCGATGATCCTGTTCGACTGAAAGATATCTTCTTGTTAGTACATAAATTACTTTAATTTAACGATAAGACATCTACCTCGGGATGACGCACTCCTTACCAAGATCTTCGTCGGAACTCTAACTATAGTAGCCTATGAATGGTTTTATAGTCTCCTAGACAACTGTATATCATCGTTCGAAGATCTTCGTTGCCTCTTCATCGCTCGATTCTACGATGGTGGAATGAACAAGACTATGAGCTCCCTCATGGACATAGTTCAAAGAGAAAAGGAACATATTCCAGAGTACATAGAATGGTTCAGGCATGCGACACTAAAATTGTCCTTGGGCATCCCAGATAGCCATTTGATAGATACTTGCACAAAGAATTTGTTACTTGCGGTAAAATTGTGGACAATTTTAGTCCCGCTTCAGGATTGGACGACATTAATCATAAGCGTTGCCACCGCAGAGAAAAATACAAAAGACGCCCGTTTGCTGGGAGTGTAACTCCCCACCAGCGACGATAGAGGGAAGCACCCCTTCAACAACAACATCAGCGCCAATGGCCGTGACAATAAAGGAAAGCAAGCTCTCACTGTCAATGTGTCCAAAAGGCCAGCAGAAGCACCCAAGCTGAAGGATACTTACTCGTTCGACGATGATGATGTCATCATATTTTCCTTGTGCTGATGAAAGGCAACAAATTCTAGCTACCTGACATCAAACGACCAGATGAGGCAGATCAGGTCGACAACCCTAAATACTGCCACTACTATCGATACATCCATTATCCAACACGAGTTTTCTATGTGTTGAAGAGGCATATCCAACAGCTGCTAGACTCCAAAGCTCTCACTTTAGACTTTGAGGACAAGACAATCATTACAAATATAGTCTCCCTCCAATTCGGTGACTTCCCATCAATAGAAGTCCAAAACGGGATTGTCCCGAGACCTAAGACAACCATAGAGGTTATTAACCTCCTTCCAGTTTGAACAGTCGGGCTGGTACCACTCACCACTCCCGATGTGAAGTTATGTGGGTTCACCCAGATATCCTTCCAGATGTGATACAGCAAGCAGTACCTCCCGCTGCTAAATCTAAAGGAAAGAAGATAAGGTCTTGTCACCCAATCTCTCCATCAATTGATGAAGCCCTATCCATAGGTAACTAGGTCAGGGCAAACCTACCTGCAAGACTATAACTCGGCCCCAGATGACAGTACACCTTCGGCGACTGTACCCACAACTCCAGTAGTATCTGAGCCAGGTCCATCCTAACCTCCTATAGCAGACATGCATAAGAAGAAAGATATTCGCTTTGGCAAACCTCTGAGAAAATACGTAGCTTACGGGCTAGAAAAGCCTTACAACTTTGACATATTGGCACATCTTGCCAATACCCCAGCAAAGTTATCACTCTTCGAGATCCTTCGTCTCTCCAAAGAGACTCGTGACGCTCTGAGTGAGGTATTACATAATGTCGACTCCTACCTGGCCCAAGTCAAGCCACTGGCCAAGGATCCCGCGGCATATCCTCATTGTAATAATATAATAGAGGCAATCCCTAACATCACATTCTTATAACGAGACATGTTGGTAAAAAATAATAGGTACGATAGACCCTTGTACTATATATCGGCGCCATCAAGGTGGACTGGATGCATATTGATCCAAGATCATCTCTCAATATCATCCCTCGGAGTCTACTCCAAACCTTAGGAATCCCCATGCATCAGTTGGCAATGACCAACATAACCATCAGTGGCTTCAATATAGAAAGGAGTTATCCTATGGGGAAGATTCTCCTAAAATATCAAATAGGCTACCTCCGAACAGAGGTTACTTGCTACTTCATCAATGTGGATTCCTACAACATCCTTCTAGGACGTCCTTAGATACATGAGTACATAATTATACCATCAACTTTCTACCAATTCCTAAAATATGTTGACAACATCGGCGTCGTCAAGACAAAATTTGCATATTTTGATCCTTTCAAAGGAGTCGAAACTGACTACTCTGACTCGATCTTGTATAAACAGATCCACCTGGATGAAAAATGCAATAACGCCGATGATAAAGCAGAGGTTAGTTTGGCTTAAGACGAACCTCTAAGAGTCCATCTTAAAGGATGCTCCACCCATATACATGTCCCTCTTATCGTCAAGCTTTATGAAAATTTTTCTGAGCCTTTCATAGTCAAGCTCTGTAGGAAAGGACATCCATCAAATAAAGATCCTCCTACGATAAAAACCCCAGAACCTCTGATAGTCAAACTCTATAGGAAAGCTCCAGCACCATCAGCATTAGCAACGGGCATTGAAGGAGATAAAGTGGAAGATATATCGCTGCTTCCATTGACGTACCTTCCTATGATGATGTAAATCCATCGAAAAAGATACCATACTTTCTCAATAAAGGGTTATCTTTTAATTAAAAAAAGAGAGTATGTATTGCATTCTTTCCCCGATATGTAATCCAGTCTGCCTTCGTCGTACGAGATAAAAATCTATATCCCTACTTAGGAGTACCGAATACACAATGGATAATAGATCCTCAAAAATCATCCAAGGCAAATAGTTCATGTCCATAATACCTCAGAACTACAAGTCGTTTGTCCTCCCTAATAGAGTAAAAAAAATAGTCATGTCTATATTACCTCTAACTCGTTCCTTTCTATCCCCACAAAATAACTTACCATGTCCATATTTATCTCTGAGCAAGATATTTTTGGATCTTTGCTTTGTCACTTCAAAGCAAAATGTTTCTACTTACTGACTATGCATCGTCACGCCCATAATACCTCTAACGATGTTTGTTCTTCCAACTTATTACATGTACTTAAATAATAAGTGCGCCTTGGGTAATAAGTCAAGCAAAAATTTCCAGCAAAATATTATACTAAGTCCATATTACCTTTAGTATAATGTTTATATTCACAGTTAAGATAAAAAAGGAAAGCTTTATTTCTTTTCTCATAAAAGAGAGATACATCAAAGGGCCTGAAGCCCTAGTCAAAACAAAAGAGAATAAGATACGGGAGAGCTATGACCACTAAGAGTCTTCAATATTAGTACATAGCTCGGTAATCCGATGCCTCAAGGAATCAACTTTGACTCGACCATTATCTGCTGCTCGGCGTTCGACTTCCTGCTGTAGCATAGTCTTGTCCTAGAAAATAGCCAGCCTCTCATGCTTGGCCTCCAAATCGGCCATCTGGACACTCAAGCTCTCAATGTAATGATCATTTTCATCTAAATATTTATTGAGTATGAGCTCATCTTCCGTCATACGACGAACGTCGGATTCAAGCCTTGCCTCTTTCACCTGAAGCTGCATAATATGTACCTGCACATTCGTCAGATGTTTGGCTAGCATTCCTGAGTACATGCATGAGTCTCCTTAGAAGCAGCAAATTCTAAATCTTTCACACTTGCCTCCGCTACTTCGCGGTCAAGAATCTCTTTGCGAAGCAAGTAAGACGATTTTTCCTCCGCAACCTCAGCAGTCAACTTACTTTTCTCCTCAGAAATTAAGGACGCATGGCTAGTTGTGTCAAAAACCTTAAGCTTGACAAGGCGGTCCTCTAGCTCACCCACAAGCGCCTCCAAAACATCAGCAGTGACCTCATAACTAGGGTAGTCTCTGATCAGCCTTATCTGAGACAATATTGAGGCCTTAGCTATAGTAAAAGGCCAACCCTTTCTAGGATACCGAATACCCTCTACTTCAGGATGTTATAAAAAGTCTCAATAGAGAATTTTGCATAATCATCCACCTCAGCCTGGGTCAGTGGAGCCATAGAAGACAGCATAGAGGAAGGTCACACAAAGAAATATGTCACGACTGGTACTGGGATAGCTACCATAACAAAAATAAAGCAAAATCAGCAATTAAAAGAGTTATAACAAGTATAAACTCAATCTCCTACTCACTTGAATAAGTCGGAGGCCATTCGACTACCTTTGTTAGCCCCATCACTGTCCCAAAAGGATGCGTGGCCATTACCTCATCAGGTCCTGCCGGACCTGGCCCCGTCACTATCCCAAAAGCTTGTATGGCCGGCACCTTTTCAGCTCTTGCTAGACCAAACTCAGGATCGGACTCTCCCATAATCAGAGTCTTAATCGGCACCACCATTTCCATAGTATGGCCTGCTACAGGCGATACAATAGAATGTGTCCCTTCAGAATTAACTCCCGGAGGAGTCGGCATCAATTCAGGTTCCCACACGGTCAAAGGCTCTTTCTCTCTAAGACTCGGTGCTTCTATGGCACATGCCTGGGCTAGTTCTTACGGAGAAAAATTGAGCTCTTCTTCCTCTACCTCTATTGTATCACCTCCCTATCAGCCGGAAGACTCTCCTCGATGAATGCCTACACAATTCGTTACAATTTTAACCACCTTCACAAGAAGCGCAGAAAAACAAAGCAAAAAAAGTTCATTCGATGAGTTAATTGGAAAAGACATAAAGGAGCCGATTACCCTGAAGGTTCTCCTCGAACATCATAAGAAGCCATCAGATCAGAAAAAGTATCCGTTGAAAAGTCAAATGAGGGGATACTGTCAATCAAAATCTCCCGATCTAATGGGATGTCCCAATCATCAACCTCCCCTACCAGGGGCACCTCAGGGATGGTTTCCTTAAGGGTAGGGTCCTTAAAGGAAGGCTCCTCGGATAAAGACCCCATGGGAGGACTATATACCACTTCCATATTCTAGTCTGGAGAAGGGGGAGCTTGGCTCAACCTCAGCTTGGCAAGCTTAGTGACCCCCTGTACAAATTGGGAAGAAAGTCAATAACACAAATTGGTTAAGGGAAAAGAAAAGGGGAATGTAAATATAGGATATAGCGATAATACAGACAAGTTTGGTACTAAGGACTATCCCCCAGCCCTTTTGAAAGGCGGAGGAGCAGGTTATACTATCCTCGTCTCCTTGGAAATAACAGCTTTCTTTGCTCGCTTTGGAACAGGAGAGCCTCCCTTGCTTGCAGACCGCCACTTCAAAGATGCAACGACCAGCTCCGTATAAGGGTTCCCACCCTGGGTCTCTAAAGGGTCTTCCCGAGGACGGTATGACTGGGCCCTCTGGATGATATTTTATGACACCTTAAACTTGGTCCTAACAATAAAACTTTGCTCCTGGTTGTAGCCTGGGGACAAGTGGTTTGTCGAATAATAAAATTTTACGGTCGCGTATAAAATATGAGTCCCGGGTCTTCACAGGGGCACTGTGAACTTTGCTTGGGTACACCCGGTGTTATAATACTGCCACGCCCGAGCTTTATCAGGTAGACTCCCCACATATCCCAAACAGGGGCTTGAGGTGCCTAACAATAACTAGCTATAGCCAAATTGTTGAGCAAATTGACTTGGTAGATACAGTTCCAATATACCTTATCTTTTTTTTGATATACCAGGTGGGAGGGACGGATCTACAATAGAAAATGGAAAGTTTTCTTCGGTAAACTGGAAACCTCGGTCCCAGCATCCTTAAGATCTTCACCTTCGACAAAACCCGCATAAGAGGGGGGAATTACAAAGATGTCATAGTAGTTCATATGACTTAACACCTTCCGACAAACGGGCACATCCGAGTAGAGCCACTTTATCTTGCCATAGTGACGAATAAAGATGCCCCCCTTATGAATGCCCTTATGTATACCAAGATGCATTACGGTAGGGTGGTACATGATTAACCAACCCATCAGGTAGTGGTAAAAAAATTCTACCCGGGGTAAATTACCACTATTCCCCCTTTTGGTGTCATCTTCTCCATGAATTCTCGCAATCCACGATGAATGTTGCAAACCATTGACAGAAGGAAAGCGAGTTTATGGCCAAAGACAAGCTTTATGGCCGACAAGATAAGGTTCCTGCTCACTCTTTCGATGGATCCCGATCCACCCGAAAACACAGTTGGGAAGCCATATCATCAAATATCCCGCTAACACCATCTTCGAGGAAAACTAAAACATGTCATGGGAAAAATAGGTATAGATCTTAGGATCTGGCTTCCCGGACGCATCTACCTTGGGACCCTTTTCGTTCAAAGAGTTCACTAGATTTTGTATAGCCTCCAACGTGGAGGCCTGACGAGTGAAGAAATAGACCTTCTTAGGTCTCGCATTATTCGCCTTGAAAATATACTTTTTACAAAGGGTAATGTGAGGAGCATCCCTCGTCGTGTCCAAGTGATGACCTACTTGGTGGTGGCACAACAGTTCTTTATATACGGCCACCATGTCAGGATATTTCACCTCCAAGGCTATGAGTTCCTCATTACAAGGGGTGTACTCCTCGTACTGCTCTGTGCCCCTATGGAAGCTTGTAAATTTCATACATCTCATGAAGGGACAAACTTATTTCTCGCCTGGAGTAAAGAATGTCCCGGAGTAGCAGTTATACATCTCAGCTAGGACGAGGAACATAGGGTTGTTTACCTCCACTCCAAACTGAGTAGCCCCAAGGGCGTAGTACAGCTCTAGGTCTTTCAGGTTAGCCTCATACTTTGAGATAATCCATAAATAATCCATAAAGTTATATCGTGCCATTCACGATCACTATGATTCCAACTGGTTCCCCGAACAGAGCCCGACGGATATGAAAACTTATTCTCCAAAAGGCTGTTCATGAGAGTAGATGCACCAAAGTCCAAAAATTCATGACCTACATTACTGAACAAACTGCCAGGGTATAGTACGCGTAGGGAGTAAGATGGTCCATCCCAGACAGGCCCAAAGATATCCCTTTGATCAGTGCTCGACTAGACTTTAAAATGACAGGCCAGTATCCTACCTTGTGTAGGAGTAAGCTCCCAGTTCATTTTCCGAGTTGACCACCTCTTCAGTAAAGTCCAAACCCAATAAACTGAGGAAAGGACCAAAGAGGATCTTGTCGAGTGAAGGCACAATCATTAACATTGCAAAAGTGGAAGAAATTAGAAACTTACAAAGTGTCGTGATCCCCCAAATACATATGCGTAGGGTAACCGGCGCATCATTTTAGGACCAAGGCAAAACCACTTATGCACTCGGCTACTTGGCGCATGACCATATAATGACACAGCATCGAAACTAGCTACACCATGCATGGAGCAAGAGCGCATAATTTCTCAGCGCATGTCATGGGCACGGTGCAGTCAAACAAAACTGGTTATACCCATAAATACATAGAAAAGAAGACGAATAACCTTTCAAGCGCATACGACATGATGGGTGTCCGAAGAGAACCATCCATGCGCGAAAGCTGGGTAAGCCTCCAGCGCATCTACAAGACGAAGCTTTGCAGCAACATCCATGCACTTCGGCGTTGGATTTGTCTACACATATTCCGGTTGGTGACCCATCCATGCGGCAGACTGTATAAAAGTGTCTATGTGTTCAAATCGAAGGGAGAGGCACGAACGGGCACAACAAGCTGCCCTTGCCACCATTACCTTTAACCGCCTCCCTTACGTCGGGATTCGTCGGCCCAGCAATAATCGGCTCGGCCGTGGCTTCAATCGGCTGTGCCTTGCCCTTGCCTTTGCCTTTAGGAGCCATAAAAGTTAGGGTATGTTAAAGAACAGAGGGTGAAGGAGAAGAGGAAGGAGGAATAAATGCGACGAGAAAGAATTCCTCATTCTTATCTAAACCCCTATATATATGAGGGGGATGCCCGGCAATAGACATGCGGCCGACGATTCGGATCTCATGCAACTTAGTTACAGCACTTAGGTGTTAGCACCCCATGTGTCATATGGTGGCGTGGGATCCCCAGAGATCCGCTTGATAGTTGAGGCACCATCATTGAACTCGACATCTTGTCAGCCATATTGGAAAAATCTATACGCTAACAAAAAGGATGAGCCAGACATCCTATGTGCCAGATACATAGATGCGCTAACGAAGAGGATGCGTCAAATATTGTATGGTCCAGATACATAGATGCTCAAATAAATGTGATACGCCAATCAACTGATTTCCCTAAAAAATTCTATGTGCCTTCATCATCTATATTTCTGTTCAAAGTATTCCAAATTTTATTAAGTTTGAAAACTTTGAAGGGGATCTTATAGAAGAATGGAAAAATCTACTCCATGTGCCCAAAGAAACCAAAAGCCATGAGAAGTCATATGCCAAATATAATCAAGGGGCAGTCAAGGCCATGCGCTAAAGGCAGTCATGTGTCGAATACAGCCAAGGCCATGCGTTAATGGCAGTCATGCTCCAAATACAGCTAAGGCTATGTGCTAAAGGTAGTTATGCGACGAATACAGCCAAACCCATGCGTTAAAGGCAGTCATGTACAAAATATAGCTAAGGCCATGCGCTAAAGGTAGATATGTGCCACATACAGTCATGCACCAACATCAGCACAACTAAAGTCCCATGCGGGAATATTTTCATGCGCTGGAAGGTTTTTTATGCTGTAGCGTTCCCTTAAAAGCTCCACGTAACCAAATTTTTTTGTTATTAACAGACAAGATCCTTAAGCAATCAGTGCATGACACATGTATTATGGACTATGGGCATTAGCAACCCCAGATATCAAATTGTCACATGGCAGCCATAATGCAGAATGACCCACAAATCTGTAACTGCCATTTCGAGAAGATATATGCGGCAGCGTAAAATTTGCGCGCATGCATTTGCACACATAATCTCCTGAAGGCTATAAATAGTGGGCGTCTTTCACACACACAAAAAAGAAAAGAGAAGAGAAGAGGAGGAGACCAAAGATAACCGGAGAGGGACATCAACTGAGTCGCATACTCAAGTTCCCGAAGGCCTCGTCATTCTCTTTCATCGGACCGTCAACGGAGTAAGGAAGTCGACCACAGACTTGATCTCCACTTTCACACTTGTCCAGATCTATTTTTTACTCAAAAATCTACTCATTAGAGTTTTTTTTGTCCCTTATTTTGTTCTATTCCAATTAATATAAAAAGATCATTCAACTTTTCCCTTATTTTTTGCGATCTCGACAGGAACATCATCATTTGTATCATCTTCAAAGTTGTAAGCCTTCGAGTCAAATTCATTGTATGCGACAAAGAGAGCTTGAGCGATTGTAAATCTTGGCCTACCGTCGTTATAATCTATTTTATATCAATAAGGAGATCATTTTATTATATTTACAAGTGTTATTCAACTTTCCTGCTTGGGGACTATCTGTGCGACTCTATAGCTTAGAATTTTCATCGGTCGTTTTGGTGCGTGTCTTATGCTAGTGGAACTTAGGCTCGTACGGCATTATGCCCAGAGAGGACGTTCGACTTTGCGGAGATGGGGCATGATATTTTGGTATCAGAGTATGACTTTATATCATTGGCCCTCGCATCGATTTTCTTACCTTTGAACTGTGTTATGGGTGATGTTATAGATGCTCTCTCTCGATGTTCTGCGGGATGTTCCATATAATAAGTCTAGATATTTTATGAATCTCATTGGATATTTTGTTGACCAGGACAGATATACAAAATGCCTTGTTGACTGAGTACTAGGCATTACATAACTAGACAAGTAGTGTTAGCATGTTTGTGTGCGAGATCAAAATGTCGTTCGAATGAGGATAAGTTGGATTCGGATTATAGATTTTTGGATCGTGATAAATAGAGGTGATATCAGAATATAATATCGTTAAGCGAATATCGAGGATCGTGCTTGGATTTTAAGAAATGGATCGATCATATATTCAAATGCCTGGAATTTGAATTCGGTTTTGATGATGCATCAAATGGCTTGAACCCTGATTGGTGTATAGGATAACTTAGAACGGATTGATAAATTTTAGGGTATCGATGAGTCTATCAGCAAGCAATGTTGTGCAAAGCCTTAGAGTGAGTATTACCTAGTAGCAGCATTTTGAACGTATATGAATTTGTTAAACGATTGAGGATGAGTCATACAAAAATCTCGAGAATGTCAAATAGAGCTTCAGAATAGAATAACTTGATCGAGGATCAAATCGGATTTGGATTGTGTGTGTATATTTAATTAAATGGAATGAATGTTACATTGAGATTGAAGACTCGAGGATGTGATCAGACTTAGCATGACTGAAAGATGGCACGATGGGAAGTTAGCACTCATGGAAGTTTGGATTAGAAGGTATAAAAATGACTCAAAGGATTGTAAAGGTTGTCGCTTGATGGTTTGAGTTGAGGTATAGTTGATAGATCTTGGAAATTGATGAACGGATACAGAATCGATGCTTGGCAGATAATTTGAATTGATATAAGTAAAAGAATTATTTTACTCGATGAATGGATATAGAATATATTATATTTGATCTTGAAGATTAAACGAGTCTATTTTGAAAATAGTTCGGAAGAGAGCATAAAATAAAACAAAAAATAATGTTACGCGAAGGAAGGATTTCATGGTTGCGCGAATATACTTGACAATATCAAAGTGTATCGAGGATAAGCAGACTTTGGCTCGAGGATTTTCTAGTTGGATGAACGACGAGTAGACTATCGATTTGAATTTTGAACTTGGTTGTCTTGAGGAATGTTAGATTTCGGGATAAAAGTGAACGAACGATAACGTCGATATTTCGGATGATTTAGCTAGGAAAATTTTATCATGGCATGTAGGGATATTAATATGAGATGACTTGGTGAATGTTGGGAATTTGAGGACTGAACTTCAAATTTGAGGAAACGAGATGGATGGTTAACAAAAATTTAAATGATGTGTAACTTGGATGAAATGAACGTGTAACGATGAAGTGGCTTGGTGATTTCGAGTATCATTTTAAATAGGGTTTGAGGATGAAACGAGTTTGAGGATACAGGTGAATCAGAAGTGTGTAAAGGATATGTCAATCTGGAATTTGATGCAAGTAATGTTCGATGGTTTTGTAATCGAATACATGAGTTATGATTGATGAATTAGAGTTTTATGAGTTGCGATCAGTGATATAGAATTTTTATTTATAACTTGGTAAATTTTATCGCATAAGATTTAAAAAATTAGACTATAAGAATGTTCTGATTGGTGTTTGTTGATCAGGATATATCGAGGATTTTGTTAGAATGGATTTATCTTAAGAACGACTTTGCTAAACGAACTCAGACCCCATGAGACAAATATTGTTGATTCGAGTAAGATGATCTATGCTCGATATTTAGAAATATGAGTAAAGTGAGCTTGTGTAGAATATCTCATACGAACGGACTATGATTTGACCTTAGGTTTGGGGTAAACGTAGTGCTTTGGATTGCACGTCAAAGTTGGTGATTTTGATTTCTAACTATGACATGGTGAACTGACCTAATGGTTAGGCAGATGACCATATACTGAGAGATAGAGCCGGTGTAATTAACCTTAGAAGAATTGCCTGGGTAGACTTATAGAGCTGGGGCAGCTAGAGTTAGAGTTAGGGCTTAGTTTTGGAGATGTGTCTTAGAAGTTTGATGTTTGATACGTTGGAACAGACTATGTTGTACTCGGATATATATTAGTTGATTTTTAGAAATTGGATGGATTGTGCGATTAAAATTATGAGACAATGTCGAGGATTTATCGGGTTGTTATGATCGGAATTGATAGTACTCAAGTAAAGTTGGGATAACGAATTGAATCGTTGCTTGGAAGACGTACTTGATGGTAATATAATACTTAGTTTTAAAATAGATTGAATTTGTTTTGGAATTAATTAACCTCGCTCGAGGTAACAGTGTAGTTTCGTAAGATGAAAAATACTTGGAAAACAAATTATATCATAGCAAGGATTGATGAATGAATAAAATGGTTAACTAAATGACTGAATTGGATGTTGAGGATCTTAATTTTTTCATCGGGAGAAGTGTTAAGTGAGCGAGATGGATTCAGTTATCGATGAATTGCAAGCTAGAAGATAGTTAAGATCGTTCGTGGAAATTAAGCAAATACGGATTTATACTTGATCGGATTTGGACGATGTCATCGGGATTGAGACTATGTTTGGAAGAGTTTGATCAAGTAACGCATAGCTATAGATTCAGATTTTGATTGGTTATTTCATAGGTTTGGAAAGTTTTTAAAATATAGAACATAGGTGATTCGAGCGATAACTTGGAAAGATAGTGAAGTTCTATAGATAGAATAGGCGATGGCTCAAAGATAAATTATGTATCGATGTACGATCTGATTTAGACTTGGATTTTGTCGACTTTGACGGATTGGTTGAGATTTGAACTTGAAGTCGTAAGAATCGTGGGGATTTGGTTTAGCCAAATACTTGGTTTTGATCGGACGACATCGAGTGATCGGTAGTTTATGTTCTTAGATTTGAAATGATTGAGGAGTCTCGTTTGGACAAGCTTGCCCTATTTTCTAAGTTATCCCTTGTGTGCGACGAGTTATAACTTACCTGAGTGTCGAGTAAGTGTAGTTTTGTGCGAGGTATGGCATAGATTGAGACAGAGAATTTGATGGTTAGATTCAGAGATAGCTAATTTGGATTGGATGACATAGTTGTTCGAAAAAATCTGTCAAAGGCATGAGTGTGGTATGGATCGAGGAAACAAATAGGAAGTGCAACGAGCGATATTGAGGTAATCTTTAAAGTCAGGCAAGACGTGTTTGGTTGGGTATTGAGGAGATGTATCATAGAGTGGGATGTTCAGTGGTTTGAGCGATAGTGATGTGTAGTTGGATGAGTGCGCTCAAGAAGTTTCGAGAACGAAACTTTTTCTGAGTAGTGTATTATGTAACGACCCACTTCGCTCGGCTCAGCAAGATGAATATTGGCACAACGACGATTGGACTTGGCATATAAAGTGGTTCATTCAGAGTCCCGCTCGATCGAGGCAAACCCTCGTTCAGGTGGGTGGCTTCGGTGAACTCATCTCTCCCTTGCCTTTACACATAAAAACATGGACGATAGTGCTAGTCGGTAGGCTTTATTCTTGATGCATAATAATAATGAGATAAACCAACATAGCTAAGGGAATAATCCTATCTTATATCATATTGTATAGAACATGGAAAGAAAATAATTTAATCAAGGTTTTTACCTATACGTACATATATGCATTCATGGGTTCAATTCTTTACATGCAACCCCTAAAATAAAACCCTATAATGAAGAACATAGAAATGGATTTCAAACACATATAAAATCATTTATTTATATATATATAATAATTATTCATGCATTCATACACATTAGAGAGGTTGAAGGAAGAATGAGACTTACTAGAGAGAGAAGGATGAAGAACTAGGGTTCTTGGATGAAGGAGATGGTGTGTCCACGTAAAGGGGCGGTGTTGGAGGTGGCGGCTTGGAATAAGGAGATGAAGAAGAAAGTTAGGATTTTAGATGAGAAGATTTAAGGTTAGGGTTTTTAGATAAGAGAGATGTATACGAAAAAGTTAGGGTTTTATCCGGCGACGCCACCACGCAGCCGCTCCGGCCTCCCTCCGGCCAGCTCCGCCGTCTCCGGCGATCAGAACTGAAACCCTAGCTTCGTGTCGTGTCTCGTGTCGACTCGCGGATACGAGAATTCGATTTTCGCGAAGCCCAGTTCAGGTAGCATTTTCGCTCTCCTTGTTGTCCTATTTTTCATTCCGTCTGTTGTGATGCGAACCCTGCGTGACCGATGCCCGTGCAATCCGCTCAGTGTGTCGCGTCCTGTGGTGATCACGAACCAAGATCCAAAAACAGGAAAATATCTACCCTATTTTCCCCCGGAACTGAGTGTACCCCGCCAAACGGGATGAATTGGTCTCGTGCGGTCTTCACCGAAAGGTGCGCGCCATTGATACGGACATGCGGGATTTTGCAGAAGTTGATTTGGATGTACGTGCACACCGAAATCAACGCGTATCCGCCGACAACGCCCCGTATCCGCCTATTCTGAAACTCATTGTAACTTTGTGTACACACGTCGGATTGAAACAAAACTTGCGCCATCGGACTCGTAGCAATACGCTGGTCCTGTGACCCAAGTTTGGTTCGATTCTGAGAATATTGACAAAAATTGTGTATCGTGGGCCCCATAGGCTCCACTTGACGGACAATTTTATGACCGGCTCATCGGAATCCAATTCTGGAAGTTCCGTTGGGTTCGTATCATCTTTCTGGACTTGTTGACACAAAGTTTGAAGAATTTGGAAAACTTTGTCCATGACACATTTTTTGGTGTGAAGCGGGCCACATGTGGACCCCGCTTTGATCCAAAATTGTTATTTTTACCCTTGTGTCCAAATTGGACTCAAGGACAGGCTTTTCTAGCTATTTGATATCTTCTGAGCATGATGGTAATGTTTGTTTCAGCATCCGGAGACATTCCGGAAGATTTTACGAATACCAGAGCCGCAGTTGGAAACCAAACACCAGGCAAGTGTACCTTGCCAACATTGCAGTTCTTGTTACATATTTCCTTGATTTATTTATATCTTGTACATTCTTAAACCTAGGACCGTGTGACTTTACTTAGCGTCCGATTAATAGTCGGGTGTCAACTCCGTACGCAGAATTGTGTAACGTCACATAGTGATGGATATCGAGACCCTATACTTCCCGTGCTTGCATTATCAAGTACGTCATACCCAGGACACCTGACACTATTCATGAGACAGAATCTTCCTGAGACATTCATGGTGATTCTGTATAGGCTACAGGACTTGTGACATAGATATTATATTCATAGCTATCGGATGACTTGTTGTATTAGACTTGATCCTGCATGGCATGGACATGAGACGTTGTGGACATGAGACATATGATTACATTGGGTGGGGAGAGACACACAGGCTACAGGTTGATTATATTATGCCGGCGTCTTAGTCTCTCTCCGAGCTAGACAACCATATGATATCACTGCTACCGGCTCCCCGACACAGAGCTTGTAGTGGTCTCAGCCTGAGTTCTAGTGATGCTCTCATCTTGTATATCACTTAGCTGGTTATATATATTACCCTATTTACTTATTTATTTTTTGTACTACATTTATTTTGGCATGATTTATTCTTGTACCTTGTTATGTCCCCTGAGGACCTGGATCCGGATTATGTCCCCAGGTAGAGCAAACGAGATCGATCCCGAGGTACACGGGACCAGAGCATTAGCACGAGCAGGAGCAGGCACTAGAGTAGTACCAGATCCAGTAGACGAGTGATCACCGAGGGTATCTTCTGAGTATATACTATTTTTATACTCATTATTTGCTGTAGTTATCTTTATTCTTGTATCTTGACAGATGTATCAGACTCATTATCGGATTATTTCCCGAGTTTATATTTTATTGAGATTGATCTTGCTTTATGATTCTGATATTATTGTATTTAGTTCTGTGGATAAGATTAGTATATCTAGACCCTTATTATTGTACTACAGCTTAAGTACGTCCTGATGGATCCATTAAATTGGGTTTGTCCATCAGTGTGTGCTGCTGGCCATTGCCACGTGTCTAGTCCCTCGATATTTTGGGACTGGGGCGTGACAACGGCAGGAGCTGAAAGCACATATACAACACATAATGTATTGGAACATCATCCTTTGTATCATATTCAAAGTTGTAAGCATTCAGGCATTATTTATTGTATGCGAGAGAGAGAGAGAGAGCTTGAGCGATTGTAAATCTTGGTCTAGCTTCTTTGTAATCTATTTCTTATCAATAAAGAGATTGTTTCATTATATTTACTTGTGTTATTCAACTTTTCTGCTTGGGGACTATCTGCGACTATGTGGCTTAGCATTTCCATCGATCATTTCGGTGCTTGCCTTGTATGAGCGCAACTTAGGCTCGTGCGGCATCACGTCCATTGAGGATGTTCGGCTTTGCGGAGAAGGGGTGTGACATATGTATCATAGCAAAATTAAAGGGAACGTCTTTTGATTGAAGTTGCTTCACTGGGATCGTCTAAAAGAATGCCATAGACAATATAGTCTATAAAAGGAAACCTCCAATCTCAGATTTTGATATCATTTTTTGTCACATAACTCCAGTGAACATCCAAGTTATTCTTAGCACATAATATCTTCCGGCCCATTATGATGACTAATTATTTTGCTTTAATAAGGACCGCAAGAGATGGTACGAGCCCGGCCAAAGGATTTGCTTTCGTATTCTGCAATCGAGTTACATAATCAATATAGAATCCGCTAAAGGTTGAAGCTAAATCAAGCGTAGCCCGATAGTAGGAAATGAGGTCTTCATGTCGAACTATATATTCTCCTCGGACTTGGCTAACTATCAGTTTAGAATTGTCGTAGGCCTATAGGTAATCTGCCCTAATTGTCGTGCTAGCTGGAGTCCGATGAGTAAAGCATTATACTTTGATACATTATTAGAATATGGTTTAATGAAAGAGTAAGCATGGTATATAATGAGATTATCAGGGGAGACTAGCACTACCCCCACTCCTGCAAAGATATTGCCCTTAGGTCTCATCCTCAATGCACCATCGAAGAATATTCGCTATATAGCTTCCTCGTTAGATATTGTATTAGACTCTAATACGTTATCAGCGATGTCTTCATATAGCTTTGATGTTTCTGGCACTGGAGGAGCTGCCAGAAAATCGACCATTGCTTGGCCTTTAACTGTCTTTTGTGGAATAAATACCATGTCATATAGCGACAATAACAATACCCATGTAGCTAAGTAAGAATTAAGTATGCTAGGCTTAATCATCAGGATTATGAGAGTATTTACTCTTGATATGACATGGATGGTCTGCCCAGTCATATAATGTTATATTTTCTGGATAGCGAACACCAAGGCAAGGTATTCTTTCTCTACTGGGTTGTACCTATGTTCAACACTAATCATTATGGGACTAAGGTAGTAAATAGCTTGTTCGTGTCCTTTATCACTCTTTTGGGCTAGCAATGCTCCTAAAGAATAATCCATTGCACGAACATATAGCAGAAAAGGATTCTCTACAACAAGGGCCACCAATACTGGAAGATTTATAAGATATCTTTTGATGTCATCGAATGCTCGCTAGCATTCCTAATTTCAGACAAAATTTATGCCTTTCCTCATTAGCTGGGTGAATGGTTGACACCGCCAAGATAGGTTTGATATGAACCTCCTGATATAAGCTAGTATATCTTATAAACCATGAAGTTCTTTAAGATTTATCAGAGGACACATTTCCAGGATAGTCTTGGCTTTGTTAATGTCAAGGTGAATGCCCTTAGATGTTATAACAAACCTGAGAAACTTGTCGGTGGAGACTCCAAGGAAGGATTTAGTTGGATTTATCTTAAGTCGGTGTACACGCATCAATTCGAACACAGTTCTCAAGTATTGTAGGTGATCTCCCTTTAGACGACTATTGACTGTTATAACATCAATATAGCACTCAACAGTTTTGCACAAATGTTCACAAAAAATATGCTCATAGCTCACTGGTATGTTGAACCTGTATTTCAATCTGAATGGTATCACCGTATATCAATATACCCCCAATGGTGTTTGAAATGATGTGTGCTTTTTATCATCTAGAAATATCTTGATCTGGTTGTAGCCGTAGAATCCATCTATAAAGGATATTTTCTTGAAGCCACAAGTGTTGGTGATCATGATATCGGTGATTGGAAAAGGAAATTCATCTTTCGGACAAGCCACATTTAGATCATGATAATCGATACAGACTCAGATTTTCCTATTCTTTTTTATAACTGGAATAACATTAGCTACCCAATCAGGGTGTTGCTCTTCACGAATGAAGCCGCTTGTTATCATCTTCTTAACTTTATTTTCAATTACTTCCATGACATTCAGACGAAATCATCGTTGTTATTGTTTTACTGGCTTAACATGTAAAAGAATATTCAGCCGGTGCATAGCTATTTAAGGATCTAGACCAAGCATATCCTTATAACTCCAGACGAAGATGTCGATGTATTCCCTTATAAGTTGTATAAGAGATTTCTTCTCTTCTACGGAAAGATTTTTGTTGATGAAGATCGGTTTGGGAGATAATTCATCTTCGAAGTCGACTTGGGTAATCTCATCCTCAGTATGCGGCTCTCATTGCTCAAACCTGAGTTCCCATTGAGACTCCATCTTTTGAGCCCACAGATCAACTTTGAAAGACTTGAATAAATGATCATCTTCTTTAACTTGGTCCACTGACACCATGTTGACTGATAGTGCTTGTTTAAAGATTTCACCAAGACTTCCATCGGAATCCCATATGGAAGATTCTGATGAATGCGAATGAGTTTCCTCTATGTTCGAACTTTTAGGGGTTGAAGGAGGAGTAATATAACCTAGACCACTACGCGTACGTTGGTAGTAGGTTTCAGGTTTATCTTTTGGAGCAAAGTGGTGTAATAGTAAACGTCATCCTTTGTCGAAGTTGAGGCCTTTATAACTTTTTAGATCATAGCCCATCTTCTGAATTATGTTCTTAGTTTTTTTACTATAACGATAGAGTTGCATCATGCCCACATTCCTTTCAGGCTCATCATCAGGCAACTTTTTACGAGTATTGGCTCTTCCAACAATTATCGGTTTATTTTTCTTCTTCCTTACTGGAACTTGAAAATAAGAATATTTGTATTCCTCAAGTGCAACACTAACTCTAGCATCAGTCGCAGCTCTAGTGAAGTTAATCACTAGTGGAGGGTCAGGTTTAGGATAACTTTTACGATAAATATTTACAATAAACGACCCTGTGGTACGACGTATAGTTGAGAGTTCTATCACAAACGGATGATCAACCTTCTCAATAGTAATTGATTTGCAATAGTCTACTACCAACGACTTTGTTCTGTTGGTACAATTTTTAAATAGATCACAAGAGGACCATCCTGGGATAAATCAACCTCAGCTTCATCGTCAACATCATAATCATCTTCTGCTTTAAGATATTCAGGCTTGTTGTCACAACCCGCACCCGGTGTAGGGATGCAAGCAGTGAACAACGCCCAGCCTACGCCCCAACATCGGTAGTAGAACGCTGTTTGGATAAACTATCTATCAATATGAATATGCCACCAATAATATGAATATACTCAATCACAGATCTAAGATGAAAATAAGTATGAATATGATAAAAGAATAGAAGAGTCATGAATACAACTCATGAGACAAATAATAATTTCAAATGAGTGAGAGAAACTAATAACAAAACTGGAGACAAATCCAATACAAAAGGGAAACTAACTAGGAAGCTACAAGTCCTGGATCGTCTGTCTTAGTCGGGATAAGACCCTCCCAAGCCAAGGTCTCTGACTCTAAGATAACCACGTCCTGAGGCCCGTAGTAAGTGGGGTACCACTCCTCAGTATTATCTGGAAAAAATATATCCAGTCAGGAAATGAGCAGAGTACATCTCTAACAGCAGTTCTAATAAATGATATAAACTATGTGGCAGTAAATAGATATGAATATACAAGATGAAATAAACAGATACGAGAGATATACAATATATAGAATACTGAAAATAAATAAAAGAATGAATAATATGCCAATGAACAAGAATACTAATGACTAAGTGAGTGAGTACCAGCTTTAACTTGTAATCGGCTTGGAACTTGCACAAGGATAATGGCATGGTTAATCATACGTGCGGTATATGATTAACACTCACAAGGAATAAGACATGCACAAGGAGGGTATGATCACATATCTACACTAAATACTCTCTGCCCCCGACTGGTATAGTAGATCCAACCATGGTACATTATGATACGGGATTCACTAGGAATGTAGCAAGTCTTCCTAAGAATCAGTGTCTGTATATATACAAGAAGAACAAGGAAACAAGGCTTGCACAAGATACACCATACATACCAAGGAATAATATCTCATGACGAGATCCGAATATACCAATCCATGTAACCATAGTGTCAAGAAATCAAGGATATCTACACTAGATATAAGAGACATAGATGATATCATAAATGAGAAACTATCAGAGAATGTACTCGCTTGAAATTCGGTGAACAATATCATAGATGTCCGGTACGGTGCCTCGAAGACCTAGATATGGAATATTATATCAATACAAGGTTTTTAAATAAAAATAAGTTAAACTAGTCAACTTCTAGGTCATAAAGCTATTTCTAAGTCAAAATAATCAAACTAGGTCAACACTAGGTCAAATTGGTCAAACTTGGTCAAACTAGCTATTTATAGGTTGTATGAGTCTATCTCTAGGATATTGGGTCCATACACTATGTAACTAGGCCACACTAGCTATACTAGGATACTAGGAAATCAATAGGGTACCGTATCGCAAGATACAAAAGTAATTAGATATAAAAATATCATAATATGTATATACAATCAATATATAAAATATTCCTAACTAAACTAATGTTAAGTGGATACCTTGGCTTTGAACCAATGCGGTATCGCACCACTACACCCCCATCTTAATACTCAAATCCAATACCTTGAGTATCAACCCAATACCTTGAGTATCCCTCACTACCTTGACATTTACCTTGGAATCTCAAGGTAATGTCATTTCTAGTATATACTAACTACCAAACTCTAACTGTATACGAATATGTATTAACTAATACAATATCACATACTATTATACTAACTACTAACACATACTAAAACATATAAACATATATACATACCACCTATCTCTAGCTAGGGATACAAGTATATATGTATAACTACTAAGATACACACACACACACATATATATATATATATATATATATATATATATATATATATATATATATATATATATATATATATATATATATATATATATACGACTACATAATACAGTAACTAACTAAACTAAACTACCACTACACCAAGGAACTAATTACTAAGCTCTAACTATAACTAACTAAACTAGCTAGGAACTTACCTACTGCCCATTGAATATTGTTGTTGCTGCTACGGAAGTTGATTGTGCTACTGCAGCTCTACAGTTGCTGCTTGCCCTCTGCTTGAGTTGTTGCTGCAGCTGCCTCTAGCTAGGTTGCTGCAATGGCTGCGATGTCGGGAACTTATTGCTGTTGCTGCGTGTGCCACTGAACTGCTGCACTGAAACTGCTAGCTGCATATGCTGCAGCACTGAACGATGCTGCATTGTTGTGCAGTGAATGTTGCACACTACTGCAACTGCATACTACTAGTTGCTGCTATTGTGATGTTGCTGTTGGCTGAATTCTGCACACTGTAGTTGTGTTATGCACTGCTCTGCTTGCTGCTAAAGATGCTGCTGTTGAATATGTCCGTGCACTGCCTGCTCATGCTACTGATACTGTGCACAGTTTCTTGCTGTCCCGACCCCCCTTTCTCACACACTGCACACTCACAACTACACACATACAAGCACTTATATATATATCTATATACATATATAGATACATAAACATATGTAACATACACACATAACTATACATATATATATATATATATATATATAACCACTATGTATATATACATAAATCACACCTCACACACACACACACACATATATATATATATATATATATATATATATATATATATATATATATATATATATATATATATATATATATATATATATATATATATATATATATATATAAGTATATGATAGAGATACATATACATATGTACACAATCATCTACATATATATATATATATATATATATATATATATATATATATATATATATATATATATATATATATATATATATATATATATATATATATATATATAACCATGAAATTACATATCACCAATAGCTATAAACAATACAAATTAAATCTAAAATGCAATAAAACAAACACATGGAGTGCATCGCACCCGTATCACACTAGATCTATGATACGCTTGCAATACGAGTCCACCACACAACCAAACGTACCTCGAAGGATACGAACAAGTCTAAAATAGTATTTATGAACAATACGAAGAGTCAAATACATATCTACATGTCCGTGTTAAAATATGACATGTACAAACTCCCGCGTCGGAAGAAAACTCTCAATTAACTCGTATCTCTAAATAGTTGGGATACAGCCTACATGTATCCAATTGTGGAGACGACACTAGCCATATACAATCAAACACATGTCAATTTAGTCTAATTGACCAATTGATAAATACAATATGTGTCAATCTCGAAATTCTCCCAAAATTGACACAAAATACACCATAACTTTCTCCATAGGCCTCCAATGAACCTAATTCTAATTCATATGGGTAGTTTTAGTATATGGGATGGTTCTTAATGATTAAAACACAGATTTAGAGTTTAATCAAAGAGAGAAAACTGAATTGTACCTATTGGAAGATGAATTCCCAATAAAACTTTCAAATTGGATGAAATGAGCCTTCAACTTATAGATCCTTGCTTTCTCCTTGTAGATCATTGCTTCCTTCTTATAGATCCTTATTCTACTAGCCTCCAATGGTGATTTGAGAAGGAATTGGGAAAAAATTTGGTGTGGGAATAAAGAAATTGGGAAGAGGAAATTCTAGATCTAGATTTGAAGCAAAAATGAGGAGAAAGAAATTTCCCTCCTATATATCATGGTCGGCCATCAAACCCCTTCCCCAAGCCACTATGCAATGTCTAAAATACCCCTTGGGGCCTCTCATGAAAAAATAATTAAGGAGGGAAGGTTCTAGTCTAATGGGTTTAATTTAATTAATTATCGTCTTAGTGAATAGGATTATAATTGGCCTCAATTCTAACTAAATTTAAATGTTGGTCCATTGATCTAATCTAAACTAGTTAGGTCTACTAACACAAGCCCAAAATAATAACTAACATTTAACAATAATTAAATAATACAATAAATAATTATACAATATGTAAATATTTAATTAATTATGAAATGACCAATATACTATTTTCTAAAAAAATGCGGTAGTGACACTTGTACATGATTGAATCGGAGTAGTAGGCTTTAACTCCTTTGAATGGATCAACATCGACAAATTTCGTTCAGACTACCCGATGACTATCTGCGTACTTGAAGCATTGATGTAGAGTGGAGGGCATAATCATATATTCATGAATCTACGGTCACCCTAGCAAAATATTATAGGAGACTTCGACATCAATGACGTAGCAAGTGACCTCAGTGCGAAGATCGTCTTTTTGATACTTGAGGCAAAAAAATTTCCAGAGGGTAGCTTCTTCCAGCATTGAATTCTAGATTTATAGTATGGGTGGTTTAAAGACGATGCATCAAAATTCCCAAAACTTGCAAAAGACTCTGTGGGGTGATGCTAAGAGAAGATCCTGGATCGATATGCATGTGATCTACTTTGTTGAATCCGATATAGCCCGTATATTATAACGGTCTATCATGTCAATAATTCTTCATCAACATATCTTTTTGTGAGAAGGTTATGATAGGTATCTTCTTCATTAAGTTGTAACAATGAGGACATACAGCAGGATCCAATAAGCGACGTGGTTTGTGTTAGGTAAGAGTCAGCATGGAGCAACACTTTTCTAAGGGTGTCACGAGACTCTTTGGAGAGTCAGAGCAGCTCGAAGATAGACAACATTGCTGGTGTATTGGCAAGCTATGCCAATATATCATAATTGCATGGCTTGTCGAGTCCCTGAGGAATACTCTTCTTCAAGGATTTATCAAACGAAACTTCTTTTTGTTTAGCTTACTATCATTGGCTTAGACCGGCCTGCCTCATGAGAAACTAGGATAATAGGTGCGGACAGAGAGGGAACATCCTTCTCCTGGGATGGATCATAATTTTGCGAATAGACCTTGCCAGACCTAGTTTCTCGCGATAATACTTCATCGACTGGTGAAGAGATAGGAAGTACCATATAACATGGTTTACTCTTCATCTTCTTCTGCTTCAGTTTGGAACTAGAGGAAGCAGTCGCTTGTTCCATTTCTTCTAAGATATTAGGATGAACCTACATGACTTCACCACTTGGAGTAATGAGAGGAACCAACCCTTTTGCTTTATTATGGGCTGGTGAAAGATTGACGATCTTTATTGTTGCTTTTGGTATCGGGATGACACCGTTTTGAACTTCCAATTCTAGAAATTTACAAAACTGCAAGGACACCATGTTGATCATGACCTTCTTTTCATCCATGTTGAGCGTGATAGCCTTGGAATCTATCAGTTGCTTTATTTTCCTTTTCAATATGTAGCAATCATTGGTGGAATAATGCACGTATTGATGGAATAAACAATATTTTTGGTCGTTGGTGTGACCCGCTCATTCAGGCCTTCTAATGTCGGGCAGCTTTAGCTTGTTGCCCTTCATTAGAACATGTAAGATATCAACTACATCTTCATCATCGAAAGCGAACTCTTTCTTGGGTTTCGGATCATCCGCGACCTTCTGCTTTAAGTTGGAAGCAGATTTAGAAATATGAATGGTGAGGGACTCCTTCACTTTGTTGTTGCGATTAAGATTATTATGGCTTTGGGGATGCTTGCCCCTATCATCAAAATTGGGTGTCTTGAACCCAATTAACTGTAAGTCAATGATTGACTTTTCAGCAATATCAGTACTCCCGAAGAAAGTTGGCCAATAGTCAAATTGGACTGGTCCTAGATAGAACTTCATCGTTGGGAGGAGATTGTGTCTGCAGGTGTCGATTAGCATAGTATGTGGAACTCTTGGAGGCAACTTCAAGGCGAGCCTCCAAAAACGTTCAATGAAGTCACATGCGGGTTCTTTCTCCCTTTGCTTTGTAAAGATGAGAGTAGACATGGTTGCATCCATTTTCCCTTTATAAATCTAGAAAGAAACATTCTCTCCAAATCATTGAAGGTTTTGATGCAGTCATTAGGTAGACTGCGAAACCATTCAAAGGCTACCCCCTACAAAGTTCCAATAAACAACTTCGTGAGTAGTGCATTATCCCTTGGTATATGTAAAGTCTAGGAATCAAAGTATAGCAGATATTGACGAGGTGACTTTCTTCCGTCATAGGAGAGCAATGATTGCGGTTTGTATTTTGGTGGACAAACGACATTGTCCCATTTAGGGGGTATGTATGTGATACCCCGAGCTTCTGTAGTTCATCATTGTTTTTGGAGGAAAGTTGAGGTTTAAGTACGCAAAAAACCTTAGTGTCAATTGGTTGTGCAACATTGCTTGGTTGTACAACCATATATATTAGGCACTCACCGGTTGTGGTCTAAATGCTTGACGTACCCCCTGTTCGAGATTTGCTGCAGAATTCTGATTGTCTTCTACCTCCGGGGATGACTGTACACGAGGTGCTGGTACCGCCGTGGCATTTGCTACTAAGGGCTATGGTACAATCTATAGTACGGTATGTATATCTCGATCTGCGGCTTTAAGAGTGTCAAGACGTTGATCAGTGCGGGCAGCATTACTTTTTTTTGGTTCGTCACCGGTAGCATATACACTAACTTCCTTACCATCGAAGGAAGGAGCAGTGGACTGGATAGTGTATTCAGACTCTACAATCTCCTCTTTCCGCGGTCCTCAGGTAGAAACGCGATGTCATGCATTTGCTCTCCCGGGTGATTACTAACCCTGGTGTGTAGGGCTTCGCCTTCATAGGAAGACCTACTTCTGGAACGGGTATGTTGATATACCCCTTCGATAGCGGCACTATGCTGGTTGATTCTCGGTCTTCTTCTACCTTTAGAGAAAGATGGCAGAATGATTGTACCTCTCCGAGATATGTTTGATGCAGTGGAAGGGGCATTTTGTCTTGGGATCTTCCCACCAGAAGAAGGCCTCCATGCCATGTATGCAGAGGCAACATGCAAATCTTTATCATCTCGATCATTTCTTCGTTCACTGAAATATTGTTCAGTTGACAGAGTAGAATACAAACGGTCAAACGCAAACCATCTAGTTAATGATTCAATTGCTTTGGAAAAATAATAGTTGATCACAATGTTACAATAATGATGTTTGTAAGGAAACACAACTGCTTGAGTAGAATATTCTCTTTCTTTACATTTCTGATTAAGTATATCACGTAAATCAAGAGAAGAAGAAGGCAAACTTGGTCTCTGGATTGTGCACAATGTGCATATTTTATCTGTGTAAGAAAATTTGATTCTTGTGTAAGCAGAACTTTCACCATATAGCCCGTACAGTTTCTCTTCTTCTATGCACAGAAAATGTGATAGAGATTGGTTTATTGTGTGTAAACAAATAGAGTTGTCTACTTGAACTAGTTGAACTCAAGCCATTGCCATTTGTTTGCATATATTTTTCTTTATCCTACTAGTGGTCGGAACTAATAGGTCCTTCTTTGAAGCATTATGAATACTTCGCTGAGTATGAATAATTTAATTTGGACTCATGTCAGTAATATTCTTGACATTGTGAAACATTGTTTTATCAGGAATATTCTGATTTGCATTGAGTTTGAGGTTGCGAGGACGTCATAACTTCTTTTTCTTGGCGGACACACTAGCATGACCAAGGATGTTGTCCACTGAATCATGGACATGAGTGATCGAAGTAGAGACACAAATGAGGTGATCCTCATTTCCAGAGACAGTTATGTTTTTCCCCTTGTTGTCAATAATGTTGGGGTAAGAATAGCGAGGCTTTGGTAGTGTCACCACCCGCACCCGGTGTGAGGGCACGGGTACGTGGGTATGTCCAACCTATGCCACGGCATCGATGGTATAACGATGTCTAGGTCAACAATACTATCTATCTCACACAATAATATATGTACCTGTTAAATATATCTCAACTCCATACGGAGGACAAGATAACAATATAATGATAATAATTACTAAATTACAGTATCTATAAGGAAGGAATGGCACGATATCAAATAAGGAAGAAAAGTCATAAAGTCCCAAAATAGAATAGACATAACAAAATATCCATGTCTATGAGTCTAGCAATAACACAATAAGTCTAACGTATCAACAATATGTCACTACCCCATTTCCAGAGCAGGGTATTTTTTATTTTAATTTGGTTAATTGTGTATTTATCATAAATATTTGTATTAATATTTAATTATTGGTTGTATTATTTTTTTATTAGTTATTTTAGTGTTTTGGCTAGCCTGGACCCATGTCAGACCCTAGTGGACCGATGTCCGACCCAACCAACACCCTTGTTAGACTTATTTATTGGCTTATATTAGTTATTTATATTTTAATTAGTTAGTTGGGGTGATTAGGAATTTATTAGAGTGCATTTGGAAACCCCAAACCCAAACCCCATTAGGATGACTTGAATTGGAGGGCATTTTAGTCATTTCACTAACCCAACCCTAACCCTTAATCCCTTGGCCGATCAAGACCAGCAGCTCCCCCTCATTTTATTTCCTTTCTCCTTCTTCTTCTTCTTCTTCTTCTTCTCCACTCTTTTCTTATTCTTTCTTCTTCCAAATTTCTCATCCAAGTAAGTTTTCTTCACTTTCTTCTCTTCCTTCTTCTATTTTCTTCCATCAATGCAACCCTAACCCTTTGCTTTCCCCTAACCTAGATGTGTAGAGCTTAGATTTGGTGTTAGAGCTTGGGTTGGAAGCTTAGAAGCTTGGTGTGGTAGATTTGGAGCTTTTTGGAGACTTTGGCTTGGGATTCCAACTCCTAAGAGGTAAACCCTAATTTTTCTCCTTGTGATTACTCTAATATAGGGTAATTAGTAGTTCAGAACCTTCCTAGACCTTAGGGCTACCCGTGGGAGGAAGTTGGAGCTTGTTTGGATGTGTTTGGAGACTTTGGCATTAGGTTTTGGATAAAATCCGATATTGGCCCAATTTTTGGTGTTGTCCTAGGTTAGACGGACCTAGGTAGACGTGCTTGGGTGCCTTGAGGGTAAGTACATGTCCCCGTTCGGATACGTGAGATCGTGTCGCAGAGATTTGAGCGTTTCGGGCGATTTAGGGATTTTTCATCGTCGTAGGTTCTATGTGCGTGCGCATTTTTGCCACGAACCTAGAATCGGTGGGTTAGCATTTTTTTCTAGGATCTAGACATCGATTAGAACTCGTAGATAAATTTTGGGCCGATTCCGAGTAGGTTTGGTGTGCATTTCATGAGGTTTCGCGAACCGCACTCCACGTGTTCGTCGAAATGACTGAATGGCCAATTCGACTTGGTTTCTAGGTTTCGGGCTTGTGTGCGCGTTGGTTAACTTCGGGGAGTATGTATTAGAGTTTTTGAGTGTATATATATATATATATTTTAGGTGTAGGGGTGAGTGTGGTTGAGTGTGTGTGTTGGTGTTTGTGTATGTGTAGGTGTGTGTAGTTATATATGTGTTTATGTATATATATATATATATATATGTATGAGTGTGTGTGTATATAT
This sequence comes from Iris macrosiphon, assembly GCA_036927795.1. Lineage (NCBI taxonomy): Eukaryota > Viridiplantae > Streptophyta > Magnoliopsida > Asparagales > Iridaceae > Iris > Iris macrosiphon. The sequence continues at coordinate 95,276,522 of JAYESA010000006.1, forward strand.
ATATATGTATAGTAGTGTGTGTGTGTATATATATATATATATATATATGGTAGTGTGTATATATATATATGTGTGTGTGTGTGTGTGTGTGTGTGTGTGTGTGTGTGTGTGTGTTTGTGTGTATATATATACATATATATGTGTTTGTGTGTTTATATATATGTAAGTGTGTGCGCGTGTATATGTTTCAGTGTCTGTGTGGTGTATCAAGTTGTGTATAGAGTGAGTTAGAGAGAGTGAGGCAGAGATGAGAGAGCAGTAGCCGCAGCGAGTTGGGCGCAGCGCTGCAGCAGGGCAGCAGCGACGCGGCAGCAACAGCAGCGACTGCAGACGCAGCAGCAGCGCAGCGGCAGTGGCTGCAGGCGCGCAGCACCGCGGTAGCGCGCCGCGGCAGAAGCGAGCATCCGCTGCAGCAGCAGAGGCGTGCAGCAGCAGCAACAGCAGCTGCGAGCAGCGGCACCGTCAATGCGGTTTCGCAGTGCGCACGCGCGCTCGAGCTAGCTTCCCCCCTGCTTTTATATATATATGTATATATATAGAGATATATATGTAGATATATAGAGATATATATTGCCTAGATAAGTATATATATATAGATTTATAGATAGATATGGGGATATATACATATATGAGTATGGATGTTATGTATATATTAGTATGTGGATATATATATATATATATATATATATATATATATATATATATATATATATATATATATATATATATATATATATATATATATATTAGCCTAGATATATAGCTAGGAATATATATATATGCTAGATGGTTAGCTATGGTTAGTGTTAGAGAGGGGGATAGTTGGGTATCTCAATACCTTGAGATACCAAGGTATTGAGGGTAGTGAGGTAAGGTGAGGTAAGGTATTGAGGTAGCCTATATACTAACTTATATATATATATATATATATATATATATATATATATATATATATATATATATATATATATATATAGTTAGTGGGTAAGGTATCCGGGTAAGGTATCTCAATACCTTGAGATACCAAGGTATTGAGGTAAGATTGGGTATCAAGGTATAAGGTATTTGCCTATACTCTAGGTTATATAATATATATATATATATATATATATATATATATATATATATATATATATAGTTAGATATATGTTATGAATATATATTAGTATATAGTAGTATATATTATAGATAGATAGTTAGTTAGCTAGTGTTAGTGAGGGGTAAGGCTTGAGTATCTCAATACCTTGAGATACTCAAGGTATTGGGCATCGGGGCAAGGTATTGAGTTTTAGCCTAGGATTGAGGTTAGAGATGCTTTTATATATATATATATATATATATATATATATATATATATATATATATATATATATATATATACGTGCTAGTATATATTATAGAGGGTATAGACAGGGCGTATCGCGTAGGTTGAGATATCGGATACCGAGGGTATCCCGGTATCTCAAGGAGGCGAGTTTGAGAGTTTATTAGCTTAATGACCTAGTTTTGACCTAGAATTTTAGGGGCACCCTAGTTTAACCTAGAGTTGACCGTACTTGACCCGGTTGACCGCCAAAGTCAACTTTTGACCTAGTTTTGACCTAGAGTTGACTTTTTGGACCTAGAGTTGACTTTTTGACCCAGATTTTACCGGTTTGACCCGTTTGACCTAGAACGACCCTAGAAGCTTATTTTTAGTTATTTTATATCTGTTTAACTCTTTAGAACCCTGTTTAATCTTGCTTTTCATAATAGGTCCTTGCGACACCAGTTCGGATCGCTAGTTGCTCAGGACCTCAGGCGAGTACATTCTCTAATAGTTTCCATTATCTGATGATTATTATGATTCAGCTTCTAGTATAGTATCATCTAATTTTTTTGGCACGACACGGACTAGTATTTCTGTATTTATTTACTTACGACACGTATATTTCATGTTTCTGGCCTCAATTCTGGAATCACCTACTGGCATCACTACAGGCATCACTCATGTTTCTGGCTGGACTCATACTTGATTTACATGTCGGGTCTTAAATTTACTTGTACTAGTCGGGGCAGGAAAATACTCGAGTAGACATGTAAACATTCCTAACTGGAATCACTGGAATCACCCCCCTCTGGTCTAATCTGGAACGACAGTAGCCGCGCACCCAGTGCACAGTGAGCCGTACTTACCCCTAACCATTTACATGTCGAAACAGGTATTTCAAAGACACGAGTTTATTCTTTCTAGTCTGGACTCACTTGCATTTCTTGCTGGTCTCACTTATACTTTCTGGACTGGACTCATTACATTACTCTTGCTGGACTCACTACACGTTTTTGTGCACGTACTTACTCTTAGTTTAGATTTCTTGTATCCTGCAGTTATTACTATCTTGCTTCTGATATTCATGAATCTTTACCTTTATGCACCAGTAATATGTATATATTTCTTGTTCATACTTTATTTCATTCTCCTTGCTACTTGCTACAACTATTTTATAGTTTTTATCATTTAACTGGAACTGCTGTTAGAGGTGTACTTGCTCCAATCCTGACTGGATATATTTTTCAGAGGATCCGGAGGATTGGTGTCCGACGTTTTATGGACCTCAGCCTGTCGATGGTGCAGACATGGACCCCCTAGTTTAGGAGTGATTTCCGGATTGGTAGCCGGGATCACTAGGACCTCAGTTGTTGTATTTATTAGCTTTTGGTACCGGATTTGTCCCCGGTTTTGGATTGAGACTTTGTATTGTATATAATTTTGGATATTGTTGTATTATTATTATTATTGATGTTGTTGTTATTTTAGTAGAAGTTGTTTAGACTTTGTAGTTGTTAGACTTATGTGTTATCGTATCGTGCTTAGATTCGTGATTTGAGTACTTGTGATTATCTTTATGATATTGCTCCTCCGTTTGGAGTTGAGATCTTGACAGGTACCTATATATTGATTGCGTGAGATTGTTAGCTAGATAATAGACCTAGACAACGTTCTACCACCGATGCTGCGGCGTAGGCTGGACGTACCCATGACTCATGCCCGATTTTTCGGGTACAGGTCATGACACATTTTTTGTGGCGGCCCCATGCAGGTCTCGATTCGCAATTAGTGCGATGTCGTGGTGGTACAACGATTTAGTTGTACTGCTGCGAGCCTGCTCTAGGATATAGGATCTAAGATGAGAGTGTACTCAATCACGACTAGGAACAATTCTAATCTAATTATTCTAAAATTGCTTCTTTTGAAATATTACTGTCCTTCTTTGATGACATCGTATCTTGCGCCGTATTAACTTCTTTTGATCTGTGTTCAGGATACCTCCGAAGACACGATCCTATCGTACTGCCCCAGCAATTATCCCCGAGAGGTCTGCTACCTCTCATCCAGCTCGTATTCAGGCAGTTGCTATCGCTCCACTCACCACTCCTGCGGTTGAGGGAGCATCTTCTTCTCTTGGGGATCCTCCTCCACTTGTCGATCCGAGGACTACCCCGGTCGTTCCGGTGGTTCCTCCACCACCTCCTGTACCAGTAGACATCGCGCAGTTGTTTACGTTCTTCAGGGAGATGATGGACGTGCAGCACTGTCAAGTGGATGTGATGAGGCTGGGCATTGAGAACGCCCACCAGGTGGCCATGACGGCAGTGGACAGAGTGGCTCAGATCCAGCCACAGGCAGATCAGACTCAGCATCCGAGGCTGGGAAGTATTATTGACTTTCAGAGGATGCGGCCCAAGGAGTTCCGGGGTACAGAAGGGATCCTGTATACGGATGACTGGATAGAGCAGATCGAGGGGATCTTCAGGCTGGCACAGATTCCAGGTAGCATGCAGATAGAGGCAGCGGGCAGTCAGATGTTCGACCTCGCTTTGACGTGGTATCGCACTGATACGAGGATCGCGGTACCAGGGCTTACTTTGGAGGCTTTCAAGAGGCTTTTTAAGGAGAAGTTTTTCCCAGATGTGGCGCTCAGTGCTTTGGAGAGCCAGTTCGAGGCACTCGTCCAGGGGAGCATGCTAGTGGACGAGTATGCAGCGGAGTTCTACCGTTTGGGCAGATTTGTAGAGGGCTTGAGTGAGGCAGCAAAGGCGAGAAAGTTTCGCAAGGGCTTGGTCATGGCGGTCAAGTCTTTGACTAGGAGCGACCGCGAGGCAACTTTCGATCAGATAGTAGGAGACGCTCAGAGGGCAGAGGATGACTTGGAGCTCAAGTCCAAGAGAGGCAGGGATGATTCAAGTAGTGCAAGTGGTAGTGAGGGACCGGCTAAGCGTCCTTATGTGCAGAAGGCAGCACAGCAGGGTCAGGATCAGAGAGTGTCCACTTGTGCCTACTGCAGGAAGGCAGGACACACTTGGAATATTTGTAGGAGGAGGCTGAAGGTGTGTTTGTTCTGTGGCTCCGCTGCTCACTAGATGCGAGATTGCCCCACTGCACCTCCATTTGGTGGAGCACAGGATCGGAGAGTTGGAGCTAGGCCACCTGTGGCACAGCATCATGCCCCACACCAGCAGAAGGAGATACCCCAGCAGGATAGGGCTTATGCGTTAACGGTCGAGGAGGCCGATGCTACGGGTGTTGGGTTAGCAGGTCTGTCTCTTTGTTCTTCTTCCTGTCCTTTCCATTCCTTGTGGTGTGGTTCAATAGTACTTGTTAGACTTTCTTTGTATTATGGTAGATAGTGTAGTGACCCTGATTGAGACTGTGATAACACGACCAGTAGGATCATGATCTTGCATATTATTTAGGTAGAATTTCTTAACTGTGATTGTTGGGGGTTTGACCTAGAGGAAGTGCGATTGACTCTAAATTTTGAGGACAAAATTTTCTAAGGAGGATAGGCTTGTCACTACCCCATTTCCAGAGCAGGGTATTTTTTTATTTTAATTTGGTTAATTATGTATTTATCATAAATATTTGTATTAATATTTAATTATTGGTTGTATTATTATTTTTATTAGTTATTTTAGTATTTTGGCTAGCCTGGAACCATGTCAGACCCTAGTGGACCCATGTCCGACCCAACCAACACCCCTGTTAGACTTATTTATTGGCTTAGATTAGTTATTTATATTTTAATTAGTTAGTTGGAGTGATTAAGAATTTATTAGAGTGCATTTGGAAACCCCAAACCCAAATCCCATTAGGATGACTTGAATTGGAGGACATTTTAGTCATTTCACTAACCCAACCCTAACCCTTAACCCCTTGGCCGATCAAGACCAGCAGCTTCCCCTCATTTCATTTTCTTTCTCCTTCTTCTTCTTCTTCTTCTTCTTCTCCACTCTTTTCTTCTTCTTTCTTCTTCCAAATTTCTCATCCAAGAAAGTTTTCTTCACTTTCTTCTCTTCCTTCTTCTATTTTCTTCCATCAATACAACCCTAACCCTTTGATTTCCCCTAACCTAGGTGTATAAAGCTTAGATTTGGTATTGGAGCTTGGGTTGGAAGCTTGGAAGCTTGGTGTGGTAGATTTGGAGCTTTTTGGAGACTTTGGCTTGGGATTCCAACTCTCAAGAGGTAAACCCTAATTTTTCTCTTTGTGATTACTCTAATATAGTGTAATTAGTAGTTTAAAACCTTTCTAGACCTTAGGACTACCCGTGGGAGGAAGTTGGAGCTTGTTTGGATGTGTTTGGAGACTTTGGCATTAGGTTTTGTGACAATTTTGGGTAAAATCCGAGATTGGCCCAATTTTTGGTGTTGCCCTAGGTTAGACGGACCTAGGTAGACGTGCTTAGGAGCCTTGAGGGTAAGTATGAGTCCCCGTTTGGACACGTGAGATCGTGTCGTGGAAATTTGAGCGTTTCGGGCAATTTGGGGGTCTTCCGTCGTCGTAGGTTCTATGTGCGTGCGCATTTTTGCCACGGACCTAGAATCGATGGGTTAGCATTTTTTCTAGGATCTAGACATCGATTAGAACTCGTGGATAAATTTTAGGCCAATTTCGAGTAGGTTTGGTATGCGTTTCACGAGGTTTCGCGAACCGCACTCCACGTGTTCGTCGAAATGACCGAATGGCCATTTCGACTTGGTTTCTATGTTTCGGGCTTGTGTGCGCGTTGGTTTAGCTTCGGGGAGTATGTATTAGAGTTTTTGAGTATATATTTATATTTATATATATATATATATATATATATATATATATATATATATATGTTTTGGGTGTAGGGGTGAGTGTGGTTGAGTGTGTGTGTTGGTGTTTGTGTATGTGTAGGTGTGTGTAGTTATATATGTATTTATGTATATATATATATATATATATATATATATATATATATATATATATATATATATATATATATGTATGTATGAGTGTGTGTGTATATATATATGTATAGTAGTGTGTGTATATATATATATATATATATATATGTGTGTGTGTGTGTGTGTGTGTGTGTGTGTGTGTGTGTGTGTTTGTGTGTATATATATACATATATATGTGTTTGGGTGTTTATATATATGTAAGTGTGTTCGCGTGTATATGTTTCAGTGTCTATGTGTGTGGTGTGTCGAGTTGTATATAGAGTGAGTTAGAGAGAGTGATGCAGAGAGGAGAGAGCAGTAGTCGCAGCGAGTTAGGCGCAGCGCTGCAGCAGGGCAGCAGCGCCGCGGCAGCAGGCGCAGCAGCAGCACAGCGGCAGTGGCTTGTCACGCCCCAGTCCCAAAACACCTTGGGACCGGACGCGTGATAATGGCTAGCAGTACGCACCGATGGACCAACTCAATATAATGGATCCATCAGGACATACTTAAGCTGTAAAACAAGTCTACGACAATCATGGTACAACTAATCTCATCCATACAAGATATAAAATATGATCCACAGAATAATAAAGAATGTAAATCATCATCTAGTCTCACAAAGTACTTCGGGGAACCACCCGATAAATATCTAGTACAATGGTTCATCTGACCAGAATATAAAAGACTGAAATAAATAATAAAAGCTGAGCATAAACATGGATGCTCAAGAGAAGTCTTCGGCTAAGACCTCGCCCTCGGATGGTGGTACTGCTCCTGGATCAGCTCCTGCTCCGGTCCCGTAGATCTCGGGATAAACCTCGTCTGCAAAATCTGGGGACAAAAATCCGAATCCAGGTCCTCAGGGGACATAGCAAGGTACAAGAAAGCTTATGCCAATAAATAAATAAACAGTGCAGCAAATAAATAACTAAATGAAACAGTGGGGTAAATATGAACCATCTAAGTGAAAATGCAAGTGAGAGCATCACTAGTCTCAGGCTGAGCCACTACAAGCTCTGTGTCGGGGAGCCGGTAGCGGTAATAACCGGTAGTGGGTCTAGCTCTGCTACGAGAGTCTACGACCTCTCAATAATAGAAGATATATATATGTAACAGCCTGTAGCCTGTGTGTCTCTCCCCACCCAATGTAACCACGCATATCATGACCATAACGTCTCATGTCCATGTCAAGCGCGATCATAGCTAAATGCAACCAGTCATATAGTATCTAAGAATATAATGTCCATGTCCTGTATCCTATACAGAATCACCGCGAATATCTCGGGAAAATCCTGTCTCATGAATAGTGTCAAGTGTCCTGGGTCATGGGGTACTTGATAAGACAAGTACGAGAATATAAAGTGACACGGATGTCCATCTCTAGATGACCGTACCCAACACTGCGTACAGTGTCGGCACCCGACTGATAATCGGACGCTAAGTACGTCACACGGTCCTAGGTTGAGCATGCACAGAAATATGATAAAGCAAGGAAAATATATATAAAGACTGCAAAGTTTGGCAAGGTACACTTGCCTGATGTCCGGGTATCAACAACTGTCCCTGTATCAATGGATCCGGTAGGTACTACTCCAAAAGCTGTAACAAACATCACCAATAGTCTCAGAAGGTGCCAAATAGCTAGAAATGCCTGTCCTTACGTCCAATTTGGACACAGGGGCAAAAAGGTCATTTTCGGATTAAAGCGGGGTCCACATGTGGGCCACTTTGCACTGAAAAGCATGCCAGGGTCAAAGGTCTCCAAATTAGTCAAACTCAGTGTCTACAAGTCAGGAACGATGATACGAACCCAACGAAACTTTCAGAATTGGATTCCGATGAGCCGATCACAAAATCACCCGTCAAGTAGAGCCGGTGGGGCCCACGATACGTGATTTTGTCAACGTCCTCAGAATCGAACCAAACTTGGCTCACAGGACCAGCGTATTACTACGGATCCGATGGCGCAAGTTTCGTCTCGATCCGACATGTGTACACGAAGTTACAGCATATTTCAGAATTGACGGATACGGGGTGTCGTCGGCGGATACGCGTTGATTCCGGGGTGCACGCACCTCCGAATCGACTTCTGCAAAATCCTACACGACCGTATCAACGTCGCGCACAGTTAGGTAAAGACTGCGTGCGACCAAGTCGTCCCGATTGGCGGGGCGGACTCAGTTCCGAGGTAAAACAGGGCGTTGTTTTTTCTATTTTGGATCGCGGTGTACGATCACTACAGGACGCGATGCCCCGAGCGAGTTGTACGGGCACCGAGAGGGTTATACAGTCTACGCATAGCAATTGACGGAATTGAAATCAGAGTTGCGATGAGGAAGAAACCGGTACCTGAACAGGGCCTCGTGAGTTCTGTTTCCCACGTGTCCTGGCGTCAAATCCGTGTCCTGCGATCGGGTGGCTGAGTCAACTCCGAGGCGGGGTCGACCAGAGGGCGGCGGCCTTGGTCGACTGAGGCCGCGTCGACTCGGGTGAAGCGGCTAGTCGTCGACCTTGGAGGAGTCGACGAAGGGTTCAGCGCGGCGTCGGTCTGGGGGAAGTCGACGAAGGGTTCAGCCTGTCGTCGGGGCGACAGCGGCGCTGGGGGAAGTCGACGAAGGGTTCAGCGCGGCGTCGGGGCGACAGCGGCGCTAGGGGAAGTCGACGAAGGGTTCAGCACGGCGTCGGGGCGACAGCGGCGCTGGGGGTTTTGGTCGCGGTCGCTGGACTAAGGGGGAACCGTCGGCACCGGAGTGGGGTGAGTAGGTATCAGTGGATTTAGGGTTTCGGTAGGGGCGAGTTTGAAGAAGACGACGGCGCGGCGGCTAGGGCTTGGCACGAACGCCAAGGGGGATTTATAGGTTCTGCACAGTACAATCCGGCGGTTAGGGTTTCCCCTGCGGGTTTCGGGTTGGTTTGGGCTTGGTTCGTTTGGGTTCGGTTCACAATTCTATAGCTTTTGGTCCTCGATTCGTTGCTCCGGTGTCCAATAAATTCACCGAAAAATGCCATGCGTCCGGTTCTCCATTATACACAATAAATTTTTACTTCCAGAATATTTTAACACCATTTAGCCACACTTAAAATTATTTAACCCACAAAACCTTAGTGATAAATTCCAGAAAAATATCGAAATACGAAAAATTATATTAATTTCATTTCGGAAATTTAGGGTGTTTACAATCTTCCCTCCTTAAAAGGATTGCGTCCTCGCAATCGAAGAATAAGCTACTAAAGAAAGAGTTATGGAAATACAAGGTGGCCTAGTTTACAACTGTCTTCTCAAACAGGTGGGGGTAACGCTGGCGCATACTATCTTCTCGTTCCCAAGTCGATTCTCCAGGGGAATGATGTTTCCATGCTACTCGGACCAGTCTGATTGTCTGTCCTCGCAATGTCTTCTCACTGACGTCGAGAATGCCAACCGGTTGTTCTTCATATCTCAAGCTTGGGCCCACTGCGATCTCTGAATGATCGACTACGTGACTTGGGTCGGTCACGTACCTGCGCAGCTGTGAGACGTGGAATACGTCATGCACTCCCTCTAAGGATGGAGGTAATGCAAGCCGATAAGCCACCTCACCAACACGCTCGAGGATGTCAAATGGCCCAATATACCTTGGGCTTAGCTTGCCTCTGCTCCCGAATCTGATAGTACCACGAGTAGGCAAAATCCTCAAGAATACGTGATCTCCTTCTTTGAACTCTAGGGGACGTCTGTGCGTATCTACCCAATGCTTCTGTCGGTCCTGAGCTGCTCGTAGATGATTCTGAATCTGCTTCACCTTCTCCACTGTTTGTGTGACCAATTCTGGTCCCAGTATCTGACGTTCACCGACGTCACTCCAGCATGTAGGTGACCTGCACTTTCTTCCGTATAAAGCTTCAAATAGTGCCATCTGAATGCTGGACTGATAACTGTTGTTGTAGGAGAACTCTACTAAGTACAAATGATCTTCCCAAGATCCTCCAAAGTCTAGCATACATGATCGCAATATGTCCTCCAATATCTGAATGGTGCGCTCCGATTGGCCATCTGTCTGCGGGTGGTACGCCGTGCTGAACTTGAGTCTGGTGCCCAGACTCTCTTGCATGCTTCTCCAGAAATGAGATATAAATCTCGAATCTCGATCCGATACAATACTAACAGGCACTCCATGTAATTTGACAATTTGTCGCATATATATGTCGGCTAGTACCTCTGTAGACTGCCCAACTCTAAATGGCAAGAAGTGTGCCGATTTAGTGAGTCGGTCCACAATAACCCATACTGCATCTCTTCCGCTGGGGCTCCTTAGGAATCCTATGACAAAATCTATCGTGATGTGCTCCCACTTCCATTCTGGTATAGGAAGCGGCTGTAACATACCTGCAGTCCTCTGATGTTCTGCCTTCACTTGCTGGCAGACTAAGCATTTGGCCACAAATCTTGCGATCTCTCTCTTCATTCCATGCCACCAGTAGTACTGTCTCAAGTCTCGATACATCTTGGTTCCTCCTGGGTGAACAGAGTACATAGAGCTATGTGCTTCAGTCATTAGCTCATGTCTCAATTCTCCATTTGGAACATACAGGCGGTTTCCAAACCTCAATGTTCCGTCTTCGTGGATGCGAAGTCCTGTCTGCAGGCCAGCTTCTGTCCTCTCCTTGAGTCTTCGGAATCTAGCATCGGTAGGCAATGCCTCTTTAATCTTCTCTACGAGTGATGACTGAATCTCAAGATTAGCCATCAATCCATTCTGTCCCGGTAAGACGACCTCTATCTGTAGCTCCTGCAAATCTCTCAATAACTCGGGCTGCATCGTCAAGAAATAAGTCATAGGCTTCCTGCTGAGTGCGTCTGCAACGACATTCGCCTTTCCCGGATGATACTGCAGATCTATGTCGAAATCTACCATCAGTTCCAGCCAGCGTCTCTGTCTCATGTTAAGCTCCTTCTGAGTATACACATACTTCAGACTCTTGTGATCAGTAAAGATTTCGACCCTCTCTCCATAAAGATAGTGCCTCTATATCTTTAATGCAAATATAACTGCTGCTAGCTCCAGATCATGTGTTGGGTAGTTCTTCTCGTGGACCTTCAACTGTCTCGACGCATAAGCAATGACTTTGCCATGTTGCATCAAAACACATCCTAGTCCGCTGCCTGATGCATCACTGTAAACAACAAAACCTCCTGACCCTGAAGGAAGAGTCAAGACAGGTGCTGTTGTTAATCTTCTCTTCAGTTCTTCAAAAGCCTTCTGGCAGTCTTCTGTCCATATAAACTCCTGGTCCTTACGTGTAAGCTTCGTCATCGGTTCTGCAATCCTCGAGAAATTCTCTACAAACCTTCGGTAAAATCCCGCAAGTCCGAGAAAACTTCTCACCTCTGCAACTGATGTGGGGGTAGGCCAAGTCTCTATTGCCGCAACTTTCTCTGGATCTACTGAAAGTCCTTCTCCTGATATGATGTGTCCCAAGAAAGGTACTTTGTCCATACAGAACTCACACTTACTAAGTTTAGCATATAACTTCTCCTGCCTCAAGGTCTCTAACACGATTCTAAGATGTTCCTCGTGCTCTTCATGGTTCTTGGAATATATGAGAATGTCATCAATGAACACCACTACAAATTTATCCAAGAACTGATGAAAGACTCTGTTCATTAAGCTCATAAACACTGCTGGTGCGTTGGTTAAACCAAACGGCATTACCAAGAACTCATAATGCCTATACTTCATCCTGAAAGCTGTCTTCGGGATGTCTTCCTTCCTCACCTTGATCTGATGATAGCCAGATCTAAGGTCAATCTTCGAGAATACCCTTGCACCACTCAATTGATCGAATAGATCATCAATGCGTGGTAAGGGATACCTGTTCTTGATGGTGACAGCATTTAGTGCCCGATAATCAATGCACAATCGTACTGTTCCATCCTTCTTCGGCACAAATAATATGGGTGCTCCCCAAGGTGAAACGCTGGGCCGAATGAATCCCTTTCTCCAAAAGATCATCAACCTGTTCTTTCAACTCCACTAACTCCTTAGGTGCTAGCCGATAAACTGATGAAGTGATAGGCTCTGCTCCTGGGGTTAAGTCTATTGTGAACTCTATTTCCCGATCAGGTGGTAAACCTGGAAGGTCATCAGGAAATACATCCACAAACTCAGAGATGACTCTTGGGTAACCTGTCTCCTCTTCAACAGATAATACCCAAAGAGTAGGCTGAACTCCTTGCTCTACTGCTCCTCGAAGAAACTCAAATTCTGGATGTCCAGGCGGTCTAAATATAACCCGCCCAAGTCGGCAATCAAGAGTCGTATGGTACTGACTTAACCAGTCTATACCAAGTACGACATCATAGTCCGGCATAGAAAAGATCAGAAATTGAGCTCGCATTTCTCGGCCACCTACGACTACTGAACATGATCTACAGACGTCACTAACCGGAATAATTCCACCTTCCGTAAGAATCCTCTTTATCTTCGGGAGGGGTGCAGTAGCTACTCTATGGGTGGCAACAAAGCTAGCTGCTATAAATGAATGCGATGCTCCAGAATCAAATAATGCTATAGCTGGTAATGAAGCTACTAAAATAGTACCTGCGATGACCTCGCCTGCTGTAGCCTCCTGCTCAACAGCTAAGGTGAATGCCTGGCCTCGACCTTGTGCTGGTCCTCTCTGCTGCTGCTGTTGCTGAAATAGGGCTGCCTGCGGTGCCAGTGGTGGTCTCTGCTGGTAGCCTCCTATAGCTGGTGGTCTGACTCCTCCAGCTCCTGTCTGCTGTGCCCCTACTGCTCTTGTAGCTGGTCGTGGTGCAGGTAAAGCTAGTCTCTGTGCTCCGTCTCTGCGTTCAGAACAGTCCCTAGAAAAGTGCTGGTTGGATCCGCAACTCAGACATAGTCCCAACTTACGTCTGCACTCCTTCTCAATGTGTCCTACTTTGCCGCAGTGGTGACAAGTAGGAAGAGGTCTGTCCCTATTTGCTGATCTCTCCGGTATACTCCTCTGGAATCGTTTCGCAGAATCCCCCGGTGCTGTCTTGGATGGTGCGGATGGGTTTGGCCTTTTCAGATTCGATTCCCTTCTAGTGACGCGCTCCATGCGTCGTGCTGCTGCAAGGACCTCAGTATAAGATGTAGGTACGACTGAGCCAATCAATCTCTGAAGCTCGAACTTCAGTCCATCAAAGAACTTTTCAGCTTTCTCCTCCTCTGTCGAGATCAATGTCGGAGCGAAGTGACTTAGGCGTATAAACTCCGCGTTGTATTCCTCTACTGTCATACTGCCTTGGATGAGGCGGTTGAACTTGTCTCTGAGCTCTGATCGTGCAACTGCCAGAATATACATCTCTTGGAAGAGTCTGGAGAACTCTTCCCAAGTGACTCGGTCCTGTCCGAGCATTCTTTCTTCTGCTAACCACCAGTGGTGCGCATTATCAGTTAACTGCATTCTGACTGCAGTCATCCACTTCTCTCTTGGAAGTTCAGCAGCTTCCAGCTGATGCTGAATGTTGGTGAGCCACTCATGAACTCCCGTTGGCCCTTCTTTACCAGAAAATATACGAGGCTTGAGATAACGGAAGTCGGTGATAGATCCCGTCGATGTTCGCCTCGCTGGCGGATTTGCCTGTTCCAATGCGGATACCAGGCTGGTCCTCAGATACTCGGCCTCCTGCCGATGGGCCTCTTGCTGAATCTGCTGCTGGGCCTGCATCATGGCATACATCATCTGGAACATCTGTTGCCCGTCCATAGCTTGTCCTGGTGGGAAAGCTGGCATCTGGGGAGTGAACTGTGGTGGAGGTGGGATGTCATCTCTCCGGAACCTTGGATTAGGCTGACCGGTTTGATCGCTCTGCGATGCTTGTCCTCCACTTCCAGGGGTCACTCCATCTCCATAAGTAACCACAGCGTCGTGTGGCGTATCCAAAGGAATCTCATCTCCGTTCCTGGGATCCATTTATCTGCAATCAAAATATAACTGTAAGAACGCTCAGAGGAATCAATACAGGATGCAATTCAAGCAACAATTTCGAGTTCGATATGGAGTTCAACAAATGGTTAAATAATGGATGAGATCCTATGATTTATACTATCCTTAGGGCAGGCTGGTTCGGTCCCTAAGTTGAAACTGAACTATTTAGTCGTAGAGCTGCATGGGCCACCACAAAAACCATGTCACGCCCCAGTCCCAAAACACCTTGGGACCGGACGTATGATAATGGCCAGCAGTACGCACCGATGGACCAACTCAATATAATGGATCCATCAGGGCATACTTAAGCTGTAAAACAAGTCTACGACAATCATGGTACAACTAATCTCATCCATACAAGATATAAAATATGATCCACAGAATAATAAAGAATGTAAATCATCATCTAGTCTCACAAAGTACTTCGGGGAACCACCCGATAAATATCTAGTACAATGGTTCATCTGACCAGAATATAAAAGACTGAAATAAATAATAAAAGCTGAGCATAAACATGGATGCTCAAGAGAAGTCTTCGGCTAAGACCTCGCCCTCGGATGGTGGTACTGCTCCTGGATCAGCTCCTGCTCCGGTCCCGTAGATCTCGGGATAAACCTCGTCTGCAAAATCTGGGGACAAAAATCCGGATCCAGGTCCTCAGGGGACATAGCAAGGTACAAGAAAGCTCATACCAATAAATAAATAAACAGTGCAGCAAATAAATAACTAAATGAAACAGTGGGGTAAATATGTAACCATCTAAGTGAAAATGCAAGTGAGAGCATCACTAGTCTCAGGCTGAGCCACTACAAGCTCTGTGTCGGGGAGCCGGTAGCGGTAATAACCGGTAGTGGGTCTAGCTCTGCTACGAGAGTCTACGACCTCTCAATAATAGAAGATATATATATGTAACAGCCTGTAGCCTGTGTGTCTCTCCCCACCCAATGTAACCACGCATATCATGACCATAACGTCTCATGTCCATGTCAAGCGCGATCATAGCTAAATGCAACCAGTCATATAGTATCTAAGAATATAATGTCCATGTCCTGTATCCTATACAGAATTACCGCGAATATCTCGGGAAAATCCTGTCTCATGAATAGTGTCAAGTGTCCTGGGTCATGGGTTACTTGATAAGACAAGTACGAGAATATAAAGTGACACGGATGTCCATCTCTAGATGACCGTACCCAACACTGCGTACAGTGTCGGCACCCGACTGATAATCGAACGCTAAGTACGTCACACGGTCCTAGGTTGAGCATGCACAGAAATATGATAAAGCAAGGAAAATATATATAAAGACTGCAAAGTTTGGCAAGGTACACTTGCCTGATGTCCGGGTATCAACAACTGTCCCTGTATCAATGGATCCGGTAGGTACTACTCCAAAAGCTGTAACAAACATCACCAATAGTCTCAGAAGGTGCCAAATAGCTAGAAATGCCTGTCCTTACGTCCAATTTGGACACAGGGGCAAAAAGGTCACTTTCGGATTAAAACGGGGTCCACATGTGGGCCACTTTGCACTGAAAAGCGTGCCAGGGTCAAAGGTCTCCAAATTAGTCAAACTCAGTGTCTACAAGTCAGGAACGATGATACGAACCCAACGGAACTTCCAGAATTAGATTCCGATGAGCCGATCACAAAATCACCCGTCAAGTGGAGCCGGTAGGGCCCACGATACGTGATTTTTGTCAACGTCCTCAGAATCGAACCAAACTTGGCTCACAGGACCAGCGTATTAGTACGGATCCGATGGCGCAAGTTTCGTCTTGATCCGACGTGTGTACACGAAGTTACAGCATGTTTCAGAATTGACGGATACGGGGTGTTGTCGGCGGATACGCGTTGATTCCGGGGTGCACGCACCTCCGAATCGACTTCTGCGAAATCCTACACGACCGTATCAACGTCGTGCACAGTTAGGTAAAGACCGCGTGCGACCAAGTCGTCCCGATTGGCGGGGCGGACTCAGTTCCGAGGTAAAACAGGGCATTGTTTTTTCCTGTTTTGGATCGCGGTGTACGATCACTACAGGACGCGATGCCCCGAGCGAGTTGCACGGGCACCGAGAGGGTTATACAGTCTACGCATAGCAATTGACGAAATTGAAATCAGAGTTGCGATGAGGAAGAAACCGGTACCTGAACAGGGCCTCGTGAGTTCTGTTTCCCACGTGTCCTGGCGTCAAATCCGTGTCCTGCGATCGGGTGGCTGAGTCAACTCCGAGGCGGGGTCGACCAGAGGGCGGCGGCCTTGGTCGACTGAGGCCGCGTCGACTCGGGTGAAGCGGCTAGTCGTCGACCTTGGAGGAGTCGACGAAGGGTTCAGCGCGGCGTCGGTCTGGGGGAAGTCGACGAAGGGTTCAGCCTGTCGTCGGGGCGACAGCGGTGCTGGGGGAAGTCGACGAAGGGTTCAGCGCAGCGTCGGGGCGACAGCGGCGCTGGGGGAAGTCGACGAAGGGTTCAGCGCGGCGTCGGGGCGACAGCGGCGCTGGGGGTTTTGGTCGCGGTCGCTGGACTAAGGGGGAACCGTCGGCGCCGGAGTGGGGTGAGTAGGTATCAGTGGATTTAGGGTTTCGGTAGGGGCGAGTTTGAAGAAGACGACGGCGCGGCGGCTAGGGCTTGGCACGAACGCCGAGGGGGATTTATAGGTTCTGCACAGTATAATCCGGCGGCTAGGGTTTCCCCTGCGGGTTTCGGGTTGGTTTGGGCTTGGTTCGTTTGGGTTCGGTTCACAATTCTATATCTTTTGGTCCTCGATTCGTTGCTCCGGTATCCAATAAATTCACCGAAAAATGCCATGCGTCCGGTTCTCCATTATACACAATAAATTTTTACTTCCAGAATATTTTAACACCATTTAGCCACACTTAAAATTATTTAACCCACAAAACCTTAGTGATAAATTCCAAAAAATACCGAAATACGGAAAATTATATTAATTTCATTTCGGAAATTTAGGGTGTTTACATGGCTTCAGGCGCACAGCGCCGCGGCAGCAGCGAGCATCCGCTGCGGCAGCAGCGGCGTGCAGCAGCAGTAGCTGCGGGCAGCGGCAGCGTCGGCGCGGTTTCGCAGCGCGTACTTGCGCTCGAGCTAGCTTTCCCCCCTGCTTTTATATATATATATGTATATAGAGAGAGAGAGATATATAGGTAGATATAGAGAGATATATATTGCCTAGATAACTATATATGTATAGATTTATAGATAGATATGGGGATATATACATATATGAGTATAGATGTTATGTATATATTAGTATGTAGATATATATATATAGATACATAGATATATATACATATGTGTTTATATATATATATATATATATATATATATATATATATATATATATATATATATATATATATATATATATATATATATATATATATATATATTAGCCTAGATATATAGCTAGGAATATATATATATATATATGCTAGATAGTTAGCTGTGGTTAGTGTTAGAGAGAGGGATATTTGGGTATCTCAATACCTTGAGATACCAAGGTATTGAGGGTAGTGAGGTAAGGTATTGAGGTAGCCTATATACTAAGTTTTATATATATATATATATATATATATTGATGTTATGTATATAGGTATATATATATATATATATATATATATATAGATAGATAGCTAGATAGTTAGAGGGTAAGGTATCCGGGTAAGGTATCTCAATACCTTGAGATACCAAGGTATTGTGGTAAGATTGGGTATCAAGGTATGAGGTATTTGCCTATACTCTAGGTTATATATATATATATATATATATATATATATATATATATATATATATATAGTTAGATATATTTATGTATATATATTAGTATATGGTAGTATATATTATAGATTGATAGTTAGTTAGCTAGTGTTAGTGAGGGGTAAGGCTTGAGTATCTCAATACCTTGAGATACTCAAGGTATTGGGCATCGGGGCAAGGTATTGAGTTTTAGCCTAGGATTGAGGTTAGAGATGCTTATATATATATATATATATATATATATATATATATATATATATATATATATATATACGTGCTAGTATATATTATAGAGGGTATAGACAGGGCGTATCGCGTAGGTTGAGATATCGGATACCGAGGGTATCCCAGTATCTTAAGGAGGCGAGTTTGAGGGTTTATTAGCTTAATAACATAGTTTTGACCTAGAATTTTAGAGGTACCCTAGTTTAACCTAGAGTTGACCGTAGTTGACCCGGTTGACCGCCAAAATCAACTTTTGACCTAGTTTTGACCTAGAGTTGACTTTCTAGACCTAGAGTTGACTTTTTGACCCAGATTTTATCGGTTTGACCCGTTTGACCTAGAACGACCCTAGAAGCTTGTTTTTAGTTATTTTATATCTGATTAACTCTTTAGAAACCTGTTTAATCTTACTTTTCGTAATAGGTCCTTGTGACACTAATTCGGATCGCTAATTGCTCAAGACCTCAGGCGAGTACATTCTTTGATAGTTTTCATTATCTGATGATTATTATGATTCAGCTTCTAGTATAGTATCATCTGATTTTTTTGGCACGACACGGACTAGTATTTCTGGATTTATTTACTTGCGACACGTATATTTCATATTTCTGGCCTCAATTCTGGAATCACCTACTAGCATCATTACAGGCATCACTCATGTTTCTGGCTGGACTCATACTTGATTTACGTATCGGGTCTTGGATTCACTTGTACTAGTCGGGGTGGAAAAATACTCGAGTAGACATGTAAACATTCCCAACTAGAATCACTGAAATCACCCCCTCTGGTCTAATCTGGAATGATAGCAGCCGCGCACCCAGTGCGCGGTGAGCCATACTTACCCCTAGCCGTTTACATGTCGAAACAGGTATTTCAAAGACACGAGTTCATTCTTTCTAGTCTGGACTCACTTGCATTTCTTGCTGGTCTCACTTATACTTTCTGGACTGGACTCATTACATTACTCTTGCTGGACTCACTACACGTTCTTGTGCACGTACTTACTCTTAGTTTAGATTTCTTGTATCTTATAGTTATTACTATCTTGCTTCTGATATTCATGCATCTTTACCTTTATGCACCAGTGATATGTATATATTTATTGTTCATACTTTATTTCATTCTCCTTGCTACTTGCTATAACTATTTTATAGTTTTTATCATTTAACTGGAACTGCTATTAGAGGTGTACTTGCTCCAATCCTGACTGGATATATTTTTCAGAGGATCCGGAGGATTTGTGTCCGACGTTTTATGGACCTCAGCCTGTCGATTATGTAGACAGGGACCCCCTAGTTTATGAGTGATTTTCGGGTTGGTAGTCGGGATCACTAGGACCTCAGTTGTTGTATTTATTAGCTTTTGGTACCGAATTTGTCCCCGGTTTTGGATTGAGACTTTGTATTGTATATGATTTTGGTTATTGTTGTATTATTATTATTGATGTTGTTGTTATTTTAGTAGCAGTTGTTTAGACTTTGTAGTTGTTAGACTTCTGTGTTATCTTATCGTGCTTAGATTCGTGATTTGAGTACTTATGATTATCTTTATGATATTGCTCCTCTGTTTGGAGTTGAGATCTTGACAGGTACCTATATATTGATTGCGTGAGATTGTTAGCTAGATAGTAGACCTAGACAGCATTCTACTGCCGATGATGCAGCGTAGGCTGGACGTACCCATGACTCATGTCCGATTTTTTGGGTGCAGGTCGTAACACAATATGCCAAAAGTCTAGAAACTTGAGACAGATCCAGTACAATAAATAATACTAGCTAAATGTTTGTTATACCAGTTGAGCCTCCTCAACAACTGGAATTGGATCCTCTTGTACTACGGTGATACTCAGCTAGCTCTCCAATATGTTGTTCATAATACATAGGACACCAGTCCTCTAAATATTCATCTAAAAAAAATATCCAGTCATAATTGGAGCAAAGTATAAAACTCTGAAAGCAGTTCCAAATACATGATAGAGCATATATGACAAGTAATAGAAAAGAATACAAGATGTACAGGAAACTAGGAAATAAAAGTATAAATAAAAGAAGAAGATAATCACGATAGGTAACTGGAAAGATAAATACATGCAATATGGTATAAACTGTAAGTAAGAGCACAAGTAATATTGTCTATGTGATTTAGAGAATAAGTTCATTATGTGATCGGCTTGGGTTACACACGAATATACTAAGGTAACTTGATTATACGTGAGGGGTATAATCAACTTGCACACAAATACGCTAAAAGTTTGATCACATAACCAACTCCTCCCCCCCCTCCCCGACTAATATTCATGGATCCAATCACGACAAGTTATACACACGAATATGATATAAGCACACAGAGCACACAAATATAGTGTGAGCACATGGAGCATATGAATATGACATGAGCACACGGGGCCTATGAATAAATACGAGCACAAGGAGCACACGATGTACACAATAAGATACATGTACAAGGAATGCCCGATGCACACATTAATAAATAATATCTCCTGATTTGATCCATATAATACCAGCCCATCTAATATCGTGTCAGAATTAAGTAATACAGATCTTAAACATGTGATATATACACTATCAAGTACTAAAAACTAACAGAGAGATGTACTCGTCTGAGGTCCGGAGCAATGAATATCAATAGTGTCTAAACTGGAGTCCAAGTAAGCTATATATAAGGTATCAATGTCAAAGAGTGTTTCAGAAACATTGATATGCTTAAATGGCTCTAATAGAGGTTTCTAGGACAAATCTAGGTTTTAAGAGTCAACTAGGTCAAAACCTTGTTTTGGTTTCATGACTAGTCACTAAGTTGGTTTATAAGGTCACACTAGCTAAAACTAGGTAATATTAGGTTATCTTTGTTGGTGTTGTTTCCTTTGGACTAGTAAAAATAGTCCTACATTAGCTACACCACCAAGTGGGTATCTCAATATAATACTTTGTATGAGTTGAGATATGCATATGGAGTGTGGTGGAGAACATGGATGCCATGTGGGAGTATTTTCCTAGGATAAAAAAAGATTAACTCCTCAATGAAAGTATTTATGCTTTTTGTCATGCTCTTAGAATTATTTCCATAGGAGCGACTCGGACTCGGACTCACGCTCAAGGGTGCAAAGAGGTGCTTTGTTGGCGTACTTTGCACTTAGCACGTCAGCATCGGCACAGGTGCTTGTGCTCATTTGATGCGCTCTCATGCACTCGATTATGCGCGAGCCGCATGGGCGGTCGCATGGGCAGGCCGCATGGACAAGCCGCATGCGTTGCTGCTGTGGATATATTTTAAAGGTTATAAAAATATATGGTCTGTTATACAGATCCATTTTTGTGGGATTTAAAATTAATTTGTTCCTAACTTTTAGGGATTTTTAATTAATTTGTTCCTATTTTTTCGTAACTGATGGGCGGCTAAGGTTTTCACCCTCTCTCTATAAATACTCTCTTCGTGCCTCGTTAAGAACAAACTTCAAAAATTAGGACACGAAGAGAGTTATTGTTGCTGCCACCATTGGAGTCCAGGAAGTTCGTACAAGTCCAGATAGAGGCGACAGTGAGCATTCTAGAAGTTCTTCTTGAATATGCTGGTTCCTGTAAGCGTATCATGTAGGGGCGAATCTTGCTTTAAGCAACGGTGATCTTTATCACCCCAGCAAGCATAGTCTCTTCTTCTTCCTCCTCCTCTCTTCTGTGAGTTATAACTCTGTTCTGTCCATCTGCAACTGCGATTGCAAGAAAGAATAAGAGGTTCTTTTTCTAGTTATTGTTGTAACAGTAGGTTGTAATAGGATCCTTATATATAGTTCTTCGTGGAGATCGAGAATAGTCAGAGTAAAAACTTTTGTGTGAACCTCTGATCTTGACCACGCGATTTTCCATCATTGATATAGCCTCGGGACTAACCATCTCAAAGCAAGATCCGAGAAAGATGGAGAACAACCATGCAAAACTTCTCGATACAAGTTTTAACAAACTTGAGAAGTTTGACGTGGACCATTACAACTCTTGGAAGAAGAAGGTCTGCCTTAATCTTCAACTCGCAGAGGTAGATACGTGTGATAGAACCAAAGCCGGTTGTTCTAGACGGTGATGATGCTACTGTTCAGACAGTTGCTACTGCAACTGCTAAGCAGATTAAGTGAAGAAGAGACAACAACCTTTGCAAGCTACTGATTCTGAACTCCATAGAGGATACTCTAACAGAGTCATACAGCAAGATGGACCATGCTAAGGTCATCTAGGAGTCTCTAGACAAGTATTACAAGGCAGATGAGAACCACAATAATATACATATAACTGAAAAGGTCTGGAACATGCAATTTGAAGACGACAAGACGATGTTGCCTCAAGTCAAGGAGTTTTTCAAGTTACCTCAAAAACTTGAGGATGATGGCATGCCCTTAAATGACGTCTTTGTCATGGGGATATTATGGCCAAGCTCTCGCCATGATGGAGAAATTTTATCTCGGATATGCATATGAAGAAGATAAAAATTAGCCTTGATCAACTACTGCACAATATCCATATTAAAAATGAGTTGATGGCTCAAAACAAAGTGGACACGTTGTCCAAGCAGTTGGCAGAAGCCAACTTGGTGCATGCGGGCGATACCAAAGGGAAGTATAAGGCTTCTTAATACAAGAAGGACTTTAACAATATCAAGGTAAAGTCAGCTTCGTTCAAGTCGACACCAAAGCCCAAGTAAGAACTGACTTGATTCAACTAGGGCAAGAAGGGCCACTACCAGAGGGAATGCAGATCTAAGCCCAAATAAACAGAGTACGTGAGCCTAACAAGGTTGCTATGATTGTGCAGGTTATGACGGCTGGTGCTGACACTGACTGGTGGATGGACACTGGCGTATCCTGCCATATTTGCTCGAAGAATGAGTTGTTTACCACCTACAAGCCTTCAACTGAGAAGGTCATAGAGGCAAACCAGGCACAAGCTGAAGTACTTGGGACCGGAACGGTGGTACTGAATCTGACTTTGGAGAAGTCAATAACGCTTCATAATATAAAACACGTACCAATAATAGCCAAGAATCTGGTCTCGGGAAGTCTGCTCTGCAATATAGGCTTGAGGATGGACATCAATGCTGGACAGATGGTGATGTCGTACAAAGGAACATACTTCGAAAAAGTATTTTGTACCGAAAAGATGTTCAAACTTCAGCTTTTAACTCCTGTAAACAATGTTAATACAATCTATTCTTCTGGTTATTCTCTCGAGTTATGGCATAATAGACTAGGACATATTCATTGTAAAAGGATAAACAAGATATCTAGTCTAGGATTTATCTCCAAATATGGAGGTAAGAAGGTGGAGAAGTGTGAGGTCTGTGTGTAGACAAAGATCACAAGAAAACCGTTCAAACGGGTTAACCGAAGCACAGATCTTTTGGTGTTGGTGCACTCAGATATCTGTGACTTCAAACAGTTCTCCACAAAGGCCAGGATGAAGTATTTTATTACATTCATCGACGACTACTAGAAGTATGCGTTCATCTATCTGCTCAAGTCAAAGGATGAAGCATTCGAGAAGTTCAAAGAGTTCAGGGCTAAGGCTGAACGTCAAACAGGGCAACAACTCAAGAGACTCAGAAGTGATCGAGGCAGAGAGTATAGGTCTATTGAATTCGCATCATTCTACAAAGAATATAGAATTGTCAATGAGACAACTGCTCTATATTCTCTTCAATCGAATGGAGTAGCTGAAAGAAAGAATATGCCGTTGACAGAGATGATGAACTCAATATTGTTAACTGTGGGTCTTCCAAACTGCTTCTGGGGAGAAGCTATGCTGACAGCTAAGTTCATTCTGAACATAGTGCCGTACACAACTTTTGATGTTACTCCTCATGAAATCTGGTTCAAAGTTAGACCCAACTTGAATATCATTCAAGTGTGGGGATGCTTGGCGTATGTGAAGCTTCCAGACTTGAAGATTCAGAAGCTGGTTACGAGGACTACAAAGACCATCTTCCTGGGATATGCCAAAAAGAGTGATGCTCGAAAGTTTCTTGATATTAAGTTAAATCATATCATCGAATCTTGTGATACAGAATTCTTTGAAGATAAGTTTACAAGGCATAAGAATATTGTTATCATGGACATCTCGGAGAATATTGTGAGTGCACGGGAGAGAAACACTTCCAATAAAGATGTAGTCCAAGAAAAAGTTGTCATTCCTGAGACAACGTTCGAACCAGAACTCGCAGAGCTGGTGTCTAAGAGAGTAAGGAGACACAAGGACTTCGGAGATGACTTTGTCACCTATCATGTGGAAGCAGATCCGCTTACCTATGATGAGGTGATGAAGACCAGATACGCTGTCTTTTGGAAGGAGGCTATCAATGATGATTATGACTCAATAACCTCCAATAATACTTGGGTATTGGTCGATCTTCCTGAAGGAGCAAAACCAATCGGATGCAAGTGGATCTTCAAGAAGAAGGTGAAGGCCGATGGAACTATTGACAAGTTCAAGGCAAGATTGGTTACTAAGAGATTTTCTTAGAAGCAGGGGATTGACTACTTCAACACATATGCTCCAGTAACACATATAATGATCATCATGATGTTAATTACTCTAAGTACAATTCATAAGCTTGTCATTCATCAGACAGATGTTAAGATAGTATTTCTGAATGGAGAATTGACCGAAAAGATTTATATGCAACAGCCAGAATGATTTGTCATCAAAGGATTTCAAGACAAAGTCTGCAAGTTAGTGAAATCACTATACTGTCTGAAGCAAGCTCCCAAGATATGGCACAAGAAGTTTAATAAAGTCATTAGATCAAACGGCTACAGAGTCAGTAAAATAGACAAGTATGTTTACACTAAGTTCACTGGCGGGAGAAGAGTCATCGTTTGTCTATACGTGGATGACATGCTAATCCTGGGTACGGATCTAGCATGTATCACTGAGATAAAGAAGTTCCTCTCATCTAAGTTCAGTATGAAGGACTTAGGGGAAGCTGTTGTTATCCTGGGGATAAAGATTATCCGGACCGACACTGGAGTGGCGCTGTCACAATCTCATTATATCAAGAAGATGCTCATATACTATAGATATCGGGATCTTTTTGGGATCGATACTCCGTACAGGTGTGACAAGAAGTTGAAGCCAAATCCAAGAAAAAGTGTCAGGCAGCTGGAGTACTCAAGCTTCATTGGGAGTCTGATATAGCAACAACTATCACTACGCCTGTCATAACTTTTATCGTGGGGATACTGAGTCGGTTCACAAGCAATCTAGGAGTGGAGCACTGGAAAGCTGTGAAGAGAGTGATGAGATATCTTATGAGAACTCAGAAATATGCACTACATTACAACGGTTATCCGAAAGTGGTGGAAGGCTTCAGTGATATAAGCTAGTATTCAAAAGTAGAGAGTGAAAGGTCCACATAAGGATACATCTTCTCCATGGGTGGAGCTGTTATATCGTGGAAGTTTTAAAAATAGACAATGCTCTCTCATTCCCCAATAGAATCTGAGTTATATGCACTGGCAGCTGCAGCAGATGAAATAGAGTGGCTTCGGGAGCTTATGTATGATCTTCTAGTGGTGGGTGCAAAAATTTTGGCGGTACCGATTTACTTTGACAACCAATAGACTGTAGTAGTAGCATCAAATAATCTCTTCAATGGGAAGAAGAGGACTGTACGACTAAGGCACAGGGCAATGAATGATCTTATCAAGACTGGAGTCATTGTCGTGATTGATGTTCGAAGCCAGGAAAATCTGGCCGATCCGTTCACCAAATGTCTTAAGCGCCAGCTAGTCGTGGATATAACAATCAAGATGGGCTTGAAGACATTCTGGTTTGTAATCCTACCATTTAGTTTTATGCTATTAGTTCAAAGAGAAATCTACTAGGCATCTAGCAACTGATTCAAAGGATGATCATTGACTGGGAGAATATCAGGAACAGTGGGTAGTCCTTTGAGACATTGAGGGATTACGGACCCAGAACCACTGTTGTCTACTAATTATTCTTTTGTAAAGAACAAGTCCTGTGGGAGGATGGCTTAGACGCCTTAATAAGTTCTCGGGCATTTTGAATGTCTGGTATGCTTAACAGGAAGCACAGTAGCGCAACACTACAAAGGAACATATGGTCTCCATGCTACAATGGATGACACCACTAAGAGGTTCCTCGGTAAAGGTAATGCCTCGGCTTCGCGGGCCATGTCACAGCGGCGTAGCACCGCACATACAGGTAGCCTAATGTTATAGAATAAAGAGTGTAGACAATACTACAAAGAGGCCAGTGTCCTTATGTTACAGTTGTGTGATACCATAGAGGTAAAAGATGTAAATCCTCGGCTGCGCGAGCC
This sequence comes from Iris macrosiphon, assembly GCA_036927795.1. Taxonomy (NCBI): domain Eukaryota; kingdom Viridiplantae; phylum Streptophyta; class Magnoliopsida; order Asparagales; family Iridaceae; genus Iris; species Iris macrosiphon. The sequence goes on from JAYESA010000006.1 coordinate 95,303,060, forward strand.
ATATCACAGTGGCATAATACCGCAAGGAAGTGCAAGGCTTCATGCTAGGTAGTTTGGCACTACAAAGAGGCTGGGACCTCATGCTATAGTGGCATGATACCACAATGAGGTATAGCCTCGGCTCTGGGCTATGTTATAGCAGAGTAGCATAGAAAAGAAGCTCGAGGCTCCATGCCAAGGAATCTTTACAAGGACTCACCTAGTGTGTATAAAAAGAGATATAGGTCATCTCTTGAGAAAAAACTTGTAGATACCCAAAATACATACACCGAAACCAGATGTGCACAGGGCCTTTAATGTGCAATTGGAAGTACAGCTGATTTCATTATGTGAGTGGGAAGAATTGTAGCTATGGTGCAGAATTCAACCCTTAGTCTATTCTTGTATCATACAGTTGTTCGACCCATACGGGAAGATTTAAGTCGAAGCGACATCTATCCTAATACATGATATACAGTCACTATGGAGAACGCTCAACCTATATATATTGACATATGTGGGAGATTATTGGTGTTGTTTCCTTTGGACTAGTAAAAATAGTCCCATATTGGCTACACCACAAAGTGGATATCTTAATATAATACTTTGTATGAGTTGAGGTATGCACATGGAGTGTGGTGGGGCACATGGGTGCCATGTGAGGGTATTTTTCTAGGAGAAAAAAAGGATTAACTCTTCAATGAAAGTATTTATGCTTTTTGTCATACTCTTGAAATTATTTCCATAGGAGATCAGCCCCAAAGGGGCTTAGCGACTCGGACTCGGGCTCAAGGGCGCAAAGTGGCGCTTTGTTGGTACACTTTGTACTTAGCACGTCAGTATCAGCGTAGGCGCTTGTGCGCATTTGATGCACTCTCATGCGCTCGGGTATACGCGGTCGCATGGATAGGCCGCATAGGCTGTCGTATGCTGCCGCATGTGCTGTCGCATGTGATGTCGCATGTGTTATCTCATGCGCTGCCGCATGCGCTGTCGCATGCACTGCCGCATGGGCTATCGCATGCGCTGCCACATAGGCTGTCGCATGGGTTACCGCATGCACTGCGACATGCTCTCTCGCATGCGTTGCTGCTGCGGATATATTTGAACGGTTATGGAAAGATATGGTCTGTTATACAGATTCATTTTTTGTGGGATTTAAAATTAATTTGTGCCTATCTTTTAGGGATTCGTAATTAATTTATTCCTATCTTTTCGTAACTGATGGACGGCTAAAGTTTTTACTCTCTCTCTATAAGTACTCTCTTCGTGGCTCATTAAGAACGAACTTTAAAAATTAGGAGACGAAGAGAGTTGTTGCTGGCGCCACCATTGGAGTCCAGGGAGTTCGTGCGAGTTCAGACAAAGGTGACAACGAGGATTCCAGAAGTTCTTCGTGAACTTGCTGGTTCCTGAAAGCAAATCGTATAGGGATGAATCTTGCTTTGAACAACGGTGATCTTTATCACCCCAGCAAGCATAGTCTCTTCTTCTTCTTTCTCCTCTCTTCTGTGAGTTGTAACTCTGTTCTGTCCGTCTGCAACTGCAATTGCAAGGAAGAACACGAGGTTCCTTTTTCTGGTTATTGTTGTAACAGCAGGTTGTAACATGATCCTTATATATAGTTCTTCATGGAGATTGAGAATAGTCAGAGTGAAAACTTTTGAGTGAACCTCTGATCTCGACCACACGGTTTTCCATCGTTGATATAGCCTCAGGACTAACAGTCTCTAGATTTCTAGGTCATACTAACTAATTTAGAGGTACTAGGTATCATAATATACTATATAGAGTCATATATAATAATATATTACAATACCTTAGTCAAATCTAGTATCCTAACTATTACCTTGCTAATACCCCCTTACCTATCCATTATCTAGCTCATGATGTATTATTACCTTAACATCTAACTCATACCTTACCTATTATCTTGACCCATATATATATATATATATATATATATATATATATATATATATATATATATATATATATATACACACACACACCCACCTTAGTATTACCCATAACTTGGTATATTGATACCAACACTATTGGTATCTCAGGAGCTCTAGGTACCTCAACATGTATCAATATTTACCCAATACCTTACCCATAACATGCCTTAGTTTATATCTAATACATGTACACTAATATGATACCTAGGATTCACTAATCTATTACACCTAAACATCCCTAACTCACCCTTGGATACCTACACAACACTCCACTCCACAGTCACCCTCACTCTCTCATAACCCAAGTATCCATACCCATGCATATCTATATAACTTCATATATATACATGTATATTTATGTACCTATATCTATACACCTACTAACACTCAAGTATCAAACCCAACACATATAATTACTCCCACATCTATACACCAACACCAATACTCACAACAACTTCACAACAACATCAACATTAACTCACAACATCACCCATAACAACTCCACACATCCAGCTCACTTGGTTCTAATACACTGAACACCTAAACCTCTAAACACCCTTAGATACCTAGGTTGACAATCTAAAATCTTAGAATGGTACTAACTACATCATCAAAACACCACTGATAAACTCCACATTTATGCACCTACCTAACACTTCATTAACCAATTGCATCTCCCTCACATGTAAACCCTACTGCAGCACCATGTATTGCTTGTGGCGACACCCTACACAACAAGACCCCAAAGCCCTCACTGCTTGTACTTGGTAGTTCCTCCACTGCACACTAAACTTGCACAAACATTCAAGCACCAAAAAATTACTTACTTGCTGCAGATATGCAGTTTTCTGTACTGATACACACTGAAACAATATGCTAGTCACTCGAACCTTATACTCCAATGCATCTATTGCAGTACCTACCTACCTACATATGCTTCCTGTACTGAACACCATCCCATATTCTCTAGTACAATAACTTCCAACTGCTACTGCAACACCCTCTGACCTACATTTACACCCCCTCTACACTCACTTAAGTATCATATTAATACCCAATACCTGGATGCACCCATCATAATTACCCACATGAATTCCCTTGAAACACATACTCTTATGCTATACACTCATACACATGTACGGTCCTTAGCTGAGCATGTGACTGCCTGCACAATCAACACACCCAGATGCAAAAGATATTCTACAACTCCTCATGAATTTATGCTACCCTAATTGTCATTGCATAGACACAACACTTCACAAATGTTCTTACAAACTCACTTGACAACTCCTCAAGTACTTATACACACTATACTATTATATCCTACATATACACTCATTGATGCTCCTTGATCACTCTACACCATGGCTAACAAGAGCATACACGATAATCATATTGGAACACTCACGGTCACACTCACTCTCACACTCACCAATTCCTAACAACATGTATATCCTAATAACCCGAGCTTCAAAGACACACACACAATCTATGGTACCAAGGGTACACCACACTCATATCTTTACAAATACATGAACTCCTACTAACACTCATTAAGGTACTTTACCTTGACACTTTTAGGAGACACACTGGTACATCACATCCTATTTTACCCAATTACATGTGCATATACCAACTAATTCTCTTAATTGCTGTCAACTAAATCTGCAAATGTGTAAACCCCTTGATTTTTTGAGATTTTCAAAACTGGATTTTTCAGAATTTTCTGGGATTTTTCGAGAATTTTTGCTAATTAAAAACAAGGTGTTTTTGGCATTAAATAAAATTAAATGTTTTAAAATATATTAAAATATTATGTAAATAATATTTTATGGTGTAAAATAAAATACTGGACTTAGGCTAATTTTTTAGAAATTTATTGGGCCCCGAACCTATTTTTAAACACCTAAAAACTATTTTTAAATTAAACCAAGTCAAACCAAACCAAACCAAGTCAAACCAAACCAAACCCAGCCCAAACCCATCCGCTGCAGGTCGGATCCGGGCCAACCCGCAACCCGAACCCGCAGCCCAAAACCTGCTCAGCTAACGGGTCGGGCCGGGTCTGCCAGACCCGAACCTGCCGCCCGCCCGACCCGTTGAACCCTTCTTCCCCTACGTTCCTTCCCCGCGTCCCCCGCCCGATTCCGCCGTCGCTTTCTCCGGCCACATCGTCGGAGACCCGCCCGTGCCCCACGCCACGACCCTGACCTCCTCTCCGCCTCACCCGGCCACCCACGGCACCATCCCCCTATAAAAACCCCTCTCCTCCTCCCTCATCTCCCCCAAATCCACGAAACCCTAGCTCCGGCCACCCATTCCGGCCACCCCCTTCCCCCTAGAGCCGCCACGACCCGCTCCCCTACTCCTCCTCCTTCACTTCCCCGAGCAGCTGCCGAGCCGACCCTCCCCGAGCTCCTTCCTCCCAGCTCTCCCTCCTCCAACGAGCCCCGGCGCTGCCTCCGGCCGCCGTCAGAGGCCCCTCGTCGAGCCGCCCTCCTCCAGCGAGCCGCCCCGGCCAGTCTCCAGCAACCCTAGGGCCGCCGTGGACGCGGACACGACACAAGAGCCTGTGCCCTAGACAGGACACGTCCAGGACACAGAGACTCGACACTCGGACACGCGTGAATCGGGTTTTTGAGCCATGTTCAGGTACTCATAACTTTCTCCTCGCTGCCCCGATTTCTATTCCGTCAGTTGTATCTCGTAGCCTGCATGACCCCCTTGGTGCCCGTGCAAACCATCCGGTGCATCGCGACCTGTGGTGATCGCGAACCGCGATCCAAAAATAGAAAAAAATAATGCCCTAATTCACCCCGGAACTGGGTACGCCCCGCCAAACGGGACGACTTGGTCGCACGCGGTCTTCATCGATATGTGCGCGCCGTTGATACGGACGTGTGAGATTTTGCAGAAGTTGATTTGGATGTGCGTGCACACCGGAATCAACGCGTATCCGCGAACACCGTCCCGTATTCGTTATTTCTTGAACGCGTCCTAACTTTGTGTACACACGTCGGATCGAAACAAAACTTACGCTATCGAACTCGTAGTGATACGCTGATCCTGTGACCCAAGTTTGGTTCGATTCTGAGAACGTTGACAAAATCGCGTGTCGTTGGCCCCACAGGCCCCCCTTGACGGGCGATTTTGTGACCGGCTCATCGGAATCCAATTCTGTAAGTTCCGTTGGGTTCGTATCATCGTTCCTGACCTGTTGACACTAAATTTGATGAATTTGGAGACCTTTGTCCCTGACACATTTTTTGGTGCAAAGCGGGCCTACATGTGGACCCCGTTTTGACCCAAAATTGCCATTTTTGCCCTTATCTTCAAATTGGACTCAAGGACAGGCGTTTCTAGCTGATTAATATTTTCTGAATCTGATGGTGATGTTTATTTCAGCAACCGGAGTACTGCCTGCAAATTCCGCTGAAGTCAGAGCCACAATCGGAGCCGGAACCACAGGCAAGTGTACCTCACCAAAACTTGCAGTATTTGTACTTATTTCCTTGGCTTATATATATATATATATATATATATATATATATATATATATATATATATATATATATATATATATTGTGGTTCATGCTTGACCTAGGACCGTGTGACTTTACTTAGCGTCCGATTCATAGTCGGGTGCCAACACCGTACGCAGCATTGTGTATTGTCATCTAGACATGGATACCGAGGCCCGATATTTCTCGTACTTGTCTTATCAAGTACATCATAACCCAGGATACCTGACACTATTCATGAGACAGAATCCTCCTGAGATATTCATGGTGATTCTGTATAGGATACAGGTTTATGACATACACAGTTTACATGCTTAGATTATATTCTGACTTGCTGCATTAGTTTTGATCCTGCGTGTCATGGACATGAGACGTGTGATTACATTGGGTGGGAAGAGATTTACCATACAAAAGGCTGATTATATATATATATAATATTTTAATGGAAGTGCCTTAGACTCTGACACAGAGCTTTGGTACCTTACTGGCCCTTCGAGAAAATACTGCTATGGTTTCTTCGATACTGATCCTGTAGTAGTCTCAGCCTGAGTATGACTAAAACTCTCAACTTGCATTTCACATAGATGGTTACATATTTACCCTGTTTATTTCATTGACTATTTTACTGTATTATTATGGCTTGTATTATCTGTACCTTGCTATGTCCCCTGAGGACCTGGATCCGGATTATGTCCCCAGGTATAGCCGAAGAGATCCATCCAGAGATATACCGTACAAGAGCACTTCCAGGAGCTGTACCATAACCAGGATCTGAGGACGAGATCGTACCAGAGGACTTCTCCTGAGTATTGGCTTTACATACTCAGATATTTCTATTTCCAGTTACTTTAATTCATGTCTATTTGCTTTGATGTAACAGACTTATTCTCGGATTGTTCCCCGAGACACTCTTGTTGAGATATGCTCGTTTATATTCAGTTGCATTTATTCTGGTTTTTGATCTGTGGTTATCTGTTGTGGATGAGATTAGTATAGACTGTGACTTGTAATACTTGATCTATTTATTGTTAGACTACAGCTTAAGCATGCCCTGATGGATCTATTAAATTGGGTTGTCCATCGGTGTGTGCTGCTGGCCATTGCCACGTGTCCAGTCCCTCGGTATTTTGGGACTGGGGCGTGACAAAATGCAAGAGCCTGAGCCTCAACTGAACATACTTGCTACTGCCTTACTCCAGATTGCTAATCCCTCTAATACCTGCTGCATCCTTCCAATTGAGTCCCTATTAAACTCTCTATTACCTAAACACAAGGCCCAAATCTACTCTTACCTTACCTGCAGTCCCATTGCTCTGCAACTGGACCTAATCTTTCCTCCATCTGCCTGAACACACATTGCCTCAAACCCGATCCCATCTTCTCGAGTGCACAACTGCGTACTATTATTGTTGTGTTGACAGAACAGTGCATATAGTACACTGTTTGCACTGAAACAGTGCCCCCTAAATGCTCTTGCTGCTGCTGCTTGGTAGTAACCCCCAACCCAAGCACACACTCCCTTATCCCTTCACATCCAATACCACTATGATACCAAAACCCCCCAATATCCACGAAATATAAATATAACATAGATTATATATATATATAACCAATTACAATGCAAAATAATGGAGAATGACACATTAGGCATTCCATCAAACACTTGGGGTGCCAAATTCGGAATTTCTCCCAAATAGGCACAAAACTCAAAGTAACTTTCACAATATGTATTATATGAACCTAGTTCTTCATCCTATGGGTAGTCCTTAGCCATAGAAGGGTTCCTATAGGTCTAATACACTATTTAGAATATAAATTTCTAGGGAAATATGGATTATACATATTGGGAGATGGATTTTCAATGTAGCTCCTCCAAGTGGACACAAGAGTGAAGAATGGACACCAACTCCTCGCAAAACTCCTCTTTCTACTAGTCACTTGCAATCTTCAAGCCCTTAGCTCTCTATGGTGGTGAAAATAAGAGAAATTGGGATTGGTTTGGTAAAAAATTGGTGGAGGGATGAAGGGATTTGGAAAAGAACTAAATTATGGCTAGAATAAATAAAGAGGAAGGAATTAGTGGAGGCTCTCCCCCTCTTATTAGGGTCGACCACTATATGTCCCTCTCTTGTCTAATGTGAAAGGTCCAATATGCCCTCAAAGTTTGTTATGAAGAGATTTTTAATTAAGGGAAGGGTTATATTCCTAATGGAAGGAATATTCTATCCATTCTCCTTAATCTAATTAACCAAGTTGTGACTAATCTAATGGGTTGAACCAATGGGTCATGTCAAGTCTAGTTGGGTCCACTTGGCTCACTAGCACTAAATCTAACCAATAGTCTAACCACTAACCACTAATCATAGTCCCTTCTAATTAGCTATCACTCAAATTAAACATATAAAGTTTATTATCACTAATATAATTATCAAGCAACTATCGAAATGACAAAAATACTCCCCTCCCGGAATTAGGTGGTTACAGGTAGCCAAATCTGACGAGTCCTCTTTGGCTTCGTAATCGGTGAGGGGCCTGAGTATCCCTCTAAAAGTACATCTTTATAGGCATGTTGGTCGAATTCGACGACCAATGTCTTTTGTATAGTTCCCATCAACGACACATCAGGTTGAGCCATTGCCTTCTCATTTGTGGATAAGGTCATCCCCAATAGAGTCACCATTTTGTTTGCTATAAACACAAGTTGGATTAACTTTTATTATGAACTTTGAATTTATTACATGGTACAAAGAATCCTATACAAGAATGTCTAAGTACAAGTAAGAGAAAAGATTCTAGAAAAGTAGTAGCTATGAAGATCTAATCTGCGGTCGATCACTTTACTCCTTAAATTACTTGAAAGTGAGCGCATAAAGCTTGCTAATTCTCGAACACTAGAGAAACTAGCAGCAAGAAGGCTCTAGCACAATACATGATACTTTCGATCCTTTGGAATGACGATGATGCCAAACTGTTTATAGTCGTTAAGTACTGTAACGGTTAGACTGAGATTCTGCGCAGAAAATGGGCAATATGCTTGTTTTCGTTTTCTGCATAGATTTGTGGGTAATTGTCACCCATGTTGCACTTACTACTTGAATGAAACAATGTCATCTTAACACGTAGCCACTAGTACGAGAAGGCTTTGATCGTGGTGACAATCGTCTGTTCACGTTCTCTGAAATCTCAACATTAAATACACAAGATCTCCTAGAATTCTTAACCGTTAAGTGACGAATTTTAAATTACAAATTGTGCACAATTCTTTTTCACCAAGGAAAAATAATGAATATGTGCGCACTTTTTATGCCAGACTCTATCTCGGCCTGCCACGTGGCATCCTTCCCGAAGAAAGAATTAAGGGATCATGATTACTTTGACGTAATTGCTTCAGCCACCATGCTTATCCTTCATACACCGTGCTGAAATGTTAGGAGTCAGATATGTCTATTAATGATAGCTTGTCATTTACTAATGGACTTTTGTGCACACATTTTAATCTACTGAAAAATATACACATTTGTACCTCTGTTGGGACTGAGAGATAAATGTGTGCCTTTATCCTCACTTGCAAGCTCAAAAGTGTGCTTTTATTTGAAGACTACTTTCTTCTTGGTCATTTCTAGGGTTGCGTTCTGCGCGTATTTTCTATGCTTCTATAAGACCCCCTTCAAAGTTTTTGAATTTGAATTACTTTGAAGCAAAAATGATAGGAATTTGAACTGTTCTAATTATGCACGCAAATTCTTCTTTTTGGCACATGAATTTACTCCTATGTCATTGTAGAGGCATGGAAAATATGTCAAAACCATGCGCCTATACTCTAAGTCGCATACACTAAAAGCACATATGCGACATTAGGCGCATTCGACATCGGCGAGAAGCAAAGAAGCATGCGGCAGAAGGCCTAGGCGCATACGAACTTGATGCATGATGTCATTTTTGTCAGTCACACTATGAATGCCTCAATTTTGATGCTGACAGCGGACGTCAGTGCTTACGTCACTATTATAAATTTCTTTGTCTATATACAACTGTGCAGTGCCACCTGTACACGACAAAGCTCTCCTTGCGCCAAAGCTTTCCATGCGTCAAAGCTCTCCATGCATCATAGTTCTTATGCGGCCAAGTATCCATGAGGCTAAGTTGCATGAGGTCCAGTCTCTATGAGGCCTAGCCCCTATACAGTTCACCCTTCATTCAGTTCTATGCCATCAAATCTTTCTTTTACAACATATGAGAAATCCTCGATAATCAGTGCGGGCCATGCATCAAGTTGACCAAGTCACGCACACAATAAGACGAGATCTCATCAAACATCTTATCATAACCAATGCCACATGGCAGCCCGGCCATGACGTGCGCTCACGGTTGCAACCGCATTCTGTTAAGAATGATGATGCGGCAACCTGAAAGACATGCGTGCATAGCATATGTGCGCGCATAAGCTATCCCGTACAAATAGCTATAAATGGCGAGGGATGCATTCCCATACACAGATACGTAAAACAAGACGTAGAGAAAGCATACTCAGGAGCCCAATTGCTGTCTTTTGTGCCAATGAGCCAGAGATCTAGCAAGTTCTTTCATTGTCGGACCATCAATGGAGTAGATGAGTGAGCTGCAGTACTCGATCTCCATCGTCACACACTGTCACGCCCCAGTCCTAAAATATCGGGGACTGGACACGTGGCAATGGCCAGCAGCACGCACCGATGGACAAACCCAATTTAATGGATCCATCGGGGCATACTTAAGCTGTATTACATCAGTCAGGGTTTTACTATTCTCATCCACAGAATAAAGATAGCAATATCAGCAAAAGAAATATTAAACAACAACCAGTCAAAGTAAATAAAATCGGGGAACAACCCGATATAAAGTCTGTTACAATGTTCTCATAAACAGGAAATAAAGAGTTTAATTAAACAGGAAAGAAAGTCTATTTGCCATAATAACTGAGCATGAAGAAGCAGTTGTTCAGGAGAAGTCCTCAGCGATCACCTCGTCCTCAGGTACTGGTACTGTTCCGTATACCTCTGGATAAACCTCGTCTGCAAATCCTGGGGACATAATCCGGATCCAGGTCCTCAGGGGACATAGCAAGGTACAAGAAAGCTCATGCCAAAATAAATGCAGTGCAGCAATAAATGAAATAATAGGGTAAACTATATAACCAACTATGTGAAATGCAAGTTGAGAGCATCACTAGAACTTAGGCTGATACCACTACAAGCTCTGTGTCGGGGAGCCGATAGCAGTTATACTATGAGTTTTACTATGTGTTTACTATGGATTTTATATATATATAATCAGCCTGTAGCCTGTGTGTCTCTCCCCACCCAATGTAACCACACGTCTCATGTCCATGTCACGTGAGATCATATCTAATGCAGTGAGTCATACTATGTCTATGAATATAATGTCTAGGAATATCCTGTCTATGTCATAAATCCTGCAACCTACACAGAATCACCTTGAATATTTCAGGAAGATTCTGATCATGATTTGTGTCAGGTGTCCTGGGTATAATGTACTTGATATGTCAAGTACGAGAATGTAAATGTCACGATATCCATCTCTAGTTGACCTTACACAACCCCGTGTACGGTGTTGGCACCCGACTGTTAATCGGAAGCTAAGTAAGTCACACGGCCCTAGGTTTAAGCATGTACAATAATTATTTAAAGTCAAAGAAATATGTAACAAGACTGCAAGATGGCAAGGTACACTTGCCTGGGTTTTCAGCTCCAAGTGTAGCTCTGGCTTCAGCGGAAATTGCAGGTGTCACGCCCCGATTCCGTGGAATCGATAGTCGTCCCCCGGACGTGACCGCCGTGCGGGCCTAGGTTGCGCCCCGCACAAGGCTTAGTATTTTGTTTTGCATAGCGAGCACATATTCAGAGTACGCAGATAATTGAAACACAGATTTGAACATGGAAAAGTTCTCTTTTATTGATAATATGAACATCTATTACAAACTCCTTGAACTGAGTCATAAGGATTGCCTCCTTGGGCTTACAAAAGTGTTGACACAAAATGAGATAGCAGTCCTGTACATTACATCCTTTACTACAACTCAAAATATAAGACCTTGGGTCGGAACGACTGCCTTGCCACGAAGCTGCATGGTTGCTTGGTGGCTAGCTTCTTCTTCAAAATGCGTCTTCTTCAAAATGCGTCAAAGGTGGCACGGTCGAGGCATGCCTACAGCTGGACTGGATTGGGGGTTTGTCTCCTGCTCCTCGCTTGGTTCTCCTAGCGCGGGGAACCTGTTTCAACGAGGGTCAGTACATCGAAACGTACTGGTGAAGGCAAGCTAACCCAACTATACCAATCAACACGTTGTTTTAATGAAGCATGCATATTTATTGTGGGTTTTTATCTTGCCTTAGTTCATTTTACAATAAGACATAGATATAGAATCATTGAAATGACCCGCCACCGCTCGGTGACATTTACCTGTCCGTCTGAACCACCTGCACAATACTTACCTTGCCTTCCCTGTCAAGAAGACACAAGTTAGTTTCAACAGGTTTAAATATACGAGGGGATCACTGGCTTTGATGCCATAATGGACGGTCTTAGTCTCAGGCTAAGGTGACGGAGGCACATGTATCGCTGCACGCCATCCCGCCTATGGGAGAGACTAATCTTGAGGTTCCGTCCGGATCGGATCGGTGCCAGTGCCCCAGCGACCGTCCGCAGGAACCAGGAGGCCTTGTGCACAAGTTGTCCGTGATCAACGGCGTTTGTGTTAAGTTTGCCATTTATGTAGCTGAGGCAATAAAATCAGGAGATATGTAGCATTGTGTGATGTATTTTGCATAGTCTTCCTGAATAATTGATGCATGGCAAAGGGTGTTCTACATATAGCATATTTATAGAAGAAGAAGTAAGCATTCTAACTTGTATATATGCATATGGTAAACATTTTGAATAAGCAAGCATGTAGTAAGTAACCGTTCACAAGTTTCAATGACAAGTATACAGATCCAAGTCTATTCCCTTATCATCTTGATATCTTTTAGTTATTACTTGGTATCGTTTGATCGGGGCAAGCACGAACACAAGAATTAGATGTGAAGACTAGCAAGAAGGGCTAGCTAATCGGGTTGGTAGCCACTCACTTTAGTGGTTGGAAGGAGGAAGGAAGGAAGTGATTTAGGAGTCCGCTTGAGCAACGCCTACTACTGGATCACCTGTATTGACACGAACAGCTGATCAATACTTCTTCCTCTCTTTCCATTATCAAAATTGAAGGGCAGTCCTAAGAATGAAAGCAATGAAATCATCGAAACCGTTCAAGAAAACCCAATCAAATCCGAAAACCAACTCAAGGCACGAAAGCAACAAGCGACAGCGAAAACTAGGCAACAAAAGATGCAGCGGAGAGGTCCCTCCTGACTCTGTCGCTAAGTCGATCCCGGGGGCACTGTCCACTGAATATGGGAATCGATTCCGAAGAAACAAATCCATAACGAGGACGAGTTCTTAATTCAATCTATCCCGATCGAACGATACCGTCTTGTATTTCTTAGCCGCGCTCCCCGAATAGGGGGAACGGGGCACCACATCCTACCCAACTAATTGGAAGTTTCGTCCCGAAACTTAAAGAATAGAACCTACCACTAGGAAATAATGAGGGAAACATTTCCCTTATTTCGGATTCAAGCTCCCAAGTAGATTCTTCGACAGAGTGATTCCGCCAAAGCATGCGCACGAGAGGAACCGAACGAGTCCGAAGCAGCTTTTCTTTTCTATCCAAAACTTGCACAGGCTGTTCTACATACGTCAAGTCGGCTTGAAGGTTCAGTTGATCCAGGTCTACCACATGGCTCGGGTCGTACACATATTTCCTAAGCTGTGAAACATGGAATATATCGTGTACGTCGGATAGGGATGGTGGTAGAGCAATCTGATACGCAACTGAGGCAACCCGCTTTAGTATTTCGAACGGGCCGACAAATCTCGGACTTAGCTTTCCTCTTGCCCCGAACCTGCTGACTCCTCGCATGGGCGAGACCTTGAGGAATACTCGGTCGCCTACTTGGAACTCTAGCGGTCTTCGATGTGTGTCCGCGTAGCTTTTTTGACGGCTTTGAGCTACCTTTAATCTATCCCGAATCAACCGGACTTTCTGGACGGTCTGCTCCACGAGCTCAGGGCCAAGTACTTGTCGTTCCCCAACTTCGTCCCAGCAGATAGGAGATCTACACTTCCGCCCGTATAATGCCTCATACGGCGCCATTTGAATGCTTGATTGATAACTATTGTTGTAAGCAAATTTAGCTAAAGGTAGATGAAGGTCCCAACTCGTCTTCAAGTCCAAGGCGCAGAGTCGCAACATGTCTTCGAGGATCTGGTTGACACGTTCGGTTTGGTCGTCGGTCTGTGGATGGTAGGCGGAGCTAAACTTCAACTTCGTCCCCATTGCTGACTGCAGGCTTCCCCAGAAATGTGATATGAATCGACCATCTCGATCGGAGACTATGGTTACGGGCACGCCATGGAGTCGAACGATTTCGTTGAGATATATCTGAGCCAGGCGGTCGGCACTCCAAGTAGACTTGATAGGAAGGAAGTGAGCTGACTTGGTGAGTCGATCGACGATAACCCAGACTGCATCATGTCCCCGTTGCGTCCTCGGCAAGCCAACAATAAAATCCATCGTTATATCATCCCATTTCCACTCCGGAATAGCAAGGCTTTGTAATTCTCCGCCTGGTTTCTGGTGCTTGGCCTTTACTCGCTGACAAGCCATGCAATGCGACACAAACTGTGCCACATCCCGTTTCAAGACGTGCCACCAAAACGTCGTGCGAAGATCCCGATACATCTTTGTGCTACCCGGATGAGAAGTATAGCTAGCATAGTGAGCTTCCGTGAGTATCTCTTCCCTGAGGGCCGCGTCGCTTGGAACGCACAGTCTTCCCTTCACTCGAAGCATCCCATCCGTGCTTACCGCAAAGTCGGACGCCTTCCCTGCTGAGATAAGGGCATAAATCTTTTGCAGGAACGGGTCGTCCTTCTGAGCGGTCTTCACTCTATGTAACAAGTCGGGTTCGAGGCGCAGTTGTGATACTTACGCCCACTTTGTGTATCTAATTTTCAAAGTAATGCCCAGTGATTCAAGATCTCGGCGCAGCCTATCATTAATAGCCAAACTTCCTGCAAACACTCGACTCAGTACGTCAGCTACGACGTTTCCCTTACCAGGCGTGTATCTGATCATGAGATCGAAGTCGCTTAGGAGTTCAAGCCATCGTCGCTGCCGAAGATTCAAATCTTTTTGAGTGTACAAATATTTCAAACTTTTATGGTCCATATAGATCTCACACGGCACGCCATAAAGATAGTGGCGCCACAGCTTTAATGCAAACACTACCGCGGCAAGCTCGAGGTCATGCGTTGGATAGTTCTGCTCGTGAGGCTTTAGCTGTCTAGACGCATAGGCTATCACTTTGTCCCGTTGCATCAGGACACATCCTAGTCCCCTTCCTGATGCATCGCTATATATTTTGAAGTCATCTGGTCCGGTTGGCAAAGTGAGGACCGGGGCGGAGACGAGGCGCTGCTTTAACTCCGTAAACGAAGCTTCACAGTCGTCCGTCCAAGTAAACTTCGCACCCTTCCGTGTGAGCTGCGTCAAGGGCGAAGCAATTCTAGCAAAGTTCTGTATGAACCGACGGTAGTATCCTGCCAGTCCAAGAAAGCTTCGGATATCGCTAGCTGATTCCGGATGTTTCCACTGTGTAATGGCTTCCACCTTCTTCGGGTCAACTGAGATGCCTTGAGACGAGATAACATGGCCCAAAAAGGATATGCTGTCTAGCCAAAACTCACAATTACTCAGTTGGGCGTACAACTTGTTGTCTCGAAGGGTTTGCAACACCATCCGCAGGTGTCCTGCGTGCTCATCCCTAGTCTTCGAGTACACCAAGATGTCATCGATAAAAACCACCACAAATTTATCGATGAAAGGTCTAAATACCCGATTCATAACGTCCATGAATGCCGCAGGAGCATTCATCAGTCCGAACGGCATCACAGAAAACTCGTAATGACCGTACCGGGTTCGGAAAGCAGTTTTGGGGGTGTCCTCCGGCCTAATCTTCAGCTGGTGATAACCCGAGCAAAGATCTATTTTTGAAAATACTGCTGCTCCCTGTAGTTGATCGAACAAGTCATCAATCCGTGGCAGAAGATACTTATTTCTGATTGTGACCTTGTTCAATTCTCTGTAGTCGATGCAGAGGCGTAGAGTTCCATCTTTCTTCTTCACGAAGAGCACGGGCGCACCCCAAGGAGATACGCTCGGTCGGATGAACCCACGGTCTAGTAATCCTTGGAGTTGGCACTTTAATTCCTTCAGCTCTGCAGGGGCCATTCTGTATGGAGGTTTGGAGATCGGCTGCGTGTTCGAAAATGTGTCAACAGTGAATTCAATCTCTCGATCGGGCGGCATGCCGGGTAGTTCACTCGGAAACACGTCGGGGAACTCCGCCTCAACGAAATTAGGCTCGACGTTTGCGTAGTCCTGCCGCGTGTCCCGAACTGATGCTAGAAATCTCTCGCAGCCTGTGTAGAGCATTCGCCGAGCAGATTTTGCCGAAATCACCATGCAGGCCTTGGTCGCATCGTTCGCTGGACTACTGGTGTAACAGAACACGGCTTCTCCGGGCAGACGGAAAATGACTCGCTTCTCTGCACACTCAATAGTTGCCGTGCATGCGCCTAGCCAGTCCATTCCTAAGATGATATCATAGTCCCTAACATCTAGAACTAAGACATCGAGCGACAGCTTCTTCTCCCCAATACAAATGTAACCACCTAGGCATACTGAACGAACAGGGATTTTCGTACCAGAGGGGGTGCTAACATTTAGATCTAAGTGCAACGGAGTCATTTTTACATTGTTCTCCACAGCAAAATTTATGGAAAGAAAACTATGCGTTGCACCTGAATCAAATAGAACACGAGCAGGTATATTATTGAAAAGCAAAGTACTTGACACGACGGTATCCGAAGCTAGGGCTTCTTCCCGTGTCATGGTATAGACCCGGCCTTGAGCTTGATTACGCCCTTGCTGAGGCGCCGCTCGATTGGCCTGGGTTGTAGTATTTTGATTCTGTTGTGGAGGACGACGTTCAGAGTACTTTGGACAGTTGGGAAGGGCATGATCAAAAGCTCCACAAATGAGGCATAACCCATGCTTTCGACGACATTCACTTTCGACGTGCCCTGGTCTTCTACAGAAGTCACATCGTTGTCCCGAGTTTCCCTTTTTCGAACCGCCATTGTTAGGGCGCTTTGCAGCTGTGTTTCCTCTATCGTTGCCTTGGCATTTGTGATTGGGGGTTTGCACAGCGCCGGTGGCAACGTGAGGATACTACGGTTCGAAGGAGAGGGCATGGTTTAAAACTTCCCTCATCGTCTGATACTGTAGAACGGATACGTGCCCGTGGATGCCAGGACGTAGCCCTCCTTCGAATCGTCTGGCACGACTCGCTGCATCCGGTAGGTAAGCGGTAGCAAATTTGGCCAGTTTGTTGAATTCTGCCGAGTATTGCTTCACCGTCATACTGCCCTGCCGGAGTTGAACGAACTCATTTTCCCGTTGACGTCGTAGAGGTGGGGGTATAAACTCCTCTTCAAATGCGGCACGAAAAGTCGTCCACGCGATCGCCTCCTCTCCATGGCCAAGTTGAAGAGATCGTCGATGCACGTCCCACCAGTCGTGCGCATTGAAACGAAGCAGTAGTTGGGCACAAGTGACGCGCTTGTCTTCCGGCACATCCAGGAGAGAAAAATGATCTTCAAGCTCGGCGAGCCAATCTAGGGCCACGATTGGGTCCTTAGTCCCCTTAAATGGCGTGTTGCAGACCTTCTTGAAGTTTGCAAAGGTGAAGGTAGTCACTTCCCTCGTCCTTGGCACTAGCGGTGTCTCGACTTCAAGTACTGGCTGCTCCACTGGCGTAGCTGTAGTCGCGGCAGAATGGTTGGAGGCCAGGGTCTGAACAAGCTGCTGCAGGGTATCTACCTGCTTTTGTTGGACTGAGAGTCGAGCCTCTAGATTGCTTTCGAACTTGGCTTGGCGGGCATCATCCCTCTATCTTTGCTCGGTTAACATTTGCACCACTTGTTGAATCGAATCTGTTTGAGACATGCCCTATTGGCTCCGAGAGCTTCCTGATGTTCCGGAGCTGCTCTCCTGAGTCCGTGTCTCGCCTGGCGCTAGCGCTGATGGTTGCGCTTGCGTCATTCCTTCAAAAGAGGTAATTTAGATCAGGATCATAATGTATTATGGACTTATTGCATGAACGTATCTTATTTTGGCCTTAACGAGTTCAGGAGTTCGCATAGGCGAGTTATCGCTAAGGGAACTTTTCCAGTTCATGAATCAAAGGAACTTTGAAGCTGTGCTCTGATACCAACATGTCACGCCCCGATTCTGTGGAATCGATAGTCGTCCCCCGGGCGTGACCGCCGTGCGGGCCTAGGTTGCGCCCCGCACAAGGCTTAGTATTTTGTTTTGCATAGCGAGCACATATTCAGAGTACGCAGATAATTGAAACACAGATTTGAACATGGAAAAGTTCTCTTTTATTGATAATATGAACATCTATTACAAACTCCTTGAACTGAGTCATAAGGATTGCCTCCTTGGGCTTACAAAAGTGTTGACATAAAATAAGATAGCAGTCCTGTACATTATATCCTTTACTACAACTCAAAATATAAGACCTTGGGTCGGAACGACTGCCTTGCCACGAAGCTGCATGGTTGCTTGGTGGCTAGCTTCTTCTTCAAAATGCGTCTTCTTCAAAATGCGTCAAAGGTGGCACGGTCGAGGCGTGCCTACAGCTGGACTGGATTGGGGGTTTGTCTCCTGCTCCTCGCTTGGTTCTCCTAGCGCGGGGAACCTGTTTCAACGAGGGTCAGTACATCGAAACGTACTGGTGAAGGCAAGCTAATCCAACTATACCAATCAACACGTTGTTTTAATGAAGCATGCATATTTATTGTGGGTTTCTATCTTGTCTTAGTTCATTTTACAACAAGACATAGATATAGAATCATTGAAATGACCCGCCACCGTTCGGTGACATTTACCTGTCCGTCTGAACCACCTGTACAATACTTACCTTGCCTTCCCTGTCAAGAAGACACAAGTTAGTTTCAACAGGTTTAAATATACGAGGGGATCACTGGCTTTGATGCCATAATGGACGGTCTTAGTCTCAGGCTAAGGTAACGGAGGCACATGTATCGCTGCACGCCATCCCGCCTATGGGAGAGACTAATCTTGAGGTTCCGTCCGGATCGGATCAGTGCCAGTACCCCAGCGACCGTCCGCAGGAACCAGGAGGCCTTGTGCACAAGTTGTCCGTGATCAACGGCGTTTGTGTTAAGTTTGCCATTTATGTAGCTGAGGCAATGAAATCAGGAGATATGTAGCATTGTGTGATGTATTTTGCATAGTCTTCCTGAATAATTGATGCATGGCAAAGGGTGTTCTACATATAGCATATTTATAGAAGAAGAAGTAAGCATTCTAACTTGTACATATGCATATGGTAAACATTTTGAATAAGCAAGCATGTAGTAAGTAACCGTTCACAAGTTTCAATGACAAGCATACAGATCCAAGTCTATTCCCTTATCATCTTGATATCTTTTAGTTATTACTTGGTATCGTTTGATCGGGACAAGCACGAACACAAGAATTAGATGTGAAGACTAGCAAGAAGGGCTAGCTAATCGGGTTGGTAGCCACTCACTTTAGTGGTTGGAAGGAGGAAGGAAGGAAGTGATTTAGGAGTACGCTTGAGCGACGCCTACTGCTGGATCACCTGTATTGACACGAACAGCTGATCAGTACTTCTTCCTCTCTTTCCATTATCGGAATTGAAGTGCAGTCCTAAGAACGAAAGCAATGAAATCATCGAAACCGTTCAAGAAAACCCAATCAAATCCGAAAACCAACTCAAGGCACGAAAGCAACAAGCGACAGCGAAAACTAGGCAACAAAAGATGCAGCGGAGAGGTCCCTCCTGACTCTGTCGCTAAGTCGATCCTGGGGGCACGGTCCACTGAATATGGGAATCGATTCCGAAGAAACAAATCCATAACGAGGACGAGTTCTTAATTCAATCTATCCCGATCGAACGATACCGTCTTGTATTTCTTAGTCGCGCTCCCCGAATAGGGGGAACGGGGCACCACAGCAGGCAGTACTCCGGTTGCTGAAACAAACATCACCATCAGATCCAGAAAATATTAATCAGCTAGAAACGCCTGTCCTTGAGTCCAATTTGGAGACAAGGGAAAAATAACATTTTCAAGTCAAAGCGGGGTCCAGATGTGGGCCGCTTTGCACTGAAAAATGTGCCAGGGTCAAAGGTCTCCAAAACAGTCCAACTTAGTTCAACAGGTCAGGAATGATGATACGAACCCAACGAAACTTCCAGAATTGGATTCTGATGAGCCGTTCTCAAAATCGCCCGTCGAATGGAGCCTGTGGGGCCCACGACACGCGATTTTGTCAACGTTCTCAGAATCGAACCAAACTTGGGTCACAGGACCAGCGTATTGCTACGAGTCCGATGGCGCAAGTTTCGTCTCGATCCGAAGTGTATACACTAAGTTACAGCGAGATACAGAAAAGTCGGATACGGGACATTGTCCGCGGATACGCACTGATTCAGGTGTGCCCGCACATCCGAATCAGCTTCTGCGAAATCCCGCACGTCCGTATCAATGACGCGCACGTATCTGTGAAGACCGCACGCGACCAAGTCATCCCGTTTGGCGGGACGTACTCAGTTCCGGGGTGAAATAAGGAGTTGGTTTTCCTGTTTTTGGATCGCGGTTCGCGATCACCACAGGACGCGATGCACCGAGCGGTTTACACGGGCACCGAGAGGGTCATACAGTCTACGCGATGCAACTAACGGGATCAAAAACAGAGCTACGAGGAGAAAGTTACGAGTACCTGAACAGGGCTCCGGGAAACGGCATTTCTCGTGTCCGACACGTGTCGACACGATACACTGTGTCCTGTATCCGCCAAGTTAGGGTTAGGGTTTCGGTCCAAAGCGTCGGGGCTTGCCGGAGACTCGCCGGAGGGTGAATGGACTGGGCGACCGGTTGGGGCGCTGAGGTCGGCATCGCCGGAGGCGGGCGGCTCTCGCTGGCGGAGGCGGACTGAGCCGGCTGCTGCTGCGGGGTTAAGGAGACCGGAGGAGATGGAGGAGGGTTGGCCAGAGGGAGGCGCTGGCTTCGGGCGGCTGCTGGAAGTGTCGCTGGGAACGGAGGAGCCGGAGGGAGGCGGGTGGTGTTGGTGGCAGAGCCGAGCGGGGGACAGCGGAGGCTAGGGGTTTATATAGAGGAGGAGGGAGGCGGTTACGGGAGATGAAGGGGGAGAGGCTGCCGGCGGGGGAAGCCGGAGCGGCGCGACGGGCGTTACGGGAGCGGAGGCGGCGCAGGTAGGCGAGCAGGCGTCGGCCGGCGGCCGGCGGAGCTGAGCAGTCGGGTCTGGGCGGTTTGGGGAAGATGAAGGTTCGGGTCGGGTTCAACGGGTCGGGTCGGGTCAACGACGGATCCGGCCCGATCCGCTAACAAAAACGGGTTCGGGTCCAAGCGGGTCGGGTCATGGGTTTGACCCGGATCCGACCCGTTAAGGTGGGGTTGGGTTGGTTTGGTCAGACCACCCGGTTCGGTTTATTTTGGTTTGGTTTAATTAAATAAACCCGGTTTATTTAGTTTAATTAAAATAATTAGTATTTAGGGCTTTAAAAATCCATCCGGGGTCCAATAAATTCCCAGAAAATTATCCTATGTCTAGTTTTTCATTTACACCATAAAATACTATTTTCATAATATTTTAATATTATTTATTATCATTTAAAAATCAATAAAATACCTGAATTAATTTCAAAAAAATCTCAGAAAATTCCAGAAAATTGGGGGAAAAATTCTAAATTATAAATTTTTGAAAATCAGGGGGATTACACACTCCCCATAATTTTAAATTGTACTTAGATTTCTTGTTTAAGGACTCTTTGTACTTTTTTGTTTTCAATACACAAAACCGAGTTAGCAACATTCATTTTTGTAACGGAACATGCGTGCTTACAACTAAGTACGAATAGTAAGAAAAGACAAACTTGATGGATATGATTTTCTTAGAAGGATTTGCTATCCTTAGTACACTTAGGGCCAGGTATAGATAATTAAGATAGAAGACGACTACCAAAGGTAATATGAATGTGATAGTTAGGTTTAAATATTTGATCTTCATGTTTAGAGATAATATGGACATGACTAAGAAGATCAAAGAAAGTTTCGTTGGAAAAAAGGATTTTGAAGATAGCTTAGAGGAACACAGTCATAACTATCTTTTTAAAATATTACTAACTCGACCCAAGATTAGCAATAGGATTATGAGCACATATTATTTCTAACTCAACTAGGGATTAAAAATAGGAAGTCTTTAGATCAACTGGGATCTAAAGTCATATTTTTGATCTTTTGTGGAAGAATCGATATGTGATCTCGAACGGGAACTTTTTGTCGGGTCTGAGGACAATTCCATTGATTTTTTTTTGTAGATCTATTATCCATTGTGTATCCAAGAATCTTGACTACGGATAATAACTTGAAAACACATTGTAGATAATTAGTACAAGTCAGTCTGCTCGAAATTTAACAAATGTCACACTATACATTTACACCACCATGTCAATCTAACTAGGATTAAACATAGTACTTTTTTAAGAACTTGTCATTGATAGGCATCATAAGCAAATCACTATCAAACTTTACGAGCTTATAAGCTCCGTTGGTATATACTGATTCCACAATGAAAGGACCCTCCCATTTTGGTTAAATTTTTTTTTTTTTGCTTTTGTGCGTCATGACCATTAGTCTTCTCACTACTAAAACTAGGTCATCAACTTGGAACACCATTTCTTTTATCTTTTTGTTAAAGTTCTTAGAAATACGAGCCTGATACAACTCAATACGCTGTTGAGCTTGCAGACATTTTTTATCAAGTGCTTTCAATTCTTGCAATCATAAACGATCATTGTCCTCAGTAGTTAACTCATTAGAGAGAGCTATATGGGAAAAAAAAATCTGTATTTCGAGGGGAAGAACTCCTTCGCACTCGTAAACCTAGGAATATGATGTACTACTAGTTGGAGTCCGTACCATTGTGCGGTAAGTCCAAAGACCTTCACCGAGCTATTCATTCTACTCGCGTTTGTTGGATGAAACAAATTTCTTGAGAAGCTTACTAAATTATTTTCAGGGGGGGGGGGGGGGGGGGTCATTGTATCATATTTTTTCACAACAATGAAAATATAAAGTCACTCATATTCTGCCTTCCCTATTTCCAATTCTACATATATCAAACAAGTGTAAAAATCTAAAATCTATTCCAAGCCTCCAAACTTAAAACCAAACGCCCCTTAAATATTTTTCCAAAGTTTTTTTTCTCCAAATTTTTTCTAGCTAAACATGCCAGATGGCATGTGCACTTTGTTTCCTTTCTCCTTCACTTCACTGTGTAGTTCTTCCAACGTTCCCGGAATCAAACTGCCCCATCCTACCCTTCCCTAATACATGCACGTATAAACTAAGAATATGGTATACTCGTAAATAGAATGAAGGGGAAGGTATTTCCTTCAAATATACCCCCAAATCCCTTTCTTTTCTCTCCGTTTCTTTTTCGGTTGTGAAAAAAGAAAAAGAAAAGCCATTCCCGATTGACAGAGCAACACTAAAACCCTAGAAATTTCTTCGCCGCCGCCGCCGCCATGGCAGGAGTAATTTCCCGCTCGGCCGCCACCGCCGGATCGATCCTCCGCCGGATCGTATCCTCTCCTCCCCCTTCTTCGTGTCCGGCGCGATCGCTGTCCGCAGCTGCCGCCGTGGAGGTCGACTTCTACGATAGCGAGTGGGAGGAGGAGGAGAGGGACAGGGGGAGTAGGAGGACGCCGCCGACGGCGAAGGACACGTGGCGGGAGATGGAAGGGAGAGGGGTCCAGTGGGTCTTCATGGGGAGGCCCGGCGCGCAGAAGCACGCGCACGCCACGCGGCTCGCGGAGCTGCTGGAGGTGCCGTATATTTCCATGGGGACGCTCGTCAGGCAGGAGCTCGATCCCACCTCTTCCCTCTACATGAAGGTCCTCCACTCTCTCTCTCCCTCTCCAATTTTTTGTTTTGATTTTTTTTCGATTTTTTTTCTTGGAATATGAATGTTTCTTCAAATTTGCAGTGGCTTTTTGCACGATCGATCGATTTATTTGATGAATATTTGAGTAGAAATGATTTCTTGATTCAGATTGGCTCAGGAAATTTCAGTTTTGTTCGTTTGTGAGATACTGAGAGAATTTGTGTATATATTTTTTGAATTATAAAGTTGATTTCTTGATTTGAAATATGAATAAATTCTTGATGCATATTGTTGCAGATTTAGTGAATAAATTTTAGATTTTAGATTTTTTTTTTCTTTTTGCATATAAATTTGTGTTGGTGCTGGAGGGGATTGCTCGTCACTTTCTGCTGTTCTTTCGCCAGCTTTTAGGGGCACTTTTGTAAATCTCGATACTGGCACGCGTGAGTGACACACGAGCATCTGGGACATTTTAGGAATTTCGTCGATCTAGGGTTTGTTGCTCTTTTTCTCTTTCATCACGGGATTTAAGTTGGATCACGTGCTGTTTCATTGGGCGGCTCTACTGTTCGATGTTATTGTCAGTCATGTTTCTATTCCTCGGAATCGTTTTTTACTGTATTAACAAATAACGCCTTTGTTTGTAATTAATTGGCAAATATATTTTTCAACTTACACCCCAACAGGTTTTAATGCTTATACCCATGAGCTGAGCGTCGTTCTAGTGGTATTTCGGGATTCCTAGTTTGTTATTTGGACCTCTAAATCAAAGTTAGACCCAAACACCAAAGTATCGATTTTGGCAGATTAGTTAAAACCATGAATTAGACAGAGAACCACTCTGACTTGTACAAATATTTGGTGGATAAATGATTGGTGATTATAAGAGTTAAAGTGCGTCCCAACCACAAGGCTCCCTCTTACTCATAGGCTGTTTCTGTGACTTGAATCCGCCTTACCGCCGCCCTCTTTTAAAACTCTATAAGAGCTATGGCAGATAGTTGTATATAGACTATTCAGACTAAGCGTAAAGTTGTAATATACAATATTTGTATATGTATTCCACTAACTAAAACACGCCTTACAGATTTTATCCGAGGTTAGTGAGAACTTAGTTCTTCTTATGGGTTTCTGAATTCAAGAAAGAATAGATACGAGATACCTAAACAAAATAGAATGAAGCTATTCTAAGAGGGTGTTTTTCCCCCTCATAACTATATAGTGCTAGCACTTTAAAATGTTGAGCATTATATAGTTCTAGCACTTTAAAGTGCAAATATTATTTTTATATAACTATATAATGTTACTTTAAAGTGTTGTGTTTTTTCATCACTACTTTAAAGTGTATTATAAATAAATATATGAAATGACTATTTTGTCCTCAAATATTATGATATTATTTTAAACACAAGTTCACTACTACAAATGAAAAAAATAAGTTCACCCTCAAATATTTTTTGTCTAACATAGAACTATTTCGTCCTCAAGTTCACCTTCAGATAATAATAAAATCGGAAGATATTTAATAATTCGTAAACTAGTTTTTTTCGTCACCGAAAATTATTTAATGTTAATTTTTAAGCCAAATGTCCATTTTAGGCACCGGGATTTTTTTGATAATTTGGAAAGTTAGAAACTATTTTTTTTCCCTCCTTTTCTATTTCTAGAACTAAAGAAAACGGGAAGAAAAAGGGATTTAGGTTGTTTGGACATGTTTTGTAATAATTAAATTTGTTAAAGGTTAGAATGGTGTTTTTTGCACATACAAGATAAGTGGTAAATTATAAAAGCTCAAGACTTAAGCTTAGAATTTACCACTTATAAAGGACATTACTTTATAAGTATTGAACACTTTAAAGTGTAAAAAATATTCACATTTTGGTGGGTCTCGCACTTGTTTGAACACTTTAAAGTGCTCAATACTATATAATGCAAAAAACAAACACCCTCTAACTATACAAGTCATATTAACATAATTTAACAAAAAAGTTCATTTAAAAAAAAAATCTTCCTATACTAACCTCCCAAAGTAACGTTCTGGATTTGCCCCTGCCAATTATATTGTAATTTGTTCATTTCATTGAAACTTTATGCATTATGTTGCTAATTACATGCTTTATTCCTTTGAAGATTGCTAATGCTGTGAATGAAGGCAAGCTCGTCCCTGAGGATATCATATTTGGGTTACTCTCGAAGCGGCTGGAGGAAGGATACCGCAGAGGCGAGACCGGATTCATTCTTGATGGGATTCCTCGAACTCGAGTACAAGCGGTGAGTCCAAATTCGATTGTTTGTGCAATAATGTCTTTTCAATTGCTGTTTCAAATAATTTTGGACTAGAGAGTATTAAGCAAGCGTGGTGCTTTGAGTTGTGTTTAACCCTCAATGTTAATGATTCAAATGGACCTAGAGGTGAGCACGGTTTATTCAGTTTCAACCGAACCGAAATAATCAAAACCGAATAAACCAAAATTCTAAAAATCTAAATCTGAAACCGAACCGAAATTAGCCAAAACCGAAACCGAACCGATTAAGCTATTCGGTTATTCGGTTTGGTCGGTTGGACTATTGTTATTGTTTAATGGATTGAACCCAAAGTTGGAATCGTGGTTAAATTATATTGAAAGTTATAATTTCATACACGCATTTGTTGTAATTCAAAGTTGTGTCCATAGTTGGATTTCAAAACATATATATAGAATTGTTGTTTTCAAAATATACACATTTTTAATCACAAAACATGCATAAAATAAGGGTATTTACATAATTTTATAAATCTTATTCGGTTTTCAGTTTTGAACCGAAACCGAAATTCAAAACCAAAACCGAATAAGAAATTTTAGTATTTTCAAAACCAAAACCGATCCGAAAATTTTCAAACTGAAATTCGGTTCGGTTAGGTTTTCGGTCCAAAACCGAATAATACTCACCCCTAAATGGACATGAAGAATTATATAATTCTTTAATCACTCTAATGAATAAACTTATGGTAACCCGCCAGTACATAATGATGAAATCATATATAAACCATCAATATAAATCTAAATTCCATTGGTGCACTAATTTATTTGCATATTTATCCTACTTTTCTTAAAATTCCAGAAAAAATATAAATGGTTTCTATTAATATTTTACTAGAGTTGGAGGGGTTTATTGCCTATTACCTACTTCCTAAAAGGTTGAAACTGTGTTATACCCACCCTTGCAGAAGCAACAATTTTTATGAATCCATCAGAAGTGCTGTATGGTGAGGAAAGGAAGTTGCTATGTTGCTTTATCTTGTTTGGTTAAAATAAGAAAAGTGATTTGCCCGGTTGATCATTTAATTTATTTCTCACTTGAAGATTTTTTGAATCCATCAGAAGTGAGGTATGGTGAGGAAAGTAAGTTGCTATGTTGCTTTATCTTGTTTGGTTAAAATAAGAATTCATGTTTGGTGTGCACTATAGGTCCATTATTTAACCATTTAATTGATCTCTATTCACCAAAATAGCGATTTCTAGTTGTTATTACTAGGAAATTGTCATAATCATGCATAATATTCTTATTCATCTTATCGTGTTGCAGGAGATCCTTGATCGGATTGCTGATATTGATCTGGTAGTGAATTTTAAATCTGTGGAGGACTGTTTGGTGAAGAAACACTTTGGAAGTCACATATGTGCTCATTGTGGGAAATCTTTTTATTCTAGTGATTCGGAATCCACTAGTCAAAATCCATGTTTGGCAACGCGGACCCGTCACACCCTGCTTAAATCTTCTGCTGCAACAGATACAAAGGTTTCTATGGAAAAGTTCCACATATATAGTGAGCAGGTATATAAAAGTACTGCATAACCTTTTTAATTTGTTGATTTAGAGATGGTATCTTTATTGTCAAGGATGATCATTTGGTCTGTCCAGTTCTGGTGCTTTAATAAATTATGATTCTGCCTATCATTCGAGTCTTGAATGGCCTCACTCTTGAATTCAAGAGATGGATTGTCCCCTCATAATTCCCAAATTCGACAGTAGAGTGCTTCAATAGAGAGGAACATATGATTGCCTCCATACCTCTATAATGTTGCCAGAGTATTCATAATTTGTTGAAATATTTCATGCTAAAGTTAAATTAAATTTTTTATTCTCAAGTTTATTAGAGAATATCAATTTTAAAAATCCTTTTCAAACCAACATTTGTTATATCACTGTATCATCATTTTGATAAGTAATAGATCCTCGACTCCTTCCTGCTTTTTGAATCCCCACATGAAGAGTGTGCAAGATTGTCACCCGAGATCTCAATTATACGAAATCGTGTCGGGCATGTTATGGGCATAAGCAGCTGTGTCCAAATAACAAAACGAGGTGCTTATTTGGCAGTCACAAAAGTGCAATCTGGTTAGATAATTTTGTTTCACCCTCCTACAAAGAAACTTCATCTTTCTAAACTATATAATATATAAGGTAGTGGTTGTTTGACATCTTCCATGTAGCATTTCTCTAGACGTTTTACACTTCAATGGATATCTGGTCATTTGAAGCTAGGAGGATGGAACCTAGGTAGCACATATACTCCAAAATTGATGTCATGTCGTAGTTTGTCCGATACGTATTCAACACAACATGGATGCTCCAAAGCAGTAAACTAAGATGTACCAAAATTGGCGCCATGTCTCTCTCATTGTATCCTTATCTTCTTGTATCATATTATTATTCGAGGAGGAGGAGAATACTGTTCTCACATGTTCGCTTCTTTTTGCAAAGAACATGGGATCGTCAACAAGATTACAACACCTTCCAGCCCTAAATCCACCGGAGTGGCGGAGAGGAAGAAGCATATGTTGAGCGAGATGATGAACTCGATGGAGTAAACTGCCAAACTCCTAGGGAAAATCTGCTTTAACTGCTACTTTTATTCTGAATCGAGTACCATTTGGACAATCTGAAATCACTCCTCAGGAGTTTTAGTTCAAAGTAAAGCCCAATCTGAATACCATCAGTGTCTGGCATATGTGAAGTTGCCAAACATCAAAACAACTAAGTTTAGCACTAGGACCACCAAAGCAATCTTGTTGGGAAGTGATGTTCGCAAATTCCTTGATCTCGAGACTGGACAAATCATCTAGTCTCGAGATACCTAAGTTTCCGGGGACAAATTTACGAGAGACAATATAATGCTCGCCGACTTACCAGAAAATGTAGCATCAAGCCAAGGAGTGTCCTAGCCGCAGCTTCAAGATGATTGAAAAAAAATCTGTTGCAAGTGATGCAACAACTGAAGACTTAAAAGGATCTAGAGCCAGAGCCAAAACAAATGGACCCTCGAACACGAGCGTGTAAGAAGAAGAGTTTCGGATAAGATTTTGTCACATATCACGTAGAAGAAGGGGCTCTTTACTTTGAAGTAATGTTCGCAAATTCCTTGATCTCCAGACTGGACAAATCATCTAGTCTCGAGATACCTAAGTTTTCGGGGACAAATTTACGAGAGACAATATAGTGTTCGCCGAATTACCAGAAAATGTAGCATCAAGCCAAGGAGTGTCCTAGCCGCAGCTTCAAGATGTTTAAAAAAAAAATCTGTTGTGATGCAACAACTGAAGACTTAAAAGAATCCAGAGCCAATAGAGCCAGAGCCAAAACAAATGGACCCTCGAAACACGAGCGTGTAAGAAGAAGAGTTTCGGATAAGATTTTGTCACATATCACGTAGAAAGGCGCTCTTTACTTTGAAGAGGCAATGAATACTCGAGACGCAGTTTTCTGAAAGAAAGCCATTGAAGATGAGATCGATTCCATAATATATACACGGGTACTGGTTAATCTTCCGGAAGGAGAAGACACCATTGGATGCAAATGGATCTTATGAAGAAGACCAGGGCCTGCGTAACTATTGACAAGTTCAAGGCCTGTTTAGTAGCAAAGTGTTTTTTATAAAGTAGGGGGATCAAATACTTTGGACTCGTATGCTCCAGCCACCAGAATGTTGTCCATCAGAATGCTAATTTCTCTAGCCTTTATTCACAGGATGATTATCCATCATATGGATGTGAAGACACGATTTCTAAATGGGGATCTAATAGAGGAGATCTACATGTGTCAGCTGTTTGGTTTTGCACTCAAGCTACTTGAAGACAAAGTTTGCAAGCCAGTCAAATCTCTTTATGGATTGGAGCAAGCTCCCAAACTTTGGCATGAGAATTTAGACAAAGTTACCAGATTGACGGGATATAAAGCCAGTGAGACTAACAAATGTATCTACACCAAGTTTTCTGACGATACATAGTGATCATCTACCAGACATAAAGAAGGTTCTAGAAGTCAAGGACTTTCTCTCTTCTAAATTTAGCATGAAGTACATTGGAGATGCAGATGCAATCCTTGAGATCTAGATAATCAGGAAGGAGGCAGGTTTTGTACTTTCTCAGCCCACATATCGAGAAGATGCTCGCTATGTATGGATATTAGGATGTTCTTGGGATACATACTCCATATAGTTGTCATAAGAAGCTGAAGCATAACGAAGAAAAGTCAATTGGCCAACTTGATTACTCTAGCATCATTAGTAGACTAATGTATGCTATGAGTTGCACTCGTACATATATAACATTCGCCATAGGAAAGCTAAGCCATTTCACGAGTAATCCTGGCATTGAGCATTGAAAAGCTGTGAAAAAATTATGCTCTATATGAAGAAGACTCATGGTTACCCAAATGTGGTAGAAGGCTTCAACAACGTTAGCGGGTGCTCCGAAAAGGAGAGATTTACTTGAGGTTTCATATTCTCTATTGGAGGATCTGCCATATCGCGGAAGTCGAATAAGCGGACATTGTTCATACTCCGTCCATGGAGTCAGAATTTTATGCACTAGTAGCAAATGCAGATGGAGTTTATGTTCGATCTTCCTTCAATGGAAACTTTCAACTATTCCCATCTACTGTGACAATCAGGCAACTATAGTAGTAGCATCAAACCCCCCCCCCCTTCAATAGCAAGAAGATGATTGTTAGAATACGTCATATTTTACTCGATTAGCGTATAGCACTTGGCATCATTGTAGTGAATAGATGTACGAAGCCTAAGGGTGAGCAACGGGGTTTGGTTTAGACCGAACCATTCATATAAAAACCGAATTAACCGAGAACCGCATTTTACAAAACCAAAAACTGAATCGAAGTTATAAAAACCGAACCGAACCGAATTTAGTCGGTTCGGTTCTATGTGCCCAAGTGGGCCGAGCCTTCTAAAACATAAATTTAATAAAAAAATAACAACAAAATGCAACGTGTTCTTTCAAATTTTTATCAGCATCATCTTTCAAAATCCAGCATCATCTTTCAAAATCCAGCAAAATGCAACATCTTCCAATAGTCAACGATTAATGCAAATGTCAATCTTGCTTCGGTATACATCAAGAAAATTGAAAGGAAATGTAAAGACAAGCTTTCCCTCGAGAACCAAGCTTAAGATGCTGGGAGATTTCATATACCAGAGAACAATTAGAAACTAATGGAAATAGTGCCGTAAAACATATAAAATTAGGAGCTTTCATATACCAGAGAACAATTAAAATTTTCATATACCAGAGAACAATTAAAATTGAAAGAAAACTTAATGCATCTTAAATGAATTGCTAGGAAGACAAGAGAGGCGCAATATTGACATGTACATCGATAGAAAATTGCCTTCTAGTAATGCTCTAGCAATCAACCAAACTGCCAAAGTAGCATAGTAGTTGCACTGCACACTGAAAGAAAAAAAGGGGAGATAAATTTTCCAAGGCTTAGATGGCTTTTTATGCATCAATGAGGATGCATTGTAGTATATGTTCTCATTTCTCAAGACTATCATCATCGCGAAACGACAAACACATCAGTTTTGATCTGCCCCAATCTAATTTCTCCGCTAACAAATGGCTGCAGTGTATGCCTAGTAATTGGCCAAGGAAAAGAAACGGAGAAGAAATTAATGTGCTTCCATGAGCGAATGGCTGCAGTGTATGTCTCGCCATTAGCTGAATAAGAGAAACAAAGCAGGTACTATCAAGAACTGTCAAGAACATAGAACATAAAATAAAGATTGAATAACAACAATATATAGACCCAAAAGCATCATAACTTAGTTATAAGCCCACAACTTCTAGCAAACTATATGAAATAATACATTGTTTAGAAATAATACAAGATTGAATATAAACAATGGGCTCAGAAATAATACATAATTAATATCATTGTTCAGAAGTCAGAACTAAACATTGTTAATAATTAATTTATACAATACAGAAGGCATCCGAATAATATCATTGTTTAGAAATAATACATAACTAATATAACGTTCATCACCCAAAAAAAATACAGAAAAATATCATTGTTTAGAATAATAAGTCTAGAAAATAATTTGTGTTTGGAAACTTTGGAATACTCATAGAATGGGCTCAGAAAAAATATCAAAAATTTGTGTGATAGAGAGGGACGGCTAATGGCTCAGTGCTCAGTCGCTGCATCGAGAGACGGAGAGCTCAGAGCCTCACAGAGAGAGAGAGAGAGAGTGTGTGTGTGTGTGTGAGAGAGAGAGAGAGAGAGAGAGAGAGAGAGAGGATTATGGGGAGAAAGAGATATTTGGGAACTCAGATTTTATAATTTTTTTTATTATATCATAGATTAGGGCCCGGGAGAGCTCTCGAGTCGAGCGGAAATGGGAAGTACCGATGGTGCTTCTGTTTGGAGAGAGAGAGAGAGAGAGAGAAGATTATGGGGAGAGAGATATTTGGGAACTCAGATTATATATATATATATATATATATATATATATATATTTATATATATCAGAGATTAGGGCTCGGGAGAGATCTCGAGTCGAGCGGAAATGGGAAGCAGCGACAATGCTTCTGTTTGGAGAGGAGAGAGATCCAGTTGGTTGATGATACAACACAAAAAATGGACTGAGAGAAATGTTCAAAAATAAATCTACTAAAGCAACTCACTTTTGGTTCAAAGAAGGATCATAGATACATATAGATACATTGAGACAAAGATGGTAGATTGATCCATGGGAGGGACATCATGAGTCTCTGAAGGATTTTTATGTAGACATGTGAGGGATATTCCTGGGGAAGGTTGACAAAAAGCCATAATGAGTCCTTTAGCATTAATAGATGCTTTTTGCTTGGCAGGAAGCACGAGTGGAGTGACACAACGAGAGGACTTGATCTCTAGGTAAGTGTGCAGGGCACCAAATATAGCATTATGGCTCATGTCTGTAGTGCAACACTATAAGAGGCTTAGAATCGTGCTACAATGATATGACATCCCAAGAAGTAGGAAGCTCTAGTGTTTAGCCCATGTCTTAGCGGCGTAGCATCGCAAAGAGGCAGCCTCGTGCTGACAGTTGAGAAGAACTCACCTATAAGTTTGTGTGACCCCTAAATGCCGATTTTGAAATACTAGGCCAGCACATGGTCTTTAAAGTGTATACAATAACACTATTGAGATGTTTGTATCACTAAGGGAAGTATACTCACAAGACTTAATTTAAAGCTCAGTCTATGAAGTATCACTAAGGGAAGTACACTCACGAGACTTAATTTAAAGCTCAGTCTATGAAGTATTGTACTATGGCTTTGCCTAATGAAGGAATATTCAAGTCATGAGTGACATTTATCATTATACATGGGCATTTATTTTTTTGTGGGAAATTGTTGGGGTTTAATCCTATCCTAAGCCCAATTAGTTCAAGCTTTGAACTAAACCTATTGTCTATTTCAATATGAGGTTTATTATATTGGATGTATGACAAAGGGTTGTGTTAGCCTAGGTGGTAATTAGTGGTTGGTTCGGACAAGGAGGCCAAGGTAATTAGTGGTTGGTTCGGACAAGGAGGCCAAGCTTCCTACTTTTGGCACTAAATCTAAAGTTCCTTTAGGCTCCGAAGGGGGTGTCCTGGTCCAGACAATGGGCTTTATTGGCGCAAAGTGACGCATATGTAGGTGCACTTAGCATGTAAGCAGTGGTGATTGAGGTGGCACTGTGTGGCAGCCACACAGGCACATCGCACTTACGTGGCACTAGAAGTTGGACTCGTTGGTAGGTTACATAGGAGCCTATTGGTCACGGGGGTTACAAGGTGAGTTAAATCATATTTCTTTTGATTCTAAGTGTTGCACTTCTTAATGTATAGTTGAATGCTTCAGTTTATGAGCCAGATAGACAAACTCGTAAGTAGCAGCCTGCTACTTTAAAAAAGCAGCAGCAGCAGAAACAGCTTCTGAAAGCAGTCTCCTAGATGCTTTCAGAAGCTATCCCAAAATTGAACTAGCTTTTCAATTTTTTTTAAGATATAGCTCTAACAGGAAGTGGGGTGAGGTTTTTGGATTTTGATTTTTGTACAAAGGGAAACGGTGGGAGCATCCATTACAAATGATCTTGGTGAAATGCTGGAAGTTTAGTTGGTCGTTTATGGAAAAATCTTTGATGTCTGAGGGGTGGTTTGGATGGGTTTGATAATGAGATCATGTGGACCATTTTGGAGACAAACCGAAAGGGGAGAATGGGTGAAAAGAAGTATATTTCTGTCTTTCCGTGGTCATCGGAAATATGGGAGATGATTTCTACATCTTGTTAGTTGCTTTTCTGCACATTATTGTATCATAATGAACTTCCATCTGCATGCTTATTATTATTTTGGGAAAAGTAATTTCGTGGAACAAGTAATTAGGGAGGTCATTCATTTTTAGGGAAAGGTATTTCTGTATAATAATGAAGGTCATGCATTTCATTTATGTTTCTGTAAGTAGCAGATTAGGGAGGTCATTCTTCCAAGCAACATTTTAAGTAAAAGTTTGACTAGATTATCTGGCCTCTCCTAGTCATACATATGGATTAATTGGTTTGTTGAATTATTATGTACTTGTTTTTATTTCCTTTTTGTCTCTATATATAGTTCTCAGTATGCAACTGTCTATTATTTATGCATTTCTTATTAATTATCTGAAATTTAACCAATTTTCTAGATGTTTCCCGAACACCAAATATTCAGACTCGGAAAATTATTCCTGAATGCCAAACATGTGACTTTCCTGACCGTAGTTACCGTAATCTCCCTCCCCTCTAGGAACCACCTTCCGGATCCGTCACCCCAAATGGCCCAAAAGTGGTTGTGGTCTAGATCTTACAGGATCAAGTTCAACAAAGACATGGTAATATAAAAGATAATGAAATCGATTAATTGTCAGAATGAAGCACAAAAGAGTAGGCTGTTGTAGGATTCGGTACGAATTCTTCGCCATTAGACACACACACACACACACACACACACACACACACACAAAATTAACCACGCTTAAGCGAAGGTCAACATATTGGATACCCTTTCTAATGTGTGCCAGCATGCCTGTACCTATATTGCCTATTGCAGCTGTGACCCAGGTAAATATGGTCCTGACATGGAGTATAGATGAATAAGCCTAGAAGAGCAGTTGGTGGGCAAGGTGGTGTAGCTAGATTTAAAAAATACAATAATTATCTGTTGCTTTGGAGTTTACACTTTTTCCAATTTAATTATGTTGATTGTGGTTTTAAAAAATGATATGCTGTTTGTTAGTGTTACAGACTACACTACATAGGACATGCTCCTTAATATAGCTAAATGGAAGAAGAGAATTCAAATAGCCGAACCCAAAAATATGGCATAAAGGCTTTGATGTTGTTGTCGTAGTGGGTAACCTTATGCTACTTTAGGTTTGTAGTGTTTATACATCATGTGAATAACACATGATCAATTAGGTTAAGTTATGATTTTGATGCAAGCTAACATCATGCAGCTTCGTTGCAGCCCTGGCTGTAAGTAGAAGCCATGAAGGGTAGGTAGCTAGATACTGATCAATATCTTGGGGAATTAGATAGGTTATTATTAGGTTATTAGAAGACTTGGAATGGTATATTATAACTTGCAACTGATGCCTGTGATACACTGCTGAAGTAATAATTGACCTCTCTAGTTGATATGGTGCTAAGATAATAAACGCGGATCTTTTGGTTGTACTGAAGTTTGTGGTTTTGCTTTGACTTTTTTGGTAAAAGAATGCCGCTCATACTTACATTCTGGCGTATGATTGTCCTAAATAAATCTAGATGTTTTGATTAGTGGTGGCATGCTCGAAGAATGGCATGAAATTCTTGAATGAATTAGAATCCCAGTTTTACCTTATGTACATCATCTCGTATGTGAGTTAGTCAATGTTGTTTCAGATAGTCATGTTTCAAGTATTGATGGTTCCGTTGCCATCAAATTGGTTCCTCTATATAAGAGGTACTATAATTCAGCCTGAGGTAGAAAAATAATAGCACCAATATACTTCCTCACCAGTTTATAGACGTGAGCAGACCGTGTTAATTTGTTGCAACAATGCGACATAAACATTGCACTGTTTCAACAACATTACAGTGCTACACTGAAGCAGGGCAACTAACTTACTGGTTTCTTGGAAACATTCGACAACATGGTATAATTGTTTTGAGCACTTGTGATTGTGGGAGCGACCACTTTTTCCTCTATTTCAATTATTCATTTTGTTGCTAATCTATTTTCTCATGTTGTTACAACTCTGTTGGTCTGTTTGTTTTTCTTGGTCTTCTAGATTGGACTTATAAAGGTTTTCTACATTTTTACCTTTCTATATGTAGAAATGCATGATACTGGTCTTCTTTGTTATCTAAAATCTGATCTTCTTCAAATTGATTTTTGGTTCAGCATTGATTATGGGGTTACTAATCTAGTTGGAAATAATTAAAAGAGAGATTTCAACCTTCCAGTGTTTATCTTCATTATTTCTTGTGTACTAATGTTGTTTGGCCATTTGTGCGTTAATAATGGTTTTTGGTCCATTATACACGGATGATTTATTTTCTTGCCTGATTATGCTCCAATCATAAATTGTTGATTTATACGTCTGTATGTCACTATTCTTTTGTTAGTAACATGAAGTTTCTCTGGTTCTCTTTTATCCAGTTATTTTAGTTAATTCTGGTTATTTTCTGAACATGACATTCTTGATATGGATCTTGTTATCCCTTGCATTTAAGGTGGAGACCATAGTTATCTATGACTCGATCTTTATATTTGGGAATCAAAGGAACTCCTTTACCTGGTTCTAAGTTCCAAATGGAACACATTTTTCTTCTTTTTTTTCCTAGAGCAAGCTGTTGGAAGAGTACTATCGGAAGCAGAAGAAGCTTCTGAACTTCCACGTGGCAGGAGGTCCAGGAGAAACATGGCGGGGACTCTTAGCTGCACTGCATCTGCAGCACATCGATGTTGCCAATTCATCGCAGAAATTGACGATTTGATTCCGGTTTCTGCATCTAAAAGCTGAATGCAAGTAGAAGAAACTACTGGCTTCTGCAGTTCTAGTTGGACTTCACCAGTGTCTTCCTGGGTTTCCAATGAGTTTTGATTCCTCCGTGATTCTTATATATAATGTAAGCGATTTTGAGGACGCATGTTTTGTAATGTAGTAAAAAGGCATCAGGAACAACCGGCTTGTTCGGACCCTTACCACCAAACCCACCTTGTTGTGAGATTAAGCACTATTTTATTTCTCCACTTATACCCATCCTTCGATCATAAAGTTCTTTTTGCAAAGATGTCAGAACTTCCACGTCACTAATAATGTTGATTTCTCTGTGATACATTTAGCTTGTTGAGGTTGTAATAGGAAAGCTAGTTGAGTTCTGGATATAAGGCTAATTCTGGAGTTCAATTTCTGAAGATCTGCTGTTTCACTTTTGGCTTGGGAATGTGGGAAGCTTCATCCTGCTTAAATATTAAACAAACTCTCAGTTTGGTTCATGCAGTAGTCCAATTGAGCTGGAATTGAATTTAGTCATACTCACTGAAGCTCAAGATTGATGAGTGGATACAAGGTTTATAGACTAATTAATATTTGCAAGCAGAAATTATATACAAAATCAAAGCTCGTAATTGACTGTTCATGTGTGCTTTTGTGTGTATTGTAGTGCTAATCTCAAGTGAAAGTGTCCTTGCTTTGAATTTCTTGAATTTTCCGAGTGACTTCCGTGTCTGAATCATATTTTAATTTCTCATTTTTAAATATTGATGTAAAATTTGGGAGAGAGAGTTAAGGGACCTAGGCTGAACTCTTTTTTTTCTTCCCAAGGGTCTACTGAAGCGACTCTTGCATCCTCACTAGTGTCTCTATTCTAACCTTATTTGCGTTCTGCCATCTCCAAACATGTGTGGGTTCTCTATTTTATTTTAGACCCCCCTGATGTTGACGTCTATTTTCACCTCACTCCTGGATACCACTTTGAGATAATTGATGGAAGTTAAACGATAACTCCATCATTATTTGCTCCAATATGGTATAAGATATTGGGTTCTTCATCCAAGCATGTCTATTATGGTATAATCATGTACAAAATAATATTTTCAAGTCTACTTACATGGATCCCCTTTGATTGATATTCACTTCCAACAATCACGTTGTCATATTGACGCTTCCTTTCTCCTTTAGATTTCTAGATAAACAAAATAATCTTAGATGTTTGGGGCGGAGCCAGAATTTTAATTTATTTCAAGATGAACTTAAAATGTCCTAAAGTTTTTTTAAACACAAAAAATATTTCTTAGGATGTCATCATAATCCAAATGTGGTTCAAATACTATTTTTCAACAAAAAATAGTTGTGAAATGAAAGAGGATGAATTCCATAAGTAGACATGTTTTTTAAGATAATTAGAAAAAGTCAAAACATCATCTTTATATATAAGATGAGAAATGAAAAAAAAAACCCTTAAAGTAAAAAAATAGCCGATTATTTGAGATCATTTGATATTTCAAACGAATTCAACAACAAGCCAATAAGATGTCTACAGAAATTGCAAGCAAAATTGATTTGGGATCCACTTTATAAGATAACCTATGGCTAAGAGATTGGAATCTACTACTAAGTGAACTAAATGGCACAGATTTATACTCTCAGCAAATGTTTTTGCTAAGAAATTGGAACATACTACTAAGAGACTTGATACCCTCAACTATTCGAGTCTTGATATCCTCAACTATTCGAGTTTTTCAACTTAATAGTCTAAAATTTGATAGGTATGAACTTATTACCATCAACTATCGATTTTTTTTTATCTTGATACCCTCCGTCAGTCAAGATTAAGTTTACCGTTTAAAAAATGACTAAAATATCCCCTTTTTTTTTCCTGTCTCCAGCCCAATCCCCTCCCCAACCCGGCTCCCCTCCCTCTTTCAGTCGCATGCCCTTGCTCTAGCCACCCCCCCTCTCCAACAGCCCCTCGCACCAGTCGCACTCCTCCCTCCTCTTCGATTGCGCCTCCCTTGCTCCAGCTGCGTGCCCCCCTTAATCTCCCGCTGCTATTGTTGCACGCCCACCCTTCCAGCTGCCAGTGCTAGAGAGAAGGGGGCTGTCAGAGAGAGAGGGGAGGGAGGGGAGAGGGTGGGGGAGAATGGTGTAGGAACCCAAGAGGGGTCTGAATAGGATAATAAAAGCTAACAACATAATTAAGCAATAATAATGCGTGATTAAAAGAAGATAGAGAGAAATCAAACACGCGATACATCCTGGTGTCCTTCTGTGAAGGAAGTCCAGTCCCCGAAACTCCTGTCCAGTTTTAATATACTATTTAAACCAAAATAGTACACCACGAGCTTTGATCCGAAGGCTCTTCAACTTCTTACACACGAGTTTTGATCCGAAGGCTCGCCAACTTCTTCTCTTAACAAGGAAGGGTTTTATTTTCAATAACACTTGGAAGATCTAGGTTACAACTCTTGAATACTCTAACAATTTGATGGATGGCAATAATAAAGCTTGGTAGAGTAAAAGGGTTTAGGTTACAACTTTTGAATACTTTAACACTTTGATGTATGACAATAATAAAGCTTGGTCGAGTAAAATGGTTTGTTTTTGGTAGTTGAGAAAATTTAAGGCTTAAGTGGATAGCTTTGAATGGAGTAACAAGCATTTAAGGAAACCCCAAAGCAACTTTCTGTAGGTAGTCGGAAGATCCGACGGTATTCAGCGGAGTACAGACGAAATTCTGACAACCTAGAGTAATGGCTATAAATATAGTCGTTAGATGCATCTAATGCATTGGTTTCAAATCGTTGGATTTGAATTTAAAAGTTCCAACTGTACTAATCGAATACTCCGACATTGTCCTACAAAAATCCGAAGGATGTTCCTAATGATCATAGACAAACTTACTGTGACTTAACGGATTATCCGACGGTGTTCCGCAAAAATTCGAGGGATGTTTCGAATGCTCACAGAAAAACTTACAATATCGGATCATCCGACGGTGTTCCGCGGTATTCCGACGAATGTTCCGAATGATCACTGTGACATATCGGATTATCCGACGAAATTTTATGGCATACCGACGATATTCGGCATCCTTTAGACAAGGTTTCCAATTGTTTTAAAGTAAAATTGCTTTTGTTTTTGCCCTCCATGACTTATGTTTACAATAAGTCTTAGACACTTATTACATACACAAGAATACTTATAGGAGCACAAACTTATACTAGGGTCTTCGAGTAAGTCTTGAGTCTTTTAGGAAGGTTGGAATGTGATAGATCCTGTACTGGAATGACGATGGTTTGCGTCTGAACGTAAATCCAAAAAGAGTTTGCAAATGGAGTTAGACTAAAAACAATATGAGAGTTAATTATAACAGTTATCAAAATCAGTAATGTGTCAACAATCTCTCCTATTTTGGTAATTGACAAATAGTATAGTTTTAGGAGGTAGCTCCTCTGTAATATAAAAAACTTTCCCTCAATAAGATTTTTTCCCATTGTTATTTTATAGAATATAAGTAAAAGGTGCTGAAAATAGCTAAGCAGAGCAGACTAGAATGGATTAACATATATAGAATAAGCAGGGGCAACAACATGAAGAACATAGAGATTTAAACTAGATAAAACATTTTTTTTCATAGGTACGGCCTGTCAGCGAGGCCATTACTTAGAAATATAACGTAACTTGTCCTTACTAGACGCGCACAACTAACCCTTTTATATATATATATATATATATATATATATTAGATCAAACTATTATTTCAAAAAACAAAGGATTTACTAGGGACATTAAGAATGGAATGAATGCATAGATTTCATTATTCCTAATAATTTCTATTGAATTCATTCTTAAGCAAGGCCACAACAACTATTCCCATTCATATTTTTCCTTCCTCTCCAACATATACCTGACCCCCAAATTGGTCCTCCACAGCCGAGCAGCGCCGCACACGTCTGCAGCTCGCCGGCCGCTGTGTGCCACCCCATATTGTTAGCAACCCCGCGGAAGCAACCCCCGCTCCTGCAGGCTGTGCCGCCCACCTGCACGCCGACGACCTCCGCGCAGACTGCCACGCGTCTGCGCCTGCGCCTCTCCCCCCGCGTTCACGGACAGCTGCGGCAGCAGCACCCAGCGTCGCCGATGCCGTCCCCGATGACCCAACGTCGTACCGAAGCCGCCCCCGACGACCAGCGTGACCCCCTCGGTTCGTCGACCATCTCCTAACACTCCCGCAGGTGCCGTCCTTCTCCACGACACTCTCCGCAGACGAATCCCTGCGTTTTACAATCGATCTCGTCGTGACGCACGAAGTTTTGAAGCCAAAATTGCGTTCCGTCGTAGCAACTTTGTACACATTTTCTGGACAATCCAACTGTTGGATCGTCGACCCAAAACTTCCATCTCAATCTCGGTATATAGATCTTCACTCCTATCAAGTTTTAACGGTAATTTTGACCGTTTGATAGATCAAAACTGGTCGCCAAGTTGCGCATTTAATCCAATTTTTTTTTTTGATAGTTTGTGGCACCAACTTCGCGGATTTGTTTCTTCCTCATCGCAGCTCCGTTCGACGAGCCATCTATTCCATTGCATAGAAGGTATAACCACCTTCATGTTGTGTAAAATATAATTCCATTATGTTGACGTTTATTTGGTTGAATTTGATATCAAAGTTGGCCCTTCGAATTCACGATTTCCACCAAATAAAATTCTAATTTTGAACCCGAGACTTCAGATTCCAAATATGACACCACCATTGGACTCGTTGTTTCGTTTTACCCAAAAATGATATATAATTTGCTATTTTTGGACAACTTGGTCCAGCACAATTTTCAGTGCGCACGAGCCTATTTGCGGACCCCATTTTGATAAAAAAATATCATTTTGTCCATATGTTCAAATTGAACTTATGGGTAGGTTAATCTAGTATCTTGACCATTTTGGACTCATTAATGATGTCTGTATCATCATCCAGTGAAGTCTTTGTAAAAATTGGTATTATATTTGTATTTCTAAATCCGTGCATCAAAACTAAAGTCTGGTCGATCGTCTTGTCTCAATTTGTGCGTTGTATTCTTTGTTGCATGAATTATGAGATACAAATTTGATATTTTAAAATCAATCCTGTAATTTAGAATATAAATGATTAATTAATAATTATAGATACTAGTGTGATTCAGTTTTAGATAGTGTGACTAATAGAATAACTTACGTGGCATTGGTGATAGGCGACTTAGATTGACCCCCAGTTCCTAGTTAAGAGTCATTAGTTATATTTGTACTTTATGTGTAATATATATAATTATTTGTGTTTTGGGTTGATAGATATTTGCATGGAGTATGATTCGTTGGATTATGGATAGACTTGGCTAGACTTGGTCTCGCACTCAGCATGCTTGACGCACTCCAAGCATGTATACATTGCCTACTTGATATTCAGTATTTACATGTTTCATATATATCTTCTGTTATGTTCTTACTGTCTGTTACTGTTGATTCTATGACATGTTACATGATTATTTCTGTTGACACATATTAGTCTAGATACATAGATTGTGTGTTGTATTGCATGCTAGGTGACCTGACCTGATATTGTGTAATTGACTAGACCCTTTACTTACTAGAGACTGACTGGACACATCGTGGATACGACTCGACAATATCATGGGGTGGGGAGTAGCTACTAGCATATGGGGTACTATTTATTTACTTTCCTCTAGTTGGCCACTAGCAAGTGACTTGGACAAGCACTACGTGTGTTGTGCATTATTATTTGTTCGGAGAGCCCCTGTGTAGGAACGTTGTCCTGAAGTGCATGTTACACATAGTTTGGTTAGGCGGAGTAGTTCCTGAGTTACTTGGTAGTTCCCTTGTAGGTATTTAATGTTCATCATTCGGCATATATATTGTGTATCTTACTACGTTCCTCTGAAGACCTGATTTTCTTCCAGGTTATTTGATGAGTGTTTGCCATTGAAGTAAGTTTGGAAAACTTTCGTTTAATAACAAACAAAAAGTACAAAGAAATCCTATACAGAAAATC
Organism: Iris macrosiphon; assembly: GCA_036927795.1. NCBI lineage: Eukaryota > Viridiplantae > Streptophyta > Magnoliopsida > Asparagales > Iridaceae > Iris > Iris macrosiphon. The sequence continues at coordinate 95,346,079 of JAYESA010000006.1, forward strand.
TAAGTATAATATTTTTGATCTGGGTAATGTGACGATGGAGATCGAGTACTGCAACGACTCTTTTACTCTGTTGACGGTCTGACGGGTGGATGCGGGATGCTCTCTTCTCTTTTCTCCGCTTGAGCTTGTGTCCACGTACGTAGCTCGCTTGGAGGGGTATGGTCTCTAAAGCAGAAAAAATAAGCCAGCCCTTGGAACGTCTAATGTCACGCCCCAGTCCCAAAATACGTAGGACTAGGAATACGTAATACGCCCAGCCGTATGTATACGAACTCCAATATATGGAAATCATATACACACGTACGCTGTAAATGAATATGCAATCCACCAGTGGTAATATACTGTCACAATAAGTCACACACAATCTATATCTCATCCACAACCCAAATAATAAGTAGGAACAAAGAGCTGAATAACAACTGAATATCCAAGAGGTGTATCACGTCTGTTAGTCGGGTGAAAACAAATCCACTACAAAACGACTATACTGAAGTAGTAACAAAATCTCTAAACAGTGGAAATAAGTCACAGCTACTCTAAGAGTAAGACCTCCTCAGTCTAGTAAGTAGAGTCAGGTCCAGGTCCGTACTCCTGTGGATACTCCTGCTCGTCCATATCTGGAAAGGAACCAGGTCCTCAGAGGGACGTAACAAGATACATAATAACATGCCAATAAGTACTGAAATATAAACATTCTATGGGTCGCCTAACCGTCTAAGTGAATGCAATTTGAGAACAACTTTCCAACACGTGGGCTATCTGGCCATAAATAAGATTGGCATAATTCTCACAGAGAATCAGGGGCCCATCAGCATACCGTCTTTTGAACGGCAGAGGCTGCCTGCAATATATATAGTGGTCAGCACCGCCCATATCTCCAACGGAGCTTCTGGGTTGCAAGGAAAAAAGTGTATAGGAGCCCAAACGCCTTACTTGTTGTTCTTCCCACCCCATGCTCTAAGCATGCCATATCCATGACACGATTTAGTTCATAACCTATCTTTAGTACAATAGCCCAATCCTACAACCAAACAAGGACAAGGATTGGACCACCGTACTACAATAGGCTATGTCCCTGAACCACTAATAACTGCTGAGTCTTCTAGCATACAAAAGTTTCTATCAGCAGTCATCCCTAACGCACGACTCATACGTACAGGAGGCCAGACCTGTCACGCAGTACGTGATCTATATGAGACTCACAACTCGTGTAACAACTGTGTCACAACCAATAAAACTACTGATGCTACATGATACTGGGGTGGTCTCATAAAATAGGTCCAAAATATACATAAATAAACATCTATGTAAGCAGAAATAAATATGCATGCATCAGATGTAATGTAAATAATCAGTACAATGGCAAGGTATACTTGCCGAGCAAAGTTCTGTATAGCACGTCCAAATAGTGTTAAATTTTTAGTAAGAAGAAGAAGAAGTGCGTTAGGGTTTGGAGGAGTTGTAATATATATAGTGATAAGAGGCGGTGGGGAAACTTAGTGTTTAAGAAACTACTGCTGCTGCTGTTTTCTTTTCATTGGTTTAGGGTTTGGTTAAGGGGTGTTTAGTAATTACAGGTAAAGAGGCGGTGGGTTGCTGCTGATATTTTTTCCCACACGAGCGGAGGAGAGAATTAAGCGGTGGAGTTCTGTTTTACGCGCGGATCAATGGAGGTTTGCTTTACGCGAGGAGCAGAATTTTGGCGGTGGTGGAGTTTACGCTTGGGTTTTGTTTTACGCGTAGAGAAAGAGAAGCAAAGTGGCCTTTTGCTACTGCTGCTGCTGATATTTACGCGCGGTTGATAGGAAAGTATACGCGGGGTGATTAACTGGTTTGGGCTAAGGGTTGCGGGTTTCGGTTTGATATCCAATAGGAATTATATATATATATATATATATATATATATATATATATATATATATATATATATATATATATATATATATACACATATCTATTCACAAAAAATTCTAAGAATTATATCGGTGCACACCATTAAGCTAACAGCTGTCCAAAGAGTCTCCTACATGAAATAAATCAGAAAAATTTTATAATGGCTCCATAAGTCCCCTAAATGCTCAAATACCTCTAAATAAAATCTAATAAAATCTATTCTCTCTATTTAGCTCACATCTACTATAAATAAATTATATAAATAGAGAAATACAGTTTTTAGGATTAGGGTTCTTACATTCTACCCAACTTATAAAAATTTCGTCCTCGAAATTAAAATAGGGTAGGGGGTCTCTCTATCTAATCTCTCTTGATCATAATTCAAAAGAATTCACCTCATGTTTAATAATGCAATTTCTACCAAACTTAGAATTTATCCATTTATCACCTAAGGCTATATATCCAAGAAAATTATTCCTTGAATCCTTGAATCATGTTATTCAATCCTCAAAGATTACACAAAATATATCGCATATGATATACCTTTTATTACGGGGAGTAATCATCAGATAATGTGATTGGCCTACAGGATATATCTAGTACTATCTGTATATCAACTTATACCAAGCACGAAGTTTCGTCCTTCCGAAGTAAGGGAAGACGGAGAACAATAATAAAGAATTCCAGACGAAGGTGATAGATTACAAGTACGAATTTCAAGGAGTTTTTAAAGAATTCAATTGGGAATCGTCAAGGCGGTTGTGGGTTAAAATCATGTTTTGGAAATTCTTTTTCACATGCTCGTATCAGTACAGTTATGTAACCAATGCGATATGCCAGACATGTTTAAGTATATTAGTCTACTAGTCAACTATGTGTCTCAATCCACGTAAAGTAGTATTGCGAAGGGCGAACCAAGCTCACTATGGTTGATCAGACCGTAATACACTGATTCTGAAATGTATTAATGTATGCATCCACTAATACACATATCATGAACAAGCTTGATAATAAAATAAGCTTGCAAAACTAGGCTGTAACAGCAACATAAGTCAAGGTAGTTCAGAAAATATAAATACGCTAGATTACGATGAGAGATGTTACAAAATATTTCAAGTTCATAGAGAAGATAAGACTCATCTAGTCTTTATAGTTGTCATACCAACTCTGGTAACGACATGCTCAAGAAATGAACTCTGTCCAAAAAGCTATCCAAAAAGAACTCACATTTACTGAGCTGGCCTTGGTGCTGGTAGCGCTAGCCTCTGTGCTGGCGGTAGAAGTGTCAATGCTTGTTGCATAGGACAGTCTCTTACCAAATGCTGTCCGGAACCACACTTTATACATTGACCTAAGCGGTTCCGGCAATTTCTCAAAATGTGCCCGTATCTCCTACAATAATTACATTGGGGTTTCTCCGGAATCTGGTATGGTCTGGCTCTGTGTTGATACTGTTGTTGTTGCTCTAAAGGATGTCTGGTAGGTCCTCTTTGTTGTGTCCTTACCGGCCCTTGTTGTGTCCTCAGTTGACCTCATTTTCCTTTACTAATGGTTTCTTGCAATCTGGTTTCGGTCAGCAACTCGGCATAAGAGATCCGAGACTGCGAGGTAGTGTAGTGTTGTAGCTCCTGAGTTAGTCCACGATGAAACCTCTTAGCTTTAGCCAAGTCATCTGGTATCAAAGCAGCGCCATATTTACTGAGGCGACTAAACTCAGCATCATACTCATCCACTGTTCTGTTTCCCTGCTCTAGGTGGAGAAACTGATCGTACAATGCATCTCTGACGGTGTCCGGGAAATACTTCCTTTCAAAGCACTCCAGGAACTGCTCCCAAGTTTGGTATGTACCCAACTGGCGCTCCATGGATTCCCACCAGTGATGAGCATTACCATCTAGAAGCGTCCTTACACCTATCATCCATAGTTCGGTAGGTAGCTGCGATGCCTCTAATAACTTTCGACTGTGAGTGATCCAGTTGGTAGTTTCCTCTGGGATCTCAATGCCTTTGTATGGCCTCAGACCCATATGTATAAAGTCTTTTACTGAACCAACTTTAGCTTGAAGTACTGGAGCTAATGCTTGAGCTGGTACAGTAGTCCTTGCAGCCATCCTTTCAAGTGCTACTAGGAACTCTTGTCTTTGTTCTGCTGCTTGCTGTCTCTGTTCTTGTATCATCATCTGGAAAAATTGGAACAGTTGAGCCTGGCCATCCTGCGGAGTTGATGGGACTGGAAGATTCCCATTAGGTGGAACGGAAAGATCAGATGGAACTGGATTGTGAATCTGTCCATCTGGTCCTGGAAATCTAGGAGTTGGTGAGGTCTCTCCTTGAGTCTGACCATTGACTCCAGGAGTTGTGTCATCATCTGTGACAGTACATCCCTTCTGCATCTCCATCTTTCTGCAGATGATGTACACAACATTCAGAAGGAGTACAGGAATCAAACAGGATGCAAGTATAAAATAGAAATATAGAAGCATGAAATACGCTGGGAAATTTTCCGCGTAGTCAAAATCCCCAACATACATGAAATCCTTTCCCTGTGTAAACAGGCTTCTAGATAGTTGACGTAAAATCGGTTGATAAGCTTCCTGCGCAAAGCAGAGCTTCAAGATAATTTGGCGTAAAGTAGAGATTCAGAGCTGTCTGCGTAAAGCAGAGAGTTGAGAAAATTTTGGCGTAAAGTAGGTTTTCAGAATTATCTGGGTAAAAATTTGCGTAAAGGGTTGATTGCGTAAAGTTGGTGTGTAAAAGATCGACTGCGTAAAGATATGCTGCGTAAAATCTGCCTGTGTAAAAGTTATGTGTGCGTAAATTCTGCGCATAAAGTCTTGCTACACTTTCAGCATAAAGCTCGCGTGAAAGGTCTGTGCGTAAAAGTTGATACATAAAATCTGTGTGTAAAAAAAAATCTAACATACGTTGTGGCGTAAGGTTTGTACGAGGAACTCATCATGAGTTGGTCAGTCAAATCAGTGAACCTGACATCTGACAAAAGCACTGTACGATAATCAAGATGACGGCTGTGATGATGATTTGCACAGAGACCCAGGTTGTCGTACAAGTCGTTTTTACGCATTTAGAAGGAGAAAAAGTTGAGGCTTCAGAATACGCTGTCTACAGGAATGAGTTTTTACGCTCAAGGTGAGACAAAATCAGACGCCACGTCAAAAGCTATTTCTGCACAGGGCTCGAGGCATATCTCTGCATTTAATGCAAGAGATTCAGTTTTAACTAGTCATGACTGGGAAAACTAAGGTTGTGACAAATACGCTCACATCCTATCCTTACATTTTACGCCTAATCAGCTGCTCTACGCTGGTTATCTACTATTAAGGAATCATTAAGTTTACGCTGGGATAGTTTACCTACATGGCTTTGCATAACGTGTCCTATAGATTGAAAAGACTAAGGAAACGTAGTTTAGCAGTTGTCATATCTGCAGCGTAAAGTAAACAATCTTCTGCATAGTTTGGTTTTTATGCCAACAGATTGGTTACTCTATATAAATAGAGGTCCCTAGTCTCAGCGTAAAGGGTTCCTGGCATAAAAACTTAAGGAAGAATGAGGTTTCAGTCAAGTATGGATGAGATCCTTATACTCTATTCCTATATGCAGGCTTGTTTGGTACAGTTACGTAACCAAGACAATATATTCTGGACCTGCATGGGCCACAACTAAAAACATGTCACGTCCAGTCCCAAAATACGTAGGACTAGGAATACGTAACACGCCCAGCCGTATGTATACGAACTTCAATATATGGAAATCATATACACACGTACGCTGTAAATGAATATGCAATCCACCAGTGGTAATATACTGCCACAACAAGTCACACACAATCTATATCTCATCCACAACCTAAATAATAAGTAGGAACAAAGACCTGAATAACAACTGAATATCCAAGAGGTGTATCACGTCTGTTAGTCGGGTGGAAACAAATCCACTACAAAACGACTATACCGAAGTAGTAACAAAATCTCTAAACAGTGGAAACAAGTCACAGCTACTCTAAGAGTAAGACCTCCTCAGTCTGGTAAGTAGAGTCAGGTCCAGGTCCGTAATCCTGTGGATACTCCTGCTCGTCCATATCTGGAAAGGGACCAGGTCCTCAGAGGGACGTAACAAGATACATAATAACATGCCAATAAGTACTGAAATATAAACATTCTATGGGTCGCCTAACAGTTTAAGTGAATGCAATTTGAGAACAACTTTCCAACACGTGGGCTATCTAGCCATAAATGGGATTGGCATAATTCTCACGGAGAATCAGGCCATCAGCATACCGTCTTTTGAAAGGAAGAGGCCGCCTGCAATATATATAGTGGTCAGCACCGCCCATATCTCCAGCGGAGCTTCTGGGTTACGAGGGAAAAATTGTAAAGGAGCCCAAACGCCTTACTTGTTGTTCTTCCCACCCCATGCTCTAAGCATGCCATATCCATGACACGATTTGGTTCATAACCTATCTTTAGTACAATAGCCCAATCCTACAACCAAACAAGGACAAGGATTTGACCACCGTACTACAATAGGCTATGTCCCTGAACCACTAATAACTGCTGAGTCTTCTAGCATACAAAGTTTCTATCAGCAGTCATCCCTAACGCACGGCTCATACGTATAGGAGGCCAGACCTGTCACGCAGTACATGATCTATATGAGACTCACAACTCGTGTAACAATTGTGTCACAACCAATGAAACTACTGATGCTATATGATACTGGGGTGGTCTCATAAAATAGGTCCAAAATCTATATAAATAAACATCTATGTAAGCAGAAATAAATATACATGCATCAGTTGGAATGTAAATAATCAGTACAATGGCAAGGTATACTTGCCGAGCAAAGTTCTGTATAGCACGTCCAAATAGTGTTAAATTTTTAGTAAGAAGAAGAAGAAGTGCGTTAGGATTTGGAGGAGTTGTAATATATATAGTGATAAGAGGCGGTGGGGAAACTTAGTGTTTAAGAAACTACTGCTGCTGCTGTTTTCTTTTCATTGGTTTAGGGTTTGATTAAGGGGTGCTTAGTAATTACAGGTAAAGAGGCGGTGGGTTGCTGCTGATATTTTTCTCCACACGAGCGGAGGAGAGGATTAAGCGGTGGAGTTCTGTTTTACGCGCGGATCAGTGGAGGTTTGCTTTACGCACGGAGCGAAATTTAGGCGGTGGTGGAGTTTACGCTTGGGTTTTGTTTTACGCGTAGAGAAAGAGAAGCAAAGTGGGCTTTTGCTACTGCTGCTGCTGATATTTACGCGCGGTTGATAGAAAATTATACGCGGGGTGATTAACGGGTTTGGGCTAATGGTTGCGGGTTTCGGTTTGATATCCAATAGGAATTATATATATACACATATCTATTCACAAAAAATTCTAAGAATTTTATCGGTACACACCATTAAGCTAACAACTGTCCAAAGTGTCATGCCCCAGTCCCAAAATACGTAGGACTAGGAACACGTAAGCATGCCAGCCGCATGGATATGGCAACTCCAATATATGGAAACTATAACCCATACGTACGCTGTAATATGAATATAAACTCACATGTGGTATATATAATGTCACAAGTCACAGTATGCTAATCTCATCCACACAACAAGTCATAGAAAAGAAATACTAAACTAGAATAAGGAGTCTGAAATATCCAAAATAATAGTCGGGTGGAGACAAATCCACTACCAAAGACTATATCCAAAACTAAAATGAGAGAGGAGTATAAAGTCTCCAATATAAAATAATGTGAAGACAGAAGTGTATCAGCTAAAAAGAATCCATCGCTAGATGTACTCAAAGATGCTCAGAAGGTAAGACCTCCTCGGCAGAAAGTAATGCGTCAGGTCCAGGCCCGTACTCCTGCAAATACTTAAGAGCAGATACACCTGGCAGAGGACCAGGTCCTCAGAGGGACGTAACAAGATACAGAAAAGCGAGCCAACTTGAATACAGTAAACATGCATATAATTTGAAAATAAATAAGTACGCTGTACAAGACAATCTATATGAATGCAAATGAGGACAACTTTTTGACGTATGGGCAAGGGTAGGCTACTCGATCTACCTCACAACTCACACACACGTCAATGGACATCAGAAATCGATATACCGCGGGGGTAGCGACCAGCGAGACTCCAGAAATCGACATACCGCGGGGGTAGCGACCAGCGCGACATACGCCCGTAGTGTAAACTATATACTACGGTTTACCAGAGTGGTTAAAAGCCCATACGCCTAATGATTGTCCTCTCATGATACTAGGTGCCATGTGTGTGTCAACATATCTAATATATAGTAATGACTGAAAGAAACTACATATGCAATAAATAAACAGAAATACAATAAATATAAAGAAATATACTAAGTATGCAAAATACTGTAAGCAATTTGGCAAGATATCTTGCGTGGCAAGAAAGCTACAAAAATGTAATGTCCCGCTGTCAACACCAAGAGTCAGAAGCTACGGCCTCAGAATGAACGTCTCCGGATGCTGAAATAAACATCACCAACGTTCCCAGAATAAGCAAAATAGCTAAAAAGCACATCCCTTTCGTCTAATTTAGACACAAGGGCAAAACGGTAATTTCGGGTAAAAGTGGGGTCCACGTGTGGCCCACTTTGCACCGAAAAGCGTGCCGAGGGTAACAGTCTCTAAATGGTACAAACTATAGGTCAAACAACTCTAAATGTCAATACGAACCCAACAGTATGTCCAAATGTGGATTCTGATGGGCCGAACACAATTTTGTCCCAAAAGTCAATGTGGGATCCGCCAATTGGCAATTTGGTCAACCGTCTCAGAATTGCGTGAAAATTGGGTCACAGGACCAGCGCGTTACCACGAGTCCAGTGGCGCAAGTTTTGTCGCAATATGACAAGCGTGCACAAAATACGCGCGAGTCCACAAAAGTTGCGATACGGGGTGTGTCCGCGGATACGGCCTGATTTCGGCACGCACACGCATCCGAATCAGTTCCCACGAATTTTTACGTGTCCGGTTATGCTGCGTGCACCGTTCGGTACACTTGGTACACGGCGACGCGGTCCCGTTTGGCGGGGCGCGCTCCGTTTCACAACTTTTAGAATTCTGGAAAAAGTGGGTTCGCGGAGTTTTGTGACGAATTTAATTCTGTCCACAGCAGCTAATAATCTAGGGTTATTTAACAAAAAATAAACTAGGTCAAGTGTTCTACACATATAAAAAAGAATCACCGAATTCGGATCTCTGTGGTGGGAGATACGAACTCGGCAACATGGGTGGTCACCGCAGTTTTCTGCGATCCCAGAATTCGGTCTGCTCGCGCCAACTTGGGCGCTGTTTTCGCCTATGGGTACACGTTGTTCGAGGTCTGCTATTATACAAATGTGGGAGAGGGTTAAAGGGTGAGCATACCGGTGAAGACAGAACGGCGTTTGGTTGAGCGAGTCGACGGAAAACAACTCCGGAGCGAAGGTACCTCGTGTGGGAATCTGCAGTGCGCGAGGTCGGGGTCGTCGGGATGGTTTGGACGGCCTGGCGGGGTTCTTTGGCTGCGGTGGCGGCTCTAGATGAGAAGAGGAGGGTCTGGAGATTTTAGGTTAGGGTTTTATGAAATTATATATATATATATATATATATATATATATATATATATATATATATATATATATATATATATAATAGGGAGAGAGAATGGGATGGAGGCGGGTCCGAAGGGGGGGGGGGGGGCGCTGTGGGAATAAAAAGGGGGGGGGGGGAGGTTTCGGCTGTAGCATGTTGCTTAAGGATGCTAGCAAATTTGCTAGCTTTTGCTAGTTGGAATTGCTAAGTGGAATAGTAAAGTTAGTATTATTAGTATTATTATTATTAGTATATTATTAATTATTTCTTTATACTTTCTTTTCTTCTTCTTAAATATATATATATATATATATATATATATATATATATATATATATATATATATATATATATATATATACTCACAAGAAACTTATAGATTAGAATAATGCACACCGTTAGGCTAGCAACTGCTCAAGGGGTCTCCTACATGAAATAAATTCCGAAAAATTTCTAATGGTCCCATAAATCCTCTAAGTGCCCGAACACCTAAAATAAAAAATTATTAAAAATCTATTTCTCCTATTTAGCACATAATTACTATAATTAAATTATTAATTAATAAAAAAATAATAAATACAATTTTTTTTTGAAAATAGGGGTTTTACATTCTACCCAACTTACAAAAATTTAGTCCTCGAAATTGACACTAACCCATATTCATAATGATAACTATAGCTACTACACTACATTGGTATCTAGCAGGACTCCTAAAACTCATGGTCTGCCATTCTAACACTTCCTCATCTATTGTCCATATACTATTTTATCATCCTCTATCTCGTCTACACTACCCAACTTACAAGAATTCTACTAGTGGTCACCTTCTTTGAAGCTATTGTCTATGTTTGTAAGGCAAATATACTTTATTGGGTCGAGAATCTTGGGATACCTGTCTAGAATCTCATAACTATGACTTTTTCCATAACCGTCAAGTATCATAGTCTAATACTGCCACGCCACCTGGCCAGTATGGCTGCAAGTAATTCGACTACTCTACCATAATCGTCTGGCTGCAACTGTCGCTACATCGCCAGCGATTTGTCATAGTCATCAGTTCGTAACAAGTGCCTTCAACTCTTTCCTAGGCATAGTCTAAGTTTTTAGGGAGACACTTAAGGTCTTGACTAACTATTAGGGCTATGATCTAGCTCAAGTGATCTAACAATTTCTACTAGGCTACATGGTGCTACTTAAGGGTTAAACTAATAAAGAATACAGATTTTGCTATAGTGCATATACATATTAAGAACTCATCCTTAGTTATCAAGCATTACTAACACATTTATGTTTTAACTAACAAAATAGGGGTGAGGTTGATATGAATCAAACAATTCATAATGGCACGAAAGATACGACTATGATAGGAAGAGTTAAGCACGAGATAAGAAACGAATATAAAAGGAAAAAATGAGTCACCCAAGAGGGCGAGATAAGGATAGGGGAAGAATAATACTACTGCTACTCACGTCATCCATTAGCATCGCGTGTATGCCACCTGGATAAAATATACATACATCCTCATAACTGCTAGACTACCATATATATAATTCTACATCTATTTGTACATCTAAGATCTTGTGTCACAATGGGGTTATGAGTATGCAAAGTCAATTATAACTAAAAGGTCGTACATGTATCTACGGCTTCTTGTGTCTGCTCTCCCATACTTGTCATAATGAGTGCTTGGCCTTGTCCTTGGTTGTTCAACTGGGGTCTAGTCCCCTCCATTTGTGCAGACTGTAGAAGCAGTGGCGGGTCCCTTTGGTCTTCTATACTTGAGGGTGTATGCGGTGTTCCTGATTCTAATGCCATAGACCTCTGGTTCTGCTGAGGACATCTTCGGGTTTGATGGTGACTTGATCCACATATCATGCACAGCCCCAATCGACGATGACAGTCTCTATGAATATGACCTATCTTACCACAAAAATAACAAGTACGGGGGTCCTTGGTTGGATATGGTACGGCATTATCTGGTTGCTGGCGTGTCAAAGGGTGTCAAAAGGGTCCTCCTTGCTGTGTCCTTACTGGTCCTTGATAAATTCTTTGTTGAATTTTGTTCCCCTTGCTGATGGCCTCCTGGATCCTGGCCTCTGTCAATAGCTCGGCATAAGAGATCCGGGACTGGGAGCTAGTGTAGTGCTGGAGCTCCTGAGTCAGCCCGCGGTGAAACCTCTTAGCCTTCTCCAAGTCATTAGGTATTATGACTGTGCCATACTTACTGAGACGGCTAAACTCTGCGTCATACTCATCAACCGTCTTGTCCCCTTGCTCTAGATGGAGGAACTGATCGTACAATGCGTCCCTTACAGTATCCGGAAAGTACTTCCTCTCAAAGCACTCCAAGAATTGTTCCCAAGTCTGACGCGTACCCAACTGGCGCTCCATTGATTCCCACCAGTGATGCGCGTTGCCTTCTAACTGAGTCCTCACGCCTATCATCCATAGGTCAGAAGGTAATTGTGATGCCTCTAACAACTTCTTGGTATTGGAAATCCAGTTCGTGGTCTCCTCTGGACTTTCATTGCCCTTATATGGCTTAGGGCCCATCTGCACAAAGTCCTTGACTGAACCAACCCGAGCTTGTGGTACTGAAACTAGTGCCTGGGTTGGTGCAGGGGCTAGTGCAGCCATTCTCTCCAGTGTTGCCAGAAATTCTATCCTCTGCTCTGCTGCCTCTGTTCCTGTATTACCATCTGGAAGAATTGGAACAGCTGTTTCTGGCCATCCTGCGGTACTAGTGGAGCTGGAAAAGTCCCGTTAGGTATCGTGGAAGGGGTTGATGGAATTGGATTGCTAGTCAGTCCATCCGGTCCGGGAAGAAGAGGAGTCGTTGAGGTCACTCCTGGTGATTGGTCGTCGTCCCCTGGAGACGTGTTGTCCCCGGTGGCGGCATGCCCATTATGCAAATTCATCTCTCTGCAAGAGATGGACGAAGGATTAAGAAGAGTACACGAATCAAGCAGGATACAAGAACTTAAGTAGGACATGTTGGAAGGAAGGTAAGTTATAGTCAAGTGTGGATGAGATCTAAAATTCTAATCCTAGGTGCAGGCCCGCTCGGTACAGTTACGTAACCGAAACGGCTAACTCGACCTGCATGGGCCACCACAAAAATATGTCACGCCCCAGTCCCAAAATACGTAGGACTAGGAACACGTAAGCATGCCAGCCGCATGGATATGGCAACTCCAATATATGGAAACCATAACCCATACGCACGCTGTAATATGAATATAAACTCACATGTGGTATATATAATGTCACAAGTCACAGATATGCTAATCTCATCCACACAACAAGTCATAGAAAAGAAATACTAAACTAGAATAAGGAGTCTGAAATATCCAAAATAATAGTCGGGTGGAGACAAATCCACTACCAAAGACTATATCCAAAACTAAAATGAGAGAGTAGTATAAAGTTTCCAATATAAAATAATGTGAAGACATAAGTGTATCAGCTAAAAAGAATCCATCGCTAGATGTACTCAAAGATGCTCAGAAGGTAAGACCTCCTCGGCAGAAAATAATGCGTCAGGTCCAGGCCCGTACTCCTGCAAATACTCAAGAGCAGATACACCTGGCAGAGGACCAGGTCCTCAGAGGGACGTAACAAGATACAAAAAAGCGAGCCAAATTGAATAAAGTAAACATGCATATAATTTGAAAATAAATAAGTACGCTGTACAAGACAATCTATATGAATGCAAATGAGGACAACTTTTCGACGTATGGGCAAGGGTAGGCTACTCGATCTACCTCACAACTCACACACACGTCAATGGACATCAGAAATCGACATACCGCGGGGGTAGCGACCAGCGAGACTCCAGAAATCGACATACCGTGGGGGTAGCGACCAGCGCGACACACGCCCGTAGTGCGAACTATATACAACGGTTTACCAGAGTGGTTAAAAGCCCATACGCCTAATGATTGTCCTCTCATGATACTAGGTGCCATGTGTGTGTCAACATATCTAATATATAGTAATGACTGAAAGAAACTACACATGCAATAAATAAACAGAAATGCAATAAATATAAAGAAATATACTAAGCATGCAAAATACTGTAAGCAATTTGGCAAGGTATCTTGCCTGGCAAGAAAGCTGCAAAAATGTAATGTCCCGTTGTCAACACCAAGAGTCAGAACCTACGGCATCAGAATGAACGTCTCCGGATGCTGAAATAAACATCACCAACGTTCCCAGAATAAGCAAAATAGCTAAAAATCACATCCCTTTCGTCCAATTTGGATACAGGGGCAAAACGGTAATTTCGGGTAAAAGTGGGGTCCACGTGTGGCCCACTTTGCACCGAAAAGCGTGCCGAAGGTAACAGTCTCTAAATGGGATAAACTATAGGTCAAACAACTCTAAATGTCAATACGAACCCAACGGTATCTCCAAATGTGGATTCCAATGGGCTGAACACAATTTTGTCCAAAAAGTCAACTGTGGGGCCCGCCAATTGGCAATTTGGTCAACCATCTCAGAATTGCGTGAAAATTGGATCACAGGACCAGCGCGTTACCACGAATCCAGTGGCGCAAGTTTCGTCGCAATCTGACAAGCGTGCACAAAATACGTACGAGTTCCACAAAAATTGCGACACGGGGTGTGTTCGCGGATACGGCCTGATTTCGGCGCGCACACGCATCCGAATCAGTTTTCACAAATTTTTATGTGTCCGGTTACGCTGCGTGCACCGTTCGGTACACTTGGTACACGGCGGCGCGGTCCCGTTTGGCGGGGCGCGCTCCGTTTCACAACTTTTAGAATTCTGAAAAAGTGGGTTCGCGGGGTTTTGTGATAAATTTAATTCTGTCCACAGCAGCTAATAATCTAGGATTATTTAACAAAAAATAAACTAGGTCAAGTGTTCTACACATATCAAAAAGAATCACCGAATTCGGATCTCTGTGGTGGAAGATACGAACTCAGCAACATGGGTGGTCACCGCAGTTTTTTGCGATCCCAGAATTCGGTCTGCTCGTGCCAACTTGGGCGCTATTTTCGTCTATGGGTACACGTTGTTCGAGGTCTGCTATTATACAAATGTGGGAGAGGGTTAAAGGATGAGCATACCGGTGAAGACAGAACGGCGTTTGGTTGAGCGAGTCGACAGGAAACAACTCCGGAGCGAAGGTACCTCGTGTGGGAATCTGCAGTGCACGAGGTCGGGGTCGTCGGGATGGTTTGGACGGCCTGGCGGGGTTCTCTGACTACGGTAGCGGCTCTAGATGAGAAGAGGAGGGTATGGAGATTTTAGGTTAGGATTTTATGAAATAATATATATATATATATATATATATATATATATATATATATATATATATATAATAGGGAGAGAGAATGGGATGGAGGCGGGTCCGCAAGAGGGGGGGGGGGGGGCACTGTGGGAATAAAAAGGGGGGGGGGGGAGGTTTCGGCTGTAGCATGTTGCTTAAGGATGCTAGCAAATTTGCTAGCTTTTGCTAGTTGGAATTGCTAAGTGGAATAGTAAAGTTAGTATTATTAGTATATTATTAATTATTTCTTTATACTTTCTTTTCTTTTCTTTTCTTATATATATATATATATATATATATATATATATATACTCACAAGAAATTTATAGATTAGAATAATGCACACCGTTAGGCTAGCAACTGCTCAAAGGGTCTCCTACATGAAATAAATTCCGAAAAATTCCTAATGGTCCCATAAATCCTCTAAGTGCCCGAACACCTAAAATAAAAAATTATTAAAAATCTATTTCTCCTATTTAGCACATAATTACTATAATTAAATTATTAATTAATAAAAAAATAATATATACGATTTTTTTTTTGAAAATAGGGGTTTTACACAAAGAGTCTCCTATATGGAATAAATTAAAATTTTTTTATAATGGCTCCATAAGTCCCCTAAATGCTCAAATACCTCTAAATAAAATCTAATAAAATATATTATCTTTATTTAGCTCACATATACTATAAATAAATTACATAAATAGAGAAATACGGTTTTC
Source organism: Iris macrosiphon (assembly GCA_036927795.1). Classification (NCBI taxonomy): domain Eukaryota; kingdom Viridiplantae; phylum Streptophyta; class Magnoliopsida; order Asparagales; family Iridaceae; genus Iris; species Iris macrosiphon. Next base: position 95,361,605 of record JAYESA010000006.1, read on the forward strand.
AAGATTATGGTTCTTACATCTAAGTTGCTCCTATTTATATCTATCATGTTGGTGGGCTATATGTATATCCAAGTTGCTCCTATTTATAGCACTTGGAACATCCAAGTTGCTCCTATTTATATGCTTCTTTTTGGTGGCCGCATGGGCTCCTTCAACAAAATGCGGTTGCAGTTGTAGGCGCATACTATGGGCAGATTGTCACGTGTATATCCTTAACAGGATGTAGTTCCAACCGTGGGAGCGAGTCCAGGTCGAGTTTCTACGTGGACATTTGTTGCGATTTGCTGTTGCTGAAGATCTGGACGATTCTCGTCGTTTGTGTGCGTGACTTGGTCAGCTTGACACGTGGCTCGTACTTAGTTGGAGAGAATTACTTTAGTCGCAACATGAAGATTTTGTCTCAGGGAACCCTGCCATGTTGGACGCATGAGTATGGGATACAAGGGACGCATAGAACGCCTGGGCCAAAGACCCATGGGGCCAGAGATGCATGGAGTCTGGGATGCATGTGGCCTCGTACAAGTGGCGTTTCACGCCTGTCAGGAGTAAAGTTTATGCTGATGTGAGGTTCTGTCATTTAGCGTACTCACGTCTTTCGAGCAGTTTAGAAAGTTATTTTTCCTTGGCCGCATGATCATTCTGTGGCCTAATTTTTTAGTTGGTCTTTGGGGCGCATGTTTGTTGGACACATGGATCTAAATTTTTTATGCTTCTACACTGAGTTGCTTTCATGGCATTGCTGGACACTAATTCTTCTTATTCAGGTATACTTAGAAGTTACCTTCTTCACTGTTCCTCCGTAGTTTATTTTCTATTTTAGATAGTTCATAGTTAGTATTGTGGATGTATTTAGATGTGTTATATGTATAGTTGTTATAACTTGGACAACGTATACGTATTTAAGCTAGACTGGTACGTAGCTGGCCATTCCCACGTGGTCTGGTTTCGCGTATTTTGGGACTGGGACGTGACATAGTTTTTGTGGTGGCCCATGCAGATCGAGTCTTTTTAAACTATACAAAGTCGTGGTAGTATCTTGGTTAGTCGTACTATTACGAGCATGCGACCAATTAAGAAATAGGATTTGAGAATACATCTACAGCTAGGATTATAAGTTTAACTCGGATCCTTCCAGCATGATTGTTTTCATACTACTTTCTTTCTCAACATGATTGCATTCGTGTTCCTTCCTTCCCGTGATTTGATTGAACCTTTCTCTATTGATTTCTTCATTAATTCTTCTCGTTGATTTTGCTGAGGTTGTTGGAAAAAATCTCATGGATTTGTCCAAGGACAAGTTCGAGAACCTATGTTATCTGCCGAGGCAGACATGCACTACAAACATCTATTGAATTATGAAATAAGGAGTTTTGCAGCCAGATGCGTGCTGATGAGGCAGACTCCAAGTAACGTGATCATGAAAGTATTTGGTTCTCGAGTTTTACCTAAACTACGTCGTATGTATCTAGATTGGCTTTATACTGTTCTTAAAAATCTTTCGACTATTTTCTTGTTTTGGTTGACCCTAACCTTGGTTGATACAAGTATGGATTGTTCGACCCAACCTTAGGACCTAGCTATCTTTCAATTAACCAATGACTGGAGTAGAAAACCCTATAGACGAATTTCTTAGTAAAGTTGGATAGGATAATTTGTGTGATTATGGTGCACATATGATATAGCAAGTGTGATAGTTTGAGATATGCCTATAGTAAGTACTAGGTTAAGAAAATCTTTATTAACCTTAGCTATCCCAAACTTACCAAAGATACTTGTGGAAAGTTCGACACAAGAATCTCAAGTAATCAATTAGTTGACCTATACATGAATTGTGATGAAATAGATAAACCAATACCTAAGAGATTTTAAGGAAAGTACATATATATGATGAATATGGATTATTAAGATTAGATGCATGGTTAAAGGTTGAATCGCAATCTAGGAGATTTAGCAATAGAAGCTATATACACACTTTAGTAAACAACATGTGATTGATAAAAATTATGTATGAGGCTAACTATTAGGTTATGGCTAGAGGAATTCATAGATAATCTAGACTTTGAGACCATAAAAGTTCAAAATTTATAAGTGGCGTAAAGTAAATTGAAACCAGGATTACCTTGAACAATGTGATGAGATTACTAGGAGTGAATGACTTAAGCAAGTTAGGGGTCTACAAGTTCAACCCAAAGGGCTAGACTCAAGAAAGAATAAGGAGAGTAGAACGAGGAAATGAAGAGTGCAAGTTTTGTGAAAAATAAGAAAAATGTTAGAAAATTGATATGTCCTGTAAATATGTTGGTAAGGCAATAAAAGAAGTTGTACCATGGATTATTTTGAGTATCATGATTAAGATTATGTTAGAAAACTTTCAAGAATCAAATAGGAAACATAATAACATAAGATAAAAAGGAAATAAATTTTCAAGGTTGGAATGTGAGAATAAAATAGAAGTGAAGCATCCTTAAAGAGATTGATAAATTGTACCGAGGGTTAAATTGTAAATTGTGGATAATTTTTTTTTTTTGGAAACGAAGTTGTTTCATAAACGGAGGAAAATGTCAGAAATTAAATGCTATGTTAAATTTTTAAGGATCAATGATGGTTAGAGACCTTGGTAGATTCCATTCTTCGTATTTTAATATATGCCATGTTGTTGAAAGTGATATGGAGGAAACCAGGTCATAAGATTGAGTGAACACGTTGGAAAGAAGATAAGATATAGGGATTATAAGGTGATATAAGTTAGATACTGGCCTTGATTATTAGCTAGACGTATTTTAGGAATCACGGTATCCCAGGAAACTAGAATAGATAAACCTATACCCTAGTTGAGCATGAGTTCATCGCCTTAGCCAGATGGATCACCCAAGCCCAAGATTGTTCTAGTAACCTGGTCATGCCCCAGTCCTAAAATACCGAGGGACTAGACACGTGATAATGGCCAGCAGCACACACCGATGGGCAAACCCAATTTAATGGACCCATCATGGTGTACTTAAGCTGTAAAACAACAAAAGGGGCTATGGTACTAATCTCATCCACAGAAATAAATACAAACAATATGAAATATAAAGCAACATCAAGTCTCAATAAAATATATCTCAGGGAACAACCCGATAATGAGTTTGGTACATCAGTTCAATAAACAAGAAATAAGAGACTAACAATAGATATAACTGAGTATAATAACCAGATACTCAGGAGAAATCCTTGGTGATCATCTCGTCCTCGGGTTGTGGTACTGCTCCAATGTCTGCTCCTATCCCGTACACCTCGGGGTAGATCTCCTCTGCTAAACCTGGGGACATAATCCGGATTTCAGGTCCTCAGGGGACATAGCAAGGTACAAGAATAACTCAAGCCAAATCAAATGTAGTACAATAATAAATGAATCAATAGGGTAAACTATGTAACCAGCTATGTGATATGCAAATGAGAGCATTAATCATACTCAGGCTGAGACTACTATAGGCTCTGTGTCGGGGAAACCCATAGCAGCATTTTCTCGAAGGGCCATTACATGTGCCAAAGCTCTGTGTCAAAGTCTAAGGCACCTCCAGATCACTATATATATAAAATATAATCAACCTTTAGTATGGTAAGTCTCTTCCCACCCAATGTAATCACACGTCTCATGTCCACGACGTCTCATGTCCATGTCACGCAAGATTATGACCTCTAACTGATGCAGCGAGTCATAATGACAGCTAAGCATATGCAATATCTATGTCACGAATCCTGTAACCTATACATAATCACCATGAATATCTCAAGAAGATTCTGTCTCATGAACAGTGTCAAGTGTCTTATGGTATGACGTACTTGATGATGCAAGCACGAAAAATGTATAGGGTCTCGATATCCATCTCTAGGTGACGTTACACAACTCCGCTTACGGCGTTGACACCCGAATATTATTCGGACGTTAAGTAATGTCACACGATCCTAGGTTGAACATATATATCACAGAAATAGATCAAGAGAATAATATGAAACAAATTACTGCAAGTATGGCAAGGTACACTTGCCTGGGATTTGGTTTCCAACTTTTGCTTCAGTATCCGCGGAACCTGTAGGTACTCCTTCGGTTGCTGAAATAATCATTACCATCATGTTCAAAATATATCAAATAGCTCGAATTGCCTGTCCATAAGTCCAATTTGGACACAGGGACAAAAGTGACAGTTTCTGGTCAAAGCGGGGTCCACATGTGGCCTGCTTCGCACCAAAAACCGTGCCAGAGACAATGTTCTCCAAATTCGTCAAACTTAGTGTCTACAAGTCCAGAACGACGATACGAACCCAACGGAATATCCAGAAATGGATTCCGATGAGCCGATCACAAAACCGCCCGTCAAGTGGAGCCGTAGGGCCCACGATACGGGATTTTGTCAACGTTCTCAGAATCGAACCAAACTTGGATCATAGGACCAGCGTATCACTATGAGTCCGATGGTGCAAGTTTCGTTTCGAAATGGCGAGCGTACACGAAGTTACAACGAGTTTCAGAATAGGGCCGATACGGGGTCTTGTCGACGGATACGCGTTGATTCCGGTGTGCACGCACATCCAAATCAACTTCTGCGAAATTCCACACGTCCGTATTGACAGCATGCACCTTTCGGTAAAGTTCGCACACGACCAAGTTGCCTCGTTTAGCGGGGCGCACCCAGTTCCGAGAAAATCAAGATTTTAAATAACCAATATTTTGGTCATTTTTACCTACGAATAACATGCAAATTATAGCTCAATAAATTAAACTAAAAACATGATTTAAAACTTGGTTAGGTGGTCTAAATAACTGTTCAGGTGGATCTTGAAAATATTTAGCAAGTTGGTCGTAAAACGATCGTGAACTAGGGAGTTCAGGACAAATTCTGAATTTTCAGAAATAGGGAATTATTTTTCTGTTTTTGTGTCGCAATTTGCGACCGACACAGGATGCAATACCCCGAACGATTTGTACGGGTTTTGAGAGGGTCACGAGGTCTACGCGTATGATTCGACAGAATGAAAAATGGATCGATGTACAGAGAGAAACACAAGTTAGAAGGGGGATACCTCGCGGATGCTGTTGACGCGATAGGAGGTGGCGCGACGGAGCACGATCGGCGGCGACGGGTGCTGGAGGTGGAGCGGCGCTGGGAGAGGAATAGGCGGTGGCGACGGGTGAACGGCTGCGGGGATCGCGACGGTTGGCCGGCAGTTAGGAATTCGAACGGGCGGCCGGTTAGGGATCGGGGTTAGGGGATTACTATAGCAAGGGTCAGGTCGGTTTCGGGTCGGGTTTGGATGCGGGTTCGAATCCGACCCACTAAGGTTTGGGTTGGGTTTAGGGTTGTCAGGTTCGGTTTATTTGAACCGGTTTAATAGTAAACCGGGTTGGTTTAATTCGGTTCAAGTTGGTTTATTTTGGTTTAATTAAAATCTATGTTTTTGGGTCTTTTAAAAATAGTTCTGGGGTCCAAAAAATTCTAGAAAAATTCCAGTATGACTATTTAATTATTTTACACCAAAAAATATTATTTTCATAATATTTTAATATTTAATAAAATCATAAAAAATATTTAATACCAGAAAACATTTATTTTAATTAGTAAAAATATCAGAAAAATTCCGAAAATTTATTTTTAAATTCTGAAAAATTCTGAGGGTTTACAATCTACCCCCTTAAGAGGATTGCGTCCTCGCAATCAAAGAATAACGAAACATAACCGGTCAGAAGAGATGATACGGTTGCAAAATATGTTCAAAGTACGACACAATCAAAGAATCATGACCAAAGAGAAATCGAAGGATGAGGGTTAAGCAAAACACATAGGGGAGGAATAAAACATTTCCCTAGGAAATGAGAGATATGTAATTCAAGAGGAATCTGGTTAGAGCAAAGAAAACTACAGTTTAGGAAAACTAGGTTATCAATTTTTAACAAGTTCAAAATTACTAGGTTTTAAGGTTAAGGATTGGACTAACAAGCACGTGCTAAAGCAATACTATGAGTAGATAGCTATGAATAACTTAAATCTTACTCGTATTTGCTACTCCAAGAGTCTGCGCGTCCTTTATTGTCATCGCAAAAGCTTGTCCGTGTCCTTGTGGTGGATTCCTCTGCTGCTACTGGGCCTGCTGGAAGAGTACTGCCTAGGGTGTCAAAGATGGCCTCGGCTAATACCCTCTTGGAGCTGGTGAGGCTTCTCGGTTAATCATCGGTGTTTCTCTTCGATGCATCGTACAATCTTTGGCTAAATGTTGGCTGGATCCGCAAATCAAGCATAGTCCCATTTTGCGTCTGCACTCGCTCTCATAATGGCCTCGCTTGCCACAATATTGACATGTAGGCAGGAATAAAGCTCTTGGTGCTGCTCTCTGTGGTGGTTTCCTCTGGGATCGCTTTGCAGCTCTTTCCTGTTGTGCTTGGTCTGGTGCTAATGCATGTGGCCGCTTCTGACTGGACTCTCACCTGGTGACGTGCTCCATGCATCGGGCTGCAGCAAGGACATCCGTGTCTAAAGTAGTTGCAACGTAGCTGATTAATTTCTGTAGCTCAAAGCTAAGTCCGTAAAAGAACTTCGCTTGGCTTAGCTGGGCCTCTTGATGAACCTGCTGTTGGGCTCGCATCATTGCGTAGAACATTTGGAACATCTGATTTTCGTCCATAGGCTGTCCGGATGAAAAAATAGGCATCGGTGGAGTAAACTGCGGCGGGGGTGGAATATCATCTTGCCGAAATCTAGAAGCATGCTGATTTGCTTGACTGCTCTGGTGAGTGGAGGGATCTCCACTTAATGGTGTCACTCCATCTTCTTCGTAGGTGGCTACAACACCTTGTGGTGTTCCTGCAGGAGTTTCGTCGCTTGCTGGTGGATCCATTACTCTGCATCCAAAATAAACTATAAGAGACGCACAGAGGAATCAAGGCAGGATGCAAGTCAAGAAATTAATTCGAATCCGATATAGATATCAAGAACGATTCAATCAAGTGGATGAGATCCTAAAACTTATCCTATCCTTATTGTAGGCTTGCTCGATTCCTAAGTTGAAACCGAAGCAATTTAGTCGTTGACCTGCATGAGCCACTAAAAAAAACTATGTCACGCTCCAGTCCCAAAATACCGAGGGACTAGACACGTGGCAATGGCCAGCAGCACACACCGATGGGCAAACCCAATTTAATCGATCCATCAGGGTGTTCTTAAGTTGTAAAACAATAATAAGGGGCTATGGTACTAATCTCATCCACAGAAATAAATACAAACAATATGAAATATAAAGCAACATCAAGTCTAAATAAAATATATCTCGGGAAACAACCCGATAATGAGTTTAGTACATCAGTTCAATAAACAGGAAATAAGAGACTAACAATAGATATAACTGAGTATAATAACCAGATACTCAGGAGAAATCCTTGGCGATCACCTTGTCCTCGGGTTCTGGTACTGCTCCAATGTCTTCTCCTGTCCCGTACACCTCGGGGTAGATCTCCTCTCTAAACCTGGGGACATAATCCGAATTCCAGGTCCTCAGGGGACATAGCAAGGTACAAGAATAACTCAAGCCAAAGTAAATACAGTACAATAATAAATGAATCAATAGGGTAAACTATGTAACCAGCTATGTGATATGCAAATGAGAGCATTAATCATACTCAGGCTGAGACTACTATAGGCTCTGTGTCGGGGAAACCCATAGCAACATTTTCTCGAAGGGACAGTACATGTGCCAAAGCTCTGTGTCAGAATCTAAGGCACCTCCAGATAACTATATATATAAAATATAATCAGCCTTTAGTATGGTAAAAGTCTCTCCCCACCCAATGTAATCACACATCTCATATCCACGACGTCTCATGTCCATGTCACGCAAGATCATGACCTCTAACTGATGCAGCGAGTCATAATGATAGCTAAGCATATGTAATATCTATGTCACGAATCCTGTAACCTATACAGAATTACCATGAATATCTCAGGAAGATTCTGTCTCATGAACAGTGTCAAGTGTCCTATGGTATGACGTACTTGATGATGCAAGCACAAAAAATGTATAGGGTCTCGATATCCATCATTAGGTGACGTTACACAACTCCGCGTACGGCGTTGACACCCGAATATTATTCGGACGTTAAGTAATGTCACACGGTCCTAGGTTGAACATATATATCACAGAAATAGATCAAGAGAATAATATGAAACAAATTACTGCAAGTATGGCAAGGTACACTTGCTTGGGATTTGGTTTCCAACTGTTGCTTCAGTATCCACGGAACCTACAGGTACTCCTCCGGTTGCTGAAATAATCATTACCATCATGTTCAGAAGATATCAAATAGCTAGAATTGCCTGTCCATAAGTCCAATTTGGACATATGGGCAAAAATGACAGTTTCTGGTCAAAGCGGGATCCACATGTGGCCCACTTTGCTCCGAAAAATGTGCCAGAGACAATGTTCTTCAAATTCGTCAAACTTAGTGTTTACAAGTCTAGAACGATGATACGAACCCAACGGAATGTCCAGAACTGGATTTCGATGAGCCGATCATAAAATCGCCCTTCAAGTGGAGCCGTGGGGCTCACGATACGGGATTTTGTTAACGTTCTCAGAATCGAACCAAACTAGGGTCACAGGATCAGCGTATCACTACGAGTCCGATGGCGCAAGTTTCGTTTCGAAACGACGAGCATACACGAAGTTACGAGTTTCAGAACAAGGCCGATACGGGGTGTTGTCGACGGATACGCCTTGATTCCGGTGTGCACGCACATCCAAATCAACTTTTGCAAAATCCCACACGTCTGTATTGACAGCGTGCACCTTTCGGTGAAGTTCACACACGACCAAGTTACCTCGTTTAGTGGGACGCACCCAGTTCCGAGAAAATCAGGATTTTAAATAACCAATATTTTGGTCATTTTCACCCGCGAATAACATGCAAATTACAGCTCAATAAATTAAACTAAAAACAAGATTTAAAACTTGGTTAGGTGGTCTAAATAACTGTTCAGGTGGATCTTGATAATATTTAGCAGGTTGGTCACAAAATGGTCGTGAACTGGAGAGTTCATGACAAATTCTGAATTTTCAGAAATAGGAAATTATTTTCCTGTTTTTACGTCGCGATTTGCGACCGACACAGGACGCGATACCCCGAACGATTTGTACGGATTTCGAGAGGGTCACGAGGTCTATGCGTATTATTCGACAGAACGAAAAATGGATCGATATACAGAGAGAAACGCAAGTTAGAAGGGGGATACCTCGCGGATGTTGTTGACGCGATAGGAGGCGGCGCGGCAGAGCATTGCCGACGGCGATGGGTCCTGGAGGTAGAGCGGCGCTGGGAGAGGAATAGGCGGTGGCGACGGGTGAACGGCCGCGGGGATCGCGGCGGTTGGCCGGCGGTTAGGAATTCGAACGAGCGGCCGGTTAGGGATCGGGGTTAGGGGATTACTATAGCAAGGGTCGGGTCGGTTTCGGGTCGGGTTTGTATGCGGGTCCGAATACGATCCACTAAGGTTTGGGTTGGGTTTAGGGTTGTCCGGTTCGGTTTATTTGAACCGGTTTAATAGTAAACCGGGTTGGTTTAATTCGGTTCAAGTTGGTTTATTTTGGTTTAATTAAAATCTATGTTTTTGGGTCTTTTAAAAATAGTTCTGGGGTCCAATAAATTTCAGAAAAATTCCAGTATGACTATTTAATTATTTTACACCTAAAAATATTATTTTCATAATATTTTAATATTTAATAAAATCACAAAAAATATTTAATACCAGAAAATATTTATTTTAATTAGTAAAAATCTCAGAAAAATTTCGAAAATTTATTTTTAAATTCTGAAAAATTCTGGGGGTTTACATAACCAAATATTGTAGTTCTTCATCAATCATATCACTATTCTTTCATATTATGAATACTTGTCTTATTTCGCAATCAAAATTTTATGATTTTGTAGCAACAAATCATTCCAAGGATGAAATTGAGTAGAATCTTTATTCCTTTTCTAGTCGTGCCATAATTTCGAGAACCAACCCTTTGGTTGGGGCCCCTTTTTGTGTATATGTTTATATTATAGTAGGTTATTAGTTCTTTTCTATTCTATTCTCTTGACCTAATCATTAACTTCGAACTATGACTTGATTATCCATACACCTTCTTTAATAGTGCCTTATCTTTGAATCCAATCCGATAAAATACTTCTTATCTTGGTCTACAAATTATTCTTTTCATGATTCCTCGATCTTAGTCATCCATATAATGCGATGGTCGAATTCCTCTATACCTCCTCGCCTCAGTTGTATCCTACCAATTCATTTCCTTCTGTCTTCAACAAGACAAAACCTATATAGGAGCATGTTGATCTGGTAATAAATTTTCTTAGAGAGTTGTTGATCCAATAGCACCACAGTAGTACCTAGGCTTCTTTTGTGATCCTTGACTACGGTCATAAGTTCCTAATATTCTTGTATTTTTATTGGAAATAGACATTCCCATAAATCTTGTAAGTGAGATCATGATAAGAAATTTTACTGCAAACCAATTTCTATAAGTTGGGTAGAATTTTGAGCTAAGTGTACCCTAGCTATGTGACGTCAACCTAGGATCCCATTAGTAACAACGTTCCCCATCCTTTAGAGAAACCGGTACGACTAGTCATATTTGATTTTCTTTCGAGATTGATTCTCTTATCCTGTTATATTGTGCTTTAATTTAATTTCGAGGTCGATTTTTTTATAAGTTGGGTAGAATATAAATCCCCTCCCTTATATATATATATATATATATATATATATATATATATATATATATATATGTCGGTCCATCCGGTCTCAGTCAACTTGATTTTGATAGTTTTAACTAAACCATGTATTGATATGTCACAAATTTGAAGACTCATCACTGCTGCTACATGCTGATTGTACTGCGTCTTTAAAACATAATTTTTTACTTTATTTGAGTATATGAGTTATGTACATCGAGTCGAATTGGCATAACCCAAATCTACTCAAATAAACCATCGAACCTATCCATCAAACCAGTCCAAATTCAAACCCAAACCTTACTAGAATAGGCAACCGAAATCGTGCCGAACTCGGAACGAACTCGGTCACCTATATATTATGAAATCAATCCAATTATTACACCCCTGATTTATTGGCCCAACATTCAAAAATTTGAATTAAAACCTACCCTAACTCTGTTTGCCAATACCCTATAAATAGGATTGAATTTCACACTCAACATCTCATCCAATTCTACAGTCTTCAATCCTTTAGTGAGCAAAATCTGAGCCTCAACTTTTTCATCTCCAAGAGCAACTCCTTAGCCTTCTAAGTGCCAAGTGCGGTCTCGGTCTAGAAGTCTACGAGAGTTGTAAAGAGCTTGGCTCAACCAGTTTCCTATCTCTCTCTCTCTCTCTCTCTCTCTCTTGCTGTGAAGTTGTAAGACTTTGGATCAAATCTCGTAGTTGTAAGAAGTTGTAAGCCTTCGGATCAAAGCTTGTGATTCACTATTGGTGATTATAGTGTATACAACTCCGAGCAAGAGTTCTCGGGCCTGGACTAGTCTTCTCAGAGGAAAACCATGATGAAATCTCGGTGTTTGTGTTTGCTCTCTCTTACTCTTACTGCTTTTTATTACTATCTTGCATATACACTGTTAATTGCTAGATGTCTTCACTCTGGTTAAATTTTATTTGGGTAGATTATTCTGCTGCACTCTATTCACCCCTCTCTAGAGTTGTCCTACGGTCCTTCAATTGGTATCAGAGCTAGTTTTCTTGATATTGGCTTATCATCCTAAGAGACTTATGACAACTGTTAGATCTATCCACACCAACAATGGTGAAGGCCAGTCCACAAATAGGTCACCCCTGTTTGATGGTACTAACTATACATACTGGAAGACACGTATGAGCTTCTATTTAAAGTCAGTTGATTTTGACCTATGGGCTGTTGTAGTAGAAGGATACAAGAAGCCACCTAGAATAGTTATAGATGACAACCTTATAGAAAAACCTTATGATAAGTACATAGACAATGAAAAGAAATAAGCTAGTCTTGGAGCTAAAGCTATTAACGCTCTATTTTGTGCTGTAGACAGAATTGAATTTAACATGGTCTCCACTTGTGGCAATTCGTACGAAGTTTGGAACTTCTTGAGGTCACTCATGAAGGAACCTCACAAGTGAATGAGTCAAAAATAAGCCGACTGACATAGGAATATTAAGCATTCAAGATGAAGAAAAATGAGACGATCACTCAAATGTTCACAAGATTCCTCGACATCTTCAACACTCTTATCTTCTCTTGGCAATGAGTATAGTAATCACGAGAAGATTCATATAGTACTCAGAGGACTTACCAAGAACTGGAATCCCAAGGCCGCTACAATCATAGAAGGGAATGATATCACCACGATGACCCTCGAGACGCTCATGGGCAAGCTGATGACTCACGAGCTGGATCGCTAGGAATTCGAAGATCCCACTCCAAAGAAAAAGACGATTGCTTTCAAGGCGCATCACAAGAAGGTCACCAACTACGACTCCGATGACGATGAATCTCAAGATGAAGAAGTTGCCCTAATCACCAGAAACTTCAAAAAATTTCTAAAGCTTGAGAGATCAAAGAATAAAGAGCTCAATGACAACAATGATGAAGAGCCTATATGTTACGACTGTAAGAAGATATGTCATATAAAGAAAGACTGCCCAACATTAAAGAAAAGAAATCGCCACGATCCCTCATCCAGAAGAACATCAAGAAAGTATGCAAATAATAGCATCTGGCATGGAAGTGAAGCTAGCGAATCCGAAGAGAAAAATCCTCGAGAAGCAGCAAACCTATGCTTCATGGCACTGACTAATCAGGTAATAGAAAAAAATTCTTATGATAATTTTATATTAGATGTGTTAGATAATGCCTTTAGTGATTTGCTTGATAATTTTAGAAAACTTAAGAATAAATATAAGCATGCTAGAAAATATATTCAAGATTATCAAACTGAGATAGAGAGACTTACATCTTTACTAAGTGAAGTAAAAGATACTTCTAACAATTCAGAAGAGAATTCTAGACTTAAGCTTAATCTCCACGAGGCACTTGCCAGCATTGACAAGAGCTCTCATGAGAATACTAAACTTAAGGAAGAACTCGAATCCAAGAAGAAGTATTCCATTGCTTGTAGAATAGATGCTCTTACTGCTAAATATGATGAAGTATATGCTACCTCTAAAATGTTAGAGATTAGATTGGATAAATAGTTTGAACAACCCCTACCCAACTTAACACGAGACACGTAGCAAACCAGATGAGCACTCACAGCTATGCTCCTACCTATAAGCATAATGCCTCATGCAATCATACATGCATAACACATTGTAACACTGCACACTATCATGCACATATAACTCAACATGTTTCACATAATCATGCATTCTACTATCCACGTAAACCACAAAAAACTGCTTCACATACTCATATCTATCATGCTACACCAAGCACCAACAACACATCTATATGTCACTATTGTGGTAAGAAAGAACACATATCTAGATTCTGTTGAACTAAAAAGTTAGTAGATATGAATATTTATGCATAGGTACCAAAGACTAACACAGTTGGACCCTCAAAGAAATGGGTACCAAGGGTTACATCTATAACTCATTTTGTAGGTGGACCAACCCTCTCATGCTAGAAGCAAGTGGATTCTCGATAGTGGTTGCTTACGACATATGACTGGTGATGCTAACCAATTTGCAACGCTATCGATGAAGAAAACATGATATGTCTCCTTCGGCAATAATCTCAGAGAATATATTATTGGTAATGGTAATATATGTATTCCTCCCTATCTTGTCATTAAAGACGTTTGTATAGTAATAAAATTAAAATATAACCTACTCAGCATCGCTCATCTAGCTGATCATGGTTATGGCATTAACTTCGTAAAAGATAAATGTTCCATATATGAAAGATTCACATGCAATGTTATCTTTGAAGGAATTAGGGAAGATAACATATATATATATTTATCTTGCAAAGGACACTAACAATACATGCAGATGTCTATACACCAACAAAGATGACAACCGACTATGGTACATGCGTCTGGGACACGCAAACATGGGCACTATTGCAAGACTGTCCACAAAAAAGTTGGTAAGAGACTTACCAGAGATTACTTTCAAGAAAGATATGGTATGTGCTGATTGTGAAAAGAATAAAGCTACTAAATCTTCCTTTAAGTCAATAAATGCTGTAAGTACCTCTAGACCACTACAACTCTTGCATATGGACTTATTTGAACCCGGTAGAGTCGCTAGTCTTGGCGGTAAGCTCTATGCTTATGTCATTGCTGATAATTTTTCTAGATATACATGGGTTTATTTTCTTGCAAACAAAAATGAAGCATTTTATGAATTTGTCACTTTTGCAAAAAGATTCAAAACGAAAAAAGGTTTCATGATTGTTCGTATCCGAAGTGATCATTGAGACAAATTAAAAAATAGTGATTTCAAAAGATTTTGTAATAAAATTAGTTTTTTTTTTGTAAATTTTCTTGTCCTAGAACTCCTCAACAAAATGGTGTTGTAGAGCGGAAGAATAGAACTCTTGACGATATGGTTAGATTCATGTTAAATCAGTATAACCTTCCGAAATATTTTTGGGTTGAAGCTGTAAGTACAACATGCCATGTTTTGAATATGGTGCTTATTCGACCTATTTCGAAAAAAATTCCATATGAACTTTGGTTTGGTAGAATCTCCACTATCAGTAACTTTAAAGTTTTTGGCTGCAAATGCTTTATTCTTAACACTAAAGATAACTTAGAAAAGTTTGACTCCAAGGCCGATGAAGGTATTTTTGTAGGTTACACTACAAAAAGCAAATGATTCAGAGTATTCAACAAGCAATCATTGACTGTTGAAGAATCAATAAATGTTACATTCGATGAACTCAACACTCAAGTACCAAACGACAATGACGATGAAGATATTCAATCCGCAACCAACAAGACTCCTGAAGATACAATCTGTACAAGTTATCTGGAAAGTCTGCCAAAGAGACTGAAGTTCTCTACAGATCATCCTGAGGACTTGATAATAGGTGATGTATCGAAATACGTAAGTACACGTTCTTCAAATAGAGATACCATTGCAAATGTTGCTTTTATTTCTCAAATAGAACCAAAGAATATAGAAGATGCTTTTGTTGATGAATTTTGGATTTATGCTATGCAAGAGAAACTCAACCAATTTGAACGTAATCAAGTTTTGGAACTTGTTCCCAGACCTAATGATTATCCGATGATTGGTACTAAATGGATTTTCTGAAATAGATTAAATGAGTATGGTTTCATTACATGCAACAAATCACGTCTTCTAGCTCAAGGTTATAACCAAAAGGAAGACATGACTACGATGAGACCTATGCTCCTGTAGTGCCCCGCTCCTAGCGGTGCACTATATAAGGCTTGTGGCTCGATTGACTTAGTAGAAATTGAGTATGGGGAAATTTTACGACGGAATTGATCACGGACAATGCAATGAACCTTTCCAATTGATGGATCGGCTTCTGTTGGAATGTGTCCAATAGCTTTCGTTGGATTTTTGGTTGGCTTTCTTGGATTTTTGCTGCTTGGTTTTGATGAATGCGTTTTCGTGATTGGTTTTCAATGATTGATTGTTTAGTCTATTTTTATCGATTGCATGCATTCATTCTAGAGAACTCTGAGAGAAACGAAGATGGTAGTCTAACCAAAAATTGGTGCCAATGCAGATAGATGCGTGACCGGAGCCTGAGCGAACAAGCGTCCTTTTCTCTCGGCATTCTCTATTTGGTGAGCGATTTTGTCCCTTCTTCTTTACTCCTTCATGCCAATAATCAATAATGTTCTCTTGTAACCTTGCTAAGTCCAATGATCGATAAAACCACTAATGCCACAAGTTTTATACCACTATTATAAATCAATGGAATTGCATTGATAAGAGAAAAGTTCAATTATGTAACACATGGAAGGATATAATCATTGTGTCATGGTTTGGTGCCATGACTTAGCGGTAAATTAGAGTCTACGGACTACTAATCGAATCAAATGAATAAGTATGCTGAAATAAGAAGAGAAAAATATGCATTGTTGCTCTGAATGTTTCAATACCTTACATTGTTATTTATGCTTATCATATAGTCGTAGATGCATTGTATGGTCATGGACAACTTGTGCACAAGGTAGTAAATTTCCTCGAACGGAACCTGGGGCACTGGGGACCGTTCGGCCCGGGAGAAATAGTAGCGCTTTGGTAGCTCCGAATATAAGCGAGAGATTCATTGATGCTTGCTACCTGCTTTGAATGGCGCATCACACGTCCATCGAAGTCCTATATGGCATGTCCATCGTGGTGCTACACCACAAATGACCCAGTGAGAATGAGTTGCATACTAATGATGTCTTATGCAGGGGCGGTAAGAACAATCCTGTAAATTATACTGGAACGGTCATTGGCCGGGGTAAGGATTCCATATGTATAAAGCTTATATATATTTACTGCATGAACTGTTTCTTATAAACTGTTGCCTATTGAAATGTTGCGTTTATAATGTTGCCTATTTAACTGCTGCCTTAATTAAGAAGTGCTGGTTTAGGAGAATGAGACAGTTCTGCTCACCAGTACAAGTTAAGTACTAACCCACTTCTATGTGGGCAAACCATGTGACCGAGATACTGGGGGGCACTCAAGGGAATTAAAGCTTTCATTGCAATCTTTTCAAGTTTCCAAGAAGTAATAAATGGGCACAATGTATAGGATAAAAATACTATTTCATGTCAGCCTATCAGTCTTTCTTTTATGCACAGCTATGTAAGACGTTCAGGCATTTCCATTTCGGTGCTGAGAAAATTGTACTTAGTTGCAATGAATCAATAAAAGAATTATTTTCTTTCTATATAAATGTGTGTTTTATAAGTTACTGCTGTGTTGTAAAATTGTTTACAAAAGATATTTGATACATGTGCACGTTCTTGCCTTGTACACGTGTAACCATAAACTTGTATGGCATCACGCCTAGCAAGGACGATCGGTTCTGCGAAATCGAATGCGAGGACAAATCGGTTCTGCGGAACCGGGGCGTGACAAGTTGGTATCAAAGTACGGTTTAAAGTTCCCCGGATTTCAAAAATTGGTTTTCAAGTAGAAGTTTTCAAACAATAATAATTTTCTCAGATGATTTGCTTTTTGATAGTGTTGTATGAAATAATATTCCATACAATATGTCCATAAATATTTTATTTGTGCTAATGTAAGTTATTTCTTTTGCAGATGACTAAAGGTGATAGCGCCAAAGCGACATCGTCATTTGACCCAATGGACAAAGTAATAAAATGTTAGAGGCGCAAAGGAAGCAAAGCGATGTACATCATAAGATGATTGAGGCACAACATCGTGAGCTTCAAGCGCAGCTAACCAACCAGTTTCAAGCGCAATTCGATGCATAA
Organism: Iris macrosiphon; assembly: GCA_036927795.1. NCBI lineage: Eukaryota > Viridiplantae > Streptophyta > Magnoliopsida > Asparagales > Iridaceae > Iris > Iris macrosiphon. Next base: position 95,379,101 of record JAYESA010000006.1, read on the forward strand.
CAGCAGCATGTTAATAACTTGTCTTAACTGGTGGCTACATTAACTGAGAATAACAACGGGAACAAAGTGGCTGCCGCAAAAGAGACAGTGGTATTAGAAGCAGAGGAGACGGAACAGCCTCCAAGAAGGTGATCGACATTCAAGTTTTCTGAATTCAAAAGCTGCAATCTGCCTGAGTTCAATGGCAAGGTGGAACAAGAGGAAGTCATGGGCTTCCTAAAGACTTTAGATGGCATCTTTCGTATGTTGAATGTGCAAGACACCAAAAGAGTGGATTGTGCGGCTGTGCAACTACGTTTCAAAGCATAAGACTGGTGGGAGTCGAAGGGATAAGCATTATGCGGTGCCAACCAAGAAACCAAAGTCTCTTGGGAGATATTTAAGCAGACATTCATCGCACAGTACATTCAACCAGCTGTCCGTCACAGAAAGAAAAAAGAGTTCGTAGTGCTCGAGCAGGGCAATATGTCTGTCGGCGACTATGAAGTAGAGTTCTTAAAGCGATCCAAGTTTGGCGGCTACATGATACCGAACGATGAGGCAAAACGACTGCGATTCATTGAAGGTCTGAATGAGGGCTTACAACATGATGTTCTCAATTGGAAGTGTGTGACGTACCGGGAAGCCTATAAAGCGGCTCTTGAGATGGAGAAATTTTATCCTCGAGGGACGACACAGCACAACCGTAGACAGCTACAAATGACCCATAGCAGTAAGCGGGTCTGATGCTTCCAAGCGTCAAAACACAAATGACAACAGGGGACCTTATCAACGACCGTACTGTAACAGGTGCAAGCTGATTGGACACCGCCAAGACGAGTTTCAAGCTGGATATTTAAGTATGGCAGTTTGGATCACAAGGCTGCATGGTGCAATAGTGGAAGAGGAAATCAGAATCACGATCAATATCGCAATCAGAATCATGATCAACAGTACAATCAGAATCGTGGACAAGCGCCACGAGCTCCGCAGGCGACAGTTGTGAATGCTTAGAACCCACGACCAGGAGGACAGGGTAGAGTGTTTGCACTGACTCAAAAAGAATTGCTAGCCTCAAACACTGTCATAACATGTATATTGCTTTATAGAGAAATACCTGCTCGTATACTATTTGACTCTGGTGCTACACATAGCTTCATATCATCTGCATTTTCTAATGAACATAAATTTTGTAAGACATCGTTAGATATGAATCTTAATGTCAATACTCTACCCGGAATATATTTGCCTGCAAGTTCAATTTGCAGGGATGGTTATCTTTGTATTGGAGGAAAGTACGTGTACTTGGATTCAATAGTCCTGGACATCGTCGATTACGACATCATCTTAGGCATGTATTGGCTCGGAGCATGCAATACGATAATTGACTGTGCGGAGAAGAGAGTTGTGTTTCGCATTCATGGTGAGGCAGAGTTCTCTTATTCGTGTAGTCCGGCGGCTAAAACAGTGATGGTGGTATCGGCAATGATGGCAAGATGTATGCTATGTGTGGAGTGTGAATAGTACCTTGCTTCCGTACGGGACACTCGGATGAAGGACGCAGACTCGGAAGAGACCGAAGTCGTAGCAGAATTTTTCGACGTGTTTCTAGAGGAGATACCTGGAATGCCTCCAGACCGAGAAATTGAGTTCAGTATTAACACCTTTCAAGATACTCGGTCGATATCAAAAGCTCAATATCGGATGGCTCCTGCCAAATTGAAGGAACTGAAGTCACAACTACAAGAGTTACTAGATCATGGCTGCATTCGTCCCAGTGTTTCACTTGGGGAGCTCCAGTGTTGTTTGTGAAGAAGAAAGACGACACAATGCGTCTTTGCATAGATTATCGGGAATAAAATAAAGCGACTGTTCGGAACAAGTATCCGTTGCCAAGAATTAATGATCTGTTTGATCAACTTCTAGGCGCAACCGTATTTTTAAAGATTGATCTTTGTTCAGGGTATCACAGTTGAAGATCAAACCTGAGGATATTCCCAAGTCGGCTTTTCGTACAAGATATGGATACTATGAGATTTTGGTTATACCTTTTGGTTTGACCAATGCTCCAGCGGCTTACATGGATATGATGAATCGAGTATTCTGACCCTTCTTAAACAAGTTCGTCGTCGTGTTCATCGATGATATCTTAATCTATTCGACAGATAGAGAAACTCACGTTGAATATTTAAGGACCGTACTGCAGACACTTCGTGAACATCAGTTATATGCAAAGTTAAGCAAGTGCGAGTTCTGGATAAGCAGTGTGGCTTTTCTTGGGCATGTTATTTCAGCAGATGGTGTATCAGTTGACCCGAAGAAGATAGAGGCAGTGGTGGGATGGAAATAACCTATATCGGCTAGTGAGATCAGAAGTTTCCTTGGCTTGGCTGGCTACTATCGAAGATTCGTAAAGAGATTCGCAAAGATTGCGTCGCCTCTGACTCGCCTCACCCAAAAGGGAGTAGTATTCAAATGGACAGGCGACTGTGAGAGCAGTTTTTAGGAACTGAAGCAACGACTCGTCTCGACTCCAATTCTTACTTTTCCAGATGGACCTGAGGGATTTTATATCTACAGTGATGCATCTCGGCTTGGATTATGATGTGTTCTTACGCAGCATGGGAAAGTAATTGCCTATGCCTCAAGACAGCTGAAACAACATGAAAAGAATTACCGGACGCATGATTTGGAACTTGCGGTAATTGTGTTCGCGTTGAAATTGTGGTGACACTATCCCTATGAAGTATCCTGTGAGATCTTCACGGATCACAAAATCCTTAAGTACATATTCACGCAAAATGAATTAAACTTGAGGCATTTTCGATGGCTGTAATTGATAAAGGACTATGACTTGACGATTGCTTATATGCCGGGAAAAGCAAATGTTGTGGCAGATGCATTGAGTCAAAAATTCGTCGGATTATTATCTGTGTCAAGTAGGTTACTTCGAGAGTTGGAAGAAATGGGCATCAAATACAAAGTTCGTACACAGGAAGCGCAGCTGGCTCAATTGCAGTTAGAACCAAACTTGCTCGAAAAGAACAAATCCGCACAAAAGGATGACCTATTCCTGCAGAAGATACACGAGTTAATTTCAGCAGGAAAGGCAACCGATTTCGTGGAACGCGAGAATGGAACGTTATGGCTTAAGGACATATTATGTGTACCTAAGGATGATGAACTCATGAAGGAGATACTAACTGAGGCTCATTATGCTAAGTATACCTTGCATCTAGGAAGCACCAAAATGTACAAGGATCTGCGCACAATATTTTGGTGGCATGTCATGAAAAAAGATGTGGCATTGTTCGTGTCACAATGTCTGGATTGTCAACGTGTGAAGGCAGAACACCAGCGACCCGGCGGAGAGTTGCAGAACCTCGCCATTCCGTAATAGAAGTGGGAGGACATCTCAATGGATTTCATAGTGGGCTTACCAAGGACGCCAAAAGAAAATGATATGGATAGACTGACCAAGTCAGCTCATTTTATAGCAATCAAAAATACATTAAGCGCTGACCGTTTGGATCAAATTTACTTAGATCAGATTGTCCGGTTACATGAAGTGCCTGTCTCAATTGTGTCAGATAGGGTTGGACGATTCTGGAAAAGCCTTCAAGCGGCAATGGGCAACAAGTTGCATTTCAGCTCGGCGTACCATCCGCAGACTGATGGACAGACCGAAAGAGTAAACCAAATCTTAGAAGACATGTTGCGACTGTGCGTGCTAGATTTAAGGCAAGTTGGGATACCTATCTATCACTAGCAGAGTTCGCCTATAACAACAGTTATCAGGCGAGTATTCAGATGGCCCCGTATGAAGCACTATATGGACGCTAGTATCGATCACCGATATGTTGGGAGGAAGTCGGTGAACGACAAGTACTCAGACCAGAACTTATTGAACAAGCCATCGAGAAAGTTTGCATGCTATGGAAAAATCTTTGAGTTGCTCAAAGTCATCAGAAAAGCTACGCGGATGTACATAGGTGACCTTTAAAATTCATGGAGGGTGATCATGTGTTCCTAAAGGAGACACCTATGCGAGGTGTGATGCGGTTCGGCGTCAAAGGGAAGCTGAATCCACGGTTTGTCGGACCTTTCGAGATTCTAGTTAGGGTGGCACAAGTGGCTTATCGACTTGCGCTACCTCCTGCTTTCGCGAAAGTGAACGATGTCTTCCATGTTTTCCAACTAAGGAGATACGTGCATGACCCGAGTCACGTAGTGAACTTCAATCAGCTTGAGCTAAGTGCCGACCTATCTTACTCGGAAGATCCTGTTCAAATCTTAGACAGGAAAGAGAAGACCCTACGGAATCGATCAGTGGCTTTGGTTCGTGTGTTATGGCGGAATCATGCAATTGAGGAATCAATATGGAAGCTTGAGGAAGAGATGCGGAAGCAGTACCCTTCCTTATTCGATAACCTAGAGGTAGAACCTTTGTTTTAAGTTTCGAGGACAATTTTTTTCTTAGTGGTATATTATGTAGTACCCCGCTCCTTGTGTAAAACCCCCTTCCTAGAAAATCGTATATACCCTTTTTTATTAATTATTAATTAAATTATAGTAATTAGGTCCAAATAGAAGAAATAGATTTTTTAATAATTTTTATGTTAGGTGTTCGGGCACTTAGATGACTTGTGGGACCATCAGGAATTTTTCGAAATTTATTCCATGTAGGAGACCCCTTGAGCAGTTGCTAGCCTAACGATGTGCAATACCCTAACATATAAATTTTCTTATGAGTATATATATATATATATATATGTATATACAAATATATATATATGTATATATATATATTTTATAAAGGAAAAGAAAAGAAAGTAAAAGAATTTAATAAGAATTAAATAAGTAATATAATAATAGTAATAATAGAATTAACCTACTACTACTTAGAACTTGGAAACAACTTAGCACCTTAACCGCCCATTTCAGCAACTTGCTGCATACTTTTGTCCACCCGCCCCTTGCTGCAATACCAGACACCTCAGCGCCCAATAGGAACCCGCTCCAATTATCTTCAGCGGATAGTCACCCGTCCGATCCAACCATCCATCCCTCTCTTTCCCTATAATTAATATATAATATATATATATATATATTTCTCTCCCAAACCCTAACCTAAAACTCCAGACTTCCTCTTCCCATCTAGAGCCGTCACCGCAGCCAGAGAAGCCTCCCCAAGCCATCCAACCATCCCGTCGACGCCGACATCGCGAACTGCAGTTTCCCACTCGAGGCACCTTCGCTCCGGCGTAATTTTCCGTCGACTCGCTCGACCAAACGTCGTTCCGTTTTCATAGGTATGATCTTCCCTTAACCCTCTCCAATACTTGTTTTATAGTCAACCTCGGATAACGTGTGCCCCTAGGTGAAAAACAACGCCCAAGTCAGCGCGAGCAGACAGAATTCTGCACTCGCAGAATTCCAGAATGACCACCCATATTGCCGAATTCGTATCTCCCACCACAGTGATCCGAATTCGGTGATTCTTTTTGATACCTGTAGATTACATGACCTAGTTTATTTTCTGTATAATAACTTTGTGCTATTAGTTGCTGTGGACAAAATTGTATTCGTCACAAAACTGCACGCACCCACTTTTTTCGGTTTTCTAAAAGTTGGAGATCGGAGCGCACCCCGCCAAACGGGACCGCCCCACCGTGTGCCAAGTGTACCGAATGGTGTACGCAGCATAATCGGACACGTGAAAATTCGTGGGGACTGATTTGGACGCATGTGCGCGCCGGAATCAGGCCGTATCAGCGAACACATTTCGTGTCGCCACTTTTGTGGGGCTCGTGCGTATTTTATGCACGCTTATCAGATTGTGACGAAACTTGCGCCACTGGACTCGTGGTAACACGCTGGTCCTGTGACCCAATTTGCACGCATTTCTGAGACGGTTGACCAGATCGCCAATTGGCGGGCCCCACAGTTGACTTTTTGGACCAAATTATGTTCGGTTCATCGGAATCTAAATTTGGACATACCGTTGGGATCGTATTGACATCTAGAGTTGTTTGACCCATAGTTTGTCCCATTTAGAGACTGTTACCCTCGGCACGCTTTTCGGTGCAAGGTGGGCCCACCTATGGAACCCGCTTTGGCCCGAAAATGACCTTTTTGCCCCTGTGTCCAAATTGGACGTAAGGACAGGCATTTCTAGCAGTTTGACATCTTCTGAGACTGTTGGTGATATTTATTACAGCTTTCGGAGTAGTACCTACCGGATCCACCGATACCAGGACGATAGTTGATATTCAAACATCAGGCAAGTGTATCTTGTCAAACTCTACAGTATTGTTATATATTTCCCTTGCTTTATTATAGTGATGTGCATGCTCAACCTAGGACCGTGTGACGTACTTAGCGTCCGATTATCAGTCGGGTGCCGACACTGTACGCAGTGTTGGGTACGGTCATCTAGAGATGGACATTCGTGACACCTTATTTTCGTACTTGTCTTATCAAGTACCATATGACCCAGGACACTTGACACTATTTATGAGACAGGATTTTCCCGAGATATTCGTGGTAATTCTGTATAGGATACAGGACATAGACATTATACTCTTAGATACTTTATGACTTGTTGCATTAGCTATGATCGCGCTTGACATGGGCGTGAGACGTTATGGTCATGATATGCGTGGTTACATTGGGTGGGGAGAGACACACAGGCTACAGGCTGTTCATATATCTATCTACTACTATTGTGAGGCCTCAGACTCTCGTAGCAGAGCTAGGCACATTACGTGTTTATTACCGCTACTGGCTCCCCGACACAGAGCTTGTAGTGGCTTCAGCCTGAGTTTTAGTGCTGCTCTCATCTTGCATTTTCACATAGATGGTTACTTACTTGCCCTATTTATTCATTATTTGCTGCACTGTATTTATTTTGGCATGAGCTTTCTTGTACCTTGCTATGTCCCCTGAGGACCTGGATCCGGATATTTGTCCCCAGATTTTACAGACGAGGCTTATCCCGAGGTTTACGGGACCGGAGCAGGAGCTGATCCAGGAGCTGTACCACCACCCGAGGATGAGGTCTTAGCTGAAGATTTCTCTTGAGCATCCATGTTTATGCTCAATTTTTATTACTTATTTCAGTCATTTACTTTCTGGTCTGTTGAACCATTGTACTAGATATTTCTCGGGTTGTTCCCCGAAGTACTTGTGAGACTTGCTGATGATTTACATTCCTTATTTATTCTGTGGATCATATTTTATATCTTGTGTGGATGAGATTAGTTGTGCCGTGATTATCGTAGACTTGTTTTACAGCTTAAGTATGCCCTGATGGATCCATTATATTGAGTTGGTCCATCGGTGCGTACTGTTGGCCATTGCCACGTGTCTAGTCCCACGGTATTTTGGGACTGGGGCGTGACATAGTTTTTGTGGTGGCCCATGCAGGTCTACGACTAAATTGTTCAGTTTCAACTTAGGGACTGAACCAGCCTGCCCTAAGGATAGGATAAGTTCTAGGTTCTCATCCATTATTTAAACCATTATTGAACTCTATATCGAACTCGAAACTGTAATTGATTTGCATCCTGTATTGATTCCTCTGAGCGTTCTTATAGTTTATCTTTTGATTTCAGAGCAATGGATTTCGGGAACAGAGATGATATCCCTTTGGATACACCACACGACGCTGTGGTTACTTATGGAGACGGAGTGACACCAGGGAATGGAGGACAAGCATCGCAGAGTGATCAAACCGGACAGCCTAATCCAAGGTTCCGGAGAGATGACATCCCACCTCCACCACAGTTCACTCCCCAGATGCCAGTATTCCCGCCAGGACAAGCCATGGACGGGCAACAAATATTCCAGATGATGTATGCTATGATGCAAGCACAGCAACAGATTCAGCAGGAGGCCCATCGACCGGAGGCCGAGTATCTGAGGACCAGCCTGGTATCCGCATTGGAGCAGGCTAATCCAGCAGCGAGGCGAACATCGACGGGATCTATCACCGACTTCCGTCATCTCAAGCCTCGCACATTTTCTGGTAAAGAAGGGCCAACGGAAGTTCATGAGTGGCTCACAAACATTCAGCATCAGCTGGAAGCTGCTGAACTTCCAAGAGAGAAGTGGATGACTGCAGTCAGAATGCAGTTAACTGATAATGCGCACCACTGGTGGTTAGCAGAAGAAAGGAGACTTGGACAGGACAGAGTCACATGGGAAGAGTTCTCCAGACTTTTCCAAGAGATGTACATCCCGGCAGTTGCACGGTCAGAGCTCAGGGACAAGTTCAACCGCCTCATCCAGGGCAGCATGACAGTAGAAGAATACAATTCTGAATTTATTCGCCTGAGTCGCTTCGCTCCAACATTGATTTCGACGGAGGAAGAGAAAGCGGAAAAGTTCTTTGACGGATTAAAGTTCGAGCTTCAGAGATTGATTGGCTCAGTGGCACCTACAAATTATACTGATATTCTAGCAGCAGCACGACGCATGGAGCGCGTCACTAGAAGGGAATCGAATCTGAAGAGGCCAAACACCTCCACACCAACCAAGGCAGCACATGGAGATTCTGCAAAATGATTCCAGAGGAGTACGCCAGATAGAGCAGCACACAGGGCCATATCCCTTCCTACTTGTCATCACTGCGGCAAGGTAGGACACATTGAGAGAGAGTGCAGGCGGAAGTTGGGACTATGCCTGCTTTATGGATCAAACCAGCATCTATCCAGAGACTGCACTCACCATAGAGGAGAAGCACCCAGACTAGCTCTACCTGCACCGCGACCAACTTATCCAGCAGTAGGAGCACAGCAGACAGGAGTTGGTGGAGTCAGACCACCAGCCCCAGGAGGAAACCAGCAGAGACCACCACTGGCCCCACAGGCAGCCCTATTTCAGCAGGCTCAGCAGCAGCAGAGAGGTCCAGCACAGGGGCGAGGGCAGGCATTCACTTTAGCTGTTGAGGAGGAGGCTACAGCAGGCGAGGTCATCGCAGGTACTATTTTAGTAGCTTCATTACCAGCTGTAGCATTATTTGATTCTGGAGCATCGCATTCATTTATAGTGGCTAGCTTTGTAGCCACCCATAGAGTAGCTACCGCACCCCTTCCGAAGATGAAGAGGATTCTTACGGGAGGTGGAATTATTCCGGTTAGTGACGTCTGTAGATCATGTTCTGTAGTCGTTTGTGGCCGAGAAATGCGAGCTCAATTTCTGATATTTTCTATGCCGGATTATGATGTCGTACTTGGTATGGACTGGTTAAGTCAGTACCATGCGACTCTTGATTGCCGACTTGGGCGGGTTATATTTAGACCGCCAGGATACCCAGAATTTGAGTTCCTTCGAGGAGCAGTAGAGCAAGGAGTTCAGCCTACTCTTAGGGTATTATCTGTAGAAGGGGAGACAGGTTACCCAAGAGTCATATCAGAATTTGTGGATGTATTTTCTGATGATCTTCCAGGTTTACCGCCTGATCGGGAAATAGAATTCACAATAGACTTAACTCCAGGAGCAGAGCCAATCACTTCATCAGTTTATCGGCTAGCACCTAAGGAGTTAGTGGAGTTGAAAGAACAGGTTGATGATCTTTTGGAGAAGGATTTCATTCGGCCCAGTATTTCACCTTGGGGGGCACCCATATTATTTGTGCCGAAGAAGGATGGAACAGTACGGTTGTGCATTGATTACCGGGCACTAAATGCTGTAACCATCAAGAACAGGTATCCCCTACCACGCATTGATGATCTATTCGATCAATTGAGTGGTGCAAGGGTATTCTCGAAGATTGACCTTAGATCCGGCTATCATCAGATCAAGGTAAGGAAGGAAGACATCCCGAAGACAGCTTTCAGGATGAAGTATGGGCATTATGAGTTCTTAGTGATGCCGTTTGGTTTAACCAATGCACCAGCAGTGTTTATGAGCTTAATGAACAGAGTCTTTCATCAGTTCTTGGATAAATTTGTAGTGGTGTTCATTGATGACATCCTCATATATTCCAAGAGCCCTGAAGAGCACGAGGAGCATCTCAGAATCATGTTAGAGACCTTGAGGCAAGAGAAGTTATATGCCAAACTCAGTAAGTATGAGTTCTGTATGGACAAAGTGCCTTTCTTGGGACACATCATATCAGGAGAAGGACTTTCAGTAGATCCAGAGAAAGTTGCGGCAATAGAGACTTGGCCTACACCCACATCAGTTGCAGAGGTGAGAAGTTTTCTCGGACTTGTGGGATATTACCGAAGGTTTGTAGAGAATTTCTCGAGGATTGCAGAACCGATGACGAAGCTGACACGGAAGGACCAGGAGTTTATATGGACAGAAGACTGTCAGAAGGCTTTTGAAGAACTGAAGAGAAGATTAACAACAGCACCTATCTTGACTCTTCCTTCAGGGTCAGGAGGTTTTGTTGTTTACAGTGATGCATCAGGCAGTGGACTAGGATGTGTTTTGATGCAACATGGCAAGGTCATTGCTTATGCGTCGAGACAGTTGAAGGTCCACGAGAAGAACTATCCAACACATGATCTGGAGCTAGCAGCAGTTATATTTGCATTAAAGATATGGAGATACTATCTTTATGGAGAGAGGGTAGAAATCTTTACTGATCACAAGAGTCTGAAGTATGTGTATACTCAGAAGGAGCTTAACATGAGACAGAGACACTGGCTGGAACTAATGGTAGATTTTGACATCGATCTGCAGTATCATCTGGGAAAGGCGAATGTTGTTGCAGACGCACTCAGCAGGAAGCTTATGGCTTATTTCTTAACGATGCAGCCCGAGTTATTGAGAGATTTACAGGAGCTACAGATAGAGGTCGTCTTACCGGGACAGAATGAATTGATGGCTAATCTTGAGATTCAGTCATCACTCGTAGAGAAGATTAAAGAGGCATTGCCCACCGATGCTAGATTCCGAAGACTCAAAGAAAGGACAGAAGCCGGCATGCAGACAGGACTTCACATCCACGAAGACGGGACATTGAGGTTTGGAAACCGCTTGTATGTTCCAAATAGAGAATTGAGACAGGAGTTAATGACCGAAGCACATAGCTCTATGTACTCTGTTCACCCAGGAGGCACCAAGATATATCGTGACTTACGACAGCACTTTTGGTGGCATGGGATGAAGAGAGAGATAGCTCGCTTTGTAGCTAAATGTCTGGTATGTCAACAAGTGAAGGCGGAGCACCAGAGGGCAGCAGGATTATTGCAACCACTTTCGATTCCAGAGTGGAAGTGGGAGCACATCACTATGGACTTCGTCAAGGATTTTTCCAAGAGTCCAAGTGGGAGAGATGCAGTGTGGGTAATAGTGGACCGACTCACCAAGTCAGCCCATTTTATACCTTTTAGAGTGGGTCAGTCTACAGAAGCTTTAGCTGATTTATATATGAGGCAGATCGTGAGATTGTACGGCATACCAGTCAGTATTGTATCGGACAGAGATTCACGCTTCACATCGCACTTTTGGAGGAGCATGCAAGAGAGTCTTGGTACTCGTCTGAAGTTCAGTACATCTTACCACCTGCAGACAGATGGGCAGTCGGAGCGTACTATCCAGATCTTGGAGGACATGTTGAGGGCTTGCATGTTAGACTTTGGAGGATCATGGGAGGACCACCTACATCTTATAGAGTTTTCTTACAACAATAGCTATCAAGCGAGTATTCAGATGGCTCCGTTTGAAGCATTGTATGGGAGAAAATGTAGGTCTCCTGTGTGTTGGAGTGACGTGGGAGAACGTCAGATTCTGGGACCCGAGTTGGTGGTCAACACCGTAGAGACAGTCAAGAAGATTCAGGGACACTTGCGAGCAGCGCAAGACAGGCAGAAGCAGTGGGCAGACCTTCATCGTCGACCCTTGGAGTTCAAAGAGGGCGATCACGTCTTCTTGAGGATATCACCGACCAGAGGCACCATCCGATTCGGAGGGCGCGGCAAGTTGAGTCCAAGGTATATTGGACCATTTGACGTGCTCGAGAGAGTTGGTGAGGTGGCATATCGACTTGCGCTACCACCTTCACTAGAGGGAGTACATGACGTATTCCATGTGTCGCAGCTCAGGAGATATGTGGCAGACAGCAGTCATGTTCTCGACCATTCAGAGATCACCATTGGGCCGAGCTTGTCATACCAAGAGCAACTCGTGGAAATCCTTGATCGTCGAGAGAAGGTATTGAGGAACCAGTCTATTCCCTTGGTTCGCGTAGCATGGAGGCATGGCGCGCCAGGAGAATAACTTGGGAGCGCGAGGACGACATGCGCAAGCGTTTTTCGAACCTATTCGCAGACCAAGGTATGAATTTACATTGTTAATTTATATCTTATACCATTCTTGCATTCTATCGTGGCTTAATTTTAATTTCGAGGACGAAATTTTTACAAGTTGGGTAGAATGTAAAATCCCCTTCCTAGAAAATCGTATATATCCTTTTTTTATTAATTATTAATTAAATTATAGTAATTAGGTCCAAATAGGAGAAATAAATTTTTTAATAATTTTTATGTTAGGTGTTCGGGCACTTAGATGACTTGTGGGACCATCAGGAATTTTTTGGAATTTATTCCATGTAGGAGACCCCTTGAGCAGTTGCTAGCCTAACGATGTGCAATACCCTAACATATAAATTTTCTTATGAGTATATATATATATATATATGTATATACAAATATATATATATATATATGTATATATATATTTTATAAAGGAAAAGAAAAGAAAGTAAAAGAATTTAATAAGAATTAAATAAGTAATATAATAATAGTAATAATAGAATTAACCTACTACTACTTAGAACTTGGAAACAACTTAGCACCTTAACCGCCCATTTCAGCAACTTGCTGCATACTTTTGTCCACCCGCCCCTTGCTGCAATACCAGACACCTCAGCGCCCAATAGGAACCCGCTCCAATTATCTTCAGCGGATAGTCACCCGTCCGATCCAACCATCCATCCCTCTCTTTCCCTATAATTAATATATAATATATATATATTTCTCTCCCAAACCCTAACCTAAAACTCCAGACTTCCTCTTCCCATCTAGAGCCGTCACCGCAGCCAGAGAAGCCTCCCCAAGCCATCCAACCATCCCGTCGACGCCTACATCGCGAACTGCAGTTTCCCACTCGAGGCACCTTCGCTCCGGCGTGATTTTCCGTCGACTCGCTCGACCAAACGTCGTTCCATTTTCATAGCTATGATCTTCCCTTAACCCTCTCCAATACTTGTTTTATAGTCAACCTCGGATAACGTGTGCCCCTAGGTGAAAAACAGCGCCCAAGTCAGCGCGAGCAGACAGAATTCTGCACTCGCAGAATTCCAGAATGACCACCCATATTGTCGAGTTCGTATCTCCCACCACAGAGATCCGAATTCGGTGATTCTTTTTGATACCTGTAGATTACATGACCTAGTTTATTTTCTGTATAATAACTTTGTGCTATTAGTTGCTGTGGACAAAATTGTATTCGTCACAAAACTGCGCGCACCCACTTTTTCCGGTTTTCTAAAAGTTGGAGATCGGAGCGAGCCCCGCCAAACGGGACCGCCCCGCCGTGTGCCAAATGTATCTAATGATACACGCAGCATAATCGGACACGTAAAAATTTGTGGGGACTGATTTGGACGCGTGTGGGAGCCGGAATCAGGCCGTATCCGCGAACACATTCCGTGTTGCCACTTTTGTGGGACTCGTGCGTATTTTGTGCATGCTTGTCAGATTGCGACGAAACTTGCGCCACTGGACTCGTGGTAACACGCTGGTCCTGTGACCTAATTTTCACGCATTTCTGAGATGGTTGACCAGATCGCCAATTGGCGGGCCCCACAGTTGACTTTTTGGACCAAATTATTTTTGGCTCATCGGAATCCAAATTTGGACATACCGTTGGGATCGTATTGACATCTAGAGTTGTTTGACCCATAGTTTGTCCCATTTAGAGACTGTTACCCTCGTCACGCTTTTTGGTGCAAGGTGGGCCCACCTATGGAACCCACTTTGGCCCGAAAATGACCTTTTTGCCCCTGTGTCCAAATTGGACGTAAGGACAGGCATTTCTAGCAGTTTGACATCTTCTGAGACTGTTGGTGATATTTATTACAGCTTTCGGAGTAGTATCTACCGGATCCACCGATACCAGGACGACAGTTGATATTCAAACATCAGGCAAGTGTACCTTGCCAAACTCTACAGTATTGTTATATATTTCCCTTGCTTTATTATAGTGATGTGCATGCTCAACCTAGGACCGTGTGACGTACTTAGCGTCCGATTATCAGTCGGGTGCCGACACTGTACGCAGTGTTGGGTACGGTCATCTAGAGATGGACATTCGTGACACCTTATTTTCGTACTTGTCTTATCAAGTACCATATGACCCAGGACACTTGACACTATTCATGAGACAGGATTTTCCCGAGATATTCGTGGTGATTCTGTATAGGATACAGGACATGGACATTATACTCTTAGATACTTTATGACTTGTTGCATTAGCTATGATCGCGTTTGACATGGGCATGAGACGTTATGGTCATGATATGCGTGGTTACATTGGGTGGGGAGAGACACACAGGCTACAGGCTGTTCATATATCTATCTACTACTATTGTGAGGCCTCAGACTCTCGTAGCAGAGCTAGGCACATTACGTGTTTATTACCGCTACCCGGCTCCCCGACACAGAGCTTGTAGTGGCTTCAGCCTGAGTTTTAGTGCTGCTCTCATCTTGCATTTTTACATAGATGGTTACTTACTTGCCCTATTTATTCATTATTTGCTGCACTGTATTTATTTTGGCATGAGCTTTCTTGTACCTTGCTATGTCCCCTGAGGACCTGGATCCGGATATTTGTCCCCAGATTTTACAGACGAGGCTTATCCCGAGGTTTACGGGACCGGAGCAGGAGCTGATCCAGGAGCTGTACCACCACCCGAGGACGAGGTCTTAGCTGAAGATTTCTCTTGAGCATCCATGTTCATGCTCAATTTTTATTACTTATTTCAGTCATTTACTTTCTGGTCTGTTGAACCATTGTACTAGATATTTCTCGGGTTGTTCCCCGAAGTACTTGTGAGACTTGCTGATGATTTACATTCCTTATTTATTCTGTGGATCATATTTTATATCTTGTGTGGATGAGATTAGTTGTGCCGTGATTGTCGTAGACTTGTTTTACAGCTTAAGTATGCCCTGATGGATCCATTATATTGAGTTGGTCCATCGGTGCGTACTGCTGGCTATTGCCACGTGTCTAGTCCCACGGTATTTTGGGACTGGGGCGTGACACCTTGCGGTGTACTATATAAGGCATGTGGCTCGATTGACTCAGTCAAAATTGAGTATGGGAAATCTTTACAGCAAAATCGATCATGGACAATGCAATGAATCTTTCCAATTGATGGATCAGCTTCTGTTGGAATGAGTCCAATAGCTTTCGTTGAATTTTTGGTTGGCTTTCTTGGATTTTCGCTGCTTGGTTTTGATGAATGCGTTTTCGTGATTGGTTTTCAATGATTGATTGTTTAGTCCATTTTTATCGATTACATGCATTCATTTTAGGGAACTCTGGGAGAAATAAAGAAGGTAGTCTAACCAAATGTTTGTGCCAATACAGATAGACGCGTGACCGGAGCCTGAGCGAGCAAGCGTCCTTTTCTCTCGGCATTCTTTATTTGGTGAGCGATTTTGTCCCTTCTTCTTTAGGCCTTTATGCCAATAATCAATAATGTTCTCTTGTAACCTTGTTAAGTCCAATGTTCGATTAAGCCACTAATGCCACAAGTTTTATACCACTATTATAATTCAATGAAATTTCATTGATAAGGGGGGAGTTCAATTATGTAACATAAGGAAGGATATAATCATTGTGTCATGGTTTGGTGCCATGATTTAGCGGTAAATTGGAGTCTATGGACTACCAATCGAATCAAATGAATAAGTATGCTGAAATAAGAATGGAGCAATATGTATTATTGCTCTAAATGTTTCAATACCTTTGTCACGCCCCAGTCCCAAAATACCGAGGGACTGAGCACGTGAGCAATGGCCAGCAGCACGCACCGATGGACAACCCAATTTAATGGATCCATCAGGGCATGCTTAAGCTGTAGTCTAGCAAATTATAGAGCAAATAATAAAGGTCACAGACTAATCTATCTCATCCACAACAGATAACCACAGAATAGATGCCAAAAATGATGCAATGGAAATAAATATACAATATCAAATAAGGTTATCTCGGGAAACAAATCCGAGAATTATTCTGTTACATTTAATGCAAATAGTCAGGAAATAAATGAACTGGAAATAGAACCAGAAACGGAAATAACTGACTACATACGGCCAATGCTCAGGAGAAGTCCTCTGGTGCGAGCTCGTCTTCAGGTCCTGGTACAGCTCCTGGAAGTGCTCTGGTACGGGGTATCTCTGGATGGATCTCTTCAGCTATACCTGGGGACATAGTCCATTCCAGGTCCTCAGGGGACATAACAAGGTACAGAAAATACAAGCCAAAATAAATGCAGTGCAGGAATTAAATAAGCAAATAGGACAAACTATGTAACCAGCTAGGTGATAAATGCAAGTTGAGAGCATCACTAGAACTCAGGCTGAGCCACTACCAGCTCTGTGTCGGGGAGCCGGTAGCAGTAATAACACGTAAAGGGTCTAGCTCTGTTGGAGAGTCTACGACCTCACACTAATAGTATATATATATGAAAACAGCCTGTAGCCTGTGTGTCTCTCCCCACCCAATGTAATCACACGTCTCATGTCCATGACACGCATAATCATAACTAATGCAGCAAGTCATAGAGTATCAGGGAATATAATGTCAATGCCATAAAGTCTGCATCCTATACAGAATTACCATGAATATCTCAGGAAGACTCTGTCTCATGAATAGTGTCAGGTGTCCTGGGTCGTAGGGTACTTGATAGAACAAGTACAAGAGTAAGGGTATCGAATGTCCATCTCTAATGACGTATCCAACACCGCGTACGGTGTTGGCACCCGACTATGATCGGACACTCGGTACGTCACACGTTTTCTAGGTTAAGCAGTTAAAACAAGTTATAACTAAAACAAGAAAATATGCAACAAGACTGTAAAGTTGGCAAGGTATACTTGCCCTCTGATATATAACTAAACCAAGGAATATTTAGCAAAGACTGCAAGTTTTGGCGAGGTACACTTGCCTGTGGTCCCGACTATGTTTGTAATTCTGACTTCGGCGGGAATTGCAGGCGGTACTCCGGTTGCTGAAACAAATATCACCATCAGATCCAGAAAATATCAATCAACTAGAAATGCCTGTCCTTGAGTCCAATTTGGAGACAAGGACAGAAACGGCAGTTTCGGGCCAAAACGGGGTCCACTGGTGGGCCCGCTTTGCACCGAAAAACGTGTCAGGGTCAACGGTCTCCAAATTCACCAAACTTAGTGTCAACAGGTCAGGAACGATGATACGAACCCAACGGAACCTTCAGAATTGAATTCCGATGAGCCGATCACAAAATCGCCCGTCGAGCGGGGCCTATGGGGCCCACGACACGCGATTTCGTCAACGTTCTCAGAATCGAACCAAACTTGACCCACAGGACCAGCGTATCGCTACGAGTTCGATGGCGCAAGTTTCGTCTCGATCCGATGTGTGTACACAAAGTTAGGTCAAATTGCAGAAAAGTCGGATACGGGACGATGTCCGCGGATACGCGTTGATTCCGGTGTGCACGCACACCCGAATCAGCTTCTGCGAAATCCCACACGTCCGTATCGACAAGGCGCTCGTGTCTGTGAAGACCGCGCATGACCAAGTCGTCCCGTTTGGCGGGGCGTACTCAGTTCCGGGGTGAAACAGGGCCTGTTTTTTCCTGTTTTTGGATCACGGTGTGCGATCACCACAGGACGCGATGCCCCGAACGGTTTATCCGGACACCGAGAGGGTCATACAGGCTTCGCAACGCAATTTGCGGAATCGAAAACGGAGCTACGAGCAAAAAGTTACACGCACCTGAAGGGGACCCGGAATCCGGGGTCGAACCGTGTCCGACACGTGTCCGATTCGTGTCGGACACGCGGATCAAATTAGGGTTAGGGTTTACTGTGCTGGCCGAACTCCGGCGGAGGGCGGCGGCTCTGCGGCGGATCTGCGACGGGGAGGCCGGCCGGGGCTAGGGGCGGCCGAGGGCGGTGCGGTGCGCTGCGGTGAGGCGGCGGCGTAGCCGGGCTCGGCTGGGCGCTGCTGCTGGCTGCCACTGCTGTCGTGGCCGAGCCGGAGGCCGGCGGAGGAGGAGGAGAAGAGGAGGGGCGGCGCGGTCCGGGCGGTGGTTGGCTGGGGCGGCGCAGCTGCGGAGGGCACGGTGGTTGGCTGGGGCGGCGCAGCTGCGGAGGGCACGGTGGTGGCGAGGGGACCGGAGAGGGAGAGGGTTTATAAAGGCCACGGCGGTTGGGGGGGCCGAGATGGCCGGGGTCGGTTGCGGGGAAGGGGGCGCGTGGCCGAGTGGGCGGACGGAGCGGCGCCGGACGCGGGCGCCGCCGGAGGACGCAGGGGGGACTGGGGTCGTGGGTCACTGGCGGGTCGCGGGTGCGGGTCGGGCGGCGGAGGATCCGACCCGACCCGCTGGGCAGGGTCTGGGCCGGGCGGGGCTGGGCCCGGTTTCGGCCCAATGGGCCGGGCCGGGCTCGGGTTTAAAATAAAAAAATAAAAAAATAATAATAATAATAAAATCAGTAATTATTTAATAATTAAATAATTAATTAAATAATTAAATTTAGGTGCTTTAAAAATAGGTCCGGGGCCCGATAAATTCCCAGAAAATTACCCTAAGTCCAGTTTTTCATTTTACACCCAAAAATATTATTTTCATAATATTTTAATACTGTTTAATATCAATTAAAAATTATTGAATAATTAAAACCCTGTTTTTAAATTACAGAAAATCCCAGAAAATTCCAGAAAATTGTGAAAAATCCAGTTTTTAAAATTTTGAAAAATCAGGGGGTTTACAACCTTACATTGCTATTTATGCTTATTATATAGTCGTAGATGCATTGTATGATCATGGACAACTTGTGCACAAGGTAGTAAATTTTTTTGAACGAAACCTGGGGCACTAGAGACCGTTCGGCCTGAAGGAGATAGTTGCGCTTTAGTAGCACCGGGTATAAGCGAGATATTCATTGAGGCTTGCTACCTGCTTTAAATGATGTATCACATGCCCATCGAAGTCCTATATGACATGTCCATCGTGGGGCTACACCATAAATGACTCAGAGAGAATGAGTTGCATACTAATGATGTCTTATGCATGAGCGGTAAGAACAATCCTGTAAATTATACGGGAACAACCATTGGCCGGGGTAAGGATTCCATATGTGCAAGCTTATATATATTTTACTGCATAAACTGTTGCTTATAAACTGTTATCTATTAAAATGTTACATTTATAATGTTGCCTATTTAACTGCTGCCTTAATTAAGAAGTGTTGGTTTAGGTGTGTGGGCCAGTTGTGCTCACCGGTACAAGTTAAGTACTGATCCACGTCTCTGTGGGCAAACCAGGTGACCGAGATTCCGGGGGCACTCAAGGAAATTAAAGCTTTCGTAGCAGTCTTTTCATGTTTCCAAGAAGTAGTAAAAGGACATAATGTATGGGATACGAATATTATTTTATGTCAATCCATCAGTCTTTCTTTTATGCAAAGCTATGCAAGCTGTTCAGGCATTTCCATTTCGGTGCTAAGAAAATTATACTTTGTTGCAATGAATCAATAATTTTTTTTTCCTATACAAATGTGTGTTTTATAAGCTGTTGCTGTGTTGTAGAATTGTTTACAAAAGATATTTGAGACATGTGAACGTTCTTGCCTTGTACAAGTACAACCCGAGACTTGTACGACATTACGCCTAGCGAGGACGATCGGTTCTGCGAAACCGAATGCGAGGACAAATCGGTTCTGCGGAACCGGGCGTGACTGCTCCTGTCACTAGACTCGAATCTATTTGAATGCTTTACGCTTTTGCTAATTTTCATAATTTCAAACTTTTTCAAATGGACGTTAAAAGTACTTTTCTAAACGGTTTTATAAAGGAAGAAGTTTTTGTTAAGCAACCCCCTGGTTTTGAAGATTTCAAACACCCTGACCACGTATTCAAGCTATGAAAGGCTCTCTATGGACTTAAACAAGCCCATCGTTCTTGGTATGAGCGCCTTAGCTCCTTTATACTTGGAAATGGTTTTTTAAAATAAAAACTTGATACTACCCTTTTTATAAAATCTTCTGTGTTCTCTTTGTTATTAGTGCAAATATATATCGATGATATCATATTTGGATCTACTAATGAGATGCTATGTAACGAGTTTGCTAAGTGTATACAGAGTGAATTTGAGATGCGCATGATGGAAGAACTAACATTCTTTCTAGGGTTGCAAATCAAGCAAGATTCACAAGGAACTTTCATCAATCAGGCTAAATACATAAATGATTTGTTCAAAAAGTTTAACATGGACAACGAAAAACCTATCAAAACTTCAATGGCAACATCCACCAAGGTTGACCTTGATGAGAGTGGCCAACCTACAGACATATGTAAATATCGAGTTATGATTGGTAGTTTATTATATCAACTGCTAGTCGCCCAAACATTATGTTTGCTGTATCTCTTTGTGCTAGATATCATGTTAATCCTAAGGAATCACATTTGTGCGCAATCTAGCATATCTTTCGATACCTCAATGGGACTTTGTCGACAGGCTTATGGTATCCCAAAACTTCATCCTTTAACCTTACTGGTTACTCGGATGCTGATTTTGCTGGATGCAAAATCGATCGAAAAAGCACCAGCGATACTTGTCATTTCCTAGGTAAGTCTCTAGTCTCCAGGTTTAGCAAAAAACATAATTCTGTTGCATTATTAACAACTGAGGCTGAGTATATCACCGTAGGCCGTTGTTGTGCACAAATTTTGTGGATGAAGCAAACCCTAGAAGACTTCAATATGCATTACAAAAATATTCCTATTCTCTATGATAACACTAGCACTATTAATCTCACCAAAAATCCAGTATGCCATTCACGCACTAAGCACATAGAAATCAGATATCATTTTCTAAGAGATCATCAACAACACGAAGATATTTGTTTGGATTATGTTGACATATAATATCAATTAGCAGACATCTTTGCTAAACCTTTAGCTGAAGATTCCTTCAACTTTATCCGTCTAGAATTAGGCCTTTTAGATTCTGATAAAATATAAGAATTGTAAGTTGCTTTAAATTCTTATTCAGTCTAAGTTATTCAAAGTTTGATAAAACTTGGATATAAGCCGAAAGGGCCCGTCTATGAACAAGGTGTAAATAATCTTATGCGACACGGTATTTAAGTGTCTTCGGACCACCGCTGTCACTCTCCGTTCCCGATATATGTATTTGGAAAATATTTGTTTTCCTGCTTATATTATTTTTTCTTTGCTTGCATGGTTAATTAGGTTGCATGTCATGGAGACTAGACCCACTCTTTGGTTCATTAGACTCTTGGTTTAATTGTTGGGTTGGTTTAGTCATGAGAGAACCCATGGTCCAAACCTCAACCCTAGCTATATAAGCTAACTTCTTTCTTTCTCTTCCTCCATTCTTCATTTTCCCCTTTTTCTTTTATTTCTAGGCAAGTACACCTTGCATGACATGGAAAAACTCTAAATTTTAATTCGTAATTTTTTCTTGCATTTTATTAGTCAAATATGTGTACATTATAATTCTAAGCACTTTCATACATGGAGTTTTCAGTTTTGATGGATAAAATTTAGTAGATCTACATTTTTAGTTAAGGATTTTCATGGGTTCCAAAAGTTTTTTTGGTTTTTATATATTAAAACATGCTATTTTAGAAAAAAAAGTTTTTTTGGTTGATGGAGCAATTCATTTCTAGCATTTTGGCTTTTGGTTTACTTGTTTTGACGTTGAAATAAAGTTTTTATGGAGAAAATAAAATTTTGATTTTTGGAGTTTTTTCACCATGACTGAACTTGCTGTCTGGAGAAGGAAAAGTGCTCATGCGGCCAGTACCATATGCGGCAGAGAGTGTTATGCGGCCTGAGTGCTATGCGACCTGAACTCTGTGCCGCATATACCTTTCAATATGCGTCCATCTTGTTGGATGCATGACTGATCATTACACAAAGTTTTCTGAAGCTAAGTGCTTGAAAAAGCCTAAGTGACATAATTCCTTGTGCTTTACTTGCTAAACGAATGATAAATTCGCTAAGTCCAAAGAGACATCTATGCCGCAAGCAGATCATGCGACAATCAGACTTATGCGACATTGGCACTATGCACCTCTTCTCTTTTGACGCATAACTCTGCTTCGTCCTTGCACACTTTTTTATGATTTTGTCTTTTCTCTGACATACTTTATGACTTGTCACATCCATCATTTCAATCATTTCACTGACACACATTTAATGCACGTCACTCGACACTTTTTTCAAGGAGTGGACTTTTCCTTGACCTATGTGGCCTGACCCCTATGCGGCACCGACCCTATGCGGCCTTGACCTATGCGACATTAACCCCATGCGTCCCTAGTTCTTATGCAGTCCTATGTGCATGTTTTATTGTTTTGCTTAGTTTGGATGTTTTATTGGATGTGATTCTATGCGTGTTATAAATGATTGTAAATGCATGAGAACTAAGTGACCATGTGTTGTACCTTACTATATGCTTAACCCACTATGAGTAGAAATATACTATATGGCCAAGTGACTATGACTACCTATGTGCTTGACTCAACACATGTGTTGCTATGTTCTAAAACTTATGTGATTTACCAATGGTTGGTGACTTGACTTGACTATTGGTATTCGTACTGATACACTTACTTCGTGCTATATATTCCTACGTGCTAAGTGTTCCTACGTGATTATGTTACATATTTTACACCGAGGTATACCTACGTGCTATGCGACATATGATATAATACAATTCCTCCAACATGGACATGATAGTTGGTTAATAACCAAGCGTGGCTAGTACTTGTGTTGATTGTTGCATCACGCTGGGATGAATCCAAATTAAACTGCCAAGTGACAGTGGATTCGTATCTAGCGTGCCCGTACTACAGTACAACATATATGGGGAATAACATGGGACTATTCCATATGATTCCAGCTAACCATAGGGTTAATTAGACAACTAAAATATGTAGAGCATTGGGAGGGACGAAATTTCGAGATCGTGCTTAACTAGCCACCCTCAATCATATAGGGAGTGAAGGCTGGCCCCCATGAATATTGTTTTGTCACGTCCCAGAACTAGAATACTAGAGAGTGGGGGCGGACAAAGCCAGCTATGTACACCAGAGAACTCTATACCCCGAGATACAGTCATGGCTATCTAGACATGTGATGGTTTACTCTACAATCCAACATGCATTCCTGGGTCAAGAGTCTTAGTTATCTCAATCTCAAACAAGCAACAAGTTACACGAAGTATAATCACCAAACATATAATATTAAGGCATCCTATACTATACATACATAGATGATCATGAAGCTAGTTACCAAAATAAAGAACTAGTAGAGTACAATATTACATGATCAACTCTAGCTATAGTCCACAATATGCTTTACATGTAGGCCCGCACGCTAGAATGTCAAGAATCAAAACATGAGCTAAACACGTGCTCGGTGGCTAAATGTCTCAAAAGTACAAGTACAAGATCTGGTGGGTAATGAAGAAGAAACCCACTCAAGTCCTCAGGTGTTCCTCGTGTTCACCATCTTGAGACGGGATATATGGGAGATCCTGTGGTGTTGCTCCAAAATCTGGCCAAACAAAACCAGTGGGGTCAGACCTCAAAACAACAAAGTACCACAAGGAAGCCAACTTAGGAACTAAAAACCAGCATACAAATATTCAATAACATAAGAAAATATAAATAAGAGTAATATGTAAATAAGCAGTTAAGCAGTTTCAGGAATCAGTAACGGGTATAGTTCATGATTAGTAGCTGGGTGATCCAAGAAAAGACAAGAGTAGAAAATATGCAATCACGGCCAACCATGACCTACGGCTTACTACCATTAACTAAGTAGGGTTATCACAATCCTGGTTACTAACAAATGCAGTTGAGATTACATACATCCACATATCCTGCAGACTATCCGGGTTATCCAGACGTAAGAGTACATAACATAGATTAATTAAGTATAAAGTATTTTTTTGGTAAATTGTAACACTTGGCGGTGTGTTGGAAGTGTGCCCCTCTCGACTGATGTCTCCAAATCCATCAGGTGTCGCTGGGATACCGGGATTGCATGTAGCCAGAAAATATCGCTAGATGCTTCTAGATAATTATTCTAGTTATTGACTTATGCAAGTTATCAAGGATTCCTGGCTGTGGTGCTCAAGAATCTGCCTTAGACATGATGCAAGACCAGACAATAGCTTGACAAGTACAATCAGGATAGGGACAAGCAATCAACCGCGAGAATTTATCTTATCAGTACAAGCATTTCAGTTATGGGGATTCTAGCATGTCAGGAGTGAGCTACGTCGAGCCACTATCAGGTTTATCAGTACATGTCAGGTATCCGGAGTCAGGGGTCAACTTCATTCAGTACAAGTCAGGGGCAGGGAGTTCTCAGTTTAACAGTGCCATTACATTCTATTTTTTGGGTATTCTATGTCTGGTAAGTGTAGCATCCAGGTTATTAGAAATTTAGAAATAACATGCATCATGTGAATTTAACTAATTGGGCCAAGCACAAGAAGTAAATAATCCATAATATTAACATATAACAAAGAAAAATTTTGCTACTATAAGTGCAGGAGATAAGCTGGCCGCAGGCAAGAAACAAGCCGCATGGATCAAACTAGTCGCATAGAAGAAGCTGGCCGCATGGATCAAATTGGCCGCATACAAGAAACTGGCCGCATGGATCAAGACAAGTTCCATTCATCAGGACAAGGGTTGAGTGACGAGAATAAATACAAAGCTAGGAAGTGACTAGCCAATAAAGTGTGTCAGAGAAGTTGTCACGCCCCGATCCCGAAGGTCCTGACAATGCCCCCGTCGGACGCGAATCACCGCGCCTCGGCGCTCCCGTGGGGCGTATTATCGTTTGCCATCGGGACATGATGCCGTACGGGCCTGGGGTTGCGCCCGCACAAGACAAAATCATTAAAGTTGTGGCTATCATCGAATCGATCGAGTACGCAGCAGAGGGACAGTGTTGCAAACAATAAATCCATCTGAGTATAAGGGGCAAATCACAAGGCACGAGGTTCTCTGAATACAATGGCATCGTTCCATACATTATGTCCCTCTATACAAAAGAAGCTCAAAGCAATCGATACGGCTCAAGGCATCAAAACCAAATTTCCGGGTCCTCAGGATGAGGCACGACTATCGCTTCCTCGAACGATTCAGTACCTGCGAGCAAGCAAACCGTTGGTGGGTCAGTGCTTTGGAGAAAGTATTGGTGAGTCTAAACTCAACGAACAGAAGCAACATTCACTAAATTCAACACTAAGTAATCAGGTGATAAAAAATTATATTACTAGTGATCTTTCTAGTTTTACCTAGGTTCGTTACATGCAACACAGGAACATAGTCATATTACTTCTTTTGGAAACATCTTTAAAAATAGAGTTCATGTTTGATTTATTCAAGCACACAAGGCAAGCCGATTATTCTACTATCAAGGTGTGTGTGCAGCATGTCTCGTGAGCTATACCCAAAGACTCTAGTGACAATGCACCATCTAGAAACTATCCTTCTATCAAGCAAACAAGATGAACTATCTATATGCTTTTGGTCCCCGAGAAACTCAGGATCAGTAGCGATAATCCAACTAACCAATGACTCCTTTATCTGATGCTATTAGCAGCTGTGACTTATGATTGCTCTTCACTAACATTATAGCAGCCGGGACCAAGGTTCAGCTCTTTACTAATAGCTATTGTCCGACTGATGCGAATGCATGAAATACTATTAGATAAACTCTATTATGTAGACGAAATGAACAAGCAGACCATTTATCTCTTCTCTTCTATCTCTGTGCGGATTGGCCGCCCTCTCTGAACAAGTTCAAGCACGATGTGGTTCTATCAAAACACAAGCAATATGGAAACATGTTCAAGCAATCTATTACTCTTCTTATTAGCATGGCAAGGTTCTCTATTGACAAGCATTCAAGTTCTAGCTAAGCATGCAGTTCTATTATTCATGCAACGAAAATAATAATCTTCTTAGCAACAGACATTATAAAAGTCAGATTCATTATTAAGGTGTACAAGAATCAGAGAACGAGATTTTTGCCCACTTACCTAGATCAGTTATCTTCTGGTTCAACAAGGAGCACTTAAGGAAGATATTCTTTTTGAGTCAGCAAATCGATATCTCTTGTACATAGTGCCTACGCAGAGCGGGACACTATAAAAGTGACCGATGTGACTAGCTAATAAAGCGTGTCAGAGAAGTGACCGATGTGACTGGCCAATAAATCATGTCAGAGAAGTGAAGACAAATTCAGGGGAATTGTGCCAAGGGGCGCTGAGTCATGCATTGGGAAATGGACGCATAGCTCGGGGTTGCATAGACAATTTTGGCCGCATGCTCCTCTGGGCCGCATGTAATCAGGAACTTAGAGAATTTCTTTTGTTCAAGTTTCATGCATTTGGTCAAGGGCCGCATATGCAGATTCAGCCATGCTTCCAACAAGATGGCAGTATGCTGAGTTTGGAGCAAGGAGTCTAGACCACATGTAAAACAGGCCACATAGAGCTTCTTCGTCCCAGAACAACAAGTTTCAGTCATGAAAAAACTCCAAGTACTGAAAATATGATTCTCCCTTAAATCCTCATTTTTAGCTTAAATCCAGAGAAGTAATGTTCTAAACAACTTAAAATCAGATGCTCTCTCACATAGAACAACTAGTTTTGGAAAACAACAAGTTTTAAGAGATCAAAATAATGAAAATGTCAAGAACATATTAAACTAAAACTATAGATCTAGTCCAACCAAGCTGTCAAAACCGAAAATACGAAGAAGTAAACATTCATAGGATTTCATAGAGCACAATATAGACCAATAAAATGCAAAAAATCCACAATAATGTAATAGTACAAGTCTCCATCATTGGCAAGATGTACTTTCCTAAAACCACCACTAACTACTACTACTACTACCAAGGAAATTGGGAGGGGGACCGATCTAGGGCTTCTCTCGGCTAGGGAGGAGGGGAGAGGAAAGAAGAAGAAAATAAAAATAGGGGAAAGTGAAACAATGGATAAGCGAGAGAAAGAGAGGGGTTATATATATCAAGGGTGGTTAACACTATTCACAAATCTAGAAATTACATTAGAGCAGCTAGAAAAATCCAAAAAAATATACGAGAACTAATATACATCAATAACACACCTATAAAAGATATTAACATGAAAAATACACAATAGTGAGACGAGTCTCACAACTCTCACCTCCTTAGAAATTTTTTGTCCTCGGAATTTCAATAAGGCACAGGATCTTGCAAGAAGACTACGAGAATCAGGCAATAAAATAAGCATGATGGTATAGGTGCTAATCACTAGCTATGATCTATCTAGAATAAGACAAGCATGCACAAGATAAGATCATGGTATGGGATATACAAACAACTATACCTTACGAGTCAAATAGATACGGGTATGGAGCTCGGATATTATCCTCGCGCTCCCAAGTTGACTCGCCCGGTGAGTGATGCCCCCAACTAACTCGGACTAAATGAATGGTCCGGTTCTTGAGAATCTTCTCTTTCCGATCCAAAATGGATACATGCCTCTCCTCATACGAAAGGTCAGTACCAACAACCAATTTTGAATGATCTAGGACATGGCTTGTATCCGGTATATACCGTCGTAGCTGGGATACATGAAAAATATTATGTATCTCACGAAGCGACGACGAAATAGCAAGACGATAGGAAACATGTCCTACTCGCTCAAGAATATCGAACAGACCTATGTACTGCAGACTAAACTTTCCCCGTACACCAAACCTAGTGACTCTGTGAGTAGGCAAAATCTGAAGGAATACATGATTGCCGACAGAAAACTCAAGAGGTCGTCGATGCGAATCGGCCCAATGATGCTGGCGATCTTGTGCTACTTGAAGATGCTTCTGAACTTGCTTGACTACTTTAACTATTTTGGCTATCATCTCGGGACCAAGCAATTGCCTTTTGCCAATATCATCCCAAGTTATAAGGGATCTGCACTTTATGCCATACAGTGCCTCGAAGGTTACCATTTGGATACTGGCCTGGAAACTGTTATTGTAGGAGAATCTACCAGGTGTAAGTGATCCTTCTACGAACCACCAAAGTCAAGGGTACATGAACAAAGCATATCTTCTAGAGTCTGGATGGTTCGCTCCGACTGACTATCTGTCTTGGGGTGATATGCCGTACTGAACTTCAGGCGGGTGCCTAGGCTCTTTTGAAGACTCTGCCAAAAGTGAGAAGTAAATCTGGAATCTTTATCTGAAACTATGCTAGCTGGTACCCCATGTAGTCTAACAATCTCTCTCATGTACATCTTGGGTAACAGTTCTATGGACTGGCCAATCCTGAAAGGAAGAAAGTGTGCAACTTTTGTGAGTCGGTCCACTATTACCCAAATAGCATCCCTGCCAGCTGGGGACCTAGATAGACCTGTCACAAAATCTATCGTAATATGCTTCCACTTCCACTCCAGAATTTATAAAGGTTGAAGAAATCTTGCTAGTCTCTGATGCTCAGCTTTAACTTGTTGACATACCAAACATCGAGAAATAAACCGTCCTATCTCGCACTTTATTGCATTCCACCAGAAATACTGACGAATGTCTCTATACATCTTGGTTCCTTCGGGATGTACTGAATATTGTGAACTATGGGCCTCCGATATAATCTCACGATGAAGGTCTCCGTTAGGCACATAAAGACGATTCCCAAAATGAAGAGTTTCGTCACTGGAAATGCTAAGCTCGGGTCTACGCCCTGCCTCACACTCTGCTATAAGATGTTGAAGCTTGACATCTGTTGACTGTGCTACCTTGATTCATTTCTCAATACTAGACTAAACTTGTAGACCTTCCATCAATGCTGCGTTGCCAGGCAATACTACTTCTACGCCCATCTTTTGAAGATCTTCTAAAATCTCTCGCTGCGCTGTGAGAAAATAAGCTCCTGCTCTCCGGCTCAAGGCATCCGCTATCACGTTGGGTTTCCCAGGATGATACTGAAGGTCAAGATCATAGTTTGTCATCAACTCCAGCCATCTTCTTTACCTCATGTTAAGATCCTTCTGGGTAAATACATACTTCAAATTCTTGTGATCGGTATAAATCTCTACTCGATCTCTATATAAGTAATGCCTCCAAAGTTTGAGTACGAAAACAACTGCTACTAACTCCAAGTCATGCGTCGGATAATTTCTTTCATGATCGTGAAGCTGCCGGGACCTTTAAGCTATGACCTTGCCATGCTGCATTAGAACGCATCCCAGTCCCTTGCTGGACGTATCACAATAAACTGTGAATCCACATGTCCTGTACGGAAGCGTCAAAATAGGTGCTTGATCAATTTCTGCTTAAGCTTCTCGAAAGAGGTATGACATGCATCTATCCAATCAAAGCGCACATCCTTTCGTGTTAGCTGCATCAAGGGTGCAAATTTTTTAGCAAAGTCCACCGCAAATCGTCGATAATATCCTGCTAATCCCAAGAAATTGCAAACTTCTGCAACTGTTCTGGGTACTAACCACGTCTCAATGGCTTCTATCTTCTTGGAATCTACCTATACTCCACATCTGGCAATGATGTGGCCTAAGTACGAAATATGATCAAGCTAGAACTCGCATTTGCTGAACTTTGCATATAACTTATGTTCTCTGAGAATTTGAAGAACTGCTCTAAGATGCTGCTCGTGCTCTGCTTCACTCCGACTGTACACCAAGATGTCGTCGATAAACACTATCACGAACTTGTCCAGGTAAGGCATAAAAATATGATTCATAAGATCCGTAAATAGTGCTGGTGCATTAGTTGCTCCAAAGGGCATTACTAGAAACTCCCAATGGCTATATCTTGATCTGAACGCCATCTTGGGTATATCTTGCTCTTTGACTCTGATCTGATGATATCCAGACCGTAAATCAATCTTCGAAAACACGGTCGCTCCACTAAGTTGGTCAAAAAAGTCATCTATCCGAGACAATGTATACTTATTCTTGATGGTTACCACATTGAGGGTACGATAATCAACACATAATCGTAACGTGCCATCCTTTTTCTTCACAAGTAGCATCAGAGCTCCCCAAGGTGATCCACTAGCACATATGAATCCCTTGGTTCTCAATTCTTCAATCATTCAGTACAAGACTTCTAACTCTGAAGGCGCCATCCTATAGACTCTCTCTTACAATAGGGTTGTTCTGGGAAGTAGATCGATGGTAAACTCAATTTCTCTTTCTAGTGGCATGCTTGGAAGTTCTTCTGGAAATTTATCTTGAAATTCATCAACAACTCTGGGAAATCGTACTTCTTCCACTACTGCCATTCTCAAGGTTGCTGGTGAAGACTCTGTCTCGCCTATAGAAAATGAGAATTCTTCTTCTCGGAAAATACGAAAGATAACCTTGCCAGCATGGCAATCTATCATCGCGTATTGAGTACTCAACCAATCTATGCCCAAGAAGACATCATAATCTCCCATAAAAAATCTATCAATTTGGCAAGAAATTTTTGCCTGCACACTACGACTCGACACGATGCATAAACTCTATCGACTGTCACGATACCATTACCAGTAAGTATATTGAATCTTACTGATAAGGATTTGGGGTCTAAACCAACTCGTATCACAAATTGTGCAGACATAAAAGAATGTGATGCACCTGAATCAAATAATACTGAAGCTGAATGAGAGTTGACAAGAATGGTACCTGCCACTACTTCACCTAAAGCTAACTGCTCTTCCACAGTGAGTGCTATTGCCTGACCTCATCCTCTCGGTGTTGGTCCTCTCTGCTGTGGACCTCCTTGTCTGGCCTGTACTTGGGCTTGGGCCTGCGCATACTACTGTGGCCTTTGTTGCTGGTATACTTGAGATTGGGTCGGCAAAGGCCTTTGACCCTGGTTCTGCTAAGCCGACACTGGAGCCCTATACTGTGGTCCTGCCGGGGAAGACGATGACAAACTGGCTCTGTATGGGCAAGATCCCTATTTGTGTCCTAGAGCTCTACAGGCTAAACACAATCCTTGTGCTCTGTGACACTTAATACGTGCCCAAGTTTCCCACAATGAGAACACCCTACTGAAGAAGATATCTTCTGCTGCTGGGGTCGGGTTAGTACCGTTTGCTGGACCAAGGCTGTTGATGCTGGCCTCCTCGGAGATCCAATGGTTAAGGCCCTAACTGCCGGGGCTGGTGCTGAAGACTGGGAGTAAGAACCTCCTGAGGTATGGGTCCTCTTCCTTTCTCCAGTTCTATCCACGATTCTTTTGGAGGTATACTCAAGCCTCCTTGCTGCCCGCAATACGGCATCAAAAGTTTGGAACTCATGCTATTCTACTGTCAATATGATCTCCAGGTGAAGTCCCTGCTGGAACCTTCTAGCTCTATCCAATTCGGTCGCCACCAAGGTGGGAGCAAACCGACTTAGTCTGCAGAACTCTGCCGCATAGCCATCGACAGTCCTGCCCATCTGCTTCAAGTTGTTAAACCTTTGCTGAAGGTCATAACGCGATACCGCGTCAAAGTACCTCTTCTGGAACCTCTCGTTGAATATGGCCTAATGGACGGGTACTGTCAAAGAAATTATCTGTGCTGCCCACCAGACTCGGGCCAAGTCTAGCAACCGCAGTCGAACTACTGATACTTGCTCTCTGTCAGGCACTCCTGCTGCCTCTAGGATATGTTCAGTGTCCTGAAGCCATGCATCTGATGCAATCACATATTTGGTACCATAAAAAAATGAGGGTTGGAGGTGCTTGAAGTTGCTTGCTGTGTTTGGGGCACGATGCTCACCTCTCTCTAACGCCTCTTTTACTGACCGGGTGATAGCGTCACCCCATCGCTCTTGATATGCTAGTAACTGCCTGATGATCCCCATCCGGACCTGTGTATCACTTTTTACATTGGTGGGTACTGGCAGGACTGCCACTGTGGGTACAACTGGTGGTTCTGACTGGACCTGCTGTTCCACATCTTGAGCCATCCTGGACTCTTTTTTAGAATGTTGAGAGATGCTGACCGGCTTGTGGTTACCCTGCTACCGACAAAACTCTAGCTGGCTGATCAGAAGGACCAGGAACAATGTCCCTGATAAATAGAGAACACTAGGATCAAATCGGAAGGACATGATAGATTGAGGATCAAAGCATATGTTGAATCAAGATTTTTGCGATACAAATTTAATGCTGGGGGAGATCACGGAGTAGCATGATTGAGACATCTAAACAATGATAAACCCCCACACTTCTGAATTTTTGGAACTGCATGGGCTACCACTTAAACCGTGTCACACCCCAGAACCAGAATATTGGAGAGCGGGGGCAGACAAATCCATCTATGTACAACAGAGTACTTTATACCCCGAGATACGGTCATGGCTGTCTAGACATGTGAAGGATTACTGTATAATCCAACGGGCATTCCTGGGTCAAGAGTCCTAGTTGTCTCAATCTCAAGCAAGTAACAAGTTACAAGAAGTATAATCACCAAACTTATAATAGTAAGGCATCCCAAACTATGCATACATAGATGATCATAAAACTAGTTACCAAAATAAAGAACTAGAAGAGTGCAATATTACATGATCAGCTCTAGCTATAGTCTAGAATATGCTTTACATGTAGGCCCGCAGGCTAGAATGTCAAGAATCAAAACACGACCTAAATACGTGCTCGGTGGCTAAACGCCTCAAAAGTATAAGTACATGATCAGGTGGGTGATGAAGAAGAAACTCACTCAAGTCTTCGGGTGTTCCTCATGTTCACCATCTTGTGGCAGGATGTACAAAAGATCCAGCGGTGTTGCTCCAAAATCTTGCCATACAAAACCAGTGGGGTCAGATCCCAAAATATCAAAGTACCACAAGGGAGCCAACTTAGGAACTAAAAACTAGTATGCAAACATTCAATAGCATAATAAAATATAAATAAGAGCAATATGTAAATAAGCAGTTAAGCAGTTTCAGGAATTAGTAACGGGTTCAGTTTAGGATTAATACCTGGGTGATCCAAGATAAGACAAGACTAGAAAATATGCAATCACGACCAACCATGACCTACATCTTACTACCATTAAGTAACTAGGGTTATCACAATCCTGGTTACTACCAAATACAGTTGAGATTACATACAGCCACATACCCTGCAGACTATCCGAGTTATCCAGACGTAAGAGTACATAGCAAAGATTAATTTATAAAGTATTTTTTGGTAAATTACAACACTCGACGGTGTGCTGGAAGTGTGACCCTCTCGACGGAGTGCTCCAAATCCATCAGGTGTCGCTGGGATACCGGGATTGCATATAGCCAAAAAATCTCTCTAGATGCTTCTAGATAATTATTCTAGTTATTAACTTAGACAAGTTATCAAGGATTCTTGACCGTGGTGCTTAGGAATCTTCCTTAGACATGATGCAAGATCGGACAATAGCTTGACAAGTACAATCAGGACAGGGACAAGCAATCACCACAGGAATTTATCTTATCAGTACAAGCATTTCAGTTTTGGGGATTCTAGCATGCCAGGAGTGAGCTACGTCGAGCCACTATCATGTTTATCATTACATGTCAGGTATCTGGAGTCAGGGATCAAGTTCATTCAGTACAAGTCAGGTGCCGGGAGTTCTCTGTTTAACATTGCCATTAAATTCCATATTCCAGGTATTCCATGTTCTGGTAAGTGTAGCATCCAGGTTATAAGAAATTTAGAAATAACATGCATCATGTGGATTTAACTAATTGGGCCAAGCACAAGGAGTAAATAATCTATAAGAGAACATATAACAAAGAAAATATTGCTACTATAAGTGCTAAAATTACAGGAGATGAGCTGGCCGCAGGCAAGAAACTGGTCGCATGGATCAAACTGGCCACATGGAAGAAGCTGGCTGCATGGATCAAACTAGCCACATGCAAGAAACTGGCCGCATGGATCAAGACAAGGTCCATTCCTCGTGACAAGAGTTGAGTGACGAAAATAAATACAAGGTCAGAAAGTGACTGACCAATAAAGCGTATCAGAGAAGTGACCGATGTGACTGGCCAATAAAACGTGTCAGAGAAGTAAAGACAAATTCAGGAGAAATTATGCCAAGGCGACGCTGAGTCATGCATTGGGAAATGGACGCATAGCTCGGGACCGCATGGACAATTTTGGCCACATGCTCCTCTGGGCCGCATGTTATCAGGAACTTAGAAAAAATTTTTTGTTCAAGTTTCATGTATTTGGGCAAGGGACGCATATGCAGATTCAGCCATGCGCCCAACAAGTTGGCCGCATGCTGAGTTTGGAACGAGGAGTCCAGACCGCATGCAAAGCCGGCCGCATGGAGCTCATTCTTCCCAGAATAACAAGTTTTACTCATGGAAAAACTTCAAGTCCTGAAAATATGATTCTCTCTGAAATCCTCATTTCCAGCTCAAATCCAGAGAAGTAAAGTTCTAAACCACTTGAAATCATATACTCTCTCACATAGAACAACTAGTTTTGGAAAATAACAAGTTTTAAGAGATAAAAACCATGAAAATCAAGAACACATTAAACTAAAAATGTAGATCTAGTCCTACCAAGCTATCAAAATCGAAAATACCAAAAAGTAAACATGCATAGGAGTTCATAGAGCACAATATAGACCAATAAAATGCAAGAAATTCACAATAATATAAAAGTGCAAGTTCTTCATTTTTGACAAGATGTATTTGCCTAAAACCACCACTAACTACTAGTACTACTACCAAGGGAAAGGGGAGGAGGACCGGTCCAGGGATGCTCTCGGCTAGGGAGGAGGGGAGAGGAAATGAGAAGAAAATGAAAAGAGAGAAAAGTGAAAGAATGGGAAAGAGAGAGAAAGAGAGGGGTTATATATCAAGGGTGGTTAACACTATTCACAAATATAGAAATTACATGAGAGCATCTAAAGAAATCCAAAAAAATATACGGGAAGCGATATACAGCAATAGCGCACCTATACAAGATATGAATATAAAAAATACGCAATAGTGAGACGAGTCTCACATGTTTAAATCCTCATTAATGGATGACAATATCCGATTATTATATTGTACTATGTGTTCTATGCGATCTTAGCACAGTGGCCTTTCGAGGGACTGGTGTATACTACTATGTGCTACGCGACGATTCATGGCTCGACTAGCCCCTGCTAGAACATGGCTCGACCTGATGATTCCTATTATATGCATAATATTTTTGGGATAACCCAGACTCCACCTAGTAAGCCATACAAGTGATTGGCCGATTATGTAACTGAACTTGATTGTACATTGTTTCTTCTGTTAAATAGTTTAGGAACATGGACTATCATAGTGTGATGGTCTAACCCATGTCCTTGTTTGGTTGTAGGGTTAGATTATTGTATCACGATAGACTATGAACTAAAACTACGAGACAGGACTATATATATATGTATATATTTATTCTTCCTGGTTTTGTTTCTTCATTCGTGCTTCCTTTGTGGTACTTGCTATTTGGGGTCTAACCCCACTGGTTTTGCATGGCCAGGTTTAGATTCAGCACCCGAGGATCAAGCGCACTTTTTTTTGAATAATGACGCATACCAGATGGATGGCCGTTGAGGGACAAAAGTGGGTTTCTTGATCACTGCTCATTATTGCATATTTTACTATTTTGGGCATTTAGCCACCGACACTTGTTAGCCGTAAATATGAATATTTAGTCTTCTTACATGATGGTAATTAATCAGATTACAGCTGATCATGGTCATATACTTTTGCAACTCTGCCAGCTTATAATTTTGTGTGGCTGATTTCCAAAATATTATGCCAGGACGTTTGGGATGCCTTACTCCCTTGTTATACATGTTCTATGTTTTCTATCCTTACTTGAGTGATTGAGATATTAGATGTTCTATGTGACCCTAAGTGACTTGTTTGTTGTCACTCCCCGTTTTCGATATACGTATTTGGAGCATATTAGTTTTCCTGCTTATAATATCTGTTGCTTGCATGATTAATTAGGTTGCATGCATGGAGACTAGACCCATTCTTTAGTTCAATTAGACCCATGGTTTAATTGTTGGGTTGGTTCATTCATGAGTTGAACCCATGTTCTAAACCTCAAACCCTAACTATAAAATCCAACATCTTTCTCCCTCTTCCCTCATTCTCTCTATTTTTTCTTCTTCCTTTATTTAAGCAAGTACACCTTGCACCACATGAAGAAATCTCTTAATTTTTAATTTTTTACTTTTTCCTTGCATTTTATTAGTCTATTATGTTCTCATGATGATTCTAAAAATTTTTAGTACTTGTGGTTTTCGGTTTTAATGGATGGATTTGATTATATCTACATTCTAAGTTTAGGGTTTTTAGGGTTCCTTGAGGTTTTGGTTGTTTTAATCTACTAAAACATAATATTTTTCAAAAATAGTTTTTGGGATGGATGAAACACTATATTTCGAGCATTTTGGCTTTTGGTTCACTCAATTTGGAGTTAAAATAATATTTTAATGAAGGAAACAAAATTTTAAATTTTGGAGTTCTTGCCGTGGCTGAACTTGCTGCCTAGAGAAGACGAAGTCCCATGCGGCAGAGAGATCCATGCGGCCTAGACCCATATGTTGTAAGTAAGTGTATGCAGCCTTAAGCTCATGCGACCTCTGCGGTCAGCGACTATGCAGCCATGCAAACTGAACTCATGCGACCATGCGGCCTGAACTCATACGGCCTTACAGTCTGAGCTTATGCGGCCATACGGTCTGAACTCATGCGGCCATGCGGACTTGAGCTAATGCGACCTCTGCGTTCACCGACCATGCGACCTATGTGATTATGCAGCCCGACTTTCTATGCGATAACTGATCCTATACGGCCTAGACTTATGCAAAAACTGATTCTATGCGGTAGTGGATCCCCATACGGCCTTGATCCTTATGTACGCATACGACCCCTTGCATACGCTTTATTGGATTAGTTTTGTTTGAATATTCCTTTCGACTTTATGGGATGTATGTGTGACTTTAATGACCACAAGAGTATTAGACCCATCTATGCGCCATGACCCGACCACTTGTATCCGTGCTGATACACTTACTACGTGTTATGTGTTCCTATGTGCTAAGTGTTCTTACGCAATTATATTACATGTTTACACTGCGGTGTACCTATGCGCTACGTGATATGTGATATGACTTAATCTCCAGCATGGACATAAGGGTTAGTCAATGACCAAGCGTGGCTAGGATCTGTTGATTGTTGCATCACGCTGGGATGAATCCAAACTGAACTATCAAGTGACAAAGTGGATTCGTATCTAGCGTGTCCATACTATGGTACATTATATAAGAGGAGTAATATGTGACCACGCCATGTGATTCTGGTTAACAATAGGGTTAACTAGGCAACTTAACTTATAGAGCATTGGGAGGGAATAAAATCTTGAGATCGTGCCTAACTAGCCCGCTCCAGTCATCTGGATTGGGGGTGTGCAGGCTAGTCCCCATGGATATTGTTTAAGTCCTC
The DNA here is from genome assembly GCA_036927795.1 of Iris macrosiphon. Lineage (NCBI taxonomy): Eukaryota > Viridiplantae > Streptophyta > Magnoliopsida > Asparagales > Iridaceae > Iris > Iris macrosiphon. The sequence continues at coordinate 95,416,833 of JAYESA010000006.1, forward strand.
ATTAGTGGATGGCAATATTTGGCTATTATACTATACTATGTGTTCTATGCGATCTTAGTACGGTGGCCTTACGACGGACCGATGCACAATACTATGTGCTATGCGGCAATTTATGGCTCGGCTAACCCTGCTAGTATCTGGTTCGATCTGAGGATTTCTATATGCATAATATCCCTGGGATAATCCGGACTCTATCTGGTAAGCCGTACAAGTGATTGGCCGATTATGTAACTGAGCTTGTTCGTGTGTTGCGTCTGTTGTCAAATAGTCTAGGGACATGGACTTGGTGCGATGGTCTAACCCTTGTCCTTGTTTGGTTGTAGGGTTATATTATTGTGTCACGATAAGCTATGAACCGAAACTACGAGACAGAACTATATATATCTATTTCATAACCTGGTTTTATTTCTTTATTCGTGCTTTCTTTGTAGTATTTGCTATTTGTGGTCTAACCCCACTGGTTTTGCATAGCCTAATTTAGATCCAGCGCCCGAGGATCAAGCGTACTTTTCCCTGAACAATGACGCACACCAGGCGGATTACCGTTGAAGGGAACGAGTAGATTTCTTCTTCCCTGCTCGTTATTGCACACTTTACTTATTTTGGACGTTTAGCCACTGGAACCTGTTAGCCGTAAGATCTGGACATTTAGTTCCTTTACATGATTATAATTAATTAGACCACAGCTGATCATGGTCATGTACTTTTGATATTCTGCCAACTTTTTTAGTTTGCACAGCTAGTTTCTAGAATATCGTGGCAGGGCGTTTGGGATGCCTTACTTCCTTGTCATATATGTTCTATGTTTATTGTTCTTGCTTGATTGATTGAGACAATATATGTGCTGTGTGACCCTAAGTGACTTGCTTGTAGTATGTACCCCTTGTCTAGTTACAACCGTGACCGCCGTACGATGTTCTATACCTTGTACATCGGAGTTGGCCATGTCCATCTCCGTATTTCGGTACTGGGGCGTGATAATGTTTTAGTGGTGGCCCATGCAGGTCTGTATTTTCAGACTTGTGGGGTGTTATGATCATAGGAGTCTTAATTAAATATGTGCCTTTGAAATCCTGAATTCGTTCTTCTCGAAGCCTTGTTTGACTATTGAATCAATTATTTCCTTGATCATTTCCGTCCTGTTCTTGATATTTCTTATCCTTTTCTTTTGGGCTTCTTCAGTTGCTGGGCAGTAGGCATGGCAGGACCGGGTTCCCCTGGGCAACAACGGGGGGTAGCACCTATTCAGAGTCAAATTCGAATAGAGCCAGTAGTTGAACAAGCTGGCACGATGGAATCGAAAGTTGGACATATTGATCAACCATCCCCTGAGATCCCCGTAACCCCAGTAGTACCAGCAGTACCATTGGTACTTGATACCCCGGTATTACTGGAGATCCTCCGGAGAATGATGGCTACACAACGGCATTAGATGGCAGTTTACCAATATCAACAATTTCAACAACAAGAGCATAATGTCTTGTTAAGTCAGGGTTTGTAGATGGCCCTGGAAAGAGGAGGAAGGACTGATTCGGGGGCGTCAGTTAGATTTTTTTGACTTAATCTGAGACACTTTGACGGCACGGAGGACGCCATCACGGCAGATGCATGGCTCCAAGACATCGAAGTCATTCTGGAGACGGTGAAGGTTCCGACAGAGGAACAAGTTGATCAAGTTCGATTGTAGCTTCAAGACCTTTCTCGTGACTGGTGGACGTCAGTAGAGATTGGCTTGAGGCATTCTATCTCTTGGGACAGTTTCAGGGCTCAATTCAGGGCTAAATGTTTTGGATTCGTAGCGCAGTTTGAGCTCCAACAAAGATATATTGGTCTTAAGCAGGCTGGTAGAACATTGGATGGATATGCAGTCGAGTTTTGCACGCTGAGTAGATTCGCTCCGACTATGGTGGCTACGGAGTCGGATAGAGCAATGAGGTTCCAGCAAGGACTTCATCTGGAGATTCTATAACTGGTAGAGGGGCACGACTACCAGACTTATGAAGAAGTACTGATAGCAGCTCAGAGGCACGAGCTTACCATGCAGAGATTATCGGCAAGGACAAGAGGCCAGAAGAGGTCTCATGTTCAGAGTGGAGGAGGAGGTGGAGGAGTACCTCAGACGTCAGCACCATAACCTGGCGTTCGAATCTATGATTCAGCGCCAAGGAGGGTGACAGTTTCGACGGTGACATAACCGACTCGACAACAACCAAGGCAACAACAACAACAACAACAACAACAACGCCTGAGAGCACCGGCGAGATGTACTTATTGTGGCAACGAACGCCAAACTAGAGATGTATGTAGGGCAACCAATGGTTTGTGTATGAGGTATGGCAGTCCAGATAATCGAACTATAAATTGTCCAATGATGCAGAGGCTAGGAGGGCCATTCAGTAATTTCCAATACTACCAGCACCAGGAACAGTGCAACAAAGAGGGCCAGTGACAGCAGTGCGACCATTAGCTCAACGTCCGTTACTGACACAAGCGAAGATGTACCAGCAGCAGCAGAACCACCAGCAGGGCCACCAGAGGCCAAAACAATGTCACCAAGGGAGGCAACAACGAGGAGCACAACATGAGCAAGGGCAGGCATTTACCTTGTCTTTGGAGGAGGCTTTAGCATCGGGCGACGTAGTGGTAGGTAACATTTCTGTCGCATCCTTTCCTGCTGTAGCATTATTTAATTTAGGTACATCTCATTCATTTGTATCTGCACGATTCGTGACACACATTGGATTGGAGTTTGAGGAGTTGCCAGAGAGGTTGAATATACTCACTGGAAATGGGCTCGTAGGGGTTAGTAGAATATCTATAGCGTGTCTGGTCATAGTGTGCGGGCGTTCACTACCAGCACGATTGATCGAGTTCCCTATGGGTAACTTTGACGTTATCTTAGGCATGGACTGGCTGAGAGACAATCATGCTACGATAGATTGCCAAAAGGGTAGGGTATTATTTAGTATCGCAGCGACAGTGTTAGCAGAAGAACAACTTTTCGGTCATAGTGTGCAGGCGTTATTTTATATGTTGGTACAGTATGTCTAGTTAAGGAGTACTTATACAGTGTAAGAGATGTTGGTTTTGTATAGAGTTGATCCCTGGAGCAGGGCCAATATCTTGTAAAGTTTACCAAATGGCACCATCAGAGCTAGACATACTGTACCAACATATAGAATAACTGAAGTCAAAGAAGTTATTCGAGCTAGTGGATCACCTTGGGGAGCGCCAATGGTTCTAGTGAAGAAGAAGGATGGATCATCACGGTTATGTATCGACTACAAACAGTAAAATGCAATAACAGTGAAGAACAAGTATCCATTACCAAGGATCGATGATTTATTTGATCAGCTGAGTAAAGCCAAGTTTTTCTCTAAGATCGATCATCGATCAGGGTATTATCAAGTATGAGTTCGGGAGTACAACATACCTAAGATAACATTTAGGTCACGATATGGGCATTATGAAATTCTAGTTATGCCATTTGGATTGACTAATGCTCTAGCGATATTTATGGATTTGATGAACCATATTTTCATGCCGTATCGATATCAGTTCGTGGTAGTTTTCATAAACGATATTCTAGTCTATTCCAGTAGCGAAGAGGAGCACAAAGAGCATCTTCGAAAGGTCTTACATATTTCGAGGGAACACTATTTATACACAAAGCTCAGCAAGTATGAGTTTTGGTTGGATCATGTGTCATTCTTGGGTCACATCATCTCTGAGCAGGAGTAGCAGTAGATCCGAAGAAGGTTGAGGCCGTAGAGAGTTGGCCAGTTCCTAAGACAGTAGCTAAAATACGTAGTTTTCTGGGATTGGCAGGATACTACAGAAGGTTCATGGAAGACTTTGCAAGGATTTCAGTACTACTAACTCGATTAACGTGCAAGGAGGCTAAGTTCGACTGGTCAGCAGAGTGTCAGGCATCATTTGAAGAATTGAAGAAGAGACTGATTTTAGCTCCGATTCTCACGCTTTCAGTAGGTTCTGGAGGGTTTACTGTATATTACGATGCGTCAGGCAAAAGACTTGGTGTGTGTTGATGCAACATGGAAGAGTGATAGCTTATGCATCATGGCAGCTTCGAGATAATGAGAACAATTATTCGACTCACGATTTGGAGTTGGCGGCGGTAGTATTTCTACTTAAGCTGTGGAGGCACTACTTGTATGGTGATCGGGTGGATATATTTATAGATCACAAGAGCTTAAAGTATGTATTCACTCAGAACGACTTGAACATGAGGAAGAGGAGGTGGCTAGAATTGATAAAGGACTATGATGTGGAACTCCAGTACCATTCAGGCAAGGCAAATGTGGTAGCAGATGCTCTTAGCAGGAGAGGTATTACATTTATGTTGACATCACAGCGGCACATCTTAGAAGATCTTCAAGAAATGGGGATCGAGATAGTACTTTCGCAAGACATAGGAGTATTTGCTACTTTACATATACAATCTTCCATTATAAAGAGGATAAATGTATCTCAGGCAGAGGATCCAAAAGTTCAGAAGCTTCGGGCGGAATGTGAGTCTGGTCTCAGGAAAGAGTTGACGATTCATGAAGATAGAACTCTTATGTTTGGAAATTGTCTCTATGTACCAAGCGGAGATATCTGGCAAGAAGTAATGACCGAGGCACATAGTTCCCAGTATTCAATTCATCCAGGAGGTACCAAGATGTATCAAGACATCAAGTAATATTTCTGGTGGAATGGGATAAAGAGGGAGATAACACGATTCGTTTCTTGGTATTTGGTATGCCAGCAAGTGAAGGTCGACCAACAAAGACTGGCATGACTATTACATCCGCTTCCTATTTCGAAGTGGAAGTAGGAATATATCATGATGGACTTTGTGACCGGTTTACCTAGATCCCCGACTGGTCGTGATGCAGTTTGGGTAATAGTGGACCATCTCACGAAAATAGCTCCCTTTCTTCCTTTTCGAGTAGGGCAATCCATAGGGCAGTTAGTAGAGATGTACATGCGACAGATAGTAAGACAACACGGCATCCTAGTGAGTATTGTATCCGATTGAGACACTTAGTTTACTTCACATTTTTGGAAGAGTTTGCACCAGAGTTTGGACAGAAAGTTGAGATTCAGTACCGCTTACCATCCACAAATAGGCGGGCAATCAGAGAGAACCATCTAGACCCTTGAAGATATGGTACGAACTTGTACTTTGGATTTTAGAGGGTCTTAGGAAGATCACCTTTATCTCGTTGAGTTCTCATACAACAACAGTTATCAAGCAAGTATCCAGATGACACCATTCGAAGCGTTATATGGGTGGAAGTGTAGGTCACCATTGTCATGGGATGATATAGGTGAGCGAAATATATTAGGACCAGAGATGATTACACAGACAATAGAAGTTGTCAAGTAAATCAGAGAGCGACTTTAGGTTGCGCAAGATAGGCATCGGCATTGGGCGTATTAGCATCATAGTCCTCTAGAGTTTTGTGTCGGCGATCACGTGTTCTTGCAGATTTTGCCAACCCATGGAGCCATTAGATTAGGGATTCACGGGAAGCTTAGTCCGCGATACGTCGGTCCATTCGATATTCTCGAGCGGGTGGGCGATGTTGCTTATCATCTTGCTCTTCCGCCTTCGCTACATGAGGTATATGATGTATTTTATGTATCTCAATTACATAGGTATATCCCAGATTCGAGTCATATCCTCGACCATTCCAAGCTAGTCATTGGTACCGACTTGTCTTACGAGGAGCAACCCGTATCCATTTTAGACCGAAGGGAGAAGGTGTTCAAGAATCGGACCATTCATCTTGTCCGGGTTGCTTGGGTCATCACCCTTTGGGAGAGTCAACGTGGGAGCGCGGGGACGATATCTGGTTTCGGTATCCGCACATGTTCGACATGGAAGGTATATTCGTTCTTATGTCTTCGTATCTCGAATCTCGTGATTCGTTTACCCATGATATGTGATATTATTTTTCTTTATTATATGCTTGGATTTGATTACATGTGTAGATATTCTTGTAGTTAGCGCAATGCTTGTTCTTATTTCTCTAGCTAGGCTTGAGTTTGAATTTCGAGGATGAATTTTCTCTAAGGTTGGTAGAGATATCACTCCCCATTTCCGATATACGTATTTGGAGCATATCAGTTTCTCTGCTTATATTATCTGTTGCTTGCATGATTAATTATGTTGCATGCATGGAGACTAGACCCATTTTTTGGTTCAATTAGACCAATGGTCTAAACCTCAAACCCTAACTATAAAATTTAATATCTCTCTCTCTTCCCATATTCTCTCTATTTTCTCTTCTTCCTTCATTTAGGCAAGTACAACTTGCACCACATAGAGAAATCTCTTAATTTTTGATTTTTTGTTTTTTCTTGTATTTTATTAGTCTATTATGTGCTCATAATGATTCTAAACACTTTTAGTACTTGTGGTTTTCAGTTTTAATGGATGGATTTGAGTAGATGTATATACTAAGTTTAGAGTTTTCATGGGTTCCTTGACTTTTTGGTAGTTTTGATATACTAAAACATAGTATTTTTAAAAAATAGTTTTTGGGATGGATAGAGCACTTTATTTCTAGCGTTTTGGCTTTTGGTTCACTCAATTTGGAGTTAAAATTAAATTTTTATGAAGGAAACAAAAATTTGATTTTTGGAGTTCTCGCCATGGCTGAACTTGCTGCCTGAAGAAGACGAAGTCCTATGCGGCCGAGAGATCCATGCAACTTTGACCTATATACGACAAGTGAGCGTATGCGGCCTAGAGCTCATGCGACCTCTGCGGTCAGCGGTCATGCAGCCATGCAGACCGAACTCATGCAGCCATGCAGCCTGAACTCATGTGGCTAGGTGGTCTGAGCCCTTGCGGTCATGCGGTCTGAACTTATGCGGCCATGTGGCCTTGAGATAATGCAACCTCTGCGGTCAGCGACCATGCAACCATGCAAACCATGCTGCTATGTGACCCGACTTCCTACGGCCTAGACCTATGCAGAAACTGATTCTATGCGGCAACTGATCCCCAAGCGGCCATGATCCTTATGCGTGCATGCGGCCCCTTGCACACGCTTTATTGGACTAGTTTTGTTTGAATGTTCTTTTGGACTTTATGGGATGTATGTGTGATTTTGATGACCACAAGAGTATAAGACCCATATATGCGCCATGACCCGACCACTTGTATCCGTGCTGATACACTTATTACATGCTATGTGTTCCTACGTGCTAAGTGTTCCTACGCGATTATATTACATGTTTATACTGCGGTATACCTATACGCTACGCGACATATGATATGACTTAATCTTCAGCATGGACACAAGGGTTAGTCAATGACCAAGCGTTGCTAGGATCTGTTGATTATTGTATCACGCTGGGGTAAATCCAAACTGAACTATCAAGTGACAAAGTGGATTCGTATCTAGCATGGCCGTACTATGGTACATCATATAAGAGAGTAATATGTGACCACGCCATGTGATTCCGGTTAACAATATGGTTAACTAGGCAACTTAACTTGTAGAGTATTGGGAGGGAATAAAATCTCGAGATCGTGCCTAACTAGCCACCTCCAGTCATCTGAATTGGATTGTGCATGCTAGTTTCCATAGATATTGTTTAAGTCCTATTTAGTGGATGTCAATATCCGACTATTATACTATACTATGTGTTCTATGCGATCTTAGTACGGTGGCCTTACGAGGGACCGGTGCGCAATACTATGTGCTATACGGCAATTTATGGCTCGACTAACCCTGTTAGTACCTGGTTCGATCTAAGGATTCCTATATGCATAATGTCTCTGGGATAACCCGAACTCCATCTAGTAAGCCGTACAAGTGATTGGTCGATTATGTAACTGAGCTTGTTTGTGTGTTGCTTTTGCTGTCAAATAGTCTAGGGACGGACTATCATGGTGCGATGGTCTAACCCTTGTCCTTGTTTGGTTGTAGGGTTAGATTATTGTATCACGATAGGCTATGAACCGAAACTAAGAGATATAACTATATATATTTATTTCATAACCTGGTTTTATTTTTTCATTCGTGCTTTCTTTATGGTAATTGCTATTTAGGGTCTAACCCTACTGGTTTTGCATGGCCAGGTTTAGAGCCAGCGTCCGAGGAGAAAGCGTACTTCCCCCTGAACAATGGCATGCACCATGCGGATCACTGTTGAAGGGAACGAGTGGGTTTCTTCTTTTCTGCTCGTTATTGCACACTTTACTTATTTTGGGCGTTTAGCCACCGGCACTTGTTAGCCGTAAGATCTGGACATTTAGTTTTCTTTACATGATTATAATTAATCAGACTGCAGCTGATCTTGGTCATGTTCTTTTGATACTCTGCCAGCTTTTTTATTTTGCACAGTTGGTTTCCAGAATATCGTGGTAGGGCGTTTGAGACGCCTTACTTCTTTGTCATATATGTTCTATGTTTACTGTTCTTGCTTGACTGATTGAGACAATAGAAGTGCTGTGTGACCCTAAGTGACTTGCTTGTAGTATGCACCCTCTTGTCTTGTTACAGCCGTGACTGCCGTACGATATTCTATACCTTGTACGGGAAAGTTGACCATGTCCGTCTCCGTATTCCATTACTGGGACGTGCCACTTGTAGTATGCACCCCCTTGTCTAGTTACAGCCGTGACCACCGTACGGCATTCTATACCTTGTATGGGGAGCTAGCCATGTCCGTCTCCGTATTCCGGTACTGGGCGTGACAAGGATTTACTAGTGGCCCATGCATGTCTGTGTTTTCAGATTTGTGGGGTGTTGTGGTCATAGGAGTCTCAATCAAACATGTCCACTTTGATATCTTGCTTCTTCTTCTTCCTCAATAACAATGCTTGAACTGTTTAAACTGCTTGCCTACTTGATCCTTCCCGTCCTGTTCTTGATGTTTCTTGTCCTTTCCTTTAGGGCTTATTTAGTTACTGAAGCAACAGGCATGGCAGGACAGGGTTCCCCTGGACAACAATGGGAGTTAGCACCTGCTCAGAGTCAGATCCGGATAAAGCCAATAGTTGAGCAAGCTGGCACGGTGGAACCGAAAGTTGGACATGTGGAGCAACCAACCCCTGAAATCTTTGTACCCCTAGTAGTACCGACAATGCCAGCGATACTTGACACCCCGACATTATTAGAGAACCTCCAGGGAATGATGGCTACACACTAGCATCAGATGGCAGTGCAGTAACATCAACAGTTTTAATAACAAGAGCAGAATGTCTTGTTGAGTCGGGACTAACAAACGTCCTTGGAGAGAGGTGGAAGGACTGATTCGGGGGCGTCGGTACAGTTTTGTCGACTTAACCTGAGGTATTTCGATGGCACAGAGGACGCCAACACAGAAGACGCATGGTTGCAAGACATCGAGGTTATTTTGGCGGTAGCGAAGGTCCCGACCGATGAACAAGTTGACCAGGTCTGACTGCAGCTTCAAGACCTTGTCCGTGATTGGTGGGCGTCAGGGGAGGTTGGCTTAAGGCGTCCTATCTCTTGGAACAGTTTCAGGACTCAATTTCAGGCCAAGTATTTTGGAGTTGTCGCACAGTATGAGCTCCAGCAGAGGTTTATCTGTCTCAAACAGGCCGGTAGGACTGTGGATGGATATACAGCCAATTTTTACAGGCTGAGTAAATTTGCTCCGACTATGGTGGAAACAGAGTCGGATAGAGCAATGAGGTCCCAACAAGGACTTAATCTGGATATTCTACAACTGGTTGAGGGACACGACTACCAGACTTATAAAGATGTGTTGATAGCAGCTCGAAGGCATGAGCTTACTATGTAGAGGTTGTCGGCGAGGACGGGAGGCCAGAAGAGGTCTCATGCTCAGAGTGAAGGCGGAGGAGAATGAGTACCCCAAACTTTATCTCCATCACCTGGCGTTCGTATCCATGATTCAGCGCTGCGAAGGACGACAGTTTCAACAGTGAGAGTACTAGCTCGGCAGCAGCCGAGGCAACAACAACAACAGTAACGCCAGGGAGCACCGATGGGTTTTACTTACTGTGGCTAGGGAGGCTACACTAGAGATGTGTGTAGGGCAGCCAATGGGTTGTCTATGAGGTACGGTAGTACATATCACTAGATTAACAATTTTTTGATAATGTATAGGCCAGGAGGGCCAGTCCAACAGTTATAACACTGCCAGCACCAGGGTAAGTTCAACACAGAGGGATAGTGATAGCAGTACGACTATTAGCTCAGCGTCCATTATCGATGCAAGCTCAGATATACCAGCAGCAATAGAATCAACAGCAGGGCCAGCAGGGGCTACAACAAAGCTTCCAAGGGAGGCAACAACGAGGAGCGGAGCACGGCCAAGGGCAAGCATTCACTTTATCTTTGGAAGAAACTTTGGCATCGGGTGACGTGGTAGAATATAACATTTCTGTCACATCTTTTCCTGCCGTATAACATTATTTGATTCCGGTGCATCTCATTCATTTATATCTGCGTAATTTGTGACACGTATTGGATTGGAGTTCGAGGCGTTGCCAGAGAGGTTGAATATACTTACTGGTAATGGGCTCGTAGGAGTTAGTAAAGTGTGTATAGCGTGTCCAGTTGTAGTGTGCGGACATTCATTACCAACACGGTTGATCGAGTTCCCTATGAGTAACTTTGACGCTATCTTATGCATGGACTTGCTGAGAGACAGTCATGCTACGATAGATTGACATGAGGGTAGGGTATTGTTTAGTATCCCAGGCACAAAATATTTTACCTTTGACAGATCTGTGGGAGACCAGCATGAAGAGAGAATCGCAGCGGCAGTGATAGCAGAGGAATGGCTTTCCGAGATAGTCAAGGAGTTCCTAGATGTATTTTCAGAAGAATTACCAGGGTTAACCCCAGTAAGAGATGTGAAGTTTTGCATAGAGTTGATTTTCGGAGCAGGACCAATATCTTGTAAAGTTTACCGAATGGCACAATCAGAACTAGACAAGCTATACCAACACGTAGAATAACTAAAGGCAAAGAAGTTCATCCGAACCAGTGGATCACCTTGGGGAGCGCTAGTGGTTCTAGTAAAGAAGAAGGATGGGTCATCCCAGTTATGTATCGACTACAGACAGCTGAACACAGTGACAGTGAAGAACAAGTACCCATTACCAAGAATCGATGATTTGTTTAATCAGTTGAGCAAGGCTAAGGTTTTCTCCAAGATCGACCTCCGATCCGGATACCATCAAGTAAGAGTTTGGGTGTAAACCCCCTGATTTTCAAGAATTTTTAATTTAGAATTTTCCATAATTTTTTGTAATTTTCTGGAATTTTTCTCTAATTAAACTAAGGTATTTTAATAATTAAATAATTTTTAAATAATGTTTATTAAATTTAAAATATTATGAAAATAATATTTTTATGGTGTAAAATAAAAAACTAGACATAGGGTAATTTTTTGAAAATTTATTAGACCCCGGAAGCATTTTTAAAGCCCTAAAAACTATTTTATAATTGAACCCTAATTAAACCGGGTTTATTTTAAATAAACCAAACCAACTGCTGAACCGGACCGGGTTCATTTGAACCAACCCGAACCCTAGCGGGTCGGATCCGGGTCTAACCCGCGACCCGAAACCCGCTAGACCCGAACCCGTTTTTGTTAGCGGATCGGGCCGGATCCGCCTGACCCGACCCGATCCACTGACCCGACCCGACCAGCCGACCCGGCCCGAAACTCCTCATCTCCCCCGACCGCTCAGCCCCGACCCTGGCGATTCTTCTTTGCCGCAACGGCCGCGCCGCTCCGGCGTCCCCGCGCCACTCCGGATCCCTGCAACGCCCAGCTCCTCATCTCCCCTCCCGCACCGACCGCCCGCTTCACCTCCCAGCTCCTCCTCTCCCCTCCCGCACTGACCGCCCGCTTCACCTCCCTCTTTCCCTCCGCCTATAAAACCTCTCCGCCTCACTCCGCCCCTGCCTTCGTCTTCTCCGGTGACCGCCGACGAGCCCCTCGCCGGCCTCCTTTCCCCGCCACCTTCCCTCTCCCCCTCGGCCCCGCTTCCCTCGACCTCATCCATCCCCACGTCGTTAAACCCCCTGCCTCCGACCTCCCCTCGGCTCTACCTCACCGCAGCACCTCCACCGCCTTCAGCCCCTCCGCTCGGACTCGTCCCGCCCTACAGCAGCAGCCACCCGCAGCTCCTTCCCCTCCTCGGCCCGGAGCCGCAGCCACCTCGAGCCCCCGGCCGCTCGCAGCAGTTCTCCACCCGCAGCAGAGCCGCGGCCGCCGTGCCTCCTCCCCGGCGACGCCCTGCCTCCCAGACCGCCCTGCCGCCTCCGGCAGCCGCTCCGGTAAAGCGCCGGCCAGCTTCGGCCGTTTCCAGACGAAGCCCTAGCCCTAGCCAGGACACGGCCTGGACACAGGACACGGTATCCCCTCGCGTCGTGTCAACACACGGACACGAAGAATCTCAGTTTTTGGAGCCCAGTTCAGGTACTCATTTCTCTCTCCTCGCTGCCCCGTTTTCTGTTCCGTCTGTTGCAACGCGAACCCTGCGTGACCCTCTCGATGTCCGTGCAAACCGCTCGGTGCATCACGTCCTGTGGTGATCGCGAACCGCGATCCAAAAACAGGAAAACCAACGTCCTGTTTCATCCCGGAACTGAGTACGCCCTGCCAAACGGGATGACTTGGTCGCGTGCGGTCTTCACCGATACGTGCGCGTCGTTGATACGAACGTGCGGAATTTCGCAGAAGTTGATTTGGATGTGCGTGCACACCGGTATCGATACGTATCCGCCGACAACGCCCCGTATTCGTACTTTCTGGTTCTTGCTGCAACTTAGTGTACACACGTCGGATCGAAATGAAACTTGCGCCATCGGACTCGTAGCAATACGCTGGTCCTGTGACCCAAGTTTGGTTCGATTCTGAGAAAGTTGACAAAATCGTGTGTCGTGGGCCCCACAGGCTCCACTTGACGGGCGATTTTGTGATCGGCTCATCGAAATCCAGTTCTGGAAGTTCCGTTGGGTTCGTAGCAACGTTCTGGACCAGTTGACACTAAGTTTGACAGATTTGGAGACCTTTGGTTCTGACGCATTTTTCGGTGCAAAACGGCCCACATGTCGACCCCGCTTTGACTTGAAAATGTCATTTTTGCCCTGTGTCCAAATTGGACTCAAGGACAGGAGTTTCTAGATAATTGATATTTTCTGGATCTGATGGTGATGTCTATTTCAGCAACCGGAGAACTGCCTACAAATCCCGCTGCAGCCAGAGCTACAATTGGAGCCAGAACCCCAGGTAAGTGTACCTTGCCAAATCCTGCAGTTCTTGTTACATATTTCTTTGACATATATATTTATTGTACATGCTTAAACCTAGGACCGTGTGACTTACTTTGCGTCCGATTAATAGTCGGGTGCCAACACCGTACGCGGAGTTGTGTAACGTCACTTAGAGATGATTATCGTGAACCTTTGCTTCTCGTACTTGCTTTATCTAGTACATTTTACCCAGGACACCTGACACTATTCATGATACAGAATCGTCCTGAGATATTCATGGTGATTCTGTATAGGATACAGTTTTTATGACTTATTCCTTTGTTTAGATATTATATGACTGGTTGCATTAGAGATGATCCTGCGTGGCATGGACATGATACGTTGTGGACATGAGACGTATGATTACATTGGGTGGGGAGAGTCACATAGACTACAGGTTGACTATATTATGCCGACGTCTTAGTCTCTCTCCGAGCTAGACAACCACATGATATCACTGCTACCAACTCCCCGACACAGAGCTTGTAGTAGTTTCAGCTTGATGTCTAGTGCTGTTCTCATCTTGCATATCACTTAGCTGGTTCTATTTTTATCCTATTGTTTCATTTATTTGTAGTACTATATTTATTTTGGCATGATTATTCTTGTACCTTGCTATGTCCTCTGAGGACCTGGATCCAGATTATGTCCCCAGGTTTAGTAGACGAGATCGATCCCGAGGTATACGGGACAGGAGCATTAGCAGAAGCAGGAACAGGAGTAGGCATTGGAGCAGTACCAGATTCAGTAGACGAGTGATCTCTGTGGGTATCTTCGGAGTATATACTATTTTCATACTCAGTATTGTTGTTGATATCTTTATTCTTGTATCTTGAACATTTGTAACAGACTTAATATCGGGTTGTTCCCCGATTTTACTTATGACTGGATGATGTTTAAATACTTTTTGTTGATATTGCGGTGTTTATTCTGTGGATCAGAATAGTAAACCCTGATCATTGTAATACAGCTTAAGTATGCCCCGATGGATCCATTAAATTGGGTTTGTCCATCGGTGCGTGCTGCTGGCCATTGCCACGTGTCCAGTTCCTCGATATATTGGGACTGGGGCGTGACATGGTTTTTGTGGTGGCCCATGCAGGTCTTCGACTAAATTATTCGGTTTCAACTTAGGGACCAAACAGGCCTGCAATAAGAATATGAGAAGTTTTAAGGATCTCATCCACTTGCTTGAAACATTCTTGATATCTATATCGGATTCGAATCAATTTCTTGAATTGCATCCTGCCTTGATTCCTGTACGCCTCTTATTGTTTATTTTGGTTGCAGAGTTATGGATTCACGAGCAAACGACGAGACTCCTGCAATATCACCATGAGATACTGTGGTAACCAACAAAGATGAAGTGACACCAGTTGATGAAGGACAATCAGCTCAACAACGCAGTCAAGCAATTCAACATGCCACGAGAATCCAGCAAAATGATATTCCAACATCGACGCAATTTACTCCACCAATGCCCGTAATTCCACAAGGGCAGGCCATGGACGGGCAGCAGATATTTTAAATGATCTATGAAATAATGCAAGCTCAACAAGAGGCTTTGAGTCGCAGCCTAGTAAGCGCACTAGAACAGGCAGATCTACCAGCACGACGACCAACGACGGGCTCTATTTCTGATTTTCGCCAGCTGAAGCCTCGTACCTTCTCAGGCAAAGAAGAGCCCACAGAAGTTCATGAATGGCTCACCAACACTCAACATCAATTATAAGCAGCTGAGATTCCACAAGAACGTTGGATGACTACAGTCAGAATGTAATTGACGGACAATACACATCACTGGTGGCTATCTAAGGAGACACGGCTCGGACCAGACCGAGTCACTTGGGAAGAGTTTTCCAGACTCTTTCAGGAGATGTACATTCCAGCCATCGTTCGATCAGAACTTTGGGACAAGTTCAATCGCCTCACTCAAGACAATCTGACAGTGGAAGAGTAAAACGCACAATTCATTCGTCTGAGTCGCTTTGCCCCAACCTTGATCCCGACAGAAGAAGAGAAGGCCGAGAAGTTCTTCGACGGACTAAACTTAGAGCTATAGAAACTAATTGGATCCGTTGCACCTACATCTTACTCGGACGTTCTCGCTGCAGCCCGACGCATGAAGCGCGTTACCAGGAGAGAGACCAGTCTAAAGAGGCCATCCACATCAGCACCATCCGGAGCACCACAGGAAGAAGCTACAAAAAGACCTCATATACACCAGCCATCTGAAGCATCTTCACAGGCACAACCTATCTGTCAATATTGTCGCAAGCGAGGCCATATAGAGAACGAGTGCAGACGAAAAAGGAAAGTATGTTTAGCTTGCGGGTCCAGTCAGCATTTAGTAAAGGAATGCCCCGAGCATCGAGAAGGAGCATCAATGGTAAATCAACAAGCATTACCAGTACCGAGGTCAGCCTATCCAGCATTGGGAGCACCGTAAACGGAAGTTGAAGGAGTCCTACCACCAGTTCCAGGAGGGTATCAGCCGAGGCCACCTTTAATACCCCAGGCACTACTCTTCCAGCAGGCTCAGAATCAGCAGAGGAATCGACTGCAAGGACGCAGACAAGCTTTCGCGATAACTTTGGAGAACGCTCAGATTCATGGAGTAGCTAATGAGCGTAAGTTTTTATAGTTTTCTGTTTCTAGATTTGCTTTAATTCGTGCCTGCTTGTTCATGACCTTAGACTTGACCTGACAATTTTAACTTGCTAACCTAGTAATTTTGAACTTGCTAAAATGTTTTATAAATGTTAACCTGATATGTTTTTGAAAGATAACCTGGTTTTCTAAGACTATAATTTTCTAGATTTCCTTCATCCGGGAAATTTAATAACTTCCATCGCTTAGGGGAAATAATTTTCCCTATGTGATATTCTTACACCCTCAACTTTGATTCTTCTTGATAGTAAAGTACTTCAAAAAAAAATATTTGTAACCGTGTCATCTCTGTTGACCGGTTAATCTTTGATTGTGAGGACGCAATACTCTTAAGGGGGGTAGATTGTAAATTCCCTAATTTTCAAGAGTTTTTAATTTGGAATTTTCCATAATTTTCTGTAATTTTTTGGAATTTTTCTCTAATTAAACTAAGGTGTTTTAATAATTAAATAATTTTTAAATGATGTTTATTAAATTTAAAATATTATGAAAATAATATTTTTATGGTGTAAAATAAAAAACTAGACATAGGGTAATTTTCCGGAAATTTATTGGACCCCGGAAGCATTTTTAAAGCCCTAAAAACTATTTTATAATTGAACCCTAATTAAACCGGGTTTATTTTAAATAAACCAAACCAACTGCTGAACCGGACCGGGTTCATTTGAACCAACCCGAACCCTAACGGGTCGGATCCGGGTCTAACCCGCGGCCCGAAACCCGCTAGACCCGAACCCGTTTTTGTTAGCGGATCGGGCCGGATCCGCCTGACCCGACCCGACCTGTTGACCTGACCCGACCCGCCGACCCGGCCCAAAATCCCTCATCTCCCCCGACCGCTCAACCCCGACCCTGGCGATTCTTCTCTGCCGCAACGGCCGCGCCGCTCCGGCGTCCCCGCGCCACTCCGGATTCCTGCAACGCCCAGCTCCTCCTCTCCCCTCCCGCACCGGCCGCCCGCTTCACCTCCCTCTTTTCTCCGCCTATAAAACCTCTCCGCCTCACTTTACCCCTGCCTTCGTCTTTTCTGGTGACCGCCGACGAGCCCCTCGCCGGCCTCCTTTCTCCGCCACCTTCCCTCTCCCCCTCGGTCCGCGTCCCTCGGCCCCGCTGCCCTCGACCTCAGCCATCCCCACGTCGTCAAACCCCCTACCTCCGACCTCCCCTCGGCTCCACCTCACCGCAACACCTCCACCGCCTTCAGCCCCTCCGCTCGGACTCGCCCCACCCCAAAGCAGCAGCCACCCGACACTCCTTCCCCTCCTCCGCCCGGAGCCGCAGCTACCTCGAGCCCCCGGCCGCCCGCAGCAGAGTCGCGACCGCCGTGCCTCCTCCCCAGCGATGCCCTGCCTCCCCGAGCGCCCTGCCGCCTCCAGCGACGTCACCCCGCAGCCGCTCCGGTGAAGCGCCGGCCAGCTCCGGCCGTTTCCAGACGAAGCCCTAGCCCTAGCCAGGACACGGCTCGAACACAGGACACGATGTCCCCTCGCGTCCTGTCAATACACGGACACGAAGAATCTCAGTTTTTGGAGCCCTGTTCAGGTACTCATTTCTCTCTCCTCGCTGCCCCATTTTCTGTTTCGCCTGTTGCAACGCGAATCCTGCGTGACCCTCTCGATGTCCGTGTAAACCGCTCGGTGCATCGTATCCTGTGGTGATCGCGAACCGCGATCCAAAAACAGGAAAACCAACGTCCTGTTTTATCCCGAAACTGAGTACGCTCCGCCAAACGGGATGACTTGGTCGCGTTGGTCTTCACCGATACGTGCGCATCGTTGATACAGACATGCGGGATTTTGCAGAAGTTGATTTGGATGTGCATGCACACCGGAATCGATGCGTATCCGCCGACAATGCCCCGTATTCGTCCTTTCTAGTTCTCGCTGTAACTTAGTGTACACACGTCGGATCAAAATAAAACTTTTTCCATCAGACTCGTAGCAATACGCTGGTCCTATGACCCAAGTTTGGTTCGATTCTGAGAACGTTGACAAAATCGTGTGTCGTGGGCCCCACAGGCTTCACTTGACGGGCGATTTTGAGATCGGCTCATCGAAATCCAGTTCTGGAAGTTCCGTTGGGTTTGTAGCAACGTTCTGGACCTGTTGACACTAAGTTTGACAGATTTGGAGACCTTTTGTTCTGACGCAGTTTTCGGTTCAAAGCGGCCCACATGTGGACCCCGCTTTGACTTGAAAATGTTATTTTTGCCCCTGTGTCCAAATTGGACTCAAGGACAGGCGTTTCTAGCTAATTAATATTTTCTGGATCTGATGGTGATGTCTATTTCAGCAACCGGAGAACTGCCTATAAATCCCGCTATAGCCAGAGCTACAATTGCAGCCAGAATCCCAGCCAAATGTACCTTGCCAAATCCTGCAGTTCTTGTTACATATTTCTTTGACATATATATTTATTGTACATGATTAAACCTAGGACCGTGTGACTTACTTAGCATCTGATTATTAGTCGGGTGCCAACACCGTACACGGAGTTGTGTAACGTCACCTAGAGATGGTTATCGTGACCCTTTGCTTCTCGTACTTGCTTTATCTAGTACGTTTTACCCAGGAAACCTGACACTATTTATGATACAGAATCGTCCTGAGATATTCATGGTGATTCTGTATAGGATACAATTTTCATGACTTATTCCTTTGTTTAGATATTATATGACTGGTTGCATTAAAGATGATCCTGCGTAGCATGGACATGAGACGTTGTAGACATGAGACGTATGATTATATTGGGTGGGGAGAGTCACACAGACTACAGGTTGACTATATTATGCCGGCATCTTAATCTCTCTTCGAGCTAGACAACCACATGATATCACTGCTATCGGCTCCCCGACACAGAGCTTGTAGTAGTTTCAGCTTGATGTCTAGTGCTGCTCTCATCTTGTATATCACTTAGCTGGTTCTATATTTACCCTATTGTTTCGTTTATTTGCTGCACTGTATTTATTTTGGCATGATTATTCTTGTACCTTGCTATTTCCCCTGAGGACCTGGATCCGGATTATGTCCCCAGGTTTAGTAGACGAGATCGATCCCGAGATATACGGGATAGGAGCATTAGCAGAAGCAGGAACAGGAGCAGGCACTGGAGCAGTACCAGATTCAGTAGACGAGTGATCTCTGTGGGTATCTTCGGAGTATATACTATTTCCATACTCAGTATTGTTGTTGATATCTTTATTTTTGTATCTTGAATATTTGTAACAGACTTAATATCGGGTTGTTCCCTAATTTTACTTACTTGTGACTGGATGATGTTTAAATACTTTTTGTTGATATTGCGGTGTTTATTCTGTGGATGAGAATAGTAAACCCTGATCATTGTAATACAGCTTAAGTATGCCCCGATGGATCCATTAAATTAGATTTGTCCATCGGTGCGTGCTGCTGGCCATTGCCACGTGTCCAGTTCCTTGATATATTGGGACTGGGGCGTGACATTGGGAGCAAGAGATACCCAAGACAATATTTCGGTCATGATATAGGCATTACCAATTCTTGGTTATGCCATTCGGACTGACTAATGCTCCGACGATATTTATGGATTTTATGAATCGCATCTTCATGTCGTATCTAGATCAATTAGTGGTGGTTTTCATAGATAACATTCTAGTCTATTCCAGTAGCGAGGAGGAGCACGAAGAGCATCTTCGAAAGGTCTTACAGATTCTAAGAGAACACCAGTTATACGCAAAGCTCAACAAGTGTGAGTTTTGGTTGGATCATGTATCATTTTTGGGACATATGATCTCGGGAGCAGGAGTGACAATTGATCCGAAGAAGGTTGAATCCGTAAAGAATTGGCCAGTTCCTAAGACAGTAGCAGAGGTTCGTAGTTTCCTGGGCTTGGTGGGATATTATAGGAGATTCGTGGAAGATTTTGTAAGGATTTCAGCACCATTGACCCGTTTGACATGCAAGGAGACTAAGTTTGCTTGGTCTACGGAATGACAGACATCCTTTGAAAAGTTGAAGAAGAGACTGATTTTGGCACCGATTCTCATGCTTCCAGTAGGTTCTGGAGGGTTTACCGTATATTGTGATACGTCTGGCAAGAGGCTCGAGTGTGTATTAATACAAAATGGAAGAGTGATAGCTTATGCGTCTCGACATCTTCGAGATCATGAGAAGAACTATCCAACACATGACTTAGCGACAGTGGTGTTTGCACTTAAGTTATGAAGACACTACTTATATGGAGATCAGTTAGAAATATTCACGGATCACAAGAGCTTGAAGTATGTATTCACCCAGAAGGACTTGAACATGAGGCAGATGAGGTGGCTAGAACTGTTGAAGGACTACGACGTGGAGATCCAGTACTATCTAAGGAAAGCGATCGTGGTAGCAGATGCCCTTAGTAGGAGGGATATTGCATATATGTTAACATCACAGCGACATATCTTGGAAGACCTACAAGAGATTGGTATAGAGGTAGTACTTCCGTAAGACGTGGGAATATTGGCCAGTTTACAGATTCAGTCTACCTTGGTTGAGAGAATTAAGGCAACGCAGACAGAGGACCCAAAGATTCAGAAGCTTCGGGCAAAATATAAGTTTGGTCTAAGGAAGGAGTTGACGATTCATGAAGATGGAACTCTTAGGTTTGGAAACCGTCTCTGTGTACAAAGCGAAGATATCCGTCAAGAAGTTATGACCAAGGCGCACAGTTTCCAGTATTCGATTCATCAAGGAGGCACCAAGATATATCCAGATATCAGGCAACATTTCTGGTAGAACGAAATAAAGAGGAAGATAGCATGATTCATTTTCCAGTATTTGGTATATCAGAAAGTGAAGGCCGACCAGCAAAGACCAGCAGGATTATTACAGCCGCTTCCTATCCCGGAGTGAAAGTGGGAATATTTCACAATGGACTTTGTGACCGGTTTACCTAGATCCCCGACTGGTCGTGATGCAGTTTGGGTGGTAGTAGATCGTCTTACGAAAGCAGCTCATTTTCTTCCTTCCCGAGTAGGATAATCCACAAAATAGTTGGTAGAAATATATATATGTGATAAATAGTCAGACAGCACGGTGTCCCTGTGAGCATTATATCAGATCGAGACATTCAGTTCACTTCATATTTTTGGAAGAACTTGCACCAAAGTTTGGGTACTAAGTTGATATTCAGCACCGGTTACAATCCTCAAACAGATGGAAAATCAGAAAGAACCATCCCGACACTGGAAGATATGATGTGGGCATATATCTTAGATTTTGGAGGGTCTTGGAAAGATCACCTTCATCTAGTCGAGTTCTAGTACAATAATAGTTATCAGGCGAGTATTCAGATGGCACCTTTCGAGGCATTATATGGAAGAAAGTGCCGGTCACCATTGGCATGGGATAATATTGGCGAACAAAAGATGTTAGGACCAGATATGATTATACAAACAATGAAAGTTGTCAAGCAGATCAGAGAGCTAGTCGTTGGTATCGACCTATCTTATGAGGAGCAACCCGTATCCATTTTGGACTGAAGGAAGAAGGTGCTCAAGAATCAGACTATTCATCTTGTCCGAGTTGCTTGGGGTCATCACCCTTTGGGAGAGTAGACGTGGGAGCGCGATGACAATATCCGATCTCGGTATCCATACCTCTTTGACTCAGAAGGTATATTTGTCCTTATACCTTCGTATCTCGATCTCGTGACTCATTCATCCATGTTATGTGATATTCCATTTCTTTATTATATGCTTGATTTGATTAAATGTATAGATGTGCTTGTAGTTAGTGCATTGCTTGATTTCTCTAATTAGCCTTGGGGTTGAATTTCGAGGGACGAAATTCTTCTAAGGTGGGTAGAGATGTGACTCCCCGTTCCCGATATACATATTTGGAACATAATAGTTTTTCTGCTTATATTATTTCTCTCTTGCTTGTATGGTTAATTAGGTTGCATGTCATGGAGACTAGACCCATTCTTTGGTTCATTAGACTCTTGGTTTAATTGTTGGGTTGGTTTAGTCATGAGAGAACCCATGGTCCAAACCTTAACCCTAGTTATATAAGCTAACTTCTTTCTCTCTCTTCCCCCATTCTTCATTTCTCCCTCTTTCTTTCATTTTTTGGCAAGTACATCTTGAATGACATGGAGAAACTCTAGATTTTAATTCTTGTTTTTTTCTTGTATTTTATTAGTCTAATATGTGTACATTATGATTCTAAGCATTTTAATACTTGAAGTTTTCAGTTTTGATGGATAGAATTTAGAGATCTACATATTTAGTTAAGGGTTTTCATGGGTTCCAAAAGTTTTTATTGGTTTTGATCTATTAAAATATGGTATTTTAGAAAAATAGTTTTTGTTGTTGATGAAGCACTTCATTTCAAGCATTTTGCCTTTGGTTCACTTGATTTGGAGTTAAATTAAAGTTTTTATGGATCCGCCATGGCTGAACTTGCTGTCTGGAGAAGACGAAGTGCTCATGCGGCCAGTACCATATGCGGCCTGAGTGCTATGCGGCCTGAGTGCTAGGCGGCCTGAGCGTTGTGCCGCATATACTTTTCAGCATGTGTCCATCATGTTGGATGCATGAATGATCATTACACAAAGTTTTCTGAAGCTAAGTGCTTGGAAAAGTCCTAAGTGACAGAACTCCTTGTGTTTCACTTGCTGAACGAATAAAAAATTTGCTAAGTCCAATGTCACGACCCGTAACCGAAATTGGGGCACGAGTACGTGGGTACGTCCAGCCTACGCCACAACATCGACGGTAGAACGCTGTCTAGGTCAATGCACTATCTAAACAATCTCGCACGAGTACCCAACTCCATAAGGAGACACGGATAACACAATATAATATAAACAACATACTCAATCACATAACTATAGCACGATAAGATATCGAAGAAATAAGTAAAATGTAACACAAGTCTAAATAGAAATAATCTAACTCAACAATAATATCCAAATCTCACAAAGTATGCCGGAGACAAATTCGGTACCAGATAATCTGCTAAACAAACTAACTAGATAACTAGTGATTCCGGCTAGACCTCCCGGAATCACAACTGAACTACCAAGTCCAAGTCTGCAGCTACTCTCCCTGTGGTCCATAAAATGTGGGACACTAGTCCTCTAAGGCATAGTCTGGAAAAATATTTCCAGTCAGGAAGGAGCAAAGTACATCTCAAATAACAGTTCTATTTAATTGATAAGGACTATAAAACAATAAATAGATGATGCTATATACTGAGAGAAGGCAATAAGTAAATGCAATAAGAATATAAAGAGACAAGCAATATAAGCAATATGGTACAGTCAGTGCATATATGAAATAAAGAGAAAGAGCTACAATATCATATACAGGTGATGTAGTATATGAAAATGAAATGAAGAACTGTAACTATTCTAAGTGTTTGAAATATCAGTCTATCATGTGATCGACTTGGGACAAGATCAGGCTTGTTACATATGATTAGCTATAATTCATGTAAGGTCAGGCTAACCATTTGGTTAGCTATGATGCAAGTAATGGTCAGGCTAATCATATATAACAGGCTCTGAGGCATGTAATGGTCAGGCTGCACCCGACGTGAGGTGTGGGGTGAGCTATGATGTATATAGAGTTGGGTATGATCACATAATCTACTAATATTTCCTCCGCCCCCAACTAGTATAGTGGATCCAACCATGACACGTTACGATACACGATCAATGTCCAATCTATCATGTACGATGTCTAATATCAATGTCGTGTACAATGTCAATACGATAATCAATATAACATCTCATGACTGCAGATCCAATCTATATACTAGTCCATGTAGCACAGTGTCAAGAATCAGATATAACATTTCTAGATACTGGAATTATAGATATTATCAAATAATTGGAAATTATCAGGGAATGTACTCGCCTTGGGTCCTTAGCTGGTAATACCAATGTCCTGTTCCAGAGTATCGTCTGGATGATCCAACAGTCCTATAGACATATCATAAAATATAATATTTGTATCAGACGTTACACTAACACAATCACAAATACATTGAACTCAGGGTCTACGCTAGGTATTACACTGGTCAACTAGGGTTAAGTGCGCGTCTAATTGCGCGGATGTCGCGTCTGTTATTGCTGTGCAAGACAGACAAACAATAATGGTACGGGTCTTGCCAATACGTGAGTGTACATATGGCAGCCTGCTAATAATTACAGGGTTGCAGGTCAATGTAAATACGGGGTATCCGTAATTACACTCGGGTCGCCTAGTACGTTTATCAATTAGCATATATCTTTAATTTTATATATATATATATATATATATATATATATATATATATATATATATATATATATATATATATATATATATGCACACCAAATAATTACATACAAAAATATATATAAGTGTATATACACTTAATAGAATTATATACTATATATATATATATATATATATATATATATATATATATATATATATATATATATATATGTTTACAAATATACATACCACATATTTATATATATACAACAACCAATATTTATGTATACGAAAGAATACGTATACTGAATATATATATATACATATACCAGTGAAAATATACATATACTATATTTATATATATATATGTACCATTTAACACATATACTATATACCTGTATATATATATGTATATATATCAATACATACATCCTAACATATTTTATTGAATACGTATATACTAATTTGAAAATATACTATATATATATGCGCTAATACATACTAATACATACATGCATACACCCAACCAAATACGTACACGTGTACGTGTACGCGAGGGGGAGAACCGAACCTGTGTGCATGCACGATGTCGACGGGGATGACGACGACGAAGACGACTATGACGAAGATGACGACGAAGGCGACGATGATGATGACGAAGGCGACGATGATGATAACGAAGGCGACGATGCTGATGGTGGTACTGGTGGTTCTGATGATGATGGGGTGGTCGAAGAGTGGAGGCTGGAGGTGGCTCGGGGGATGGCTGAACTGAAGGACGGAGGGAGATGGGCTCGCCGGGGTCGGGTTTGAACAGGGTGAGGCAGAGGGAGATGCCGGTGTAGGAGGAGGAGCGGGGCTCGGGAAGAGGGGAGGAGAACTCGCCGGGGTTGACGGAGTGGCCGGGCCGGACTGGTTGATGGTGGTGGAGTTGAGGCTTGGATGTCGGGAAGAGCAGTGGAGGAAGGTCGATGGAGTCGGGTCTGGCAGCGGGTTGTAGCAGCGCCGGAAAAGGAGGACAGGTCATCGGGGCTTGGCCGGCCGGGGTGGCCTGGGTGAATGGGTGGAGATGGTTTTATTTCCCCTCTTTTTTTTTTAAAAGAAGGAGGAGGAGAAGAAGAAGAAGAAGAAGAAGAAGAAGAAAAGAAGAAGAAGAAGTGAAGAGAAAATGAAAAAGAAAGAAGGGCTACGGTTGAGTGAGGAGGTAGGAGAGAGGGAGAGGTGGGTGGTTTTTCCTAGGTTTGGGGATTAGGGCATGCTTGGGAAGGGTTCATTGAAGAGACATCTTATAAGAGATGTGATGGGAGGTGTGTGGTGATGATGAGCCCCATTTTGAATGGGTGGCCAGGATTTGACATGAGGGAAATCATTCATGCAAGGAGAGGGTTGGGTTGACTAGTCAAATATTAGGGCTTCTCCATTTGGTTTGAACCAATGGGGTGTTGACACCTAATGCAATATTTGCAAATAAGCCCCCTTAAATTTGGATATTTGCACAGACACATAAAATGATGAAAAATTGGTGGGCGATTTGGTGTTTGGTGTTTTATAGGGTGAGGGGGTGGTGTGTGTTTTGTATGGGCTTAATGAATAGGGTATTTGGATTAAATTGGGTTAAAATTGGATTAGTCAAAGTTGGTATCCCCAATTTAATTAGAAACAAATGCAAGCGGTGTTATAAAATTAATTAGAAATACATGGGGCTAAAATTAGGTTGGGATACAAGTATCATTAGTGAAGAAGACTCAGAACAGAATATTATCCTAATTTGGGTTGCACGAAAATGGGTTAAGATTGTGTCAAATTTCGATTGGAACGCACAACGATACAAAGTTGGATTTTATTTAGAATTAAAATAAACATCCGCGACGAATATTGTGCGGCTAAAATGAAGCACAAGGGAGCACAATTATGAGTTACACAAAGGTCATGAAAGGTGTAGGCTTGGTGTCAGTCTTGGACCCTTTAATTGGTCTGGCTAAACGGGTTGAGTTGGTGTCTCAAAATTGATGGCAACGATACGGGTGTGCGACACAAGATTAAATAATAGATTTTGGATACGGGAGGTTGTGCAATTAAATTAGAGTACAAGGGATTATAATTTTGAGTGATGGAAAAGTCCAGCGCCTAAATTGGCGTATCAAGTCTAGAATGCAACAACTTGTTGGAAATTATGGGCTAAGGCTGGGCTCTGAATATTGCAACAACGGTAGAGTGTAACAATCACGGTAATAAATTACAACCTCAAAATAATTAAATCCTGAATAATACAAATTTAATTCATAATCCTCTACTTCGGTCAGGTGTTCATCTAGTAGGCTTTTAGGTCAAGTCTACTAGCTCAAACATTAAAAACACTGTATATATATAATATATATATAAATACACATCTTATGCAATTATTTAAATTAAATACACACAATATTAATAATATATAAAAAGTCAAAGATACCCCTATTTTTAGAATGTGGTAGTGACATCCAAAGAGACATCTATGCGGCAAGTAGAGCATGCGACAAGCAGAGCATGTAGTAATCAGACCTATGTGGCATTGGCACTATGTGCCTCTTCTCTTTTGACGCATAACTTTGCTTCTTCTTTGCACATTTTTTTATGATTTTATCTTTTCTCTGACACACTTTATGACTTGTCACATCCATCACTTCAGTTACTTCACTGACTTGCATTTAATGCATGACACTTGGCACTTGTCCCAAGGAGTGGACTTTGCCTTGACCAATGCGACCTTACCCCTATGCGGCACCGACCATTATACGGCCTTGACCTATGCGACATTGACCCCATGCGTCCCTGGTTCTTATGCTGCCCCATGTGCATATTTTTATTATTTTGCTTAGTTTGGATGTTTTATTGGATTTTGTGATTCTATGCGTGTTATAAATGATTGTAAATGCATGAGAACTAAGTGACCATGTATTGTACCTGACTATATGCTTAACCCAACTATGAGTAGAAAAAGACTATGCAGCCTAGTGACTATGACTACCTATGTGCCTGACTCAACCCATGTCACTACCATATTTTCTAGAAAAGGGTATTCTAGTCATTTCATAATTAATTAAATATTGTGCTTGTTGTAGAATTATTTGTTGTATTATTTAATTATTGTTAGATGTTAGTTTATTGTTTTGGGCTTGTGTTAGTGGACCTAACTAGTTTAGTTTAGACCCATGGACCAATATTTACAATTAGTTAGAATTGAGCCCAATTAAAAGCCCATTCATTAGGAGGATGATTAATTAAATTAAACCCATTAGACTAAAACCTTTCCTCCTTAATTATTTCTTCATGAGAGACCCCAAGGGGTATATTGGTCATTGCATAGTAGCTTGAGGGAGGGCTCAAGGGGGGCCGACCAAATAAAGAGAGGGGGGAAAATTCTCTCTCCTCTTTTTATTTCAAATATAGATTTATAATTTTCCTCAACCAAATTCCTTCATTCCCACATCAAACCCCTACCAAATTTCTTCCCAATTCCTTTCCAAATCATAATTGGAGGCTAGTAGAACAAGGATCTAGAAGGAGGAAGTAAGGATCTACAAAGGGGAGCAAGGATCTACAAGTTGAAGGCCAATTTCACCAAAGTTGGAGGTTGCATTAGGAATCTATCTCCCAATAGGTATAATTCACTTTTCCCCTTTAATTAGGTTCTAAATATGTGTTTTAATCATTAGGAACCACCCCATATGATGAGGCTACCTATAGGAATTGGAATTAGGTTCATAGGAGGCCTATGGAGAAAGTTATGGTGTATTTTGTGTCAATTTTGGAGGAATTCCGAGATTGACACATGTTGTGTTTGTCAATTGGTAAATTAGACCAAATTAACATGTGTTTGATTGTTTGTGGCTAGTATCGTATCCATAATTGGATACGTGTAGGCTGTATCCCATCAATTTGGAGATTTGGGATAATTTGGACGATTTTTCTTCGACACGGGGCTTTATGCATGTCATATTTTGACACAGACACGTAGATGTATATTTTACTCTTCGTATTATTCTTATATACTATTTTATACTTGTTCGTGTCCTTCGGGGTACGTTTGGTTATGTGGTGGACTCGTATCACAAGCATATCATAGATCTAGTGTGATACTGGTGCGATGCACTCCACTTGTTTGTTTGATTTCATTCCAAGAATCAATTTATATTGTTCATAGCTATATATATATATATATATATATATATATATATATATATATATATATATATTGATGTGTATGTTATATATATATAGATACATATGAATGTGTATGTATAGTTATAGATATATATATATATATATATATATATATATATATATATATATATCTACTATATATTAGTGTTATGTTTATATGTATGTAAGTAGTTATATATATATATATATATATCTATATATATATATATATATATATATATATATATATATATATGATACTTCTACTTGACCATAAGTGTTTGAGTGTGTGTGTGTGTTCATAGGTGTTTAGATGGGTGTTTGTGTATGGTTGTGTGCGAGAGAGAATGGTTATACATATATATGTATCTAGTCATATATATATATATATATATATATATATATATATATATATATATATATATATATATATATATATATATATATGTATATATATAGTGTTTGTTTGTGTGTGCCATGTGTAGAGGGGGGTCGGGCAAGCCACATCATAGTCGGGTAACAACAAGACTCAGCAAGTAGCAGCAGCAGTCTTCAGCAATTACAACGAGGCATCAGCATTGAGCCATAACTGCAGCAGCAACAGCTATTTCAGCATAGCAGCAGGGCATGAGCAGTTGCAGCAGCAAACGCAATAGCTGCAGAAGTAGCAGCTATACCAGCAGTAGCAGTGTGCAACTACACTATCAGCTGCAGTTTCAGCATCGTGTGCAATCAGCATAGTAACATCAAGGTATGGGTAGTAGATAGTTAGTTTAGTTAGTTAATTGTAAGTATAGCTAGCTAGTTTATTGGTAAGTTAGATCTATACATATATATCTCTTCTATCTCTAGTAGTTATGTATTTGTATGTGGGCATATATGTGTATATGTATCAGTAGGTATTGTAGTTAGTATAGTATAGTAGTTGTATTAGATAATACATAATAGTTGATAGTTATATTTAGAGCTTGGGTAGTTAGCATATAGTTTAGTCTTGGTAGTTGGTATTAATAGGCATATTAGTATATACTAGTAGTTTGTATTAGATAAATACATATTAGTAAATAGTTAGGGTTGGGTAGTTAGCTATATGCTAGGGTGGACATTACCTTGAGATACCAAGGTAAATATCAAGGTATTGAGGGATACTCAAGGTATTGGATTTTAGTATCAAGATGAGTGTGTAGTGGTGCGATACCGCTTTAGTTCAAAGCCAAGGTATCCATTTAGAATTATCTTAGTTAAGAATATTATATATTATGATTTTATATGCATATATGATATTCTATATCTATTGTTTGCGTATCTTGAGATATGGTATCTTAG
Source organism: Iris macrosiphon (assembly GCA_036927795.1). Taxonomy (NCBI): domain Eukaryota; kingdom Viridiplantae; phylum Streptophyta; class Magnoliopsida; order Asparagales; family Iridaceae; genus Iris; species Iris macrosiphon. Next base: position 95,446,527 of record JAYESA010000006.1, read on the forward strand.
TAATTTCATAGTATCCTAGTTTAGCTAGTATGGCCTAGTTTCATAGTGTATGGACCCAATATCCTAGAGATAGATTCATACAACCTAGAAATAGGTAGTTTGACCAAGTTTGACCAGTTTGATTTAAGGTTGACCTAGTTTGACTGTTTTGACTTAGAAATGGCTCTTTGACCTAGATGTTGACTAGTTTAATTTATTTTATCCTGAACCTTGTATTGATGCAATATTCCATATCTAGGTCTTCGAGGTACCGTATCGGACATTTGTGATACTGGTCACCGGACTTCAGGCGAGAACATTCTCTGATTATTTCTTATTTATGATATCCTCTATGTTCATTGTATCTAGTGTAGATATCCTTGATTTCTTGACACGATGGTTACACAGAGTGGTATATCCGGATCTGGTCATGAGATATTATTTCTTGGTATTTATGGTGTATCTTGTGCAAGCCTTATTCCTTGTTCTTCTTGTATATGTACAAACATTGATTCTTGGGGAGATTAGCTACCTACCTAGTGAATCCCGTGTCATGACGTACCATGGTTGGATCTACTATACCAGTCGGGGTTGGAGAGTATGTAGTGTAGATATGTGATTATACCCTCCTTGTATCAAGTCTTGTTCATTGAATAGTGTTAATCATACACCACACGTATGATTAGCTAGGCCATTAATCTTGTATCAAGTTCCCAAGTCGATTACATGTTAAAGCTGGTACTCATTCACTTAGTCATTAGTATTCTTGTTCATTGCCATATTGTTCATTCGTGTATTTATTTCAGTATTCCTTTATTATATATCTCTTGTATCTATTGTTGTATCTTGTATATTCATATCAATTTACTGTTACATAGTTTATATTATTTATTAGAACTGCTGTTAGAGATGTACTCTGCTCCTTTCCTGACTGGATATATTTTTCCCAGATGATACTGAAGAGTGGTACCCCACTCACTACGGACCTCAGGATGTTGTGAGCTTAGAGCCAGAGACCTTGGCTCAGGAGGGTCTCATCCCGACTGAGACAGATGACCCGAGACTTGTAGTATCTTAGTTATTCCTTTTGTACTGGATTTGTCTCCAGCTTACTTTTAGTAGTTTCTCTGACTCATCTGATATTATTTTGTCTCATGAGTTGTATTATGACTATTCTGTTCTTTTATCATATTTGTGCTTATTTTCATCTTAGATCTGTAATTGAGTATATTTTTATTGTTGGTGGCATATTATATTGTTGATAGATTACCCAAACAACGTTCTACTGCCGATGCTGCGGCGTAGGCTGGGCGTTGTTCCCGACTTGCATCCCTACACCGGGTGTGGGTCGTGACAACCTATGTGGTGCTATATGCTAGATCTCATATGATTTACCAATGACTGGTGACTTGACTCGTCTATTGGTATCCGTGCTGATACACTTACTATGTGATATGTGTTCCTACGTGCTAAGTATTCCTACGTGATTATGTTACATGTTTTACACCGAGGTGTACCTACATGCTATGCGACATGTGATATAATATAATTCCTCCAGGATGGACATGATAATTGGTTAATAACCAAGCGTGTCTAGGACTTGTATGGATTGTTGTATCATGCTGGGGTGAATCCAAATTGAACTGCCAAGTGACAAAGTTGATTCGTATCTAGCGTGCTCGTACTACGGTATGATATGTAAGGAGGAATAACATGTGATCACGCCATGTGATTCCAACTAACCATAGGGTTAATTAGGTAACTAAAATATGTAGAGCATTGTGAGGGACAAAATTTCGAGATTGTTCTTAACTAGCTACCATCAATCATATGGCGAGTAAAGGCTGGCCCCCATAGATATTGTTTAAATCCTCATTAGTGGATAAAAATATCAGATTATTATAATGTACTATGTTACTATGCGATCTTAGCACGGTGGCCTTCCGAGGGACCGGTGCATACTACTATTTGCTACATGAAGATTCATGGCTCGACTAGCCCCTGCTAGAACATGGCACGACCTGAGGATTCCTATTATATGCATAATATTTTTGGGATAACCCATATTTTACCTTGTAAGCTGTACAAGTGATTGGCCAATTATGTAACTGAACTTGATTGTGCATTGTACCTTCTGTTAAATAGTTTAGGAACATGGACTATCATGGTGCGATGGTCTAACCCTTGTCCTTATTTGGTTGTAGGGTTAGATTATTGTATCATAATAGGCTATGAACCAAAACTACGAGACAAGAATATATATATATATATATATATATATATATATATATATATATATATATATATATATATATATTCTTCCTGGTTTTGTTTTTTTATTCGTGCTTCCTTTGTGGTACTTGCTATTTGGGGTTTAACCCTACTGGTTTTTCATGGATAGGTTTAGAGTCAGCACCCGAGTATCAAGCGTAATGGCCCCTGAATAATGGTGCGCCCCAGGTGGATGGCCGTTGAGGGACATGAGTGGGTTTCTTGATCACTGCTCGTTATTGCACATTTTACTATTTTGGGAGTTTAGCCACCGGCCCTTGTTAGCCGTAAATCTGGAAATTTAGTCTTCTTACATGATTATAATTATTTAGACTGCAGCTGATCATGGTCATGTACTTTTTCTACTCTGCCAGCTTATTATTTTGTGTGGCTGGTTTCCAGAATATTATGGCAGGACGTTTGGGATGCTTTATTTCCTTGTCATACATGTTCTATGTTTACTATCCTTACTTGAATGATTGAGACATTAGATATTCTATGTGACCCTAAGTGACTTTCTTGTAGAATACACCCCCTTGTATAGTTACAGCCGTAACCGTCGTACGCCATTCTATACCTTGTACGAGGGAGATGGCCATGTCCGCCTCCGTATTTCGGTTCTGGGGCATGACAATCGTTAGTTGGGATCCGGCCCCTATAGCTACTCCAAGATAATCTAAATTATTGAAAACTTACGATCTGATAAAGCTCATTTAACACGTATTATTCTGTATTTATAATAAGAACAAGAGATAAAATATCGATTAAAGTTGTATTGTGATTCTGGAAATAAATGGAAACAAAATTCGTACCAAACTCGGACCGAACTCGGTTAACATTAGTCCAAAAAATTCTTGTTATTGAATATCTTCCTAATTCAGGTTTTTTTTCCTGGTCTATTTATACATTTTTTCTTGGTTAAACCTTCAGACCAATGAAAAACTACCTCCTCCAAAAACAAAAATCTAGTTTCCTCCTATTCTCTAAATCTTTTTCCTATGGCCCCCAAGAGAAAGAAACCTTTTTTGATTCTCTCTTCTGTCCCATTATGCCAAACATCAAAGAATTTGATGGTTTCGTCTTTAGAAACTTAGAAAACTCTATTGATTGGTTAGTTCGATTGGTTACTTCTCCAAAAGAATCATTTATTTCGGCCATCCTATTGATTTTCTCCACTATAATGATTATTACTTATTTTTCAAAAATTCCAACTTGAAGAATTTGTTGTAACCCGTTCTCGTATTTTTTCTCAATGCTATCAAATTGTTCTATTGCACTTAGCATATGAAAATGACACTATGACTTCTAGAGTTCGTGGTATTCAAATTGAATTCGATGCGAATGACTTGGGTAAAATCCTATGCAGTCCTGCTGAAGCTAGACCCCTTGTCAATATTGCACAAGTTTAATTTGAACACGAGTTAACTCTAGAATCTTTCAAAAATATCTTTTGTGCCCCTTATGAATGTCCACCTGGCAAATTTTATGCTCGCTATCTAAATGGTCACTTCTTTGAAGTGCACTGGATTATCTTTTCTATGTTTCTACCTAAAATAATGTACTATGATGACGTCTCTTACTTAGAAATGTCAACCTTATACCATCTGTATTTCTCCATTCATTTTAATGTGCTCCTGACCATCATCTCTCAAATGGTTCTCTGTCGCAAGAAAGGGCGTCCACTACTTTACGTCATGTACTTGCCAAACATTTTTAACTACTTTGGCTTTTCTTTGGATACTTGCCCTCATATCAATGAACCTTTATCCCTTAATAGAGTTCGTAGGATTGAGCCATCTTTACTTATACCTTATAACTCGTCCTCAAACTTTAACACACATCCTGCTGATTCCTCTTCTACTGCTGATGAGCCACCGCAAACCTTATAATCTATCTTCACTCTATTGCGTGATCGCTTCCACAATGAAGACGAACGCTATCATATTTTTGATCACCGCCAAAATATTCAGACTCAAGCCCTTGGCAATACCATGATAGATATCCCGTACACCTTCTCTCAGCACCCATCTGGACCATTTTTGATTCTCTGGAATCCTAACCAACCAGGATTTTGCATTGATTACTCCTATGTTCAGAGATATTTGGATCCAGCCAATGCTTTCTTTGATCTAAATAGAATAGCTGAACCTGATGATGAAGATGAAAACTAGATGCTATAATGGATTTGAATGTTTTAGGCTTAGTTTGGTTAATCTACTATGATAGTTCTAGTACACAACTTTTATTGTATGTTTGGGAACTGCTATTTAATAAAAAGTAATAGATTTTACTATTTGCTATTAACTGTTTGTTCTTCTTCTTCTTCTTCTTCTTATTATTATTATTCTATATATATGTGTTTTACTCTCTTGTTTCCTTATCATACATAATACCTCACCGATTTTGAAGGAGCATGCCATTTCGATCAAATGACAACGGAGGAGAAGAATAATATGATACTGTATTAGAAAAGAATATCAAGATGATACTTGACTCAGGCGTTGACTTCAGTATATCAAATTGCTCCACAAACTGCGGGGGAGCCTTACACACTCAAAGCTTGCCGTATCATTCATAGTTTGTCAATTATCAAAATGGTAGAGATTGTTGGCCCATTCGGTCTCAGTCAACTTGATTTTGATAGTTAACTAAACCATGTATCGATATGTCACAAATCTGAAGACCCATCACTGCTGCTACATGCTGATTATACTGCGTCTTTAAAATTTAATTTTTTTTACTTTATTTGAGTATAGGACTTATATACATCGAGTGGTACTGGCATAACCCAAGTTCACTCAAATAAAACATCGAACCTATCCACCAAACCAGTCCAAATTCAAACCTAAACCTTACTAGAATAGGCAACCGAACTCGGGCCGAATTCGTGCCGAACTCGGTCACCTATATAGTATAAAATTAACCCAGTTATTATACCCCTGATTTCTTGGCCCAATATTCAAAAATTTGAATTAAAACCTACCCGAACTCTGGCCGAACACTGTTTGCCAATATCCTATAAATAGGATTAAATTTCACACTTTCAATATCTCATCCAATTCTATATTCTTTAATCCTTTAGTGAGCAAACATGTCACGCCCCAGTCCTAAAATACCGAGGGACTAGACACGTGGCAATGGCCAGCAGCACGCACCGATGGACAAATCCAATTTAATGGATCCATCAGGACATACTTAAGCTGTAAAACAAAATCTACGACAGTCAAGGCACAACTAATCTCATCCACACAAGATATAAAATATGATCCACAAAATATAAGGAATATAAATTATCAACCAGTCTCAACACAGTGCTTCGGGGAACAACCCGATAAATATCTGATACAATGGTTCAACATACCAAAATATAAATAACTGAATAAAGTAAATACTGAGCATGAAACATAGATGCTCAGAAAAAGTCTTCAGCTAACACCTCGTCCTCGGGTGTCGGTCCAGCTCCTGGATCAGCTCCTGCTGATCTCCCGTATACCTCGGGATAGATCTCGTCTGTAAATCCTGGGGACATAATCCATATCCAGGTCCTCAGGGGACATAGAAAGGTACAGAAAATATACAAGCCAAAATATAAGCAGTGCAGCAAATAATGAGAATACTAGGGTAAGTATGTAATCATCTGTGTGAAATGCAAGAGAGAGAGAGAGAGAGAGCATCAATAGTACTCAGGTTGAAACAACTACAAGCTCTGTGTAGGGAAGCCGGTAGTAGTGATATCATGAGGTGGTCTAGCTCAGTGGGAGACTGAGTAGCCTGCATAATATAGTCAACCTATAGCCTGTGGGTCTCTCCAGCAAAAGATGGAATAATAAGGGAACACTAAATAACCAGTTAAGTGATATGCAAGATGAGAGCAGCACTAGAACTCAGGCTGAAGCCACTACAAGCTCTGGGTCGGGGAGCCGGTAGCAGCAGTAATAATGAGTAATGGGCCAAGCTCGGGCTTCAGAGTCTTATGCCTCACAATAATAGGGGTTTATATATATGATCAGCCTGTAGCCTGTGTGTCTCTCCCCACCCAATGTAACCACGCATATCATGACCATAACGTCTCATGTCCATATCAAACGGGATCATAGCTAATGCAACAAGTCATAATGTATCTAAGAATATAGTATCTCTATCAAGTCCTGTATCCTATACAGAATCACCATGAATATCTCAGGAAGATCCTGTCTCATGAATGGTGTCAAGTGTCCTGGGCATAATGTACTTGATAAGACAAGTACGAGAATGTAAAGGGGTCGTGAATGTCCATCTCTAGATGACAATACACAACATCGCATACGGTGTTGGCACCCGACTAATAATCGGACGCTAAGTACGTCAAATGGTCCTAGGTTAAGCATACACAGTAATATAAATGAAGCAAGGAAAATATGTAACAATACTGCAGAGTTTGGCAAGGTACACTTGCCTGGTGTTTGAATACCAACAGTTGTCCCTGTATCAGTGGATCCGGTGGGTACTCCTCCAAAAGCTGTAATAAATATCACCAACAGTCTCAGAAGATATCAAATAGCTAGAAATGTCTGTCCTTAAGTCCAATTTGGACACAAGAGCAAAAATGACATTTTTGGGCCAAAGCGGGGTCCATATGTGGGCCACTTTGCACCGAAAAGTGTGTCAGGGTCAAAGGTCTCCAAATTCCTCAAACTCAGTGTCTACAAGTCAGGAACGATGATACGAACCCAACGGAACTTCCAGAATTGGATTCCGATGAGCCGATCACAAAGTCGCCCGTCAAGTGGAGCTTGTGGGGCCGACGATACACGATTTTGTCAACGTTCTCAGAATCAAACCAAACTTGGGTCACAGGACCAGCGTATTGCTACGAGTCTGATGGCGCAAGTTTTGTCTCGATCCGACGTGTGTACACAAAGTTACAGCGTATTCCAGAATGGACGGATATGGGGCGTTGTCGGTGGATACATGTTGATTCCGGTGTGCATGCACATCCGAATCGACTTCTGCGAAATCCCACACGTCCGTATCAACGTCGCGCACATTTCGGTAAAGATCGCGTGCGACCAAGTCGTCCCGTGTGGCGGGGCATACTCAGTTTCGGGGTGAAACATGGCATTATTTTTCCTGTTTTTGGATCGCTGTTTGCGATCACCACAGGACGCGATGCACCGAGCGGGTTGCACGAGCACCGAGAGGGTTATACTGTCTACGCGTTGCAACTGACGGAATCGAAAACAGAGTTACGAGGTGATAGGAAACGTTACCTGAACAGGGCTCCGTGAATCTGAGTTCTCGTGTCCTGCTCGTGTCCTTGTCGAGCTCCTTTGTCTGTGTCCGTTGCTCGCGTCCTGGTCGACCGGCGGAGAGGAGATCTTGACGGCAGCGGTGATGTTGGCAGCAGCTTGGGGCTGCTGTCGAGTCGCACGGCGGTTCAGCAGTGTCGGGATCGGTTCCGGCGAGTATGGGGAAAGGGGAAGGTGGACACGGCTACGTCGGCGAGCGGTGGAGTCGAGGGGAGGAGGTCTGATGCTGGTGCTCGTCGGGGGTCGACGGGCGAGGGGTCGTATTGCGGCCTGGCGGCAGCAGCGAGGTGGAGGAGTCGTCGAGGGGTACGGCAGTTCGATTGGGGCGGATCGATGGCGGGGATTGGGTTCTGTCGGCGGGGTCCGGTGTATAGGGAGATGGAGTATCAAGGTCGGCCGCGGCTTAGGGGATGACGCTGGGCATGGAAGAGGGGGTGCAGGAGGTGGCGGCAGCGGATTTCTTAGGGTTGCGACTGGGCACGCATGCCAAGGGGGGATTTTATACTGTGCTACAGTATTTTCGGCAGCTAGGGTTTCCCAATTAGATTTCGGGTCCGGGTCGGGTTTGGCTCGGATCCGACCCGACCCGACCCAATATACGGTTTGGTTCAGCCAGTCTTGGTTTGGTTTGGTTTGGTTTGGTTCGGTTTATTTTATAGCCAATAGCTTTTAGGGCTTTAAACGCGTTTTCGGAGTCCAATAAATTCACAGAAAAATACCCTATGTCCGGTTTTCCATTTTATACCATAAAATATTATTTCTATAATATTTTAACATCAATTAACTGCATTAAAAAAATCTTTTGATCACAACTACCTTGGTTCTTCATCTAAAAAAATGCCAAAAAATCCAGGAAAATTATATTTAAAATTATTCTGAAAAATAGGGTGTTTACAATCTACCCCCCTTAAGAGGATTGCGTCCTCGCAATCAAAGAATAAGCTACTAAAGGAAGAACTATGGAAATTACAAGGTTGCGCAGGTAATAACTGCCTCCGTAAATAAGTGGGGATAACGCTGGCGCATACTATCCTCTCGTTCCCAAGTCGATTCGCCAGGAGAATGATGTTTCCAAGCTACACGAACCAGTCTGATTGTCTGTCCTTGCAATGTCTTCTCACTGACGTCGAGGATGCCAACTGGTTGTTCTTCATATCTCAAGCTAGGGCCCACTACGATCTCTGAATGATCGACTACATGACTTGGGTCGGTCATGTACCTTCTCAGCTGTGAGACGTGGAATACATCATGCACTCCCTCTAAGGATGGAGGTAACGCAAGACGGTAAGCCACCTCACCAATGCGCTCTAGAATATCAAATGGTCCGATGTACCTCGGGCTCAACTTGGCTCTGCTCCCAAATCTGATAGTACCACGAGTGGGCGAGATCCTCAAGAATACGTGCTCTCCTTCTTTGAACTCTAGGGGACGTCTGTGTGTGTCAGCCAATGCTTCTGTCTGTCCTGAGCTGCTCAAAGATGATTTTGAATCTGTTTTACCTTCTCTACTGTCCGCATTACCAATTCTGGACCCAGTATTTAACGTTCACCAACGTCACTCCAACATATTGGCGATCTACACTTTCTTCCGTATAATGCCTCGAATGGTGCCATCTGAATGCTGGCCTGATAACTGTTGTTGTAGGAGAACTCCACTAAGTGCAAATGATCTTCCCAAGATCCTCCAAAGTCTAGCATACACGATCGTAACATATCCTCCAAGATCTGAATGGTGCGCTCCGATTGGCCATCTGTCTGTGGATGGTAAGCTGTGTTGAATTTGAGTATGGTGCCCAGACTCTCTTGCATGCTTCGCCAGAAATATGATATAAATCTCGAGTCTCGATCCGATATAATACTAACCGGCACTCCGTATAATCTGACGATTTGTCGCATATACATGTCGGCCAGTACCTCTGTGGACTGTCCAACTCGAAATGGCAAGAAATGTGCCGATTTAGTGAGTCGATCCACGATAACCCATACCGCATCTCTTCTGCTGGGGATCCTTGGAAATCCTGTAACAAAATCCATCGTGATATGTTCCCACTTCCATTCTGGTATAGGAAGCGGCTGTAACATACATGCAGTCCTCTGATGCTCGGCCTTTACTTGCTGACAGACTAAACATTTAGCCATAAATCTTGCAATCTCCTTTTTCATTCCATGCCACCATTAATACTGCCTCAAGTCTCGGTAGATCTTGGTTCCTCCTGGGTGAACAGATTACATAAAGCTATGTGCTTCAGTCATTAACTCCTGTCTCAATTCTCCATTTGGAACATACAGGCGATTTCCAAACCTCAATGTCCCGTCTTCATGTATGCGAAGTTCTGTCTGCATGCCTGCTTCTGTCCTCTCTTTGAGTCTTCAGAATCTAGCATCGTTGGACAATGCCTCTTTAATTCTTTCCATAAGTGACGACTTAATTTCAAGATTAGCCAGCAATCCACTCTGTCCTGGTAAAACAACCTCTATCTGAAGCTCCTGTAGATCTCTCAATAACTCGGGCTGCATCGTCAAGAAATAGGCCGTAGGCTTCATGCTGAGGGCGTCTGCTACGACATTCGCCTTTCCCGGATGATACTGCAGATCTATATCAAAATCTATCATCAATTCAAGCCAACATCTCTGCCTCATGTTGAGCTCCTTCTGAGTATATACATACTTCAGACTCTTGTGATCGATAAAGATTTCTACCTTCTCCCCATAAAGATAGTGCCTCCAAATCTTCAATGCAAATATAACTGCTGCTAGCTCCAGATCGTGTGTTGGGTAGTTCTTCTCATGGACCTTCAACTGTCTCGATGCATAAGCAATAACTTTGCCATGTTACATCAAAATACATCCTAGTCCACTACCTGATGCATCACTGTAAATAACAAAACCTCCTGACCCTGAAGATAGGGTCAAGACAGGTGCTGTTGTTAATCTTCTCTTCAATTCTTCGAAGGCCTTCTGGCAGTCTTCTGTCCATATAAACTCCTAGTCTTTACGTGTCAGCTTCGTCATCGGTTCTGTAATCCTTGAGAAATTTTCTACAAACCTTTGGTAATATCCCGCGAGTCCGAGAAAACTTCTCACCTCTGCAACTGATATGGGTGTAGGCCAAGTCTCTATTGCCGCAACTTTCTCTGGATCCACTGAAAGTCCTTCTCCTGAGATGATATGTCCCAAGAAAGGCACTTTGTCCATACAAAACTCACACTTACTGAGTTTGTCATATAACTTCTCCTGTCTCAAGGTCTCTAACACGATTGAGATGCTCCTCGTGCTCTTCGTGGTTCTTGGAATATATTAGAATATCGTCAATGAACACAACCATAAATTTATCCAAGAACTGATGAAAGACTCTGTTCATCAAACTCATAAATACTGCTGGCGCGTTGGTTAAACCAAACGGTATTACCAAGAACTCATAATGTCCATACTTGGTCCTGAAAGCTGTCTTCGGTATGTCTTCCTTCCTTACTTTGATCTGATGATAGCCGGATCTAAGGTCAATCTTCGAGAATACACTAGCACCACTCAATTGATCGAATAGATCATCAATGCGTGGTAAGGGATACCTGTTCTTGATGGTCACAGCATTTAGTGCCCTGTAGTCAATGCACAACTGTACTGTTCCATCCTTCTTTGGCACAAATAATATGGGTGCTCCCCAAGGTGAAATGCTGGGCCGAATGAAACCCTTCTCCAGAAGATCATCAACCTGTTCCTTCAACTCCAGTAACTCCTTAGGTGCTAGCCGATATACTGATAAAGTGATAGGCTCTGCTCCTGGAGTTAAGTCTATTGTGAATTCTATTTTTTGATCAGGCGGTAAACCTGGAAGTTCATCAGGGAATACATCCACAAATTCTGATATGACTCTTGGGTAACCTGTCTTCCCTTCTACAGATAGTACCCTAAGAGTAGGCTGAACTCCTTGCTCTACTGCTCCTCGAAGAAACTCAAATTCTGGATGTCCAGGCGGTCTAAATATAACCCGCCCAAGTCGGCAATCAAGAGTCGCATGGTACTGACTTAACCAGTCCATACCAAGTACAACATCATAATCCGGCATGGAAAATATCAAAAATTGAGCTCGTATTTCTCTTCCATAGACTACTACAGAACATGATCTACAGACGTCACTAACCGGAATAATTCCACCTCCCGTAAGAATTCTCTTCATCTTCGGATGGGGTGCGGTAGCTACTCTATTGGTGGCTACAAAGCTAGCTGCTATAAATGAATGCGATGCTCCAGAATCAAATAAAGCTACAGCTGGTAATAAAGCTACTAAAATAGTACCTGCGATAACCTTGCCTGCGGTAGCTTCCTCTTCAACGGCCAATCTAAGTGCCTGACCTCGTCCCTAAGCTTGGCCTCTCTGCTGCTGAGCCTGCTGAAATAGAGCTGCCAGTGGTGGTCTCTGCTGATTTCCTCCTGGAACTGGTGGTCTGACTCCTCCAACTCCCGTATGCTGTGATCCTACTGCTGGATAAGCTGGTCGTGGTGCAGGTAAAGATAGTCTCGATACTCCTTCTCTGCGCTCGGTGCAGTCTCTGGTTTGATGCTGGTTGGATCCGTAAGCCAGGCATAGTCCTAACTTGCGTTTGTATTCTCTCTCAATATGACCTACCTTGCCGCAGTGGTGACGAGTAGGGAGAGATATGGCCCTGTGTGCTGTCCTCTCTGGCATACTCCTCTGGGAACATTTTGCTGAATCCCCATGTACTGTCCTGGATGGTGCTGATGTGATAGGCCTCTTCAGATTTGACTCCCTTCTAGTAACGCGCTCCATGCGTCGTGCTACTGCAAGAACATCGGTATATGATGTAGGTGCAACCGATCCAATCAATCTCTGAAGCTCGAACTTCAGTCCGTCAAAGAACTTCTCAGCTTTCTACTCCTTTGTCGAAATTAAGGTTGGGCAAAGTGACTTAGGCGAATAAATTCTGCGTTGTATTCTTCCACTGTCATATTGCCTTGGATAAGGCGGTTGAACTTGTCTCTGAGCTCCGACCGTGCTACTGCTGGAATATACATCTCTTTAAAGAGTCTGGAGAACTCTTCCAAGGTGACTCGGTCCGGTCCGAGCCTCCTCTCTTCTGCTAACCACCAGTGATGTGCATTTTCAGTCAACTGCATCCTCACTGCAGTCATCCATTTCTCCCTTGGAAGTTCAGCTGCTTCCAACTGGTGCTGTATATTAGTGAGCCATTTGTGAACTTCTGTTGGCCCCTCTTTACCAAAAAATATACGAGGCTTGAGCTGATGGAAATCGGTGATAGATCCCGTCGTTGATCGCCTCGCTGGTGGATTTGCCTGCTCCAATGCGGATACTAGGCTGGTTCTCAGATACTCTGCCTCCTGACGATGTGCCTCTTGCTGAATCTGCTGCTGGGCTTGCATCATGGCATACATCATCTGGAACATCTGTTGCCCATCCATGGCTTATCCTGACTGGAAAACTAGCATCTGTGGAGTGAACTGTGGTGGAGGTGGGATGTCATCTTTTCGGAACCTTGGATTAGGCTGACCGGTTTGATCGCTCTGCGATGTTTGTCCTCCGTTCCCTGGTGTCACTCCGTCTATATAAGTAACCACAGCGTCGCGTGGTGTATCTAAGGAATCTCATCTCCGTTCCTGGGATCTATTTCTCTGCAACCAAAAGATAAACTGTAAGAACGCTTAGAGGAATCAACACAGGATGTAAATCAAGTAACAAATTCGAGTTCGATATAGAGTTCAAAAATGGTTCAAACAATGGATGAGATCATATAACTTATCCTATCCTTAGGGCAGGCTTGTTCAGTCCCTAAGTTGAAACTGAACAATTTTGTCGTAGACCTGCATGGGCCACCACAAAAACTATATCACGCCCCAGTCCCAAAATACCGAGGGACTAGACACGTGGCAATGGCCAGCAGCACGCACCGATGGACAAACCCAATTTAATGGATCCATCAGGGCATACTTAAGTTGTAAAACAAAATCTATGACAGTCAAGGCACAACTAATCTCATCCACACAAGATATAAAATATGATCCACAGAATATAAGGAATGTAAATCATCAACCAGTCTCAACACAATGCTTCGGGGAACAACCCGATAAATATCTGATACAATGGTTCAACATACCAAAATATAAATAACTGAATAAAGTAAATACTGAGCATGAAACATAGATGCTTAGGAAAAGTCTTTAGCTAACACCTCGTCCTCGGATGTCGGTCCAGCTCCTGGATCAGCTCCTGCTGATGTCCCGTATACCTCGGGATAGATCTCGTCTGCAAATCCTGGGGACATAATCCATATCCAGGTCCTCAGGGGACATAGCAAGGTACAGAAAATATACAAGCCAAAATATAGCAGTGCAACAAATAATGAGAATACTAGGGTAAGTATGTAATCATCTGTGTGAAATACAAGAGAGAGAGAGCATCAATAGTACTCAGGTTGAAACAACTACAAGCTCTGTGTAGGGGAGCCGGTAGCAGTGATATCATGAGGTGGTCTAGCTCAGCGGGAGACTGAGTAGCCGGTATAATATAGTCAACCTGTAGCCTGTGGGTCTCTCCAGCAATAGATGGAATAATAAGGGAACACTAAATAACCAGCTAAGTGATATGCAAGATGAGAGCAGCACTAGAACTCAGGCTGAAGCCACTACAAGCTCTGTGTCGGGGAGCCGGTAGCAGCAGTAATAATGAGTAATGGGCCAAGCTCGGGCTTCAGAGTCTTGTGCCTCACAATAATAGGGGTTTATATATATGATCAGCATGTAGCCTGTGTGTCTCTCCCCACCCAATGTAACCACGCATATCATGACCATAACGTCTTATGTCCATGTCAAGCGGGATCATAGCTAATGCAACAAGTCATAATGTATCTAAGAATATAGTATCTTTGTCAAGTCCTGTATCCTATACAGAATCACCATGAATATCTCAGGAAGATCCTGTCTCATGAATGGTGTCAAGTGTCCTGGGCATAATGTACTTGATAAGACAAGTACGAGAATGTAAAGGGGTCGCGAATGTCCATCTCTAGATGACAATACACAACATCGCATACGGTGTTGGCACCCGACAAATAATCGGACGTTAAGTACGTCAAACGGTCCTAGGTTAAGCATGCACAGCAATATAAATGAAGCAAGAAAAATATGTAACAATACTGCAGAGTTTGGCAAGGTACACTTGCCTGGTGTTTGAATACCAACAGTTGTCCCTGTACCAGTGGATCCGATGGGTTCTCCTCCAAAAGCTGTAATAAATATCACCAATAGTCTCAGAAGATATCAAATAGCTAGAAATGCCTGTCCTTAAGTCCAATTTGGACACAAGGGCAAAAATAACATTTTCGGGCCAAAGTGGGGTCCATATGTGGGCCACTTTGCACCGAAAAGTGTGTCAGGGTCAAAGGTCTCCAAATTCCTCAAACTCAGTGTTTACAAGTCAGGAACGATGATACGAACCCAACGGAACTTCCAGAATTGGATTTCGATGAGCCGATCACAAAGTCGCCCGTCAAGTGGAGCCTATGGGGCCCACGATACACGATTTTGTCAACGTTCTCAGAATCGAACCAAACTTGGGTCACAGGACCAGCGTATTGCTACGAGTCCGATGACCCAAGTTTCGTCTCGATCCGACGTGTGTACACAAAGTTACAGCATGTTCCAGAATGGACGGATACGGGGTGTTGTCGGCGGATACACGTTGATTCCGGTGTGCACGCACATCCGAATCGACTTCTGCAAAATCTCACACGTCCGTATCAACATCGCGCACGTTTCGGTAAAGACCGCGTGCGACCAAGTCGTCCCGTTTGGCGGGACGTACTCAGTTCCAGGGTAAAATAGGGCATTGTTTTTTCTATTTTTGGATCGCGGTTTGCGATCACCACAGGACGCGATGCACCGAGCCGGTTGTACGAGAACCGAGAGGGTTATACAGTCTATGCATTGCAACTGACGGAATCGAAAACAGAGTTACGAGGTGAGAGAAAACGTTACCTGAACAGGGCTCCATGAATTTGAGTTCTCGTATCCTGCTCGTGTCCTGGTCGAGCTCCTTTGTCTGTGTCCGTTGCTCGCGTCCTGGTCGACCGGCGGAGAGGAGATCTCGACGGCAGCGGCGAGGTTGGCAGTGGCTTGGGGCTGCTGTCGAGTCGCACGATGGTTCAGCGGTGTCGGGATCGGTTCCGGCGAGTATGGGGAAAGGGGATGGCGGACACGGCTACGCCGGCGAGCGGTGGAGTCGAGGGGAGAAGGTCTGATGCTGGTGCTCGTCGGGGGTCGACGGGCGAGGGGTCGTGCGTCGGCCTGGCGGCAGCAGCGAGGTGGAGGAGTCATCGAGGGGTACGACGGTTCGATTGGGGCGGTTCGACGGCGGGGATTGGGTTCTGTCGGCGGGGTCCGGTGTATAGGGAGATGGAGTGTCGAGGTCGGCCGCGGCTTGGGGGACGGCGCTGGGCACGGAAGAGGGGGTGCAGGAGGGCGTGGCAGCAGATTTCTTAGGGTTGCGGCTGGGCACGCATGCCTAGGGGGGATTTTATACTATGCTACAGTATTTCCGGCAGCTAGGGTTTCCCAATTGGATTTCGGGTCCGGGTCGGGTTTGGCTCGGATCCGACCCGACCCGACCCAATATGCGGTTTGGTTCAGCCAGTCTTGGTTTGGTTTGGTTTGGTTCGGTTTGGTTTATAGCCAATAGCTTTTAGGGCTTTAAACGCGTTTCCGGAGTCCAATAAATTCACAGAAAAATATCCTATGTCCGGTTTTCTATTTTACACCATAAAATATTATTTCTATAATATTTTAACATTAATTAACTACATTAAAAATATCCTTTGATCACAACTACCTTGGTTCTTAATCCAGAAAAATATCAAAAAATTCGGGAAAATTATATTTAAAATTATTCTGAAAAATAGGGTGTTTACAAAACATCTTAGCCTCAACTTTCCCATCTCCAAGAGCAACTCCTTAGCCTTCTAAACGATAAGTGCGGTCTCGGTTTAGATGTATACAAAAGTTGTAAAGAGCTTGACTGAACCAGTTTTCTCTCTCTCTTCATGTGAAGTTGTGAGACTTTGGATCAAATCTCGTGGTTGTAAGAAGTTGCAAGCCTTCGGATCAAAGCTTATGATTAACTATTGGTAATTATAGTGGATACAACTTTGAGCAAGAGTTCTCGAACCTGGACTAGTCTTCTCAGAGAAAAACTAGGATAAAATCTCGGTATTTGCATTTGTGTTTTCTCTCTCTTACTCTTACGACTTTATATTACTATCTTGCATATACACTGTTAGTTGCTATCTGCCTTCACTCTGCTTAAATTTTATTTGGATAGATTATTCCGCTGTACTTTATTTACCCACCTTTAGAGTTGTCCTACGGTCCTTCAATATATTATACAAGATTTGGAAGATTTATATATTAAGAATTATTTTTAAATTATTATTTTAAAAACCATCATGAATACTATGAATTCGTTCCATTATTAATGTCCCTAGTAAATTCTTCCCTAAAATATTCTAAATAATTCCTTTTGAATTCATTCTTAAGCAAGGCCACAACAACTATTTCTATTCATATTTTTCCTTCCTCTCCAACGCATACCCGACACCCAAATCGGTCCTCCACAATCGAACAGTGCCGCATGCGCCTGTAGCCCACTGACCGTCACGTTCTACCAACGTGCCTACCCCCATTAGTAGCAATCATGTGGCGATGACCCCGAGCGGCTCCCTGCCAAGGCAAAAACCCCCCCGCTCCGGCCGGCTGTGCCACCAACCCGCACGCCGATGAACTCCCCATGAATGGCCATGTGCCTGTGCCTGTGCCTGTCCACCCACGTGTCACGACCCGTACCCGGATATTCGGGCACGAGTACATGGGTACGCCCAGTCTACGTCGCAGCATCGGCGGTAGAACGCTGTCTGGGTCAATTTTATCAATCTAACATCTCAACAATATATATATGGTACCTGTCAATCATCTCAACTCCAAACGGAGGAATAATATAGTATCTCACAAATGTAACTAAACTCAATCACAATGCAAACTAAGAAAAATAAAGCACGTATGGAATAGCGAAGGAAAGAAACAAGATACAAACCACAAGTCTGAAATAATATACAAGCCATGAATCTCAAGAATAGTCTAATACAAGGCCATCAAAATATATAAGAGTATACTCTATAGGTAGTCCCTCCTGCACATGAATCTCAAGAATAGTCTAAACCTACTAGGGCTCTACAACTAAGTCCCTCCTGTGGTCCATAGAATGTGGGATACTGATCTATGAGCCAATTATCTGGAAAAATATATCCAGTCAGGATTGGAGCGAAATACATACTTCTGGAAGCAGTTTCAATAACATAATCGAGCATATAAAACATATAATAGAAAAAATACAAGATAACTAAACATATGAATGAATGAACAAGAAAAACAGATAATATATGGGAATAGAGAACAACAATATGAATATCTGCAATATGAAGAAAATAACTAAAATCTAACTAATGTGCCTCAGAATACAAGTTCATTATGTGATCGGTTTGGGTTGAACATGATCAATAAGGTAAGTCGATTACAAGTGTGGTATGTAATCGGTATGTACACGAATAACAATGGGGCTTTGATCACATAATCAACTTCTACTTCCCCATCCCCAACTAATACCAATGGATCCAATCATGACACGTTACGAACACAAATATGGACACTGAAATGAGCAGTGGGTGTACACGAATAAGCATACAGAACACGAGCAGTGTGTGTACACGAATAAGTACACTGAATACGAGCAGTGTGTGAACATAAAATATAATAATCAATACCCAATACACATAATAAAATACATGTACAGGAGTACCTGCTGAACAGTGTAGGGGATAACATCTCTTGACGGGATCTATGTAGTACCAGTCCATGAAATCACTGTACCGGAATGAAGTATACAGTTCTAGAACATGAATATATACACTATTATGAATTAAAAACTAACAAAGAAATATACTCGCCTCCAGTCCTGAGCTAGGTGTCTCTCGAAGCCCAAGCTGGTGTCACACAGATCTAAATATAGTATATTTTATCAATAAAAGGTTCTGTAATGAAAATAAGTTAAACTAATACAATTCTAGGTCATAAGCCATTTTTAAGTCAAAACAGTCAAACTAAGTCAAATCGGCTATTTCTAGGTCGTTTGAATCCAACTCTAGGATACTAGGTCAATACACTATGAAACTAAACCAAACTAGCTACTCTAAGAAACTAGGACACACAAAAATATCGTATCATAGGATACGCAAGTTTTTAATATAAAAATTGTAGTTTATATATATATACAAGACAATACATATAGTATCCTAGCTAACTAATGCAAAGCGGATACCTTGGCCTTGCACCAATGCGTATCACACTGCCTACACACCTATCTCGATACTCAAATCCAATACCTTGGGTATCGACCCATTACCTTGGCATTACCATGGTATCCCAAGGTAATTCAAATCCTCATACATATAGCTAATATATAGCTAACCCCCCATACTAAACTATATTTTAACTTATTCTAACTATTAAATACTACAACTACTAACATATATTATATACTAATACATAGATACTAACTTAACATCAATACCCATTTACTTACATAGATACATATAGTACAATAGCTACTAGGCTAACTATTACACATATTTACTAATTATCATACTAACAAGTATAAAACTAACCTTAATACTAAACTACTAGTTATATATACTAACCACAAACCAACTGAACTATTAACCATCTTAACTCATACCTTAACCCCTGAACCTAACCTCACTAAACTAACTGATGCACTGAAAGCTCCCTGCCTTACCTCTTGCAGCTGTGCTGATACTGATAGCTTCCTATGCTGACCTTGCTGCCTTTGCTATAATTGCTACAGTGATCATTTCCTCCTCGAGCTGCTGCTGCTGATCTAGCTTCCTTTCTGCTGTAGTGATGGCAACTACAGTGGCTTCACTGCCTCTTCCTCTTACTATGCTAGCAGTGTACATGCCTGCTCGAATTGCTGCTCAGTGGCTGATGCCCTCAGTTGCTGTGCACAAGCTGCTGTGTACGGATATGCACACTGCTGCACAATGCAAGCTGTAGTGTTGCCTTCACAGTGCACTAATTTCTCATTGTACTGCACAACAGTGTCTCTCAGTTGATGCATTGAACTGCACGAGCTGCTCTCCCTCTGCTAAAACATGTTGAAGTTGGCCACTGCCCGATCTCTCACTTACTACCACAAACACATAACCATATCCATATGCCCATATAGATACCAACACATAAATACACTCTCACCTATACATATATAGACATATATATATACAAACACAAATATATATATATATATATATATATATATATATATATATATATATATATATATATATATATATATATATATATATATATAACATACACAAATACACTTAAATATATATACTCTATATAGATATCACATGTATGCATATACACATAGATACATAGCTATATATATACTTATGTATACTATATATTATAGATACATACACATTACATATATATCATAGACAATATATCATATATATATATATATATATATATATATATATATATATATATACAAGTCACATAGAATTGACTGGCAATAAAACATACACGTGGAGTGCACCGCACCCGTATCACACTCATTCTATGATACGCTTGCGATATGGCTCTACCACACAACCAAACGCATCCTGAAGGACACGGACAAGTCTAGAATACTAATTTTGAAAAATACAAATAATAATTAAATCAACTACGTGTCCGTGGCAAGATATGACATGCACAAACTTTTATGTCGGAGGAAAACCCCAAAAAATAACTCGTATCGCCAAATTAATGGGATATGGCCTACACGTATCCAATTGTGGATACGACACTAGTCATAAACAATCAAACACACGTTAAATTGATCTAATTGATCATTTTTAAGTCAAAACAGTCAAACTAAGTCAAATCGGCTATTTCTAGGTCGTTTGAATCCAACTCTAGGATACTAGGTCAATACACTATGAAACTAAACCAAACTAGCTACTCTAAGAAACTAGGACACACAAAAATATCGTATCATAGGATACGCAAGTTTTTAATATGAAAATAGTAGTTTATATATATATACAAGACAATACATATAGTATCCTAGCTAACTAATGCAAAGCGGATACCTTGGCCTTGCACCAATGCGTATCACACTGCCTACACACCTATCTCGATACTCAAATCCAATACCTTGGGTATCGACCCATTACCTTGGCATTACCATGGTATCCCAAGGTAATTCAAATCCTCATACATATAGCTAATATATAGCTAACCCCCCATACTAAACTATATTTTAACTTATTCTAACTATTAAATACTACAACTACTAACATATATTATATACTAATACATAGATACTAACTTAACATCAATACCCATTTACTTACATAGATACATATAGTACAATAGCTACTAGGCTAACTATTACACATATTTACTAACTATCATACTAACAAGTATAAAACTAACCTTAATACTAAACTACTAGTTATATATACTAACCACAAACCAACTGAACTATTAACCATCTTAACTCATACCTTAACCCCTGAACCTAACCTCACTAAACTAACTGATGCACTGAAAGCTCCCTGCCTTACCTCTTGCAGCTGTGCTGATACTGATAGCTTCCTATGCTGACCTTGCTGCCTTTGCTATAATTGCTGCAGTGATCATTTCCTCCTCGAGCTGCTGCTGCTGATCTAGCTTCCTTTCTGCTGTAGTGATGGCAACTACAGTGGCTTCACTGCCTCTTCCTCTTACTATGCTAGCAGTGTACATGCCTGCTCGAATTGCTGCTCAGTGGCTGATGCCCTCAGTTGCTGTGCACAAGCTGCTGTGTACGGATATGCACACTGCTGCACAATGCAAGCTGTAGTGTTGCCTTCACAGTGCACTAATTTCTCATTGTACTGCACAACAGTGTCTCTCAGTTGATGCATTGAACTGCACGAGCTGCTCTCCCTCTGCTAAAACATGTTGAAGTTGGCCACTGCCCGATCTCTCACTTACTACCACAAACACATAACCATATCCATATGCCCATATAGATACCAACACATAAATACACTCTCACCTATACATATATAGACATATATATATACAAACACAAATATATATATATATATATATATATATATATATATATATATATATATATATATATATATATAACATACACAAATACACTTAAATATATATACTCTATATAGATATCACATGTATGCATATACACATAGATACATAGCTATATATATACTTATGTATACTATATATTATAGATACATACACATTACATATATATCATAGACAATATATCATATATATATATATATATATATATATATATATATATATATACAAGTCACATAGAATTGACTGGCAATAAAACATACACGTGGAGTGCACCGCACCCGTATCACACTCATTCTATGATACGCTTGCGATATGGCTCTACCACACAACCAAACGCATCCTGAAGGACACGGACAAGTCTAGAATACTAATTTTGAAAAATACAAATAATAATTAAATCAACTACGTGTCCGTGGCAAGATATGACATGCACAAACTTTTATGTCGGAGGAAAACCCCAAAAAATAACTCGTATCGCCAAATTAATGGGATACGGCCTACACGTATCCAATTGTGGATACGACACTAGTCATAAACAATCAAACACACGTCAAATTGATCTAATTGACCAATTGACAAACACATGATGTGCCAATCTCGGAATTCCTCCAAAATTGATACAAAAATACATATAACTTCCTCCATAGGCCTCCTATGCACCTAATTTCAATTCCTATGGGTAGCCTATGCATGTGGGGTGGTTTCTTATGGTTAAATCTTATATTTAGATTCTACTAAGAGAGGAAAAACTAAAATATACTTATTGGAAGATGGATTCCCAATAAAAATCCCCTAATGATGAATGAAGCCTCCAAATTGTAGATCTTGGCTCCTCCTTGTAGATTCTTGCTTTTTTCTTGTAGATCCTTGTTGTAGTAGCCTCCAATTAATAATAGGGAAATAATTTGAGAAGAAATTGATGAGAGAATGGTGAGGGAATGAAGAAATTGGAAAGGGAAAAAAATTCTAGATCTAATTGGAAATGAAAAATGAGAAGAGAGACTCTCTCTCTCCTCCTAAAGGTGGCCAGCCCTAGCCCCTCTCCCAAGCAAGTATGAAATGTCCAATTTATCCCTTGGGACCTCTCATGAAGAAATTAATTAAAGAGGAAAGTTTCTAGTCTAATGGTTTCACTAATTAATTCATCCTCCTAATGAATGTGCCTAATTATTGGGCTTAAACTAAACTAAAATAAATATTGGGTTCATGCATCTAAACTAACTAGTTAGGTCCACTACACAAGTCCAAAATAAATACTACATCTAATAATAAATAAAATAATACAATAAACAATAAGCACACATGCATAATATTTAATATAAAAATTCTAAAATAAAAAGCTCCATGCTAAATTACCAAACTACCCTTAATTGATAATGTGAGGGTGATAATCCTACCCATCTTAGAAAATTTTTTTCCTCAAAATTATGGAAGAAACTAACTACCAAAAGCAATCAATACAATATAAGAAAGAATTATACCCCACGGCTCGAACATATATGGATATCGCTCGCGCATCTCGACCTCTCGCCCCAGGTACTCTCTCCTGGCGAGTGATGCCTCCATGTAACGCACACCAAAGGAATCATCTGGTTCCTCAGCACCTTCTCTCTCCGATCCAAAATCTCGACTGGCTGCTCTGGATAGCTAAGAGTAGGGCCCACCTCTATCTCCAAGTGATCCAATACATGACTAGGATTTGCCATGTACCATCTCAGTTGTGATATATAAAACACGTTGTGCACTCCCTCCAATATAGGTGGTAAGTCTAGTCTTTAGGCAACTGCACCGACCCTCTTAAGAATACTGAAAGGTCCGATGAATCGCGGACTAAGCTTTCCGCCTCCACCGAAATGAATCATGCCACGTGTCAGAGAAATCATCAAGAAAACCAGACCACCAACCTAGCACTCTAACAAAACAAACAATCACAAGCAATGCAAAGTAAAATCTATACCTCAAACTCCAATGGTCTCCGGTAGCTATCGGCCCAATGCCACTGTCTATCTGCGCCACTCGAAGTTTATCCCTGATGAGCTTCACCTTCTCAACTGCATCCACTACTATCTCTGGTCCCAATAAAGCTATTTCACCAACATTATCCCGTGATAACGGAGTATGACATCTCCGTCCAAACAACGCCTAAAATGGTGATAAATCGATACAGGCTTGGTAGCTGTTATTGTAAGAAAACTCTACCAAGTGAAGATGATCCTCCCAAGAACCTCCAAAATCTAAAACACAAGTACGTAGCATAACCTCGAGAGTCTGGATAGTCCTCTCCGACTGTCCGTCTGTCTGAGGGTGATATGCATTACTGAACTTGAGCTGAGTGCCCAAGCTAGCCTGCAAACTCCTCCAGAAGTGGGACATGAAGTGACTATCCCGATTCGAGACTATGCTCACAGGAACACCATGCAATCTAACTATCTGACACATATACATCTTCGCGAGCTTTTCCGTAGATGTACCCACTTTCAATGGCAGAAATTGGACTAATTTGGTCAACCTGTCTATGATGACCAAAATCACATATTTACCTCCTGGAGAACGCGAAAGTCCTGAAACAAAGTCCATCGTCAAATGCTCCCATTTTTACTCTGGATTGGGTAAAGGCTGAAGTAATCCACCTAGCCTCTGACTCTCCGCCTTTACTTGCTGGCAAGCCAAACATCTGGATACGAAGCTAGCTACCTCCCGCTTCATACCATACCACCAAACATGCTCTCTCATGTCCCTATACATCTTGTTTGCACCTAATTGCATAGAGTACTGATATCGATGCGCCTCCTGAAGAATCTTCTCGCATAATGCTCCACTTAGCACACACAATCTGGTACCGTACCGCAATGATCCATCATCTGCAATATTAAAGTCCTCTGCCAACCCTATCTGGACTTGTGCTCTGATGCTCCTCATAGACTCATCCTCGAACCGAGCGGCTCTGATCCGGTCCATCAACTCTGACTGTACCTAAAGTCCACACATTTGTGCTGCAACTCCAGGAACTAATACCTCAATGCCCAAACTATCAAGATTGGCCAATAAGTGTCTGTTCTCCATCAAATACATAGCCACTGGATACCTTCTCAAGGTATCCGCGACTATGTTGGCCTTTCCTGGATGGTACTGCAAAGAAATGTCAAAGTCCTTCATCAACTCCAACTATCCCCGCTGCCTCATGTTGAGCTCTTTTTGGTGAAAACATACTTCAAGCTCTTGTAGTCCGTAAAGATCTCTACTCTCTCTCCATAGAAGTAGTGTTTCCATAATCTAAGAGCAAAAATAACTGCTGCCAACTCCAAGTCATGGGGAGGATAATTCTTCTCATGCGAGCATAATTGCCTGGAAGCATAGGCAATTACCTTCCCGTTCTGCTGCAACACACAATCCAAACCCTTACCTGATGCATCACTGTATATAGAAAATCTTCCTGCTCCTGATGGCAATGTCAATATTGGAGCTGTAGTCAACCTCTTCTTCAGCTCCTCAAAAGCAGAATGATAATCCTCAGTCCAGACAAACTCCACGTCCTTCCTGGCTAGTCTAGTCATTGGCTCCGCAAGCCTGGAAAAATCCTGAACAAACCTCCGATAATAGCCTGCCAATCCAAGAAAACTCCTGATCTCTGCCACTGAACTCGGGGTAGACCATGACTCAACTGCTGAAATCTTCTTCGAATCCACTAAGATCCCATCTCCTGTAATCACATGCCCGAGGAAATCAACCTTATCAAGGAAGAACTTACACTTCAAAAGCTTTACATATAGCTTCTCCTTCCTGAGGGTCTCCAGAACTATTCTCAAGTGCTTCTCATGCTCCTCTGAGGTCTTCAAATATATCAGTATATCATCAATGAATACTACCACAAACTAATCCAAGTATTAATGAAATACCTTATTCATCAGTTTCATGAATACAGCCAGGGCATTGGTCAACCCAAACGATATCACCAAGAACTCAAACAGCCCATACCGAGTCCTGAAAGTTATCTTCAGAATGTCTTTCTTCTTCACTTTCACCTGGTGGTACCCCGGCCTCAAGTCTATCTTTGAGAATACCTTTGCTCTGCTCAATTGATCAAACAAATCGTCAATCCTCGGCAACGGATATTTGTTCTTGATAGTGAGATTGTTGAGTGCCCTATAGTCGATACACATGCGTACCGACTCATCCTTCTTTGGTACAAAAAGTACTTGGGCACCCCAGGGTGATGAACTAGAGCGGATGAAGCCCTTGTCCTGCAACTCATCCACCTGCTTCTTCAACTCTGCCAGTTCGCTGTTGTTCACTCTATAGACGTGCTATAATATTGGCTCTGCGCCTGACACCAAATCTATTGAGAACTCCATATCTCTTTCCGGTGGCAACCCCGACAACTCCTTTGGAAAGATGTCCATATACTCTGCAATCAATGGATATGACGGCTTCTGCTCTTCTACCAAAGATCTACAGAAGTCACCTTCACTCTGCTCTGCTGATCCTCTAACGAACTCAAACTCTGCCTCTCCTGGCATCTAAAACAAAACTCTGCCTCCATGATAATCGATACTAGCATGATGCCTATACTTAACCAATCCATCCCGAGTACTATATCGTAACTCGAAAGTAGCATTACGGGTAGACATACGCACAACTCTCGGCCTCCCAAGGAAACTCTTCGGTCCTTACAAACATCATTGACCAGGATAATACCACCCCCGATCGTGATCTTGGAAGTCCTCGCCAACGGTTTAGACTCAAGACGATGTCTCAGAGCAAAAGATACAGATACAAAACTATGAGAAGCACCATAATCAAATAAAGCATGAGCTAAAAAAGAATCAAGATAGAATGAACCTGAGATAACATCACCGACTGGCTCTTGGAGATAGATGGAACAAAGGAATCAATATTAAGTAAGATACAATATCGTCAATGAAGGACAAATTTATTAAAAGTAAAGCGATATTCAATAGATAAGGATAGAAAAACTGATATTGGAATGTTTCATAGTTGTGATTAAGCAAACTCTTAGCCTAAATCATATTTCCTAAAGTAGGCATGTAACAGTACTCTAAGTGAGCGCTACTACGATATTGCCCTAATTGCAACTCTATAGACCTACATGGGCCACCACTAAAAATGTGTTACGACCCGAACCCGGATATTCGGGCATGAGTATGTGGGTACGCCCAACCTACGCCACAACATCGGCGGTTGAACGTTGTCTGGGTCAATTCTATCTATCTAACATCTCAACAATATATATATATGATACTTGTCAATCATCTCAACTCCAAACGGAGGAACAATATAGTATCTCACAAATGTAACTAAACTCAATCACAATGCAAACTAAGAAAGATAAAGCACAAATAGAATAGCGAAAGAAAGAAACAAGATACAAACCATAAGTCTGAAATAATATACAAACCATGAATCTCAATAATAGTCTAACACAAGTCCATCAAAAGATATAACTAAACCTCCTCGAGCTGTGCAACTAACACTACCAAAAAAAGTCAAATTAGCGACGCCCAAAAACGTCGCTAAATGACCAAAAAATGTCGCTAAAATAGTTTAGCGACGTCATTAGCGACGTTTTAAAGTAGTCGGAAGAAACCAAGTCGCTGAAACAAAATACGTCGCTAAACGTCGCTATACCGACGTTTTTTAGCGACTTCCATGAGTCGCTAAAAGTAGCGACGTTTAGCGACGCCGCGTCACTAAATGGCGACGTTCTATAAAGTCGCTAAACGTCGCTAATTAGCGACTTATATAGCGACGTAACAGCGACGTATTTAATGACCTGGCAGTACTGCCATGTCACCAATTTGCGACGTACAGCGACATATTTAGCGACGTTTGGCGACGTCGTTAGCGACGTCTAATGACACGTCGCTAAGTAGCGACTTTTTTAGCGACTTATTAAAACGTCGCTAGACGTCGCTAAACGTCGCTAAATATGTCGCTAAATTTACAAAAAAAGTAAAAAAAAACCTTAATTGTTCCAAGCTATTGTTCCTGTAATTTTAAAATTTCTAATTAAAAATAGACCCGGAGCAACCCTCCGTTGAATTCAATGGGTTCGCCGACCCCTTCGGTGGAACACTCAACACCGGATTAACAATATTTAATATGAATAAAAGTATACAGTCATACAATTAATACACACAAATATTATAGACAGACAATAAAAGTATCACAGTCATAAAAGTATCACAGTATCACAGTCACACAAAATGGGCATAAACAACATCACAAAATACATAATATATAAGTATCAGAGTATCACAGTAACACAAAATTCATAATATATAAGTATATGAAACATCATAGTATCAATCTCGAGGATTTCCAAAACGGGACAGATACCAGTCCCTCAAATACTGCGCATAAACAGCGTTTATGTTATCAAGCTCCGCTATGGGTGCTGGGTGACTGGAACTCCCTGTCTGAGATACAGCCGCGATAGGTGCTGGGTGACTGGAACTCCCCGCAGGTGGTATCTCTTCCTCCTTAACAGTAGGAGGCATCACTTCCTCCTTAACAGTAGGTGTCGCTCTCTTGGGTGCCATCTGGTAAGATAGATGAAAACAAAGAATTAGCAAAGAATTAGCTATTGGACCAGAACGAAATAATTAGATGACTCACAAAGAATTAGCTGTTTGTTGCAGTATAATAATGATACCATAATATCTTATTTATATCCTACGTGTCACAAAATAAAATGATCGATACTTTAATCCTCGTATGTACCGTTCTTTCTTTTTCTTTTCTCTCCCTTTTTTATTCTCCCACTACTTCTTTTATATATATCAATAATGCTAAGTTTACTATCAAATGCTTACAACCTTCTTGTAACCCTTTCACCTCCACCTCTCTCCCAATAAACGATCGTCACGTAGCGTTTCGACCATGTTGCGACCACCCTGACAGGCTTTCATCTTTAGATTTTTCAAACATCAAGTTTAGAATAATAGAGTGAATTGCTTTTGTATTACTTAACTCCACCCTTAATATATTTAGAATATAACAATGAGGTTCCAAACTCATATTCATATCATTAACTAGCAGGTTGTGTGCATATCATTAATTAGCAGGTTGCAAGCCAAAATAACACTAACTTCCTCTAAATTCCACGTTGAGTCAAACGAAGGAATATAAGGCACAGTAGGATTGAGAAAGAAAAAGAATGCTACTCTCTGATTCATATCATTAACAATATATTTTTAGAAAATATATGTTCTCTCTTGAGAAAGAAAAGGAATGCTACTCTCTGATTGTGTCTGTGTGTGTGTGTGTGTGTGTGTGTCTCTTTAGAAAATATATGTTCTTTCTTGACCAGGTCTAACCCTAACCCTAACCCCAGGTCAAAAAACCTAACCCTAACCCTAAACCTAACCCTAACCCTAATATGCGTCTGTGTGTGTGTGTCTGCGTGTGTGTGTGTGTGTCGTGTGTGTGTCTGCGTCTGTGTGTCTATGTGTGTGTCGTGTATGTGTGTCGTGTGTCTGCGTCTGTGTGTGTGTGTCGCGTGTCTCATGTACCACTTGCTTTTGAGAAGATGAATCTGACCCTAACCCTAACCCTAAACCTAACCCTAACCCCAGGTCAAAAAACCTAACCCTAACACTAACCCTAACCCTAACCCCAGGTCAAAAAACCTAACCCTAACCCTAAACCTAACCCTAACCCTAATATACGTCTGTGTGTGTGTGTGTCTGCGTGTGTGTGTGTGTGTCGTGTGTGTGTCTGCGCCTGTGTGTCTGTGTGTGTGTCGTGTATGTGTGTCGTGTGTCTGCGTCTGTGTGTGTGTATCGTGTGTCTCGTGTACCACTTGCTTTTGAGAAGATGAATCTGACCCTAACCCTAAACCTAACCCTAACCCTAACACCAGGTCAAAAAACCTAACCCTAACCCTAACCCTAACCCTAACCCTAACCCCAGGTCAAAAAACCTAACCCTAACCCTAAACCTAACCCTAACCCTAATATGCGTCTGTGTGTGTGTGTGTCTGCGTGTGTGTGTGTGTGTCATGTGTGTGTCTGCGTCTGTGTGTCTGTGTGTGTGTCGTGTATGTGTGTCGTGTGTCTGCGTCTGTGTGTGTGTGTCGTGTGTCTCGTGTACCACTTGCTTTTGAGAAGATGAATCTGACCCTAACCCTAAACCTAACCCTAACCCCAGGTCAAAAAACCTAACCCTAACCCTAACCCTAACCATAAATCTAACCCTAACCCTAACCCTAACCCAGGTCAAAAAACCTAACCCTAACCCTAACCCTAACCCTAACCCTAAACCTAACCCTAACCCTAATATGCGTCTGTGTGTGTGTGTGTCTGCGTGTGTGTGTGTGTGTCATGTGTGTGTCTGCGTCTTTGTGTCTGTGTGTGTGTCGTGTATGTGTGTCGTGTGTGTGTGTCTGCGTCTGTGTGTGTGTGTCGTGTGTCTCGTGTACCACTCCTCAGTGTCTGTGTGCGTGTGTCGTGTCTGTGTGCGTGTGTCTTGTGTCAGTGTCACATGAGAGAGAGAGAGAGAGAGAGAGAGAGAGATTACCTAGAGCTCGAGGAGGAGGAGGGAGATGCCGGAGTAGCCGCAGCGGTCGGAGACCCGGTCGCCGGAGAGGGGGGGGGGGCGGGGGAAATCGAAGCGTTTCGAAATTTTCGACCGATGGAGAAAAGAAAACTGAGCCCTAATTAATCAAAATTTAGCGACGTTTAGCGACGTCAAGGTAAAAACGTCGCTAAAATAAAAAAATAGCGACTCCAAAGTCGTCGCTAAATACGTTGCTAAATATTTTTGAAAGATACGTCACTAATTACGACGCTAAACGTCGCTAAATAAGATATATTAGCTACGTTTAGCGACCTTAATTGAACTTATAGCGACGATTAATTTAAAATCTTAATAAAAGTCGCTAAACGTCGCTAAATGTCGCCATTTAGCGACGTCTAGCGACGATATTTACGGAGTCGCTAAGTTAGCGACGTTTTTACTTGGAGTCGCTAAAATACGTCGCTAATCCCGCTTATTCTAGTAGTGTAAGTCCTTCTGGTCTATATGAGTATCCTCTATAGATAGTCCCTCCTTTGGTCCGTAGAACGTGGGACACTGATCTATGAACAAATTATTTGGAAAAATATATCCAGTCAGGATTGGAGCGAAGTACATAACTCAGAAAGCAGTTTCAATAACATAATCGAGCATATAAAACAGATAATAAAAAAGAAATACATGATAACTAAACATATGAATGAATGGACAAGAGAAAATAGATAATATACAGGAATAGAGAACAACAATATAAATATCTACAATATGAAGAAAATAACTGAAATCTAACTAATGTGCCTCAGAATACAAGTTCATTATGTGATCGGTTTGGGTTGAACATGATCAATAAGGTAAGTCGATTACAAGTGTGGTATATAATCGGTATGTACATGAATAGCAATGGGGCTTTGATCACATAATCAACTTCTACTCCCCCATCCCCAACTAATACCAATAGATCCAATCACGACACATTACGAACACAAATATGGACAATGAACATGAGCAGTGGGTGTATACGAATAAGTACACTGAACACGAGCAGTGCATGTGCACGAATAAGTACAATGAACACGAGCAGTATGTGAACACAAAATATAATAATCAATACCCATAACACACAATAAAATACATGTGTAGGAGTACCCGCTGAACACGGTAGGGGATAACATCTCCTGACGGGATCCATGTAGTACCAATCCATAAAATTACTATGTCGAAATCAAGTATATATTTCTAGAACATGAATATATACACTATTATGAATTAAAAACTAACAGAAAAATGTACTCGCCTGAAGTTCGGAGCAAGGTGTGTCTCTCGATACCCAAGTTGGTGTCACACAGACCTAAATTTGGTATATTGCATCAATACAAGGTTCTGGATTAAAAATAAGTTAAACTAATGCAATTCTAGGTCATAAAGTAATTTCTAAGTCAAAATAGCCAAACTAGGTCAAACCGGCTATTTCTAGGTCGTATGAATCCTACTCTAGGATACTAGGTCAATACACTATGAAACTAAACCAAACTAGCTACTCTAAGAAACTAGGACACACACAAAAATACCGTATCATAGGATACGCAAGTTTTTAATATGAAAATAGTAGTTTATATGCATATACAAGACAATACATATAGTATCCTAGCTAACTAATGCAAAGTGGATACCTTGGCCTTGCACCAATGCGTATACACTACCTACACACCCATCTCGATACTCAAACCCAATACCTTGGGTATGGACCCATTACCTTGGCATTACCATAGTATCCCAAGGTAATTCAAATCCTCTTATATATAGCTAACCCTCCATACTAAACTATATGCTAACTTATTCTAACTATTAAATACTACAACTACTAACATATATTATATACTAATACATAGATACTAACTTAACATCAATACCCATTTACTTACATAGATACATATATTACAATAGCTACTAGGCTAACTATTACAAATATCTACTAACTATCAAGGTAACAAGTATAAAACTAACCTTAACACTAAATTACTAGTTATATATACTAACCACTAACCAACTGAACTATTAACCATCTTAACTCATACCTTAACCCCTGAACCTAACCTCACTAAACTAACTGATGCACTGAAAGCTCCCTGCCTTACCTCTTGCTGCTGTCCTGATACTGATAGCTTCCTGTGCTAACCTTGCTGCCTTTGCTGCAACTACTGCAGTGATCATTTTCTCCTTGAGCTGCTGCTGCTGCTTTAGCTTCATGCCTGCTGCAGTGATGGCTACTGTAGTGCTTCACTGCCTCTCCTTCTTGCTTTGCAAGCAGTGTACATGCCTGCTCGAATTGCTGCTTAGTGGTTGATGCCCTCAGTTGCTATACACAAGCTGTTGGGCACAAATATGCACACTGCTGCACACTGCAAGCGGCAGTGTTGCCTGCACAGTGCACTGACTGCTCATTGTACTGCACAACAGTATCTTTCAGTTGATGCATTGAACTGCACGAGCTACTCTCCCTTTACTGAAATATGTTGAAGTTGGCCACTGCCCGATCTCTCACTCACTACCACAAACACGTAACCATATCCATATGCCCATATAGATACCAACACATAAATACACTCTCACCTATACACACACACACACACACACACAGACACACACACACACACAGACACACACACACACACACACACACACATATATATATATATATATATATATAACATACACATATATACTTAAATATATATACTCTATATAGATATCACATATATGCATATATAAACACATAGCTATATATATACTTATGTATACTATCGATACATACACATTACATATATATCATACACAATATCTCATACATATATATATATATATATATATATATATATATATATATATATATATATATATATATATATATATATACTAGTCACATAGAATTGACTGGCAATAAAACAAACACGTGGAGTGCACCGCCCCCGTATCACACTTATTCTATGATACGGTTGCGATACGGCTTTACCACACAACCAAACACATCCGAAGGACACCGGCAAGTCTAGAATACTAATTAAAATAATATAAATAATAATTAAATCAACTACGTGTCCGTGTCAAGATGTGACATGCACAAACTTTCGTGTCGGAGAAAACCCCCCAAAAATAACTCGTATCTCCAAATTAATGGAATACGGCCTACACGTATCCAATTGTGGACACGACACTAGTCACAAACAATCAAACACACGTCAAATTGATCTAATTAACCAATTGATAAACACATGATGTGCCAATCTCAGAATTCTCCTAAAATTGACACAAAACACACATAACTTCCTCCATAGGCCTCCTATGAACCCAATTCCAATTCATATGGGTAGCCTATGCATGTGGGGTGGTTTCTTATGGTTAAACCTTATATTTAGATTCTACTAAGAGAGGAAAAACTGAAATATACTTATTGGAAGATGGATTCCCAATAAAAATCTCCAAATGATGAATGTAGCCTCCAAATTGTAGATCTTGGCTCCTCCTTGTAGATCTTTGCTTTCTTCTTGTAGATCCTTATTGTAGTAGCCTCCAATGAATAATAGGAAAATAATTTGAGAAGAAATTGATGAGAGAATGGTGAGGGAATGAAGAAATTGGAAAGGGAAATTTTTTAGATCTAATTGGAAATAGAAAATGAGAAGAGAGACTCTCTCTCCTCCTCCTAAAGGTGGCCGGCCCTAGCCCCTCTCCCAAGCAAGTATAAAATATCTAATTTATCCCTTGGGGC
Source organism: Iris macrosiphon (assembly GCA_036927795.1). Classification (NCBI taxonomy): domain Eukaryota; kingdom Viridiplantae; phylum Streptophyta; class Magnoliopsida; order Asparagales; family Iridaceae; genus Iris; species Iris macrosiphon. The sequence continues at coordinate 95,480,618 of JAYESA010000006.1, forward strand.
CTTTCATGAAGAAATTAATTAAGGAGGAAAGGTTCTAGTCTAATGATTTCACTAATTAATTCATCCTCCTAATGAATGGGCCTAATTATTAGGCTCAAACTAAACTAAAATAAAAGTTGGGTTCATGCATCTAAACTAATTAGTTAGGTCCACTACACAAGTCCAAAATAAATACTATATCTAACAATAAGTAAAATAATACAATAAATAATAAGCACACATGCACAATATTTAATATAAAAATCCTAAAATAAAAATATCCATGCTAAATTACCAAACTACCCTTTATTGAAAATGTGAGGGTGACAATCCTACCCACCTTAGAAATTTTTTTTGCTCGAAATTGAGGAAGAAACTAACTACCAAAAGCATTCAATACAATGTAAGAAAGAATTATACCTCACGACTCTAACATATATGGATATCGCTCGCGTATCTCGGCCTCTCGCTTCCAGGTACTCTCTCCTGGCGAGTGATGCCTCCACGTGACGTGCACCAAAGGAATCGTCTGGTTCCTCAGCACCTTCTCTCTCCGATCCAGAATCTCGACTGGCTGCTCTGGATAGCTAAGAGTAGGGCCCACCTCTATCTTCGAGTGATCTAACATATAACTAGGATTTGCCGTGTACCGTCTCAGCTGTGACACATAAAATACGTTATGCACTCCCTCTAATGCAGGTGGTAAGTCTAGTCTGTAGGCAACTGCACCGACCCTCTCAAGAATACTGAAAGGTCTGATGAATCGCGGACTAAGCTTTTTGTCTCCACCGAAATAAATTATGCCATTGTCGAAGAAATCCTCAAGAAAACCAGACCGCCAACCTAGCATGAAATACAGCCTTAACACTCTAACAAAACAAACAATCATAAGCAATATAAAATAAAATATATACCTCAAACTCCAATGATCTCCGGTAGCTATCGGCCCAAAGCTGCTGTCTATCCTGCGCCACTCGAAGTCTATCCCTAATAAACTTCACCTTCTCAGCTGCATCCACTACCATCTCTGGTCCCAATAAAACTCTCTCACCAACGTTATCCCATGATAACGGAGTACGACATCTCCGTCCATACAACACCTCAAATGGTGACATATTGATATGGCTTGGTAGCTATTATTGTAAGAAAACTCTACCAAGTAAAGATGATCCTCCCAAGAACCTCCAAAATCCAAAACACAAGTACGTAGCATATCATCGAGAGTCTGGATAGTCCTCTCCGATTGTCCGTCTGTCTGAAGATGATATATAGTACTGAACTTGAGCTGAGTGCCCAAGCTAGCCTACAAACTCCTCCAGAAGTAGGACATAAAGCGACAACCCCGATTCGAGACTATGCTCACAGGAATACCATATAATTTAACTATCTGACGCACATACATCTCTATGAGCTTCTCTAGAGATGTACCCACTTTGAATGGCAGAAAGTGGGCTGATTTAGTCAACCTGTCTACGATGACCCAAATCGCATCTTTACCTCCTGGAGAACGCGAAAGTCCTGAACCAAAGTCCATCGTCACATACTCTCATTTTTACTCTAGAATAGGTAAAGGCTGAAGTAGTCTACCTGGCCTCTAACTCTCTGCCTTTACCTGCTGGCAAACCAAACATCTGGATACGAAGCTAGCTACCTCCCGCTTCATACCATACCACCAAATATGCTATCTTATGTCCCCATAAATCTTGTTCGCACCTGGATGCATAGAGTATTGAGATCGATGTGCCTCCTGAAGAATCTCCTCGTGCAATGCTCCACTCGGCACACACAATCTGGTACCGTACCGCAATGATCCATCATCTGTAATGCTGAAGTCCTCTGCCAACCCTATCTGAACTTGTGCTCTGATGCTCCTCAGAGACTCATCCTCGAACTGAGCGGCTCTGATCCGGTCCATCAACTCTGACTGTACCTGAAGTCCCCATATTTGTGCTGCAACTCCAGAAACTAATACCTCAATGCCCAAACTATCAAGATTGGCCTATAAGTGTCTGTCCCTCGTCAAATACATAGCCACTGGATACCTGCTCAAGGCATTTGAGACTACGTTGGAGTTTCCAGGATGGTACTGCAAAGAAATGTTGAAGTCCTTCATCAACTCCAACTATTGCCGTTGCTTCATGTTGAGCTCTTTTTGTGTAAACACATACTTCAAGCTCCTGTGGTCTGTAAAGATGTCTACTCTCTCTCCATACAAGTAGTATTTCCATAATTTAAAAGCAAAAATAACTGCTGCAAACTCCAAGTTATGGGTAGGGTAATTCTTCTTATGCGGGCGTAATTGCTTGGAAGCATAGGCAATCACCTTCCCGTTCTGCTGCAACACACAATCCAAATCCTTACCTGATGCATCAATGTATATAGAATATCCTCCTGCTCCTGATGATAATGTCAATATTGGAGCTGTAGTCAACCTTTTCTTCAGCTCCTCAAAAGTAGAATAATAATCCTCAGTCCAAACGAACTCCACGTCCTTCCTGGTTAGTCTAGTCATCGGCTCCGCAAGCTTGGAAAAATTATGAACAAACCTCTAATAATAGCCTGACAATCCAAAAAAACTCCTGATCTCTGCCACTGAACTCCGGGTAGACCATGACTCAATTGTTAAAATCTTCTTCGGTTCCACTGAGATCCCGTCTTCTGTAATCACATGCCCGAGGAATTCAACCTTATCAAGGAAGAACTCACACTTCGAAAGCTTGCCATATAACTTCTCCTTCCTTAGGGTCTCCAGAACTATCCTCAAGTGCTTCTCATGTTCCTCTGAGGTCTTCGAATATATTAGTATATCATCAACGAATACTACCACAAACTAATCCAAGTATTGATGAAATACCTTATTCATCAGGTTCATGAATACAGCCAGGGCATTGGTCAACACAAACGGCATCACCAAAAACTCAAACTGCCCATACCGAGTCTTGAAAGCTGTCTTCGGAATGTCTTCCTTCTTTACATTCACCTGGTGGTACTCCGATCTCAAGTCTATCTTTGAGAATACCTTTGCTCCGCTCAACTGATCAAACAAATCGTCAATCCATGACAACGAATATTTGTTCTAGATAGTAAGGTTGTTGAGTACCCTGTAGTCGATACACATGCGTACCGAACCATTCTTCTTTGGTACAAAAAGTACTGGAGCACCCCATGGTGATAAACTGGAGCGGATGAAGCTCTTGTCCTGCAACTCATCCACCTGCTTCTTCAACTCTGCCAGTTCGTTGTTGTTCACTCTATAGACATGCTGTGATATTGGCTCTGCGCCTGACACCAAATGTATAGAGAACTCCATATCTTTGTCCGGTGGCAACCCCGATAACTCCTTTGGAAAGACGTCTATATACTCTGCAATCAATGGATGTGGCAACTTCTGCTCTTCTACCAAAGCTCCATAAAAGTTACCTTTACTCTGCTCTGTTGCTCCTCTGACAAACTCAAACTCTGGCTCTCCTGGCATCTGAAATAAAACTCTGCCTCCATGATAATCAATACTAGCATGATGCCTACTCAACCAATCCATCCCGAGTACTATATCATAACTCGAAAGTGGCATTACGAGTAGACATACGCCCAACTCTCGGCCTCCCAAGGAAACTCTTCGGTCCTTACAAACATCACTGACCAGGATAATATCACCCCCGATGGTGATTTTGCAAGTCCTAGCCAACGGTTCAGACTCAAGACGATGTCTCAGAGCAAAAGATATAGATACAAAACTATGAGAAGCACCGTAATCAAATAAAGCATGAGCTGGAAAAGAATCAAGATAGACTGAACCTGAGATAACCTCATCGACTGGCTCCTGGAGATAGATGGAACAAAGGAATCAATATTGAGTAAGATACGATATCATGAATGAAGGACAAATTTATTAAAAGTAAAGCAACATTCAATAGATAAGGATAGAAAAATTGATATTGGAATGTTTCATAGTTGTAAAAGAGCAAACTCTTAGCCTTAATCATATTTCCTAAAGTAGGCTTGTAGCAGTACTCTAAGTGAGCGCTACTACGATATCGCTCTAATTGCGACTCTATGGACCTGAATGGGCCACCACTAAAAATGTGTCACGGTCCGCACCCGAATATTCGGGCACGAGTACGTGGGTACGCCCAGCCTACGCCGCAGCATCGGTGGTAGAATTTTGTTTGGGTCAATTCTATCTATCTAACGTCTCAATAATATATATATGATACCTGTCAATCATCTCAACTCCAAACGGAGGAACAATATGGTATCTCACAAATATAACTAAACTCAATCATAATACAAACTAAGAAAGATAAAGCACGAATGGAATAGCGAAGGAAAGAAACAAGATACAAACCACAAGTCTGAAATAATATACAAACCATGAATCTCAAGAATAGTCTAATACAAGTCCATCAAAATATATAACTAAACCTCCTCGAGCTGTGCAACTAAGTCCTCCTGATCTATAGGAGTATCCTCTATAGGTAGTCCCTCCTATGGTCCGTAGAACGTGGGATATTGATCTATGAACCAATTAACTAGAAAAATATATCCAGTCAGGATTGGAGCGAAGTACATACCTCTGAAAGCAGTTTCAATAACATAATTGAGCATATAAAACAGATAATAGAAAAAAATACAAAATAACTAAACAAATGAATGAACGAACAAGAGGAAACATATAATTTACTGGAATAGAGAACAATAATATGAATATCTATAATATGAAGAAAATAACTAAAATCTAACTAATGTGCCTCAGAATACAAGTTCATTATGTGATCGGTTTGGGTTGAACATGATCGATAAGGTAAGTCAATTACAAGTGTGGTATGTAATCGATATGTACACGAATAACAATAGGGCTTTGATCACATAATCAACTTCTACTCCTCCATCCCCAACTAATACCAATGGATCCAATCACGACACGTTACGAACACGAATATGGACACTGAACACGAGCAGTTGGTGTACACGAATAAGCACACTGAACACGAGAAGTGCGTGTGCACGAATAAGCATACTGAATACGAGCAGTGTGTAAACACGAAATATAATAATCAATACCCAATACACATGATGAAATACATGTGCAGGAGTACCCGCTGAACACGGTAAGGGATAACAACTCCTGACGGGATCCATGTAGTACTAGTTCATGAAATCACTATATCGGAATCAAGTATACATTTCTAGAACATGAATATATACACTATTATGAATTAAAAACTAATAAAAAAATATACTCGCTTGAAGTCCTGAGCATGGTGTGTCTCTCGATGCCCAAGCTGGTGTCACACAGACCTAAATATGGAATATTGTATCATTACAAGGTTCTGGAATAAAAATAAGTTAAACTAATGCAATTCTAGGTCATAAAGCTATTTCTAAGTCAAAATAGTCAAACTAGGTCAAACCGGCTATTTCTAGGTCGTATGAATCCAACTCTAGGATACTAGGTCAATACACTATGAAACTAAACCAAACTAGCTACTCTAAGAATCTAGGACACATACAAAAACACCGTATCATAGGATACACAAGTTTTTAATATAAAAATAGTAGTTTATATATATATATACAAGACAATACATATAGTATCCTAGCTAACTAATGCAAAGCGGATAACTTGGCCTTGCACCAATGCGTATCATACTACCTACACACCCATCTCGATAATCAAACCCAATATCTTGGGTATCGACCCATTACCTTGGCATTACCTTGGTATCCCAAGGTAATTCAAATCCTCATACATATAGCTAATATATAGCTAATCCCCCATACTAAACTATATGCTAACTTATTCTAACTATTAAATACTACAACTACTAACATATATTATATACTAATACATAGATACTAACTTAACATCAATACCCATTTACTTACATAGATACATATAGTACAACAGCTACTAGGCTAACTATTACACATATCTACTAACTATCAAACTAACAAGTATAAAACTAACCTTAATACTAAATTACTAGTTATATATACTAACCACTAACCAACTGAACTATTAACCATCTTAACTCATACCTTAACCCCTGAACCTAACCTCACTAAACTAACTGATGCACTAAAAGCTCCCTGCCTTACCTCTTGCTGCTGTGCTGATACTGATAGCTTCCTATGATAACCTTGTTGCCTTTGCTGCAACTGCCGTAGTGATCATTTTCTCCTCGAGTTGCTGCTGCTTCTCTAGCTTCTTGCCTGCTGTAGTGATGGCTACTGCAGTGGCTTTACTGCCTCTCTCTCTTGCTGTGCTAGCAGTGTGCATGCCTGCTCGAATTGCTGCATAGTGGCTGATGCCTTCAGTTGTTGTGCACAAGCTACTGTGCACGAATATGCACAATGCTGCACACTGTAAGCTGCAGTATTGCCGGCACAGTGCACTGACTCCTCATTACACTACACAACAGTGTCTTTCAGTTATTGCATTGAACGGCACGAGCTGCTCTCCCTCTGCTGAAATATGTTGAAGTTGGCCACTTCCCGATCTCTCACTCACTACCATACACACATAACCATATCCATATGCCCATATAGATACCAACAAATAAATACACTCTCACCTATACATATATAGACATATATACACAAATATACAAATATATATATATATATATATATATATATATATATATATATATATATATATATATATATATATATATATATATATATATATATATATATATATATATATATATACACACTTAAATATATATACTCTATATAGATATCATATATATGCATATATAAACACATAGATACATAGCTATATATATACTTATGTATACTATATACTATAGATACATACACATTACATATATATCATACACAATATCTCATATATATATATATATATATATATATATATATATATATATATATATATATGTATATATATATATATATATATATATATATATATATATATATATATATATATATATATATATATATATATATATACAAGTCAAATAGAATTGACGGGCAATGAAACAAACACGTGGAGTGCACCGCACCCGTATCACACTCATTCTATGATACGCTTGCGATATGGCTCCACCACACAACCAAACACATCACGAAGAACACGGGCAAGTCTAGAATACTAATTATGAACAATACGAATAATAATTAAATTAACTATATGTCCGTGTCAAGATGTGACATGCACAAACTTTCGTGTCGGAGGAAAACCCCCAAAAACAACTCTTATCGCCAAATTGACGGGATACGACCTACACGTATCCAATTGTGGAGACGAAACTAGTCACAAACAATCAAACATACATCAAATTGATCTAATTGACTAATTGATAAACACATGATGTGCCCATCTCAGAATTCTTCCAAAATTGACACAAAACACACATAACTTCCTCCATAGGCCTCCTATGAACCTAATTCCAATTCCTTTGGGTAGCCTATGCATGTAAGATGGTTTTTATGGTTAAATATCAGATTTAGAGTCTACTAAGAAAGGAAAAACTGAAATATACCTATTGAGAGATGAATTTCCATTAAAAATCCCTAAATAATAAATGTAGCCTCCAAATTATAGATCTTGGCTCCTCCTTGTAGATTCTTACTTTCTTCTTGTAGATCCTTGTTGTAGTAGCCTCAAATGAAGAATAAGGAAAAAATTTGAGAAGAAATTGATGAGGGAATGGCGAGGGAATGAAGAAATTGGAAAGTAGAAAAATTCGAGTTCTAATTGGAAATAGAAAATGAGAAGAGAGACTCTCTCTCTCCTCCTAAAGGTGGCCGGCCCTAGCCCCTCTCCCAAGCAAGTATGAAATGTCCAATTTACCCCTTGGGGACTCTCATGAATAAATTAATTATGGAGGAAAGGTTCTAGTCTAATGGTTTTACTAATTAATTCATCCTCCTAATGAATGGGCCTAATTATTGGGCTCAAACTAAACTAAAATAAATGTTGGGTTTATGCATCTAAACTAACTAGTTAGGTCCACTACACAAGTCCAAAATAAATACTACATCTAATAATACACTAAACAATAATCACACATGCACAATATTTAATATAAAAATCCTAAAATAAAAATACCCATGCTAAATTACCAAACTACCCTTAATTGAAAATATGAGGGTGACACCACGTGTAGTGCCCCGCTCCTATTGGTGCACTATATAAGGCTTGTGGCTTGATTGACATAGTCGAAATTGATTATGGGAAACATTACGACAAAATCGATTACGAACAATACAATAAATCTTTCCAATTGATGGATTGGCTTCTGTTGGAGTGAGTCCAATAGTTTTTGTTGGATTTTTTATTGGCTTTCTTGGATTTTTGCTGCTTGGTTTTGATGAATGCGTTTTCGTGATTGATTTTCAATGATTGATTATTTAGCCTATTTTTATCGATTGTATGTATTTATTCTAGAGAACTCTGAGAGAAATGCAGATGGTAGTCTAACCAAATTTTGGTGTCAATACAGATAGACGCGTGACCGGAGCCTAAGAAAGCACGCGTCCTTTTTTCTCGATATTCTCTATTTGGTGAGCGGTGCTGTCCCTTCTTCTCTACCCCTTCATGCCAATAATCATTAATGTTCTCTTGTAACCTTGCTAAGTCCAATGATCGATAAAGCCATTAATGCCACAAGTTTTATACCACAATTATAAATCAATGAATTGCATTGATAAGAGGGAAGTTCAATTATGTAACACAGGGAAGGATATAATCATTATGTCATGGTTTGGTGCCATGTCTTAGCGGTAAATTAGAGTCTACGGACAACTAATCGAATCAATGAATAAGTATGCTGAAATGAGAATGGTTAAATGTGCATTGTAGCTCTAAATGTTTCAATACCTAACACTTGTATTTATGTTTATCATATAGTCATAGATGAATTTTATGGTCATGGACAACTTATACACAAGATAGTAAATTTTTTCGAACGGAACCTGGGGCACTGGGACCATTCGGCCCGGAGAAAATAATAGCGCTTTGGTAGCGCCGGGTATAAGTGAGACATTCATTGAGGCTTACTACCTGCTTTGAATAGTGCATCGTACACCCATCGAATTCCTATACGGCATGTCCATCGTGGTACTACACCATAAATGACCCAGTGGGAATGAGTTGTATACTAATGATGCCTTACACAGGGGCGGTAAGAACAGTCTTGTAGATTATACAGAAATGACCATTGGCCGAAGTAAGAATTCTATATGTGTAAATCTTATATGTATTTCACTGCATGAACTGTTGCTTATGAACTGTTGCCTATTAAAATATTGCATATATAATATTGCCTATTAAACTCCTGCCTTAATTAAGAAGTATTGGTGTAGGTGAGTGGGCCAGTTCTGCTCACCAGTACAAGTTGAATACTGACCCACGTCTCTGTGGACAAACCAGGTGACCGAGAAATCGTGGGCACTCAAGGAAGATAATGCTTTCGTTGCAGTCTTTTCAAGCTTCTTCCTATTTAAAAGTATTTCAAAGATTTCTATTTGCTTCTTTCAAGTTTCCAAGAAAATAATAAAGGGGCATAATATTTGGGATAAGAACATTATTTCATGTCAGCCTATCCGTCATCTTTTTTATGAAAAACCTATATAAGTCGTTCAAGTATTTCCTTTTTGGTGCTGAGAAAATTGTACTTCGTTGCAATGAATCAATAAAAGAATTATTTTCTTCTTATAAAAATGTGTGCTTTATAATCTGCTGCTATGTTAGGAAACTGTTTACAAAAGATTTTGAAACGTGTACGTTCTTTCCTTGTATAAATGCAACCCCAGCCTTGTACGATATCATGCCCAGCGAGGATGAAAGGTTCTACGGAACCGAATGCCAGGACGAATCGGTTCTGCGGAATCGGGGTATGACAAGTTGGTATCAGAGCACGGTTTAAAGTTTCTTGAATTTTAATAATGGGTTTTCAAGTGAAAGTTTTCAAACAATAACAATTTTCTTAGATGATTTTTTTTTCGATAGTGCTGCATGAAATAATGTTCCATAAAATAAGCCCATAAATATTTTATGACTTCTAATGGAAATTATTTCTTTTGTAGATGACTAAGGGTGATAGCACCAAGGCGACGTCGTTGTCTGACCCAATGGAGAAAGTAATAAAAATGTTATAGGTGCAAAAGAAGCAAAGCGATGCACATCACAAGTTGATTGAGGTACAACATCGTGAGCTTCAAGCGCCACTAGCAAACCAGTTTCAAGCGCAATTTTTTGACGCACAACAGCAACAAGTTGATAACTTGTCTTAACTAGTGGCAACATTAACTGAGAATAACAACGAGACCGCAGTGGCTGCCGCTAAAGAGACAGTGGTAGTAGAAGTTGTAACCCTGACTTTTCCAGTAGAAGTTGATAATGTATCATTGAGGGATGTCTGATACTATATTCAAATATTAGTAGTATCAGTTATAGAGTAACTGAAGGCTATGCTCAGAATTTAGATAAGATTGATAGTAGCAGCAGTATGGGATAAGTTGGTTGGGTATGCTGCAAGGAGAAGGAAGGGTCTTGGGCAACTGTGCAATCCCTGCACAGTTGAGTGAGTGCTTTGCTTGGTCTATGTAAGATCCTGTACAGTGGGGACTGTGCACTGCTTGCCTAGTGCATGAAGGCTTGCTGTGGTTACGGAAAGTCTGTAGAGCCAAGGGGCTCGGGCTTGCTTGCTGTCCAGACAATAACTGTGACATGAACTGGTGGTAAGGGTACAGTTAAGGAGGGTATTAAATATGGTATTTACTAATACTTAGATGTATCAGTAGAAATTAGAGGAGATTTATGGTGTACAAGGTTGTGTGGTCAGATAGTATAAGATAAGGTATGGGTTAGAGTTAAGCTTTCAAGTATCAAGTGTCATGATACTTGAAGTATTGTAGGTAATAGTTAATGAGAGTATAGTGTTCTATTTGACACTTGGTTAGAGTATCCTAGTATGGGTACTAGGGATTAGTATTAAGTTATATTGTTAAAGTATTATATACCATATATATAGGTGAGTTAGGTTGATAGATACTATTAGTATATGTTAGTTATACAGGATGCGGTAAGTACGATACATTAATTATAGGCCAAGTTAATATGTTGTTAATATTAGATACCAAGTTAGATACTAGTACTAAGTTAGAGTGATGTATGGATTATATGTTTGTGAGAAGATATTGTTATATACTAACTAGTATTAGTATATTAGTTATACAAGTTTAATATAAGTATGTATGGTTATTATTTAGTATTAAGACTAGTTAAGTATATATATTGATACTGATACTATAAGGTATCTTAATACCTAGTTTTAGCTAATATAACTTGTATCCTCAAGATATTAGCCTAGAAACTTGGGTATAGACTAGTACAACCTAAAAATGGCTAGTTCGACCTAGTTTGACTATTTTGACCTAGTATTGACCGACAAATCATACTTAGAGCATTTAATTCATTTATCACATTCATTACACCAAGGTAAGACGATATTTCATATATAGGTTTGTGCGACACCAGCTCGGACACCATTTCGTATCATTTATTCAGGACCTCAATCGAGTACATTTCTCTGTTAGTTTTTATTTCATGATAGTGTATATTGTAAACCCGCAGATTTTTCAAGAATTTTAAAAATAATTTTTACACAATTTTTTGTAATTTTCTGGAATTAAAACTAAGGTATTTGTAATTAAATGATTTTTTTAATAATGTTAATTAATATTAAAATATTATGAAAATAATATTTTCTGGTGAAAAATGAAAAACTAGATATAGGGCAATTTTCCGGGAATTTATTGGACCCCAAAAATATTTTTAAAGCCCTAAAAACCAAGTCGTAATTAACCCTAAATTAAACCCTGACTGAACCCAGTTTATTTGAAATAAACCAAACCGAACCGCTGTTAAAAATGAACCGAACCTATCCCTAGCGGTTCGGGTCAGACCCGAAACCTCAACCCGAAACCCGCTTACCCGAAACCCGCCCCACCTCCTAGCGGATCGGGCCGGATTCAGATTGAACCCGACCCGGACCCGGACCCGGACCCGTTACCCAATCTGAACCCTAAACCTAATCTGAAACCTAATCCGACCGGTACTACTGTTTCGGCCCCTATATAATTGCCTCGGCCGGCTGCATGAACCCTAATCCACTGCCCTAGCCACCTCGAGCCTCGCCTCACCTTCATCGGAACCCTAAGCCCCGTCCCCAACGTCCCCAGCCGCCTACCCCCAGCGTCGTTCCCGGCCAAACCCTCCCCTGTCACCTCGCGTCGACGACCTACAGTCGATCTCCCCGACTCCACCACCATCTCTCCTGACCATCCCCTCACCATCTCCGCCCTAGCCTGAACCCTAACCTGTCGCCCTCCTCCTTCCTCCGCCCTGTCCGTCGACTACCTCCTCCCCTTCCATCTCTCCCCGCAGCCCCAGCCGACGACCTAGCCCAGCCCAACACCACCACCATCACCATCTCTCCCCGCAGCACCCTCGAGCCCGACCCTCCACCACCGCAGCAGCCCCTCTCCGCTTTGCCTGAACCGCCCGCAGCCCCAGCCCCGACCTCATCGACCCCCGCGGCACGTCAATTTCGCAGTGTCGTGTCAACCCGGACACGAGCATTCTTATTCTACATAGCCCCGTTCAGGTAACCGGTTCTCTCTCCTCGTTGCTCCGATTTCCGTTCCGTCAGTTGTGACGCGTAGACTATGTAACCCTCTCGATGCCCGTGCAACCAGCTCGGTGCATCGCGTCCTGTGGCGATCGCAAACCGCGATCCAAAAACAGGAAAACCAATACCCCGTATCCACCCGAAACTGAGTACGCCCCGCCAAACGGGATGACTTGGTCGTACGCGGTCTTCACCAAAAGGTGCGCGCCATTGATACAGACGTACAGGATTTCGCAGAAGTTGATTCGGATGTGCGTGCACACCGGATCTAACGCGTATCCGCCGACAATGCCCCGTATCTCTGGAACACGTTGTAACTTTGTGTACATACATTGGATCGAAATAAAACTTGCACTATCAGACTCGTAGTAATACGCTGGTCCTGTGACCCAAGTATGGTTCGATTCTGAGAACGTTGACAAAATTGCGTATCGTGGGCCCCGTGGCTCCACTTGATGGACGATTTTGTGATCGGCTCATCGGAATCCAATTCTAGAAGTTTCGTTGGGTTCGTATCATCGTTCTGGACTTATTGACACTAAGTTGGACGAATTTAGAGACTATTGGTTCTGACATATTTTTCGGTACGAAGCGGGCCACACGTGGACCCCACTTTGACCCAAAATTACTGTTTTGCCCCTGTGTCCAAATTGGACGAAAGGGAAGTGCTTTTTAGCTATTTTGCTTATTCTGGGAACGTTGGTGATATCTATTTCAGCATCCGGAGATATTTGTTCTGAGGCCGTAGCTTCTGATCCTGTGTGCTTGACTTCTGGACAGTACACCTTGCAGTTTTCTTACCAGGCAAGATACCTTGCCAAATTGTTTACAGTATTTTGCATGCTTAGTATGTCTCTGTATATTTATTACATTTATGTTTATTTATTGCATGTGTAGTTCCTTCCAGTCATTACTATATATTAGATATGTTGACATACACTTGACACCTAGTATCATGAGAGGACAATCATTAGGCGTATGGGCTTTTAACCACTCTGGTAAACTGTAGTATATAGTTCGCACTACGGGCGTGTGTCGCACTGGTCGCTACCCCAGAGGTATGTCGATTTCTGTAGAGTCGCGCTGGTCGCTACCCCAGAGGTATGTCAATTTCTGATGTCCATTGACGGGTCTGTGAGTTGTGAGGCTTAGATCGAGTAGCCTACCCTTGCCCATACGTCGAAAAGTTATCCTCATTTGCATTCATATAGATGGTCTTATACAGCATACTTATTTATTTTCAAATTATATGCATGTTTACTGTATTCAAGTTGGCTCGCTTTTCTGTATCTTGTTACGTCCCTCTGAGGACCTGGTCCTCTGCCAGGTGTATCTGCTCTTGAGTATTTACAGGAGCGCAGATTTGGATGGTTATATATGTTTCGTGGATGTCCTCTCTTCGAACCCGTGATTGTTAGCTGGTATTCTTATATGGTGTTGTTGTGTTGTACTTATATTGTATTTGCTCTTATATTCGAGTTGGTAGTGGATTTATTTCTATCCAACTATCATCCTTAGATACTTATGTTGAGATCTAGTTATATAGATGCTGGTTATTCATTTATATTGATTTTCTGTGGATGAGATTTAGATTATACCTGTGACTTGTGAATTATGTTTATACCACTTGTGGATTGATATTCATATTACAGCGTACGTGTAGATTTTGGTTTTCATATATTGGAGTTGCCATATCCATGCGGCTGGCATGCTTACGTGTCCTAGTCCTAAGTATTTTTTGGACCGGGGCATGACATATTTTTCTGGTGGCCCATGTAGGTCGAGAGCATATTGTTTCGGTTACGTTACTGTACCGAACAAGCCTGCAAATAGGATTAGAGTATAGGATCTCATCCACATTTGACTATAATTCATCTTCCTCCTATCTGTTCTATTCGAATTATTGTATAATGCTTGATTCCTGTACTTTCCTGATAATTCTTTGAGTATAGCCCCCTCCTAGAATATAGAAGTCCCTGTCGCTAGATAATAAGTAGGGTAACATCCCTATTAAGGGTACAACCAGAGTGTTGACACACCACTAAGTTTAGAATATCTAGTGAACCCTAGACTTCCTTATCTCTAGAATTGGTTTACCATTACCCCCTGATGTATTATGAAGACTGGAGAGTAGTATAGACACTACTAGTGTTAGTTAGAACTTTACCATAATGTTTGACCCTAGTATTGAGGAACCAAAAGAAAACCAATTTTTTTTTTTGAAATTTAGGACTGAACCTGACCTTCATAGTTAGATAGTATTGGAGAATTATAAACTTAGATCATTGTCTTATTATTAGTAGACAACACCTTCGGAAGCCTAGAGGAATATAATCAAACACTTTTTGCTTGATCATGCCTCGAACATAGCAACTAGCATACCACCCCCTTAGAGAACCATGATGCTATCTAGAGCCCTCTATTTTAATTTTATACATTGCTCCTCTGCGACCATAGCACTCGCTAGTGTGCGATGACTGATTACGTTTCTTCTCTCCATCTTTCAATTCGTGCCATCTGACACCTCTAATTATAGACCAAGTGATTGTATTCTATGATAGGATATATAGTTTGCTAAAGTTATAGTTGTAATCTTGAATTTTAAATTGTGTGTCTTGTAGTTAGAACCTGATAGTTGAGTTGTTCAATTAGATTGTGATGATTACCCCTAGTTGTAGATCACGTAATTGTACCCCCACCTCGATACAAGTTGTATTCCTTTCCCCTTGAGACTACTAACCTTTCAATTCTTAATGTTGGCACATGTTCTATGAGCACTATGATTAAGACTTAAGGTGACCCTTACCTATATAATGCAATAGGCGACCCTAATAAGTACCAAGATCTTTTCTCATATACCCTAATAAGAGTTTCTATTTTATTTACATGTGCAAGGTTATTTTGCAGGATCCTCGTAAGACTGTCATAGTATTAGTTTAATTCTTTTAAGTTGGGTACTATGCCTCACAACCTAGTACCACATAGTCCACTTGACCCATCGAGGTAGTGTAACTGAATAACATTAATTGTATGCTAGCATAAGACGACAGTGTTTATTCAGACAATAGAATTTAGAGGTCCATGCCCTATTTGGTCGACTAGCGACATAAGCAAAGAGTTGTATGACAACTGTGGAGATTGTATAGTCTTAACTTCTTGTGGACTTGAAATATGTTGTGACTTCTTCCATCATGATCTAGCGCATTATATTTCATATACTACCTTAACTTATTCTGCTATTTTATAGCCTAGTTTTGCAAGCTTATTCTTTATCGAGCTTGTTCATGACAAATATATTATTGGGGATGCCCACAATAATACATTTCAGAATCAGTATATTACGGTCTGATCAACCATAGTGCGCTTGATTCGCACTTCGCAATAATACTTTACATGGATTGAGATATATAGTGGACTAGTAGACACCTGTACTTGCCCTCTAGATATGTCTGAGCAGATCGTATCGGTTACATAACTGTACTAATACCAGCATGTGAAAAGGAATTACCAAAATAAGATTTCAATCCACAACTGCCTTGACAATTCCCATTTGAATTCTTTAAACGCCTTGATTCTGATACTTCTATTCTATTACCTCTCCCTTGAACTCTTTATTATTGATCTCCGTCATCCCTTATTTCGGAAAGACGAAACCACTTGCTTGGTATAAGTTTGATACACAGAGAGTACTAGATATACCCCATAGGCCGATCACATACTTGAGGATTATTCTTTTGTAATTAAGGGCATATCATAGATGTCATGTTTGGTGTTAAAAACTTGGAGGATTAAATAACATGATTAAATAATTTAGAGCATAGCCTTCTTAGATGTATAGCCTTAGATGATAGATGGATAAATTCTAAGTTGGGTAGAAACTACAATGTTAACTTAAGGAGAATTCTTTAGACTATAATCAAGTGAGGTTAGATAGAGAAACCATACCCTAGTTTAATTTCGAGGACAAAATTGTTTTAAGTTGGGTAGTTTGTAAACCCCCTGATTTTTCAAGAATTTTAAAAATTTTTTTTACAAAAGTTTCCGTAATTTTCTGAATTAAAACTAAAGAATTTTGTAATTAAATGATTTTTTAATAATGTTAATTAATATTAAAATATTATGAAAATAATATTTTCTGGTGTAAAATGAAAAACTAGACATAGGGTAATTTTTTAAGAATTTATTGGACCCAAGAAACATTTTTAAAGTCCTAAAAACCAAGTCATAATTAACCCTAAATTAAACCCTGACTGAACCCGGTTTATTTGAAATAAACCAAACCGAACCGCTGTTAAAAATGAACTGAACCGAACCCATCCCTAGTGGGTCAGGTCGGACCCGAAACCTCGACCCGAAACCTGCCTACCCGAAACCCGCCCCACCACCTAGCGGATCGGGCCGGATTCAGATTGAACCCGACCCGGACCTGGACCCGTTACCCAATCTGAACCCTAAACCTAATCTGAAACCTAATCCGACCGGTACTACTGTTCCGGCCCCTATATAATCGCCTCGGCCGGCCGCCTGAACCCTAATCCACTACCCTAGCCACCTCGAGCCTCGCCTCACCTTCGCCGGAACCCTAAGCCCCGTCCCCGATGTCCCCAGCCGCCTACCCCCAGCGTCGACCCCGGCCAAACCCTCTTCTGTCACCTCGTGTCGATGACCCACAGCCGATCTCTAATTTTGGTCCAAAGAAGTCAACTTTAAGGATTTGTGATCCATGGCACGCAAATCGAGGCAATCCGTTGACCAAAAAGTCAACTGACTCAAATCCTTGATTTGTGTGTAGAATTATATAGATTTCAGTGCTACATGAACACCGAAATCGACGGTTTCATAAAATCACAAGTCGGTAAAGAGTTATGTCCACAAGGGCGCACAAATAATATTTTTTAGTGGTTTTCTATTTATGTCTACGTTGCACAAATTTTACAGTAGATTAAACTTATATTTTAAATTTTTTAGAAATACTTTTCTGGAAGTTCATCATGTCAACTTTCCGAAACTTCAAACGGTTTATAATTCCGAGTTCGGGATCTCCCAAAATCTCAAAAATACCAAAACGCGTATGATTTCGGATGGCTGGTACTTTTAGAATTTTCTGGAAAAATAGATTCTGAAATTATTAAAATAATTTATATAATCAGAAAACTAACCTTGATATAGTTCTAACAAAAAAAACTGGAGCGCGTTTGGAGTCCGGAGCTAGGAGATACCTTCTTTTTAATTCGTCATAACTAGTAGAAAATGAGGCTGAATTTATGACGAATTTTGACTATTTTTGGACGAAAAAGAGAGGAAGGGGAGAAAAAATATGAAGGATGACGTATTTATAATGGTGGACACTACTTAATTAAATACGACTAGGATTGGTTAATTTGGATAGAATTTTGATCAGTTTAAATAATGATATGATATACATGAAGTTATTTTCCTAGTAGGTTCAGGATTTGAATTAATTTAAAATATACTTTAAATTTATCTCAATAATTTATAATATTAAATAGAATTAAAAATAATACAAATAATTTATATATAATCTTATTAATATCTATTAACACTAAATAGCATATATCTAATATTAAGACTATATATATCTAAATAAATCCTAAATAATTTTAAAAATCTAAATAAATTTCTTAAAATTCTAAATAAATTACAGAAAAATATAATTAAATATTTTAACCTAAAATAAATATTTGGTAGGAACAATATGCAAGTATGGTCTCATAGTAAATCATGGAAGTCCTAGAAATTTAGGTTCCCTATGTTTTAATTACCTAAAAATTCTAGAAAAATCTCCAAAAATCTAAAATAGCCTAAAAATAATTCTAAATAAATATTTATATAAGTAAATATATCAAAAAATTTATTTTCTAATTAACTAAGAGAATACTTTAAAGAAATTTAATATTTAAAATAATCTATAATAAATATAATAATATAAAATACACACAAAATACCTATTTTGGGTTAGGGGGTTTACACTCGCCGCTTTAGCCTAGCGTAGCCCTGAGCCACCACGGTGAAGCCTCGGACACAGCAGCGTCTGAACCTTGGACACAGCACAGTGGACACAGCGCCG
Source organism: Iris macrosiphon (assembly GCA_036927795.1). NCBI lineage: Eukaryota > Viridiplantae > Streptophyta > Magnoliopsida > Asparagales > Iridaceae > Iris > Iris macrosiphon. Next base: position 95,499,350 of record JAYESA010000006.1, read on the forward strand.
TGTCGCAGTGTCGTGTCAACCCGGACACGAGCATCCCCATTCTACATAGCCCCGTTCAGGTAAACCGTTCTTTCTCCTCGTTATTCCGATTTTTGTTCCGTAAGTTGTGATGCGTAGGCTGTGTAACTTTCTCGATGCCCGTGCAACCAGCTCGGTGCATCGTGTCCTGTGGCGATCGCAAACCGCGATCCAAAAACAGAAAAACCAATACCCCGTTTCCACTCGGAACTGAGTACGTCCCGCCAAACGGGACGACTTGATTGAGCGTGGTCTTCACTAAAAGGTGCGCGCCGTTGATACGGACATGCGAGATTTTACAGAAGTTGATTCGGATATGCGTGCACACCGAAATCAACGCGTATCCGCCGACAATGCCCCATATCCGCCTGTTCTGGAATACGTCGTAACTTTATGTACAGATGTCGGATCGAAACGAAACTTACTCCATCGGACTCGTAGCAATACGCTGGTCCTGTGACCCAAGTTTGGTTTGATTCTGAGAACGTTGACAAAATCGCGTATCGTGGGCCCCGTGGCTCCACTTGATGGGCGATTTTGTGATCGGCTCATCGGAATCCAATTCTGGAAGTTCCGTTGGGTTCGAATCATCATTCTGGACTTATTGACACTAAGTTGGACGAATTTGGAGACCATTGGTTCTAACACATTTTTCGGTACGAAGCGGGCCACATATGGACCCCACTTGGACCCAAAATTACGCTTTTACCCCTGTGTCCAAATTGGACGAAAGAGAAGTTCTTTTTAGCTATTTTGCTTATTTTGGGAACATTAGTGATATCTATTTCACCATCCGGAGACATTTGTTCTGAGGCCGTAGCTTCTGATCCTGTGTGCTTGACTTCTGGACAGTACACCTTGTAGCTTTCTTACCAGGCAAGATACCTTGCCAAATTGTTTACAGTATTTTGCATACTTAGTATATCTCTGTATATTTATTACATTTATATTTATTTATTGCATGCATAGTTCCTTCCAGTCATTACTATATATTAGATATGTTGACACACACTTGACACCTAGTATCATGAGAGGACAATCATTAGGCGTATGGGCTTTTAACCATTCTGGTAAACTGTAGTATATAGTTCGCACTACGGGCGTGTGTCGCGCTAGTCGCTACCCCAGAGGTATGTCGATTTCTGTAGAGTCACGCTGGTCGCTACCCCAGAGGTATGTCGATTTCTGATGTCCATTGACGGATGTGTGAGTTGTGAGGCTTAGATCGAGTAGCCTACCCTTGCCCATACGTCGAAAAGTTGTCCTCATTTGCATTCATATAGATGGTCTTGTACAGCGTACTTATTTATTTTCAAATTATATGCATGTTTACTGTATTCAAGTTGGCTCACTTTTCTGTATCTTGTTACGTCCCTCTGAGGACCTGGTCCTCTGCTAGGTGTATCTGCTCTTGAGTATTTACAGGAGCGCAGATTTGGATGGTTATATATGTTTCATGGATGTCCTCTCTTCGAACCCGTAATTGTTAGCTGGTATTCTTATATGGTGTTGTTGTGTTGTACTTATATTGTATTTGCTCTTATATTCGAGTTGGTAGTGAATTTGTTTCCATCCAACTATCATCCTTAGATGCTTATGTTGAGATCTAGTTATATAGATGCTGGTTATTCATTTATATTGATTTTCTGTGGATGAGATTTAGATTGTACCTATGACATGTGACTTATATTTATACCACTTGTGGATTGATATTCATATTACAGCGTACGTGTGGATTTTGGTTTCCATATATTGGAGTTGCCATATCCATGCGGCTGTCATGCTTACGTGTCTTAGTCCTACGTATTTTTGGGACTGGGGCGTGACATATATATCACATGTTCTAGGACTGTATACTAGATCCCGAAACAATATTTTTACGGACTGGTACTATATGGATCCTGTCAGAAGATGTTATCCCTTACCGTGTTCAACGGGTAATTCTTCACATGTATTTTATCGTGTGTATCGGGTATCAATTTATGTGTACACCGTGTTCACACACTGTTCGTATTTGGTGTGTATATATTCGTGTTCGTAATGTGCTATGATTGGATCCATTGGTATTGGTTGGGGATGGGGGAATAGGAGTTGGTTATGTGATCAAGCCCAAGTGTATTCGTGTACATGTCGATTTCATATCACACGTGTAATCGAGTTACCATATTGTATTCGTATTCATCCCAAACCGATCACATAATAAATTTGTATTCCATGGCACATTAGCTATTTTTATATTTTTTCTTATTGCAGTTATTCTATTGCCTATTCTTTATTCCAGTACATTACCTGTTCACTCTAATTTATTTTATTCTGATGTTTAGTTATCTTGTATTCTTTTCTATTATCTTTTGTATATGTTCGATTATGTATTTGAAACTGCTTTCAGAGGTATGTACTTTGCTCTAATCTTGACTGGATATATTTTTCAGATGATTGGCTGGTGTACCAGTGTCCCACCTACTATGGGCTACAAAATGGCGTACCATTAGAGGATACTCCTTTAGAGCAGGAGGACCTAGTATCAGAGGCTTAGGAAGTTTAGACTTACTGTTTAGTTTTGTATTAGACTTTTTGAGGCTTATGGCATGTATATATATTATTTCGGGCTTGTTGATGTATTGTGACTCTTTTCCTTTGTTATTCCATCTCGTGCTTATCTTCCTTAGTTTGCTTTATGATTGAGTATAGTTACATTTATCTGATACCATATTGTTCTTCCGTTTGGAGTTGAGATGATTGATAGGTACCATATATATATTGTATGAGATATTTAGCTAGTAAACTTGACCCAGACAGCGTTCTACCGCCGATGCTGCGGCTTAGGCTGCGCGTTTCTCACTACTCGTGCCCTTATTTTTGGTGCGGGTCGTGACACATTTTTAGTGGTGGTCCATGGAGATCCCAGAGTCATAATTAGAGTTATATCGTAGTAGTGCTCACCTAGAGTCCTGCTACGAGATTGCTTTAGGATATAGGCTGAGAGTTTACTCAATCACAACTAGGAAATATTTTCAAATATCTGTTTTGCTATCCTTATCTATTGAATGTTTGCTTTATTTTGAATAATTTTGTCCTTCTTTGATGATATTGTATCTTACTCAATATTGATTCCTTTGTTCAATCTATCTTTAAGATGCCGCCGAAGACGTATTTCTTGCACTCAGGCGCAATGTCAGCGAGGTCGGTCATTTCGTCGCCTATGAGGGCAGCACCAGCAAACGCTGTTCCAGCAGCTACCTTCCAGAGGTCCGCTTCACCGATCCAGGTGGGCATTTTTGCAGCAGCTTTAGGGAGTGCTCCACCTTTGGTATAGAGGGCATCACTGACAGTTTCAAGAGATCTTCCACCCTCACCACCTGCTGTCGATCATACACAGATGTTTGCATTCTTTCAGTAGATGATGGAGGCGCAGTAGCGCCAATCAGAGGTTATGAGACAGGGAATTGAGAATGCTCACCAGATTATGCTCGCCGCAGTCGAGAGAGTCGCCTTTGTCTTGCCACAGACGACACCACCTTAGTTTACCCTACAGCAGCCGAGTCCGGGGACTATCATAGATTTTAATAGGATAGGGCCGAAGGACTTTAAATGCACTGAAGGGATTATTTATTATAATGATTGGATGGAAGACATTGAAAGGAACCTGCGGCTGGCGCAGATTCCAAAGAGGTTGTAGGTAGAGACCACAGGAAGTATGAGGTTTGACATCGCACTGACTTGGTTCAGGACGGATCCCAGGATCTCATCACCGAGACTTACTTGGAAAGCTTTTAAGGAGCTCTTCAAGGAAAAGTTATTTCCAGATGTGGCTCTGACATCTCTAGAGAGCCAGTTTCAGTACCTCGTTCAGGGAGATATGACGGTGGATGAGTATGCAGCAGAGTATTATAGATTAAGTCACTTTGTAGAGGGAAAGAACCGAGAGGAAGGGCCAGAAATTTCAGGAAGGGCCTGAACAAGGAGATTAAATCATATACGAATGGAGACCCTATCGCTACTTTTGAGGAGATTCTGAGGCAGGCAAAGCGGGTAGAGGATGATCTATAACTTGGCTCTAAGAGGCCGAGGGACATAGGAGGATCCAGTACAAACAAGGGTCCAATGAAGTGGCATCACTTTCAGCAGCAGCATCCGAAGCACTTCCAGCAACCGAGATAGCAGTACCAGGGAACAGCTAGAGTGCCGATATAACAGATGCACCAGATCCAGAGGCCAGCTATTCCTTGCCCATTCAGTAAGAAGCAGGGACACGGAAGGGATGCGTGCAGGATAAGATTGGGCTAGTGCTTATTCTGTGAATCAGGAGACCATCAGTTGAGGGCTTGTCCTAAAGCTCTAGCTCGTCCAGCTCAGGACGGGGCTCGGGTACAGAGAGCACCCATGAGACAACCAGCGGGGCAGCAGAGAGGACCTCCTCCACTACCACAACAACAACAGTTCATTCAGCACCAGCAACAGCAGAGAGGTGCCCAGCGACAGGGACAAGCTTTCGCCTTGACCATCGAGGAGGAGGAGATAGTTGGTGATGTTATCTCAGGTTCAGTCCATCTTGATTCTTTTTTAGTTCATGCTTTATTGGATTTCGGTGCTTCACATAGTTTCGTATCCGTATCTTTTGCTCTGAAATATTACCTTGAGACTGAACCATTGGCGGAGACTTGCAAGATCACGACCGGGGATGGCATTATCCTAGTCAGTGATGTTTTCAAGGATCGGATAGTTTCTTTTGGAGGCCGAGAGTTGAGCATGTGTCTACTCGTAATACCACTTTTGAGCTACGATATAGTACTCGGAATAGATTAGTTGAGTAGGCACCATGCTAGTATTGATTATCGTGGAGGCAGAGTTTTGTTTCAAGCGCCAGAAGAGCCAGAGTTTAAGTTCATCAGAGGAGCAGCAGAGCAGAGTGAGAAAGACTTCTTTGGAGCTATGGTGGAAGAGCAGAAGCCGCCATATCCATTGATCGCAGAGTATATGGACGTCTTTTTGGAGGAGTTACCAGGGTTGCCATCGGACAGAGATGTGGAGTTCTATATAGACTTGGTGACAGGCGTAGAGCCGATATCACAACACGTCTATAGAGTGAACAACAACGAACTGACAGAGTTGAAGAAGCAGGTGGATGAGTTGCAGGACAAGGGCTTCATCCGTTCCATTTCATTACCGTAGGGTACTCCGGTATTATTTGTACCAAAGAAGGATGGGTCGGTACGCATGTGTATCAACTACAAGGCACTCAACAACCTCACTATCAGGAAAAAAATCCGTTGCCACGGATTGGCAATTTATTTGATCAGTTAAGCAGAGCTAAGATATTTTCAAAGATAGACTTGAGGTCGTGGTACCACCAAGTAAAAGTAAAGAAGGAAGACATTTTGAAGGCAGCTTTCAGAACTCGGTATGGACAGTTTGAGTTCTTGGTAATGCCGTTTGGGTTGACCAATGCCCCTACAGTATTCATGAATCTGATGAATAATGTGTTTCATCAGTACTTGGATCAGTATATGGTAGTATTCATTGATGATATATTAATTTATTCGAAGACCCCGGAGGAGCATTTGAAATACTTGAGGATAGTTCTGGAAACCCTCAGGAAGAAGAAGCTATATGGAAAACTTTTAAAGTATGAGTTGTTCCTTGATAAGGTTGAATTCCTCTGGTATGTGATTACAAGAGACGGGATCTCAGTAGACCCGAAGAAAATTTCAGCAGTTGAGTCATGGTCTACCCCGAGTTCAGTGGCGGAGGTCAGGAGTTTTGTTGGATTGGCGGGCTATTATAGGAGTTTTCTTCAGGATTTTTCTAGGATTGCGGAGCCGATGACTAGACTAACCAGGAAGGACGTAAAGTTTGTCTGGACTGAGGATTATCAGTCTGCTTTTGAGGAGCTAAAGAAGAGGTTGACTACAGCTCCACTGTTGACATTGTCATTAGGGACATGAGGATTTTCTATATATAGTGATACATCGGGTAAGCTTTTAGGTTATGTGTTGCATTAGAACGGGAGGGTAATTGCCTATGCTTCCAGACAATTATGCCCGCATGAGAAGAATTATCCTACCCTTGACTTGGAGTTGGCAGCAGTCATTTTTGCTCTTAAACTATGGGAGCACTACTAGTATGAAGAGCGGGTAGAGATCTTTACAGATCACAAGAGCTTGAAGTATGTGTTTACACAAAAAGAGCTTAACATGAGGCATCGACGATGGTTGGAGTTGATGAAGGACTTCGATATTTCTTTGCAGTACCATCTAGGAAAGGCTAATGTAGTCGCTGATACCTTAAACAGCTATCCAGTGGCTATGTACTTGACAAGGGACAGACATTTATTGGCCGATCTTGATAGCTTGGGTATTAAAGTGCTAGTTTCTGGAGTTGAGACATAGATGTAGGGACTCCAGGTACAGTCATAGTTGATGGACCGGATCAGAGTTACACAGTTCGAGGATGAGTCTCTGAGGAGCATTAGAGCGTAGGTCCGGATGGGATTAGCAGGGGACTTCAGTATTGCAGATGATGTGTCATTGCGGTACGGTACCGGATTGTGTGTGCCGAGTAAAGCATTGCGCGAGGAGGTTTTTCAGGAGGCGCATCGATCTCAGTAATCTATGCATCCAGGTGCCAACAAGATGTATAGGGACATTAGAGAGCATATTTTGTGGTATGGTATGAAGAGGAAGGTAGCTTGCTTCGTATCTAGATGTTTGGTATGCCAGCAGGTAAAGGCAGAGAGATAGAGGCCAGGCGATTACTTCAGCCTTTACCCATTCCATAGTGGAAGTGAGAGCATGTGACGATGGATTTTTTATCGAGGCTTCTGCGTTCTCCAGGAGGAAAAGACGTGATTTGGGTCATCGTGGACAGGTTGACTAAATCAGCCCACTTTATGCCATTCAAAGTTAGTACGTCTACGGAGAAGCTTGCGGAGATTTACGTACGTCAGATAGTCAGATTACATGGAGTTCCTGTTAGCATAGTCTCTGATCGTGATAGTCATATCACTTTTTACCTTTGGAGGAGTTTGCAGGCTAGCTTGAGCACTCAGCTCAAGTTTAGTACCACATATCATCCTCAGACCGACGGACAGTCGGAGAGGACTATCCAGACTCTCGAGGATATGCTACGCACCTGTATTTTTGATTTTGGAGGCTCTTGGGGGATTATCTTCACTTGGTAGAGTTTTCTTACAACAACAACTACCAGGCCAGTATAAAGATGTCACTGTTTGAGGCATTGTATGGACGGAGATGCCACACTCCGTTATTATGGGAGGATGTTGGTGAGAGAGCCTTATTGGGACCAGAGAAGGTCGTAGATGCAGCTGAGAAGGTGAAGCTCATCAGGGATAAACTCGGGTGGCACAAGACAGACAACGACATTGGGCTAATAGCTACCAGAGACCATTGGAGTTCGAGGTTAGCGATATGGTATTCTTGAGGATTTCTCCGACACAGGCACAATTCATTTTGGTGGAGGTAGAAAGCTTAGTCCACGGTATATTGGATCCTCCGATGTTCTTGAGAGGGTCAGTGCGATGGCCTACAGACTAGACTTACTGCCTGTATTAGAGGGAGTGCACAACGTGTTCCACATGTCACAGCTGAGACGGTACGTGGCAGATCCTAGCCATGTACTAGATCACTCGAAGATCGAGATTAGTCTGACTCTCAGCTACCCAGAGCAACCCATGGAGATTTTGGACCGCAGGAAGAAGGTACCTCGGAACCAGATGATTCCTTTGGTGTGCGTCGCGTAGAGGCATCCCTTGCCAGGAGAGAGTACCTGGGAGCGAGAGGCCCAGATGCACAAGCGATATCCTTATTTGTTTGAGCCGTGAGGTATAATTCTTTCTTGCTTGTATTGATTGCTTTTGGTAGTTAGTTTCTTCCTTAATTTCGAGAACAAATTTTTTCTAAGGTAGGTAGGATTGTCACCCTCACTTTTTCAGTTAGGAGTAGTTTGGTAATTTGGCATTGGTATTTGATTTTAGAAATATAATATTAAATATAAATGTGATGATTGTATTAATTATTTAATTATATTGAGCTATAATTATTTGTGGCTAGTATTAGTTATTTAATTAGAGACTTGTGTTATTTAGTTTAGTTAGAGAGACTAGCCCAATATGTAGACTTGACACATATGGACCTATTTAGACTTGTCATGACAATATGAGCCCAACTTGGACCCAAGCCCATTAGTCATTTTCACTAATTAATTAAGGAAAATTAGTTTAATTATAATTAGTTAGGGAGTTCCAAAAATATTCACCCATAATTATTTCTCATAATTCATCATGTAGGGGTAACTTGGATATTTAATTTTGTTTGGGAAAGGGGAGAAGAGGCCGACCACTATTAGAGGGGGTTCTCCTCTCTCTCTCTCTCTCTCTCTCTCTCTCTCTCTCTCTCTCTCTCCTTATTTGCATTCAGTTTGATCCAAAAATTCTAGATCCCCAATTTCCCATTATCCCTCCATCAATTTTTCTCTCAATTCACCTAAATTTCCTTCTCAAATTCATCACTCTTGGAGCTTTGGAGCTTGGAGAAGCAAGGAGCATAAGAAGGAGAAACTTTGGAGTTAGAGATCGTGTTCGAATCGTATCCAATTGTATTTTTATTGGGAATTCATCTCCCAATTGGTAATTCCTGAATTTTTCTTTCAATATAGCTTCTTAATCATGCATTTGACCATTAAGAATGACCCCATGGAATATGACTACCTATAGGAACAAGTTCTATGCTATTTGAATATGTATTGTGAGTTCTATGTAGAGTTTTGTGTGCATATTGGGGGAATTATGAATTTGATACATCAATTATGTGTCATGAGACCAATTAGATCAAATTAAACTTATATTAGGGTTATGGGACTAGTTACGTGTTCATAATTGGATACATGTAGGCCGTATCATGGTATTTTATGATACGGTACGACACTGGACCCAATTTTGGGGGTTTTGCCCAATTAATCCTCAATTCTCCTTGTAGCAAGTTACCTTGGTCATATTGTAGGGTGGTTGATGTGTTTGTATGATTATTGATGAAGAATTTGGTTTTTGGCTTTTCACTTGGACACGTACCATGAATATCATAAGTACACACTCTAATTGTTTGATCAATTGACACTAAAATATATTTATATAGATATATAATATATATGTGTGATGTATATATATATATATATATATATATATATATATATATATATATATATATAATTCCTTTGTGTGTATGTAGTTAAGTGTGGGAGTGTACTGTGACACCACAGTGTTGTCAGTGAGTGTCTAGTTTGGGCAGTTAGGAGTTAAGTGTTGTGTGTGTGGTATTGGTTCTATGAGGACTATGACTGGCAGTGTGTAGGGTATTGTGTGCACATGTGTGTAGAAGCATGAAAAATATGCTGGGAATTATACGCGTAAAACTCCTAGCACACATGAAGCATGCGTAAAACAGAGGCTTCAGAACTATACTCGTAAAACAAGACTTCAGTGCTACCCGCGTAAAGCAGCGCTCCAAGCCTGTTTTGGCATAAAAAGGTTGCTACATCGCCCCTCCGGCGTAAACTATGTCTGCTTTTAATGCAGCGTCAAGTTGTACGAGGAACTCTTCGTATTCCTCGAATGAACCTGTCAGACAGAACAGTAAACTGACTCCTGACAAAGAGTACTGCACGACGATCGAGAGGACGATTGTAATAATGATTCTGCATAGAGCCCTAGACTGTCGTCTAGTGACATAACCCTTGATATAAGATGTCGTTTACGCATCCAAGGAATATGCTGCCTATTCTACACAGGCAGAGATGAATTTTATGCTCAAGGTGAGACAAAACCAACCGCCACGTCAAAAGCTATTCTTCGTATAGAACTCGAGGCACGTCTCTGCAGTTAATGCGCGAGATAGGGGCAGATCTCTGCATTTAATGCACGATATTTGGTTCTACTTTTAATGACTGGGAGAGCTAAAATTAAGGCTAATATGCTCACGTCACTATCCCTGTATATTACGCCAACCAGGCTATTTTTAACTATAGGAGCACACCGTATGCTATCTCCTTGAAATACGCCAACCAGGCTATTTTCAACTATAGGAGCACGCCGTATGCTATCTCCTCGAAATACGCCAACTCAGGCTATATTTGCAAAATACACGATAAGGCTATTTGGCCCAGAATAAGCTCAAGACCTCAGTCAGCAAGGATAATTGGCTAGTTTGTGCTGGTTACTTATTACCTATGCAGCATCAAGCTTTACGCAGAATTTGGCTTTTACGCCAATAAGACAGCTATTTAGCTTTTACGCCAATGAGATAGCTACTTGGCTTTTACACCAACAAGACAGCTACTTGGCTTTTACGCCAACATGACAGCTATTTGGCTTTTACGCCAACAAGATAACTATTTGGCTTTTACGCCAATGAGACAGTTATTTGGATTTTTTGCCAGCTATCTTTACGCGAGGGGCAGTTACCTACGTGGCTTGTATGCCATGATCTTCGAGAAGCAGTTAAACATGTCACCTCATAATGGGACACACGTCACACGCGGATTCAGGAGATCATTCAGACGTGGGTAGCAGTTGTTATAACTGCCGCGTAAAAGGTGCAACTCTCTCCACTAATCGGCTTTTACACTGACTGATCAGTTACTGTGGCTGATCTCTATAAATAGAGATTTCCAGTCACAAGACAGGGGGGATCAAGATCAGATATCAAAAGATTATAGAGAGAGTACATATAGAGAGAGTTGATTGATAACTTTGGCAACGAGAGTTTAATCCCTCATGCAATCTTTGAAGCTTCTTTTTCTTCTATAACACTTCTTCGTCATCGTGTGGTCCAAGTGACAAAGTGATCGACCGCAGATCAGACTCCTATAGCAATATTTCCCCAGAATCATTTTTATTGTACTTAACATCCTCGTATAGGATTAACTCTGCGTTGGTGGACATTTGCAGGAAGAACCTCCTTCCCGTGGTCTCGGTGTTCACAGGACCATAGCAGTTCTACGACTGGCCCTCGTTCATCATCTCAGCAGTGGCCGCCGATGACAACAGTCGCAAGGCGCGCGACAATGGCATTATGATCTCTACCTCCGACAGAGGCAAAAGGTTATCCCCCAACGGCGACTATCCTCGCAGTTCCAAAGGAAAAGAAGCTCTGGCAATCAATACGTCCAGACAAAAGACTGCGGCAACCACGCAGACAAAACCTGGGACTTCCAGGCCCGTCGAAGTATACTCTTTCGACGACGATGATATTCCGAGTATATTCGAGTGTCTCGTCAAGAGTGGCAAGGTCACCCTTCCGGAGGAGAAGCGGCCCAGTGAAGCCGGCAGTGCCAACAACCCTAAGTACTATATCTTCCACCGATACATGCACCACCCGACCAAGGCGTGTTACATACTGAAAAAGAAGATCCAGGGGCTGATCGATGCTAAGGCCATCACTCTGCATAACACCGAGAAGACGGTCACGGCCAATATGATCTCCCTGTAATTTGGCAATCTGCCTCCCCAGGAAGTCCCGGACGGTGTGACACCTATTTCCCGAACAACGATGAACATCGTCAATCTTTCTCCAGCTAGGGGTCAAAATCATGACCTGGTACCCTTAACCACCCAGCGGGGCGAGATCATGTGGGTTCATCCGGATTTAGTATCGGAGCTCGAGGAAGAGACTAATGCTGCTAAAGTAAAGTCTAGGAAGAACTCCAAACCATGCCATATGGTTGCAACTTCTTCACCATCAGACGAAGACGAGGCTTTGGCTGCAACCCGTTCAGGGAAAGCTTACCTCAAGGACTACGGAGCAAGTCCGAAAGATGCACCAGCAGACACTTCAGCTACAAAGCCCGCCATACCACAGGCCGATCCTGCAAGACCGACTTCGGCGGACAAGGGGAAGCAAAAAGAAGTATGCTTCGATAAACCTGTGAAAAACATTCAAAACAAAGGTTTAAAGAAGTTATACAACTTCAACATCCTGGCCCAACTGGCCAATACACCAGCCAGGTTGTCCATCTTTGAGCTACTCAGGCTCTCCCAAGACACTCGTCTAGCCCTAAGTGAAGCACTGATATAGGCGAAAGCATACTTGACCCAGCTCAAGTCCCCTGATGAGGAACCAGTGGCGTGTCCTCAATGCCACAGTGTGATAGAGGTGGTCCCGAACATCACTTTCACACAAGATGACGTGCTGTTAAAACATAACAGGCATGACAAACCCCTCTATTACACCGGATACATTGGTTCTATGGAGGTCGACCGGATCCACATAGATCCGGGATCATCAATTAGCATCATTCCTCATAGTCTGCTCAGACCGCTGAAGATTCCTACCAGCGAATTGGCTTACACCACCACTACAATCGTGGGTTTTAATGCCGGAAGAAGTAAGCCGTTGGAGAAAATTCACCTGAGGATCTAGATTGGCAACCTCAGATCGGTGGCTACATGCTATGTCATCGATTTGGAGGTATCCTATAACATTCTGCTGGGTAGACCGTGGATCCACGACCACAACATCGTTCCTTTAACTCTACATCAATGCCTTAAATATGTAGACGTCCAACGAACAGTACAAACGAAGGTTGCTGACCTAAATCCATTCAAAGGAATAGAATCATACTATTCCGATGCCGTGTTGTACTCTCAAGACTACGCGGAGGAGGTGTCAGCCCAAACAGAGAAGGAATCCCACCGGGAGCCTGAAGGACCCTCTGTCGAACAACCACTGTCAATCAGAGTGAAAGGGAGAAGTACTCGTCCAAAAGCCATGGAACCTATGGCTATCCACCTGAACAAAACCAGGTCAAAAAAAGGGGATGATCCTCTAGTGATCACTTTGAACCAGAAGCCTCCACCCTTGGTCATCAACCTTCGGCGCAACAAGCAGCCGACTGATGTAAATGCAACCAGGAACGGAGTTCCAGATGATAATAAACATCCTCTTTTCCAGTATATCGACGCTCAGATTCTAAATCAGGAATCCTCTCCCCATGACGATATAGAACCTATAGCGCAAAAATTCTTGGAAGCTATAGATTCCTATCATCCATATATATGGGAAGTAGCGTCATCATCCAATGTCGTCGTGACATATGGACCCCATGAGGACTCTATCTTCATTGTTTCGCCTGCCCGCAGCAGTCAGCACTCAATAGTCTTCGGCAGAACGCACAACGAATCGACTATACGAGAAGATTCCTTTAATGACGATGTTGGTGAAATATAAGTTCACAGGTACAGCCCGCAAGCCTTAAAGATCATGCAAAATATGGGTTATGACTTGAAACTGAAGCCAGGTCTCAACTATGGGAAGGGCAGACGAATATCGTCGCACGACAATCCCCACTATCAACAAACTTATTTCGGGTTAGGGTATGCCACCTCCCTTACGACTTCCAAGTCAGATGAGGATACCTTTTCCCCTTTTCAAGATGGCTCGTCGCCCTCCAACTCACCTCGTGCTCTCGAGCAAACATTACCAGTAAATATGGTAGTGACGGATCCCTTCGAATCAGACGAACAAGAATCCGAACTATTCGAGAATGACGCTTGGGCTCAGCAAATGGATACACAGTGGGAATTTTGCTTCGAGCAGAGAGAACCTCCCACCAAAGATGAAGTTATCTAGATTAATGTTGGGGATGAACTTTCACCAAAGCCGATATTTATTAGTAACAATCTTTCCCCAGCTGAAAGGGAAGAAGTTATTCAACTGATAAGAGAATACATCGACGTCTTTGCGTGGAATTATGAGGATATGCCAGGACTTGATCCAAAGATGGCTACTCATAAACTCAATATATTGCCCAATTCGAAGCCTGTCAGCAAGCGTTCGGGGATATCAAGCGCTACCTCACTAGTCCGCCAGTTCTGGTGCCTCCCGTCGTAGGAAGACCATTCTTCCTGTACGTTCGAGCGATGGACCATTCTCTGGGAGCTCTTCTCGCGCAGAAGAACGATGCAGGACATGAACAGGCTATCTACTATCTAAGTAGAATGATGATCGGAGCTGAGCACCGGTACAATCCGGTGGAAAAAGAATGTTTGGCTCTGATGTTCGCTATCCAGAAGACGCGACACTATGTCACCGGCCAGACTATTCACATCATCTCCAAGATCAATCCTCTTCGGGTACTGATGAGCAAGCCAAGTGTTCTTAACTCCCGACTCGCAACTTGGGCGATGTTATTGACACCATACAATATGGTGTACGTCCCTCAGAAGTCCATCAAAGGCTAAGCATTGGCTGACTTTCTAGCTGCTCATCCGATCCCGGAGGCCCCCAAATTATACGAGGACATTCCCGACGAAGTTGCAGAATGTAGTTCCGCAATGGAAAGTGACGCATGGCAACTGTTCTTCGACGGCGCCTCCAGGACTGGTCCCAAAGGAAACGTGGTTTCAGGGATAGGAATTGTCCTGGTTACTCCCGATAAAATCGTCATCTATCGAGCATACTCTCTTAACGAGCTCTGTTCCAACAATGTAGCGGAGTACAACGCTCTACTAATCGGGCTCCAAGTCGCTAAAGAGCTGGGGGTCGAATCTCTGGAAGCTTTTGGTGATTCTCTGCTTATCGTCAATCAAGTCAGGGGAATATATGAAGTTCGAAATCCAGACCTCATCCCCTATCACCAAGCAATAGTCGAGATAGCTGTGACATTCAAGGGATTCTTCCTAGAGCATGTACCTCGATTTCAGAATTTGGAAATCGTTGCCCTAGCCGGTCTAGCTGCAGATTTAGCTACTCCTATAAGAAGGCAGAATTCGGTAATCCTTCTTAACAGAGATCTATTTTGCGGGAAGAACAACGCTCACATCGAACGCAGTTACGCTGTGAACACCGATCCTCCTACGAGAGGTTGGAGAAGTCCCTTTATAGATTTTGTGGCATACAAAATCTTGCCGGAGGACCCTAAAGAAGCAGCATCCGTCAAAAGACGATCATTACGCTTATACTTCGATGCATCTTCACAATGTCTATATCACCGGGCCTACGACGGACTGCTATTGAGATGTCTCTCTAATGACGAAGCACAGCAGATTATTCGCGAAGCTCACGACGGCGTATGCGGGGCGCATCAACCCGGTCCTAAGCTACAGGATCGTATCAGGAGAATAGGCTATTACTGGCCCACTATGATTGCAGACGCAATCAAGTATGCCAAACGATGCAAGGTCTGTCAGGTCCATGCAGACTTCATACACCAGCCGTCTGAACATCTATATCCTACGGTTTTATCCTGGCCTTTCAAAGCATGGGGTATGGACATCATTGGTCTTATTCACCCGTCTTCTTCCAGAGTCACCAGTTCATACTGGCCATCACGGATTACTTCTCCAAATACGCAGAGACGATCCCTCTCGCTGAGGTAAAAACATCCAATGTGATCAACTTCATCAAGCATCACATTATTTATCGCTTTGGGATTCCCCGAAGGATAATCCATGACAATGGGCCTCAGTTCATCAGCCAAGCGTTTCATCAATTTTGCGATAAAAATCGGATACAAAATGTCGCCTCTACGGCATATTATCCAGCTGCTAATGGTTTGGCGAAAGCCTCAACCAAACCATTATCAAACTCTTGAAGAAGTTTGTCTTTTCGAACAAAAGAGATTAGAACGAGAAGCTGGGAGAATATCTCTAGGCATACCGCACAACGGTCTGAGCACTGACAGGTTGCACCCCGTTCTCACTAATCTACGGGAGCAAAGCAGTTCTTCCCATCGAAATCCAAATCCTGTCACTCAGGATAGCAGTCGCCAATGAGTTAACTCGAGAAAAGAATAACCTTTTAAGGCTTCAAGAGCTAGAAGGATTAGACGAGAAACATCTTCAAGCTCAACAGAGCATCGCGTTCTATCAAGCGCGCATTTCCAGAGCTTTTAATCAAAAAGTAAATGAAAGAGTGTTCAAAGTTGGCGAGCTAGTCTTAGCTGTATGAAGGCCAATGATTCTCACTCACAGAAGCAAGGGCAAATTTTAGCCCAAATAGGAAGGCCTCTACGTGATCGAGACAACGTTCTCAAACGGCGCTTACAGGTTAGCCCAGCCTAATGGAGACCTACTAATGGCTCCTATCAATGGCAAATTCCTGAAAAGGTACTATGCTTAACCTCCTCTGCTCAAGTGGAATAAAGGCGAAAATCTCATTCTGACAAAACTACTTCCAAAACGAAACTAGTTGGGTCGTACTTTATCATGTCCATATGACCCCTGAATAGATGCGCCCTGCTAAAGTTTACCGAGAGACTATCACGTCCATACTACCTCTGATATTACTCTCACCCAAACCCGTCATTTACATTCCGAAATGACGGGTCCACAAAGTCAGATGAAAAGCCTCTTTATTATTCCCCAAAAAAGAGCGAAAGTACATTAAAAAGCAAAAGCAAAAGTACATCATGAAGGAGGAACGGTCAAATCACGAATCTGCTGCGGCAGTCTGGCCATCTTCGCATTCCTGGAGTCCAAAATGGCAGCTCGAGCTCGCTCCCATCTCTTCTCCTCACCATTCAAGCCGGATAAATCAGACAGAGAATGTGTGAGAGCGACGTGCATGGCACTCGTATGTGCCAAGTTCTGTTGAGCTTCTTCCATCTGGCTCTGTAACACATGCACACCGGCGGCTGAAGCACGAGACCACTCCTTCGCTAAAGCGAGCTCAGCCTTTAAATTACGGACCCTCGCTTCATTTTTCTCATGTTCAGCTTTACTCTTGGCCAACTGGGGAACAACACACTCTAAGAGGGTGTGCTCGTCGCTCATCTCCTGCTACCGTATCTCGAGGGACCTGCTCAGAGCTTCCAACTCACCCAGCCTTGCAGTCAGCGAGTCGTATTCATCCTGGACCAAATCGTCAATACTGCCTTGGGATAGCTGCGAGTATTCGTTAACGGGTTTCTCCAAACCATTAACTACCTCCGCCAGGGCGTCAGCTAAACCAGTATCGCCAAGGTCCCTGATCGCCTCTATCAAAAACCGAGAGGACTTCTTCAGACGCTCAAAATTCAGATTCTTCTCCAACACCATTGATATTAGCGTTGTCAAAGTGTTGTAGAAGATACCGGTATATTGCTCGGTCAGCGCAGCTAGGCCCGAATGCATGCTGGGAGTGGCTGCAATATTGTCGAACCGCGCTCCAGAGGGGACCACAATCGACGTGGCCACAGTCCTCGTCTCGACAGGGGGTACGACAAAAGAGGAAGCACCAACACCAGACGAAGTAACTAGCATACTCGAAGGAGGCATTGTCGCAACGACAGGGTCGTCCTCTTGAGGTATCAAAACCTCGTCGGCAGGCGAGCCGGCACCCGAAGATGCTTCCTCTTCAAAGTCAGGCGCCTCTGTATCAACGCCAAGACCTGACACAGAGCCGAAGGGCCCATATACATTGCCCTCCCCGAAGAGGTCGTCCCCTGAGAAGAAGACAAGAGGAAGTTAATGTCAAACATGATGTTAATTTTCCTAAAAGAAGACGCACGAAAAGACGACAGTGATGCTAGCCAAGCTGTCATACCTGGAGAAGAGGGCCTGCTAACTGACACTGGCAAATACTCTTCCAGGTCTTCGCCGAGATCCACTTGAGGCTCATCAACTGGAATCTCGCTAGAAGCGCTGACGGACACGGCATGGGCCTCTCCCAATGCTGATCCGGACAAAGGTATATGGAATATTATAACCAGCCTCGAAGGCGACTTCGTTCCACTACCTGAAGCAGTAGCAGCGGTAGCAGCCTCCAGCTGAGATTCTCCGACGCCACCGGCCGAAACTGTAGAAGGTTCCTCTCTAAAAGGCGAGGAACCCCAATCAAAGAATCATCCCCGACATAGGGAGAAGCAGGCTCACTTCCAGGAGCCTCAATGCCAGGAATCTGGAGAGGACGAGTAACCATCCTCTTCGTCCTCTTTCGAGGGGAAGCCTCCTTCAGAGCGGAAGCCCTTCGTTTCCCGGAGACTACCAACGCCCCTGCAGGCGAAGGTATTTCACCCCTCGGTACCGATACGAGAGGCTCATCCGGAGTAGCGGACTCGTCACCCTCGTCAGAAGAAATCGAGGAGACTTCGACCCTTCCCCTAGGCTTGGAAGAGGGCATCCTAAAGCTTCCACCCATATCAAAATTGCGATGGGAGGTGTTCGTTGCCACATAGAACTGGGCATACAAATGCAGGATACGCAGCTCCATAGAGGGTGTGATGAATGGCACAATAAAAATTGCCCCGGTGCAGCCCATGATAAAATATCGCCGTCCCCTCGCTCCATCGATGAGTCCACCTCTGGACCCGAAGCTGGTGACGGCGTTGCCCACATGCAACTGATCATACCCAAACTGCCTGGCAAACCGGCTAGGCAGGTAGGGTTCGAAGAAGCAGTGATCTTCACTTTTGTACAACAGGTGGGAAGGTCTAATGCAGACCAACCAATTGAAGGCTTCAGGAGAAAGAGTGGTCTTATCTCTACCTGAGTCCTCAAGCCTAATCCCCGATTGGTTATGATGAACAGAGGGGACACTGCAAAGGAGCTTCCAGCTGTGACCGCAATGCAGCACTCGCCGACAGTCTAAAACTGTGAGCACATTCCAAGAGGATTTCTTGTAATTCAGCAAGAAACTCCCCCCAAGCTACTGTCGGAACCGGGAGACATCATCCGGGGTTTATGGAGAATTAACCATCCCATCAAATATAGGTATAGTAATTCCACCCGGGGAAAGCTTTCACGTCGAGCTTCATCAGCAAGCAACGCCTCCGTCATCGCCCTCAAGCTAGCTTGTATACGGCACACCATGGCAGGGAGCAAGCCCAGTCTTGCCCCAAACACCAGACGCACTGCAGGCCACAAGATATTGTGGTGAATACGATCCGCAGATGCGATGCAGGGTACCACCAGTCGGCGCAGCCATATAGAGAGGAAGCCAGCCAGTTGAGCTTCCTTGGATAGAGCCCTGCGGCAATGCCTCAGATAGCTGTAGGCCTTAGTACCTACAGGATATTTTTCTATCCCTTCGACGAGGATCTGATCCGGAGCCTTAGCATCCTCCAGGAGATCGTCGACTTCCTGAGCAGTCAGCACTCTCAGAGGATTCACAGGCTCATCCTTGACTTCCAAGACTTTCTCCGGCTGAGCAGCCCTAGCCAGGTGAAAAAAGAGGTAGGACGTCCATTTACTGGTGTGAGCCAAATCTGAAGGCTCAGCATAGAAGGCGGTGCAAGCAAGGTAGTGGCACATCAGCTCCTGATACGCTTCCACTACCCGAGGGTCTGAATCCCCCAACTTTCGGTTCGTGGGAACATACTCTTCGTACGGAGTATCCCCCATCGGCAGTCTCGAGATCTCTGCCATCTCATGAAGGGCCAATCCCAACAACCCCAGCGGAGTGGCGAAAGTCCCGGTGAGCAGAATGTATCGCTCCATCAGTGCCAAAAACAGGTTAGGGTTAGGAGGTAACCCAACGCTGGTGGCACTCACAACTACCAACAGACCGATGTTCTCCAACTCGATCCGAAAATGCTCCAGGGCCCAATCAGCTAAGCGAGCCCATCGAAGATTTGTTGGGGTCATCCACCCATTGCATCGAGGATTCGCCTTGGGGTATACTCCTCCGCGCCCCATGAAATTATTGCAAAAGGTCGGCAATTGCACCGGATGGAGCACCAAGCTGTCTTCACTCGGGACACTGCCCGGGTACAATCCCCTGAACAACATTACAGGACCGGAAGGGCGGCTGACAAATAGGCCAGATCCTTTCTGATAGAAGATCTTCCCCGGCCTACCGTGAAGATCGGGAGTCAGCGTCCACGACATCTTCCTGGGATGTGTAGCATGGAAGAATGTCGAGATGGGATAATCTCTCGGCATCTTGGGCAGACTCAAGACCAACTTCCCGGCAGGGAAAACCCAGAGCTCTTTCTTTGGCTTCGTCTGGGACTGCTTATCAATCATGTCCCCGAAGAGAAAGGCCGGCTTTATATACTGGTCCCTGTCTACATACGTCAAAGGCTTTCCATTAATCATGTTCAGCAGCATTCGCTCGCCCTGAGCCGATATCAAGATTTCCCTTCCTTTGGGATATTGGGGCCCGGAGATAGGAAATACCACATGGGACAGATCCTCTAGATAGTTGGAGTGCAGCAACCCGGCGGCAGAACCCATCACCTCGGCTAGCGAAGACACACCCAAGTTAACTACAAGGGTGCAAGAAAAACATGTCAGTTTTATACTAGATGTTACAATATCGCAGCACATGCCAAGAGGCAACGGTCTGAGCTCTACGCCAAGACTGTACAAACTTGATCGTTTACGCCGGAATTGTCATCCAGAAGCATAAAATTCAAGTCGGTAGTATACTGTCTATGCTTTACGCCAGACTACCAAGGATCGAACTATTACGCCAGAATTTTCATCCACAAGCGTAAAAGTTCAAAATTATACAGTATACACCAAGTTTTTGGCAGTCAAATCTTTTTACGCTCAACTGCGAAAATCTGGAGTTTTTACGCTGACACATTAGAAATATGGGCGTAAAAGATAAAACGTCTCCGTGCATCATCTTCCTTAAAGAGGCTATCAGCACAGAAGATGACCTAGCACGGTCACGTTCAACGTGTACGAAGAATTTTTCAGTCGTTCTCATTCGTCCCAAAAGCTCTACCTATCAGGCCGGGTGCACTGCTCATCGGCGGGATGCTCAGCTCAGAATGGGGTTCGTCCTGTCCAACCGGAGGCACTCCTGCTTGGGCAGAAGAACGAGAAGAGGAATCAATCTTCTTTTCCTTAGAGGAGGAGGATTGCTTAGAGGCCATTTCTGGAAACTTTGAAGACTCAGAGAAGACTCGGAGAAGAGCTCGAACAGTCGGAGGCTTTCTTTCGCAGAAGACGGATGAAAAGTTTTTCTCTCAGAAAACTTGGGATATATATAGAGTTCGGATGGACTCCTCGGACCCCGAACCAAATCTCCTAATTAAATATTTGGTTATAATTGGGTCCTACGTCAGCCTATTATTCAGAGAAGACGGACAGTCAGCGAATTTGAAAAGTTTTTCGCGCAAAGCAGGTCAGCAGTTCTTACGCTAAGGAGCTTTCTACGCTCGACAGCAACAGATCTACGGTTTCACGCTCGCAAGCTATAAGTCTATGGTTTTACACCCGGATGCCTTTGTGTTCGGTAGCTTTTATGCTTGAGAGGCCACAATCCTACGACTTCATGCTAGCAGATAACAAATCGATGATCTCACGCTCGGTGGCGCTTAGTTTACGCTCAGAAGCAACAGATCCGCGACTTCACGCTCGGAAAAAATTTCTTTTCAGAAGCTACAAATCTACAGTTCTACGCTAAGGAGCTTTCTATGCTCGACAGCTATGAATCTACGGCTTTACGTTCGATGGCTACAAGTCGGGTTTTACGCCCAGATGCCTTTGTGCTCAGTAGCTTTTATGCTCGAGAGGCTACAAACCTACGACTTCACGCTCAGGAACTACAAGTCTATGATTTCACGCTCGATGGTGTTTAGTTTATGCTCAGAAGCAGCAGACTAATGATTTCACGCTCCACGACTTCCCGCACATCTGAAGGATACGCCGGCCAGATCACGCGTACATCTGAACGGTCCCCAAAAGCGGTCAATTGCAAAGAATTCACACAGAGGATACTCGTTCTTGACCTCAAGATATCCCAAGTACCCGAAGCATACATAGTTCAACATTGAAAAACTACTTTTCTTCATAGGTCGATTCAAAGTTCATCCAGACTCCAGTCTGAATATTTCATCTATCAAGATGCCAACTCAGTTTGACAGCCATTTCTCGACCCTGTTCCAAGGGATTTTCGAGAAATCATTCTTGAAGATGATGTCTGAACAAAGAAATTTTGTTCATCAGAAGCAGCAGTTCAGAATTCTATGCGGTTCCTCACTCCTAAAATAGCAGGTTCGAACACTCAAATGCTAAAGCGGCTTTCTACGCATCTCTAGTTATGCGTAAAAGATAGGACAGGACCTAGCACTCTTTTTAAATAGAGTCGGCGTAAAGAATCAGACGTGTCGAAGCTGCACACATTCAGACTTCACAGCAAAGAATGGGAAGATGATCATATGAAGAAGCAAGACGATTTTATTAAAAGATTAAAGTCATGATTACATATGAGGAAAATCCAATCTACAAGGGTTTTTCTTTATTTTCTTGATTACATCTGAGGGAAACCCCGTCTACAAAGGTCTTCCTCATCATCGTCTGAAGATCGCACCGAGAAGCTGTTCTGACAGGTTCTCACGTTGGTGAAGGTCTTCCTCTTCTTCCAAGAAGATGATCAGTGGTGGAAGGATACAAAACTGTCACGACCCGCACCCGGTTTAGGGGCACGAGTGCGTGGGTACGTCCAGCCTACGCTGCAGCATCGGCGGTAGAACGCTGTCTAGGTCATGTAACTATCTAATCAAACTCACGTGAATACCCAACTCCATAAGGAGATGTGGATATCATAAAATAATGTTAGAATACTCAATCACATAAACTAAAGCACGATGAGATATCAAGGCAAGCAAGAAATACAAGACAAGTCTAACGGCAAAATAATTATACCTGCAATCATTAACTTCCAATCCTCAAGTGTCAGAAACCAGTCTACTAAGGTCACAGTCTGGAAAAATATTTTCCAGTCAGGAAGGAGCAAAGTACATCTCTAAATAGCAGTTCTATATAAATGACAAAAACTATGTAGCAGTTCTAGATGAAAATATACCAGATGCATGTATAGGTACGAGAAATGTACAATGAAAGAAATACTGGAAATACTGTAAGTAAATGCAGGAAAAGAAACAATATGTCAATGAGCAAGAAACCTATGACTAAGTGTGTGAGTACTAGCTTTAACATGTGATCGGCTTGGGAACTTGATCAGGCTGGTTACATGTGATTAGCTATGATTCATGGAAGGTCAGGCTAACCGTTGGTTAGCTATGATGCATGTAGAGGTCAGGCTAATCACACGTAACAGCTATGAGGCACGGAGATGGTCAGGCCGCACCCGACGTGAGATGTGGGGTGAGCTATGATGCATGAAAAGTTCGGTATGATCACATATCTACACTAAAATACTCCCCAACCCCCGACTGGTATAGTAGATCCAATCATGGTACGCTATGGCACGGGATTCCCTAGGGAGGTAGCAAATCTCCCCGGGTCTCAGTGTCTGTACATGCACAAGATATCAAGGAAACAAGTCTTGTACAAGCTACACCATGAATAAGGAATAACATCTCATGACGAGATCCGTGTATACCAATCCGTGTAACCAATGTGTCAAGAACATGGATATTTACACTAGATACAGTGAACATAGGAGATATCATAAATTAGAAACTAATCAGAGAATGTACTCGCCTTGGGTCCTTAGCTGGTGAAACCAATGTTCTGTCCCAGAGTATCGTCTGGAGTAACCAACAGTCCTAAAAATATATCAAATACAACATTTGTATCAGATGCTATACTAAACACACAATCAAGTGCCTAACTCAGGGCTATGCCTGGCATGATACTGGTCAACTAGGGTCATCTAGTAGGGATACGTATATAATACATATTTACACTCAAAGTATATACCAATAAAAACGTATATAATATATATAAGTTTCTATTAGTAATTGGACAAAATACGTATTTGTGTATATACACTAAATAGATGTATATAAATATATATATATACCAAAATACATATTTGTATATATATCAATCAAATATTTCTATATATATATATTAACAAATCAAGGAACGTACATAAAGCCATACTTCTCAAGGTGATCCCAAATGAAGTAGCAGTTAGTTCCAGTGGGTCCGGAGCAGTCAAAATAGCTAGAAACTATATAAAGAAGTTCAAGATCGGAGTTCGACACGAAAATCGAGATAAGGATACCAGGCTAATAAGAGAAATGGTCGTTTGTTGTAATTAAGGTAACACCCTAATTTAATGAAAATCATTTCGAAATTATTTTTGAACAGTAATTACCAATAAAAGTTTATTTATAAAATTTTAGAATTTATGTAAAAGCCATCATATATTTTTATCTATGGAAAAAATCGGTCACCAGTCCAATAATAATTTTGAACTAATTTTTATTATTGAAACTAATAATATAACCCAAAAATTATTATAGTTTTTCACATACTCAAAATCCTTATATATAATACATAATTAAACTAAATAAAAACTAAACAAATTAAATATTACTAATACTAATTAATAATTAACTACTAATTAATAATTAACTAACTTGATTAATTATATATCTAAACTAATTATAAATTAAACTAATTACACATTAATTAACTACTTACATATAACTAAACTATTTATTATTAAACTAAACTAATTACATATAACTTACACAAAATGCAGAACTGAAGAAAGGAAAGAGGAAAGAGGGAATCGGCTCACATGGGTTTTTTCTCCGGCGTCGGCGCGGGGAAGTCCGCCGGGGTCACGCGGCAAGGCGTCGGAGCGGTGCTCGGCTCGAGGCGGGATCTGGGAGCTCAGGGCGGCGGTCGGCGTTCGTCTCGGCGGTGGCGGAAACTCGAGAGCGGCGGGTGTTCTCGTCCCGAGGAGGCGGCGGTGCTCGTATCGAGGCGGCGGGTGCTCGGTTCGACGCGGCGGCTGTCGAACTCGGCGGTGGTCGACGGATCCGAGGCGGCGGATCTGGCTGTCCGGTCGAAGGTCGGCGGCGAAGCTCGGCTCGGGAGGAGGAGATCCGCGGCCACCGGCTCGACGAGGTCTAAATCTAGGGTTAGGGTTTGAATTCTGTATGTGTCGGGGTCGTGTCCGGAGATGGACACGGCGGTTGATGTACTGCACAGTGGGGTGGACGTGTCCGGGTGTTGGACACAGGGTTGGGTGTTTGCTGTGGTGGAGGTGGATGTGTCCGGGTGTGTCGGACACGAAAATCGGATTGTAATGTTATAAATCTGGACACAGGAAATGAATGGATACGGTAGGACACCCGGGGTCGGACCCGAGGCCAACACGGCTGACACGGTAAAGCTGGACACACGGACACAAAATGGTGGTGGCTTGTTGGCTTGTGGAAATTTGTGAGGGCTAGCTAGGGTTTCTTGGGAATGGTGAGAATGAGGGACTTAAATAGGGAAAGAGGGTGTAGGATAAAGGGTGAGGATTGGCCCAAATAATGAATGGCCCGGAATATATATATAAATGGGTTTTTCATGTGGGAAAAATGAGGGTGTGAATGGGAGACGGTAAACTGGTAAATTTAATAAAAAATATAATTTAGGAAAAATATTTTAAGAGGCTTCCAAGGCTAACTGATTTCCGATTAGCTACTAATTAAACTCACTTTCAAAACCCTAAAAAATATGTAATTTATTTATTTACTATTCCAAAATGGATATGAAAATTTATTATGAAAACAACTAGTCTTTCAATAATTTTATTAAACAAATAAGTTTATGATATCAAGCCAAAAAATATTCGAAGCTAGAGTATTATGTATCATTATTATTTATTTATTTATTTTTTTATAAGAAATCGACATTTAGGAAAAATATTTTTTTTTTTTTTTTTACAAAAGATTTTAAATCACCTTCTAAAATCAAACATTGTTCAAAACCAAATACAAGAATTCAAGGAGAAAATAATTTATAAACTTGATATTTAAAATAAATTAAAAATCTAATTATTTCGAAAATTTGAAATCGGTGGTTACAAGTCTACCCACCTTAGAAAAATTTTGTCCTCGAAATTTAGGATCCTCAATAATTGCCTTTACTCATCATATTATTTCAATCAAAATTTAAATTTCAACCAAATAATCATGAAGTAATTCCATATCGTTATTTCACAACCTTTCAAAATTCTATAACATCATATTTCTGAAAATCTTCGATTTTTTTTTTTAAAATCAAATCCCCTTTTTTTTTTTTTAATCTCCTCCAAAATTTTAAGTTTGTATCTAAATATTCCAGGATTTTAAGATCAAATCCTCCAATTGAAATCCAATCCATGCATATTTATAAAAATCGAATCCCAAAATTTAAATTTTTACCCACTAATCCATCATCATCTTACTCCTCTAACTCAAATTCAATTGATGCTCATTCAAATCTAAATTCTCCTCCCGAGAATTAAATTCGACACCATTCCATTAACGATTTTATTTCCCGATTTTCTTTTTCCTCAATTACTCAACGATGCGATACTTTCAGAATCTTCAATGCAACATTCATAATATAAAATTTCAAATTTCTATCTTGCATTCAAATAGATATAATGATAATTCCTTAAATTTCTTAAATTTTTAATAGTTAATTCAATCATATCAAGACCTTCCTAAAATTAATAATCCTCAATTTTGCCATGTAAATTTCTTAACTCTCTATTTAAGTTAATGTTTATCCTCGAATTCCAATCATACCTCGATTTTCGCAAAATTAATGATCCATCAATTCTGTTATATTACTCATTAACTCTTTATTTAAATGAATGCTTATCCTTAAATTTTAAATCTTCTTGTCCCTTTTGTCCAGTCATAATCTTCTCAAAATCTTTGCTATGGTCTAAACCTCAATGATCGTGGTTTAAGAAAATTCTACCTACAGCCATGCAATTTAAGAAAGAATATATATAGGTCATGCATCTTTTGTCATGGTATTTCAGTCTCTGTTAAGGTGTACTACTAGTTACATTCAATAAAAAAATCACGAATACAAACCACGGTACTAGGGAATCAATCAATCAGAAGACAAAATAATATGAGAAAAAGAAAGAACCTGCTAACATATTTCTTGCGGTATCTCCTATCTCTAACATACTCTTAACTCTAGCACATTTACTAACTAACTCCTATTCCTGTACACTGATATCCATATCAACTAATCATTAGTCCACATGACATCCATGATTACATCCTCATTGTATACACCTGCGTATTAATACTTAAATCTGATACCAAGATTCTCTAATATAACCATGGTTCAACAATGCATCCAAGTTTGATACCTCTATCTCTTTAGTACCACACTCTCTGTCGGTTCTCGTTCCTACTACAATTGTCCATATTATTTGTTCTCATCACTCCAGTGCACACCAAGTGTAACACATCATACTAATTACTGTTCTTTCCAATACAACTTTAGATGGACACCCAAGTCAGTCTGCAGTGCCATCTCGATCATGCTCAAGTCATCAGATCCTTACACATGTATATCATCTACTCATATATTAATATTCATATTTCTCATCTACAATAAACTAATCCTCAAAATAATTGTCAAGGTTTAACTCCTCGATCAACTTAAAAATAAATTGCATATACCTCCTCAAAGTCAGATACTCAACATCGGAATAAAATTTTAATCACTTCTAAAATCTTTGTAGCCTTGACCATGTTTATTGAATCAATATTTGAAATCCTCAAAATTTTTAATGACACAATCTCATCTCCTCAATAATTCTCAAAGTTTAAAATTCATTTCCACTCTTTTAATTTATAAATCCACAAATTTACATATAAGTGCTCACGGTCTTTAATACTCGAGGTGCACTCAATACCTCTATTGTCTACAACTGTGTACTAAGTTTGTACTGCCCGAATCACTTGCACTATTACCTCCAATGATCAAAGTTATCATCACTTGTATTTTCTTTCATGATTTTCAATTTATCTCAACTGGTATATCATCTAATTATCATCTAATTATCATCACACAGAGTGCTTACTGTCATTAACGTCATTCTCGACTAATCCTTGATGTAGAATCATTAGCACTCTTGGTATTATATCGCGAGCTTCATTATTGGATCATCTCCTCAAACTTATTAGAACTCATGATTAGTTGTACCTTTTACAACACTCATATTTCTTATTTTCATGGGCATGTATATGGTTCCTCATCTTGATGGTTGTATAGGTATTTTCCTTTAATCCTTTAAAGCCTATTAAACTAATCCGTGATACGCTTCACCACTTTCATTACTAATCCTGATATTTCTCTACTTATGACATCTCATTAAACCCTTTATGCATATAGATTCCTTTACTCTTTACACACCCGGTATCAATCATCAAATTGAACATCATGCTCCATTTATCTTTAACACAATTCCTTGATACTTAATTATTTACATAGATCACCCAATTACATAATTTATTGACTATCCGGGACGGTATATTGGCTTTGACACTAACTCTGAGAACTATCACTGATACCCTATACTCTCCTTCTACTTATAGTACTGTACTGACACTTATCCTAGAACTATTGTTACAAGGTATTATGCTATGGGTTAATTCTAGGTTAAGGCCTACTGCTCATATGTCCAACTAGGAAACACTTACAAACTCATAAGCAACACTCAGTCCATACTAATACTCAAGACACAGACAAAATCACAAGTCACTAATTATCATACTAACAAGGATCCTTAAAAAAATAAAGCTCAAAAGAACTGGGTTAAGGACTGAAGGTATCTTTACTGCTAGTAAAGAAAAGAAGCGATGGAACAAAGTCCTGGAATAACAGAAATAGATAAGTCTTGAGATGATACTTTAAGAACCAATTTAAGATACAACCTGATAATCATACACGTCTGTCTGAAATCATGACACTCGGAATCCTCGCCACGCCAATAAGCATAGATGCGATAAACGATAGGTTTCGTAACTAAGGTATGCAACTCTATAATCATGTCATCTAGAATCTTCGCCACGCCAACCGGTATGGCTGCGAGAGACTCTAAATCTCATAACTAAAGTATGTACATCCAAGTTAGGTTCCTACATTCTCGTCACGACAGCTAATATGGCTGCGATAAACTCTAGGTTCCATAACCAAAGTAGACGTTTTACCTTTCTCACTGTCCTCATCAATATGCTATCAGATGATACCATAAATTCTAGTCCGTAAAATTTATCTCAATATGAAATCAACTCAACAACGATACCAAGAATTTAAAGTTAACAACTGGTCAACAAGAATCAAACTCAATATCAACGAGTGAGGATGGACGAAAACAAGGGCGAAGGAATTAAATTGGAAATTATAATAAGATTCTCATGGGGTCATCCCAGGAAATCTTTCAATAAATTATGATTGAGTATCCCCTCTCATCCTAGTATCCTATATCCTATGTCCTATAGCAGGCACGCAGTAGTACAACGAAGACGTCGCACTACCACGACATCGCATAACTTGCGAAGTCTGACCTGCATGGGCCACCACTAAAAATGTGTCATGACCCGCACCCGGTTTAGGGGCACGAGTGCGTGGGTATGTCCAGCCTACGCCGCAGCATCGGCGGTAGAACGCTGTCTAGGTCATGTAACTATCTAATCAAACTCACGTGAATACCCAACTCCATAAGGAGACGTGGATATCATAAAATAATGTTAGAATACTCAATCACATAAACTAAATCACGATGAGATATCAAGGCAAGCAAGAAATACAAGACAAGTCTAACGGCAAAATAATCATACCTGCAATCATTAACTTCCAATCCTCAAGTGTCAGAAACCAGTCTACTAAGGTCACAGTCTGGAAAAATATTTTCCAGTCAGGAAGGAGCAAAGTACATCTCTAAATAGCAGTTCTATATAAATGACATAAACTATGTAGCAGTTCTAGATGTAAATATACCAGATGCATGTATAGGTACGAGAAATGTACAATGAAAGAAATACTGGAAATACTGTAAGTAAATGTAGGAAAAGAAATAATATGTCAATGAGCAAGAAACCTATGACTAAGTGTGTGAGTACTAGCTTTAACATGTGATCGGCTTGGGAACTTGATCAGGCTGGTTACAGGTGATTAGCTATGATTCATGGAAGGTCAGGCTAACCGTTGGTTAGCTATGATGCATGTAGAGGTCAGGCTAATCACACGTAACAGCTATGAGGCACGGAGATGGTCAGGCCGCACCCGACATGAGATGTGGGGTGAGCTATGATGCATGAAAAGTTGGGTATGATCACATATCTACACTAAAATACTCCCCAACCCCCGACTGGTATAGTAGATCCAATCATGGTACGCTATGGCACGGGATTCCCTAGGGAGGTAGCAAATCTCCCCGGGTCTCAGTGTCTGTACATGCACAAGATATCAAGAAAACAAGTCTTGTACAAGCTACACCATGAATAAGGAATAACATCTCATGACGAGATCCGTGTATACCAATCCGTGTAACCAATGTGTCAAGAACATGGATATTTATACTAGATACAGTGAACATAGGAGATATCATAAATTAGAAACTAATCAGAGAATGTACTCGCCTTGGGTCCTTAGCTGGTGAAACCAATGTCCTGTCCCAGAGTATCGTCTGGAGTAACCAACAGTCCTAAAAATATATCAAATACAACATTTGCATCAGATGCTATACTAAACACACAATCAAGTGCCTAACTCAGGGCTATGCCTGGCATGATACTGGTCAACTAGGGTCATCTAGTAGGGATACGTATATAATACATATTTACACTCAATGTATATACCAATAAAAATGTATATAATATATATAAGTGTCTATTAGTAATTGTACAAAATACGTATTTGTGTATATACACTAAATAGATGTATATAAATATATATATATACCAAAATACATATTTGTATATATATCAATCAAATATTTCTATATATATATATATTAACAAATCAAGGAACGTACATAAAGCCACACTTCTCAAGGTGATCCCAAATAAAGTAGCAGTTAGTTCCAGTGGGTCCGGAGCAGTCCAAATAGCTAGAAACTATATAAAGAAGTTCAAGATCGGAGTTCGGCACGAAAATCGAGATAAGGATACCAGGCTAATAAGAGAAATGGTCGTTTGTTGTAATTAAGGTAACACCCTAATTTAATGAAAATTATTTTGAAATTATTTTTGAACAGTAATTACCAATAAAAGTTTATTTATAAAATTTTAGAATTTATGTAAAAGCTATCATATATTTTTATCTATGGAAAAAATCGGTCACCAGTCCAATAATAATTTTGAACTAATTTTTATTATTGAAACTAATAATATAACCCAAAAATTATTATAGTTTTTCACATACTCAAAATCCTTATATATAATACATAACTAAACTAAATAAAAACTAAACAAATTAAATATTACTAATACTAATTAATAATTAACTACTAATTAATAATTAACTAACTTGATTAATTATATATCTAAACTAATTATAAATTAAACTAATTACACATTAATTAACTACTTACATATAACTAAACTATTTATTATTAAACTAAACTAATTACATATAACTTACACAAAATGCAGAACTGAAGAAAGGAAAGAGGAAAGAGGGAATCGGCTCACATGGGTTTTTTCTCCGGCGTCGGCGCGGGGAAGTCCGCCGGGGTCACGCGGCAAGGCGTCGGCGCGGTGCTCGGCTCGAGGCGGGATCTGGGAGCTCAGGGCGGCGGTCGGCGTTCGTCTCGGCGGTGGCGGAAACTCGAGAGCGGCGGGTGTTCTCGTCCCGAGGAGGCGGCGGTACTCGTATCGAGGCGGCGGGTGCTCGGTTCGACGTGGCGGCTGTCGAACTCGGCGGTGGTCGACGGATCCGAGGCGGCGGATCTGGCTGTCCGGTCGAAGGTCGGCGGTGAAGCTCGGCTCGGGAGGAGGAGATCCGCGGCCACCGGCTCGACGAGGTCTAAATCTAGGGTTAGGGTTTGAATTCTGTATGTGTCGGGGTCGTGTCCGGAGCTGGACACGGCGGTTGATGTACTGCACAGTGGGGTGGACGTGTCCGGGTGTTGGACACAGGGTTGGGTGTTTGCTGTGGTGGAGGTGGATGTGTCCGGGTGTGTCGGACACGAAAATTGGATTATAATGTTGTAAATCTGGACACAGGAAATGAATGGATACGGTAGGACACCCGGGGTCGGACCCGAGGCCAACACGGTTGACACGGTAAAGCTGGACACACGGACACAAAATGGTGGTGGCTTGTTGGCTTGTGGAAATTTGTGAGGGCTAGCTAGGGTTTCTTGGGAATGGTGAGAATGAGGGACTTAAATAGGGAAAGAGGGTGTGGGATAAAGGGTGAGGATTGGCCCAAATAATGAATGGCCCAGAATATATATATAAATGGGTTTTTCATGTGGGAAAAATGAGGGTGTGAATGGGAGACGGTAAACTGGTAAATTTAATAAAAAAATATAATTTAGGAAAAATGTTTTAAGAGGCTTCCAAGGCTAACTGATTTCCGATTAGCTACTAATTAAACTCACTTTCAAAACCCTAGAAAATATGTAATTTATTTATTTACTATTCCAAAATGGATATAAAAATTTATTATGAAAACAACTAGTCTTTCAATAATTTTATTAAACAAATAAGTTTATGATATCAAGCCAACAAATATTCGAAGCTAGAGTATTATGTATCATTATTATTTATTTATTTATTTTTTATAAGAAATCGACATTTAGGAAAAAGATTTTTTTTTTTTTTTTTACAAAAGATTTTAAATCACCTTCTAAAATCAAACATTGTTCAAAACCAAATACAAGAATTCAAGGAGAAAATAATTTATAAACTTGATATTTAAAATAAATTAAAAATCTAATTATTTCGGAAATTTGAAATCGGAGGTTACAAAACTGGGCATAGACCCATCCTCCAACAGAAGGAAAGCAGGGTAAATCTGCTTTCCTACAGACCACCGCCACTCAAGCCGGGACAGAGCTAGTCTGTCTGACTCTCGTCACCGGAGGTAATGGGAGAAGGCGCCACTCGCAAGCTGTATGGTCTAAAACGACCCTTCCTCTCTCCCGGAGAACCGCCATACAAAGTTGCTGATTATCCCGAGCAAGGGAGGCTATGATATCCTTCCATGATCCATCGTTGCAGATGAGACTTGCTCGAAGATGCCGTCTTTTTCGGCTCCTTACATGCTGGAAGAACATGGTCTTCTTCTTCCTCAGATCGACCCGACGGGCTCCGGCGATCATCCTTGTGTGGCAAAAGGAATACGGGAAGAACAGGTTAAACTCCTCGGCCTTTTATAGGCGAGAGAGGTCACACCAGTCCCCAATAAATTCGCCATAATGTCAGCATCGACCGTTTCAACGCTCCATTCAGAAATATTTCGAGTTACGAGGAGCGGTTCATGCTTCATTCAAAGCGTTCCAAATTTCGAAGAAATTTGAAAGCTTTGAAGGGGGTCTTATAGAAGCATGAAAAATACGCTGGATAGCTCTACGCAACATGGTGATACAGGGCAGCGTAAGCAGGGGTCCTCAAGGCCATCGAGAGTACAATGGAGCTTTTTTGCCGAACGCGGCACAAAATATGATGGGACCATCCGCGTAAATGCAGTATGACCAGGCTGCTTCAGCGTAGACGGGGTGCTTCATCGCCTCCATGGCATAAAACTCATCTGCTTTCATAGCAGCGTTAAAGCGTACGAGGAACGCTTCGTCTTCCCCGAAATGAACCTGTCAAGTCACGCAGTGAACCTGACATCTAACTCCTGACAAAAAGTGCTGCACGGCTACCCAAACGACGGCTGGAAAGATGGCTGACCACTCGGGATGTGTCCCACAGTATGATGGCGGATCTATGTATTTAATACAGAGGATTTGATTAAATATCATCGAACCGTCGTTTACTGACATTCCCTTAACGGAGACTGCTTTTACGCATACAAGGGGATACACTGCCTTGTTTTACACAGGCAAACGTGAACTATTTACGCTCCGCGGAAGACAAACAGACTGCCACGTCAAAAGCTGTTCTTCGTGCAGGGCTCGAGGCACGTCTCTGCACCGAATGCTCAGAACGGTGGCAGGCCTTCGGAACACGCCTCGGCAATTAATGATGATGACGGATCTCTGCATTTAATGCGAGAGATTTGATTATATCTCCAAGAGCCGTGATTTCGGCTAAAGACGTCCACATCACCGCGGCTTCTACGCCCATTCAGCTTCTATGCTCGTTCGGCTTCTATGCTCATTCAGCCTTCTGTGCTTATTCGGCTTCTATGCCATCAGGCTTCTACGCCTACTCGGCTTCTATGCCTATTTGGCTTCTACGCCATGGTGACAGACATTGGCTTCTACGCCAACCTCTTCTACACGGGGGATACCTGCCTACGTGGCTTCCACGCCATGATCTTCGTAGCGATTATACGCATTTTGTCCCTTAGTTGGACCCGCGTTACACGCTCATTCATAAGGTCATCTATACGCTCACTTTGGTTATTTTAACCATTGTGTAAAAGGGTGCTGTACTTTCCACTACTCGGTTTCCACACCGATTGAGTGATCACTGTCACCAAAACTCTATAAATAGAGACATCTATCAATAGAGGAACAGGTGGAGACTTTAAAAATCGAACAAGGTCAAAACTTCGAAAGAAGATCGAACAAGGTCGAACCTCCAAAGAGATCGAACCACGGGTCGAAACATTAGAGATTGAGGAGAGATCGAAGAGTCTTTGAGAGAGAGAGAGAAGCATCCAGAGCTCAGGCGAAGAGTAGCGATCGACGATATTGGCATCGTGCATCCATCCTCTTTTGCCAACTACGAAGCTGCTTTTCGTCTTCCACGGCACTTCTTCACCATCGTGTAGTCCAAGGGCTAAAGTGATCGACTGCAGATCAGACACCTATAGCAATCATCTACCCAGATTAAATAAATTGTACTCCTACATCCTCGTATAGGATCAAACTGTAAAAGTTTGTTTGTAAACCAAAGAAAGCGGGTTTCGTGCAAACCTCGTATTATATATATTTTGTTCTTTCGTTTAATACCACAAACAGTCGGTAGTACCAATAACCCTAAGTACTATATTTTCCACAGATACATACATCACCCCATAAAGGCATGTTATATATTAAAAAGGAAAATCCTGGAGCTGATCGATGCCAAGGCCATCACTCTGCGTAATAGCGAGAAGACGGTCACTGCTAACATGATCTCGCTCCAATTTGGCAATCTGCCCCCTCAGGAAATCCCGGATGGGGTAGTACCTATTCCACGGGCAATGATGAACATTGTTAATCTTCCTCCGGCCAGGGGTCAAAATCATGACCTGGTACCCCTAACTACCAAGCGTGGTGAGATCATGTGGGTTTACCCTGATCTGGTGTCAGAAATTGAGGAAGAGACTCAAGCTGGTAAAGCTAAGTTTAAAAATAACTCAAGATGCAAATATGGTTGCAATATCCTCGACATCAGAAGAAGAGGCTTTGGCAACCGGAACCCGGCCGGGCAAAACCTACCTCAAGGACTATGGAGGAAACCAGGGGGAATCAACGGCAAATACTTCAGCTGCCAAACCTCTAGAGCCTGAACCTGTTATACCAGAGGCAGGTCCTTCTAAGCCAACTTTGGTAGACAAGGGCAAGCAAAAAGAAGTTCGTTTTGATAAACCTTTGAAGAATATTCAAAACAAAGGTTTAGAAAAGCCATATAACTTCGACATCTTGGCCCAGTTGGCTAATACACCAGCCAGATTGTCCATTTTCTAGCTCCTAAGGCTATCAAAAGACACTCGTCAAGCCTTGAGTGAAGCATTAATGCAGGCGGATGTATGCTTGACTCAGCTCAAGTCCCCTGATAAAGAGCCTGTGGCATGTCCTCAATGCCATAGTGTGATGGAAGTGGTCCCTAATATCACTTTCACTCAAGAGGACATGTTGTTGAAACATAACAAGCATGACAGGCCTCTTTATTATACTGGGTACGTCGGCTCCATGGAGGTAGATCAGATTCATATAGATCCGGGATCGTCTATAATCATTATCCCTCACAGTCTATTAAGACCGTTGAGAATCCCTACAAGTGAACTGGCTTACACTACCACCACAATCATGGGCTTTAATGCCAGGAGGAGCAAACCGTTGGGGAAGATTCGTCTGAGGATCCAGATTGGTGACCTTAGATCAGTGGCTACATGCTACGTCATTTATTTAGATGTGTCTTATAATATTCTGTTGGGCAGACCTTGGATCCACGATCATAATATTGTTCCTTCCACTCTACATCAATGCTTCAAATATGTAGACGCCCAAGGGACAGTGAAAACAGAGTTTACGGATCTCAATCCTTTCAAAGGAGTTGAATCCTACTATTTTGAGGCCATGTTGTACACCCAAGACTACATGAAGGAGGTGTCAAGCAAGACGGAAGAGGAATCCTACCGGGAGCTAGCAGAATCATCTACTGAGCAACCTTTATCAATCCAGGTGAAAGGGCGGACTACCCGTCCGAAAGTCATGGAACCCATGGGTTTCCACTTGAGCAGAACCAAATCGGAAGGAGGAAGTGATCCTCTAGTGATCATTCTGAACCAGAAACCCCAACCTTTGGTCATCAACCTCAGGCGCAACAAGCAACTGACTGATGTAAATACAACCGGGAATGTGGTTTCTGACGATAATAAAGATTCTCTTTTCCAGTATGCTGACGCTCAATTTTGAGCGCATGTCCTTTATGGACGGATTCTCAGGATGTAATCAAATTAAGATGAATACTGAAGATGAGAAGCATACGGCCTTCTGGACACCATTGGGGGTATATTGCTATACGGTTATGCCTTTCGGATTGAAGAACGTCGGGGCTACATATCAGCGGGCTAAGAGTAACATATTCTATGAGCACTTACACAAAATAGTGGAATGTTATGTAGACGATATTGCTGTCAAAAGCTGCCTCAAGGATAATCACATCCAAGACTTGAAGACAGTATTCGATTTGATGCGCCAACATCAACTCAAAATAAATCTTACAAAATCTTTTCTTGGTGTATCCAGTGGCAAATTCCTGGGATTTGTTATTACCGCTAAAGGCATTCAAGTGGACCCTGATAAAGTAAAGGCTATCCTAGAAATACGATCGCCCCATAATCTGAGGGAGCTCAGGGGATTTCAAGGTCGTCTGGCCTATATCAGGAGATCCATATCCAACCTCTCTGGAAGATGTCAACCTTTTTCTCGCCTGATGAAGAAAGGTGTGTCATTCGTATAGGACAAAGCCTGTCAGCAAGCGTTTAATAATATCAAATGCTATCTCACTAATCCTCCAGTTCTGGTGCCTCCCGTCATAGGAAGACCATTTTTGCTGTATGTTCGAGCAATGGATCATTCTTTAGGGGCTCTCCTCGCACAGAAGAATAATGAGGGCCATGAACATGCTATCTACTATCTAAGCAGGATGATGGTCGGAGCTGAATACCGGTACAATCCAGTAGAAAAAGAATGCTTGGCCCTAATGTTCGCCATTCAGAAGACGCGATATTACGTCACAGGTCAAACTATTCATATCATCTCCAGAATCAATCCTCTACGGGTATTAATGAATAAGCCAAGTGTGCTTAAGTCTTGACTCGTGACTTGGGTGATGTTATTAACACCGTATGATATGGTGTACGTCCCTCAGAAGTCCATCAAAGGTCAAGCCCTGGCTGATTTCTTAGCTGCTCATCCAATTCTGGAAACCTCTAAACTATACGAGGACATTCCAGACGAAGTTGCAGAATGTAATTCTGTAATGGAAGATGATACATGGCAGCTATTCTTCGATGGTGCATCCAGGACTGGTCCCAGGGGAACATAGTTTCAAGAGTAGGAATTGTCCTGGTGACTCCTAATAAACTCGTCATCTATCGAGCATATTCACTTAGCGAACACTGCTCTAATAATGTGGCAGAGTATAACGCCCTACTAATCGGGCTTCAAGTCGCTAAAAATTGGATGTTGAATACCTGGAAGCTTTTGGTGATTCTCAACTGATCGTCAATCAGGTCAGAGGAATATATGAAGTCCGTAATTTAGACCTCATTCCTTATCACCAAGCAGCAACCGAGATATCCATGTCTTTTAAAGGATTCTTCCTAGAGCACAAGCCTCGATCTCAAAATTTGAAAGCTGATGCTCTGGCCAGCCTAGCTGCAGATCTAGCTATTCCTATAAGAAGGCAAAATTCGGTGATCCTTCTTAATAGAGATTTATTCTGTGTGAAAAATAATTTTCACATAGAACGCAGCTACACTATAAACACAGCTCCTCCTAAGAGTGACTGGAGAAGTCCCTTTATAGACTTCGTATTATACGAAATCTTACCAGAGGATCCTAAAAAAGCAGTATCCATCAAAAGACGATCACTACGCTTCTATTTTGATGCATCTTCACAAAGTCTATATCGTCGAACATACGATGGACTCTTGTTACGATGTCTCTCTGACGATGATGCAAAATGGGTTATCCGAGAAGCTCATGACGGTGTATGTGGAGCACATCAACCCGGTCCTAAGTTACAAGATCGTATCAGGAGGATGGGCTACTACTGGCCTACCATGATCGCAGATGCCGTGAAATATGCAAGACAATGCAAAGCCTGTCAGGTTCATGCAGATTTTATACATCAGCCTTCTGAGTATTTACATCCTACTATGGCATCATGGCCCTTTAAAGCATGGGATATGGATATCATTGGTCCTATTCACCCGTCATCTTCTAGAGGACATCGGTTCATATTGGCTATCACGGATTAGTTCTCAAACGACGCTTACAGATTAGCCAAGCCTAATAGAGATTTAATAATGGCTCCTATCAACGGCAAATTCCTGAAGAAGTACTATGCTTGATCTCCTTCGCTCAAAGGAGTATGGTGAAGATTTCATTCTGATAACATTTCATACAAAGATTGGTTGGATCATATTCTATCATGTTATTATGACCTCTGAATAGATATGTTTGACTAATTTGAAACTTCAAAACCTATCACGTCCATATTACCTCTGATAGTATTTTGTATACAAATTTAGTTGGAGCATATTCTATCATGTCCATATAACCTCTGAATAGATATATCCAACTGAAACTCACCGAAAGTATATCACGTCCATATTACCTGATATCACTTTCATCTTAGCCTATCATTTATATTCAAAAGTGATAGGTCCACAAAATTAGAAGAAATATCTTCATTATCTCTGGAATAAGCAAAATTACAAGAGAAGCAAAAAGGTACATTATTGGGGAGGAGCAGTTAAATCCCTAATCTGTCGCGCCAAAGCAGCCATCCTCTCATTCTTAGAGTTCAGAATATGGTTGCGAGCCCGTTCCAGCCTTGCATCATCATTGTTCAAGCGAGATAGTTTGGACCGAGCATAAACAAAACCAGCATGAATGGCACCCGCACGCGTCAAGTTCTGCTGAGCTATCTCCACTTGGCCCTTAAATATATCACGAGCTGCCAATGTCTTGAGAAGCCTCTCCTTTGCCTGAGCGAGTTCAGCTTCTAAATATCGAACCCTCGCTTCATCTCCTTCATATTCGGCCTGGCATTTAGCTAACTGAGGAATAAAATCCACCAAGATAGACCGCTCTTTATCCATCTTTTGCTGCTGTTCCTGGATGAATTTGTTCAGAGTTTCTATTTGCTCAACAAGTTCTGCAGTTAAGGAGTCATACTTAGCTTGAACCAGATCGTCGATGCTGCCCCATGATAGTTGCAAATGTAGTGCCCTGTTCCTCCTATTCGAGGAGCGCGGCTAAGAAACACAAGACGGTATCATTCGATCGGGATAGATTGAATTAAGAACTCGTCCTCGTTATGGATTTGTTTCTTCGAAATCGATTCCCATATTCAGTGGACCGTGCCCCCAGGATCGACTTAGCTGCC
Source organism: Iris macrosiphon (assembly GCA_036927795.1). Taxonomy (NCBI): domain Eukaryota; kingdom Viridiplantae; phylum Streptophyta; class Magnoliopsida; order Asparagales; family Iridaceae; genus Iris; species Iris macrosiphon. Next base: position 95,539,031 of record JAYESA010000006.1, read on the forward strand.
GGGTCAGGAGGGACCTCTCCGCTGCTATCTTTTATTGTCTCGGTTTTCGATGTCGCTTGTTGCTTTCGTGCTTTGAGTTGGTTTTGGTATTTGCTTGTTTTCCTCGAACGGTTTCGATGGTTTTCATTATTTTCGTTCATTGAACTGTACTTTAATTTCGAGATTGGAAAGAGTGGAAGAAGTATTGATCGAGCTGTTCGTGATACAGGTGAACGAGCAGTAGGCGGCTTGCGAGCGGAGTCGTGAAGCGCCTCTTTCCTTCTCCTTTCCTTCCAACCAAGTGAGTGGCTACCATCCAGATTAGCTAGACCTGCTTCCAAGCTTCACACCCTAAAATCGTGCACTCTTCTTTGCCCCGATCAAACGATACCAAGTAATAATAAAACATACCAAGATAAAAAGGGAATAGAATTGGTTTGTATTGCTTATTATTCAACTTAGGAACGATTACTTACACTACATGCTTATTCGTTTGGAATGTTCATCATATGTTTCAATTTTAGTTAGAACACATGTTCCTTCTATAAATTGTGCTATGCATATGGAACACACTTTAATTCGGCATAGATTGATCAGTAAGACTATGCAAAATATTTATCCTATGGAGCTTGCCCATATTGGTTTAAAATTCGTGTGAAATAATTCGAACTAAATATGCTTGATCACGGACAACTTGTGCACAAGGTATTTTGGCTTCCGCGGACGGCCGCCAGGGCACTGGGGCCGATCCGATCCGGGCGGAAGAGTTCGTATAGTCGTTTGTCATGGACGAGATGCTATGTAGCGGGGCTCGCCACCTGCGTTGCATATCATTCTTGTCCCGAGACTATAAACCGTCCCTTTGTGGCATCATGCCAGTGATCCCTGTGTATATTTAAACTTGTTGCATACTAACTTGTGTCTTCGTGGCAGGGAAGACATTGTATGTATTGTATAGTCATTCAGACGGACAGGTAAAATCCACCGAACGGTGGCACGTTCATTTCAGTAAATTCTATATGCTGCTTACTTGTAAATGAACTAAGGAAAGATAGAAATCCATAAAATATGCATGCTTCATTAAAACAACGTGTTGATTGGTATAGTTCGGTTAGCTCACCTTCACCAGTATGTTTTGACATGCTGACCCTCGTTGAAACAGGTTCTCCGCACTAAGGTGAACCGAGCGAGGAGCCGAAGTCGTCTTCCCGATCCAGTCCAGCTGTTGGCGCATCCTGACCGTGCCACATTTTCAAGTACTTGAAGAAGAAGCTTGCATCTTTCCATACACAATGCAGCTTCGTGGCAAAGCCGTCCTCCTGCCTGGAGGTCTTTATCATTTTGAGTTTATAAAGGGATGTAATGTACAGGATTGCTATCTTATTTTGAGTCATCTCTTTTGTAAGCCGTTCGGCATATTAGCTGACTCGTTCAAGAGTTTGTAATAGATGTTCATTATCAATAAAAAGAACTTTTCTATGTTTCAAATATGTGTTTCAATTTATCCGCGTACTATGAATATGTGCTCGTTATGCAAAATACTTTAGCCTTGTGCGGGCGCAACCCCAGGCCCGTACGGTATCACGATTCGGGAGACGCCCCAACGATTCTACGAAATTGGATCGTGACATAGTGGTATCAGAGCACAGATTCAAGTTCCTTAGACTCGCACTGGAAAAGTTTCTTTAACGATCAGATTCTCGTGCGAACTCTTGAACTCGCTAGGCCAAAATGAGATACGTTCATGCAATAAGTCTATAATACATTATGATCCTAATAAAATTTACCTTCTTTTGAAGGAATGGTACCAGCGCAATATACAGCGCAAGTACCGAACGAAACACAAAAAAGTAGTTCAGGCACTTCGGGAAGCTCTCGGAGCCAGCGTGGCATATCTCAAGTCGATCCGCTAGAGCGGGTGATGCAAATGTTAGAATCGCAACGACAAAGAGATGATGCTCGCCAAGCCAAGTTCGAAAGAAATTTAGAGACCCGATTCTCAGTCCAACAGAAATAGGTAGATATCCTACAACAAATCGTTCAGACTTTGGCTGCCAACCATTCTGCCGCAACAACAACGACTCCGGTGGAACAGCCCGTGCTTGAAGTAGAGACTCCTCAAATTCCAAGGCCGAGGGACGAGACTGCTTTCAACTTGGGCCACTTTAAGAAAGTCTGCAACACCCCATTCAACAGGACTGAGGACCCAGTGGTAGCTCTAGATTGCCTAGCCGAGCTTGAAGATCACTTCGCTCTGTTAGAGGTCCCCGAAGAGAAGCGCGTCGCCTGCGCCCAACTTTAGCTTCGCCTCAACGCCCAAGATTGGTGGAACGTGCATCGAGGATCTCTTCAATTTGATCACGGAGAGGAGGCGATCTCGTGGACGACTTTTTATGCCGTGTTTGAAGAGGAGTTTATACGCCCTCCAGTACAACGTCAGATGGAAAACGAGTTTGTGCAGCTGCGGCAGGGCAGTATGACGGTGAAGCAGTTCTCCGCCAAATTCAATCGACTCTCCAAATTCGCTAGGGCCTATTTACCTGATGCAGTGAGTCGAGCTAGAAGGTTTGAAGGTAGTCTGCGCCCTGCCATCCATGCGCACGTGGTCAATAATCAGTACGGGACAATGCGTGAAGTCATGAATCATGCCTTATCTCTTGAACCACAGTATCCTCACATTTCTACCGGCGCTGTGCATACCTACAATCACAAACGCCAAGGAAACGAGAGAGGAAACAATGCTGCAAAGCGAAAAAACAACGGTGGTTGGAATAAGACAAATACAGGAGTGCGTTGTGAGCACTGCCACAGGCCGGGGCACACCATCATTAATTGTTACTTGAAGAATGGGTCTTATTACAACTGTGGCAGAAACGGACACTTAATTCGAAACTGTCCGCTCCCAGATCGCCGCCAGCAACAAAATAATCCCTAACGGTTGATTCTATTCCTAAGTTTTGGGACGAAACTTCCAATTGGTTGGGTAGGATGTAGCGCCCCGTTCCTCCTATTCGAGGAACGCGGCTAAGAAACACAAGACGGTATCGTTCGATCGGGATAGATTGAATTAAGAACTCGTCCTCGTTATGGATTTGTTTCTTCAGAATCGATTCCCATATTCAGTGGACCGCGCCCCTGGGATCGACTTAGCGGCAGAGTCAGGAGGGACCTCTCCGCTGCTATCTTTTATTGCCTCGGTTTTCGATGTCGCTTGTTGGTTTCGTGCTTTGAGTTGGTTTTGGGATTTGCTTGTTTTCCTCGAACGGTTTTGATGGTTTTCATTGTTTTCGTTCATTGAACTGCACTTCAATTTCGAGATTGGAAAGAGTGGAAGAAGTATTGATCGAGCTGTTCGTGATGCAGGTGAACGAGCAGTAGACGGCTTGTGAGCGGAGTCGGGAAGCGCCTTTTTTCTTCTCCTTTCCTTTCAACCAAGTGAGTGGATACCATCCTGATTAGCTAGCCCTGCTTTCAAGCTTCACACCCTAAAATCGTGCACTCTTCTTTGCCCCGATCAAACGATACCAAGTAATAATAAAATATACCAAGATAAAAGGGGAATAGACTTGGTTTGTATTGCTTATCATTCAACTTGGGAATGATTACTTACACTGCACGCTTATTCGTTTAGAATATTCATCATATATTTCAATTTTAGTTAGAACACATGTTCCTTCTATAAATTGTGCTATGCATATGGAACACACTTTAATTCGGCATAGATTGATCAGTAAGACTATGCAAAACATTTGTGCTATGGAGCTTGCCCATATTCGTTTAAAATTCATGTGAAATAATTCGAACTAAATGTGCTTGATCACGGACAACTTGTGCACAAGGTATTTTGGCTTCCGCGGACGGCCGCCAGGGCACTGGGGCCGATCCGATCCGGGCGGAAGAGTTTGTATAGTCGTTTGTCATGGACGGGATGCTATGTAGTGGGGCTCGCCACCTGTGTTGCATATCATTCTTGTCCCGAGACTATAAACCGTCCCTTTGTGGCATCATGCCAGTGATCCCTGTGTATATTTAAACCTGTTGCATACTAACTTGTGTCTTCGTGGCAGGAAAGGCATGGTAAGTATTGTGCAGGTCATTCAGACGGACAGGTAAAATCTACCGAATGGTGGCACGTTCATTTCAGTAAATTCTATATGCTGCTTACTTGTAAATGAACTAAGGCAAGATAGAAACCCACAAAATATGCATGCTTCATTAAAACAACGTTTTGATTGGTATAGTTCGGTTAGCTCGCCTTCACCAGTATGTTTCAACATGCTGACCCTCGTTGAAACAGGTTCTCCGTACTAAGGCGAACCGAGCGAGAAGCCGAAGTCGTCTTCCCTATCCAGTCCAGTTGTTGGCGCATCCTGACCGCGCCGCATTTTAAAGTACTTGAAGAAGAAGCTTGCAACTTTCCATACACAATGCAGCTTCGTGGCAAAGTCATCCTCCAGCCTGGAGGTCTTTATCATTTTGAGTTTATAAAGGGATGTAATGTACAGGACTGCTATCTCATTTTGAGTTATCTCTTTTGTAAGCCATTCGGCATATTAGCTGACTCGTTCAAGAGTTTGTAATAGATGTTCATTATCAATAAAGAGAACTTTTTCATGTTTCAAATCTGTGTTTTAATTTATCTGCGTACTCTGAATATGTGCTCGTTATGCAAAATACTTTAGCCTTGTGCGGGCGCAACCCCAGGCCCGCACGGTATCACGATTTGGGGGACGCCCCAACAATTCTACGGAATCGGGTCATGACAGCAAATACTCATTAATGGGTTGCTATAGACCATTAACTATTTGCTCTAGCGCATCAGCTCTTTCAGCATCACTAAAATTTCTAATCTGCACTATAGGGAGATTGGAGGACATCTTCAGAGCATCAAAACTTAAGTTCTTCTCCAGCACCAACAATATCAACTCTTTCAAAGTTAGATAGAATATGCTAGTTTATTGATCCACTAGCATAGCAAAGCTCGAATGGACGCAGGGAGTGGCCACAATATCAGTAAATCTTCCTCCACGAATGACTACAGAGGATGTTGCCATAGTCGTTGCTCCAATAGCGGGCACGACAAAAGAAGAGACACCAACAACAGTTGAAGTTGCTGGTATACTCGACGAAGGAGGCATGGACGAGATGGTGGATTCATCCTCCCCTGATGTTATCTGAACTTCCACTGGCGGGATGACACCCGAGAATGTTGCGGATGAGAGATCGGCAGTTTTAAAGCACTCTTCTTAGACGTCGATCACCACCGTTTTATTAAATGGATCCGCAACAAAATCAGAAGTTGCATCAACTCCGCCCTCCCGAAGATGTCTTTACCTGAAAAGAAGACAATAGGAAGTTAATATCAATTTGATGTTAATTTTCATGAAAAAAATATGAAGACAACATTTACCCATGGCCAATGGCAGGTATGTTGTGTTTGCAGCCTGTATAGCTAAATCATCTATTAATGATGCTAGACAAGCTGTCATACCTGGAGAAGAAGGTGCACCAACTCACATTGGAGGGTAATCATCCCAGTCTTCACCCATATCCACTCGAGGTTCATCGGGTGGAATCTCGCTGGAAATACTTACAGACGAAGGAGGGATTACTCCTGTTATTGGTCTGGATAAAGGTATATTGATTCTAAATATGCTCGGCCTTGAAGCGACCTCGAAGCACTACCAGTAGCGGTAGTAGCGGCAGCGATCACGAGAAAAGAATATCCAGCACTGGCAGCTGGAACTGTGGAAGTTCCCTCTCTAAAAGGCGAAGGACCTCGGATCAAAGAATTATCCCCAATTGGGAAAATAACAGGCTCACTCCTAGAAGCCCCCTTGGTGGAAGTCCTTTTAGGATCTCTGGCCGTCTTCTTCTTGCGGGGGGAAAGCTCTTTTGGAGTGGAAGCCTTCCGTTTATTGGAGATAACGAGAGGCTCTGCTGGCGGAGCTATTACGCCTCTCGGTATTATCAACAAGAACTCATCTGCACCCGTAGGGTCTTCACCTTCATCAGATGAGACAGACGGTATCTCCTCCCTTCTAGTGGACCTATGGGTGGGCATCCTGAAACTTCCATGCACATAAAAATCACGATGAAAGGTGTTGATGGACGCATAAAACTGCACGTAAGAATGAAGAATACGCAACTCCATAGAGAGAGAAGTCGCGGGCACAACAAATATTGCACCTGTACAACCCGTAATGAAGTACCGCCATCCTCTGGCTCCATTAATAAGTCCACCTTTGTACTTGAAGCTGGTTATGGGATTCCCCACATGCAACTGGTCGTACCCAAATTGTCTGGTGAACCGGCTGGGCAGGTAAGGCTCCAAGTAGCAGTGATCCTCACTTCTGTACAGTAGGTGGGAAGGTCTAATGCAGACCAACCAATAAAAGGCTTCAGGAGAAAGAATAGTTCTCCTTTGACCTGCATCTTTAAGTTTCGTCCCCTGTTGATTGATATGTACAGGGGGGATGATACTGAAGAGCTTCCAGCCATGGGCAAAATTTAATGCTCGCCGGCAATCAATGACGCTCGTCACATTCCAAAAGGAATTCTTGTAATTCAACAAGAAGTTATTTTCTGAACCGCTGGCAGGACCATGAGACATCACCTTGGTGTTGTGAAGGATTAACCATCCCATCAGATATATGAATGGTAATTCCACTCGGAGAAATCCTTCACGCTGCGTATCATCAGCTAGCAGCCCATCAGTAATGGCCCTCAGGCCAGCCTGTATTCTACAGACCATGGCAGGAAGCAAGCCCAATCTTGCTCCAAACACCAACCGTACTGCGGGCCATAAGGTGTTGCGATAAATGCGATCCGCGGACGCGATGCCAGGTACTACCCATCGGCGTAGCCAGACAGAGAGGAAGCCAGCCAGTTGAGCCTCCCTTGACAGAGGCTTGCGACAATACCTCATATAACTGAAGGCTTTAGTGCCTGCAGGATAACCCCCTGTCTCCTCATCGAGAATATAATCTGAAGCCCCTGCATCTTCGATGAGATCATCGACCGTGGCAGCACTAAGCATGCTCAGGATGTTCAAAGGCTTATCTCGGCTATCTACAACCTTGTCCGGCTTAGCGTTTCTGGCCTGGTGGAAGAAGAGGTAGGATACCCATTTATTGATATGAGCCAAATCAGAGGGCTCTTTGTAGAAAGTGGTGCAGGCAAGGTAGTGGCTCATCAGCTCCTGGTACACTGCCACCACCCGAGGGTTTGTATCCCTCAGCTCCCTGTTTGTGGGAACGTACTCCTCATAAGGAGTATCTCCCATTGGCAATTTGGAAATCTCCGCCATCTCATGTAGGGCTAAGCCTAACTCACCTAGCGGAGTGGCAAAAGTCCCAGTGAGCGAGTTGTATCGCTCCATCAAGGCTAAGAACAAGTTAGGATTGACAGGCAGCCCAACACTTGTGGCGCTCACAGCCTCGAATAAGCCAATACTTTCCAGCTCCGTCTGGAAGAGCTTCAGGGCCCAAGCAGTTAAACTGGCCAATCGAAGATTCCCGGGGCTAAGCCATCCACTGGTCCGAGGGTTGACCTTTGGGTACACTCCTTCCTGCCCCATAAATTCATTACAGAAAGTCGATATTTGAACCTGTTGGATTAGTGAAGTGTCCTCACTCGGGACGCTACCCGGCAGTAATCCCCTAAAAGGCATAATAGAGCCTAAAGGTCTGCTCATAAAGGCTCCTTGGTTCAATCCTTTGTTGTACAAGATCTTCCCTGGCCGGCCATGAAGATCGGGAGTCAAGGTCCACATCATCTTCCTAGGATGTGTGGCATGGAAGAACGCAGAGATAGGGTAGTCTCTGGGCATCCTGGGCAGATACATGACCATGCCCTCAGCAGTAAATACCTAATCCTCCTTCTTGGGTTTAGTCTGGGACTGTTTGTCGATAACATCCCCGAATAAGAAACCTGGTTTCTTATACTCCATCCCATCTATATATGTCAGGGGCTCCCTACTGATCATACTCAGCAGCATGCGTTCTCCTTGGGACGAGATTAGGGTTCACCGTTCTTCAGGATAATTGGCTCCAGAGATGGGGAATGTCACATGGGACAAGTCCTCCAGATAGTTTGAGTTTAACATCCCGGCAGCAGAGCCCATAACTTCAGCCAAAGAAAAAATCTGCAAGTCTACTACAAAATGCAAGAAAATAAGTCAGTTTTTACGCTAGACATTCTATTATTGCAGGCTACGCCAAAGACTAACAGTCTGAGCTTTTACACCGGACTGCAAAAACTTGAGTTTTACGCTGGAATCCATTTTCAGTACGTAAAACTCAAGGTTGGCATTATACGCCAAAATTTAACAGTATGAGCTTTTTATGCCAGACTGCCAAAATTTGAGTTTTTACGCCGGAATTTACATCCATGCGCATAAAACTCAAAGTTGGTAGTATACGCCAAATTTTGACAGTCTGAGTTTTTACGCTAGACTATAAAAATTTGGAGCTTTTACGCTGACACATTAGAAATATGGGCATAATAATAAAACATCTCTGTGCATCATCTTCCTCGAAGAGGTTCTTAGCACAGTAGATGACCTTGCGCATACATGTACAACATGTGTGAAGGGTTTTTCCTCTCGAAGTCTTTACCTGTAATGTCCGGAGCACAGCTCGACGGTGGAGCAATGCGTTCAGATCGAGATTCGCTCAGCCTAGTGGGAGTTGCTCGTGCTTGAGCAGTGGAGTGAGATGAGGAAGCGGCCTTCTTTTCCTTAGTAGTGGAAGCTTGTTTGGGTGCCATGGCGAATCCGAGTTCTCAGGAAAGAGACGAAGAAGAAAGGTTTTTGGAAAGCAAGGGTTTTTGCGAAGGCAGATAAAAAGTTTCTCTCTCAAGACCTTGGGCTATTTATAGAGTTCGGATAACTCTTCGAATCCCTAACCAAATCCGATATTTAATAGTCGGTTATGATTTGGGACTACGTCAGTCTATTATTTGAAAAAAAAAGACGGACAGTCATGCTGCGTAACGGATCCAGATTTTACGCTCAGAAGCTTTTACGCTCAGAGGCTATAAATATATGGTTTTACGCTCAGAAACTTTTACGCTCTGAGGCTACAAATCTATGATTTTACGCTCAGAAGCTTTTACGTTCAGAGGCTATAAATCTATGGTTTTACGCTCAGAAGCTTTTACGCTCGGAGGCTACAAATCTATGGTTTTACGCTAAGGAGTTTTTACGCTCAGAGGCCATAAATCTACGGTCTTACGCACAAAAGCTAGAGATATATGATTTTACGTTCAGAAGCTAATAGATGCTATGGTCTATGACTTTTTCGAGAAGGCCAATCACCAGGGTTTACACAGAATCTGCTCCTCTTTGACTACAAAATATTCCAAGTGCCTTAAACACACAGGGGTCAGCATTGAATATGACTCTTCTTCCTGGGCCATTAGAAGTTCATTTGAAGTCTAGTCAGAATCTTTTACATCTAAGTTCAAGTATGGCCTGGTTGGCAGACATTTCTCGCCCTATTTCGAGGGATTTTTGGGGAAACCATTCTTGAAAATGATGTTATGAACATAAATTCTTCGTATCAGAGAAGTGACAGTTCAGAATTTTTATGCGACTCCTCGTCCAAAAATAGCATGACAGTTGGGTCCTCAAGACAACTTAATGCTAAGGAGCTTTTTTTGCATCTTCCGTTACGTGTAAGAGATGAGACGTGACCAGATAAACGTTTATCGGAGTCAGCATAAAATCATTCAGACATGTTGAAGCTACACATTATCAGACTTCCTCACAGCAAATATGGCAAATCAGCTTGCGTAAAAGAAGACAAGTTTATTGATCATGATTACATATGATGGAAATCCAGTTTACAAAGGATTTTTCATTTTCATGATTACATATGATGGAAATCCTTTCTCTACAAAGGATTTCTTATTTTTATTTAAGATCGCACCGAGAATCTGTTGTGCCAGGTTCTCATATTGGCGGAGATCTTTGTCTTCTTCTACGGCACTTCATCGGTTTCTGCGGCCGATGAACAAGAAAATGATTAATGGCGAGAGAATACAGAACTGGGCATGCATTATTCAAGCCCACTCTCCATACACCAAGGCAGCTACGTCCTAGAATTGTGTTAGGGATTCAGACCCAACACAATACTGGAAGACAGGACCAAACTGCCTACCTTCGCCCAGCACCATATTGGAAGAAAATACAGCTAACAAGCTGTATGGTCTAATGTGACCCTTTCTCTCTCCTGGACGAATCGTCATATAAAATTACTGATTATCCCGAGCAAAGGAAGCTATGATATCCTTCCATGATCCATCGTTGCAGAGAATATTTGCTCGAAGACGCTTCTTTTTACAGCTCCTTACATGCTGGAGGAGCATGATCTTCTTCTTCCTCAGGTCAGCCCAATGGATCTCGACAACCATCTCTTTTGGTGAAGGAAGTGTAGAAAGACAGGCTCACTCACTTCCCTTTATATAGGCAAAAGAGAACACATCAAATCCCAACAACTTCATAAAATCCGCCGAGAAATCAGCCTCGCAGAACGAGTCAAATTTGACCGTTTCATGCTTCATTCAAAGTATTTCAAATTATGAGGAATTTGAAAACGTTGAAGGGGGTCTTGTAGAAGCATAAAAATTACGTTGGGAATTATACGCATAAAACCCCTAACATACATGAAGCACGCGTAAAACAGAAGCTTCAGAACTATACGCGTAAAACAAGACTTCAGTGCTACCCGCGTAAAGCAGTGCTCTAAGCCTGTTTCGGCGTAAAAGGATTCTACATTGCCCCTCCGGCGTAAACTATGTCTGCTTTTAATGCAGCGTAAAGTTGTACAAGGAACTCTTTGTATTCCTCGAATGAACCTGTCAGACAGAACAGTGAACCTGACTCCTGACAAAGAGTACTGCACGACGATTAAGAGGATGACTGTAATAATGATTCTGCACAAAGCCCCAGACTGTCGTCTAGTGACATAACCCTTGATATAAGACGTCGTTTACGCATTCAAGGAATACGATGCCTATTCTACACAGGCAGAGATAAACTTTACGCTCAGGATGAGACAAAACCAACCGCCACGTCAAAAACTATTCTTCATACAGAACTCGAGGCACGTCTCTGCAGTTAATGCGCGAGATGGGGGCAGATCTCTGCATTTAATGTATGAGATTTGGTTCTACTTTTAATGACTGGGAGAGCTAAAATTAGGGCTAATATGCTCACGTCACTATCCCTGCATATTACGCCAATCAGGCTATTTTTAACTATAGGAGCACGCCGTATGCTATCTCCTTGAAATATGCCAACCAGGCTATTTTTAACTATAGGAGCACGCCGTATGCTATCTCCTCGAAATATGCCAACTCAGGCTATATTTGCAAAATACGCGATAAGGCTATTTGGCCCAGAATACGCTCAAGACCTCGGTCAGCAAGGATAATTGGCTAGTTTGCGCTGATTACCTATTACCTATGCAGCATCAAGCTTTACACAGAATTTGGCTTTTACGCCAATAAGACAGCTATTTGGCTTTTACGCTAATGAGACAGCTACTTGGCTTTTACGCCAACAAGACAGCTACTTGGCTTTTACGCCAACAGGACAGCTATTTGGCTTTTATGCCAACAAGATAACTATTTGGCTTTTACGCCAATGAGATAGTTATTCGGCTTTTTTGCCAGCTATCTTTACGCGAGGGGCAGTTACCTATGTGGCTTGCATGCCATGATCTTCGAGAAGCAGTTAAACGCATCACCTCATAATGGGACACGCGTCACACGCGGATTCAGGAGATCATTCAGACGTGGATAGCAGTTGTTATAACCGCCGCGTAAAAGGTGCAACTCTCTCCACTAATCGGCTTTTACACCGACTAATCAGTTACTGTGGCCGATCTCTATAAATAGAGATTTTTAGTCACAGGATAGGGGGATCAAGATCAGAGATCAAAAGATTATAGAGAGAGTACATATAGAGAGAGTTGATTGATAACTTTGGCAACGAGAGTTCAATCCCTCCTGCAATCTTTGAAGCTTCTTCTTCTACTATAGCACTTCTTCGTCATCGTGTGGCCAAGGGACAAAGTGATCGACCGCAGATCAGACTCCTATAGTAATATTTTTCCAGAATCATTTTTGTTGTACTTAACATCCTCGTATAGGATTAATTGTACTTCTTTTTCTTGTTTGTAAACAAAGAAAGGGTTTCGTATAAACCTAGTTTCATTTCTTCTGTTTATCATCAAACAAGGTGTATGGGTTGTAAGTATGGGAGGATGAGTATCAGGAATCTAAACTCATGTGTGTGAAGTGAGTTGATAATGTATCATGGAGGGATGTCTGATACTATATCCAGATACTAGGAGTATCAGTTACAGAGTAACTGAAGGCTATGCTCAAAATTTAGATAAGATTGATAGTAGCAGCAGTATGGGATAAGTTGGTTGGGTATGCTACAAGGAGAAGGAAGGGTCTTGGGCAACTGTGCAACCTCTACACAGTTGAGTGAGTGCTTTGCTTGGTCTATGTAAGCTCCTGCACAGTGGGGGGTATGCACTGCTTGCCTAATGCAAGCAGGCCTACTATGGTTAGGGGAAGTCTGCAGAGCCACGGGGCTCGGGCTTTCTTATTGTCCATACAACTACTGTGACAGCAACTGGTGGTAAGGGTGCTGTTAATGGGGGGGTATTAAATCTGGTATTTATTGATACTTAGATGTATTAGTAGGAATTAGAGGAGATTTGTGGTGTGTAAGGTTGTATGGTTAGATAGTATAAGATGAGGTACGGGTTAGAGTTAAGGTATCAAGTATCAAGTGTCATGATACTTGAAGTATTGTAGGTAATAGTTAATGAGAGTATAGTGTTCTATTTGACACTTGGTTAGAGTATCCTAGTATGGGTATTAGGGATTAGTATTAAGTTATATTGTTAAAGTATTATATACCATATATATAGGTGCGTTAGGTTGATAGATACTATTAGTATATGCTAGTTATACAGGATACGGTAAGTACGATATATTAATTATAGGCCAAGTTAATGTGTTGTTAATATTAGATACCAAGTTAGATACTAGTACTAAGTTATAGTGTTGTATGGATTATATATTTGTGAGTAGATATTGTTATATACTAACTAGTATTAGTATATCAGTTATACAAGTTTAATATAAGTATGTATGGTTATTATTTAGTATTAAGAGCTAGTTAAGTATATATATTGATATTGATACTATAAGGTATCTTAATACCTAGTTTTAGCTAATATAACTTGTATCCTTAAGATATCAGCCTAGAAACTTGGGTAGAGACTAGTACAACCTAAAAATGGCTAGTTCGACCTAGTTTGACTATTTTGACCTAGTATTGACCTACAAATCATACTTAGTGCATTTAATTCATTTATCACCTTCATTACACCTAAGTGAGATAATATTTCATATATAGGTTTGTGGGACAACAACTCAAAAATTATTTCCTATCATTTGCTCAGGATCTCAGGCGAGTACATTTCTCTGTTATTTTTTATTTCATGATAGTGTATATATCACATGTTCTAGAACTGTATACTAGATTCTGACATAATGGTTTCATGGACTGGTACTATATGGATCCTGTCAGGCGATGTTATCCCCTACCGTATTTAGCGGATACTCCTTCACATGTATTTCATCGTGTGTATTGGGTATTGATTTTAGGGTACTTCGTGTTCACATACTGCTCGTGTTCAGTGTGCCCATATTCGTGTCCATAACGTGTCATGATTGGATCCATTAGTATTAATTGGGGATGGAGGAATATGAGTTGGTTATGTGATCAAGCCCAAGTTTATTCGTATACATGTCGATTACATATTACATGTGTAATCGAGTTACCATATTGTATTCGTGTTCAATCCAAATTGATCACATAATAAACTTGTATTTTATGACACATTAGCTAGTTTTATCTATTTTTCTTGTTGCAGTTATTTTATTGCCTGTTCTTTATTCCAGTACATTATCTGTTTACTTTAGTTTATTTTATTCTGATATTTAGTTATCTTGTATTCTTTTTTATTATCTGTTGTATATGCTCGATTATGTATTTGAAACTTCTTTAAGAGGTATGTACTTCACTCCAATCCTGACTGGATATATTTTTCAGATGATTGGTTGGTGGACCAGTATCCCACCTACTATGGGCCGTAGAACAACATACCATTAGAGGATACACCTTTAGAGCAGGTGTTTGTGGTATTAAACGAAAGAATGAAAGTGTATTTCAATGACAGGGTTTATAAGAGACCCGCGCCCTTTGGTTTACAAACAAACTTGTACAATGTAATCCTATACGAGGATGTGGGAGTACAATTTATTTAATCTGGGTATAAATTGCTATAGGCGTCTGATCTGCGGTCGATCACTTTAGCCCTTGGACTACACGATGTTGAAGAAGTACCGTGGAAGACAGAAAGCAGCCTCGGGGGTTACAGAAAAGGGTGGATGCACGATGCCCTGGTCGCCGATCCCTATCCTTTGCCTGAGCTCCGGGTTCCTCTCTCTCTCTCTCTCTCTCGATCTCTTCTCTCCTTGCTCGATCTTCAATTGTTTGACCTCTTCTCTGAGTCTTCAATTGTTCGATCTTTCAATTTTTCTACCTTTTTTCCCCATTGATAGGGGTCTCTATTTATAGAGTTTTTTGTGACAGTGACTACTCAGTTGGAGTAAAAACCGAGGAGCGGACAACACAGCACCCTTTTACACAACGGTTAAAGTAACCGATGCCTGCGTATGGATGATCTTTTGAATGAGCGTGTGACGCAGGTCCAACTAAGGGACACAACGCGTATAATTGCTACGAAGATCACGGCGTAAAAGCCACGTAGGTAGGTATCCCCCGTGTAGAAGAGGTGAGCGTAAAAGCCGATGTCTGTCATCGTGGCATAGAAGCCAAATAGGCATAGAAGCCGGGTGGGCGTAGAAGCCCGATAGGCATAGAAGCCGAGCAGGCGTTGAAGCCGAACAGGCATGGAAGCCGAACAGGCGTAGAAGCCGAGCAGGCATAGAAGCCGAGCAGGCATAGAAGCCGAACAAGCGTAGAAGCCGAACGGGCGTTGAAGCTGAATAGGCACAGATCCTGGGTGTAGAAGCCGTTGCGTAACATGCCAAAATGCTGATGTGGACGTCTTAGCCAGAATTACGGCTTTCGAAGATATAATCAAATCTTCTACAGAGATTTGCCATCATCTTTTGCATTAAATGCGGAGACATATTTTGAAGGTCTGCAGCCCTTCTGTGCATCCGTCGCAGAGACGTGCCTTGAGGGAAACTGTTACTGCTCTGTGTAATTAGACGTAGAGACGTGCCTCGAGCCCCGTATAAAGTGCAGCTTTTGACGTGGCAGCGGTTTGTCTTACCGCGGAGCGCAAAACAGCTCATGTTTGCCTGTGTAAAGTAAGGCAGCGTATTCTCTTGTACACGAAAGAGCGGTTTACGCTGGAGGGACTTTGGTAAACGACGGTTTGGTGATATTTTAACCAAATCCTCTGCATTAAATGCAGAGATTCGCCATCATACTATGGGGTATGTCCCGAGGGGTCTGCCATCGTTTCCAGCCGTCGTCTGGGTAGCCGTGCAGCACTTTTTTGTCATGAGTCAGAGGCCAGGTTCACCGCGAGACTTGACAGGTTCATTTCGGGGAAATCGAAGCGTTTCTCGTACGCATTAACGCTGCTTTGAGAGCGAATGAGTTTTACGTCATGGAGGCGATAAAGAACTCTGTTTATGTTGGGGCGGCCTGGACGTACCGTTCTTACGCGGATTGGTCCTTTGAGCTCATATTTCACGCTGTATTTGGCGGAAGAGTTCTGTTGCATGTTTGACGGCTCTGGAGGCCTTTGCTTACGCTGCTCTGCATTAAGATGCCGCGTGGATCCTCCCAGCGTATTTTTTATGCTTCTACAAGACCCCCTTCAAAGCTTTTAAATTCCTCAGAATTTGAAATACTTTGAATGAAGCATGAATGGCCCCTCGTAACCCGAAACGTTTCTGAGTGGAGCGTGAAATCATCAGTCTGTAGCCTCTGAGCGTAAAAATACCACCGAGCGCGAAATCGTAGACTTGTGGTTCCTGAGCGTGAAGTCATAGGTTTGTTGCCTCTCGAGCATAAAAGCTACCGAGCACAAAGGCATCCGGGCATAAACCGTAGACTTGTAGCTGTCGAACGTGAAGCCGTAGATCTGTTACTGTCGAGCGTAGAAAAGCTCTTTTAGTGCAGAACTGTAGATCTGTAGCCTGTGAGCGTAAGAACACCATCGAGCGTGAAATCGTAGACTTGTGGTTCCTGAGCATGAAGTCATAGGTTTGTTGCCTCTCGAGCATAAAAGCTACCGAGCACAAAGGTATCCGGGCATAAACCGTAGACTTGTAGCTGTCGAACGTGAAGCCGTAGATCTGTTGCTGTCGAGCATAGAAAAGCTCCTTTAGCGTAGAAATGTAGGTTTTTAGCTCCTGAAAAGAAAATTTCTGAGGATATGTTGCTTCTGAGCGTAAACTGAGCGCCACCGAGCGTGAGATCGTCGATTTGGTATCTGCTGAGCGTAAACTCATAGGTTTGTGGCCTCTCGAGCATAAAAGCTACCGAGCACAAAGGCATCCGGGCGTAAAACCATAGACTTGCAGCTTGTGAGCGTAAAACTGTAGATCTGTTGCTGTCGAGCGTAGAAAGCTCCTTTAGCGTAGAACCCGCTGAACCGTCTTACACAAAAAACCTTTCGAATTCGCTGACTGTCCATTTTTTGAGGGTAGTGGGCTGACGTAGCATCCAATCATAACCAAATCTTAATTGCGAGATCCGGTTGGGGTCTCGAGGGGTTCGTCCGAGGATTAGAGGAGTCGACTCGGACCGTATATATACCCCAAGCTTTTGAGGGAAAGAGCTTCTTATCTGCCTTCTGCGAAAGAGAGCTTTCTTTCGTTCCTTCTCCGAGCACCTCGAGTCCTCAGAAAGGGCATCGAAACAAACTTCCTCCGCTAAGGGAAAGAGCGTAGGTTCTTCTTCTCGTTCTTCGGTACCGGCGAGAGATTCTTCGGTCGGGCAAGGTGAACCTCCTTCTGAGAGGAGTATCCCGCCGATGAGTAGTGCACCCGGCTTTAGAGGTAGAGCTTTTTGGGATGACAAATGACAAAAAATCCTTCGCACACGTTGAACGTGACCGCGCTAAGTCGTCTTCTGTGCTGATAGCCTCTTTTGAGGAAGATGACGCACGGAGATGTTTTTATCTTTTACGCCCACATTTCTAATGTGCCAGCATAAAAACTCCATATTTTCGTAGTTCTGAGCGTAAAAGCTCTGGCTAACAAAAATTGGGGTATGTCGTAAAATTTTGAATTTTTACGCTTGCGGAGGAGACTTCCGGCGTATAGAGACCAAATTTGTGCAATCTTAGCGTAAAGCACAGACTGTCGTTTCTTTGGTCCGCACTTTGTGCAGGATTTGCAATGACCTATTTTCCTTGCACCTTTGTAGTTGATTTGGGTGAGTCTCCGCTGGCTGAGGTGATGGGCTCCGCTGCCGGGATGCTGCACTCGAACTACCTGGAGGATCTGTCCCATGTGGCCTTTTCCATCTATGGACCCCAGTATCCTGAGGGCAGGGGGTTTCTAATATCGGCCCAGGGTGAGCGAATGCTGTTGAGCATGATCAATGGCGAACCCTTGACGCATGTCGACGGGGAGCAGTACATAAAGCCGGCTTTCCTCTTTGGGGATATGATCGATAAACAGTCCCAGACGAAGCCCAAAAAGGAGCCTTGGGTCTTCCCTGCCGGGAATTTGGTCTTGTATCTGCCAACGATGCCGAGGGATTTTCCTATCTCGGCTTTCTTCCATGCGACGCATCCTAGGAAGATGTCGTGGAAGCTGACTCCTGATCTTCACAGGAAGCCTGGAAAGATCTTTCATCTGAAAGGAGCCGACCAGGGGTCGTTTGTCAGTCGCCCCTCTGGCGTTGTGACGCTGTTCCGGGGGCTATGCCCGGGTAATGTCCCGAGTGAAGATAGCTCGGTGATCCAGCGTGTCTAGTTGCCGACCTTCTGCAACGACTTCATGGGTCGAGGTGGGGTATATCCCAAGGAGAATCCTCGGTGCAACGGGTGGATCGCCCCAACGAACTCCCGATGGAGATGCCTAGTTGATTGGGCCTTGACACACTTCCGAAGAGAGCTGGAGGACATTGGACTATATGCCGCCGTGAGTGCGACGAGTGTTGGGTTGTCTCCCAATACTAATTTGTTCTTGGCACTGATGGAGCGGTATATTCCGCTCACCGGGACCTTCGTCACTCCACTGGGGGAGTTGGGATTGGCCCTCCATGAGATGGCAGTTGTCTCGAGACTGCCGATGGGGGATACCCCATATGAAGAGTATGTCCCAACCAACCGGGAGTTGGGGGATTCGGACCCTCGGGTGGCGGAAGTATATCAGGAGTTGATGTGTCAGTACTTCGCGTGCACCACTTTTTATGACGAGCCCTCTGATTTGGCCCATACCACTAGGTGGATGTCTTACCTCTTCTTCCATCGGGCTAGGGCCGCCAAGTCGGAGAAAGCTTCAGGGGGTAAGAATGAGCCCGTGAACTGCTTGGGCGTCCTTAGTGCCCAGGTTGTTGAGGCTCTTATGGAAGACGCCAAGGCTCCCGATCAGATTCTCATTGAGGGGTAGGAAAATACCCCGAAGGTACCAAGGCCCACAGTTATTTGAGGCGCTATCGCAGGCCTCTGTCTAAGGAAGCCCAGCTGGCTGGTTTCCTCTCCCTATGGCTGTGTCGAGTGGTAGTGCCCGGTATCGCATCCGCGGATCATATTTACCGGAACATCCTGTGGCCCGCAGTGCGTCTGGTGTTTGGGGCAAGACTGGGCCTGCTTCCTGCCATGGTGTGCCGTATTCAGGTTAGCCTGAGGGCCATGACCGATGGGTTGCTCGTCGATGAAGCTCGATGTGAGAGTTTTCCCAGGGTGGAATTGCTATACCTGTATCTGATGGGATGGTTAACTCTCCACAACCCCCGGGTGATGTCTTCCGGTTCCGGTAGCTGCTCAGGGGGTATATTACTGCTGAATTACAGGGATTCTACCTGGAATGTGAACACAGTTTTAGACTGTCGGTTAGTGTTGAACCTCAGCCATGGCTGGAAGATCCTCTGTACTCCCCCTCTGGTACATCGCAACCAATTCGGGGTGTGGCTTGAGGATTCAGGTGGAGAGAAGACCGTTCTTTCTCCGGAGGCTTTTAATTGGTTGGTCTGTATCAGACCATCCCATCTGCTGTATAGGAGAGAAGACTATTGCTTCTTCGAGCCCTACTTGCCTAGTCGATTTGCCAAGCAGTTCGGGTACGATCAATTGCACGTGGGTAACGCCGTCACCAGCTTCAGGCCCCGGGGCGGACTCATTGATGGAGCTAGAGGGTGGCGATATTTTATCATGGGTTGCACAGGGCAATTTTTATCGTGCCGGTCGTTACAACCTCCACGGAGCTGCGCATCCTTCATTCTTACGCCCAGTTTTATGTGGCGATTAACACCTTCCATCGTAATTTTGACAGGCGTGAAAGCTTTTGAGTGCCTTCTGCCAAGCCTGGGGGAAGAGTCAAAGTCCCCTCGGTTTCTTCTGACGAGGGCGAGGAGTCTGGTACTCCAGACGAGCCTCTGGTGTCGTTGTCGAGGTGTGCAGTGCCTGCGCCGGTGGGGGCTTTGGTAGTCTCTTCTGGGAAGCGATGGGCTTCTGTTCTGAAGGAAGCTTCCCTTCGTAAGAGGAGGAAGGAGACGGTTGCTCGTCCTCTCCGCATTTCTGGTATTGAGGCTCCCGTGAGTGAGCCGGTACCTCCCTGCATCAGGGATGAATCTTTGGCTGGAGGTTCCTCGCCTTTTAGAGAGGGGCCCTCTACAGTTCCGGCTGGTGGCGCCGGAGAGTCTTCGCTAGAGGTTGCTGTCGCTGCGGCTGCTTCAAGTAGTGGAGCGGGTTTGCCCACGTGGCCGCTGCAGATGGGAGAATCTTTCCCGAGGTCAACAGTGGGGGAAGTTACTTCTGTGTCAGCGAGTGCGCTTAGCGAGACCCCGGCTGACGAACCTCGACCGCGTCTTGGGGAAGGCTTGACCGAGCTTTTGGCGATGTCGGTCGGCCCACCTCCTTCTCCAGGTATGATAGGTCGTATCGCGTCATTAAGGCGTGGTTTAGCCACATCGGCTGCAGACGCGTCGTATATGCCGTTGGCTCCGGCTCCTAGCGATGACGTGGAGGCGCCTAATTCCGAGGCAGAAGTATCTTCGGGGGCTAGCTCGTCTGGAGAGGTTTCGTCGTCTCAGGAGGGGGATGAACCTGTTATCGTGATCTCGCCTTTCGTGAGTATGCCGATGACTTCGATCGTTGCCGTCACACCTTTTTCGGGCGCGCCACCCGTCGAGGCGGCGGCAGTGGCTACTTCATCTGCAATTGTCCCTGGAGAGGGAGTTACTAGCACTGTGGCCACTCCGGGCGTTCAGTCGAGTTTAGTCGCGTTGACCGAGCAGCATATCAGCCTTGTCTACACCGGTTTACAAACGATGATACCGATGGT
Organism: Iris macrosiphon; assembly: GCA_036927795.1. NCBI lineage: Eukaryota > Viridiplantae > Streptophyta > Magnoliopsida > Asparagales > Iridaceae > Iris > Iris macrosiphon. The sequence goes on from JAYESA010000006.1 coordinate 95,559,602, forward strand.
GTTGGCGAAGAATCTTGACTTCGAGCTCCTGAAGAAGACTTCTCAGCTTTCGATTGAGGTTGTCAGGAGGCTTGGCAATCCTGGAGTAGCTGATGCTCTAGAGGTGGTGGTTAATGGTTTAGAGCAACCCGTTAACGAATATTTACAGCGGGCTGAGGGCAGCCTTGATGCTGATGTCTAGGCTCGATTCAACCTCATGGCTGAGCGGCTCGCTACAAAGCTTGAAAGTCTAGACAACTCTATCCAGAAGCACAAGCTGGAGGTGGATAGGAGAAAAGCTGTTATGGAAAAAGCTCTTGCTGTTGAGACGCAGTGTCGATCCGAGCATGAAGGGAATGCAGCGAGGGTCTCCAAGCTGAGGGAAAAACTTGCTCGGGCAGAGGAGTGGGCTTCCCAGTCGTTGGCAGATTCAGAGGTAGCGACTGGTCGACTGAGTGAAGCGCGACGGGATCTGGATCGTACGGAAGCTGCCCGTACGGGCTGTCTTCGGGCAAGGGCTAATCTGACTCTTATGCATACCCCCGAGGCACAGCTGGAGCGGGCTCGCGTCGATGCCTTGGCCCTTAGGAATGAGAGGATGGCTGCACTGGAGCGGCAGATTCGTGATCTGATTACTCCGCCATCTTGATGTATCTCTCCCTATGTAATTTCGCCTCCTTCTGGAAATGAATAAAAGCGACTCTTTTCTGACTGTTGTGGACCCGTCATTTCGGAATGTAAATGACAGTTTTTTTTTTTAGGTGAGGGGGATATCAGAGGTAGTATGGACCTGATATACTCTTGATAAACCTCTTTAGCAGGATATATCTATTCAGAGGTCGTACGGACATGATAGGATATGACCTAACTAGTTTCTTTTCTTGGAGCAGTTTTGTCAGAATTGAGATTCTCGCTATGTTCCACCTGGGCAGGAGGGAATTAAGGGTAGTATCTTTTCAAGAATTTGCCGTTGATGGGAGCCATTAGTAGGTCCCCGTTAGGTTGGGCTATCCTGTAGGCGCCGTTTGAGAACGTTGTCTCGATCACATAAGGGCCTTCCCACTTGTGCTAGAATTTGCCTTTACTTCTGTGAGTTAAAATCATCGGCCTTCTTACTGCTAGAACTAGCTCGCCGACCTTGAACACCCTTTCCTTTACTTTATGGTTAAAAGCCCTGGAAATACGTGCTTGGTAGAGCGCGATGCGCTGTTGAGCTTGGAGGCATTTCTCGTCTAATCCTTCTAGCTCCTGAAGCCTTAAAAGGTCATTCTTTTCTTGACTCAGCTCATTAGCCACGGCTATTCTGAGCGACGGGATCTGGATTTCAATGGAAAGAACTGCTTCGCTTCCGTAGACCAGCGAGAATGGGGTACAACCTGTTGGCGTTCGTACCGTCGTACGGTATGCCCAGAGGCATTCGCCCAGCTTTTCATTCCAGTCTCTCTTGTTTGAAGAGACAAACTTCTTCAAGAGTTTGCTAATGGTTTTGTTGAAAGCTTCCGCCAGACCATTCGCAGCTGGATAGTACGCCGTGGAGGCAACATTGTGTATCCGGTTTTATCGCAAAATCGATGAAACTTTTGGCTGATGAACTGGGGCCCATTGTCGTGAATTATCCTCCGGGGTACCCCGAAGCAATAGATGACATGATGTTTGATGAAGCTGACCACGTTGGATGCCTTTACCTCAGTGAGAGGGATTACTTTGGCCCATTTGGAAAAGTAATCCGTGATGGCCAGTATGAACTGGTGACCCCTGGAAGAAGACGGATGAATAGGACCGATGATATTCATTCCCCATGCTTCGAAAGGCCAGGATGCGACCGTAGGATGTAGATGTTCCGACGGTTGATGTATGAAGTCTGCATGAACCTGATAGGCTCTGCAATACTTTGTATACTGTATTGCATCTGCGATCATGGTCGGCCAGTAATAGCCCATTCTCCTGATGCGATCCTGTAGCTTAGGCCCGGGTTGATGCGCTCCGCATACGCCGTCGTGAGCTTCATGGATAATCTGCTGTGCTTCGGCGCCAGAGAGACACCTCAACAGCAGTCCGTCATAGGTCCGGCGATACAGGCATTGTGAAGATGCATCGAAGTAGAAGCGTAGCGATCGTCTCTTGACGGATACTGCTTCCTTGGGGTCCTCCGGTAAGATTCCGTATGACACAAAATCTATGAAAGGACTTGTCCAATCTCTTGTAGGAGGATCGGTGTTTACAGCGTAGCTACGTTCTATGTGACAGCTGTTCTTCACACAGAATAAATCTCTGTTAAGAAGGATTACCGAATCTTGCCTTCTTATAGGAGTAGCTAAGTCTGCAGCTAGGCTGGCCAGGGCATCAGCTTCCAGATTCTGAGATTGAGGTACGTGCTCCAGGAAGAACCCTTTGAACGTCATGGCTATCTCGATTGTCGCCCGGTGATAGGGGATGAGGTCTGGATTACGGACTTCGTATATTCCCCTGACTTGATTGACGATGAGCAGAGAATCACCAAAAGCTTCCAGGGAGTCTACCCCCAGTTTTGTAGCAACTTGGAGCCCAATTAGTAGAGCGTTGTATTCCGCCACGTTGTTGGAGCAGGGCTCGCTAAGAGAGTATGCTTGGTAGATGACGAGTTGATCCGGGGTAACTAGGACGACTCCCACTCCTGAAACGACGTTTCCTTTAGGACCGGTTCTGGAGGCGCCATCAAAGAACAGTTGCCATACGTCACTTTTTCTTACGAAGTTACATTCTGCAACTTCATCAGGGATGTCTTCGTACAGCTTGGAGGTCTCCGGGCCGCTAGAAAGTCGGCCAGTGCTTGGCCTTTGATGGACTTCTGTGGGATGTATACCATGTCGTATGGTGTTAGCAGCATCGTCCAAGTTGTGAGTCGGGAGTTGAGGGCACTTGGCTTGCTCATCAGCACTCGGAGAGGGTTGATCCTGGAGATGATATGAATAGTCTGGCCGGTGATATAGTGCCGCATTTTTTGGACAGCGAACATCAGAGCCAAGCATTCCTTCTCCACTGGGTTGTACCGGTGCTCGGCCCCGACCATCATCCTGCTGAGATAGTAGATAGCCTGTTCATGACCCGCATTATTTTTCTGTGCGAGGAGAGCTCCTAGCAAATGATCCATTGCCCGAACGTACAGCAAGAACGGTTTTCCCATGACGGGAGGCACCAGAACTGGCGAACTGGTTAGGTAGCGTTTGATATCCTCGAACGCTTGCTGACAGGTTTCATCACATATGAAGGATACACCTTTCTTCATGAGATGAGAGAAGGGCTGACATCTCCCGGAGAGGTTGGATATGAATCGCCGGATATAAGCCAGACGTCCTTGGAACCCCCTGAGTTCCCTCAGATTACGGGGCGGTCGCATTGCCGTGATCGCTTGGACTTTGTCAGGGTCTACTTCGATGCCTTTGGTGGTAATGACAAATCCCAGGAATTTGCCACTGGATACACCCAGAAAGGACTTTGTAGGGTTCATCTTGAGTTGATGCTGGCGCATTAACTCGAATACCGCCCTCAGGTCTCGGGTGTGATCACCTTTGAGGCAACTTTTGACAGCTATGTCATCTACGTAACATTCTACTGTTTTGCGTAAATGCCTACGGAATATGTTACTCATAGCCCGTTGGTATGTAGTCCCAGCGTTCTTTAATCCGAAGGGCATGACCGTATAGCAATATACCCCCAGTGGTGTCCGAAAGGCAGTGTGCTTCTCGTCTTCCGGATGCATCTTGATCTGATTGTATCCTGAGAACCCGTCCATAAAAGACATGCGTTCGAAGCCGCAGGTGTTGTCGATCATGATGTCCGTAATGGGAAGAGGGAATTCATCTTTGGGGCAGGCCGCATTCAGATCTCGGTAGTTGATGCAGATACGTACCTTTCCATTTTTCTTCATGACTGGGACCACGTTAGTGACCCAGTCGGGGTGTTGTTCCTCCCGGATGAAACCGCAGGTTATCAACTTCTTGACTTCAGCCTCGATGGCGTCCATCATATCGGGGTGGAACCGTCGTTGGTGCTGCTTTATCGACTTTGAATCGGTCAGTATATTGAGCTTATGAGTAGCTACCTTCGGGTCTAGGCCTGGCATGTCCTCATAATCCCACGCAAAGACGTCAATATATTCCTTTATCAGCTGTATAACTTCTTCCCTTTCAGGTGGGGGAAGATTGTTACTGACAAATATTGGCTTTGGTGATAGCTCACTCCCAACATTGATCTGGATGACTTCGTCCTTGGTGGGAGGTTCCCCCTGCTCGAAGCGGAATTCCCACTGCGTATCCATCTGTTGAGCCCAGGGGTCATCCTCGAATGGCTCCGTATCCTGCTCCTCGGCTTCTGAGGGATTTGTCATTACCATATTCACTGATAGTGCTTGTTCGAGAGCATCTGGTGAGTTGGAGGGCGATGAGCTGTTCTGGGAGGAGGAAAAGGGGTCCTCTTTTGCCTCGGAAGTCGTGAGGGAGGTGGCATACCCTAACCCGAGACGAGTTTGTCGATTGCGGGGGTTGCCGCACGGCGGCATTCGTCTACCTCTTCCGTAGTTGAGGCCTGGCTTCCGTTTTAAGTCGTAGCCCATGTTTTGCATGATCTTTAGCGCTTGCGGGCTATAACGGTGAATCTGTACTTTCCCGGTGTCGTCATCGAAGGGATCTTCTTGGGCAGCTGGTTGATTCCGCATGCGACCGAAGACTATTGAGTGCTGACTACTGCAGGTAGGCGGGACGATGAAGATAGAATCCTCATGTGGCCTATATGTCATGACGACGTTGGATGGCGATGCTACTTCCCAGACATATGGGCGGTAGGAGCTCATAGCTTTCAAAAAATTTTGTGCTATGGGTTCTACCTCGTCATGTGGAGTGGGTCCTTATACTTGCTCAGAGCTGATATGGACATGGCAATTTTTATGGACTTAACATTACTGGCGTACTTAGAATTTAAGTACGAATGTTAAGTGTAGACGACAATCGATATCAGAGGTAATATGGACATGATAATTGATGGTCGAAAGTTTATTCAGAGGTAATATGAACATGACAAACTTTGTGATAGTGACTCCATCGGAGAGGGAGGCACATATCTGCTCAGAGGTAATATGGACATGGCAATTTTTGTGGACTTAACATTACTGGCGTACTTAGAATTTAAGTACGAATGTTAAGTGTAGACGACAATCGGTATCAGAGGTAATATGGACATGATAATTGATGGTCGGAAGTTTATTCAGAGGTAATATGAACATGACAAACTTTGTGATGGTGACTCCATCGGAGAGGGAGGCACATATCTGCTCAGAGGTAATATGGACATGGCAATTTTTGTGGACTTAACATTACTGGCGTACTTAGAATTTAAGTATGAATGTTAAGTGTAGACGACAATCGATATCAGAGGTAATATGGACATGATAATTGATGGTCGGAAGTTTATTCAGAGGTAATATGAACATGACAAACTTTGTGATGGTGACTCCATCGGAGAGGGAGGCACATATCTGCTCAGAGGTAATATAGACATGGCAATTTTTGTGGACTTAACATTACTGGCATACTTAGAATTTAAGTACGAATGTTAAGTGTAGACGACAATCGATATCAGAGGTAATATGGATATGATAATTGATGGTCGGAAGTTTATTCAGAGGTAATATGAACATGACAAACTTTGTGATAGTGACTCCATCGGAGAGGGAGGCACATATCTGCTATTCTGCTGTAGTGATCGTTCCCTATAGACGTAGAGTTATGACCTTGGCATCGATTAGTTCCTGAATACTCTTCCTTAGTACATAGCAGGCTTTCGTAGGGTGATGAGTGTACTGATGGAAGAGGCAATAATCTGGGTCATTGATTCTGCTAGACCTCTCAGGATATCTGATGTCGGGTAGCTGAAGCTTACGTTCCTTCCTTAATATATTGAAGATTTCAATTACGTTATCTTCTCTGAAGGAGAAAGTTTCTTTCGGTCGTAGGGCTTTTGATGCCTGAGTTTTATGGTCTTCTGGGAAGATAGCCATTGTTGTACCATCTTTGAATCCTGTGGACATTCTACCCCTCGCTTTGGATGCTGCTTTGTTTTGTCGAGGCGAGCTACCCCCAGACACGCTATGGTCTCCGGTCGTAGAAACTGAATCAGGAGGAATTGTCCTTGGTCGTACAGGATTAAATTTAGCAGCATATCCCAATCTGAAACGAGTTTGCTGATGGCGGGAATTACCCTGCAATGGTGTTCGTCTACCCTTTCTGTAGTTGAGGCCTTGCTTTGATTCCAAATCATAACCCATGTTCTGTATAATCTTCAAAGCTTGTAGGCTGTACTTGTGGATTTGTATTTTCCCACTCTCAGGCTCGCGGAATTCTTCCTGTTCAATCGGATCGTTTCGCTTGTGTTTGAAGACTATTGGATGCTGATCGCCGCGTGTAGGAGGGACAATAAAGGCATTATCTTCATATGGTTCATACATCATGATGACTTTAGATGTTGATGCATTTTCCCATATGATCTCTCCTTGTCTGACGGTTTTACGACCCCTGTCTTTGTCTTTTTGGATTAGATAGGTATGCAGGTCAGGAGGATTTGCCGAAGAGGAAGACGAAGGCTTGTATCTTCTGTTCCCCTCAGCGGGTACGCGAAGACTGGGCACCCTGGTTTTCCCTATACCACCTGTATACAACAAGTTGGCCATCTGGGCGGCGGATAATCCCCCGGGAGGGTGTCTTTCCGCAATCTGAGCTTGTTTTACGCCGAGGGACCGTGCCTGGGGTAACTTGGGGATTCGCTCAGTCTGGCGTGAGGCTGGAGAGGCCCTCAGTTGGCCATTAGCTTCTCGCATAATCCGGAGAGTAGGCAGGTCATTCTTTTGATGGCGTAAAGGCCCAGTAGTTGAGTATTCACCCGCTTGCTTCCCCTTGCGGAGATCGCAGTGCTCATCTGGTTCACCGTAAAGGTCAGATGTCGTAGAGCGCGATCTGTACTTCTGATTTGGTGTTGAGGCGCCATCAGAGGTTTTGTCTGTACCGCATGTAGCGGGAGACTGATTTTTGCGCATAGAACGCAGTGGATACTCCTGGGTTAGCGCTGAGGCTTTGCCAGAAGTTTTGTCTGTACCGCGCGTAGCGGGAGACTGATTTCTGCGCGTAGAGCGCAGTGGATACTCCTGGGTTAGCGCTGAGGCTTTGCCAGAAGCTTTGTCTGTACCGCGCGTAGCGGGAGACTGATTTCTGCGCGTAGAGCACAGAGGATACTCCTGGGTTAGCGCTGAGGCTTTGCCAGAAGCTTTGTTTGTACCGCGCGTTGCGGGAGACTGAATTTTACATGCGGGGCACGGAGGGAGCGATGCTACCACCTCATTGGTCGGAGAGATCGGAGAGATCGGAGAGTCCACAGGAACGGCGGAGGATGTCTTGGGCATCCACACTTTGCGTAGATTCCTGCTGTCTTGGACGGAAAGAGAGTGAGAGCTACCCCCAGTCCGAAGCATGTCTTCGTAGGCAGACTGGTCGAACTGAACGACTAGTGTCTTCTTCACGGTTCCTACAGATACCGCATCGTGTTGAGCAATTACTTCCTCGTCAGAAGAGAAAGACGTCCCCAGCAGAGTCGCCATCTTGTTTGTGGTATTAAACGAAAGAATAAAAGTATATTTCAATGACAGGGTTTATAAGAGACCCGCGCCCTTTGGTTTACAAACAAACTTGTGCAATGTAATCCTATACGAGGATGTGGGAGTACAATTTATTTAATCTGGGTATAAATTGCTATAGGCGTCTGATCTGCGGTCGATCACTTTAGCCCTTGGACTACACGATGTTGAAGAAGTGTCGTGGAAGACAGGAAGCATCCTCGGGGGTTGCAGAAAAGGGTGGATGCACGATGCCCTGGTCGCTGATCCCTATCCTTTGCCTGAGCTTCGGGTTCCTTTCTCTCTCTCTCTCGATCTCTTCTCTCCTTGCTCGATCTTCAATTGTTTGACCTCTTCTCTGAGTCTTCAATTGTTCGATCTTTCAATTTTTTGACCTTTTTTCCCCATTGATAGGGGTCTCTATTTATAGAGTTTTTTGTGACAGTGACCACTCAGTTGGTGTAAAAACCGAGGAGCGGACAACACAACACCCTTTTACACGACGGTTAAAGTAACCAATGCCTGCGTATGGATGATCTTTTAAATGAGCGTGTGATGCGGGTCCAACTAAGGGACACAACGCGTACAATTGCTACGAAGATCACAGCATAAAAGCCACGTAGGTAGGTATCCCCCGTGTAGAAGAGGTGGGCGTAAAAGCCGATGTCTGTCATCGTGGCATAGAAGCCAAGTAGGCATAGAAGCCGGGTGGGCGTAGAAGCCCGATAGGCATAGAAGCCGAGCAGGCGTTGAAGCCGAACAGGCATGGAAGCCGAACAGGCGTAGAAGCCGAGCAGGCATAGAAGCCGAACAGGCATAGAAGCCGAACAGGCGTAGAAGCCGAGTGGTCGTAGAGACTGAGTGGGCGTTGAAGCCGAACGGGCGTTGAAGCCGAATAGGCACAGATCCTGGGTGTAGAAGCCGCTGCATACCGTGCCAAAATGCTGATGTGGACGTCTTAGCCGAAATTACGGCTTTTGAAGATATAATCAAATCTTCTAAAGAGATTTGCCATCATCTTGTGCATTAAATACAGAGACGTATTTTGAAGGTCTGCAGCCCTTCTGTGCATCCGTCGCAGAGACGTGCCTTGAGGGAAACTGTCACTGCTCTGTGTAATTAGACGTAGAGACGTGCCTCGAGTCCCGTATGAAGTGCAGCTTTTGACGTGGCAGCGGTTTGTCTTACCGCGGAGCGCAAAACAGCTCATGTTTGCCTGTGTAAAGCAAGGCAGCGTATTCCCTTGTACGCGAAAGAGCGGTTTACGCTGGGGGGACTTTGGTAAACGACGGTTTGGTGATATTTTAACCAAATCCTCTGTATTAAATACAGAGATTCGCCATCATACTGTGGGATATGTCCCGAGGGGTCTGCCATCGTTTTCAGCCGTCGTCTGGGTAGCCGTGCAGCACTTTTTTGTCAGGAGTCAGAGGCCAGGTTCACCGCGTGACTTGACAGGTTTATTTCGGGGAAGACGAAGCGTTCCTCGTACGCATTAACGCTGCTTTGAGAGCGATTGAGTTTTACGCCATGGAGGCGATAAAGAACTCTGTTTATGTTGGGGCGGCCTGGACGTACCGTTCTTACGCGGATTGGTCCTTTGAGCTCATATTTCATGCTGTATTTGGCGGAAGAGTTTTGTTGCATGTTTGACGGCTCTGGAGGCCTCTGCTTACGCTGCTCTGCATTAAGATGCCGCGTGGATCCTCCCAGCGTATTTTTCATGCTTCTACAGCAGGAGGGCCTAGTACCAGAGGCTGAGGAAGTTTAGACTTACTGTTTAGTTTTGTATTAGACTTTTTGAGGCTTATGGCATGTATATATATTATTTTGGGCTTGTGGTTGTATTGTAACTCTTTTCCTTCGTTATTCTATCTCGTGCTTATCTTCCTTAGTTTGTATTGTGATTGAGTATAGTTATATTTGTCAGATACCATATTATTCCTCCGTTTGGAGTTGAGATGATTGACATGTACCATGTATATATTGTATGAGATATTTAGATATTAGAGCTGACCCAGATAATGTTCTACCATCAATGCTGCAGCATAGCCTGGGTGTTGCTCACTACTCATGCCCTTATTCTGGGTGCGGGTCGTGACAAAAGTAGAGAAAACTGAACAGCCTCCAAAAGGTGACCGACATACAAGTTTTCTAAATTCAAAATCTGCAATCTGCCTGAGTTCAATGACAGGGCAGAACCAGAGGAAGTAATAGAATTCCTAAAGACTTTTGAGGGCATATTCCGTATGTTGGATGTGCAAGGCACCAAAAGAGTGGATTATGCGGCTGTGTAGCTGCGTCTCAAAGCAGAAGACTGGTGGGAGTCAAAAAGACAAGCATTGTACGGTGCCAACAAAGAAGCCAAAGTCTCTTCGGATACATTTAAGCAAGCGTTTATCGCATAATTCATTCCACCAGCTGTCCGTCACAGAAAGAAAAAAGAGTTCGTAGCTTTTGTGTAGGGCAATATGTCCGTCAGCGACTACGAAGCAGAGTTCTTAAAGCGATCCAAGTTCGAGGGCTACATGATACCAAATGATAAGGCAAAATGACTGTAATTCATTGATGGTCTGAATGAAGGTTAAAACGTGATGTTCTCAACCGAAAGTGTGCGACGTACCGGGAAGCCTATGAAGCGGCTCTCGAGATAGAATTTTTTTATCCTCGTGGGGCAACACAACACAACCGTGGGAACAACTACAAACGACCCATAGCAGCAAGCGGGTCTGATACTTTCAAGCGTCAGAACACAAATGATAACAGAGGACCCTATCAGCGACCTTATTGTAACAAGTGCAAGGAGGTTGGACACCGTCAAGATGAGTGTCAATGTCATGCCCCAGTCCCAAAATATACGGGACTAGGCCACATGGCAATGGCCACCTAATACAACTCCAAAGGATTTTCTAATTTAATGGACCCGACGAGGCGTACTATGCTGTCCTAAAATACTATCAAGTCTAATATGCTAACAAGAAATAGGTAAACAACTAATCTCATCCACATAAACAATATAATAATGACTGAAGTAAGTGCTGGTAAATAAAATACAAAAAGTCTGAATATCCATAATACATCTGGAATAGTCAGATGGGGACAAACCCACCGAAATACAATGATGGAATAAAAGTACGAAAAGTAATAAGATGACTAGACTAGAGCATCAACTAGCTAGATAAAGATACTCTAGCCCAAAGTAGCGGTGTACCATAAATCACATGAACTCCTCTGGAAATGCCTCAAAGTCCTCAAACACAAATCTGGTCTCCACTCCTGCTCCGTAGATGATCTAGTACAAATGCTCTTCCGGATCTGGAAAGGAACCAGGTCCTCAGAGTGACGTAACAAGATACAAAAAAATATATACCATAAAGTAAATACTGTGTAAACTCGAGGGTGGACTAACTAGCTAAGTGAAATACACTTGAAGACAACCTTGGCACGTATGGGTAGGTAAAAGGTATAAAGCGTAGCGTCAAGCCAAAGGCTATGTATCTTGCATTAGTTGTAAATTGGATGCCAGAAGTATATGCTGACTACATCACCGATCATGATAGCACGCAGCTAGTAATCTCGGCCGGATGTATCGACATGCATATACGCCCATAACTGGGTAGCACATAGCCCATAATCGGGTAACACATAGCCCATAACTGGGTAACACTTAGACTCATGACCTCGTAGTTTATTCGAAAACTACGGTAGCCAAATGTCTGTCCCATACGCCTACTAATTATCTTCCCTGCTCAATGCTAATGTACAAGTCGCGAATACGATATGGATATCTCGTACTATAATGCAAGTCACTAAAGAAATATAAAACTATGCTAAATACCATCACATGTGCTTCTCACACCGATGGCCAGTCAAGTATGAAGCTCGTGTCCTACATGAACTCACTCTGTGACGTGCAATGATATATGGCAAGGCCTAGGGGGTCATAATGATAACTCCTCAACTTTAGGTGCGTCCACTAGATACTAGTTCAAACACAGGTCCTAACGTCAACGCCTTCGTCGACTGCACACGAGTCATTCTCAGACGTACACAGTTATATAATATTAAAGCAATAAACATGCGAACTATAATAACTGAATTTAAATAGTACAATAAGGCAAGGTATACTTGTCTGAAACTCCGATGTGAACAAGTAAGGATCCAGAACCCGCAGCCAAGGTAGAACCATCTTGGGTGCCTATGAATATATAACAATAAATATTAATTACTATATTACACTATGCTAAGCATGCACAAGAGTTCAACATATGTAACGTCATGAGTCACGTAGAGTCTAGACCAAACAAGTGTTCTTACTAAGTAGGTTGGCTAATGTTGACTAGTCAAAGACTAAGAAAGTATGTGTACACTTAGTCTACTAGTCACACAACATCTACCACTCCTCTAAATGTGTAATTTTCCATATATCATAACCATGGTCATACTAGGGTTTGTGAGGTTGCTAAGTTGTATCTCAAACACATAGGTACTCGGTATTCTACCTACTAAGGTTTTCATGTACATGGGTGACACATTCACGTCCTTGAGATATATATCACATAATCTTGGTAAATATAAGGGTTCCTTCTCAAGTTTATTTGATTTTAAAAAAATAACTAACTTAATACATAACATGGTATTTAACTCAATTGTACTCTTCTTATACCAAATTACAATGTGTCAATATTTACGTTAATTGTTAATTCTGAGCCCTACGTAATTTTTATGAAGTATACATCTTTCAACTCAAGAGGTCGATTCTAACTACATGTAGCATCATCCTAGGAACCATCAAGAAGTTAAGGTATAACTTATCTCTAACATGTAACATCGATATATGTATTCTCAACGTATAAAGCAACTAATTCCTTATAACTTTCCACATGAACCCTTTTAAATAAGTACAAGCACTTAACATATATGTATAAACCCATATCTGAATCATTTCTTTATAATGGCATGAACCTCATACTATAAGTAATAAAATTTATCTTATATACATCCCTCAAACATGACATCAAGCTACCACATAATAATCCTATTTGAACTACCATTACCAAGCCTCCACATGCTTATGAGCCCTTAAACATGAACTCTACCAAAACATAGTGTGAAAACACTCTATAATATGCATTATGCAGGTTATATATGCATTTACACAGCCACAATCGTGCTTGTACATTCTGGAAATTAATTAGAAATGGGTTATTTGCATGATTAACAAGTATTAAACAATGGGAACATATAAATATAACTAGGTATTCACAACCATGAGCTTAATGAAGGAAAGAAGAAGAAGAAGAAGAAGAAGAAGGAGAAGAAGGAGAAGAAGAAGAGAAATGATATTAGAGGGGAGGGATGGTGGTCGGATGGGGAGCAGTTGGTCGGAGGTACAGCTCCGATGAAAGGGCTCGGCCAGGGGTGCTCCGGCACCTGAGCTCCAGCCGAGGGGGTGCAGCAACCGCGGTTGCAACTACAATAGCAAAAGCAGCATCCGCAAATTTTACAAGGTGGGGAGTGGTGGTGCTAATGGTGAAGGTGGTCGTGGAGTAGTGGTGGCAGTGATGATGGTGGTGGTGATGGCTGATGGTGAAGGTGGTCTTGGTGTAGTGGTGGCGGAGATAATGGTGGTGGTGATGGTTGGCAGTAGTCGTCGTGGTATGGTGGTGGCGGAGATGATGGTGGTGGTAATGGTTGGTAGTGGTTGTCGTGGTGTGGTGGTGGCAGAGATGATGGTGGTGGGGATGGTTGACAGTGGTGGTTGTGGTGTGGTGGTGGCGGAGATGACGGTGTCGGAGCTCGGTTGTAGTGGTGGTGATAGTGGTGGAGCTCGGGTGAAGGTGGTGGCAATGAGGGTGAAGGTGGTGGCGTTCATGGGTGGTGGTCTTGGAGATAATGGAGGTGGTGGTCGGGATAAGGGTGAAGGTGGTGGCTGTCATGGGTGGTGGTCGTGGAGATGATGGAGGTAGCGGTCGGGATGAGGGTGAAGGGGACAGTAGTGGTGGTCGGAATAAAGAAAAGAGGGGGAGGTGGTGGTGATGGTGGTGGCTTAATGTTGAGGGAGAGAAGGATGAGAATACAATAAATGGAGAGTGAGATGATGTATTTAATAAAGGGAGAGAGAGGGTGCTTGGGAATTAGGGCCGGCTAGGTTCCCAATGTTTTAGTAGTTTGTCATGAAGGAAAATGAGGGGGTGGTGATGTGTTGAGGTTTGAATGGAGGGTTGGGATTTAAAGGGGATGGATAGTGATGCATAGTACCAAGTAAATAAGAGAGGGGAGCATGACCGGTCAAGGCTATCAAGAATGGGTCTTCTTCATTTGGTTGCTCCAATAGGAGATAGACACCTAGCTACCATTTTATATTGTGGTCCTTAGGAGTTTGGGTGTTTGCAAAATGAGAAAAAATGATTGGATGAGGGTGGAATCCATGTTTGGTATGATGTAGAGGGGAAAATTGGTATATGGTGTTTTGTATTAACCATGAGGGTGTGAGTGGGGGTTTGGATTGGTGTTGGGTCTAGTTTTGGGTTAGGTTGAGTCATTGCACCAATTTAGTTAAAATTAGTGTCAATGGTGTTCCTTAATTAATTGGAAGTATATAATATTTGAATTGGGTGGGACACAAGTATCATGGACGTAGTAGACTCGGAATAAATTATTGTCATAAATTTGGTTGCAAGAAAAGGGTCGAGGTTGTGTCTCCAATTTTGATTGGAACGAACAAACATGCAAGATTTGGATTTATTTGGATTTAAAATTAGATATTTGTGACGAATATTGTGCGACTAAAATAAAGCACAAGAGAGGGTATATATGAGTTACACAAAGGTTAGAATGGAAGACTGACACGTCTAGGGCAAGGGTGCGAAATTTGTTTGAAAGTAGAAGCTAGAGTAGCGCTCCAAAAATCGATGCAATGGTAAGGTATACCAAGTGAATTAACTTAAAAGAGGAAAATTAATAACTCCATTAACTAATTCAAAATAACCCGAAATGAATCCAAATCCTAGATTTGGGTCAGAAGATTTACAGTCGGGCTGGATGTTTTAAGTGTGGCAGTTTGGATCACAAAGTTGTGCGGTGCAATAGTGGGAGAAGAAATCAGAATCACGATCAATATCGCAATCAGAATCGTGATCAACAGTACAATTAAAATTATGGACAAGCGTCATGAGCTCCGCCGGTGGCAGTTATGAATGCTCAGAACCCTCGACCAGAAGGACAGGATAGAGTGTTCCCACTGACTCAAGAAGAAGTGCTTGCTTTAAACACTGTCATGACATGTATATTGCTTTACAGAAAATACCTGCACATGTACTATTTAATTCTAGTGCTACACATAGCTTCATATCATCTGTATTTGCTAATGAACATAAATTTTATAAAACACCGTTAGATATGAATCTTAGTGTCAACACTCCGTCCATTCCTGCTAGTTCAATTTGCAGGGATGGTTACATTTGCATTGGGGAAAAGTACGTATCCTTGGATTCAATAGTCTTGGACATCGCCGATTACGACATCATCGTGGGCATGGATTGGCTCGGGATATACAATACGATAATTGAATGTGCGAAGAAGAGGGTTGTGTTTCGCATTCTTGGCGAGGCAGATTTCTCTTATTTGTGTAGTCCGATGGCTAAAACGATGATCGTGGTATCGGTAATAATGATAAGGAGTATTCTATATTTGGGGTATGAAGGGTACCTTGCTTCTGTATGGGACACTCGGATGAATGGCGCAGACTCGGGTGAAACCAAAGTCATAGTAGAATTTTATGACTTGTTTCCAGAGGAGATACCTGGAATGCCTCCAAACCGAGAAATTGAGTTCAGTATTGACACCTTTTCAGATACTCGCCCGATATCAAAAGCCCAATATCAGATGGCTCATGCCGAATTGAAAGAACTGAGGTGACAACTATAAAAGTTACTAGATTGTGGCTACATTCGTCCCAATGTTTCACCTTGGAGAGATCTAGTGGTTTGTGAAGAAGAAAGACAACAAAATGCATCTTTGTATAGATTATCGAGAATTAAACAAAGTGACTGTCCGTAACAAGTGTCCGTTTCCAAGAATTGATGATCTGTTTAACCAACTTCAGGGGGGACAATATTTTCAAAGATTGATCTTCGTTCAGGGTATCACCAGTTGAAGAACAAACCAGAGGATATTCCGAAGTCTTCTTTTCGTACAAGATATAGACACTACGAGTTTTTGGTTATGCCTTTTGGTTTGACCAATGCTCTAGCGACTTTCATGGATACGATGAATCGAGTATTCCGACCCTTCTTAGGCAAGTTCGTCATCTTGTTCATTGATGATATCTTAATCTATTCGATAGATAGAGAAACTTATGTTGAACCTCTAAGGACCGTATTACAGATACTTCGTGAACATCCATTATATGTAAATTTAAGCAAGTACGAATTCTGGATGAGCAGCGTGACTTTTCTTGGGCATGCTATTTTAGCAGATGGTGTATCAGTTAACCCAAAGAAAATAAAGGCTGTGGTGGATTGGAAACAACCTACATCAGCTAGTGAGATCAGAAGTTTCCTTGGCTTGGCTGGCTACTATCGAAGATTCGTAAAGAACTTTGCGAAGAGTGCGTCACCTCTGACTCCCCTCACCCAAAAAGGGAGTAGTATTCAAATGGACAGACGACTGTGAAAGAAGTTTCTAGTAACTGAAGTTTCGGCTCGTCTCAGCTCCAATTCTTACTCTTCTAGATAGACCTAAGGGATTTCATATATACATCGATGAGATGTATCTTGGCTCGGATTGGTATGTGTTCTTACGCTGCGTGGGAAATTAATTGTGTATGCCTCAAGACAGCTGAAACAACATGAAAAAAATTACCCGACGGATGATTTGAAACTTACGACAATTATATTCGTGTTAAAATTTGGCGACACTATCTCTATGGAGTGTCCTGCGATATCTTTACGGATCACAAAATCCTTAAGTATATATTCATGCAAAAAAAATAAACTTGAGGCAACAACGATGGCTGAAATTGATAAAGGATTATGACTTGAGGATTGCTTCTACGCCGGGAAAAGCAAACATTGTGGCAGATGCATTGAGTAAGAAATTTGTCGGATCATTGTCTTTGTCGAGCAGGTTACTTCATGATTTGAAAAAATAGACATCGAATACAAAGTTCATACACAGGGAGTGCAGCTGGCTCAATTGTATCTAGAACCAAACTTGCTCGAATAGATCAAATTTGCGCAAAAAGATGACGTATTCCTGCAGAAGATACGCGAGTTAATTTCAACTGATGGGCAACCGATTTCGTGGAATGCGAGGATAGAATGTTATAGCTTAAGGGCAGATTATGTGTACCTAAAGATGATGAACTCAAGAAGGAGATACTGACTGAGGCTCATTATGCTAAGTAAACCTTGCATCCAGGAAGAACCAAAATATACAAGGATCTGCGCACAATATTTTGGTTGCATGGCATGAAGAAAGATGTGGCATTGCTTGTGTCACGATGTCTGAATTGTCAATATGTGAAGGCAGAATAATAGTAACCCAGCGGAGAGTTACAGAACCTCGCCATTCCAGAATAGAAGTGGAAGGACATCTCAATAGATTTTATAGTGGGCTTACTAATGGCGCCAAAGAAAAATAATATGATTTGGGTCATCGTGGATAGACTAACTAAGTCGGCTCATTTCATAGCAATCAAAAATACATGGAGCGCCGATCATTTGGCTTAAATTTAATTAGATCAGATTATCCGGTTACATTGAGTGTCAATCTCAATTGTGTCGGATCTGGATGGAAAATTCTTGTCTTGATTCTGGAAAGGCCTTCAGGCGACAATAGGCACCAAGATGTATTTGTCACAATCCGTACCCTGTGTAAGGGTACGGGTACGTATCATGACTAGCACCTGGATATTCGGGCACGAGTACGTAGTTACGCCCAGCCTACGCTGCAGCATCGGCGGTAGAACGCTGTCTGGTTATTTCTAACTATCTAACAACTTAACAATATAATATGGTACCTATCAAACATCTTAACTCCAAACGGAGGAACAATATGGTATCTCACAATATAACTAAACTCAATCACAGAACAAACTAAGGAAGATAAAGCACAAATGGAATAACGAAGAAAAGAATAAAGATACAATCCACAATCTAAAATAATATACAAAAATGTGAATCTCCACCAAAATAGTCTAATACAAGCCAACACTAATAACTAGACCTCCTCGGGCTCTGCAACTAAGTCCTCCTGGTCTATAAGAGTAACCTTTAAAGGTACACCATCCTGCGGCCTGTAGAATATAGGGCATTACTCTATAAGCCAATCATCTTGAAAAATATACATTCAGTCAGGATTGGAGCAGAGTACATACCTCTGAAAGCAGTTTCAATAACATAATCAAGCAAATAAACAGATAATAGAAATAAAATACAAGATCACTAACATATGAATGAATGAACAATAGGTATACAGGTAATGTACGAGAATATAGAATAACAATATGAATATCTACAATATGATAAAATAACTGCAATCTAACTAATGTGCCTCAGAATACAAGTTCATTATATGATCGTTTTGGGTGAACATGATCAATAAGGTAAGACGATTACAAGTGAGGTATGTAATCAGAATATACACGATGGACAATGGGGCTTTGATCACATAATCAACTCCTACTCTCCCATCCCCAACCAATACCAAAGGATCCAATCACGATACGCTACGAACACGAATATAACCACTGAACATGAGTAATGGGTGTACACGAATATAATAACCACTGAATATGAGTAGTGGGTGTACACGAATAAGCACACTGAACATGAGCAGTGTGTGAACACAAAATAATAATCAATACCCAATATACACGATGAAATATATATATACGAGTACCCGCTGAATACGGTAGGGGGTAACATCTCCTGACGGGATCCATATAGTACAAGTCCGTGAAATCACTATGTCGGAATCAAGTATACAATTCTAGAACATGAATATATACACTATTATAAATTAAAAACTAACAGAGAAATATACTCGCCAGAAATCCTGAGCAAGGTATGTCTTTTGATGCCCAAGCTGGTACTACACAACCTATATATGGTATGTTGCATCAATACAAGGTTCTGGAATAAAAATAAGTTAAAATGATGTAATTCTAAGTCATAAAGCCATTTCTAAGTCAAACCGGCTATTTCTAGGTTGTAAGAGTCTAACACTACAATACTAGGTTAATACACTATGAAATTAAGCTATACTAACTAATCTAGGATACTAAGAGACACTCAAAAAGTCGTATCCTAAGATATGCAAGTTTAATATAGGAAAATAGTAGTTTAGATATATATACAAGTCAATAATTATAGTATCTTACAAAAATAGTGAAATTAGGATACCTTAGCCTTGCATTAATGTGTATCACAAACAATCTCGATACCCTAAACCCAAATACCTTGAGTATCGACCCAATACCTTGACTTTACCTTAGTATTCCAAGGTAATTCCAAACCTCAACAATATAGCTAATACATATGTAAAAACCCCAATAGTCTATATGCTAGTATATGCTAACACTATAATATATATCAATACCATTATAGAAACTAACTATAATATAATACATACATATCTACATACTAACATATAGCTAATATAACTAACTACCTATCATATAACAAGTATATATATAACTAGCTATCTATTTATACTAACTACTAAACTAACTATTTCTAACTAGTATACTAAACTAACTGTAAATGTCACGACCCGCACCCGGAATTTGGGCATGAGTCGTGGGTACGTCCAGCCTACGCCGCAGCATCGGCGGTAGAACGCTGTCTAGGTCCCAACATATAATATATCCTGTCCATAGACTCAACTCCTCACGGAGGACAAAGATAATAATCCACAGTTCTATGATATACTCAATCACAAATTAAATAGAAATAATAGCACGATGAGAATAGAAAAGAGTTCTAATAAAAACCAACCACAATTCCAACTCAAATCCTGGGTCTAAATGACCTCACAAAGTCACAAATAAAAATACAACTCAGTCTCAGTCTAAAACAATAAATGCAGAAAATAATCTAAGAACAGCCAGGTAAATTCTCCTCTAGGCTAGGCAACTCCTCTGGGGTTTCTGGAGTGAAATCACCCTCTAATCCTGGGCCGTAATGAGTGGGGCAAAGATCCTCCAAGTCCTCTGAAAAATGTTATCCAGTCAGGATTGGAGCGAAGCACAAGCACTAACAGCAGTTTCATTAAATTGACAAAATCTATAAACAGTGTAAGAAATACAAGATGGAAATAAATGCTGGAAATGTAAATACTGAAGAAAAATGGAAATAGGCAATAGAGCATCTAGCAATGAACAACAAATAGTGAATGCTAGACAATAAGTAGTGAATGCTGGAACAGGTGAATCTGAATAAAATAGACATCTAGCTAAGTGTTTGAAATATTAGTTTATTATGTGATCGGCTTGGGACTTGATCAGGCTGGTTATATATGATTAACTATGATTCTTGTAGGTCAGGCTAACCATATGGTTAGCTATGATGCATGTAGTGGTCAGGTTAATCATATATAACAGCTGTGATGCATGTAAGATGGTCAGGCCGCACCCGACGTGAGAAGTGGGGTGAGCTATGATGCATGTAAAGGATTTGGATATGATCACATAATCTACTAATAGTTCCCCATCCCCCAGCTAGCACGATGGATTCCAATCACGACTCCTCATGATGGGGATCTAGGGTGCTAACCCGTGTATCCATAGTGTCGGAATCAAGTATGTAATACAACTGCATTATAGAAATAATCAACAATAAAAACTGTCAGAGAATATACTCGCCTGTGGTCCTGAGCAAAGTGTGAGGATATACGTCCAAGGTGGGATCACAATGACCTAATTATGGAAATTAAATGTCAAAAACTGAATTAAAGAAATAAACGTGCTTAACTAATTAAATATGAGGCCTCTAGGTCAATGTCTAAGTCCATGCTAGGTTAACTGGGACCATACTAGGTCTATACCTTGTTACTCTAGGCTTTATGTTAATACTAAACAATCTTTACATACTAGGCAATTAATATAAATAAAACTCATATATATATATCCTAAGGTATTACCTAAACTGTTAACTCTTAATTTAACTAGTTCTCAATATCAACCTCAAATCATAACACTATGATAACTCACACAGGCACTCTCTCCTAGACACTATACTTAATAGTCACACTGAGAAACACCCAATACTACTACACTGACCCAGGTTCACTCACAGATTCTCACACACTGAAATTAGGGACTCGCACACAAAATCTGACTGAAACTTGGAACACACTACACTCTCTAGTTCACAGTCTAAAATTGTTCAGACTTTACCTACAACCTACTGATACACTAACCACGGCAAAACTCACACTGGTTAACTGATACTCACTTGTGAAGTGAAACCCCCAACTGAAACTCTAAGACCTACACACACTCTCATCCACACACAGATACCACTCATGTATCTCACAGGCATTCTAACTGACACACACTACAGTTTCAGACTTAGATAGTCATATTGCTCACCCCCTAACACCCACACAGTTACACTGTCATTTAAACCCCCTACCCCATCTCACTGATACTAGGATACACTCTACACTAGTCAGGATCTCCTAAACAAAACCCCAATGCACAACACACTACATCACAGTGTCAGTACCACTGAAACACTCACTGATACTCTGAGAACACACAGTCCTAGACACCCTATGAAACTCACTGCACAACACACAGGATCACACAACTACACAGGAACTCACCTACAGGCACATACACAGAATACAGGTTGACACAGCAACTTACTGACACATAACAACTACACACATACTGCTGTACATAGACACAGGTTCACACTGAAACTTACATGCCTATGGCTAATTGCCAACATACAGCACTAACTTATTTACTGTGCTCAAATACCCAGACAATCAACCCATATCTGAACACACAGTCCAGTCCCTAAGATATCTGATAATAGTGCAATGTCTGCACCCAACCAAAACTAGGAAACTCTGCAAAACTTGGATTTCAGTTCCAGACCACTGTTTAGAGCAGCAGACACACTATGTAGTGAACAATATGCACTGCAGAAATACCCCAGATCAGCATAAAGGTCTTTTCCTTATGCCACTGGTAACTGGCATTTGTCCCTTACTACAAACCTGTAGATCCTCCCCCAATGCTACATATCTGTACACACCTCCTTGCATCAAATTAACACACTCTCAATACCTGAACACTTATTGAACACTGCTACCCTTGCTCTTATTGTTACCCTCACTTCTAATGGTACTTCTACTATTCATGTCATATGTTACTAAACCGAGCCTCCCTGAGCTTCTACTTGAACGAGCCTAAGTGTACCTACACATTCTTTTCATGTATGGTCTCATATTGAACACAGGTACACTTACTAACTACTATGATACTCTAGTGCACAATACATCTAACTGATACCTCTCCTTCACACACTAACACACTGGTGCTATACACATACACAAACTTATATTCTCTTATCACAACCATTCTAACAATACCCGAGCCTCCACCCAGTTTCTGACTTGAACTTTACACAACCTGATTCTTCCCACATGTGCACAGGCACACGTAAAACCTGACTGCACAACCAAAGCACAGTTTCACACAAGAACCTGACTGCACACAACCAAAGCACAGTTAGATAGGTGTTCATCCATCTGGGCATTTCATCAAACACATAACGTGCTGAAAACAAATTTAACAATTACTCATGAACCCAAATGTAAAACTCTAAAAATCAAGATCAAAACTAAGTGTAGGAGATGTGAACATGCCTACACGAAATCCCTAGGCTTAGGGTTCCAGAAATTTGGGGAGAACACTCGAAAATTCACCAAAACCCTAGATCTCCTAGGTTTACATGTAGAATCCCTAAAATTCGAATTCTAAACCTTAGGGTGGGTTCCTAATGGGCATTAACATCTGAAAACAGAATTTAAATGAATAAAAAATAGGGTTTTACCTGCAGGGATGGTTTCTCTATTGGGAGTTCTTCTTCCCCAAGGCCTTTGACCCAAGTTCCTTGCTTTCCTTGCTTTGGAGGAGAAGAATGGGATCCCTAGGGTTTGCTTTTGAGTCTTGGGGTGAGGGAATGGTTTTAAGAAGGAGGCTAGGGT
Source organism: Iris macrosiphon (assembly GCA_036927795.1). NCBI lineage: Eukaryota > Viridiplantae > Streptophyta > Magnoliopsida > Asparagales > Iridaceae > Iris > Iris macrosiphon. Next base: position 95,582,445 of record JAYESA010000006.1, read on the forward strand.
TTCTTCTACTACATGAAGAATGGTGGCTCCCTTTTATATAAACAACTAGGTTAGGGTTTCCAAGCTTAGTTTTAGGTTAAACCTTTATGTTAAGTCATGTAGAACCTAGTTACTAAGGTTTGGTCAGTCCAGGGTTTGAGGTCCAACCTAAAGTTTGAATTCTAGGGTTTCTCTAGAATTGGTCTTCAAATTAGGGTTTAGTCAATAGGGTTTGTCTTAATGCATTCTAGGGTTGACCTAAAACCAAACATAACTAACAATATATAAATAGTTTATAAAACTCAGCAGATTAATTAAATTCATAATTATTCAAAATAGTAAATTTACATAAATGCCCTTATATGGAAAAGTGGTAGTGACAAGTCTACCCTCCTAAAAGAAATTTTGTCCTCAAAATTAGACTTAACTAGTACAAGAATGAAATCAGAAAAGGAAATACCTCAAGTCTAGAAGAGATACGGGTATTGCTCGCGCATTTCGTCCTCTCTCTCCCAGGTCGACTCCCCTGGAGAGTGATGTCTCCATGCAACAAGAACCAAAGGAATGGTTTGGTTCCGCAACACCTTCTCTCTGCGGTTCAAGATCTCTACAGGCTGCTCGGGGTAGCTGAGCGTCGGACCAACCTCAATCTCCGAGTGATCAAGTACATGACTAGGGTCTGCCACGTACCGTCTCAGCTGCGACACGTGGAACACATCATGCACTCCCTCTAGTGCAGGCGGCAACTCTAGTCTATAAGCCACCGCACCTATCTTCGCAAGAATACCAAAGGGTCCGATGTAGCGTGGGCTAAGCTTCCCGCCTCGACCAAAATGAATCGTGCCACGCGTCGGAGAAATCCTTAGGAATACTAAATCGCCAACCTAAAACAAAACAGTCTCATCACGCAGTCTAAACAAACAAACACAAGCCAGAAAAACAACAATCTATACCTGAAACTCAAGGGGTCTACGGTGGCTGTCGGCCCAATGCCGTTGTCTGTCCTGCGCCACTCGCAGTCTATCTCTGATGAGTTTCACCTTTTCTGCTGCATCTACGACCATTTATGGTCCTAGCAAGGCTCTCTCTCCAACATTGTCCCAAGATAACGGCGTACGACACCTCCGTCCATAAAGAGCCTCAAATGGTGATATCTCGATGCTGGCCTGGTAGCTGTTGTTGTAAGCGAACTCTACCAGGTGCAGATGATCCTCCCAAGAACCTTCGAGATCTAAAATGCAAGTGCGTAGCATATCCTCGAGAGTCTGAATAGTCCGTTCAGACTGCCCGTCTGTCTGAGGGTGATATGCGGTACTGAACTTGAGCTGAGTGCCCAAGCTAGCCTGCAGACTCCTCCAGAAGTGGGAAGTAAAACGGCTATCCCGATCCGAGATGATGCTTACAGGAACTCCATGAAGCCTAACAATCTGACGCACGTACATCTCTGCTAGCCTCTCTGTCGACGTGCCCACCTTGAAAGGTAAGAAATGGGCTGATTTGGTCAACCTGTCCACGATAACCCAAATTGCGTCCTTCCCTCCTGGAGAACGTGGAAGTCCTGAAACGAAATCCATGGTCACGTGCTCCCATTTCCATTCTGGGATCGGTAAAGGTTGAAGCAATCCACCTGGCCTCTGCCGGTCTGCCTTTACCTGCTGGCACACTAGACACCGAGATACGAAGCGTGCTACCTCACGCTTCATTCCATACCACCATACGTGCTCTCTCAAGTCTCGATATATCTTGTTGGCACCGGGATGCATCGAGTACTGAGAGCGGTGTGCCTCCTGTAAAATCTTCTCGCGCAGCTCCCCGCTCGGCACACACATCCTCGTGCCGTGCCGTAAGGAACCATCATCTGCGATAGTAAAGTCGTCCGACAATCCTATCTGAACCTGTGCTCTGATACTCCTCAGAGTCTCATCATCGTACTGCGCAGCTCTGATCCTGTCCATCAGCTCGGACTGTATCTGCAATCCCCACATCTGAATCCCAGTACCGGAAACTAACACCTCAATCTCCAAGCTCTCCAAATCCGCCAACAAATGTCTATCTGTCGTCAAGTTCATAGCCATCGGATACCTGCTCAAGGCATCGGCGACTACGTTGGCCTTCCCTGGGTGGTACTACAATAAGATGTCAAAGTCCTTCATCAACTCTAACCACCTCCTCTGCCTCATGTTCAGCTCCTTCTGTGTGAATACGTACTTCAAGCTCTTATGGTCTGTGAAGATCTCCATACGCTCTCCGTACAGATAATGTTTCTACAGCTTTAGAGCAAAGATAACTGCTGCCAACTCTAAATCGTGGGTAGGGTAGTTCTTTTCATGAGGGCGTAACTGCCTGGAAGCATAGGCAATTACCTTCCCGTGCTGCTGAAGAACACATCCAGACCCTTCCCTGAAGCATCACTGTAGATGATGAAACCACCTGTCCCTGCTGGCAACGTCAAAATGGGAGCTGTCGTCAACCTCCTCTTCAGCTCATCAAAGGCAGCCTGGCACTCCTCCGTCCAGACAAAATCCACATCTTTCCTAGTCAGTCTGGTCATTGGCGCTGCAATCTTGGAGAAATCTTGTACAAACCTCCTGTAGTATCCTGCTAGCCCGAGAAAACTCCTGATCTCAGCTACCGAACTGGGGGTAGACCACGACTCCACTGCCTCGATCTTCTGCGGGTTAACCGAGATTCCGTCACCCGATACCACATGCCCAAAAAATTCGACCTTGTCAAGGAAAAATTCACACTTAGAGAGTTTTCCGTACAGCTTCTCCCTCCTGAGAGTCTCTAAGACCAACCTCAGGTGCTCTTCGTGCTCCTCTGGGGTCTTGGAATACACAAGAATATCGTTGATGAACACCACCACGAACTTGTCAAGGTACTGGTGGAACACCTTGTTCATCAGGTTCATGAATACTGCCGGTGCATTGGTTAAACCAAATGGCATCACCAGAAACTCAAACTGGCCGTATCTGATCCGAAAAGCTGTCTTCGGCGTGTCTTCTTTTTTTACCTTCACCTGGTGATAGCCTGACCTCAAATCTATCTTTGAAAACACCCTCGCCCCACTCAACTGATCAAAAAGATTATCTATCCTCGGCAGCGGGTACTTGTTCTTGATAGTGATATTGTTCAAAGCTCTATAATCAATGCACATGCGCACCGTACCGTCCTTCTTCGGTACGAACAATACCGGAGCTCCCCATGGTGATGAACTGGATTTGATGAAGCCTTTGTCCTGCAGCTCCTCAACTTGTTTCTTCAGTTCTGCCAGCTCGTTGTTGTTGACTCTATAGACATATTGTGAAATGGGCTCCGCTCCTGGAACCAAGTCTATAGAGAATTCAACATCTCTGTCTGGCGGCAAGCCTGGCAACTTCTCTAGAAATACATCCAGGAACTCCGCTATCAGAGGGTGTGGCAACTCCTCTTCTTCTGCCCTGGCTCCGCAAAATGTGCCCCTGCTCTGTTCCGCTGCTCCTCTGACGACCTCAAATTCTGGCTCTCCTGGTGGTCTAAATAATACTCTGCCTCTATAACAATCTATAGTAGCATGATGCCTACTCAACCAGTCCATTCCGAGTACAATATCGTACCCCGAAAGTGGCATGACAAGTAAGCTCACGCTCAACTCTCGGCCTCCTACTGACACCCTCCGGTCCTTGTAGTGATCACGGACTAGGATAATACCTCCACCAGTCATGATCTTGCAAGTCCTAGCTAATGGTTCTGTGTCTAAATGATGTCGAAGCGCATAAGATACAGACACAAAACTATGGAAAGCACCAGAGTCGAATAAGGTAAATACGGGAATACAATCGAGAAGAACCGAACCTGTGATCAAGTCTCCTGCTGGCTCGATCTCCTCGACTGCCATGGCGTATGCTCGCCCCTGGGGTTCACCTATCTGCTGCTGATGCTGGGCGAACTTCTGATGTTGCGGTGGAAGTGGTCCCCTCTGTTGTTGGCCTCCTGGTGCGGTAGGCACTCTGTCTGATCCTCTCTGGGCGGCTGCTCCACCCTGACCTGGATGAAAGGTAGGACAATCCTTCAGCTGGTGTGTCATCGATCCGCAGGACAGACATGAGCCCAATCTCTTCCTGCAGATATCTCTAGTATGTCCCATCTTCCTGCAGTACGCATACTGGATGGCGGGCTGAGTCTGTCTCTGTTGCTGCTGCTGGACCTGTCCTCGGGCTGGTGCCTGATGCTGCTGCTGAAAGGGTCTCTGCTGTTGTTGCTGAAAGTGTGGACGCTTGCCCGGTCCCGTACTACTGTTTGCTCCTTCGGAACCATCGCGTCCCCTCTTGGGCCTGAGGCCCAAGTCGTCCTCGGCTACTTGGGCATCCATCAATATGCCCTCGTAGGTAGCTGTGCGACATCCCGACGTACGAGACTTAATCTCCCTTGTCAGCCCCTTTCTGAATTTTTGGGCCCTGTCCCCCGGATCTCTAATCATCGATAGCGCGAAGCGGCTCAGGCGAGAAAACTCCGTGGCATACTCATCGACGGATGAGCTCCCCTGGGCTAAGTCATGGAACTGACTCTCCAAAGCTCCCAGGGCGACATCAGGAAAGAACTTTTCTTTAAAGAGCTCCTTGAAATTCTCCCAAGTGAGTCCCCTGCACAAGAGTCTCAGCTCCGTGCGAAACCATGTCAAGGCAATGTCAAACATCTGGCTGCCAGCGGCCTCGATCTGGAGGGCCTCTGGAAGCTGTGCCAAGCGTAAGTTCCTCTCGATGTCCTCTAGCCAATCATCGGCGTAGAGTATCCCTTTTGTTCCCTTGAACTCCCGAGGCATCATCCTCTTGAAGTCCACAATAGTGCCCGGCCTCTGATGGTGCTGATCAGGACGCTGCTGCTGCTGAGTGACCCTCTCCACAGCCTGGAGGGCCACCTGGTGAGCATTCTCCATGTTCACCCTCATCATCTCTGTCTGGGCCTGATGTGCCTCAGCCTGCACTCTCTGGGCCTCTGCCGACGTCCTCTGGGCATCGACCATGCCCTGAATCAAGGCGAACATCTGTGCTCCATCGACGGGCACACCTCCTGGATGCTGAACTGGTGGTGGTGGTGCCGTCGTAGCTGTGGGGACCCTCTGAACTGGTGGTGGAGGACCCCCGAATGCTGCAGACACTCCCACATGTACTGGAGATGTAGGAGGTGCTGCAGATGTCTGTCCGGCAGGGCGAGAGGTGGCAGACCTCTCTGAATCTGCTGCTCCGAGTCTCTGGGACCTTCTTGGCGGCATCCTGAAGACAGATCAAAAGATTTAATTAAGGCAATAGATACGATATCATCAAGGAAGGACAAAAAAATTCTAAAGGAAAAATTATTAAGAATAGTATCATAAGAATCAGAATTCCCTAATTGTGATTGAGCATATCTTCGGCCTAATTCCTACTTCCTAAAACAAGCTCATAGTAATACTCTAAGCGAGCACCACTACGATATCGCTCTAATGCGATTCTAGGACTCGACTACTGACCTGCATGGGCCACCACTAAAAACGTGTCACGACCCGCACTCGGAATTTGGGCATGAGTCGTGGGTACGTCCAGCCTACGCCGCAGCATCGGCGGTAGAACGCTGTCTAGGTCCCAACATATAATATATCCTGTCCATAGACTCAACTCCTCACGGAGGACAAAGATAATAATCCACAGTTCTATGATATACTCAATCACAAATTAAATAGAAATAATAGCACGATGAGAATAGAAAAGAGTTCTAATAAAAACCAACCACAAGTCCAACTCAAATCCTGGGTCTAAATGATCTCACAAAGTCACAAATAAAAATACAACTCAGTCTCAGTCTAAAACAATAAATGCAGAAAATAATCTAAGAACAGCCAGGTAAATTCTCCTCTAGGCTAGGCAACTCCTCTGGGGTTTCTGGAGTGAAATCACCCTCTAATCCTGGGCCGTAATGAGTGGGGCAAAGATCCTCCAAGTCCTCTGAAAAATGTTATCCAGTCAGGATTGGAGCGAAGCACAAGCACTAACAGCAGTTTCATTAAATTGACAAAATCTATAAACAGTGTAAGAAATACAAGATGGAAATAAATGCTAGAAATATAAATACTGGAGAAAAATGGAAATAGGCAATAGAGCATCTAGCAATGAACAACAAATAGTGAATGCTAGACAATAAGTAGTGAATGCTGGAACAGGTGAATCTGAATAAAATAGACATCTAGCTAAGTGTTTGAAATATTAGTTTATTATGTGATCGGCTTGGGACTTGATCAGGCTGGTTATATATGATTAACTATGATTCTTGTAGGTCAGGCTAACCATATGGTTAGCTATGATGCATGTAGTGGTCAGGTTAATCATATATAACAGCTATGATGCATGTAAGATGGTCAGGCCGCACCCGACGTGAGAAGTGGGGTGAGCTATGATGCATGTAAAGGATTTGGATATGATCACATAATCTACTAATAGTTCCCCATCCCCCAGCTAGCACAATGGATTCCAATCACGACTCCTCATGATGGGGATCTAGGGTGCTAACCCGTGTATCCATAGTGTCGGAATCAAGTATGTAATACAACTGCATTATAGAAATAATCAATAATAAAAACTGTCAGAGAATGTACTCGCCTGTGGTCCTGAGCAAAGTGTGAGGATCGACGTACATAGTGGGATCACAATGACCTAATTATGGAAATTAAATGTCAAAAATTGAATTAAAGAAATAAACGTGCTTAACTAATTAAATATGAGGCCTCTAGGTCAATGTCTAAGTCCATGCTAGGTTAACTGGGACCATACTAGGTCTATACCTTGTTACTCTAGGCTTTATGTTAATACTAAACCATCTTTACATACTAGGCAATTAATATAAATAAAACTCATATATATATATCCTAAGGTATTACCTAAACTGTTAACTCTTAATTTAACGAGTTCTCAATATCAACCTCAACTCATAACACTATGATAACTCACACAGGCACTCTCTCCTAGACACTATACTTAATAGTCACACTGAGAAACACCCAGTACTACTACACTGACCCAGGTTCACTCACAGATTCTCACACACTGAAATCAGGGACTCACACACAAAATCTGACTGAAACTTGGAACACACTACACTCTCTAGTTCACAGTCTAAAATTGTTCAGACTTTACCTACAACCTACTGATACACTAACCACGGCAAAACTCACATTGGTTAACTGATACTCACTTGTGAAGTGAAACTCCCAACTGAAACTCTAAGACCTACACACACTCTCATCCACACACAGATACCACTCATGTATCTCACAGGCATTCTAACTGACATACACTACAGTTTCAGACTTAGATAGTCATATTGCTCACCCCCTAACACCCACACAGTTACACTGTCATTTAAACCCCCTACCCCATCTCACTGATACTAGGATACACTCTATACTGGTCAGGATATCCTAAACAAAACCCCAATGCACAACACACTACATCACAGTGTCAGTACCACTGAAACACTCACTGATACTCTGAGAACACACAGTCCTAGACACCCTATGAAACTCACTGCACAACACACAGGATCACACAACTACACAGGAACTCACCTACAGGCACATACACAGAATACAGGTTGACACAGCAACTTACTGACACATAACAACTACACACATACTGCTGTACATAGACACAGGTTCACACTGAAACTCACATGCCTATGGCTAATTGCCAACATACAGCACTAACTTATTTACTGTGCTCAAATACCCAGACAATCAACCCATATCTGAACACACAGTCCAGTCCCTAACATATCTGATAATAGTGCAATGTCTGCACCCAACCAAAACTAGGAAACTCTGCAAAACTTGGATTTCAGTTCCAGACCACTGTTTAGAGCAGCAGACACACTATGTAGTGAACAATATGCACTGCAAAAATACCCCAGATCAGCACAAAGGTCTTTCCCTTATGCCACTGGTAACTGGCATTTGTCCCTTACTACAAACCTGTAGATCCCCCCCCCCAATGCTACATATCTGTACACACCTCCTTGCATCAAATTAACACACTCTCAATACCCGAACACTTATTGAACACTGCTACCCTTGCTCTTATTGTTACCCTTACTTCTAATGGTACTTCTACTATTCATGTCATATGTTACTAAACCGAGCCTCCCTGAGCTTCTACTTGAACGAGCCTAAGTGTACCTACACATTCTTTTCATGTATGGTCTCATATTGAACACAGGTACACTTACTAACTACTATGATACTCTAGTGTACAATACATCTAACTGATACCTCTCCTTCACACACTAACACACTGGTGCTATACACATACACAAACTTATATTCCCTCATCACAACCATTCTAACAATACCCGAGCCTCCACCCAGTTTCTGACTTGAACTTTACACAACCTGATTCTTCCCACATGTGCACAGGCACACGTAAAACCTGACTGCACACAACCAAAGCACAGTTTCACACAAGAACTTGACTGCACACTTCCTCAATGCCCGACTGTACAACAACCCCCAAAACTCCAGCCTATCTATACCCCTATGCAATATATCTATACATCAACATCATACACCAAATTAGATAAAATAGAGTAGGTTAGATAGGTGTTCATCCATCTGGGCATTTCATCAAACACATAACGTGCTGAAAACAGATTTAACAATTACTCATGAACCCAAATGTTAAACTCTAAAAATCAAGATCAAAACTAAGTGTAGGAGATGTGAACATGCCTACACGAAATCCCTAGGCTTAGGGTTCCAGAAATTTGGGGAGAACACTCGAAAATTCACCAAAACCCTAGATCTCCTAGGTTTACATGTAGAATCCCTAAAATTCGAATTCTAAACATTAGGGTGGGTTCCTAATGGGCATTAACATCTGAAAACAGAATTTAAATGAATAAAAAAAATAGGGTTTTACCTGCAGGGATGGTTTCTCCAATGGGAGTTCTTCTTCCCCAAGGCCTTTGACCCAAGTTTCTTGCTTTCCTTGCTTTGGAGGAGAAGAATGGGATCCCTAGGGTTTGCTTCTGAGTCTTGGGGTGAGGGAATGGTTTTAAGAAGGAGGCTAGGGTTTCTTCTACTACATGAAGAATGGTAGCTCCCTTTTATATAAACAACTAGGTTAGGGTTTCCAAGCTTAGTTTTAGGTTAAACCTTTATGTTAAGTCATGTAGAACCTAGTTACTAAGGTTTGGTCAGTCCAGGGTTTGAGGTCCAATCTAAAGTTTGAATTCTAGGGTTTCTCTAGAATTGGTCTTCAAATTAGGGTTTAGTCAATAGGGTTTGTCTTAATGCATTCTAGGGTTGACCTAAAACCAAACATCACTAACAATATATAAATAGTTTATAAAACTTAGCAGATTAATTAAATTCATAATTATTCAAAATAGTGAATTTACATAAATGCCCTTATATGGAAAAGTGGTAGTGACAGTAAACTAAACATATACCCATCTAACCCAAAACCTTACTGATACTGACACTGAACACTGATACTGTCCACTGACTGCCCTGGCCTCTAGTTGACTAAAATGCAGATGGTGCTACAGGTAGTATGGTTGTGCAATGCACCCCCTTTGTTCATCTTGATGCACACTGCAGTTGGACTGCAGAACTTTCCTTTTCTTGCTGAACTGTGCTGTTGCTACTGCTGAGCTTCCTGAGATGGCTGCAGTGCACTGACTCCTTGCTGGATTGCTCACTCGAGCAATGGCTACAATAAGATACAACACATAACACACATGCCACACATACACGTATACACATCCCTCCATGTATATCAATAGCTATATATATATATATATACTCCTTCCTCTATGTATATATCAAACTCTATATATATATATATATATACACACACACTCTCACGACTAGGTAGATATATATATAAAATCACATATAACCATACATATATATATAACACACATACACATATATGTATATCTATAACATTCATATATATACATATAGATATATCAATACATATAGTTATCTAGTTATATATAGCTATGTATACTTAGATCTCACAATATTATATATATATATATATATATATATATATATATATATATATATATATATATACCAACTAATATATCATACATATATATATACACAATCACATATAGAAATGAGGACCATAAACCAAACACGTGGAGTGTACCGCACCCATATCACACTAATTCTATGATACGCTTGCGATACGGCTCCACTACACAACCAAACGCATCCCGGAGGACACGAGCAAGTCTAATATACTAAATATGAATAATACGTATAATAATTAGATCAACTACATGTTCGTGTCAAGATGTGATATGCACAAGTACCCGTGTCGGAGAAAACCTCCCAAAAATAACCCATATCGTCAAATTGACGAGATACGGCCTACACGTACCCAATTATGGATGCAAAACTAGTCACAAACAATCAATCAATCATATGTCATATTGATCTATTTGACCAAATGACAAATACCACATGTGCCAATATCGAAATTCTCCCGAAATTGGCACCAAAACACACACAACTTTCACCATAGGTCTCCTATGAACCTAAAACCAATTCCTTTGCATAGCCTATACATGTGGGTTGGTTTCTTATGGTTAAATCTTAGATTTAGAATTTACTAGAAGTGGGAAAACTTAAAAGTATCTATTGGGAGATGGATTCCCAATAAAAATCCCAAAATGTGGAAAGTAGCTCCTCCTTGTAGATCTTGGCCTCCTCCTTATTGCTCCTTGCTTCCTTCTTGTAGATCCTTGTTGTAGTAGCCTCAATTAAAGAATAGAAAATGAAATTGGGAAAAAAATTGGTGAGGAATGGTGAGGGAATGAAGGAATTTGGAAAGGGGAAAAACTATATCTAAATGCAAATAAAAATGAAATGAGAAAGACACACTCTCTCCTCCTCTAATGGCCGGCCCTAGCCTTCTCCCTCAAGCAATATGAAATGTCCCATTTACCCCTTAGGGCCTCTCATGAAGAAATTAATTAAGGGGGAAGATTTAGTCTAATAGTTTCACTAATTAATCCAACCTCCTAATCCATGGGCCTAATTCATGTGCTCAATCTAAACAAATCTAAAATGTTGGGTTCATGCAACTAATTAAATAGTTAGGTCCAATACACAAGTCCAAAATAATACTACAAATAATAATCAATAATTAATACAACAAATAATTAATCACATGCACAATATTTAAATACAATAAATCCTAAATTAAAAATACCTATGTCAATTACCAAACTACTCTTAATTGAAAATATGAGGGTGACAATCCTACCCACCTTAGAAAAATTTTATCGTCGAAATTTAGGAAGAAACTAACTACCACAAGCAAACAATACAATGCAAGAAAGAATTATACCTCACGGCTCGAACAAATATGGATACCGCTCGCGCATCTCGGCCTCTCGCTCCTAGGTACTCTCTCCTGGCGAGTGATGCCTCCACACGACGCACACCAAAGGAATCGTCTGGTTCCTCGGTACCTTCTCTCTCCAATCCAGAATCTCAACTGGCTGCTCTCGATAGCTAAGAGTAGGGCCCACCTCTATCTCTGAGTGATCCAACACATGACTGAGAACTGCCACGTACCATCTCAGCAGCGACACATGAAATACGTTGTGCTCTTCTTTCAATGCAGGTGGTAGGTCTAGTCTGTATGCAACTACATCGACCCTCTCAAGAATACTGAAAAGTCTAATGAATCGTCGACTAAGCTTTTTGCCTCCACCGAAACGAATCGTGCCACGTGTCGGATAAATCCTCATAAAAACTAGACTGCCAACCAAGCACGAAACACAACCTTAGTACTATAACAAAACAAACAATCAATCACAAGTAATGGAAAAAAAAATCTATACCTCAAACTCCAAAGGTCTCCAGTGGCTATCGGCCCAATGCCGCTGCCTGTCCTGCGCCACTTGAAGTCTATCTCTAATGAGCTTTACCTTCTCGGCTGCATCCACTACCATCTCTGGTCCCAATAAAGCTCTCTCTCCAACATCATCCCAGGATAATGGAGTACGGCATCTCCGTCCATACAACTCCTCGAATGGTGACATCTCGATACTTGCTTGGTAACTATTATTGTATGAAAACTCTACCAAGTGAAGGTGATCCTCCCAAGAACCTCTAAGATCTAAAACACAGGTGCGCAACATATCCTCGAGAGTTTGAATATTCCTCTCCGACTGTCCGTCAGTTTGAGGGTAATAAGCGGTACTGAACTTGAGCTGAGTGTTCAAGCTAGCCTGCAAACTCTTCCAGAAGTGGAACGTGAAGCGACTATCCCAATCCGAGACTATGCTTACTAGACACCGTGCAATCTGACTATCTGGTGCACATACATCTTCGTGAGCTTCTCCGTAGATATACCCACTTTGAATGGAAGAAAGTGGGCTGATTTGGTCAACCTGTCTACGATGACCCAAATTGTATCTTTACCTCCTGGAGAACGCAGAAGTCCTGAAATAAAATCCATGGTCACATGCTCCCATTTCTACTCCCGAATGGGTAAAGGCTGAAGCAATCCACGTGGCCTTTGTCTCTCTGCCTTTACCTGCTAGCAAACTAAGCATCTGAAAATGAAGCTAGCTACCTCCAGCTTTATACCATACCACCATGCATGCTCTCTCATATCTCTATACATCTTGTTGGTACCTGGATGCATAGAGTACTGAGATCGATGCTCCTCCTGCAGAATCTTCTTGTGCAATGCTCCACTCAGAACACACAATCTGGTACCGTGTCGCAATGATCCATCATATGCGATACTGAAGTCTTCTGCCAACCCAATCTGGACCTGTGCTTTGATGCTCCTCAGAGAGTTATCCTCGTACTGTCTGCTCTGATCTGGTCCATCAGCTCTGACTGTATCTGAAGTCCCCACATCTGTGCTGCGACTCCAAGAACTAATACCCCAATGCCCAAACTGTCAAGATCGGCCAATAAATGTCTGTCTCTCGTCAAGCATATAGCCACGGGATACCTGCTCAAGGCATCCGCGACTACGTTGGCCTTCCCTAGATGGTACTGCAAAAAAATATCGAAGTCTTTCATCAACTCCAACCATCGCCACTGCCTCATATTAAGCTTTTTTTGGGTAAACACATACTTCAAGCTCTTGTGGTCTGTGAAGATCTCTACTCTCTCTCCATACAAGTAGTATTTCCATAATTTAAAAAAAAAGATAACTGCTGCCAACTCCAAGTCATGGGTAGGATAGTTCTTCTTATACGGGCGTAATTATTGGAAGCATAGGCAATCACCTTCCCGTGCTACTGTAATACACGACCCAAACCCTTACCTGATGCATCACTGTATATGGAAAATCCTTCTGCTCCTGATGGCAATGTCAAGATTGGAGCTATAGTAAACCTTTTCTTCAGCTCCTCAAATGCTAACTGACAATCCTAAGTCCAGACGAACTCTACGTCCTTCCTGGTTAGTCTAGTCATCGACTTTGTAAGCCTGGAAAAGTCCTGAATAAACCTCCGATAGTAGCCTGCCAATCCAAGAAAAGTCCTGATCTCTGCTACTGAACTCGAGGTAGAGCACGATTCAACTGATAAAATCTTCTTCGGGTCCACTGAGATTCCATCTCCTGTAATAACATTTCCGAGGAATTCAACCTTATCATGGAAGAACTCACACTTTGATAGCTTGCCATACAGCTTCTCATTCCTGAGGGTCTCCAGAACTATCCTTAAGTGTGGCTCAGGCTCCTCTAGGATCTTCGAATATATCATAATATTATCTATGAAGACTACAATAAACTGATCCAGGTACTGATGAAACACCTTATTCATCAGGTTCATGAATACCGCCGGGGCATTGGTCAACCCAAACGGCATCACCAAGAACTTGAACTACCCATAACGAGTCCTAAAAGCTGTCTTTGGGAAGTCTTTCTTCTTCACTTTCACCTGGTGGTACCCTGACCTCAAGTCTATCTTTGAGAATACCTTTGCTCCGCTCAACTGGCCAAATAAGTCATCAATCCGCGGCAACGGGTATTTGTTCTTGATAGTGAGGTTGTTAAGTGTCCTATAGTCGATACACATACATACCGACCCATCCTTCTTTGGTACAAAAAGTACCGGAGTACCCCATGGTGATGAACTGGAACTGATAAAGCCCTTATCTTGTAACTCATCCACCTGCTTCTTCAACTTTGCCAGTTCATTGTTGTTTACTCTATAGACGTGCTGAGATATCGGGTCTGCGCATGGCACCAAATCTATAGAGAATTCCATATCTCTGTCCGGTGGAAACCCGACAACTCTTCTAGAAAGATATCCATGAACTCTGCAATAAACGGATGTAGCGGCTCCTGCTCTTCTACCAAAGCTCTACAGAAATTGCCTTCGCTCTGTCTTGCTGCTCCTCTAACAAACTCGAACTCTAGCTCTCCTGGCATCTGAAATAAAACTCTACCTCCACAATAATCGATACTAGCGTGATGTCTACTCAACCAATCCATCCCGAGTACTATATCATAACTCGAAAGAGGCATTACGAGTAAACATACGCTCAACTCTCGGCCTCCCAAATAAACTCTCTAGTTCTTGCAAACATCACTGACCAGGATAATGCCACCCTCGGTCATGATCTTGTAAGTTCTCACCAACGGTTCAGACTCAAGACGATGCCTCAAAGCAAAAGATACGGATACAAAACTATGAGAAGCACCGGAATCGAATAAAGCATGAGCTGGAAAAAAATTGAGATAAACTGAACCTGAGATGACATTGCCAACCGGCTCCTCCTCCTCTAAAGTCAAGGAAAAAGCTCGCCCTTGTTGCTGCGCATATCTTTGCTGCTGATGCTGAGCAAATTGTTGCTGCTGAGGTGGTAGAGGTCCTCTTTGTTGTCCCACTGGTGGTCTAGCGGGTGCTTTCTGCGCTTGACCTCCTTCCTGAACTGGACAAGTTGGGACTTTAGGACAAGCCCTCAATTGATGATCTCCCGATCTGCAGAATAAGCATTGGCCCAGTCTCATCCTGCATGCATCTCATCCATGTCCTTGCTTCTTACAGAAAGTGCAAGGAACTGCTGCCCTCTGGATCTGGTACATTTGCTGTGTCGGCGTTCTAGCTGATCCGTGATACTGCTGCCTATGATGCTGATAGTGCCTCTGGTGCTGCTGTTGAAAATAAGGCCTCTTCGCTGGACCTGTGTTGGTACTGGATCCTCCTG
Organism: Iris macrosiphon; assembly: GCA_036927795.1. NCBI lineage: Eukaryota > Viridiplantae > Streptophyta > Magnoliopsida > Asparagales > Iridaceae > Iris > Iris macrosiphon. The sequence goes on from JAYESA010000006.1 coordinate 95,597,632, forward strand.
TGTCCCTCGGCCTCTTAGAGCCAAGCTTTAAGTCATCCTCGGCTCGCTGTACCTGTCTGAGAATCTCCTTGAAGGTGGCGGTAGGGTCTCCGTTCGTGTGGGATTTGACCTCTTGGTTCAGGCCCTTCCTGAACTTCTTGGCTCTACCTCTAGGGTTCTGTCCCTCCATGAAGCGACCTAGTCGGCAATACTCTGCCGCATACTCGTCCACTGACATACCTCCCTGGACGAGGTACTGGAACTGGCTCTCTAAGGATATCAGAGCCACGTTTGGGAAGAACTTCTCCTTGAAAAGCACTTTGAAAGCTTCCTAAGTGAGTCCTAGTACTGCAATTCTGGGATCTATCCTGAACCATGTCAAAGTAATATCGAACATCATACACCCCGCTACCTCTATCTGTAACATCTCTGGAATCTGCGCCAGCCGTAGGTTCCGCTCAATGTCCTCGATCCAATCATCCGCATAAAGGATCCCCTCTGTGCCTCTGAAGTCCTTCGGGATCATCCTCTTGAAGTCTATAATGGTCCCCGGCCTCGGCTGCTAAGGAATAAACTGAGGTGGTATCGTCTGTGGCTGGACTTTGGTAGCTCTCTCAACTGCTGCAAGTGCGATCTGATGAGCATTCTCCATACTTTGTTGCAGGACCTCTGACTGACGCTGTTGAGCCTCCATCATCTGCTGGAAGAGAACGAATATCTGCGTCTGATCGACTACTGGTGGTGGGGGTAGAAGATCCCCGAAAATTGTTTGTCCTGTCCTCGGTACCTGAGGTGGAGCACCTCCGAAAGTTGCTGCAGATACGTCCACCTGGACTGGTGAAGCCGACCTCTGGAAAGTAGGTGCTGGAATATCGTCTGAGGGTGTTGTACTCGTGGTTGATGAAGTAACTGATCGTGTTGTCGCGACACCTGAGCACTGGGATCGCGTCTTCGGCGGCATCTTGAAGATAGATTGAAATAAGGAATCAATATTAAATATGATACGATATCATCAAAGAAGGACAAAATTTTATTCAAAGTAAAGTAATATTCAAATAGATAAGGATTTCAAAACAGATTTTGGAATATTTCCTAGTGGTGATTGAGTAAACTCTCAGCCTAAATTATATTTCCTAAAATAGGCTCATAGCAGTACTCTAGACGAGCACTACTACGATATCGTTAAATTATGAATCTAGACCTGTATGGACCACTACTAAAAATTTGTCACGACCCGCACCCGAATATTTGGGCACGAGTACGTGGTTACACCCAGCCTACGCCACAGCATCGACGGTAGAACACTGTCTGGGTTATATCTAACTATCTAACAACTCAACAATATAATATGGTACCTGTCAAACATCTCAACTCCAAATGGAGGAACAATATGGTATCTTACAATATAACTAAACTCAATCACATAACAAACTAAGGAAGATAAAGCATGAACGGAATAGCGAAGGAAAGAATAAAATATAATCCATAATCTGAAATAATGTACAAAAATGTGAATCTCCACCAAAATAGTCTAATACAAGCCAACACAAATAACTAGACCTCCTCGGGCTCTGCAACTAAGTCCTCCTGGTCTATAGAAGTATCCACTAAAGGTACACCGTCATGCGGCCTGTAGAATGTAGGATACTGCTCTATAATTCAATCATCTAGAAAAATATATATCCAGTCAGGATTGGAGCAAAGTACATACCTCCGAAAGTAGTTTCAATAAGATAATCGAGCATATAAACATATATTAGAAATGAAATACAATATCACTAAACATATGAATGAATGAACAATAGGTATACATGTAATGTATGAGAATATAGAACAATAATATGAATATCTGCAATATGATAAAATAACTGCAAACTAACTAATGTGCCTCAGAATACAAGTTTATTATATGATCGGTTTGGGTGAACATGATCAATAAGGTAACACGATTATAAGTGAGGTATGTAATCAGAATTTATACGATGAACAATGGGACTTTAATCACATAATCAACTCTTACTCTCCCATCCCCAACTAATACCAATGGATCCAATCACGAAATGCTACGAACATGAATATAACAACTGAACACAAGCAGTGGGTGTACACGAATATAATAACCACTAAACACGAGCAGTGGGTGTACACGAATAAGCACACTAAATACGAGCAGTGTGTGAACATGAAATATAAATCAATACCCAATATACACGATAAAATACATTTACACGAGTATCCGCTGTACACGATAGGGGATAACATCTCCTGACAAGATCCATGTAGTACAAGTCTGTGAAATCACTGTGTCGAAATCAAGTATACAATTCTAGAACATGAATATATACACTATTATGAATTAAAAACTAACAGAGAAATATACTTTCCTAAAATCCTAAGCAAGGTGTGTCTCTCGATGCCCAAGCTGGTGCCACATAACCTATATTTATGTTGCATCAATACAAGGTTCTGGAATGGAAATAAGTTAAAATGATGCAATTCTAAGTCATAAAGCCATTTCTAAGTCAAACTAGCTAATTTTAGGTTGTAAGAGTCTAACACTAGGATACTAGGTCAATACACTATGAAACTAAGCTATACTAACTAATCTAGGATACTAAGAGACACTCAAAAAGCTGTATCCTAAGATACGCAAGTTTAATATAGGAAAATAGTAGTTTAGATATATATATATACAAGTTAATAATTATAGTATCTTAACTAAACAATGAAATTAGGATCCTTGGCCTTGCACAAATGCGTATCATAACCTATCTCGATACCCCTAACCCAAATACCTTGAGTATAGACCCAATACCTTGACTTTACCTTGGTATCCTAAGGTAATTCCAAACCTCAACAATATAGCTAATACATATGTAAAACCCCCAATACTCTATATTCTAGTATATGCTATCACTATAATATATATCAATACCATTATAGAAACTAACCATAATACAATACATACAAATCTATGTACTAACATATAGCTAATATAACTAACTACCTATTATATAACAAGTATATATAACTAGCTATCTATTTATACTAACTACTAAACTAACTATTTCTAACTAGCATACTAAACTAACTATAAACTAAACACATACCCATCTAACCTAAAATCTCACTGCTATTGACACTGAACACTGATACTGTGCACTAACTGCACTGGCCTCCAGTTAACTGAACTGCAGATGGTGCTACAGGTAGTATGGCTGTGCACTGCACCCTGTCACGCCCCAGTCCCAAAATACGTAGGACTAAGAATACGTAATCATGCCAGCCGTATGTATATGGCAACTCCAATATATGGAAACCATAATGCATACATACGCTGTATTATGAATATTCAATCCACAAGTGGTAATATACTGCCAACACAAGTCACACGCAATCTATATTTCATCCACGGCATAAATAAAGAAATAGGAATAAATAACTGAATATCAGATATGAAGTATCAAAGTATGATAGTAGGATGGAAACAAATCCACTGCCAATCGACTATACTAAAACTAATAAATGAGACAAGAGATCAACTCTAATATAAGATAAATGTCCACAAGGAAAACAGCAACTAGAATATCCATCAGCTGTGATGAATCAAAGGTACTCTGAAGGTAAGACCTCCTCAGTCTGGTATGAAGCGTCAGGTCTGGGTCTGTACTCCTGTGGATACTCCTGCAAGTCTATACCTGGAAAGGGACCAGGTCCTCAGAGGGACATAACAAGATACATAGAAGCATACCAATAAAGTACTAAAAATAACATCAAATGGGTCGCCTAACCATCTATGTGAATGCAGTTTGAGAACAACCTTCCAACAAGTGGGCTATCTGGCCAAAATAGGATTGGCATGATTCTCTTGGAGATTCAGGGGCCTATAAAGCATGACATCTTTTGAACCTCAGAGGCCGCCAGGTAATATATAGGGGTCATCATGACCGCGCATCTCCGACGGAGCGTACGGGTTACACAAGAAAAGTGCAAAGGAGCCCAAATGCCTTATTTGTTGTTCTCTCCACCCCATGCTCTAAGCATGTCATATCCATGACATGATGATACCTCTAAATAACTTCCAGGTCTTCTAGCATGCAATTTCTATCAGCAGTTATCCCTATCCATTGCACGACTTATACGTACCAGTGGCCAGCCGAGTACGCAAGTCTGTGTCCTATATGAGACTCACACTCATGTAATAACAGTGTCATGGCCGGTGAAACATAAGAATGCCTCATGATAATGGGGTGGTCTCATAAACTAGGTCAACATGCATATATATAATAAAAAGAGAATACGACGCCACCGTTGTTGCACCCAAGTTATCCTTGGACGCACAGTTTTTATAGCAGTTAAAATATATGAACTAAGTGGACAGAAATAAAATAGATGCATCATATGAAATGTAAATCATAGTACAATGGCAAGGTATACTTGCCTGACAAGCAATCTGTAAAGTGTAAGCGTCCAGATGTCAAGTATACAGGATCAGGAACTATGGCCTCCGAATAAACGTCTCCGGATGCTGAAATAAACATCACCAATGTTCCTAGAATAAGTGAGATAGCTAGAAAGAACTACCCTATCGTCCAATTTGGACACAGGAGCAAAACGGTAATTTCGGGTCAAAGCGGGGTCCACCTATGGCCCACTTTGCACCAAAATGCGTGCCAGAGGTAAAGGTCTCTAAATGGGACAAATTATAGGTCAAACAAATTCTAAACGTCAATAAGAACTCAACGATATGTCCAATTTGGATTCCGGTAAGCCGAACACAAATTTGCCCAAAAAGTCAACCATGGGGCCCACAAATAGGAGGCTTGGTCAACTGTCTCATAATCGCATGAAACTTGGGTCACAGGACCAGTGTAATACCACAAATCCAATGGCACAAGTTTTGTCGCATTTCGACTAGCGTACACTAAATGGTACGGTATTTTGCAAAAGTCACGATACGGGGACTTTTTACGGATACGGATTAATTTTGACGCACACACACGTCCAAATCAGTTTTCGAGAAAGCCTACACGTCAGGATATAACTTACGCGCCTTTCGGTGCAATTGGTATGCAACGGGGCGGTCCCGTTTGGCGGGGCGCGCTCCGTATCACAAATTTTAAAGTTTTGAAAATAAGTTTTTCTTGATTTTTTACCCAGTTTATTTCTACATATAACACAAACTAAAATAATCTAATTAATAGAAAATGATCTCGGTTAAATGGTCTTCATATAGCAAAAAGTAAATTTAAATTTGGATGTCTGTGGAGGAAGATATCAGTCCTTAAACATAGGTGATCGTAACAGTTTTTCGCAGTGTAAAATATGTGTTTTTCCTCAACTTGGCATTAATTTTTACCTAGTTAATAATGCTGCTCGAATGAAACTAATTAACAGAGTTGGAAGGGGGATAGGTTGTGAACATACCGGTGAAGACGGATCAGAAATTGATAGCGAGATGGAATGGGAAACAACGCGTGAAGTAGGGTACGTCGCTGCGAATCTGTCGTGGCATTGCGCGGTCACACGGTCGCGCGGTCGCGGACGCGGCGGTCGGCAACACTGGTTCCGGCGGTGGTCGACCGTGGTCGGGGTCGTAGAGAAGTCAGCGACTAGGTGTAGGTGCTTGGATTTGGGTTAGGGTTTGTGGAAAAGAGATATGTATATATATAGGGTAGAGGGAGCGGGGTCTCGGTCTGGGCCGTGGGGGAAAAAGCTAGCCGCTGGGTTAGGGATTAGGCGGGGCTTTAAGGTTTAGTTAGAATAGAATTATTTTAGTTTAGGCTTAGGCTTAGGATTAAGGATTTAGTTTAAGGTTTTAGTTAAAGGATTTTTAGTTTAAGTTTTTTTTTTCTTTTCTTTTATTTACTCTATCAATTTATATATACATAGATATATATTTATGTGGTAATAAAATTCCAGCAATTTATATTAGTACCATAAAATAATCTATCATTCTTCTACAAGACTTCCTACATAAAATAAAATAAGGTAAAATAATAGTTTTGCTCCATAAATTCTAGATGAATATTAACCTAGTAATTAAAATTCAATAAATTATATCTTCTAATTAAATAAGGAATAATACAATTAAATTTAAATATTAAAATTAAATAATTTTAATATTTAAAATTATGGCGTTTTACATTCTACCCAACTTATAAAAATTTTGTCCTTGAAATTAAAACTAAGCCACGTTAGAAAAATCAAGGATGGTAAGATGTACTGAACTTCAGACGAGTCCCAAGACTCTCCTGCATGCTTCTCCAAAAGTAAGATATAAAACACGAATCCCTGTCTGACACAATGTTGACCGGAATGCCGTGCAACCTCACAATTTGCCTTATGTATAAGTCAGCCAAAGCTTCTGTAGATTGGCCAACTCTAAAAGGCAAGAAATGGGCGGACTTAGTGAGTCGATCTACTATTACCCATACTGCATCTCTCCAACTTGGACTCTTTGGAAAACCCATGCCAAAGTCCATAGTGATGTGCTCCCATTTCCACTCAGTAATCGAAAGTGGTTGCAGTAGCCCTGCTGTTCTCTGATGCTCCGCCTTTACCTGCTGACATACTAGACATTTGGCTACAAAGCGAGCTATCTCTCTTTTCATCCCATGCCACCAAAAATGCTGTTGTCAGTCACGGTACATCTTGGTGCCTCCAAGATGAATAAAATATATCGAACTATGAGCTTCTGTCATCTGCTCCTGTCGAATCTCTCCATTGGGAACATATAGACAATCACCACATCGTAATGTCCCATCATCATGAATGCGCAATCCTATCTGCTCTCCGGCCTTTGTCCTTTCTTTTAATCTCCTGAATTTGGTGTCCATAGGCAAAGCTGCCTTGATCCTCTCTATTAGTGATAACTGTACTTACAAGTTGGCTAATGTCCCATCTTCTCTGGGTAATATCACTTCTATGCCAAGGTCTTGCAAGTCCTCCAATAATTTCCTCTGTGTCATCAAGAAATACGCTGCTGGTTTTCGGCTTAACGCGTCTGCTACTACGTTAGCCTTGTCTGGGTGATAATGCAGCTCTATCTCAAAATCCTTCATCAACTCAAGCCACCGACGTTGCCTCATATTTAGCTCCTTTTGTGTGAAGACATACTTGAGGCTTTTATGGTCTGTATAGATCTTCACTCGTTCCCCATATAAGTAATGTCTTCATAGCTTCAGGGCAAAAACAACGGCTGCAAGTTCCAAGTCATGAGTTTGGTAATTCTTCTCATGTACTCATAACTGTCTAGATGCATATGCAATTACCTTTCCATGCTGCATCAACACGCATCCCAAGCCTTTTCCTGATGCATCATTGTAAATCACATAACCTCCTGATCCTGATGGAATAGTCAATACTGGCGATGTGGTCAGTCCCTTCTTCAACTCCTCGAAAGCGTCTTGACACTCGTTGGTCCATATGAACTCTTGGTCCTTGTACGTCAACCGAGTCATAGGCGCTGCTATCCTTGAGAAGTTCTCCAAGAACCATCGGTAATATCCTGCAAGTCCAAGGAAACTCCTCACCTCCGATGTTGATTTAGGAACGGACCATGTCTCGACTGTCGAGATTTTCTCTGGATCAACAGAAATACCATCTCCCATAATGACATGCCCTAGAAACGAGACTCTGTCCAAGAAAAACTCACATTTACTGAGCTTCGCATATAACTACTCTCTCCTCAAGGACTCTAGGACGATCCGCAGGTGCTTCTCGTATTCCTTGTGGCTCTTCGAATAGACAAGTATGTCATTTATAAAGACGACCACAAACTGGTCCAAATACTGATGGAATACTCGATTCATTAAGTCCATAAAGATAGTTGGAGCATTGGTCAATCCAAATGGAATGACCAGAAAGTCGTAGTGCCCATATCTTGTCCTGAATGCGGTCTTCGGGATATCCTGCTTCCGTACCCTCACCTGGTGATATCTCGATCTTAAATCTATCTTCGAGAACACCTTGGCTCCACTAAGCTGATCAAATAAGTCATCAATGCGTGGCAATGGGTATGTATTCTTCATGGTCACTGCATTTAAGGCTCTGTAGTCAATGCACATACGTACTGACCCATCCTTCTTTAGTACAAACAATACTGGTGCTCCCCAGGGTGATGCACGGCCGGATAAAACCTTTCTCCTCTAATTCTTTCAACTGTGCCTTCAGCTCATCCATCTCCTTCTTCGCTAATCAATAAACATGCGACGCTATGGGTGCTGCTCTTGGTGTCAATTCAATCGATAATTCTACGTCTCTGTCCGGAGGTAGTCTTGGCAATTCCTCTAGAAATACGTCTTGAAACTCTGAAATAATGGGATGATAAATAATGTCGTCCATTGCAAGCTGAACACCATCAAGGGCTTCTGTGGATCCTCGTGCAAACTCAAGTTCCGGCTGGCCTGGTATCTTAAAAAGTATGCTTCCTCCAAAATAGTTGAAAAAAGCGTGGTACTTGCTTAGCCAGTCCATCCCAAGCACAATATCAAAAGTTGGCATAGGAAGGATTAAGAGTCGGGCGTTCACCTCTCTACCATGAATCACTACAGGACACGATCTACAAATCTGACTAATGGGTATAACTCCTCCTCCGGTGAGAATTCTAACACAACTAGGTAAAGGTGTAGTGGCAATATTGTGTTTGGTAATAAAATTAGAAGAAGAACGAGTGGGTGGCTCCCGTATCAAATAATATCGCAGCAGGAAAGGTAAAAGCAAGAGTAATACCTGTTATAACATCAATCTCCTGTTCTATGTCATCCACTTCTAGTACAAAAGCTTGTCCATTCCTCTGTGGTAGTCCATGACTGGCCCTCATGTACTAGTCCTCCTGAGTAGGTAGCGGTGGTCCTCGCTGAAATCCTTCGGCTGTCGGGGGTCGAGGTGCTCCTGGTCTAGTCATCTGCTGAACTGGCTTCAGTGCTGGAAGTGCTAGCCTCTGTATTGGCGGTGGAAGTGTCAATGTCTGCTGTATTGGACAATCTCTTACCATATGCTGTCCGAAACCACACCTCATACATTGTCCTAAGCGAGTCCGACAGTCTCTAAAAATATGTCCGCATCTCCCATAATAATTGTAGTGGGGCTTTTCCAAAATTTGGTACAGTCCTACTCTGTACTGCTGCTGTGCCAAAGGATGTCTGATAGGCCCTCTTTGTTGTGTCCTTGCTGGTCCCTGTTGTGCCTTCGGTTGACCTCCTTTTCCCTTACTGATGGTCTCTTGTAATCTAGCTTCTGTCAATAATTCGGCATAAGAGATCCGAGACTGTGAGCTAGTGTAGTATTGGAGCTCCTGAGTCAGTCCGCGGTGAAACCTCTTAGCCTTCTCCAAGTCATTCGGTATCAGGGCAGCGTCATATTTACTAAGGCGGCTAAACTCTGCATCATACTCGTCAACTGTCTTGTTCCCCTGCTCTAGGTGAAGAAACTGATCGTACAACGCATCTCTTATAATATCCGGGAAGTACTTCCTCTCAAAGCACTCCAAGAATTGTTCCCAAGTCTGATACGTACCCAACTGGGGCTCCATTGATTCCCACCAGTGATGATCGTTACCATCTAGCTGCGTCCTTCCGCTTGTCATCCAGAGATCGGTAGGCAGCTGTGATGCTTCTAATAACTTCTTGGTGTGGGTAATCCAGTTTGTAGTCTCTTCTGGGCTCTCAGTGCCTTTATATGGCTTGGGACCCATCTATACAAAGTCCTTGACTGAACCAACTCTAGCTCGTGGTACTGGAACTAATGCCTGGGCTGGTACAGTTGCCTGTACAGCCATTCTCTCAAGTGCTGCCAGAAATTTTTGCCTCTGCTGTGCCGCTTGCTGCCTCTGCTCTACAGCCAGTATGGCTGCATATTGTCTCTGTTCCTGTATCATCATTTGGAAGAATTAGAACAGTTGTGTTTGGCCATCCTGTGGTGTCGATGAAGCCAAAAAAGTTCAATTAGGCAATACGAAAAGGTCAGATGGGACTGGATTGTGAGTCTGTCCATCCGGCCCCAGAAGTCTAGGAGTAGTCGAGGTCTCCCCTCGAGTTTGGTCGTTGACTCCTAAGGGTGTGTCGCCTTCGGCGACAGTATATCTACTACGCAAATCCATCTCTCTGCAAGAGGTGGACGAAACGATTAAAAGGAGTACAGGAATCAAACAGGATGCAAGCATTTGAATAGGATAGTTGAAAGGAAAGATGAGTTTTAATCAAGCGGGGATGAGATCCTATATTCTACTCCTATACGCAGGCTTGTTTGGTACAGTAACGTAACCGAGATAATATATTCGTAGACCTGCATGGGCCACCACAAAAATATGTCATGCCCCAGTCCCAAAATACGTAGGACTAGGAATACGTAATCATTCCAGCCGTATGTATATGGCAACTCCAATATATGGAAACCATAACGCATACGTATGCTATATTATGAATATCCAATCTACAAGTGGCAATATACTGCCAACACAAGTCACACGCAATCTATATCTCATCCACAGCATAAATAAAGAAATATGAATAAATAACTGAATATCAGATATGAAGTATCAAAGTATGATAGTCGGATGGAAACAAATCCACTGCCAATTGACTATACTAAAACTATTAAATGAGAGAAGAGATCAACTCTAATATAAGATAAATGTCCACAAGAAAAATAGCAACTAGAATATTCATCAGCTGCGATGAATCAAAGGTACTCTGAATGTAAGACCTCCTCAATCTGGTATGAAGCGTCAAGTCCAGGTCCGTACTCCTGTGGATACTCCTGCTAGTCTATACCTGGAAAGGGACCAGGTCCTCAGAGGGACATAACAAGATACATAGAAGTATGCCAATAAAGTACTAAAAATAACATCAAATGGTTCGCCTAACCATCTATGTGAATGCAGTTTGATAACAACTTTCCAACATTGGTGGGCTATCTGGCCAAAATAGGATTGGCATGATTCTCTTAGAGATTCAGGGGCCTATAAAGCATGTCGTCTTTTGAACCTCAGAGGCCGCCAGATAATATATAGGGGTCATCATTGACCGCGCGTCTCCGGCGGAGCATACGGGTTACATGAGGAAAGTGCAAAGGAGCGCAAACGCCTTACTTGTTATTCTTCCCACCCCATGCTCTAAGTATGTCACATCCATGATATGATGATACCTCTAAATAACTGCCAGGTCTTCTAGCATGCAATTTCTATCAGTAGTTATCCCGATCCGTCGGACGACCTATACGTACCAGTGGCCGGCCGAGTACGCAAGTCCGTGTCCTACATGAGACTCACACTCGTGTAATAACGGTGTCATGGCCGGTGAAACATAAGAATGCCTCATAATAATGGGGTAGTCTCATAAACTATGTCAACATGCATATATATAATAAAAACAGAATACGACGCCACCGTCGTTGCACCCAAGTTATCCTTGGACTGGCAGTTTATATAGGAGTTAAAATATGTGAACAAAGTGGACACAAATAATATAGATGCATCATATGAAATGTAAATTACAGTACAATGGTAAGGTATACTTGCCTGGCAAGCAATCTGTAAAGTATAAGCGTCCAGATGTCCAGTACACAGGATCAGGAACTATCGCCTCCGAATAAACGTCTCCGGATGCTGAAATAAACATCACTAACATTCCCAGAATAAGCGATATATCTAGAAAATACTACCCTTTCGTCCAATTTGGACACAGGGGCAAAACGGTAATTTTGGGTCAAAGCGGGGTCCACATGTGGCCCACTTTGCACCAAAATATGTGCCAGAGGTAAAGGTCTCTAAATAGGACAAATTATAGGCCAAACAAATTCTAAACGTCAATACGAACTCAACGGTATGTCCAATTTTGTATTTTGGTGAGTCGAACACAAATTCGGCCAAAAGTCAACCGTAGGCCCGCAAATAGGCGACTTGGTCAACTGTCTCAGAATGGCATGAAACATGGGTCACAGGACCAGCGTGATACTACAAATCCAATGGCGTAAGTTTTGTCACATTCCGACGTGCGTACACTAAATATTGTGGTATTTTGCAAAAGTCGTAATACAGGGACTTTTTACGGATACGGGTTGATTCTGACGCGCACACACGTCCAAATCAATTTTCACGAAAGCCCACACGTCAGGATATACCTTACGCGCCTTTCAGTGCAATTGGTACGCGACGGTGCGGTCCCGTTTGGCGGGGAGCGCTCCATATCACAAATTTTAAAGGTTTGAAAACAAGTTTTTCCTGATTTTTAACCCAGTTTATTTCTACATATAACACAAACTAAAATAATCTAATTAATAGGAAATGATCTCGGTTAAATGGTCTTCACATAGCAAAAAGTAAATTTAAATTTGGATGTCTGTGGAGAAAGATATCAGTCCTTAAACATAGGTGATCGCAACAGTTTTCTACAGTATAAAAGATGTATTTTTCCTCAACTTTGCATCGATTTCTACCTAGTTAATAACACTGCTCGAATGAAACTAATTAACAGAGTTGGAAGGGGGATAGGTTGTGAACATACCGGTGAAGACAGATCAAAAATTGATCGTGAGATGGAACGGGAAACAGCGCGTGAAGTAGGGTACGTCGCTGCGAATCTGTCGCGGCGTTGAGCGGTCATGCGGTCGCGGATGCGGCGGTCGGCGGTGCTGGTTCCGACGGTGGTCGACGCAGGGTCGGGGTCGTGAAGAAGTCGACGACTAGGTGTAGGTGCTTGGATTTGGGTTAGGGTTTGTGGAAAAGAGATATGTATATATATAGGGTAGAGGGAGCGGGGTCTCGATCTGGGCCGCGGGGGAAAAAGCTAGCCGCTGGGTTAAGGATTAGGCGGGGCTTTAAGGTTTAGTTAGAATAGAATTAGTTTAGTTTAGGCTTAGGCTTAGGATTAAGGATTGAGTTTAAGGTTTTAGTTAAAGGATTTTTAGTTTAAGGTTTTTTTCTTTTATTTACTCTATCAATTTATAAATACATACATATATATTTATGTGGTAATAAAATTCCAGCAATTTATATTAGTACCATAAAATAATCTATCATTCTTCTATAAGACTTTCTACATAAAATAAAATAAGGTAAAATAATAGTTTTGCTCCATAAATTCTAGATGAATATTAACCTAGTAATTAAAATTCAATAAATTATATCTTCTAATTAACTAAGGAATAATGCAATTAAATTTAAATATTAAAACTAAATTATTTTAATATTTAAAATTATGAGGTTTTACACATAACCCCCCCTTATTCAGCTTGTTGCACACTGCAGTTTGACTGCAGAACTTCCCCTTTCTTGCTGAACTGTGTTATTGCTACTACTGAGCTTCCTGAGATGGCTGTAGCGCACTGACTCCTTGCTGGATTTCACACTCGAGTAGTGGCTGCACTGAGCTTATCCGAGCCCCATTTGCTATCACTGCAGTAGCTCTTCTTCCCTACTAGATTGCTGCTGGTAGATGCACTGCTACTTGGTGTTGGTGATGCACGACTTGCTGGTTGGCTGCTGCAGCACTGGCTCGATTGCACTGCTGCATGCTTATGTGCACTGATTCACTGCTACTGCTGAACTCCCTTACCCGAGCCTCCTTGCGCGAGTGGTCCTCCTACTTGCTGTGGCTAGTGCTGATGGCTTCCTTCTTCAGTTGAACACTGAACAGAGTGCAGTGCTCTGTTGCCTTCAGGTGGTTGTACCTCCCTGTGCTGATATGCCCGAGCACTGATGCATCTTGCTCTTGCTGCAGGAACTCCCTGCTATGATACTGACTGGAACTTTCACCCTCACACACACACAAACACAACACATAACACACATGCCACACATACACATATACACATCCCTCCATGTATATCAATAGTTGTATATCTATATATATATACTCCTACCTCTATGTATATATCAAACTCTCTCTATATATATACACTCTCACTACTAGGTAGATATATATACAATCACATATAAGCATATATATATATATATATATATATATATATATATATATATATATATATATATACTAACTAATATATCATACATATATATACACAAGCATATATAGAAATGAGGACCATAAACCAAACACGTGGAGTACACCGCACCCGTATCAAACTAATTCTATGATATGCTTGCGATACGGCTCCACCACCCAACCAAACGCATCCTGGAGGACACGAACAAGTCTAATATACTAAATATCAAAAATACATATAATAATTAGATCAACTACGTGTCCGTGTCAAGATGTGATTTGCACAAGTCCCCGTGTCGGAGGAAAATCCTAAAAAATAACCCGTATCATCAAATTGACGAGATACGGCCTACACGTACCCAATTGTTAACACGACACTAGTCACAAACAATCAATCACATGTCATGTTGATCTATTTGACTAAATCACAAACACCACATGTGCCAATCTCGGAATTCTTCCAAAATTGGTACCAAAACACACACAACTTCCACCATAGGTCTCCTATGAACCTAAAACCAATTCCTATGGGTAGCCTATGCATGTGGATTGGTTTCTCATGGTTAAATCTCAGATTTAGAGTCCACTAGAAGAGGGAAAACTGAAATATACCTATTGGAAGATGAATTACCAATGAAAATCTCCAAATATGGAAAGTAGCTCCTCCTTGTAGATCTTGGCCTCCTTGTTGCTCCTTGCTTCCTTCTTTTAGATCCTTATTGTAGTATACTTAATTAAAGAATATACAATGATATTGGGAAGAAATTTGGTGAGGAATGGTGAGGGAATGAAGGAATTTGGAAAGGGGAAAAACTATATCTAAATGCAAATAGAAAATAAAATGAGAGAGACACTCACTCTCCTCCTCTAATGGCCGGCCATAGCCCTCTCCCTCAAGCAATATAAAATATCCCATTTACCGCTTGGGGCCTCTCATGAAATAATTAATTTAGGGAGAAGGTTCTAGTCTAATGGTTTTACTAATTAATCCAACCTCCTAATCCATGGACCTAATTCATAGGCTCAATCTAAACCAATCTAAAATATTGGGTTCCTGCAACTAATTAAATAGTTAGGTCTACTACACAAGTCAAAAATAATACTACATATAACAATCAATAATTAATACAACAAATAATTAATCACATACACAATATTTAAATACAATAAATCCTAAATTAAAAATAACCATGTTAATTACCAAACTACCCTTAATTAAAAATGTGAGGGTGACAGTACGTGGGTACGTCCAGCCTACGTCGCAACATCGGTGGTGGAATGCTCTCTAGGTCAATAATACTATCTAAATATCTTATACAAAATATATAATATACCTGTGAAGATATCTCAACTCCTAAATGGAGGACAATATGATAATATGATAATGGTAACAAATACTCAATCACAACAAAAACTAGAGGAAGACATGGCATGATATGGAATAGAAGGAAAGAAAATAAAGTCACAAATATATCACAAGTCCAAGACTAATCTTAACACAAGACATCAAACAATAATACAACGCCAAAGTCTAACTAACATATATAATATCATAAATAAACTAGCTATGTCTCATCGACTGCTGGTACTAAATCAACAGGCTTTATGGGTGATAACTCAACTGGCTCACCATCATGTGGCCCATAGTGCGTAGGATACCAATCCTCTAATTAATCATCTGCAAAATATATTCAGTCAAGATTGGAGTAAAGTATAATCCAAATAGCTGTTCCAATAATTGACAGAAACTATGAAACAACAATATCATTAAAAATAAATAATGGAAGTAACTGAACTAACATATATCATGAGAAGAAGCATCATGGTAAATAATGGCAAGAACTGAGAACAATATGGTAAGGAACAATAATGTAATAAACTAAAATAAAGAAAATAATATATATAAATGTTCCTTGAAAATTAGTCAGATAATGTGATTGACTTGCGCCTAAAATAGGCTATATAAAAGGTGAGCTAGCATGATCATGCGTGAGTTGCATGATCTGCTAACAATCATGGGCTACACTAAATCACGGGCTATAAGGTATGATCACATATCCACTAATATATCCCTAACCCCCGACTAGTACACCAATCCAAATTATAATAAGTTATAACACGTACATCACACTGCACGGTCTATAATATCATGCACTATGATCACGGTCTATATAATTACTAAGATATCACAAAAATCATTGAGTAATCACGAAGCACGACACGATGATCACTGAGTAACCACGATAATAATATCTCATGACCAAGATTCACGTATACTAATCCGTGAAACCATCGTATCAAGAATCAATTCTCTCAGTACTAAATACATGAAATATATGGGCTATCAAAGAAAAAAACTATCAGAGAATGTACTCGCCTGTGATCCTCAGCAAAAGGTATATCTCTGTATCCGAGCCGGTGTCACACACACCTATATAGGAAATATCATATCACTTGTGTGTACTGAATGAGAAATGAGTTAAAATGAGTCAAATACAAATTTCTAGGCTATTTCTATGTCATACTAGTCAAGCTAGAACAATACCTTGATTTTAGGTCCATACCTAGCCTCTAGATTGATTATAAGTCTATACTAGCTTATTCTAGGTCATACCTAGGTTTCTAAGTTTATAAATTGAAGGTTTTAGTTAATCTATCTACCACTAGGTACTAGGATACTATATATATACTAATACCAATATCATAAACTAGTTAATATTATCAACATATAACTAAAGATAATACTAATACCCTAACTCATCCTATACTTATAATCCATAATTCCTTAGCTTCTCAATACCTTGATCCTAATCCTTAATGTCTGAACACAGTCCAACTCCAATTGAACCACCTAATGTTGCTGCTATTGTAACTGTTCACTGATATTAAATCCCCCCTTCATACTTAGCTACGGCTGTTGCCTAATATAAGCAGTGTATTGCATTGTTGCTACAAATGTTCCTACTAATTTTGTTGCTTCTTAGACATGTTGTAATTGCTTGCCAACTTTACTTCCATATCTAGACTGCCTGTGCACTAATTGTGTGTAGTAGGATCTGTGCTCATGTCCTCTAAACTCACTAATACATTGAATCATCCTTCTCACATTCCCAAACACCCACACAGTTATAACATTAAAGCCCGACTACACTGCTCCTAAACTTGCCCCCAATCTTAACTGATACCATCGACCTAATACTCCCTTAGATCGGCTCACCCACTAGGACTTTATCCAGTCTCACCAGGAAACACCACTCCTTATTTATAACAAATGAGTACACACCTTTCCTACTCTTACACACCTCTGATACGAGTGTATCAGAGTTCACTCACATATTACCCAACAATACAACCCTTACACACTCACCTCATTGCACTTCACACTAAACATACTCTACACAGGCACCCACACACAGCCTTGCTTAATTTCCCTTCATATGTGTAAAACTATAGATCCTCAAAATATTGCTACCAAAGCCTTTGCTTGTCTGCAAGCAAACCCAAGTTGCTGCCACAACTAGCTTATGCTACAGATACCATTTTGTAACAGTCCTACCTATCAGTCACTTGTGGCACCATGCACCAGTGCTCAAGCACCAAGCCTACAACCCTTCCTTACCTATTTCAGTCATATACTCTAATCTGTATATTCATATATATATATATGGTTCCTATGTATAAATATACACAATTAGATCTACTATAATACACACACTATCTAATAACTAATTTATCAAACACCTTGAGTACTATGCCAAGATACTCATACTATGATATGATACAACCTCACCTAAAGCACCAAAACCCCCAATAACTAATAAACACCAATAATACATATCAAAAATATTATTATATAACTAATATAATTTGCTACAAAGAAATTTAGGGTAAAAATCATTAGCATGCACAAAACTCTCAAAATAGGCCCCCATATCATAACGTACCATACCGTATCATGATACACTCTACCTGTATCCAATTATGGACTCGACACTAGTCCCATAACTCCAATCTAAGTCTAATTAGATCTAATTAGTCTCATGAAACACTTGATGTGTCAATCTCGGAATTCCCCCTAATTGGACATAAATTACCGTATATAATTCATAATACAAGACATATGAAACTAGTTCTTAGTCCAATGACTAGCCCTAAGCCAAGGGATGATTCCTAATGGTTAAACGTATGAATTATAGTCTAAATTAAGGGGTAGATTCAGAATTTACCTATTGGGAGATGAATTCCTAATGAATAGCTCGATAGACACAATTAGGACACAATCTCCTTGTCAATTTATCCTCTTTCAAGTTCTCCTTGCAATCCAAGCTCCCATGTTTCTTAGATGATAAAATTAAGAGAGAATGGTTGTGAATTGGGTTAAATTTGGTGGAGGGATGAAGTGAATTAGGGATGAACTAAATTGGGGATCTAGAATTTGAATGTAGAGTAAAGTGGAGAGAGAATTTTCTCTCTATAAGGTGGCCGACCCTACTATCTTCTTCCCCAAGAAACAACAAATGACCAATTTGCCCCTACTTAGTTAGTTATTAAGAATAATTAGGGAGGGATATATTGGAAAAAATTCTAACTAATGAGAATTAAGCTAATCTTCTTAGTTAATTAAGGGATTGGTCTAATGGACTTAGTCTAATATTGGGCTCAATGTGTCATGACAATCCAATGGGTACACTAATGATAAGTCTAAATAAACATAGGCTAGCCCACTAACAAATAATTAAATAGCACAATATAATATAATTAATTAGTAGCATATAATACAGTAAATAAACTAAATGACAAGAATGCCCTCATCTAAAAATATGGTAGTGACAAGTCTACCCTCCTTAGAAAAATTTTGTCCTCAAAATTCAAGAAGAACTAAAACTACAACAAGCAATCACAGCAAGCAAGAAAGAATGATACCTCACGGCTCAAAGAGATACGGGTGTCGCTCACTGATCTTGGCTTCCCTCTCCCAGGTAGACTCTTCCGGAGAGTGATGCCTCCACGCTATGTGCACCAAGGGAATCATCTGGTTCTGCATCACCTTCTTCCTGTGATCCAGAATCTCCACTTGCTACTCTGTGTAGCTGAGAGTCGTACCTACCTCGATCTTCGAGTGATCCAATACGTAGCTAGGATCTGCCATGTACCTTCTCAGCTGTGACACATGGAACACATCACGCACTCCCTCTAGTGTAGGTGGCAAGTCTAGTCTGTAGGCTACTACACCGACCCTCGTAAGAATATCGAATGGTCCGATGTATCGTGGACAAAACTTTCTGCCTCCACCAAAGAGAATAGTGCCCCATATAGGATAAATCTGCAAGAATACCAGATCGCCAACCTAAAACAAAAAATAACCTTTACACTAAACCTAAATCAAAGCAATCACGAGAAATACAAATAAAATATATACCTCAAACTCCAAAGGTCTTCGGTGGCTATCGCCCCAATGCCACTGTCTGTCATGTGCCACCCGAAGTCTATCCCTGATGAGCTTTACCGTCTCAGCTGCATCCATAATCATCTCCGGTCCTAATAAGACTCTCTCACCAACATTATCCCAATATAGAGGAGTGTGACATCTCCGTCCATATAAAGCCTCGAATGGTGATATCTCGATAGTGGCGTGGTAGATATTATTGTAAGCAAACTCTACCATATAAATATGATCCTGTCACTACCACATTTTCTAGGAAAGGATATTTTGGTAATTTCCTATTTAAATAAATATTGTGCATGGTAAATAATTATTTGTTATATTATTTAATTGTTGTTAGTTATTATTTAATTATTTTAGACTTATTTTAGTGGACCCAACTAGTTTAGTTTGGACCCATGGACCAACATGAATTAATTAGTTAGACTTGGCCCATTTAGAAAGCCCATAGTTAAGGAGATGGATTAAATTAATTAAATGATTAGACTAGAAGCTTCCTTCCTTAATTATTTCTTCATGAGAGGCCCCAAGGGGTACATTGGACATTTTACAATTGCTTGGGGGAGGGGTTATGGCCGACCTATTAAAGAGGGGGGGAAATTTCTCTCTCCTCTCATCTCATTCCAAATCTAGATCTAGAATTCTCCCACTACCAAATTCCCTCCATTCCCAATCCAATTCCCTACCAAATTCATTCCAAATTCTTCCCAATTCACCATTAGAGAAGGAGGAAGCAAGGATCTAGAAGAAGGAAGCAAGGATCTACAAAGAGGAGCAAGGATCTACAATTTGGAAGCAAGTTCATCTTAATTGGAGGTTTCATTGGGAATCCATCTCCCAATAGGTATAATTCAGATTTTCCCATTTAAATAGCTTCTAAATCTAAGATTTAATCATGTAAAATCAACCTATATGTATGTACTACCCATAGGACTTTGTTTTGTGTTCATAGGAGACCCATGGAGAAAGTTATAGTGCTTTTTGTGTCAATTTTGTTGGAATTCCGAATTTATATTTTGTTGTGTGTGTCAATTGATCCTATAGATCAATTGAACACGAGATTTGTGTTTGAGGCTAGTGTCGTGTCCATATTGGGATACTTGTGGTTCGTATCCCAACTATTTGGTGATACGTGTCATTTGGGGGTTTTCCTCCGACACGGGGCTTTGAACATGTCGTATTTTGACACGGACACATAGATCTACTTTTGACGCTTTGATTTGTTCATAAATATTATTTGTGATTTGTTTGTGTCCTTCGGGGTGCATTTGGTTGTGTGTTGGACTCGTGTCGCATGCGTATCCTAGATCTAGTGGGATACGGTGAGATACTCTCCAATTGTGTGTATTTTTGCATAGATCTAATTAATTGTGGTTCAATTCTTCATTTATAATTAGTATATATATATGGATATTAAATATTTATTTTGTGTATTTATTATAGTAATTATTGTAGCATAGATCTATATTTTGGGTGTGCTAATATAATGTACAATATAATATGTAGCTTTCTTGCATGCAAATATATATGTTACTACTTGTTAAATAATATAATTTATACATAAAATGTTTTATAAAATATATTTGTATGTTTAATTGTGTAATTATATTATTTATAATTATTATGTAATTATTTGGATATTAATGTAAATATTTTAGGTGTGCTTCTAGCCATGTAAATTATATGTTCTTTGTTAAATATTTGAAGGTATAAGTTTATGTGTATATTAATATATATATGTACTTTTTTGTATTAATGGTTTATATATATATATATTTACTATTTTATATATTCTGTTTTTATATATATATATATATTGTTTATATATTCTATTTTTATATATATTATTTTAAGTTATATATTAATTATATTATTAGTATACTTTGTGTGAGTTCTTTTTGAATCTAATTTGATTCCTAAATTATTGTAGTTTATCTCTATATTATTTTATAGATGTCTTGTGAGGTTGACTTTGGGTTTGACCA
Source organism: Iris macrosiphon (assembly GCA_036927795.1). Taxonomy (NCBI): domain Eukaryota; kingdom Viridiplantae; phylum Streptophyta; class Magnoliopsida; order Asparagales; family Iridaceae; genus Iris; species Iris macrosiphon. The sequence continues at coordinate 95,618,985 of JAYESA010000006.1, forward strand.
TGTTTGACTTTAGTGGACTTTAGAGTTGACCATAGTTGACTTTTGACTTAGAATTGACTTATTGACCTAGAAATTGCCTAGTTTGACTTGTTCTCTTTCCGGGACCTTGTATTAATGTGGTATTCCATATCTAGGTCTTCGAGGCACCGAGTCAGACATTTGTGAGACTGTTCATTGGACTTCAAGCGAGTACATTCTCTGATAGTTTCTCATTTATGATATCCTCTATGTTCGTTGTATCTAGTGTAGATATACATGTTCTCTTGACACTATGGTTACACGGATTGGTATATCCGGATCTCGTCATGAGATGTTATTCCTTGGTATATGGTGTATATGGTGCAAGTATTGTTTCATTGGTTATCTTGTACATGTACAGACACCGATTCTCGGGGAGATTAGCTATCTTCTTGGGGAATCTAGTGCCATAACGTACCGTGGTTGGATCTATTATACCAGTCGGGGTGGGGAGTATTTTAGTGTAGATATGTGATCATACCCTCCTTGTGCATGTCTTGTTCCTTGTGAGTGTTGATCATACACCGCACGTATAATCAGCCAGGCCATTATACTCTTGTGCAAGTTCCTAAGCCGATCACATGTTAAAGCTAGTACTCACACACTTAGTCATTAGTATTCTTGTTCTATCAGCATATTGTTCATTATTGTATTTCTTTCCAGTACTTCCTTATTGTCTATACATTTCTTGTATCTATTTATGCATCTTGTTTATCCACAGCTACTTACTGTTACATAGTTTTTATCATTATTTGAGAACTGCTGTTAGGGTTGTACTCTGCTCCTTTCCTGACTGGATATATTTTTCCAGATGACACTGAGGAGTACCCTACCTATTATGGACCCCAGGATGTTGTGGGTTTAGATTCTGAGACCCTGGCTCAAGAGAGACTTATCCTAACTGAGACAGTTGACCCTGGAGTTGTAGCTTTATAGTTTTGTAGTATTCTTTTGTACTGGATTTGTCTCCAGCATATTTCTGTATTTTTCTTCAGACTCGTTGATGTATTATTTTAGACTCATGAGTTGTATTGTGACTATTCTATTCTTATCTGATTCGTGTTCATTCTATCTTAGTTCTGTGATTGAGTACACTATCTTTTGGTGGTTCATTATATTAGATAGACTTTCTAGACAGCGTTCTACCGCCGATTCTGCGGCGTAGGCTGGGCGTTGTTTCCGACTAGTACCCTTACCCCGGGTGCGGGTCGTGACACATTTTTTGTGGTGGCCCATGCAGGTCTAGCTTTACAAGTATGTGATATCGTGGTAGTGCGACAACTTAGTTGTACTACTGCGAGCCTGCGATAGGATATAGGATATAGGCTGAGATACTCAATCACATCTAGGAAAATTCTTTTGATTCAACTATTCTCCTTTGACGTTGATACTTGATCTCTTAAACTGTCCTTTCCTTGAATATCTTACATCTTGTGCCATATTGATTCTTTCTTTCGCTTTGTCTCAGGATGCCGCCTAAGACTAGATCACAGCAAGGGAGAGCAGTTTCTGAGAGGTCTGCGACATCCCGAGGGCCTGCACCAGTCACTTCTCCGGTGATTGGAGTGTCAGCTGCTTTCGGAGGTCCACCACCCACTCAGAGGACTGTGCCAGCTGTATCTGAGAGGCTTCCACCTCCACCTCCTGTGCCAGCAGAGGCGTCACAAATGTTTACTCTATTTCGTGAGATGCTCGAGGCACAGAGGGCTCAGTCAGAGGCACATCAGAGGCAGACCGACGTTCTACGGCAGGGCATCGAGAGTGCTCATCAGCTTGCTCGTGCTGTAGTTGAGAGAGGAGTTTCGATCCAGCAGCAGGTTGTTCCTCAAGTTGCTCAGCTTCGGCCAGGCAACATTCAGGACTTCAAGAAACTGGAGCCTAAGGTTTTCAAAGGGACGGAGGGCATCGTCTATGTTGATGATTGGCTCGAGGACATTGAGCATCTTATGAGGGTGTCCTATCTTTCTGAAGATCTGAAGGTTGAGGCGGTAGGACTTCAACTGTTCGACGTCGCTCGTACCTGGTTCAGGAATGAGCCGGTTCTAGTTGACGCAGGACAATCTTGGGAGGTATTCAGGGACCTTTTCAAGAAGAAGTTTTTCGCCCGGATAGACAGGCTTGACTTTGGGAGACAATTTGAGAGTCTCATTCAGGGAAGCATGTCTGTGGAGGAATACGCTGCAGAGTTCGGTAGGCTGAGCCGATTTGCAGAGTATCTGGTGAGGGAGCCGGAGGTTCGAGCTATTCGTTTCCGAGAGGGTCTAAACTGGGAGGTGAAGATTCTCATTCCGTCTTTTTATGAGACATACTCGGAGATACTTGCGGAGGCACACAAGGTTGAGCGGGATCTGGGTTTGAAGACCAAGAGAGACCGTGATTCTTTTCTGGGGGCCAACGGCAGTGCAGTATCTGCCAAACGTCCTCATTTCCAGTCCAGACCTTTCCAGCAGCCACAGCAGAACCAGACTCCAGCTAGAGCGCCTTTTCACCAGGCACCTCAGCAGCAGAGGCAGTTACAGCAAGTTCTATGCAACTTCTGCAAGAAGCCCGGCCACATCTGGGAAGTTTGCAGAAAGAGGCTAGGAGTTTGTTTGTATTGTGGTACTGAAGGGCATCAATTGAGGGAGTGTCCTCGTCGTGCAGTTTAGGGAGCAGCTCCAGCTCCGAGGGCACAGATGAGACCACCTGCAGCACAACCGAGGGGACCGCTTCCGACACAGCAGCAGCGTTTTGTCCAGCATCAACAGCAGGGAGGTGCTCGGCAGGGACGAGCGTTTGCTATGACAGTCGAAGAGGAGGAACCCACCGGAGATGTCATCGCAGGTTCTATTCTTCTTGATTCCATTCCAGCTTTAGCTTTGTTTGATAGTGGTGCTTCCCATAGTTTTGTATCTGTTTTTTTTGCTCTAAGGCATGGTTTGGTAGCTGAGTCTTTGCTTAGGACTTGCAAGATCATGACCGGGGGAGGCATTATCCTGGTTAATGATATTTGCAAGAATCGGAGAGTTACTCTGAGAGGCCGGGAGTTGAGTGCGTGTCTACTTGTAATGCCACTTCCGAGCTACGACATTGTACTCGGGATGGATTGGTTGAGTAGGCACCGTGCTAGCATAGATTGTAGAGGAGGTAGAGTTTTGTTTGGTCCGCCAGGAGAGCCAGAGTTCGAGTTTGCTAGAGGAGCTGCGGAGCAGGAAGAAGGCATTATTTGTGGAGCTATGGTGGAAGACAAGGAGTTGCCACATCCGTTGATAGCAGAATTTTTGGATGTGTTTTCTGAAGAATTGCCAGGATTGCCGCCAGATCGAGATGTTGAATTTTCTATAGACTTGGTGCCAGGTGCAGAACCGATTTCGCAGCATGTCTATAGAGTAAACAACAGCGAGCTGGTCGAGTTGAAGAAGCAGGTGGACGAATTGCAGGATAAGGGGTTTATCAGATCGAGTTCTTCACCATGGGGAGCCCCGGTATTGTTTGTACCGAAGAAGGATGGATCGGTGCGTATGTGCATTGATTACAGGGCTTTGAATAATCTCACTATCAAGAATAAGTATCCTTTGCCACGGATTGATGATCTGTTTGATCAGTTGAGTGGTGCGAAGGTGTTTTCTAAGATAGATTTGAGATCAGGCTACCATCAGGTGAAGGTGAAGCTGGAGGACATACCGAAGACTGCTTTTAGAACTCGGTATGGTCAGTTCGAGTTTATGGTGATGTCGTTTGGTTTGACTAATGCACCGACGGTATTTATGAACTTGATGAACAAGGTGTTCCACCAGTACCTTGACAAGTTCGTGGTGGTGTTCATCAACGACATACTCATATACTCGAGGACACCGGAGGAGCATGAGGAGCATTTGAGGATTGTGTTGGATGTGCTGAGGAAGGAGAAGCTGTATGAAAAGTTGTCCAAATGTGAGTTTTTCTTGGACAAGGTGGAATTCTTGGGGCATGTTGTGACTGGTGATGGTATTTCAGTGGATCCGAAGAAGATTTCAGCAGTGGAATCTTGGAAGACTCCGAGTTCGGTAGCAGAGATCAGGAGTTTCTTGGGATTGGCAGGCTACTACAGAAAGTTTGTGCAAGATTTTTCGAGGATTGCCGAGCCGATGACCAGACTCACAAGGAAGGATGTGGAGTTTGTTTGGACGGAAGATTGCCAGGCCGCTTTTGAGGAGTTGAAGAAGAGGTTGACGTCTGCTCCTATTTTGACATTGCCATCAGGGTCCGGAGGTTTCACTATTTATAGTGATGCATCGGAAAAGGGTTTAGGTTGTATTCTTCAGCAGCATGGGAAAGTGATTGCCTATACATCCAGGCAATTGCGTCCTCATGAAAAGAACTATCCTACCCATGATTTGGAGTTGGCAGCTGTCATATTCGCCCTGAAGTTGTGGAAACATTATTTGTACGGAGAGCGTGTGGAGATCTTCACAGACCACAAAAGCTTGAAGTACATTTTCACGCAGAAGGAGTTGAACATGAGGCAGCGTCGGTGGTTGGAACTGATGAAGGATTTTGATATCTCTTTGCAATATCATCCTGGGAAGGCCAATGTAGTTGCCGATGCTTTGAGCAGGTATCCGGTAGCTATGTTCTTGACGCAGGATCGATATTTGTTGGAGGACTTGGAGAGCTTGGGCATTGAGGTGATTGTTCTGGGTGGTGCTATGCAGATGTGGGGATTGCAGATACATTCAGATTTGATGGATAGGATCAAGGCAGCACAGTATGATGACGTATCTTTGAGGAGTATCAGAGCTCAGGTGAGAGCAGGATTGGAGGATAATTTCACTATTGCAGAGGATGGATCTTTGAGGCATGGAGTTAGATTGTGTGTGCCTAGTGGGGAGTTGCGAGAAGAGATATTGCAGGAAGCACATCGCTCTCAGTATTCCATACATCCAGGTGCTAACAAGATGTATCGGGATATGCGAGAGAGTGTGTGGTGGTATGGCATGAAGAGGGAAGTGGCACAGTTTGTATCCAGATGCTTAGTGTGCCAGCAGGTGAAAGCCGAGAGGCAGAGGCCAGGAGGTTTACTTCAGCCATTACCCATTCCAGAGTGGAAGTGGGAACACATTACTATGGATTTTGTGTCCGGACTACCACAATCTCCAGGAGGGAAAGACGCGATTTGGGTCATTGTTGATAGATTGACCAAGTCGGCCCACTTTTTGCCTTTCAAGGTGGGTTTGTCTACGGAGAAGCTGGTAGAGATGTATGTGAGGCAGATCGTTAGGATACATGGAGTTCCCGTCAGCATAGTCTCAGATCGGGATAGTCGTTTCACTTCTCATTTCTGGAGGAGTTTGCAGGAGAGTTTGGGCACTCAGCTCAAGTTCAGTACTGCATATCATCCCCAGACAGATGGGCAGTCAGAGAGGACTATTCAGACTCTCGAGGATATGTTGCGCACTTGTGTACTAGATTTCGGGGGTTCTTGGGAGGACCATCTCTATTTGGTAGAGTTTGCTTACAACAACAGTTACCAGGCCAGTATAGAGATGTCACCTTTTGAAGCTCTATATGGTCGGAGGTGTCGTACTCCTTTGTCTTGGGACGATGTTGGAGAGAGAGTTTTGCTTGGGCCAGAGATGGTTGTGGATGCAGCAGAGAAGGTTCAGTTGATCAGAGACAGACTTCGAGTGGCACAGGACAGACAACGGCATTGGGCCGATAGCCATCGGAGACCCTTGGAGTTTGAGGTATAATTTAGATTTTATTTTGTGTGCTTGTTCTTGGTTGTTTGTTATAGATAAGTTCTTAAGGTGGTGTTTTATTCTAGGTGGGTGGTTTGGTGTTTCTGAGGATTTCTCCGACACGAGGCACGATTCGCTTCGGTGGAGGCGGAAAGCTTAGTCCGCGATTCATTGGACCTTTCACTATTCTAGAGAGGGTCGGTGCAGTTGCTTATAGACTAGACTTGCCACCTGCATTGGAGGGAGTGCACAACGTGTTTCATGTGTCGCAGTTGAGAAGATACGTGGCAGATCCTAGTCATGTATTGGATCACTCAGAGATAGAGGTGGGCCCTACTCTTAGCTATCCAGAGCAGCCAGTTGAGATTCTGGATCGGAGAGAGAAGGTGCTGAGGAACCAGACTATTCCTTTGGTGCGCGTCGCATGGAGGCATCACTCTCCGGGGAAGTCTACCTGGGAGAGAGAGGATGACATGCGAGAGCGTTATCCATATTTGTTTGTACCTTGAGGTATGTTATTTCTAGTTATGTTTTGTTCATTGTTATGTTCTATTCATTAGTTAGTTGTGATTCTTTAGTTCTGTTCTGTGATTTTCTGGGGGTAGTTTTCGTCTTTGAATTTCGAGGACGAAATTATTTTAAGGAGGGTAGACTTGTCACTACCACATTTTCTAGGAAAGGGTATTTTGGTAATTTCCTATTTAAATAAATATTGTGCATGGTAAATAATTATTTGTTGTATTATTTAATTGTTGTTAGTTATTATTTAATTATTTTAGACTTATTTTAGTGGACCCAACTAGTTTAGTTTGGACCCATGGACCAACATGAATTAATTAGTTAGACTTGGCCCATTTAGAAAGTCCATAGTTAAGGAGATGGATTAAATTAATTAAATGATTAGACTAGAAGCTTCCTTCCTTAATTATTTCTTCATGAGAGGCCCCAAGGGGTACATTGGACATTTTACAATTGCTTGGGAGAGGGGCTATGGCCGGCCTATTAAAGAGGGGGGAAATTTCTCTCTCCTCTCATCTCATTCCAAATCTAGATCTAGAATTCTCCCACTACCAAATTCCCTCCATTCCCAATCCAATTCCCTACCAAATTCATTCCAAATTCTTCCCAATTCACCATTAGAGAAGGAGGAAGCAAGGATCTAGAAGAAGGAAGCAAGGATCTACAAAGAAGAGCAAGGATCTACAATTTGGAAGCAAGTTTATCTCAATTGGAGGTTTCATTGGGAATCCATCTTCCAATAGGTATAATTCAGATTTTCCCATTTAAATAGCTTCTAAATCTGAGATTTAATCATGTAAAATCAACCTATATGTATGTACTACCCATAGGACTTTGTTTTGTGTTCATAGGAGACCCATGGAGAAAGTTATGGTGCTTTTTGTGTCAATTTTGTTGGAATTCCGAATTTATATTTTGTTGTGTGTGTCAATTGATCCTATAGATCAATTGAACACGAGATTTGTGTTTGAGACTAGTGTCGTGTCCATATTGGGATACTTGAGGTTCGTATCCCAACTATTTGGTGATACGTGTCATTTGGGGGTTTTCCTCCGACACGGGGCTTTGAACATGTCGTATTTTGACACGGACACATAGATCTACTTTTGACGCTTTGATTTGTTCATAAATATTATTTGTGATTTGTTTGTGTCCTTCGGGGTACATTTGGTTGTGTGTTGGACTCGTGTCGCATGCGTATCCTAGATCTAGTGGGATACGGTGAGATACTCTCCAATTGTGTGTATTTTTGCATAGATCTAATTAATTGTGGTTCAATTCTTCATTTATAATTAGTATATATATATGGATATTAAATATTTATTTTGTTTATTTATTATAGTAATTATTGTAGCATAGATCTATATTTTGGGTGTGCTAATATAATGTACAATATAATATGTAGCTTTCTTGCATGCAAATATATATGTTACTACTTGTTAAATAATATAATTTATACATAAAATGTTTTATAAAATATATTTGTATGTTTAATTGTGTAATTATATTATTTATAATTATTATGTAATTATTTGGATATTAATGTAAATATTTTAGGTGTGCTTCTAGCCATGTAAATTATATGTTCTTTGTTAAATATTTGAAGGTATAAGTTTATGTGTATATTAATATATATATGTACTTTTTTGTATTAATGGTTTATATATATATATATATTTACTGTTTTATATATTCTGTTTATATATATATATATATATTGTTTATATATTCTGTTTTTATATATATTATTTTAAGGTATATATTAATTATATTATTAGTATACTTTGTGTGAGTTCTTTTTGAATCTAATTTGATTCCTAAATTATTGTAGTTTATCTCTATATTATTTTATAGATGTCTTGTGAGGTTGACTTTGGGTTTGACCATGTTTGACTTTAGTGGACTTTAGAGTTGACCATAGTTGACTTTTGACTTAGAATTGACTTATTGACCTAGAAATTGCCTAGTTTGACTTGTTCTCTTTCCGGGACCTTGTATTAATGTGGTATTCCATATCTAGGTCTTCGAGGCACCGAGTCAGACATTTGTGAGACTGTTCATTGGACTTCAGGCGAGTATATTCTCTGATAGTTTCTCATTTATGATATCCTCTATGTTCGTTGTATCTAGTGTAGATATACATGTTCTCTTGACACTATGGTTACACGGATTGGTATATCTGGATCTCGTCATGAGATGTTATTCCTTGGTATATGGTGTATATGGTGCAAGTATTGTTTCATTGGTTATCTTGTACATGTACAGACACCGATTCTCGGGGAGATTAGCTATCTTCTTGGGGAATCTAGTGCCATAACGTACCATGGTTGGATCTATTATACCAGTCGGGGTGGGGAGTATTTTAGTGTAGATATGTGATCATACCCTCCTTGTGCATGTCTTGTTCCTTGTGAGTGTTGATCATACACCGCACGTATAATCAGCCAGGCCATTATACTCTTGTGCAAGTTCCTAAGCCGATCACATGTTAAAGCTAGTACTCACACACTTAGTCATTAGTATTCTTGTTCTATCAGCATATTGTTCATTATTGTATTTCTTTCCAGTACTTCCTTATTGTCTATACATTTCTTGTATCTATTTATGCATCTTGTTTATCCACAGCTACTTACTGTTACATAGTTTTTATCATTATTTGAGAACTGCTGTTAGGGTTGTACTCTGCTCCTTTCCTGACTGGATATATTTTTCCAGATGACACTGAGGAGTACCCTACCTATTATGGACCCCAGGATGTTGTGGGTTTAGATTCTGAGACCCTGGCTCAAGAGGGACTTATCCCAACTGAGACAGTTGACCCTGGAGTTGTAGCTTTATAGTTTTGTAGTATTCTTTTGTACTGGATTTGTCTCCAGCATATTTCTGTATTTTTCTTCAGACTCATTGATGTATTATTTTAGACTCATGAGTTGTATTGTGACTATTCTATTCTTATCTGATTCGTGTTCATTCTATCTTAGTTCTGTGATTGAGTACACTATCTTTTGGTGGTTCATTATATTAGATAGACTTTCTAGACAGCGTTCTACCGTCGATTCTGCGGCGTAGGCTGGGCGTTGTTTCCGACTAGTACCCTTACCCCGGGTGCGGGTCGTGACAGATCCTCCCAAAAGCCTTTGAAATCCCAAACACAAGTGTGAAGCATATCCTCGAGAGTCTGAATAGTCCTCTCCGACTGCCCATCTGTCTGGGGTGATATGCGATACTAAACTTGAGATATGTGTCCAAGCTAGCCTACAAACTCCTCCAGAAGTGGGACGTGAATCGACCATCCCGATCTTAGATAACGCTCATAGGAACTCCGTACAATCTGACAATCTGTTGCACATATATCTCTGCTAGCTTCTTATTAGACGTACCCACCATAAATGGTAAGAAGTAGACCAATTTGGTCAAAATGTCTACAATGACCCAAATCGCGTCTTTCCCTCCTGGAGAACGCGGAAGCCCCGAAACAAAATCCATAGTAACACGCTCCCATTTCCACTCTGGAATGGATAAAGGCTGAAGTAATCCACCTGATCTCTACCTCTCTATCTTTACCTATTGGCTCACTAGACATCTGGATATGAAGTGCGCTACCTCCCGCTTCATACCATACCACCATACATGCTCTCTCAGATCTCTATACATCTTGTTGGCACCTGGATTTATAGAGTATTATGATCAATGTGCCTCCTGAAGAACCTCCTCGTGCAATGTCCCACTTGGCACACACAACCAGATACCGTACAGTAGTGATCCATCCTCAACAATAGTGAAGTCCTCAGATAATCACATTCGAACTTGTGCTCTGATGCTCCTTAGAGACTCATCGTCATACTGCGTAGTCTATCAGCTCTGATTGTATCTAATCCCCACATTTGTATCTCGACACCAGGTACCAGCACCTCAATACCCAAGCCCTCAAGATCGACCAATAAATATCTGTCTGTAGTCAAGCACATAGCCACTGGATACATGATTAAGGCATCAGTGATTAGGTTGCCCTTCCCTGGATGGTACTATAATGATATGTTGAAGTCCTTTATAAACTCCAACCACCGCCGCTGTCTCATATTTAGCTCTTTTTGGGTAAATACGTAATTTAAGCTTTTGTCGTCTGTGAAGATCTCAACATGCTCTCTATACAAATAGTATTTCTACAGCTTTAGAGCAAAATTGACCGCTGCCAACTCCAAATCGGGGGTAGGGTAATTCTTTTCATAAGGACGTAATTGCCTGAAAGTATAGGAAATTAACTTCCCATTCTGCTATAAGACACAACCCAAACCCTTTCCTGAAGCATCACTATAAATAGTGAATCCACCCGATCCTGATGGAAATGTCAATATTGGAGTTGTCGTCAACCTTTTCTTTAGCTCCTCGAAAGTGGTTTGACTCTCCTTAGTCCAAACAAACTCTACATCCTTCCATGTTAGCCTAGTCATCGGCTGTGCAATCCTGGAAAAGTCCTGTACAAACCTCCGATAATACCCTACTAGCTCTAGGAAACTCTGGATCTCTGCCACTGAACTCGGAGTAGTCCACGACTCCACTACTGAAATCTTCTTCGGGTCCACTGAGATCCCGTCACCTGTAATCACATGACCAAGGAATTCAAACATGTCAAGGAAGAACTCACACTTCAAAATCTTGCCATAAAGCTTCTTTTTCCTGAGAGTCTCTAGAACTATTCTCAGATGCTCCTCATGCTCCTCTGGGGTCTTCGAATATACCAGAATATCATCAATAAATACCATCACAAATTTATCAAGATACTAGTGGAATACCTTGTTCATCAGATTCATGAATACCGTCAGGGTGTTGGTCAACCCAAAAGGCATCACCATGAACACAAACTAGCCATACCGAGTCCGAAAAGCTGTCTTCGGAATATCCTCCTTCTTCACTTTAACCTAGTGATAACCTGACCTCAAGTCTATCTTCGGAAATATCTTTGCTCCACTCAACTAATCAAAGAGATCATCAATCATTGGCAACGGGTATTTGTTCTTGATAGTGAGGTTGTTTAGAGCCCGGTAGTAGATACACATACGTACCGATCCATCCTTCTTTGGTACAAACAATACCAGAGCACCCCATGGTGATAAACTGAATCGAATGAAGTCTTTGTCTTGCAACTCATCTACCTGCTTATTCAATTCTACCAGTTCGCTGTTGTTAACTCTATAGACGTACTGAGATATCGGCTCTACGCCTGACACCAAATCTATAGAGAACTCAACATCTCGGTCTGGTGGCAAACCCGACAACTTCTCCAAAAAAATATCCATGAACTCTGCTATCAACGAAAGTGACAACTCCTTCTCTTCCACCATGGCTCCACAGATGGCATCCTCACTCTATTTCGTTGTTTTATCAGCAATCTCAAACTCTGGTTCTCTTGGCGGTCGAAATAAAACTCTGCCTCCACGATAATCTATACTAGCATGGTGCCTACTCAACCAATACATCTTGAGTATAATGTCATAGCTCAGAAATGGTATTTCGAGTAAGCACACGCTCAACTCTCGGCCACCTAGTATAACTCTTCAATCCTTGCAAATATTACTGATCAGGATAATGTCTCCTCCAATCGTGATCTTATAAGTACTAGCCAAAGGTTCTGGCTCTAATCGATGCTTAAGATTAAAAGATACAAATAGAAAAGAATGTGAATCACCAGAATCAAATAAAGCATAAGCTTGAATAGAATAAAGAAGATTTGAACCAGATATCATATCTCCGACTGGCTTCTTCTCCTCAACTGTCATGGCAATAACTCGCCCTCGCGGTGCACCTCTCTGCTGCTGTTGGTATTGGACAAAATGCTGGTGCTGAGTCTGTAAAGGAGGTCCCCTCTGTTGTCCCACAGGTGGCCTCATAGGTGCTCTCTGTGCCAGTATTGCTTCCTTTCCTGCTCGAACTGGAGCCACTAGACACTCCCTCAACTGGTGGCCTGACTCTCCATAGTAGAGGCATACTCCAAACTTCTTCCTACAAACCTCTCGTGTATGTCCAATCTTCCCATAGTGACTATACTGCGGGGCCTGTTGTGCTGGTCTCGGAGCCTGGTATGCTTGCTGCGCTGGTGCTCAAAATGGTGCATGAAACTACTATCTCAGCTGCTGGAAGGTCCTCTGCTGCTAGAAGTGGGGTCATTTGGCTAGACCCGCACCACTGCTAGCTCCTCCTGACGTGTCTCACATCCTCTTAGATTTGAGCTCCAAGTCATCCTCTGCCCTCTGTACCTCTATTAGGATATCCTCGAATGTCGCTATGCGGTATCCTCTAGTGAAAGATTTGATCTCCCTGATCAAATTCTTCCAGAACTTCTGGGCCTTCCTAGAGAATTTTGTCCCTCTACAAATCTTCCTAGTCTGCAAAACTCCGCCCCGTACTTGTCCACCGTTATGCTATCCTGGACGAGTTCTAGGAACTCTCTCTAGAGCACTCAGAGCTACATCCGAAAAGAACTTCTTCTTGAAAAGATTTTTGAAAGCTTCCTAAGTCAGTCCTGGCATTGCGATCCTCGGGTCTGTATGGTACCATGTTAGAGCAATATCGAACATCTGGCTGCCCGTTGCCTCCACCTGTAGTCCCTCCAAAATCTGTGCTTGCCTCAGGGTTCTCTTTACATCCTCGATCCAATCATCGATATACAATATCCCTTCGATGCCCCTGAAGTCCTTGGGCCCCATCCTCTTGACGTCAATGATGGCACCCGACCTCGGCTTGGGTGGTATAGGATGAAGCGGTATGGTGTGTGGTTGAACAAGCACTGCCCACTCCATAGTAGCTACTGCTAACTAGTGAGCACTTTCGATGCCCTGACGTAGAACGCCCGTCTTCCTCTGCTGCACCACCATTATCTCCTGGAATATAGCTAACATCTACGTCTCGTCTGCTGACATGGTTGGTAGTAGTGGAGGATCCTCCATGACATATAGAATAGATTACAAAACTGGTGGTAGAGCACCCCTAAAATCTGCTACTAAAATGCCCACTTGTACTGGTGAAGCAATCCTCTGAGCGGAAGAAGGCAGAACAGTCGTTGTTGTCTCTCTTTGAGGTGACGAAGTAAAGGACCTCGCCAAAACTGCTCCAGAGCGCTACGATCGGGTCTTCGGAGGCATCCTGAATACATATTCAAACAAATAAATAAATATTGTGCAAGATACGATATCATCAAGGAAGGACAATAATATTTTTAAAAAAACCAATTATTTTGAATGATAAAGATAGCAAATTTAATATATTAGAAATATTTTCTAGTTATGACTGAGTACCCTCTCATCCTATATCCTTAGTCCTATGTCCTATAGCAGGCTTGTAGTAATACTCTAAATTGGAATACTACTACTGAAAAATTGTACTAGTTGCGAAGCCTGACTTGCATGAGCCACCACAAAAATATGTCACGACCCGCACCCGGTGTAAGGGCACGAGTACGTGGGTACGTCCAGCCTATACTGTATTATCTATAGTAGAACGCTGTCTAGGTCAACAATACTATCTAAACATCTCACATAATATATATAATGTACCTGTCAAGATATCTCAACTCCCAAATGGAGGACAATTTGATAATATGATAATGGTAAACAATACTCAATCACAATAAAAACTAGAGGAAGATATGACACGATATGTAATAGAAGGAAAGAAAATAAAGTCATAAATACATCACAAGTCCAAGACTAATCTCAACACAAGACATCAAATAATAATACAATGCCAAAGTCTAACTGACATATACGATATCATGAATAAACTAGCTATGTCTTATCGACTGCTGGTACTAAATCAACCGGCTCTACGGGTGATAACTCAACTGGCTCGACATCTTGTGGCCCATAGTGCGTAGGATACCAGTCCTCTAATGAATCATCTGAAAAATATATTCAGTCAGGATTGGAGCAAAGTACAACCCAAATAGCATTTCCAATAATTAACAGAAACTATGAAACAACAATGACAATAAAATAAATGATGGAAGTAATTGAACTAGCATATATCATGAGAAGAAGCATCATGGTAAATAATGGCAAGAACTGAGAATAATATTGTGAGGAACAATAATGTAATGAACTGGAATAAAGGAAACAATATATATAATTGTGCCTTAAAATATTAGTAAGATAATGTGATCGGCTTGGGCCTAACACGAGCTATATAAAATATGAGCTAGCATGATCACACATGAGTTGCATGATCTACTAACTATTATGGGCTACAATAAATCACAAGCTAGAAGGTATGGTTACATATCCACTAATACTTCTCCAAACCCGACTAGTACATGGATCCAAATCATGACACGTTTTAATACGTATATCACATTGCACGAACTATAATATCATGCACTATAATCACAGTCTATATTATCACTAAGATATCATGGTAATCGCTGAGTAATCACGTAGCACGACATAGTGATCACAGAGTAACCACAACAACAATATCTCATGACCAAGATCCACGTATAATAATCCGTGAAACCATCGTGTCAAGAATCAATTATCTCAATACTAAATAAATAAAACATAGAGGCTATCAAATAAGAAAACTATCAGAGAATGTACTCGCCTGTGGTCTTGAGCAAAAGGTATATCTCGGTATCCGAGCTAGTATCACACACATATATATATAAAAAATCATGTCACTTGGATGTACTAAATGAAAAATTAGTTAAAATGAGTCAAATATGATTTCTAGGCTATTTCTATGTCATACTAGTAAAACTAGGTTATTACCTTAATTTTAGGTCCATACTTAGCTTCTAGGTTGATTACAAGTCTATACTAGCTTATTCTAGGTAATACTAGATCATACCTAGGTTTCTAAGTTTATAACTTGAAGGTATTAGTTAATCTAGCTACCACTAGGTACTAGGATACTATATATACTAATACCAATATCATAAACTAGTTAATATTATCAACATATAACTAGAGATAATCTTAATACCCTAACTCATCCTATACTCATAATCCATAATTCCTTAGCTTCTCAATACCTTGATCCAAATCCTTATCCTATCTTTACCTCATAACTATAACCATGATACTAACTTATACTAAGACTTAAATTAAACTAATCACTCAAGTATCACAACACTTGATACCAAGTACCCTCTTCTCAATATCAGTACCTTACTCATATTCAGCTATACCCAAGTCCCCTACATATAGTTGCATTGCTGTAACTCTAACCTTCACTCTGTGTCACTACCCGCACCCAGATATTCGGGCACGAGTACGTGGTTACGCCCAGCCTACGCCACAGAATGCGCGTTAGAATGCTGTCTGGGTCATTTCTAACTATCTAACATCTCAACAATATAATATGGTACCTGTCAATCATCTCAACTCCAAACGGAGGAGCAATATGGCATCTCACAAGTATGACTAATCTCAATCACAAAAAAACTAAGGAAGAATAATGCACGAATGGAATAGCGAAGGAAAGAATAAGAATATAATCCACAATATGAAATAATATACAATATGTGAATCTCAACAAATAATAGTCTAATACAATCCAACACAAATAACTAGACCTTCTCGGGCTCTGCAACTAAGTCCTCCTGGTCTATAGGAGTATCCTCTAAAGGTACGCCATCCTGCGGCCCATAGAATGTGGAACACTACTCTGTAAGCCAGTCATCTGGAAAAATATATCCAGATAGGATTGGAGCGAAGTACATAACTTTGAAAGCAGTTTCAATATCATAATCGAGCATATAAACAGATATATAATAAAATACAGGATCACTAAACATATGAATGATAAACAATATGTATACAGATAATGTACGAGAATATAGATAAATAATATGAATATCAGCAATATGATGAAATAAACTGCAATCTAACTATGTGCCTCAGAATACAAGTTCATTATGTGATTGGGTTGGGTGAACATGATCAGGTAAGACGATTACAAGTGAGGTATGTAACCAAAATGTACACGATGTAACAATGGGGCTTTGATCACATAATCAACTCCTACTCTCCCACCCCCACTAATACCGATGGATCTAATCAGGACACGCCATGAACACGAGCAGTGGGTGTACATGAATATCATAACCACCGAACACGAGCGGTGGGTGTATACGAATAAGCACACTGAACACGAGCAGTGTGTGAACACAAAATGTAACAAATACCCAATATACACGATGAGATACAATGTACACGAGTACCCGCTGAACACGGTAGGGGATAACATCTTCTGACGGGATCCATATAGTACCAGTCCGTGAAATCACTGTGTCGGGATCAACGTATACAATTCTAGAACATGCATATATATAATATTATGAATTTAAAACTATCAGAGACATATACTCGCCTGAAGTCCTGAGTAAGGTGTGTCTCTCGATGTCCAAGCTGGTGTCACACAACCTATATATGGTATGTTGCATCAATACAAGGTTCAAGAATGAAAATGGGTGAAGTTGATGCAATTCTAGGTCGATACGCCATTTCTAAGCCAAACCAATAAAATCTAGGTTGCAAGAGTCTAATACCAAGTCACTAAGTCGATACACTATGAAACTATGTTATACTAGCTAAGCTAAGAAACAACAAGGCACTCAAAGATCCGTATCCTAAGATACACAAGTTTTTGAATAAGAAAATAGTGTTTTATATATATATACAAGTCATTAATTATAATATTGGATCAAAACAAGGGAAATACAATACCTTGGCCTTGCACCAATGCGTATCGCACCTATCTCGATACCCAAACTCAATACCTTGGGTATCGGCCCAATACCTTGGTAATACCTTGGTATCCCAAGGTAACCCAAACCTCTAATATAATAGCTAACACATATATGATACCCCAAGCTAATATGCTAATACATATATACATAAACTTCTAGCACTAGCTATATAAGTATCTAACTACTAAACAATAATACCACATTATATCTATACATAACTAACTACTACTATACTACTAAATATCTCAATAACCCATAACTACATATATACATAATACATATAGCTAGATGGTTAAGCAACTAATCTACTACTAACAATTTAACAACTAATATATCAACTAACTACTATTATCAACCATTATATATATATATATATATATATATATATATATATATATATATATATATATATATATATATATATTAACTACACCAATAACTACTAACCAAAACCAAGCTAAACCAAACCT
This sequence comes from Iris macrosiphon, assembly GCA_036927795.1. Classification (NCBI taxonomy): domain Eukaryota; kingdom Viridiplantae; phylum Streptophyta; class Magnoliopsida; order Asparagales; family Iridaceae; genus Iris; species Iris macrosiphon. The sequence goes on from JAYESA010000006.1 coordinate 95,636,432, forward strand.
CAACTAACGCAATACCTTGCCCAAGCTGAACGTTAAAGCTGAAACTAAAACTGTACCTGAATATTGAACTGTCCATCTGATACTGATACTGTGTATCTAACTGTACAGTGGACTGATACCACTGTGATACCTGAACCTCACCTAATGAACTGCACAGTGTCTCACTATGTGCTGTGGCTGCTGCTCTCTTTACTGTGCGACTTCACAGCAATAAGTGCCCGAGCCCTCATCTATGATGTGCTGCAGCTACTTCACTGCCCGACTTCCAGTACCAAGTGCCCGAGCCCTCATCTATGTTGTTTTGCAGCTACTTCACTGCCCAACTTCATAGCAGCAAGTGCCCGAGGCCTCATATATGCTGATGGATCCCCCCTCTGAAATCTTCCTCAGTGACTGACTGCTCACTGTGCAGTGCTCACTTCCTATTGAGCTTGCTGCACAGTCGCCTCTTTCATGCCCGAGCCCCCTTTGCTGAACACTGCCCAATACTGCTTCCTCTCAGTTGCCACTGTGCACTGATACTTTCCTGCTGATACTACTTACTCCCTTACACACGCACAAACCCATCTACAACAATACACTACACACAACCTCTATGCATATCTCTCTCTCTCTCTCTCTCTATATATATATATATATATATATATATATATATATATATAACAACACATATATATACATATATGTATATATATATATCAAGGTATCACAATACTTATGTATATAGATGCATATATATACACTCTCACACTTTAAATACAAACATACACATACATATATATATAAAAGTACACTTATATACATACAAACATATATATATATATATATATATATATATATATATAAACTCAAATACACTATTATATGCATATATATATATATATATATATATATATATATATGAGTTTATATATATATATATATATATATATATATATATATATATATATCACCTAATTATCATATATATATATATATATAATTACACATGTACGTATAACAAGGAAGACAAAATAACAAACACGTGGAGTGCACCGTACCCGTATCACACTTGCTCTATGATACGTGTGCGATACGGCTCAAATACACAACCAAACACATCCCGGAGGACACAAACAAGTCTAAAACACTAATTATGAATAATACGTATAATAATTAGAGTATCTACGTGTCCATGTCACAATGTGATATGCACAAGGCCCCGTATCAGAGAAAAACATCCAAAATTAACCCATTTTGTCAAATTGATGAGATACGGCCTACACGTATCCAATTATGGATACGACACTAGTCACAAATAAGCAATTATATGTCAATTAGATCTATTAGACCCAATGATAACTACTACATATGTCAATCTTGGAATTCTTCCAAAATTGACACCAAATTGGATATAACTATCACCGTAGGTCTCCGATGAACCTAAAACTAATTCCTATGGGTAGCCTATGGATGTGGGTCGGTTTCTCATGGTTAAATCTCAATTCAAAGGAGAAAAACTGAATGTACCTATTAGGAGATGGATTCCCAATGAAAAGTCCCCAAGTGTCAAGAAGCTTCTCTCCTTGTAGATCTTGGCCTCCTCCTCCTTGCTCCTTGCTTACTTCTTGTAGATCCTTGATGTAGAAGCCTCAATAAAGAATTAGAAAAAGAATTGGTGACAAATTATTGGAGAATTGGTGAGGGAATGGAGGGAATTGGAAGTAGAAAATTCTAGATCTAAGAATTTGGGAATTTGTTGAAATAAAATGGTTTCTCTCTCTTTATAGGTGGCCGGCTATATAACCCCCCCTCAAAGCAATGTAAAATATCTCAAATACCCCTTGAGGCCTCTCATAAAGTTTTTAATTAGGGAGGGAAGGTTCTAGTCTAATAGTTTCTCTAATTAATCCAACCTCCTAATCCATGGGCCTAATTCATAGGCTCAAACTAAACTCATCCAAAATATTGGTTCATGCATTCTAATAAATGGGTTTGTTCTACTACACAAATCTAAAATAAATTTACAACTAGCAAACAATAATTAATACAACAAATAATTAATCATGCATGCACAATATTTAAATATAAATAATCCTAAAATTAAAATTACCCATGTCAATTACCAAACTACCCTTGAATGAAAATATGAGGGTGACACTCTGTCCATCATAGTATCCCCTCTATTGGATACATACTCACACTTGCAACTGGGAGCTTCTTTAATGTCTGAACACAGTCCAACAACAATTGAACCACCTAATGTTGCTGCTATTGTAATTGTTCACTGATATCAAATCCCCCTTCATACTTAGCTACGGCTGCTGCCTAATATAAGCAATATATTACATTATTGCTACAAATGCTCCCACTATTGTTGTTGCTTCTTAGACATGATGCAATTGCTTGCCAACTACACTGCCATATCTGGACTGCTTGTGCACTAATTATGTGCAGTAGGAGCTGTGCTCAGGTCCTCGATACTCATTAATACATTAAATCCTTCTTCTTACAGTCCCAAACACCCATACAGTTCTAACACTAAAGCCCGACTGCACTGCTCATAAACTTGCCCCCAATCTTGACTGATACCATCGACTGATACTCCCTTAGATAGGCTCACCCACTAGGACTTTATCCAATCTTACTTGGAAACAATACTCCTTGTTTATACCAAATGAGAACATACCTTAACTTCTCCTACACACCTCAGATATGAGTATATCAGAGTTCACTCACATATTACCCAACAATACAACCCTTACACACTCACCTTACTGTACTTAACACCAAACATACTCTACACAGGCACCCACACACAACCTTACCCGATTTCCCTTCATCTGTGTACATCTATAGCTCCTTTAAATGTTGATATCAAAGCCTTTGCTTGTTTGCAAGCAAATCCAAGTTGCTGCCATAACTTGCTTATGCCACAGATACTATTTGGTAACAGTCCTACCTATCTTTCACTTGTGGCACCTCGTACCAGTGTTCGAGAACCAAACCTACAACCCTTCCTTCCCTATTTTAGTCATATACTCTCATTTGTATATTCATATTATGTGGTTCCTATATATAAATATACATAATTAGATCTACTATAATACACATACTATCTAATAATTAATTCATCGAACACCTTGAGTACTATACCAAAATACTCATACTATGATATGATACAACCTCACCCAAAGCACCAAAACCCCCAATAACTAATAAATACCAATAATACATATCAAAAATATCATTATATAACTAATATAATTTGCTACAAAGGAATTTGGGATAAAAATTACTAGCACGCACAAAACCCCCAAAATAGGCCTCTATATCATAACGCATCACACCGTATCATGATACACTATACTGGTATCCAATTATGGACAAGATACTAGTCCCACAACTCTGATCTAAGTCTAATTATATCTAATTGGTCTCATCACACACACTTGATGTGTCAATCTCAAAATTCCCCTAATTGGACAAAAATTACCATGTAGAATTCATAATACAAGTCATATAAATATAGTTCTTGGTCTTATGGGTAACCCTATGCCAAGATATAATTTCTAACGGTTAAATGTATAAATTAGAGTCTAAATTAAGGGGTAGATTTAGAATTTACCTATTGGAAGATGGATTTCTAATGAAATGCTCAATAGATATAATTATGACACAATCTCCTTGTCAATTCCTCTTCCTTCAAGTGCCCCTTGTAATCCAAGATCCAATGCTTCTTAGATGATAAAATTGAGAGGGAATGGGTGTGAATTGGGTTTAATTTGGTGGAAAGGTGAACTAAATTGGGGATGAACTAAATTGGGGATCTAGAATTTGAATGGAGAGTGAAGAGGAGAGAGAAATTCTTCTTTATAATGTGGCCGGCCCCCTCTCTTCTTCTCCAAGCAATAACAAATGACCAATGTGCCCATACTTAGTTAGTTATGCTGAATAATTAGGGAGAGCTATATTGGAAAAACTTCTAATAATGAGAATTAAGTTATTCTCCTTAATTAATTAAGGGAATGGTCTAATGGTCTTAGTCTAATATTAGGCTCAATGTGTCATGACAATCCAATGGGTCCACTAATGACAAGTCTAAATAAACATAGGCTAGCCCACTAACAAATAATTAAATAGCACAACATAATATAATTAATTAGGAGCACATAATATAAATATTTAATTACTATACAATAAATATGCTAAATGACAAGAATGCCCTCATTTGAAAAATTATGGTAGTGACAGCATCTCAGCTCGGCATACCATCCGCAGAATGATGGACAGACTGAGAGAGTAAACGAAATCCTAGAAGATATGTTGCGACTGTGCGTGTTAGGTTTGAAGGCAAGTTGCGATACCTATCTACCGCTGACAGAGTTCGCTTATAACAACATTTATTAAGCAAGTATTCAGATGGTCCCGTATGAAGCACTGTATGGACGCAAGTGTCGATCATCGATATATTGGGAGAAAGTCGGTGAACAACAAGTACTCAGACCAGAACTTATTGATCAGGCCATCAAATTTTTTTGCATGGTTCGGGAAAATCTTCGAGTCGCTCAAAGTCATCAGAAAATCTAAGTAGATATAAATCGACAACCTTTGGAATTCATGGAGGGTGATCATGTGTTCCTAAAGGTGACACCTATGTGAGGTATAATGCGGTACAACGTCAAGGGAAAGCTGAGTCCACGGTTTATCGGACCTTTCAAGATTTTAGATAGGGTGGCACCAGTAGCTTATCGACTTGAACTGCCTCATGCTTTCACGAAAGAGCACGATGTCTTCCATGTTTCCCAACTAAAGAGATACGTGCTTGACCCGAGTCACGTAGTTAACTTTGATCAGCATTAGCTGAGTGCCGACCTATCTTACTCGGAAGAACCTGTTCAGATCCAAGACAGGAAAGAGAAAAACCTACGGAATTGATCAGTGGCATGACACCACGCGTGTAGGCAGTCAGCTCACCAGTACAAGTTGATTACTTACCCACGTCTCCATGTGAAAACCAGGTGACTGAGATACCATGGGCGCTCAACGGGGATAAAGCTTTTATTGCAGTCTTTTTAAGCTTTTTCCTATTTTAAAGTAAAAAAAATTAGTTGCTGCTTTCAAGTTTCCAAGAATGTAATAAAGGAGCATAATGTATGGGATAAGAACATTATTTCTTGTCATCCAATCAGTCTTCTCTTTTACACAAAAGCTATGTAAGCCATTCAGGCATTTCTATTTCGGTGTTAATAAAATTGTACTTCATTGCAAAGAATCAATAAAAAAATTATTTTTTTCCTATACAAATGTGTGCTTTATAATCTGTTGTTGTGTTATTGAACTGTTTACAAAAGATTTTAACACATGTGCACGTTCAAGTACAACTTCAGACTTGTACGATATCACGTCCAGCAAGGATGAATGGTTCTGCAGAATCGAATGCGAGGACGAATCAGTTCTGCAGAACTGGGTCATGATACCACGAGTGTAGGCAACTGCGACAGAAGTACCCAACGTTGCACTGACGTCATCCTCGATGACCCAATGCTGCCCCCGATGATCAACACATCCCGTGTGACCCCCTCAATTCTTCGACCATCCTCAGATACCTACGAGATGCGCCATCCACCTCCAAGACACTCGCCACCGACGAATCCCTTCGTTTTGCAATCGATCTTATCGTGACGCGCGAAGTTTTGAAGCCAGAATTATGTTCCATCATAGCAACTTTGTATGCATTTTTTGGACAATCCAACTGTTGGATCGTCGACCCAAAACTTCTATCTCAATCTCAGTATATATCTCTTCAATCCTATCAAGTTTCAACCATTAATTCGATCGTTTGATAGATCAAAATTGGTCACCAAGTTGCGCATTTAAACCAAATTAATTTTTTTGACAATTTGTGGTGCCAACTTCGTGAATTTGTTTCTCCCTCACCGCAACTCCTTTCGATGATCCATCTATTCCATTGCATAGTAGGAATAACCACCTTCATGTTGTGTAAAAATTTATTCTATTATGTTGACGTTTGTTTGGTTGAAGTCGACGAGAAAGTTGGTCGTTCGAATTCGCGATTTCCACCAAAAAAATTCCAATTTTGAACCTGGGACTTCATATTCTAAATATGACACCACCATTGGACTCGTGGCATTATTTTACCCAAAAAATGACTTACAATTTGCTAATTTTGGACAACTTGGTCCAGTCATAATTTTCGGTGTGCAACCCACTTGTAGACCCAATTTTGATCCGAAAATGTCATTTTTGTCCCTGTATTCAAATTGGACTTATGGATAGGCTAATCTTAGTATCTTGATCCTTCCAGACTCATTGGTGATGTCTGTTTTATCATCTAATGACGTTTGTTCAGATTCTTCTTTTGCTGTCATCATTATTTGTAATAAATTGGTATCATGTTCATATTTTGGAATTCTTGTATCAAAACTGAGATATGTCAATTCCAGTGATCTTGTATCTATGAAATTAACAAAGTGACTAAATGGATCGCTGAGATAAGATTATTAATCCCATGGTTGATCGTCTTGTCTAGATTTGTGTGTCGTAGTCTTTGCTGCATGAATTACGAGATATAAAGTTGGTATTTTAAAACCAATCCTGTAATTTAGAATATAAATGATTAATTAATAATTATAAAGACTATTGTGACTCAGTTTTAGATAGTGTGACTAATAGAGTAGCTTACGTGGCATAGGTGATAAGTGACTTAAACCGACCCCTAGTTCTTAGTTAAGAGTCATTAGTTATATTTGTAATTTATGTGTAATCTATATATTTGTTTGTGTTTTGTTTGGTAGATATTCGCATGGAGTATGATTCGTTGGAATATGGATATACTTGGCTACACTTTGGTCTCACACTCAGCATGCTTTGACGCACTTCATGCAAGTATACCTTGCCTATTTGATACTCAGTATTTACATGTTTCATATATATCTTATATTATGTTCTTACTATCCTGTTATTGTTAATTCCATGACATATTACATGAATATTTCTATTGACTCATGTTAGTCGAGATACACGGATTGTGTGTTGCATTGCATGCTAGGTGACGGACTTGATATTGTGTATATGATTGAGTAGACCATTTACTTACTAGAGGCTCTGTCATGCCCAAGAACTAGAATACTGGAGAGCGGAAAAGTGACTCAGCCAACCACACCTTGCAGAACACCGAAGTAAGCCACAATGTGCTAAGGTTGTCAAGAGACAAGGGGGTGCATGCTACAATCAAGTCACCTAGGCTCAAGAAAATCTATGTCTCAATCATCAACCAAGAAATAATAAGAATGAACATATAAGATAAAGCAGTTAGGCGTTCCTGATGCTCTATCAGAATAATCATAAAAATAGTTATATAGGATGGTAATCATGAAAATAGTTATATAGGATGGTACACTAGTTCATTGTCAAGAGTACATGACTGTAAGTCAACCGCGGTCTGAATAATATACAATCATGTAGAGGAACTAATGTCCAAATAAACCGGCTAACAGGTATCGTCGGCTAAACCCCAAAAGACAATACAAAATGATACTCATAGTGGGGAAAAAAACCCCACTCAAGTTCCTCGAAGAACATCCTCCAGGTGTGTGCCAACGGTCAGATATAAGACAGGGTCCTCGGATACTACTACTAAACTTGGCCAAACAAAACCAGCGGGGTCAGGCCCCGATAGCAAGTACCACAAAGGAGCACAAGTAAATGAAGCAAAACCATAAAGTACATAAAATAGGAAAGTTCGTGCCACAACGGCAAGCGTATGACCTTTCATCAGAGCAGTAGGACACCCCTACAACCAAACAAGGACAAGAGGTGTCGCACTACTCTGAGACAGGGTACGACTAACCAATTATGAACACGACGAAGATATAACACATCAATATAATCCAGGACACACATGCCATAATACAAGCTAAGATATAGATATAATATACAGCTTCAATCATGACCTATTGTGACACATTGGCACAATCCTACAACCAAATAAGGACAATGGTTGAATTATCGTACCATAATAGTTCATGTCCTTAGACTACCATCATATACTCGTTTAATCGGCCATCAATCCTACGGCTTGATACATGGAGTCAGGGTTATCCCAGAGATAATATGCATATAGGAATCCTCATATCGAACCAGGTACTAGCAGGGTTAGCCGAGCCACAAATTGTCATATAGCACATAGTAGTATGCACCGGCCCTCATAAGGCCACCGTGCTAAGATCATATAGAACACATAGTATCATATAATAATCGAATATTGCCATCCACTAATGAGGATTTAAACAATATCCATGGGGACTAGCCTGCATACCCCAATTTACATGACTGAAGGTAGCTAGTTAGGCACTATCTCGAGATTCCATTCCCTCCCAATGCCCTACAAGTTTGAGTTGCCTAGTTAACCCTACGGTTAGTTGGAATCACATGGTGTGGTCACATGTTACTCCCCTTATATGTCGTACCGTAGTACGGTCTACGCTAGATACGAATCCACTTTGTCAGTTGGTAGTTCAATTTAGATGCACTTAGCGTAATACAACAATCAATCAAGTCCTAGCCACGTTTTGGTAGTTGACCCACATACCATGCCCGTGCTGGAGAATTAATATAATAATATCACATATCGTGTGATGTAGGAGACATTCTCGATGTATAATCCAAAATATGTAATATCATGGTATGTAGTAAGTTTTGTCGCACCTCAGTGCACAATTATAATACATGTACACGTAGCAAGTAGTAATTGTATCGACACGGATACAAAAAATTGGGTCGAATCACCAAACTTACAGTTGGTCATATGAGTCTTATCACATGGGGACACTTGGTCAAGATATAATCTCCTCAAATCATGTACAAAGACTATCGATCAATGACTTTGCCATCAAACGTGAGTAAAGGAAAAAAGTGTGAACAACTCTAGAGCAGATCTATAATCCTTAAACCAAATAAGGACCAGGATTGTATATCGTCTCCCGAGCAGAACTGCGCCCCTTACTTTATCCGACGAACAAAGGATAAGTTAATCTACTAGTCTGAGTTCACTTTGGGTTGCCACATGGCCTACTACAGCATATAATTATACTATGCATATAGTCAGTTCTAGCACAGTCTGGTTACTAAGTCCATTTCTTCCTTAGGATCAATAACAAGCAATTGTCAAGACCAACCACATAGAACAAAGAAACATTCAAATAAAATAATTAAACTCAAAAAAACATGGAACGTGTACATAGATTACTAAGGTCGAATAGGATCACATGCGTGCAAAAAAAGTACACGCATGAATTGTCGCATGGGTCAGACCGCATGCATTGATCAGGTGCATGAGCATTGGTCGCATGGACAAGCTTGCCGCATTGACTGCTTGTCGCATGAGGCAGATGCCATATAGGGGTCAGTGTCGCATAGCGTCAAGGTAAAGTCTACTCCTTGGAATATGTGTCGAAGTGACGTGCATTAAATGCGTGTCAGTAAAGTGACATAAAGTGTGATGTGACATAAAGTGTGTCAGAAAGAAAAGATAAAACCATAAGATGCGCCAAAGTTCAGAGTCATGCGTACAAGAGAAGGTAGCCGCATACTCTGCTTGTCGCATAAATTCGATGTCGCATGGAGTTCGATTGTCACCCTCAGTTTTCCAACTAGGGGTAGTTTGATAATTTAGCATGGGTATTTATTTTTAGAAATATAATATTAAATATTATGCAAGTTATAAAAATTATTTATTGTATTATTTATTTATTGTTAGATATTAGATTTTATTTTGGACTTATGTTAGTGGACCTAACTAGTTTAGATTATATCCATGGACCAACATTTAATTCTAGTTAGAATTGAGCCCAATAGTAAGCCCATTCATTAGGAGGATGGATTAATTAGTTAAACCAATTAGACTAGAACCTTCCCTACTTAATTAATTCCTTCATGACAAGCCCCAAGAGGTATTATGGATATTTCATAGTAGCTTGGCGAAGGGGCTAGAGGCCGGCCACCATAGGAGTGGAGAGAGACTCCCTCTCTCTCTTCATTTTTTATTCTAAATCTAGATCTAGAAATTTCCTCTTCCAAATTCATTCATTCCTACACCAACCCTATCCAATTTTTTCCCCGATTCCTTTCATATTCTTCATTAGAGGCTATTAAAAAAAGAAGAAAGCAATGATATACAAGGAGGAAGCAAAGATCTACAAGGAGGAGCAAGGATCTACAAGTTGAAGGCTCTTGACACTCAATTTAGAGATTTTATTAAGAATCCATCTCCCAATAGGTAAAATTTAGTTTTTTCTCTCTAATTAGACTATAAATTTATAATTTAATCATTAGGAACCCTCCCATGTACTAAGGCTATCCATAGGAATTGGAATTAGGTTCATAGGAGGCCTATGGAGAAAGTTATGTGGTATTTTTTGTCAATTTTGGGGGAATTCCGAGATTGACACATCTTTTGTTTGTTACTAGGTCAATTAGACCAAATTGACATGTGTTTGATTGTGTGTAACTAGTTTCGTATCCACAATTGGATACGTGTAGGGCGTATCCCGATAATTTGGTGATACGGATTGATTTGGTGGTTTTCTTCTGACACGGGGGTTTGAGCATGTCATATTTTGTCACGGGCACGTAGACGAGTAGCTAACACTTCGTGTTGCTTCTAATTATGATTTTAGACTTGCTCGTGTCCTTCGGGGTACATTTATTGGTGTGGTGGGGCCGTATCGCAAGCATATCATAGATTAATTGTGATACGGGTGCGGTGCACTCCACGTATTTGTTTCCTTTCATTTTATTTCAATTTACCTTGGTAATAGCTATTAGAGTATTATAATTATAATTGTTATATGATATATATGTATATATATAATTATGTGTATGTTCTATATTTCATTTGATGTGTTGGTGGTCATGGTAGAATAGGAGAGTGCTTGTGCATCATTAGTGTGGGTATATATATATATATATGTGTGTGTGTGTGTGTGTGTGTGTGTGTGAGAGAGTGAGTGAGTGTATGTGTGTATTAGATGTGTGCATGTGAGATAGCTGGGAGGAATTATAGGCATAAGCAGGCCGGATAAGTAGGCAAAAGAGCAATAAGCAGCAGCAAAAGTAACAAGAAGTAGCAGCAAAAGCAGCAGAAGCAGCAAGCTACAGCAGCAGTAGTAAGCTGCTGCAGCAGCAGCGATAAGTAGCAGCAAGCAGAAGCAGTAAGGTACAGCAGCAGCAGCGATAAGCAGAAGCAACGATAAGCAGAAGCAGTTGTAGTTTGAGTGTTTAGAAATTAAGTTATAGATAAGTTAAGATAAGCTAGTTAATAAGCTAAGTTAGTTTATATTGATGAGTTAGCTATGTTTATATATATTGTTAGTAAGTTAAGTTTATATATATATATATATATATATATATATATATATATATAAGCACTAGTTAGCATTGGTTAGTATTAATTCTAGTTTACCTTGAGTGACACCAAGGTAATGAGAGTTGTGGTATCTTGGGTACGGGGATTGAATATCCGATGGGTATGTTAGGTATGTTGGTTAGTTAGCTATGTTAGATATTGTATTACCTTGTGATACCCAGGTAATGTCAAGGTATTGGATTATACTCAAGGTATTCAGTTTGTATATCAAGATGGCTGTGTAGGTGGAGTGATACCGCATTTGGTTCAAAGCCAAGGTATCTACTTATAATTAGTTTGGCTAGGAGTACTATATATTTTGTCTTGCATATATATAATATAGTATTTTCATATCTAATAACTTGCGTATCTTATGATACGGTATTTTGTTGGTATCCTAGTATCCTAATATAGCTAGTATAGCCTAGTTACATAGTGTATAGACCCAATATCCTAGAGATGGACTCATACAACCTAGAAATAGCTAGTTTGACCAAGTTTGACTAGTTTGACCTAGAATTAACCTAGTTTGACTATTTTGACTTAGAAATGGCTTTATGACATAGAATTAAACTAGTTTAACTTATTTTTATTCTAAAACCTTGTATTGATGCAATATACCATATATATGTCTGTGTGACACCAGCTTGGGCATCGAGAGACACACCTTGCTCAGGACCTCAGGCGAGTACATTTCTCTGTTAGTTTTCATTTCATAATAGTGTATATATCTCATATTCTAGAACTGTATACTTGATTCCGACCCAGTGATTTCACGGACTGGTACTACATGGATCCTGTCAGGAGATGTTATCCCTTACCGTGTTCAGTGGGTACTCCTTCACATGTATTTTATTGTGTGTATCGGGTATTGATTTAGTGTACTTTGTGTTCACACACTGCTCGTGTTCAGCGTGCTTATATTCGTGTACACACAATGCTCGCGTTCAGTGTGCCCATATTCGTGTTCGTAACATGTCGTGATTAGATCCATGGTATTAGTTGGGGATGGGGGAGTAGGAGTTGATTATATGATCAAACCCCAGTATATTCGTATACATGTCGATTATATACCACACTTGTAATCGAGTTACCATATTATATTCGTGTTTAACCTAAACCGATCACATAATAAACTTGTATTCTATGGCATATTAGCTAAATTTTAGTTATTTTTATTATATTATAGAATTTTTTAATTGTTCTTCGTTCCAATACATTACTTGTAACATCCCGTTCCGTTCTAGCGGACTGCCGTCTCAAACGGCAATACTGCAACTGTCCCGACCCGCCTTGCCTCAAATGAGAAGCAAAAGATATCTAGACTTGTCCCTACAGGAATCCGGCTTGGACTTTCAGAGGCTCGCTTGACGTATCGCTCTACCGAGGCGAATCATCGCTAAGGTGGGTGGCTACGGTGAACTTGTCTTTGCTTAGCCAGCACACATAAAATCTGGAATGTTTATGCTAGTCGCTAGGTGATTCACCCCCTGCATGCTAATAAATCCAACGCACCTAGCTAAGGGAATAATCCCAACTTGTATTGCTTGATAGAACATGGAAATTGAAACACTGCTTATGTTCAGACCCTCGCATGCTAAGTCCCTTAACGGTTTCAACTCTCGGCTTACCTTCGGGTCCGAGCAACGTGCCTGCTTATGTCCCTTAGAAACGCATACTTGTCTGCTTGAATGTTGCCTTGTTTTCATCCAACTCCGGAAGACTACTAAGTAGTCGTTCCGTGCATGTTTGACCCTGCAAGTATCCGGGACCGTTAGGTCACCAGGCAGCCCCGAACCAGGTGAATGCATCAAGACAAGATATTCACTGTACAGAATCATGATTCAAGTATCTCTTGTACTCGTGTTCTTGTGTGCACTCGTGCTCTCTTATTCTAGTGCACTCTTGTTCTCGTGTACCTCGTGATAATTGATTGACCCAAAAGAAAGTGCATGTCGCGGACAACTCGGAAACGAGATATAGTTCCACGGACGGTCACCGGGGCACTGGGACCGATCCGATCCGGATGGAACTCACGTTATAGTACAGTCCATTGTGCTGGACGAGATGGCATGTGGCGCTCCTTGTTCTTTCGTTGCATACCATTCTCTCCAGTGACTGAACCGTATTGTACAGTCCATTGTGCTGGACGAGATGGCATGCAGTGCTCCTTGTTCTTTCGTTGCATACCATTCTCTCCAGTGACTGAACCGTATTGTATAGTCCATTGTGCTGGACGGGATGGCATGTAGCGCCCTTGTACTTTTGCTGTATACCATTACCGCCAGTGACTATCATCCTTTATGGCTATGCCAGCGACCGTGTTCATATAGATAAGTCATCCTCGCTTAGCGGCTATCCGCGTGCGAGTTACTGCATCGCATCAAGAATAAATAAACACCTGAACGATCCTATTAAAATGACCCTCGTGTTTGCATATGCTTGCCTCCTGAATGCTTATTCTTGCCCGTGCGTGAATTAACATATTTGCCTCAATATTTGCCTTGGACAGGGAAGGAGATGGTAAGTTGGTAAGTCTCGCCGTGTTTCTTCAAACATCGCACGGCGCACTGCCCGACACGTTAGGCTATTCAATGTTTGCATGAAACTGATCCTAAGGCAACTAGAAAGACAACTTAATAGTTGTGCACGGAACCTGTATTATGTAACCTCCGATTTCCAATTTCCAAAATAATTAGATTTTAATTCATTTTAAAATATCAAGTTTTATAAAATATTTCTCCTTGAAAATTTTAGTTGATTTTGAACGATGTTTGATTGTAGAAGGTAATTTAAAAATCTTTTATAAAAATCCTTTTTCCTAAATGACGCGGTAGTACAAAATAAATAAATAATAATATATATATTCCTCTAGTTTCAAATGTTTATTGGCTTGAAATCATAAAATTATTTATTGGATAAAATTAATTAAAGGACTAGTCGTTCTTCAAAATAAATTTATATTTAATGGGATAGTAAATAAATAAATTACATAGCTTTCCTAAAACATTTTCTGAATTTATAATCTTTATTTTTTCAAGTTACCATCTTTCATTCACCCTCATTCCCACATGAATTTATTCATGTATGGTCTTGGGCCAATTGTTATTTGGGCCAACCCTCACCCTTTATCCCACACACCCTTCTCCCTATTTAAGTTCTCATTCTCACAATTCCCAAGAAACCCTAATCTCCTAATTATTAGCTAGCCCCCACAATTCCCAAAGCCAAAGCCACCACTATTTTTGTGTGCTCGTGTCCGTGTGTCCAGCATCACCGTGTCAGCCGTGATGGCCTCGGGTCCGACCCCGGGTGTCCCACCGTATCCATTTATTGTGTCCAGTTACAATATTACAAACAGATTCCGTGTCCGACACACCCGGACACAACCCCCACACCACAGTACATTCAACCCGTGTCCAACACCGGACACGTCTACAGTGCACCCCATCGTGTCCAGCCTCGGACACGATCAACCCTAACACACGGAACCCTAAGCCCTAACCTAGGTCAGCCAGCCGCCGCCTCGCCGAGCCGGTGACCGCCGCTGGAACCGAGCACCGCAGCCCTCGACCGCTGCAGATCCAGCCACCGCCGGCGGCCAAGATCTCCTTCCGCCGCCGAACAGATCCGACGACCCGTCGTCGAGCCACGAAGCCGCCGCCGCCGCTGAGTCGACGCCGCCGAGTCCAGCAGGCCGCCGCCGAGTCGAGCGCCTGTCGTCGAGCTCGCCGTGGCCGACCAGACGCAGCCGTCCTCGAGCCGACCGCCTCCTCGGGACGAGAGCCCGCCGTCTTGATCAGAGCGCCCGCCGTCTCGAGTCCCACGCCGCCGCTGGAGCCGACGCCGTCGCCGAAGCCGACGACGCCGCCGCCGAGCTCCACCGCTGACCACCGCGCCGGCGACGGAAACCCCGTGAGCCTCTTTCCTTTCCCTTTTTTTCGATTCAGAGCTGAATTTGGGATTGATTCATTTTGTTAACTATTAAATTAATCAATAAAGTTAGTTAATCAGTAAAGTTAATCAATAGTTAATATGTTAGTTTAAGTTAATTAATTAATATAATTAGTAGTTAATTATAATTAATCAAGTAGTTTATTTATATTGGTTAATTATTATTTTTGTTAATTAAATTATATAATCAGTTTAGTATATATAATTAGTTATTTTATATAATTAGTTTAATTAATGTAATTAGTATATATAATTTGGTTATTTTATATAATTTGGTTATATTAATATGTAATTAGCTAGTTTATGTAATTAGTTTATTTTTATGTAACAAATTAAAAGGGTTTTGATATGTAAAAATAATAATAATTTTTGGTTACATTATTAAATTAAAAATATAGTTTCAATAATCTAAATTAGTTCAAAATTAGTTTATTTGGATCAGTGACCGATTTTACCATAAATAAAAAATATTGGCTTTTACGTAAATCCTAGATTTTTTATAAATAAACCTTTAAATTGTAATTTTGTTCAGAAGGGAAGTTTTAACAATTATTGTTCAAAATGATTTCCAAATAATTTTTCATAAATTAAGGAGTTACTTTGATTACGAACAATCGACCCTTTCTCTTATTAGCTAACTTGTAAATCTTAACCTTAGCTAAACCCCAGTGAATTTCTCTATGTATTAAGGACTCGGTATCCTTATCTCGATTTTCGTGCCAAGCTCCGATCTTGGACTTCTTTATATAGTTTCTAGCTAATTGGACTGCTCCGGACCCATTGGAACTAACTGCTACTTCATTTGGGATCACCTTGAGAAGTGTGGCATGATGAACATTCTCTGGTTAGTCAAATATGTATAAAATATATTTGATTGATATATATATTCAAATATGTATTTTGGTATAAATATATATTATATACAACTATTAGTGTATATACACAAATACGTATTTTGTACAATTACTAAGAGACACTTGTATATATATTATATACGTTTTATTGGTATACTTTGAGTGTAAATGTATATTATATACGTGTCCCTACTAGATGACCCTAGTTGACTAGTACCCTGCCTGACATGGCCCTGAGACCAGTATTTTTGACTGTGTTAGTGTAGCATCTGATGCAAATGTGGTTTGCTTGTGTTAGGTTTATAGGACTGTTGGTTTACCCAGGGGATACTCTGGAACAGGACATTGGTTTTACCAGCTAAGGACCCGAGGCGAGTACATTCTCTGATTAGTTTCTAATTTATGATATCTCCTATGTTCACTGTATCTAGTGTAAATATCCATGATCTTGACACGATGGTTACACGGATTGGTATACACGGATCTCGTCATGAGATGTTATTCCTTATTCATGGTGTAGCTTGTACGAGACTTGTTTCCTTGATATCTTGTGCATGTACAGACACTAATTCCCGGGGAGATTTGCTACCTTCCTAGGGAATCCTGTGCCATAGCGTACCATGATTGGATCTACTATACCAGTCGGGGGTTTGGGGAGTACTTTAGTGTAGATATGTGATCATACCCAACTTTATATGTACCATAGCTCACCCCACATCTCACGTCGGGTGCGGCCTGACCATTTATATGCTCCATAGATGTTACGTGTGATTAGCCTGATCTCTACATGCACCATAGCTAACCAACGGTTAGCCTGACTTTATATAAACCATAGCTAATCACATGTAACCAGCCTGATCAAGTTCCCAAGCCGATCACATGTTGAAGCTAGTACTCACACACTTAGTCATAGGTTTCTTGCTCATTGACATATGGTTCTTTTCCTGCATTTACTTACAGTATTTCCAGTATTTCTCTCATTGTACATTTCTCGTATCTATACATGCATCTGGTATGTTTCCATCTAGAACTGCTACATAGTTTATGTCATTTATATAGAACTGCTATTTAGAGATGTACTTTGCTCCTTCCTGACTGGAAAATATTTTTCCAGACTGTGACCTTAGTAGACTGGTTTCCGACACACTTGGGGAAATTGGATGTTACTGATTGCAGGTATGATTATTGTGTCTTTGGACTTGTGTTCTTTTATTTCTTCATTTCCTATCGTGCTGTAGTTGTGATTGAGTATTTCTAGATTTATTTTATGATGTCCACGTCTCCTTATGGAGTTGGATACTAGCGTGAGATTGTTAGATAGTACCCGACCTAGACAGCGTTCTACCGCCGATGCTGCGGCGTAGGCTGGACGTACCCACGCACTCGTGCCCCTAAACCGGGTGCGGGTCATGACACATTTTAGTGGTGGCCCATGCAGGTCTGACTTCGCGAGATGTGCGATGTCGTAGTAGTGTGGCATCCTTGTTATACTACTGCGTACCTGCTATTGAATATAGGACATAGGATACTAGGATGAGAGAGGATACTCAATCACAAATTCTTGAAAGATTTTCTGGGATGACCCCATGAGAATCTTATTTTTAATTTAAATCTTTCCTTGTTTCCGTCCGCTCTCGCTTGTTGTTACTGAACTTGATTCTTGTTGAGCAGTTATTAAATTAAATTCTTGGTATCGTTGTTGAGTTTGATTCTTGTTGACCAGTTATTAACTTAAAATCTTGGTATCGTTGTTGAGTTGATTTCAAATTGAGATGAATTTTTACGGACCAGAATTTATGGTATCATCTGATGACATATATTGATGAGGACAGTGAGGAAGGTAAAACGTCTACTTTGGTTATGGAACCTAGAATTTATCGCAGCCATATTAGCTGTCGTGACGAGAACGTAGGAACCTAACTTGGATGTACATGCCTTAGTTATGAGATTTAGAGTTTCTCGCAGCCATACCGGTTGGTGTGGCAAGGATTCTAGATGGCATGATTATAAGGTTCCATATCTAGTTACGGAACCTGTCGTTTATCGCATCTATGCTTACTGGCGTGGCGAGGATTTTGAGTGTCATGATTTCGGATAGACGTGTATGATTATCAGGTTGTATCCTAAATTGGTTCTTAAAATATCATCTCAAGACTTATCTATTTCTGTTATTCCAGGACTTTGTTCCACCGCTTCTTTCTTTACTAGCAGTAAAGATACCTTCTGTCCTCAATTCAGTCTTTGAGCTCCTATTCCTTGAGGATTTCTTGTTAAGTATGATAATTAGTGGCTTGTAATTTTGTTGTGTCTTGTATTAGTATTGACTGTGTTGCTAGTGAGTTGTAAGTGTTTCTTAGTTGGATATGTGAGCAGTAGGCTTTAATCTAGAGTTAGCCCTTAGTATAGTACCTTGTACCAATGATTCTAGGAGTAGTGTCATTAGAGACTGAGAGTTAAGGAGAGTATAGAGTATCAGTGATAGTTCTCAGAGTTAGTATCAGAGCCAATTACCCGTCCTGGATAATCATGATTATGTAATTGAGTGATCTATGTAAACGATTAAGTATCCGGGAATTGTGTTAAGGATTTATGGAGCATGATGTCCAATTGGATGATTGATATCGGAAATGTTAAAGGTAAAGAAATGTATATGTATAAAGGGTTTAATGAGATGTCATAAGTAGAGAAATATCAGGATTAGTAATGGAAGTTGTGAAGCGTATCACGGATTAGTTTAATAGGCTTTAAAGGATTGAAGGAAATACATATACAACCATCGAGATGAGGAACCATACACATACCCATGAGAGTAAAGAAACATGAGTGTTATAGAGGATACAGGTGATCATGAGTCTAATGAGCTTGATGAGATAATCCATTAATGCAGCTAGTGATATAATACCAAGAGTGCCGATGATTCTATATCAAGGATTATTGAAAATGGTGCTAATAACAGTAAGCACTCGGTGTGATGATAATTAGATGATATACCAGTTGACATAAATTGAAATTATGAAAGAAAACACAGTTGATGGTAACTTTGATCATTGGAGGTAATAGTGCAAGTGATTCGGGCAGTACAAATTTAGTACACAGTTCTAGACAATATAGGTATTGAGTGCACCTTGAGTATCAGAGACCGTGAGCACTGATATGTACATTGAGGAGTTATAAATTAAAAGGTGGAAATGAATTTTAAATTTTCAGAATTTTTAAGGAGTTGAGATTTTATGTTGTTAAAATATTGAGGATTTAAATTGATTCAATAAACATAGTTAAGGCTACAAAGATTTTAGAAGTGATTAAATTTTATTTCGATGTGAAGTATCTGATTTTGAGGAGGTATATGCATTTTTAGTTGATCGGGAAGTTAAACCTTGACGATTATTTTGAGGATTAATTTTTGGTAGATGAGAGATATGAATATTAATATATGATTAGTTGATATGGGTACCAGTGTACATGAATAGGAATTTGTTAGTATAATAGAGTTAAGTGTTTGTTAGAGATAGTAGACACTACAAGTAATATGTTAACATGATCCTTCTTCCTTCCTAATGTTCCTTTTCTTTCGTCTTTCGATTGATTGATTGATTTTCCTAGTACTGTGGTTCACATGCATGATTTTCTTGTTAGAATATAACTAGTAGTACCCCCTAACAGAGACTGAAATACCATGACAAAAGACACATGACCTATATTTTCTTAAATTGCATGGCTGTAGGTAGAGTTTTCTTAAACCATGATCATTGGGTTTTGACCATAGCAAAGATCTATGACGAGGTTATGACTGACAAAAAGAGACAAGAGGATTAAATTTGTGGATGAGCATTAAATTAAATAAAGAATTTAGGGGTTGTTATAACGGAGTTGATGGATCATTGATTTTATAAAAATCGAGGTATGATTGAAATTCGAGGACAAACATTTACTTAAAGGGAGAATTAAGAAATTCACAGAGCCAAAAATTTGAGGATTTATTAATTTTAAGGAGGTCTTGATATGATTGAAATGATTATTAAAAATTTGAGAAATTTGAGAGATTATCATTTTATCTATTTGATTACAAGATAGAAATTTATATAGTATGAATATTGTATTGAAGATACTGGAAGCATCGCATCGTTGAGTATTTGAGGAAAAAGAAAAGCAGGAAATAAAATCGTAAATGGAATAGTGTCAAATTAAATTCTTGGGATGAGGAGTTAGATTGGAATAAGCATCAATTGAATTTGAGTTAGATGATTGATGAGTGTTTAAAGTTAAATTTTGGGATGCAAATTTTTTAAGTTTTATAAATATGCATCGATTAGATTTCAATTAAAAGGATTGGATAGTAAATTTTGTATTTAGTTATTTACTCAAAATTTGAGGAGATTATGATACGACTGGAATTCAATTAAAATATTGAGGATTTGAGTAGTAAAAATTTTACATTTGGATAATAAATTCAGAGGATGAAAAAAAAAAAAAAAATTATTAGTTCAAAATTCGGAAACATTATACATACGGATAAAGAAGTGTGGAATGAAATGAAGCTCATGGTAAAGAAGGTTATAATATAATTGATTATGGGATCATATAATTGAAGGTCGTAAGGTAAGATCATGGTATATTGAGGTTGTGATTTAAATTAAAATCTTGACCATGATAGTAACATTTGAAATCGAAGAAAATAATCGAGGTATAGTTGATGTTAAGATAAACAAACTCGAAATTTGATGATAAGGATTTTGATTCAGAAATTCTAAGATATAATCTAATAAAGTTTGTGGAATTTGGAACTTTTATAGATATTAGTTAATGATGAATCACAAGATTGAGAAAAGTAAAATGAACGAGGATAAAAAGGAAGGATTATTTTCCAGATGGTAGTAAACACTATTTTTTTCCTAGAAATTAAGAAAGGCGATTAGATGTCTCTTGATTACATTCTGAAGGATGTATTTAAGTTTCTTAAATCAAATTGTCGACCGTATCTTTCGAATTTGCTATAACTTTCATGTCTATATCATTCATTATACTGGGTCTTCCTTGGTTTAGTTACTTTGAAAAGGTAACGTGCATTATTCAACTTATCTGTTTTTGTGATCGTGTCTACTTCCCAAAACCTAAACTTTCTAGAGGATTCAAGGCCGAGCCATGATTCCTTCAAGTTATTCCTGTCTTAAACCATATTTTTCTTTTTCTTCATGTTTCCTTCTGTTTGGTAAATATTTTCCTCATAGAAATATTTTCTTCAATGATATACTCATCATTATGAACAACAAAATTTTTCTATCCTAGTCATCCCTAAAATTTCGAGGACGAAATTTTTCTAAGGTGGATAGACTTGTAACCTCCGATTTCCAATTTCCAAAATAATTAGATTTTAATTCATTTTAAAATATCAAGTTTTATAAAATATTTCTCCTTGAAAATTTTAGTTGATTTTGAACGATGTTTGATTGTAGAAGGTAATTTAAAAATCTTTTATAAAAATCCTTTTTCCTAAATGACGCGGTAGTACAAAATAAATAAATAATAATATATATATTCCTCTAGTTTCAAATGTTTATTGGCTTGAAATCATAAAATTATTTATTGGATAAAATTAATTAAAGGACTAGTCGTTCTTCAAAATAATTTTATATTTAATGGGATAGTAAATAAATAAATTACATAGCTTTCCTAAAACATTTTCTGAATTTATAATCTTTATTTTTTCAAGTTACCATCTTTCATTCACCCTCATTCCCACATGAATTTATTCATGTATGGTCTTGGGCCAATTGTTATTTGGGCCAACCCTCACCCTTTATCCCACACACCCTTCTCCCTATTTAAGTTCTCATTCTCACAATTCCCAAGAAACCCTAATCTCCTAATTATTAGCTAGCCCCAACAATTCCCAAAGCCAAAGCCACCACCATTTTTGTGTGCTCGTGTCCGTGTGTCCAGCATCACCGTGTCAGCCGTGATGGCCTCGGGTCCGACCCCGGGTGTCCCACCGTATCCATTTATTTCTTGTGTCCAGTTACAATATTACAAACAGATTCCGTGTCCGACACACCCGGACACAACCCCCACACCACAGTACATTCAATCCGTGTCCAACACCGGACACGTCTACAGTGCACCCCATCGTGTCCAGCCTCGGACACGATCAACCCTGACACACGGAACCCTAAGCCCTAACCTAGGTCAGCCAGCCGCCGCCTCGCCGAGCCGGTGACCGCCGCTGGATCCGAGCACCGCAGCCCTCGACCGCTGCAGATCCAGCCACCGCCGGCGGCCAAGATCTCCTTCCGCCGCCGAACAGATCCGACGACCCGTCGTCGAGCCACGAAGCCGCCGCCGCCGTTGAGTCGACGCCGCCGAGTCCAGCAGGCCGCCGCCGAGTCGAGCGCCTGTCGTCGAGCTCGCCGTGGCCGACCAGACGCAGCCGTCCTCGAGCCGACCGCCTCCTCGGGACGAGAGCCCGCCGTCTTGATCAGAGCGTCCGCCGTCTCGAGTCCCACGCCGCCGCTGGAGCCGACGCCGCCGCCGAAGCCGACGACGCCGCCGCCGAGCTCCACCGCTGACGACCGCGCCGGCGACGGAAACCCCGTGAGCCTCTTTCCTTTCCCTTTTTTTCGATTCAGAGCTGAATTTGGGATTGATTCGTTTGGTTAACTATTAAATTAATCAGTAAAGTTAGTTAATCAGTAAAGTTAATCAATAGTTAATATGTTAGTTTAAGTTAATTAATTAATATAATTAGTAGTTAATTATAATTAATCAAGTAGTTTATTTATATTGGTTAATTATTATTTTTGTTAATTAAATTATATAATCAGTTTAGTATATATAATTAGTTATTTTATATAATTAGTTTAATTAATGTAATTAGTATATATAATTTGGTTATTTTATATAATTTGGTTATATTAATATGTAATTAGCTAGTTTATGTAATTAGTTTATTTTTATGTAACAAATTAAAAGGGTTTTGATATGTAAAAATAATAATAATTTTTGGTTACATTATTAAATTAAAAATATAGTTTCAATAATCTAAATTAGTTCAAAATTAGTTTATTTGGATCGGTGACCGATTTTACCATAAATGAAAAATATTGGCTTTTACGTAAATCCTAGATTTTTTATAAATAAACCTTTAAATTGTAATTTTGTTCAGAAGGAAAGTTTTAATAATTATTGTTCAAAATGATTTCCAAATGATTTTTCATAAATTAAGGAGTTACCTTGATTATGAACAATCGACCCTTTCTTTTATTAGCTAACTTGTAAATCTTAACCTTAGCTAAACCCCAGTGAATTTCTCTATGTATTAAGGACTCGGTATCCTTATCTCGATTTTCGTGCCAAGCTCCGATCTTGGACTTCTTTATATAGTTTCTAGCTAATTGGACTGCTCCGGACCCATTGGAACTAACTGCTACTTCATTTGGGATCACCTTGAGAAGTGTGGCATGATGAACATTCTCTGGTTAGTCAAATATGTATAAAATATATTTGATTGATATATATATTCAAATATGTATTTTGGTATAAATATATATTATATACAACTATTAGTGTATATACACAAATACGTATTTTGTACAATTACTAAGAGACACTTGTATATATATTATATACGTTTTATTGGTATACTTTGAGTGTAAATGTATATTATATACGTGTCCCTACTAGATGACCCTAGTTGACTAGTACCCTGCCTGACATGGCCCTGAGACCAGTATTTTTGACTGTGTTAGTGTAGCATCTGATGCAAATGTGGTTTGCTTGTGTTAGGTTTATAGGACTGTTGGTTTACCCAGGGGATACTCTGGAACAGGATATTGGTTTTACCAGCTAAGGACCCGAGGCGAGTACATTCTCTGATTAGTTTCTAATTTATGATATCTCCTATGTTCACTGTATCTAGTGTAAATATCCATGATCTTGACACGATGGTTACACGGATTGGTATACACGGATCTCGTCATGAGATGTTATTCCTTATTCATGGTGTAGCTTGTACGAGACTTGTTTCCTTGATATCTTGTGCATGTACAGACACTAATTCCTGGGGAGATTTGCTACCTTCCTAGGGAATCCTGTGCCATAGCGTACCATGATTGGATCTACTATACCAGTCGGGGGTTTGGGGAGTACTTTAGTGTAGATATGTGATCATACCCAACTTTATATGTACCATAGCTCACCCCACATCTCACGTCGGGTGCGGCCTGACCATTTATATGCTCCATAGATGTTACGTGTGATTAGCCTGATCTCTACATGCACCATAGCTAACCAACGGTTAGCCTGACTTTATATGAACCATAGCTAATCACATGTAACCAGCCTGATCAAGTTCCCAAGCCGATCACATGTTGAAGCTAGTACTCACACACTTAGTCATAGGTTTCTTGCTCATTGACATATGGTTCTTTTCCTGCATTTACTTATAGTATTTCCAGTATTTCTCTCATTGTACATTTCTCGTACCTATACATGCATCTGGTATGTTTCCATCTAGAACTGCTACATAGTTTATGTTATTTATATAGAACTGCTATTTAGAGATGTACTTTGCTCCTTCCTGACTGGAAAATATTTTTCCAGACTGTGACCTTAGTAGACTGGTTTCCGACACACTTGGGGAAATTGGATGTTACTGATTGCAGGTATGATTATTGTGTCTTTGGACTTGTGTTCTTTTATTTCTTCATTTCCTATCGTGCTGTAGTTGTGATTGAGTATTTCTAGATTTATTTTATGATGTCCACGTCTCCTTATGGAGTTGGATACTAGCGTGAGATTGTTAGATAGTACCCGACCTAGACAGCGTTCTACCGCCGATGCTGCGGCGTAGGCTGGACGTACCCACGCACTCGTGCCCCTAAACCGGGTGCGGGTCGTGACATATTACGTGTTTGGATTTGTCGAGCGGGCGAGTAGCTTCCCCACCAGTGCATTCAATGTACTGATAATCCACCAGTTTGTGCACAGGGTACGGGAGAACCTCGTTCGGTGCGGATGCCTCCAACGTGCGTGCTAAGGCGTGGACATCACTTCGAAGCAACGGTGCATCCGGGGCAGAAGCACATATACAAGACATAATGTTGTGAACATAGCCCGAACTCGCCTGATCATCGCCTGTAAAATCATTCCAAAATTATAGCCACTTGGCACGCTTATGTTTCAGAGAGAGAGGCTTGAGCAACTTGTAATCTCGGCTATACGCCGCCTGTAACACATGTTCATATCAATAAAAGAGCTTGCTTTACTTCAACTTGTGTTTCAATGCTTCCGCTATATTTGTCAACTCAGAGAACTTGTTACCAAATCGCTATGCGTTCATGACTCCGCTGCACTCGGATAATCTGTGCGACTCTGTGGCTTAGAACTCTTGCCGCCAGCCAATGAACCATGGCCTTGCACGGGCGTGGCTCACGCTCGTGCGGCATCACGCCCAGATGGGTCAAGCGATCGTTCCGGGGGAGCGCTGGCGAGGGTGATTCCCGCCTAGCGGGAACGGCCGATTAGCCTGTGGGAGATCGGGGCGTGACATATTGGTATCAGAGCCTGGCTTCTACGCCTTTGGACTTCGATTCGATATCTCTATTTCGAAAGCTCGTTCGTGGGTTATATGCACGCTCTTTCTCAATGCCTCGATGGGATGTTCCAACAATAAGTCTAAATACTTTCAAAATGCGTTTTGATTGATATGATTGCTTGTCTGGTTGTATGCTGCGAGTGGCCTTTGTGCCAACCTGTGTGAACCCTTGAGAGTATCGCTAGTAGCTTGTCCGAGATTTTCACTAACCCTAAGTTTGGTTGAATGCATCTATTCGAGGGACGCCTTGAACTAGTGCACCATCCAAGACTTAGAAAAAGGTGAAACTCGAGTGCTGAGACTTCGCTATCCCTAAGCTGGTTGACGTGTTCACGCTAGAGGGGCCCTTCGAAAGTGCGCACGATCCAGTCTAAGCGATATGCTGATTTCGATGCTAGTGCAAGTGAATCTCCAAATGAACAAGTGCAACGACTTGTCTAGGATTGCCTCAACCCTAGATCACTGCTTGTCCTTAGTAAGTCTCGAGGACGAGACTTTTTCTAAGTTGGGTAGGATGTAACACCCCGTTCCGTTCTAGCGGACTGCCGTCTCAAACGGCAATACTGCAACTGTCCCGACCCGCCTTGCCTCAAATGAGAAGCAAAAGATATCCAGACTTGTCCCAACAGGAATCCGGCTTGGACTTTTAGAGGCTCGCTTGACGTATCGCTCTACCGAGGCGAATCATCGCTAAGGTGGGTGGCTACGGTAAACTTGTCTTTGCTTAGCCAGCACACATAAAATCTGGAATATTTATGATAGTCGCTAGGTGATTCACCCCCTGCATGCTAATAAATCCAACGCACCTAGCTAAGGGAATAATCCCAACTTGTATTGCTTGCTAGAACATGGAAATTGAAACACTGCTTATGTTCATACCCTCGCATGCTAAGTCCCTTAACGGTTTCAACTCTCGGCTTACCTTCGGGTCCGAGCAACGTGCCTGCTTATGTCCCTTAGAAATGCATGCTTGTCTGCTTGAATGTTGCCTTGTTTTCATCCAACTCTGAAAGACTACTAAGTAGTCGTTCCGTGCATGTTTGACCCTGTAAGTGTCCGGGACCTTTAGGTCACCAGGCAGCCCCGAACCAGGTGAATGCATCAAGACAAGATATTCACTGTACAGAATCATGATTCAAGTATCTCTTGTACTCGTGTTCTTGTGTGCACTCGTGTTCTCTTGTTCTAGTGCACTCTTGTTCTCGTGTACCTCGTGATAATTGATTGACCCAAAAGAAAGTGCATATCGCGGACAACTCGAAAACGAGGTATAGTTCCACGGATGGTCACCGGGGCACTGGGACCGATCCGATCCGGATGGAACTCACGTTATAGTACAGTCCATTGTGCTGGACGAGATGGCATACAGCGCTCCTTGTTCTTTCGTTGCATACCATTCTCTCCAGTGACTGAACCGTATTGTACAGTCCATTGTGCTGGACGAGATGGCATGCAGCGCTCCTTGTTCTTTCGTTGCATACCATTCTCTCCAGTGACTGAACCGTATTGTATAGTCCATTGTGCTGGACGGGATGGCATGTAGCGCCCTTGTACTTTTGCTGCATACCATTACCGCCAGTGACTATCGTCCTTTATGGCTATGCCAGCGACCGTGTTCATATAGATAAGTCATCCTCGCTTAGTGGCTATCCGCGTGTGAGTCACTGCATCGCATTAAGAACAAATAAATACCTGAACGATCCTGTTAAAATGACCCTCGTGTTTGCATATGCTTGCCTCCTGAATGCTTATTCTTGCCCGTGCGTGAATTAACATATTTGCCTCAATGTTTGCCTTGGACAGGGAAGGAGATGGTAAGTTGGTAAGTCTCGCCGTGTTTCTTCAAACATCGCACGGCGCACTGTCCGACACGTTAGGCTATTCAATGTTTGCATGAAACTGATCCTAAGGCAACTAGAAAGACAACTTAATAGTTGTGCACAGAACCTGTATTACGTGTTTGGATTTGTCTAGCGGGAGAGTAGCTTCCCCACCAGTGCATTCAATATACTGATAATCCACCAGTTTGTGCGCAGGGTGCGGTAGAATCTCGTTCGGTGCGGATGCCTCCAACGTGCGTGCTAAGGCGTGGACATTATTCCGAAGCAACGGTACGTCCGGGACAGAAGCACATATACAAAACATAATGTTGTGAACATAGCCCGAACTCGCCTGATCATCGCCTGTAAAATCATTCCAAAATTATAGCTACTTGGCACGCTTATGTTTCAGAGAGAGAGAGGCTTGAGCGACTTGTAATATTGGCTATACGCCGCCTGTAACACATGTTCATATCAATAAAAGAGCTTGCTTTACTTCAACTTGTGTTTCAATGCTTCCGCTATATTTGTCAACTCAGAGAACTTGTTACCGAATCGCTATGCGTTCATGACTCCGCTGCACTCGGACAATCTGTGCGACTCTGTGGCTTAAAACACTTGCCGCCAGCCAATGAACCATGGCCTTGCATGGGCGTGGCTCACGCTCGTGCGGCATCATGCCCGATCGTTCCGCGGGAGCCCTGGCGAGGGTGATTCCCGCCTAGCGGGAACGGCCGATTAGCCTGCGGGAGATTGGGGCGTGACATTACCTGTTCACTCTAGTTCATTTCATTCTATTGTTTAGTTATATTGTATTATTTTCTATTATTTGTTATATAAGCTCAATTATGTATTTGAAACTGCTATCAAAGGTATGTACTTTGCTCCAATCCTGACTGGATATATTTTTCAGATGATTGGCTCGTAGACCAATGTTCCACATACTACGGACTGCAAGACGGTGTTCCCTTAGAGGATACTCCTTTAGAGCAGGAGGACTTAGTACCAGAGTCTGAGGAGGTTTAGATTATTTTATGTAGACTTGTATTAGACTTTTTTTGAGGTTATTGGCATGTATATATTGTTTCAGTCTTGTGGATATATCGTGACTCTTTCTTTCATTATTCCATCTCATGCTTTATCTTTCCTAGTTTGCATTATGATTGAGTATAGTTTATATTTATATGATAGCATATTGTTCCTTCGTTTGGAGTTGAGATGATTGACAGGTACCATATATATATTATTAAGATATTTAGTTAGTAGAGTTGACCCAGACAATGTTCTACCGTCGATGTTGCGGCATAGGCTGGACGTACCCACGTACTCATGCCCGAATATCCGGGTGTGGGTCGTGACATCGATGCCTCATGGAGTTTCTTTTGGACTTAGCAAATTTCCCATTCGTTCAACGAGTGAATACATAAGGTATTAAAGGGCACTTGTGTAAATCAGCAGTCATGCATCAAACAAGATGAACGCATATTGGTTGGCTATGCAAAAATAAGTCCAGCAGCATAAGGATCATGTCGTATGGAAGTATCGGTCGCATATTCCGCTGGCCATATGAGAACTTCGTCTTCTCCAGACAGCAAGTTCAGCCATAGCGGAAAAGCTCCAAAACCAAAAAATTATTTTCTTCATAAAAACTTTATTTTAAGTCCAAATCAAGTGAAACAAAAGCCAAAATGCTCGAAATAAAATGCTCTAACATAAGGAACAACTATTTTTTCAAGAAAAGTAACTTTTAATAGATCAAAACCAAGAAAAACTCATTAAACACATAAAAACCCAAATCTTGAAACTCAGATCTACAAAATCTATACATCAAAATCCAAAACTCTAAGAACTAATTTAAATCAACAACTCAAGGAAAATATTTTCCATCAACCATATTTTTAAAATAACATATATATATAAATCCAAAAATCTATGGCTTCACCACTTCGAGCAAGATGCACTTGCCTTATTAGACTAACAAACCTCTTCCTAGAACCAAGTCTAGGGCTAGGGCTAGGGCTTCGGCCAAGGAAGCTCTTGAGGGAAGGGGGAAGAAGAAAGAAGAAAAGAAGTAGAAATGAGAAAGAATAAGAGAGGAGAGAGAAAACCACATATATATACCAAGTGGAGAAATGAGGTTAGCCCTTGGATTAAGTCATGATACTCTCCAACCAATCTCAACCATCCAAAATAGGCTTAGTGGTTCCAAGAGTGAACTGGGTCTAGTATCCATCCTATATATGGGTCCTAGCATGGGTCTATGATAATTGCCAAGATGTTCACTACTGGTCTCAGGCAGTCTCCCACAATTAACATGAATACAATTAAATAAATATAACATAATTAACAGGAACCTACAAGTAAATACATCATGAATACATCTACAAGAAATTTTTTAAATATCACTAATTCTAGAAATACCAAATCTGGAAACGAATGTGACATCTCTACCCACCTTAAAAAAATTCTGTCCTCAAAATTTGCCAGGCTAGTCTAGATGATCACCAAGCAAGAAAACTCATAGACCAAGAAGAAGACTCTTGATTCAATCAGGAAACTCATGATCTAGAAAATCTTATGAACTACCGAATCTCATGAACTACAACTAACAGAATACCAAGCATAACAAACTCGGCAGGAAATAAAAGCAATAATAATGTAAATAAAGGCACAAATAATCCACACAATCAAAAGGAAAGAGAAAGAGTAGGAGGCATACGGATACATATGTCTCATGAGTGAGTCAAAATAGGAACCCGTCCTCACTGGCCTATGCTAACTCCCAAAATGGACATGGATCAAGTCTCAAGATAAATCGGTACCAACGACTTAGTCAAGAATATGACTCTACCCAGGACGTACCTTCATAGTCGAAACATATGACATACATCATGTATCATGAGATACGAAGGAAGATTAGTGAGACAAAAGATCATCTCCACTCGCCGATTATACAAAACTTATAAGATAGATAAAACTGGAAGAACTTAAATCTCACCCTCGACTTGACCACCATCTGCTAACATTTGTTCTAGCATGCCAAACCCAGCTTGCTCCCATCTCGGGGATACTGGAACTCCTATCATGGGGATGTCTCTGCTGACCCAACTAACGTTGTATTGGGTAAAACACATTAGCTTGCGTCAACATCGGACGTTAGGCTAACAGCCGCATTGCTAAAATTGGATCATGATACGAAACTGCTCCTGGAGAGGGCAACGCAGGAAATTATTGATATTTTCCTCTCTGCCTCTGCATTTGTGGTCAAGTAGCTATCATATGGTCGTAACCCCCACACCTCAAGCATCTTCCACTTCCCATTCTACATACATCCTGAGTGTGACCTATTTTGCCACAATAGGTACATTCTACTGGATTCATCCGACGTTGTTGATGTTGTCTCAACTTTTTTTTCCAAGTTGTCATTGTATCATCTGATGCCACTGACCCCCGTGGTGCCAAATCAAGAATACGAATGTCGGGTGTTGGTGCCCTACCTGTGTGAAAGGCATGAGACCGCTTATTCCCTCCAGTCCTTGAAGCTAATATCTGGATGGTAAGCTCATGTCTCCTGGCTGCTATCAATACGACATCGAAGGTCTTGTAGTCATGTCCTTCAACTAGTTGTAGAATCTTGAGATAAAGCACTTGCTGGAATCTTATTGCCCTTTTTTGCTTCGTCGTCACCATAGCTAGAGCAAACCTGCTCAGCCTGCAAAACTCTGCAGCATATCCATCCACTATTCTGCCGGATTGCTAGAGATCAATAAATCTTTGCTGCAGCTCGTATTGTGCCACTACTCCAAAATACTTGGCTCTGAACCTGGTCCTAAAGTTGTCCCAAGAGATAGGATGCCTCAAGCCGACTTTCTCCGTTGCCCACCAATCACGAGCAAGATCTTGTAGTTATAATTGGACTTGATTGACTTGCTCCTCTGCTGGAATCTTAGCGGCCGCCATGATCATCTCAATATCTTGAATCCAAGCATCCATCGTAATAGCATCCTATGTGCCATTGAAATAGCCCGGGTTGAGTCAAAAAAATCTATATGATGCCCCATCATCTTCTTCTTCACTCTCCTCTAGAGTCGTTTGCAGTCCTTGGTTTAACAGGGAATTTTGCTCCTGTTATAGAAGCTGCTGGTGCTAATGCACTTCCATCTGATGTGGTAGTTTAGACATCATACCTCTGATAATTTCTAACAAGACCTGGGTATCAAGTGCTATTGGTGTTACTGGAACTACCGGGGGTAGTGTTACTGGAACTGTCGGGGGTACATAGATCTTTGGTGCCTGTTGCCTACCCATTGGCTGTACTCGAAGCTGATCTTGAGGAAGTACTATCTCTTGCTGGCGCTCAATGGGATCTTGATCTGCTAGCTGTTATACCACATCTGCTGCTCTAACAGGCGGGGAAGATGTGTCCATGAAGGAAAAGGACACCAACATATCAAAGGATATGACATAAAAGAACAAGGAAGCAAACTGCTGATAGTTCAAGCTCGGTATCAAAGAAGACGAATTCAGGATATCAAAAGAAACAGTTTTGATTAAGACTCCTAGAATAAGATACCCCACAAGTTTGAAAAGACATACCTGCATGGACAACCACTAAAACCTTGTCATGCCCCAGAACCAGAAACTGGAGAGCGGGGGAGTGACTCAGCTAACCTCACCTTGCAGAATACCAAAGTAAGCCACAATGTGCTAAGGTTGTCAAGAGACAAGTTAGTGCATGCTATAATCAAGTCACCTAGGATCTAGAACATCTATATCTTAATCATCAACTGAGAAATAATAAGAATGAACATGTAGGGTAAAGCAGTTATGCGTCCCTAACGCTCTATCAAAATGATCATGAAACTAGTTATACAGGATAGTACACTAGTGCATTATCAAGATTACACGACTGTAAGTCAACCGCGGTCTGAATAATATACAACCATGTAGAGGAACTAATGTCCAGATAAACCAACTAACATGTGTCGTTGGCTAAATGCCAAAAGATAATGCAAAATGATACTCATAGTGGGGAAGAAGAAACCCACTGAAGTTACTCGACGGACATCCTCCGGGTGTGTGCCATCGGTCAGATACATGACATGGTCCTCGGGCTCTACTACTAAACCTATCCAAACAAAATCAGTGGGGTCAGGCCCCGATAGCAAGTACTACAAAGAAGCAAAAATAATAAAGTACATAAAATAGGAAATTTCTTGCCACAACCTTTCATCGGAGCAATAGGACACCCCTACAACCAAAAAAGGATAATAGGGGCCGCACTACTCCAAGACATGGTATGACTAACCAATTATGAACACGACGAAGATATAATACATCAATATAATCAAGGACACACATGCTATAATAAAAGCTAAGATATAGATATAATATGCAGCTTCGGTACATGACATATTATGAAACATTGACGTAATCCTACAACCAAACAAGGACAAGGGTTGAACCGTCGCACCATAATAGTTCATGTCCTTAGACTACCAGCACATACTCGTTTAATCGGCCAATCAATCCTACGACTTGATACATGGATTCTGGGTTATCCTAGAGATATTATACATATAGGAATCCTCATATTGAACCAGGTACTAGCAGGGTTAGCCGAGCGATAAATTACCGTAAAGCACATAGTAGTATGCACCGGTCCCTCGTAAGGCTACCGTGCTAAGATCGCATAGAACACATAGTATCATATAATAATCGAATATTATCATCCACTAATGAGGATTTAAATAATATCCATAGGGACTAGCCTGTAAACCCTAATTTAGATGACTGGAGGTGACTAATTAGGCACAATTTCGAGATTCCATTCCCTCCCAATACTCTACAAGTTTTAGTTGCCTAGTTAACCCTACTGTTAGTTGGAATCACATGGCGTGGTCACATGTTACTCCCCTTATATGTCGTACTATAGTACGGTCCATGCTAGATACCAATCCACTTTGTCACTTGGCAGTTCAATTTAGATTAACCCTAGCGTGATGCAACAATCAATCAAGTCTTAGCCATGCTTTGGTAGTTAACCCACATACCATGCCCGTTTTAGGGAATTAATATAATAATATCACATGTCGCATGGTGTATGACCCATTCTCGATGAATAACCCAAAATATATAATCTCATGGCACGTAGCAAGTTATGTCGCATCTCAGTGCACATTTATAATACATGTACACATAGCACGTAGTAATTGTATCGACACAGATACAAGAAATTAGGTTGAATCACCAAATTTATAGTTGGTCATATGAGTCTTATCACATGGGGACACTTGGTCAAGATATAATCTCCTCAAATCAAGTACACTTACTATCGATCATGACTTTGCCATCGAACGTGAGTAAGAAAAAAAGTACGAACCACTCTGGAGCAGATCCACAATCATTAAACCAAATAAGAACCATAATTGCAGATAATCTTTCGAGCAGAACTACGTCTCTCACTTTATCCGATGAATAAATAATAAGTTAATCTACTAGTCTCAGTTCACTTTGGGTTGCCATATGGCCTACAACAGCATATAATTATACTATGCACATAGTCAGTTCTAGCACAGTCTGGTTACTAAGTCCATTTCTTCCTTAGGATCAATAATAAGCAATTGTCAAGATCAACCACATAAAACAAAGAAACATTCAAATAAAATAATTAAACTCAAGAAATTATAGAATATGTACATAGATTACAAGGGTCGCTTAGGATCACATGCGGCAATGAGAAGTTCATGCATAAATTATCGTATTGTTCAGGCTGCATGCATTGATCAGGCACATGAGCACTGGCCGCATGGACGAGCTGGCCGCATGGACAAACTGGCCGCATGGACTGCTTGTCGCATGAGGCAGGTGCCGCATAGGGGTCGGTGTCGAATAGCGTCAAGGCAAAGTCCACTCCCTGGAACATGTACTGAATTGATGTACATTAAATATGTGTAAGTAAAGTGACATAAAGTGTGTCAGGAAAAAAGGACAAAACCATAAAAAGATGTGCCAAAGATGCGCCAAAGTTCAGAGTCATGTGTCCAAAAGAAGGTGGCCGCATGCTCTGGTTATCGCATAAGTTCAATATCGCATGGAGTTCGATACCGCATGAAGTTCCTTTTGGACTTAGCAAATTTCTCATTCGTTCCGCGAGTGAATACACAAGGTGATCAAGGGAACTTATGTAAATCAGCAGTCATGCGTCCAATAAGATGGACGCATGCTGGTTGGCTATACAACAAAGAGTCCAGCCACATAAGGACCATGCTGCATGGAAGTCTCGGTCGCATATTACGCTGGCCGTATGAGAACTTCGTCTTCTCCAGACAACAAGTTCAGCCATGGCGGAAAAGCTCCAAAATTTAAAAATTATTTTCTTCATAAAAACTTTATTTAAAGTCCAAATCAAGTGAAAAGAAAGCCAAAATGATCGAAATAAAATGCTCTAACATAAGGAACAACTAGTTTTCGAAAAAACTAAGTTTTAGTAGATCAAAACCAATAAAAACTTATAAAACACATAAAAATCCAAATCTTGAAACTCAGATCTACAAAAATTTATATATTAAAATCCAAAACTACAAGAACTAAATATAATCAACAACTCAAGGAGGATATTTTCCATCAACCATATTTTTTAAACAATATATATTTGAAAATCCAAAAATCTATGGCTTCACCACTTCGAGCAAGATGTACTTGCCTTGGTGGACTAACAAACCTCTTCCTAGAACCAAATCTAGGGCTAGGTCTAGGGCTTCGTCCAAGGGGAGATCTTGAAGGAAGGAGGATGAAGTAAGAAGAAAGGAAGTAGAAATGAGGAAGAATGAGAGAGAAGAGAGAAAATCACATATATATACCAAGTGGAGAAATGAGGTTAGCCCTAGGATTAACTCATGACACTCTCCAACTGTCACCCTCACTTTTTTAACTAAGGGCAATTTGAGAATTGACGAATTTTTATTTTAGGATTATTAATATTAAATATTATGCATGTGTAAATATTATTTTTTATATTATTTATTTATTGCTAGATGTAGTATTTATTTTTGGACTTGTGTAGTAGACCTAACTAGTTAGTTTAGATCCATGTACCGAATATTTAATTCAAGTTTAAATTGAGCCCAATAGTATGCTCATTCATTAGGAGGATGAATTAATTAGTAAAATCAATTAGACTAGAACCTTCCTTCCTTAATTAATTTCTTCATGAGAGGCCCCAAGGGGTATTTTGAACAATTCATAGTAGCTTGCAAGAGGGGCAAGGGGCGACCACCTATAGGGAGGAGAGAGAATCTCTCTCTTCTTATTTTTGTCATTCCAATCTAGATCTAGAATTTTTTCTCTTCCAAATTCTTTATTCCTACACCAATTCATACT
The DNA here is from genome assembly GCA_036927795.1 of Iris macrosiphon. Lineage (NCBI taxonomy): Eukaryota > Viridiplantae > Streptophyta > Magnoliopsida > Asparagales > Iridaceae > Iris > Iris macrosiphon. The sequence goes on from JAYESA010000006.1 coordinate 95,672,438, forward strand.
CAAATTTTTTCCCAATTCCTTCCCTATTCTTTATTGGAGGCCAGTAGAATAAGGATCTATAAGAAGAAAGCAAGGATCTACAAGGAGGAGACTACTTTCACTCAAATTGAGAAATTTATTAGGAATCCATCTTCCAATAGATATAATTTAATTTTTTTTCTCTCTAATTAGGTTCTAAATCTGTAATTTAACCATAAGAAATCACCCCATATGCTAAGGCTAACCATAGAAATTGGAATTAGGTTCATAGGAGGCCTATGGAGAAAGTTATGTGGTATTTTGTGTCAATTTTGGGAGAATTCCGATATTAGAATATCTTGTGTTTGTTAATTGGGAAATTAGACCAAATTGACATATGTTTGCTTGTGTATGACTAGTATCGTATCCACAATTGGATACGTATAGGCCGTATCCCGACAATTTAGAGATACGGGTTAATTTAGGAATTTTTCCTCCGACATGGGGGGTTTGTGCATGTCATATTTTGACACGGACATGTAGTTGAGTATTTATTTTTTTGTATTATTCATAATTATTATTTTAGAATTGCTTGTGTCCTTTGAAATACGTTTGGTTGTGTGGTAAAGTCATATCACAAGTGTACCATATAATGAGTGATACGGGTGTGGTGCACTCCACGTGTTTGTTCTTTGTATCTTAATTCATTTGACTTGTATATATCTATTAGAATGATATATTATTATAATTGTTTGGTTATGTATATGTGTACGTATCTATATTATATTGTATAGATATGTATATATGTCTATGAGTATATGTGTATAGATATATGTATATGTGTCTATGGTATATTATATACATATGTATATGTAGCTTGGTGTATAGATGTAGTGATATATGTATATGTATATATGTATATGTATATGTATATGTGTATATATATATATATATATATATATATATATATATATGAGAGTGTATATATACATATTGATATCTATATATATATATGTGTGTGTGTGTGTGTGTGTGTGTGTGGAGGTTTATATGTAGTGAGTGAGTGAGCAGTGAGTAAAGGGTCGGGCTGTACAGAATATCAAGGTGCATCAACTAAAGAGTCTGTGCAGCAATGCACCGAAAGCATTCAGCAGCAATGTTTTGGATGTAATATAAACGAGAAAAGATTTGATGAATGCGGGAAAAATGAGGTCTTGTGCGAAGACCCGCCCCTTCTTTTATTATTTATAAAACCGATTGTACAAATTCGATCCTACACGAGGATGTCTAAGTATAATTTATTTAATCTGGGTGAATATTGCTATAGGTGTCTGATCTGCCGTCGATCACTTTAGCCCTTGGACCATACGATGTTTGAAGAAGTGCCGTGGAAGACAGGTAGCAGCTTCGAGGGTTGCTAAAGAGGGTGGATGCCCGATGCCAAAGTCGTCGATCCCTTTTCTTTGCCTGAGCTCCGGATTCTCCTCTCTCTCTCTCTCTCTCTCTCTCTCTCTCTCTCTCGACCGTCTGACCTTCGATCTTTGCGACCGTTGGATCTGATCCTGGATTTCTTGATCAGTTTTCAGACCTAATTTCTTTGACCTTTTTCTCTGTTGATAGAGGTCTCTATTTATAGAGTTTTAGTGACAGTGACCACTCAATCGGTATAAAAATCGAGTAGTGGAAAGTACAATACCCTTTTACACAACGGTTAAAATAACCAATGCCTGCGTATAGATGATCCTTTGAATGAGCGTGTGATGCGGTTCCAACTAAGGGACAAAATGCGTATAATTGCTACGAAGATCACGACGTAGAAGCCACGTAGGTAGGTATCGATCGTGTAGAAGAGGTTGGCATAGAAGCCAAATAGTTATCAAACCGGCATAGAAGCCGAATAGGCATAGAAGCCGAGTAGGCGTAGAAGCTGAGTGGTCATAGAGGCCGAGTAGGCATAGAAGCCGAGTGGTCATAGAGGCCGACTAGGCGTAGAAGCCGAGCAGGCACTGAAGCTGAATAGGCGTAGAAGCCGAGAGGGCGCCGAAGCTGAATAGGCGTAGAAGCTGCTACGTAACGTGCCAGAGTGATGATGTGGACATCTTTAGCCAAAATTATGACTTTTGGAGATAATCAGATCTCTTGCATTAAATGCAGAGATCTGCCCCCATCCTGTGCATTAAATACGGATGCTTGTCTTTAAGATTTGCCATCATTCCGCGTATTAAATGCAGATATGCATCTTGAACCCTGTACGATGAGTAACCGCAGTCGTGGCAGTCTGTTCATCTTCTGCGGAGCGTAAGGAGCTCATGTTTGCCTGTGTAAAACTAGGCAGAGTATTCCCTTGTATGCGTAGGAGCAGCTCTTGCAAAGGAGATGTCACTAAACGACGGTTCGGTAATATTTAATCAAATCTTCTGCATTAAATGTGGAGATCCGCCATCATCCTGTGCATTAAATACAGAGGCATATTTTGAAGGTCTGCCACCCTTCTGTGCATCAAACGCAGAGACGTGCCTCAGGCAACTGTCAGTATTCGGTGCATTAATTGCAGAGACGTGCCTTGAGAACCTGTCACTGCTCTGTGCATAAAAATGTAGAGACGTGACTCGAATCTCGTACGAGGTGCAGCTTTTGACGTGGCAGGCTGTTTATCTTCCGCGGAGCGTAAGGAGCTCATGTTTGCCTGTGTAAAACTAGGCAGCGTATTCCTCTATGTACGTAAAAGTAGTTTACGCAAAGGAAATGACAGTAAATGACAATCAGGGTTGCAGTGCCTCGCCATCATTATGGCCGTCGCCTGGGTAGTCGAGCAGTATCCTTTTGTCAGAAGTCGAGACGTCAGGTTTATTGCAGGATCTGACAGGTTCAATACAGGCTCTGACAGGTTCTCTTCGGAGAATACGAAGCGTCCCTCGTACACTTTAATGCTGCATGAAAAGAGGATGAGTTTTACGCCATAAAGGCGATGAAGCACCCTGTTTATGCTGAAGCAGCCTGGACATACTGCCTTACGCGGATGGTCCTCGAGCCTATATTTCACGGTGTGCTTGGCGGAGAAGCTCTGTTTGCACGTTGAAGGCTCTGAATTCCTCTGTTTATGCTGCTTTGCATCAATATGCTGCGTAGAGCTTTCCAGCGCATTTTTTATGCTTCTACAAGACCCCCTTCAAAGCTTTTAAATTCCTCGTAATTTGAAACGCTTTGAATGAAGCATGAACTGCTCCTCGTAACTTAAAACATTTCTGAATGGAGTTTTGAAACAGTCGAAGCTGACTTTATGGCAAATTTATTGGGGATCGGTGCTCTCTCTCGCCTATAAAAAGGCTGAGGAGTTCTCCTGTTCTTCCCACACTTCCTTCATCATACAGAGATGATGGCCGGAGTTCGTCGGGTCGACTTGAGGAAGAAGGAGATCATGCTCTTCCAGCATATAAGGAGCCAAAAAAGATGGCGTCTTCGAGCAAATATCCTCTGCAACGATGGATCATGGAAGGATATCATAGCCTCCTTTGCTCGGGATAATCAGCAACTTTGTATGGTGGTTCTTCGAAAGAGACAAAGAATCGTATTTCACCACGCTGCTTGCAAGTGGCACCTTCTCCTGTTACCTACGGGGATGAGAGCAACAACTAGCTCTGACCTCGGGTATTGAGTTGGGTGAAATACTTCAACTCAATCTGTCACGGTGCACGGAGCATGGGATCTGCATAATTTAGGCAGGCCCAGTTCCGTATTCTCCCTCCATTTACCATTTTAGTCGATTGCGGAAACCGACCAACTGCTGGAGGAGAGATGAAGAATTGGCGCCATGCAAGAATCTGGTAGAGCAGATTCTGGGGGGTGGCCTTCCAACGACGACGAGAAAAATCCTTTTGTGGACGGGATTTCCCTAATATGTAATCATGAGAAATGAAAAAACCATTGTAGATTGGATTTCCCTCATATGTAATCATGACTTTAATTTTAATAAAATCGTCTTTCTTCTTCATATGATCATCTTGCCATACTTTGCTGTGAAGTCTGAATATGTGTAGCTTCGACACGTCTGATTCTTTACGCCGACTCTGTTTAGAAAGAGTGCTATGTCCTGTCCTGTCTTTTATGCACAACTTAGGGATACGTAGAAAGCCGCTTTAGCATTCGAGTGTTCGAACTGTCCTGCTGTTTAGGAGTGAGGAACCGCGTAGAATTCTGAACTGTTACTTTCTGATAAACAGAGTTTCTTTGTTCAGACATCATCTTCAAGAATGATTTCTCAAAAATCCCTTAGAACAGGGCGAGAAATGGCTGTCAAACTGATTTGCCATCGTGGTAGATGAAATATTCAGAATGGAGTCTGGATGAACTTCGAATCGACCCGTAAAGAAGAGTAATTTTTTTTAACGTTGAACTCTGTATGCTTTGGGTACTTGGGATATCTTGAGGTCAAGAAGGAGTATCTTCTGTGTGAACTCCTGTAATTGACCGCCTTGAGGATCGTTCAGATGTACGCGTACTTATGGCCTGCATATCTTTCAGATGTGCGGGAAGTCATGGAGAGAGAAATCATAAGTTGGCAGCCTCTGAGCATAAACTAAACCCCATCGAGCGTAAAATCATAGACTTGTAGTTCCTGAGCGTGAAGTCGTAGGTTTGTGGCCTCTCGAGCATAAAAGCTACCAAGCGCAATGGCATTCGGGCGTAAAACCCGACTTGTAGCTGTCGAACGTAAAGCCGTAGATCTGTAGCTGTTGAGCGTAGAAAGCTCCTTAGTGTAGAACTATAGATTTGTTGCTTCTGAAAAGAAAAATTTTCGAGCATGAAGTCATGGATCCGTCGCCTCCGAGCGTAAACTAAGCGCCACCGAGCGTGAGATCATCGATTTGGTATCTGCTGAGCATGAAGTCATAGGTCTGTAGCCTCTCGAGCATAAAAGCTATCGAGCACAAAGGCATCCGGACGTGAAACCATAGACTTATAGCTTGCGAGCGTAAAACCGTAGATCTGTAGCTGTCGAGCGTAGAAAGCTCCTTAGCGTAGAAACCATGAACCTGCTTTGCGCGAAAAACATTTCGAATTCGTCGACTGTCCGCCTTCTCTGAATAAATAGGCTGATGTGGGACCTAATCATAACCAAATATTAATTAGGAGATTTGGTTCGGGGTCCGAGGAGTCCATCCGAACTCTATATATATCCCAAGTTTCTGAGGGGAAAAACTTTCCATCAGTCTTCTACGAGAGAAAGCTTTTGACTGTTCGAGTTCTATTTCTTCTTCGAGTCTTCAAAGTCTCCAGTAATGGCTTCGAAACAAACCTCCTCCGCTAAGGGAAAGAAGGTTGATTCCTCTTCTCGTTCTTCTGCCCAAGCAAGAGAGTCTCTGGTTGGACGAGGCAAACTTCATTCTGAGCGGAGCATCCCGCCGACGAGTAGTCATCCGGCCTGGCAGGTAGAGCTTTTGGGAAAGAAAAGAATGACTGAAAATCCTTCGCACAAGTTGAACGAGACCGCGCTAGGTCGTCTTCTGTGCTTTTAGCCTCTTTGAGAAAGATGATGCACGGAGACGTTTCATCTTTTTATGCCCACATTCTTAATGTGTCAGCGTAAAAACTCCATTTTTCCGTAGTCGAGCGTAAAACCCTTGACCGCCGAAAACTTGGTGTTTTAAAATTTGAGTTTTATGCTCGTGGATGGAAATCCTGGCGTAATAACTCAATTTAATCAATCTGGCGTAAAGCACAGACCCTATACGGGCAATCTTGACTTTTACATTAAGGAAATGGATTCCAGCATAAAGGTTCAAGTTTCACAGTCTCGGCGTAGAGCACTGACTGTTGATTGGATGCTGTAAGTCCGAAATGTCTAGTTTAGGAACTAACGTGTTTCTTCTATGCTTTTGCAGTTAACTTGCATGAGTCTCCGCTAGCTGAAGTGATGGGCTCTGCCGCCGGGATGCTGCACTCCAACTATTTGGAGGATCTGTCGCACGTGACATTTCCTATCTCCGGGCCCCAATATCCCGAAGGAAGGGCAATTCTGATATCGGCTCAGGGCGAGCGAATGCTGCTGGGCATGATCAACTGGGAGCCCCTAACGTAAGTAGACGGGGAGCAATACCTGTAGCCGGCTTTTCTCTTCGGGGACATGATCGACAAGCAGTCCCAGACAAAGCCCAAGAGAGAACTCTGGGTTTTCCCTGCCGTGGATTTGGTCTTGTATCTGCCCAATATGCCGAGAGACTACCCCATCTCGGCCTTCTTCCATGCTACGCATCCCAGGAAGATGTCGTGGACGCTGACCCCCGATCTTCACGGCAAGCCAGGGAAGATCTTTCATCTGAGAGGAGCTGACCAGGGGTCGTTTGTCAGCCGCCCTTCTGGCTCTGTGACGCTGTTCAAGGGGCTGTACCCGGGCAGTGTCCCGAGTGAAGATAGTTTGGTGATCCAGCCGGTCCAGTTATCGACTTTCTGTAATGATTTTATGGGGCGTGGGGGAGTATACCCTAAGGTGAACCCTCGGTGTGGCGGGTGGATCACCCCTTCAAACCTTCGATGGGCTCGCTTGGTTGATTGGGCCCTGAAGCATTTTCAGACCGAGTTAGAGAATATCGGTCTGTTTGCAGCTGTTAGTGCGACCAGTATTGGGTTGCCTCCTAACCCTAACCTGTTCCTGGCACTGATGGAGCGATATATTTCGCTCACCGGGACCTTCGTCACTCCACTGGGGGAGTTGGGATTGGCCCTGCATGAGATGGCAGAGATCTCAAGACTGTCGATGGGGGATACTCCATACGAAGAGTATGTTCCCACGAACCGGGAGCTGGGGAGTTCAGACCCTCGGGTAGTGGAGGTCTATCAGGAGCTGATGTGCCATTACCTCGCCTGCACCGCTTTTTATGATGAGCCCTCAGATTTGGCTCACATCAGCAAATGGACGTCCTATCTTTTCTTCCACCGGTCCAGGACTGCTAAGCCGGAGAAGGTATTGGAGGGCAAGGATCTGCCTGTGAATCCCCTGAGTGCGCTTAATGCTCAGGTAGTTGACGATCTCATAGTGGATGCTGGTGCTCCGGATCGGTTCCTCGACGAAGGGACGGGAAAGTATCCTGAAGGCACTAAGGCCTATAACTATTTGAGGCGCTATAGCAGGCCTCTGTCCAGGGAGGCTCAACTGGCTGGCTTTCTTTCCATATGGCTGCGCCGATTAGTAGTGCCTGGCGTCGCATCTGCAGACCACATTCACCGCAACACGCTCTGGCCTGCAGTGCGTCTGGTGTTCGGGGCAAGACTGGGCTTGCTCCCTGCCATGGTGTGTCGTATACAAGCTGGCCTGAGGGCCATGACTGACGGGCTGCTCGTCGATGAAGTTCGGCGTGATAGCTTTCCCAGGATAGAATTACCATACCTGTATTTGATGGGGTGGTTAATTCTCCATAACCCCCGGGTGATGTCTCCCGGTTCCGACAGTAGTTCGGGGGGTAGTTTCTTGTTAAACTACCGGAAGTCTTCCTGAAATGTGAGCACGGTTATAGACTGTCGGCGGGCGCTAGGCTTCAGTCATAGTTGGAAGATTTTCTGTACCGTCCCTCCTGTACATCGCAATCAGTCGGGGATTAGGCTCGAGGATTCGGGTAGAGAGAAGACCATTCTTTCTCCCGAAGCCTATAATTGGTTGGTCTGTATTAGACCATCACATCTGCTGTACATAAGCGAAGATCATTGCTTCCTGGAGCCCTACTTGCCCAGTCGGTTTGCCCGGCAATTTGGGTATGATCAGTTGCACGTGGGCAACACCGTCACCAGCTTCAGGTCCAGAGGTAGGCTTATTGATGGAGCGCGGGGATGGCGATATTTTATCATGGGCTGTACTGGGGCAATTTTTATTATGCCCGTCATTACACTCTCCACGGAGCTGCACATCCTACATTTGTATGCCCAGTTCTATGTGGCAACGAACACCTTCCATCATGATTTTGATATGCATGGAAGATTTAGGGTGCCCTTTTCCAAGCCTGGGGGAAGAGTTGAAGTCCCCTCGGTTTCTTCCGACGAGGGTGAGTCCGTTACCCCGGATGAGCCTCTGGTGTCGGTCCCTAGGGGTGAAGTACCTCCGCCTGCAGCGGCTTTGGTAGTTTCTGGGAAGCAAAGGGCTCCTGCTTCCAAGGAAGCTTCCCTTCGTAAGAGGAAGAAGAAGATGATAAATCGTTCTCTCCGGATTCTTGGCATTGATGCTCCTGGAGGTGAGCTCGCGTCTTCCCGTGTTGGGGACGATTCTTTGATTGGAGGTTCCTTGCCTTTTAGAGAGGGACCTTCTACAGTTTCGGCTGGTGGTGCAGAAGAATCTCAGCTGGATACTGGTGTCGCGGCTATTGCTTCAGGTAGTGGAGCGAGGTCGCCTTCGTGGCTGAGTATAATAAAGTTTCGTATACCTCTAGCCGGATCGGCATCGGGAGGGACTTCTGCCATACCTGCAAGTACACCTAGCGCGATTCCAGCCGATGAGCCTAGGTCGAATTTGGAGGAGGACTTGGAAGGCTATCTGTCAGCTTCTGTTAGCAGACCCCCTTCCCCAGGTATGACAGCTTGCCTAACATCATTAAGAAATGATTTAGCTGTACAGGCTGCGGATGCGACATATATGTCGTCGGTTCCGGGTAAATATCGTCTTCATGCCTTTTCTTTTAGGAAAGTTAACATTATGCTGATATTAACTTCCTTTCGTCCTCCTTTCAGGGAAAGACCTCTTTGGGGAGGGCAGTGTAGATGCGTCCTTTGGCTCTAGCGACGACACGGAGGTACCCAATTTTGAAGAGGAGACATCTCTGGGTGCTGGCTTGCCAGTCGAGGAGACTCCGATATCTCAAAAGGAGGACGAGCCTGTTATTGCGACAGTGCCTCCTTTGAGCCCGCCAGTTGCTTCATCCGGTGTTGGCGCTTCTTCTTTCGTCGCACCACCTATTGAGGCGATGGCCGTGGTAACATCATCTGTGGTTATTCTTGGAGGGGAAGTCGCCACGATCGCGGACACTCCCCGCGTTCATGCGGACCTAGCTGCACTGACCGAGCAGTACACCGGTATCTTCTACACCACTTTGAGAACGCTAATGTCAATGGTGTTGGCGAAGAAGCTAGACTTTGCGTCGCTGAAGAGATCCTCTCGGTTCTCGATAGAGGTGATCCGGGAATTTGACGATACCGGGGTAGCTGACGCGCTGGAGGCGATGGTTAATGGTTTGGAGCAACCCATTAACGAATACCTGTGGCTAGCACGAGGCAACATTGAAGATCTGGTCCAGGCCAGATACGACTCCTTGACTGCGCATCTTGTTGAAAAGAAGGAAAGTCTGAATAAATTCATCGAGACCAACCCGCAGGAGATAGACAAAGAAAAAGCCATTTTGGAGGAGTCTATCGCCCTTCAAACGATGTGCCAGGACAAGCATGACGGCAATGTAGCGAGGGTCCGCAAACTGGAGACAAAGCTTGCTCAGGCTAAGGAGTGGGCTTCTCAGTCATCGGCAGGTCTAGATATGGTGAATGGCCGACTGGTCGTAGCACAACAGAACTTGGCGAGTGCAGGAGTCGCCCGTGCCGGTCTCCTTCGGGCTAGAGCCGAGTTGTCCCTCCTGATAAATGACGAGGCACGGTTGGAGCGGGTCCGCACTGATGTCTTGGATTCCAGGGCTGAGAGGATGGCCGTACTGGCGCAGCAGCTTCGCGACCTGACCGTTCCCCCTTCATGATGTACTTTTACTTTTGCTTTTCAAATGTACTTTCGCTCTTTTCTGGGAATAATAAAAAGGCTTTTTATCTGACTTTATGGACCCATCATTTCGGAATGTAAATGATAGGTTTAGGTGAAAGTGATATCAGAGGTAGTATGGACGTGATATTCTTTCGGTAAGTTTTAGCAGAGCATATCTATTCAGAGGTCATATGGACATGATAGAAATATGATCCAACTAGTTTCGTTTTGGAAGTAGTTTTATCAAAATGAGATCACCTTATTCCATTTGAGCCGAGAAGGTTTAAGCATAGTACCTTTTCAGGAATTTGCCATTGATAGGAGCCATTAGCAGGTCTTCATTAGGCTGGGCTAACCTGTAAGTGCCGTTTGAGAACGTTGTATCGATCACGTAAGGGCCTTCCCACTTGGGCTGGAATTTGCCTTTACTCCTGTGAGTAAGAATCATCGGCCTTCTTACAGCCAAGACTAGCTCGTCGACTTTGAACACTCTTTCCTTTACTTTTTGATTAAAAGGTTTGGAAATGCGTGCTTGGTAGAGCGCGATGCGCTGCTGAGCTTGGAGGAATTTCTCGTCTAATCCTTTTAGCTCTTGAAGCCTTAACAGGTCATTCTTTTCTTGAGTTAACTCGTTAGCTACAGCTATCCTGAGTGACGGAATTTGAATCTCGATGGAGAGAACTGCTTCACTCCTGTAGACCAATGAGAATGGCGTGCAACCTGTCGGCGCTCGTACCGTGGTGCGGTATGTCCAGAGACATTCTCTCAGCTTCTCGTTCCAATCTCTTTTGTTCGAAGAGACGAACTTCTTCAAGAGTTTGATAATGGTTTGTTGAAGGCTTCTGTCAAACCATTAGCAGCCGGATAATAGGCCGTAGAGGCCACGTTTCGTATCCGATTTTTATCGCAAAATTGGTGGAACGCATGGCTGATGAACTGAGGCCCATTGTCATAGATTATCCTTCGGGGAACCCCAAAGCGATACATGACGTGATGCTTGATGAAGCTGGTCATATTAGATGTTTTTACCTCAGCAAGAGGGATCGCCTCTGCCCATTTGGAGAAGTAATCCGTGATGGCCAGTATGAACCGGTGACCTCTGGAAGAAGACGGGTGAATAGGACCAATGATATCCATACCCCATGCTTCGAAAGGCCAGGATGCAACCGTAGGATGTAGATGTTCGGACGGTCGATGTATGAAGTCCGCATGAACCTGACAGTCTGCATCGTCTAGCATACTGGATTGCATCTGCGATCATAATGGGCCAGTAATAGCCCATTCTCCTGATACGATCCTGTAGCTTGGGACAGGGTTGATGCGCCCCGCACACGCCGTCATGAGCTTCACGGATAATCCGTTGTACTTTATCACCAGAGAGACATCGTAATAAGAGCCCACCGTAAGATCGGCGATATAGGCATTGCGACGATGCGTCAAAATAGAAGCGTAATGATCGTCTTTTGACAGATATTGCTTCTTTAGGATCTTCCGGCAAGATTCCGTATGCTAGGAAATCTATAAAGGGACTTTTCCAGTCTCTCCTGGGCGGATCTGCGTTCACCGTGTAGCTATGTTCTATGTGAAAGTTATTTTTCACACAGAATAAGTCTCTGTTAAGAAGGATTACCGAATTCTGCCTTCTTACAGGGGTGGCTAAATCTGCAGCTAGACTGGCTAGGGCATCAGCTTCCAGATTCTGAGATCGAGGTACATGCTCAAGGAAGAAACCTTTGAACGTCATGGCTATCTCGACCGTTGCTCGGTGATAGGGGATGAGGTCGGGATTCCGGACTTCATATATTCCTCTGACTTGGTTGACGATCAGCAGAGAATCACCGAATATTTCCAGAGATTCGACCCCCAGTTCTTTAGCGACTTGGAGCCCGATTAGTAGAGCGTTGTATTCTGCCACATTGTTAGAACAGGGCTCGCTTAGAGAATATGCTCAGTAGATAACGAGTTTATCAGGAGTGACTAGGACGATCCCTACTCCTGAAACCACATTTCCCTTGGGACCAGTCCTGGAGGCGCCATCGAAGAACACTTGCCATGCCTCGCCTTCCGTTGCAGAATTAAACTCCGCAACTTCGTCGGGAATATCCTCGTACAGTTTGGAGGCCTTCGGGATGGGATGAGCTGCTAGAAAGTTGGCCAATGCTTGGCCTTTGACGGACTTCTGAGGGACGTACACCATGTCATATGGCGTTAATAACATTGCCCAAGTCGCGAGTCAAAAATTAAGGACACTTGGCTTGCTCATCAGTACCCGAAGAGGATTGATCCTGGAGATGATATGAATGGTTTGGCCCGTGATATAGTGTCTCGTTTTCTGAATAGCGAACATCAGGGCCAAGCATTCTTTCTACACTGGGTTGTACCGGTGTTCGGCTCCGACCATCATCCTACTGAGGTAGTAGATAGCCTGCTCGTGGCCCATATCGTTCTTTTATGCGAGAAGAGCTCCCAGGGAATAATCCATTGCTCGAACGTACAGCACGAACGGTCTTCCTATGACAGGGGGTACTAGAACTGGTGAACTGGTGAGGTAGCGCATGATATCCCCGAACGCTTGCTAACAGGCTTCGTTCCATACGAAGGATACACCTTTCTTCATGAGGCACGAAAAGGGCTGTCATCTCCCGGAGAGGTTGGATATGAATCTTCGGATATAAGCCAGACGACCTTGAAATCTCTTGAGTTCCTTCAGATTGCGGGGCGATCGCATCTCTAGGATGGCCTTGACTTTATCAGGGTCCACTTGAATGCCTTTGGCGATAATGGCAAATCCCAGAAATTTGCCGCTAGATACCCCCAGAAAGGACTTGGTAGGGTTCATTTTGAGTTGATGTTGGCACATTAATTCAAATACTGTCTTCAAGTCTTGGATGTGACTATCCCTGAGACGGCTTTTGACAGCTACATCGTCCACGTAACACTCCACTGTCTTGCGTAAATGCTTATGGAATATGTCACTCATAGCTCGTTGGTACGTAGCCCCGGCGTTCTTTAATCCGAAGGGCATGACCGTATAGCAGTATACCCCCAGTGGTGTTCGGAAGGCGGTATGCTTCTCGTCTTCAGGATACATCTTGATCTGATTGTATCCCGAGAATTCGTCCATGAAAGACATGCATTCAAAACCGCATGTATTGTCGATCATGACGTCTGTGATGGGAAGAGGGAACTCATCCTTGGGGCAGGCTGTGAATACCGAGATCACGGGAAGAAGGTTCTTCCTGCAAATATCCACCAATGCTAAGTCTGGAACTCCTGGAGGCATCTGTAAAGTGGCTTGGCGAAAATGTTCGACGAAGGTGCGAACGTCCTCCTTTTTCCTCTGCTTGACTTCGATGAGAGAGGACATAGACATGTCCATTCCTCCCTCGTAGAATCGTGTGAAGAATAAAGTCTTGAAGTCTTCGAAGAAAGTAATGCAGTTGTCCGCTAGGCTGCGGTACCACTGGTAAGCTACTCCTGAGAGACAGCCTTTGAACACCCGGGTGAGGAGGGCGTCATTCCCTTGTAGCAACACCGTCATCATACTGAAATAGTTCATATACTGACTTGGTGATGTTTTTCCATCGAACAGGGCCATAGTCTGAGGTTTGTACCTCGGAGAAAAAGGGACCTCTTTCCAGATAGCTGGGTATGGCTGGTTGATTCCCAATTTTTTGAGCTGATCTTTATGCTTCTAGGCGTCGAATTGGGCTTTCAACTCCTGTACTGCTTGCATCATATTTTCAGCTGGCAGCGAGACCACGGAATGGTGCGGCGTCGGTTGTATCGTGACTCCCGCAGGAGGTAGTACATTCTCCAGGTGAGGAAGTGAAGGACCAGCTGACTCTTGATCAAGAGCAGGCTCTTGGATCGTGTTGGATGGTGGTAGGTCCACCCCCATGCGTATCTGGTTAGGCGGGACCGATGTTTGAGCCATAGCAGCCGCCTGTTAAGTTAGCATCATTTGGTGCATATTCTCCATAATTGATTGCATTTGTTTTAGAGATGTCTCTAGTGTAGTAATGCGTTGCTCAGCGTTCCCTGATGGCGAGGCTTCCTCGTGTTCATCTTCAATGGCATAAACTCTCATCTCCCTGGGCATTGTTAAAGGATGAGTATAGGTCGCTGCGGAAGTTAACTTTATACTCTTCGTATCTGATTCGGGAGACTGGCGACCCCCAGCATTAGAATCAGAAGGGCACAAAGTCAGTTGTCGTAACCTTGAATGAGTGTTCTGGAACACCACAGCTTCGGTGTCCCTAAGGAGCATGTTGAATCTTCTTCGGCTCAGAGTTCTAGAGGACGGACGTCTTGAGTCTGAGCTTCCCCCAGGTATATGTGAAGCCATGTTCACAGATGCATGCGCGGGCTCTTCTTCTAGGAAAGATGGAGAGTAGCTCAGTCGGTCGAAAACCGGCCGTTTTGCTTTAGAACAGCAACAATTAATTACAATCATGTGACTATTACAGCAGTGCTCGCTGGGAGGCGTGATAGCCAAGCTGGAAGATCCCCTCTCCTTGCGTTTTCGGATTAGATATTTGCGCAGGTCAGGAGGAGTTGTAGAAGAAGAAGATGATAGCTTGTTCCTTCTGTTCCCATTGGTGTGCATACGGATGACGGGAACCATAGTCTTCCCTGTGCCACCAGTAGACAATAGGTTGGCCATCTGGGTGGCGGATAATCCCCGAGGAGGGTGTCTTTCCACAACTGGAGCCTTCTTTACGCCTAGGGACTTTGCCTGGCGTAATTTGGAGCTTCCCCCTGGTTGGCGTAAAGCTGAGGATGTCCTCAGTCGGCCATCAGCGTCTCGCATAACTCGGAGGGCGTGTAAATTGTTAACTTGCTGGCATAAAGGCCGAGAAGTTGAGTAGTGCATCACTCGCTTTCCCTTGCGGAGATCACAGGGATCATCTGGTTCTCCGTAGAAGTCAGATGTTGTTTTACGTGCGGAGCGTGCTTTGTACTTCTGATTTGGCGCTGAGGCTCTACCAGAAGTTTTGTCTATTCCGCCAGGGACGGGAGACTGATTTTCACGCACAGAGCGCAGAGTATACTTCTGGGTTAGCGCAGAGGCATTGCCAGAAGTTTTGTCGGTCCTGTCAGAGACAGGCGACTGAATTTTACGTGCAAGAGCGCTGAGGCATTGCCAGAAGTTTTGTCGGTTCTGTCAGAGACAGGCGACTGAATTTTACACGCAGGGCACGGAGGGAGCAACGCTACAACCTCATTGGTCGGAGAGATCGGAGAGATCGGAGAGTCCACAGGAATGGTAGAGGATATCTGGGGCATCCAGGCCTTTCGCAGCTTCCTGTTGTTTTGGACAGAGAGAGAGTGAGAGCTGCCCTTTGTTTGGAGCAAATCTTCGTAGGCAGACTGGTCAAACTGGACGACCAGTATCTTCTTCACGGATCCCACGGATACCGTATCGTGTTGAGCAATAGCTTCCTCATCAGAAGAGAAAGATGTCCCCAGCAGAGTCGCCATCCTGTTTTGGATATAATATAAACGAGAAAAGATTTGATGAATGTGGGAAAAACGAGGTCTTGTGCGAAGACCCGCCCCTTCTTTTATTGTTTACAAACAAGATTGTACAAATTCGATCCTACACGAGGATGTCTAAGTATAATTTATTTAATCTGGGTGAATATTGCTATAGGTGTCTGATCTGCAGTCGATCACTTTAGCTCTTGGACCACACGATGTTTGAAGAAGTGCCGTGGAAGATAGGTAGCAGCTTCGAGGGTTGCTAAAGAGGGTGGATGCCCGATGCCAAAGTCGTCGATCCCTTCTCTTTGCCTGAGCTCCGTATTCTCGTCTCTCTCTCTCTCTCTCGACCGTCTGACCTTCGATCTTTGCTACCGTTGGATCTGATCCTGGATTTCTTGATCAGTTTTTAGACCTAATTTCTTCGACCTTTTCCTCTGTTGATAGAGGTCTCTATTTATAGAGTTTTAGTGACAGTGATCACTCAATCGGTGTAAAAACCGAGTAGTGGAAAGTACAGTACCCTTTTACACAACGGTTAAAATAACCAATGCCTGCGTATAGATGATCCTTTGAATGAGCGTGTGACGCGGGTGCAACTAAGGGACAAAACGCGTATAATCGCTACGAAGATCACGGCGTAGAAGCCACGTAGGTAGGTATCCATCATGTAGAAGAGGTTGGCATAGAAGCCAAATGTCTGTCACCATGGCATAGAAGCCAAATAGATATCAAACCGGTATAGAAGCCGAATAGGAGTAGAAGCCGAGTAGGCGTAGAAGACGAGTGGTCATAGAGGCCGAGTAGGCGTAGAAGCCGAGTGGTCATAGAGGTCGAGTAGGCGTAGAAGCCGAGCAGGCACCGAAGCTGAATAGGCGTAGAAGCCGAGCAGACGCCGAAGCTGAATAGGCGTAGAAGCCGTCGCATAACGTGCCAGAGTAATGATGTGGACGTCTTTAGCCAGAATTACGGCTTTTGGAGATAATCATATCTCTTGCATTAAATACAGAGATCTGCCCCCATCCTGTGCATTAAATGCGGATGCTTGTCTTTAAGATTTGCCATCATTCCGTGCATTAAATGCAGATACGCAACTTGAACCCTGTGCGAAGAGTAACCGCAGTCGTGGCAGTCTGTTCGTCTTCTGCGGAGCGTAAGGAGCTCATGTTTGCCTGTGTAAAACTAGGCAGCGTATTCCCTTGTATGCGTAGGAGCAGCTCTTGCAAAGGGGATGTCACTAAACGACGGTTCGGTGATATTTAATCAAATCTCCTGCATTAAATGTGGAGATCCGCCATCATCCTGCGTATTAAATATAGAGGCGTGATTTGAATGTCTGCCACCCTTCTGTGCATCAAACGCAGAGACGTGCCTCAGGCATCTGTCAGTATTCGGCACATTAATTACAGAGACGTATCTTGAGAACCTGTCACCGCTCTGTGCATAAAAATGTAGAGACGTGCCTCGAATCTCGTACGAGGTGCAGCTTTTGACGTGGCAGGCGGTTTGTCTTCCGTGGAGCGTAAGGAGCTCATGTTTGCCTGTGTAAAACTAGGTAGCGTATTCCTCTGTGTACGTAAAAGTGGTTTACGCAAGGGAAATGGCAGTAAATGATAGCCTGGGTTGCAGTGCCTCGCCATCATTATAGCCGTCGCCTGGGTAGTCGAGCAGTATCCTTTTGTCAGAAGTTGAGATGTCAGGTTCATTACAGGATCTGACAGGTTCATTGCAGGCTCTGACAGGTTCATTTGCAGGCTCTGACAGGTTCTCTTCGGAGAATACGAAGCGTCCCTCGTACACTTCAATGCTGCATGGAAAGAGGATGAGTTTTACGCCATAAAGGCGATGAAGCACCCGGTTTACGCTGAAGCAGCCTGGACATACTACCTTACGCGGATGGTCCTCGAGCCTATATTTCATGCTACGCTTGACGGAGAAGCTTTGTTTAAACGTTAAAAGCTCTGAATTCCTCTGTTTATGCTGCTTTACATCAATATGCTGCGTAGAGCTTTACAGAGCATTTTTCATGCTTCTACAAGCAACTATGCAGAGAGCAGTGAATAATTGAAAAGCAGTAGCAGCCATTCACAGTTTCAGTGTGTAGCCATTCAGCAATTCAGTACGCATCAACAAGAGTAGTAGGAGTTTTAGAAAAGCTACAAGAGAAACTGCAACAACTGTCACGACCCGCACCCGGTTTAGGGGCACGAGTGCGTGGGTACGTCCAGCCTACGCCGCAGTGTCGGCGCTAGAACGCTGTCAAGGTCTTGATACTATCTAACTAATATCACGCAAGCATCCAATCTCCATTAGGAGGCACGGATGACACAAATAAGATGAACACATACTCAATCACAGGATTACAGCACGATAAGATTTCGAACAGAAATTAAAATTAAACACAACACAAGTCAACAAGTAATATTCTAACTCAACAATATCCAAGTCTCATCAAAATGCCGGAGACAAATCCGGTACCAAATAGTCTACTTAAAGAACTAACAATAAATAATAATTCCAGCTAGACCTTCCAGAATCTCAACTAAACTACCAAGTCTGCAGCTACTCACCATAGGGTCCAAAAAGTGTCGGACAGCGGTCCTCTAAGGCATAGTCTGGAAAAATATTTCCAGTCAGGAAGGAGCAAAGCAACACTCTCAAATAACAGTTCCATTAATTGATAATGTCTATAATACAATAAAACATGTCATGCTAGCTACTGAGAAGACAGTAAAATAAATGCATTGACAATTTAAGAGAAACAGGCAATGTAAAGAGACAGGCAATAGGCAATATGATATAGTCAGTGCATGTATAAAAATGAAAAGAACAAGGAACAGTATCATATACGGGTGATGTAGTATATGATTTAAAATAGGGAACTGTAATCTATTCTAAGTGTTTTGAAATAGTAGTTTCGAAATGTGATCGGCTTGGGAACATGTACGATTGCTACAGTCTGGCTAATCATACGTGGGGGTATGATTAAAACCAATAATATTTAATTATACAATGGGTATTTGATCACATCTCTCACTAGCAATTTCCCCGCCCCCAACTAGTACTGTGGATCCAATCATGACACGTCACGATACACGAGCAAGTCAAGTCTATCATGTACAATGTCTAATATCAATGTCTAATATCAATGTCTAATGTCAATGTCAATGTCAATGTCGTGTATAATGTCAATACGATAATCAAGGTAACATCTCATGACTGCAGATCCAAGCTATACTAGTCCGTGTAGCACAGTGTTAAAGATTCAGTTGTAACATTTCATGATTGTTGAACTTATAGAAATTATCAAAGAATTGGAAATTATCAGAGAATGTACTTGCCTTGGGTCCTTAGCTAGTATTTATGGATGTCCTGTTCCAGAGTATTCCCTGGGTAACCAACAGTCCTATAAACATATCACAATTATAACACTTGCATCAGATGCCACCCTAACACACAGAAGAAATACAGAATTTGGGACTACTCTAGGTAGGATACTGGTCACCTAATAGCTAGATACATAATTATACACATCTTAATTAACAGATGTACTTACAATATATACATCCAATTAAATACACATACAAAATATATGTATATATATATTAAAAATATGCTAAGGTTTTATACAAAATATATATACACCAATACGAAAATATAACTCTACATATATACATTGATACCAAAAATATACGTTTATATGTTTTAGTGGAAAATACCTTGGTTATATCTATATGTATGTATCATTACCAAATAAAATATATATACTATATACCTGTATACACACATACTAGAGTATACATATACCAATATGTATATTGATATATATATACCAATTACATTATATATATATAACATTAAAACTCATATATAATACATGTGCATTAATTTAAATACATACTTATTCAATTAAATATTAATAAAATAAATAATATACATATGCTAATTTAAATCATACTAGTATACTTTTCATTAAAAGTCATAAAATAAACCAATGTATATATACATATATATATACAAATTTAATTAAATACATATACTTACATACATTAATTAAATATATACATATACATATATATTAAATTATATATACATTAACATACACATACTAAGAAATATTTATACTAAAATATTTGTATACATATATACCAATATATATATATAACAAATATATACTAATTATATACCAAAAATATATAAATTGATTTAAATATATATACATATACGCATACACATTTATACCTACACAATACATACTATACATAAATTAACCATACATATACAAAATATACCTACATACATATTTTCATACAATGCATTCACACTAATTAATTAAATGCTAAACTTATATATGTATTTATATACACTCATACGTATATACGTACGTATATATATATATATATATATATATATATATATATATATACAAAGAGGAAAGAGGAGAAGAAAGAAAGAACTTACAGTGGAGGGGGTCGCCGGCCGTCGGAGTTCTCGCCGGACTGAGCAGGGAGGCCGGAAGCACAGCAGCGGCAAGGGGACTCGGCTGGGAGGATCAGCCGCAGGGATACAGCGGGTCGGAGGTGCTCTGGAGCCGGCTGCAACAGAGGGAATGGGGAGTTGGACTTGGCTGGCCGCCGGAGTACGGCTCGGCTCGGGAGTGGATGGATGGACGGATGGAGGTGGTGGTGATGATGAGTTGAAGGTGGTGGTGGTGATTAGATGGTAGGAGGAGAGGGAGCAGTGGGGGTCGCCGGAGGGGGACCGTGCGTGGAGGAGATGGTAGGAGGAGCAGAGGAAGGGGAGGATGCAGCAGCACCGCCGGGTGCGAGGGGGCTCGGCCGCTCGCCGGACGCGAGAGGATGGGGAGCACAGCCGCCGGGGATGTCGGCCTGGAGCAGCCAGACCGGAGTACAGCAGCGGCGAGGGAAGGAGCCGCCTGGCCGGGCTGAATAGCAGGGAGGACAGGAGCGGCCGCCTCGGTTGGTTGGCCGCCGGCTGAACACCGGAGGAGCCGCCGGAGACTGAACAGTATGGGGGGATGGGTGAACAGTGTTCCCCCTATTGAATTCAAATTTAATTTCAATGAATGAAAAAAGAAAACAATAAGGAAGAAGGAAGGAAGAAGGAGAAGAAAGGAAAAGAGAAAAAGAAAAGAAGGAGGCTACGGTTTGGTGTTGAGGGTGGAGGAGAGAGAGAGAGGTGGGGGAAAACCTAGGTTTCTTGGGATTAGGGTTTGATGTAGACATTATATATAGGAGAGTGTGTTTTGATGGAGGGTGAGGATGCACTCATTGAATGAGTGGTCCAGATTGAACATGAGGGAAATTAATTCATGTAGGAAAATGCCTTTTGGTCCACAAATAAATAATCTTTCCATTTGGTCTTGGACAATGGGGTGATGACACCTACAATTGAATAATTGCAACTTAGCCCCTTAAATTTAGGAAATTGCACAAACACATAAAATAACGGAAATTTGGCGGGCGATTCGGGGTCCGGTGTTTTGTAGGGTCAGGGGGCGCTGTAAGGTTTGTGTGGGCTCAAATAGCAGGGCACTGGAATTAAATTAAGATTTCAGAATCAGATAAAATAGTATCCTCAATTTAAATAGAAATAAATACAAGTTATGTTCAACAATTAATTAGGAGTACATGGGACCAGAATCAGGTCAGGTCATCAATACCAATAATGAAGAAGACTCAGAACAGAATATTACCCTAATTTGGGCCGCACGAAAAATAGGTCAAGATTGCCTCCAATTTTCAATTGGAACGCACAACGATGAAAAATAGGGATTTATTAAATAACGTCCGCGACGATTTTTGCGCGGCCAGAAATAATGCACAGGGAGCAAAATTATGAGTTGCAAAAATAGCAGAATGGAAGGCGGGCATGTCTAGGGCAAGATTGTGAAATTTGTTGGAAGACAAAAGTCTGGATAGTGCTCCAAATATCGAAGCAAAGGCAATGCGCAAAAATATTAAATAAAATACAGTAATTAATTACAATCTCCAAATATTAAATTCTAATAAAATAATAAAATCCAAAATTCCAAAATTCCTGACAGGTGTTCGTATACAGGCTTCTAGGTCAGTCTGCTAGCTAAAAATAAATGAGCACTGCATCTAATACTATATTTAATTACTCATCACACATAATTATTTAAATTAAAAATATTATCATGCAATTATTTAATTGTAACTACAATAATATTAAATATTGTAAAAATTCGAAAATACCCCTGTTTTCGGAATGTGGTAGTGACAAGTCTACCCACCTTAAAAGAATTTCGTCCTCAAAATTCAAAATCCTCATAGTAGTGTTTATTCATACACATTATTATTCCCCTCAAATTTAAATTCATCAACCACGAATCAATTAATAATCCACAAGGTCTTTTCATAATTTCAAACTTTTAAAATTATTGCATAACCTGAAAAATCCTCGAAATAAAATCAAAGTCCATTTATCAAAATTTTCTGAAAGTTTTAGTTAATAATTCAATACTCGGAATTTAATATCCACTCCTCAAATTTGATTTAATCAATGCTCAGATATATATATAATGTAATCTCGTCCCACAAGATTTGATTTTAAGCATAAACCCATAAATGATTTTATTCCTCGATTTCCTCTTTCCTCAAAATACTCAACAATGCCACCTCCAAATATAATATTTTAAAATTCATAACTTGCAATAAATTTAATATATTGATAATCCCCCAATTTTCCAAATTTTTATAACCCATTTAATCATGTCATAATCTTCCTGGAATTAATACATCATAAATTCCGTCATGTTAAAATCTTGACCCTTTATTTAAATCAATGTTTATCCTCGAATTTTTTTTTTTTAAATCCTCGATTGTTTTATTTATGTATTTACTACCATCAAAATTAAATTCATCAAATCATATAATCATGAACTACTCCATATTGTTATTTCTCAATAAATTTTCAAAATTCTATAATTATCATATCTCTAAAATCTTCAAATATAAAATCAAATCCCATTCTTATCACAATATCATCAAAATTTTAAGTTAATAACAAAATACAAGAATTTAATATTCAATCCTCTAATTGAAATCCAATCAATGCATATTTCTAAAATTGAATCTCATCCCAAAATTTGAATTCAACACTAATCCATTTGTGTTCTTATTCCTCGATTTTTTTTTTTCATATAACATGCAACGATGTAATACTTATGAAACCTCCAATACAATATTTAAAATATAAGTTCATAACTTGCAGTCCAATAAATATATCGATAGCCTTCTTAAATTCCTCAAATTTTGATAAATTCAATCATTTCATAATCTTCTTAAAATCAATGATTTAACAAAACTTCAATTACGCCATATTAAATTCCCAACTCTTTATTTAATTTAATATTTTTCCTCAAAATTTAAGGCACCTTGTCTCTCTTTGTCAAGTCATAACCTCTTCGTTAATCTTTACTACAGTTAAATCCTCAACAATCAAAGTCTAAGAGAATTCTACCTACAACCATACAACATGCAACCTAAGGGAAATATGTATGATCATGGTGTCTATTGTCATGGTATTGCAGTCTCTGTATCAGGGGTACTACTAACTACATTATAACAAGAAATCATGCATACAAGCTACGGTACTAAGGTATCAATCAATCAGAAGACAAAAAGGAACATGGGGAAAGAAAAGAAAGAATCTGCTAACATATTACTTGCAATATCTTCTATCTCTAACACAATCATAGGTCAAATGATGCATGGAAAGTTTGATACCTCTATCTCTTTAGGTACCACACTCTACTACAAGCATACTCACTGCTAGCTTCCTTACCTACTGCAATAGTTGATACTAGTTATTCTTATCACTCAAGTGCATATCAATTGCAACACACTATACTAAGTACTGCTCTCTTAATACAACCCTAGATTGACACCCAAGTCAGTTGGCAGTGAGATCTCAATCATGCTCAAGTCATCAGATCCTTACACATGCATATCATCTACTCATATATTAATATTCATCTCTTATCTACCATAAAATTAATCCTCAAAATAATCGTCAAGGTTTAACTTCTCGATCAACTTAAAAATAAATTATATATACCTCCTCAAAATTAGATACTCAACATCGAAACAGAATTTAATCACTTCTAAAATCCTTGTAGCCTTAACCATGTTTATTGAATTCATATTTGAAATCCTCAAAAATTTAATGACAAAATCTCAACTCCTCAATTATTCTAAAAATACAATCTTATTTTTACCTTTTAATTTATAACTCCACAATGTACATATCAGTGTTTTCTTTCATGATTTCAATTTATGTCAACTGGTATATCATCCTATTATCATCACACTGAGTGCTTACTGTTACTAGCACCATTTTCATTACCAATTCCGGTATTTCTCTACCCATGACACCTCATTAACTCTTTATGCGTATATATTTCCTTACCTTTAACACTTCCGATATCAATCATCAAATTGAACATCATGCTCCATAAATCCTTAACACAATTCCTGGATACTTAATTGTTCACGTAGATCATCCAATTACATAATCATGATTATCCAGGACGGTTATGTTGGCTCTGATACTAACTCTTGAACTATCACTGATACTCTATACTCTCCTTCTACTCACAGTCTCTAATGACCTTATCCCAGAACCATTGTTACAAGGTACTATGCTATGGATATCTCTAGATTAATGCCTAATGCTCCCATGTCCAACTAAGAAACACTTAAAACTCACAAGTCACACTCAGTCAATACTAATACAAGACACAACCAAAATTGCAAGTCACTAATTATCATACTAACAAGGAATCCTCAAAGAAAAATAAGCTCAAAAAGGAATTGGATCGAGGACGGAGGGTATCTTTACTGCTAGTAAAGAAAGAAGCGATGGAACAAAGTCCTGGAATAACAGAAAATAGATAAGTCTTGAGATGATACTTTAAGAACCAATTTAAGATACAACCTGATAATCATACACGTCTGTCAGAAATCATGACACACAGAATCCTCGCCACGCCAGTAAGCATAGATGCGATAAACGACAGGTTCCGTAACTAAGGTATGCAACCCTATAATCATGTCATATAGAATCCTCGCCACGCCAACCGGTATGGCTGCGAGAAATTCTAAATCTCATAACTAAAGCATGTACATCCAAGTTAGGTTCCTACGTTCTCGTCACGACAGCTAATATGGCTGCGATAAACTCTAGGTTCCATAACCAAAGTAGACGTTTTACCTTTCTCACTGTCCTCATCAATATATGTCATCAGATGATACCGTAAATTTTAGCCCGTAAAATTCACCTCGATATGAAATTAAAACTCTACAACGATACCAGGAATTAAAGTTAACAACTGGTCAACAAGAATAAAACTCAATATCAATAAGTGAGGACGGACGAAAACAAGAAGGAAGGATTTAAATTGGAATTTATAATAAGATTCTCAAGGGTCATCCCAGGAATCTCTCAAATAATTTGTGATTGAGTATTCACTCTCGTCCTAGTATCCTACGTCCTAGATCCTATTGCAGGCACGCAGTAGTATAACAAGGATGTCACACTACTACGACATCGCACAACTCGCGAAGTCTGACCTGCATGGGCCACCACTAAAAATGTGTCACGACCTGCACCCGGTTTAGGGGCACGAGTGCGTGGGTACGTCCAGCCTACGCCGCAGTGTCGGCGGTAGAACGCTGTCAAGGTCTTGATACTATCTAACTAATGTCACGCAAGCATCCAATCTCCATTAGGAGGCACGTATGACACAAATAAGATGAACACATACTCAATCACAGGATTACAGCACGATAAGATTTCGAACAGAAATTAAAATTAAACACAACACAAGTCAACAAGTAATATTCTAACTCAACAATATCCAAGTCTCATCAAAATGCCGGAGACAAATCCGGTACCAAATAGTCTACTTAAAGAACTAACAATAAATAATAATTTCGGCTAGACCTTCCAGAATCACAACTAAACTACCAAGTCTGCAGTTACTCACCATAGGGTCCATAAAGTGTCGGACAGCGGTCCTCTAAGGCATAGTCTGGAAAAATATTTCCAGTCAGGAAGGAGCAAAGCAACACTCTCAAATAACAGTTCCATTAATTGATAATGTCTATAATACAATAAAACATGTCATGCTAGCTACTGAGAAGACAGTGAAATAAATGCAATGACAATTTAAAAGGAACAGGCAATGTAAAGAGACAGGCAATAGGCAATATGATATAGTCAGTGCATGTATGAAAATAAAAAGAACAAGGAACAGTATCATATACGGGTGATGTAGTATATGATTTAAAATAGGAAACTGTAATCTATTCTAAGTGTTTTGAAATAGTAGTTTCAAAATGTGATCGGCTTGGGAACATGTACGATTGCTACAGTCTGGCTAATCATACGTGGGGGCATGATTAACACCAATAATATTTAATTATACAATGGGTATTTGATCACATCTCTCACTAGCAATTTCCCCGCCCCCAACTAGTACTGTGGATCCAATCATGACACGTCACGATACACGAGCAAGTCAAGTCTATCATGTACAATGTCTAATATCAATGTCTAATATCAATGTCTAATGTCAATGTCAATGTCAATGTCGTGTATAATGTCAATACGATAATCAAGATAACATCTCATGACTGCAGATCCAAGCTATACTAGTCCGTGTAGCACAGTGTTAAAGATTCAGTTGTAACATTTCATGATTGTTGAACTTATAGAAATTATCAAAGAATTGGAAATTATCAGAGAATGTACTTGCCTTGGGTCCTTAGCTAGTATTTATGGATGTCCTGTTCCATAGTATTCCCTGGGTAACCAACAGTCCTATAAGCATATCACAATTATAACACTTGCATCAGATGCCACCCTAACACACAGAAGAAATACAGAATTTGGGACTACTCTAGGTAGGATACTGGTCACCTAATAGCTAGATACATAATTATACACATCTTAATTAACAGATGTACTTACAATATATACATCCAATTAAATACACATACAAAATATATGTATATATATATTAAAAATATGCTAAGGTTTTATACAATATATATATATACACCAATACGAAAATATAACTCTACATATATACATTGATACCAAAAATATACGTTTATATGTTTTAGTGGAAAATACCTTGGTTATATCTATATGTATGTATCATTACCAAATAAAATATATATACTATATACCTGTATACACACATACTAGAGTATACATATACCAATATGTATATTGATATATATATACCAATTACATTATATATATATAACATTAAAACTCATATATAATACATGTGCATTAATTTAAATACATACTTATTCAATTAAATATTAATAAAATAAATAATATACATATGCTAATTTAAATCATACTAGTATACTTTTCATTAAAAGTCATAAAATAAACCAATGTATATATACATATATATATACAAATTTAACTAAATACATATACTTACATACATTAATTAAATATATACATATACATATATATTAAATTATATATACATTAACATACACATACTAAGAAATATTTATACTAAAATGTTTGTATACATATATACCAATATATATATATAACAAATATATACTAATTATATACCAAAAATATATAAATTGATTTAAATATATATACATATACGCATACACATTTATACCTACACAATACATACTATACATAAATTAACCATACATATACAAAATATACCTACATACATATTTTCATACAATGCATTCACATTAATTAATTAAAAGCTAAACTTATATATGTATTTATATACACTCATACGTATATACGTATGTATATATATATATATATATATATATATATATATATATATATATATATATACAAAGAGGGAAGAGGAGAAGAAGGAAAGAACTTACAGTGGAGGGGGTCGCCGGCCGCCGGAGTTCTCGCCGGACTGAGCAGGGAGGCCGGAAGCACAGCAGCGGCAAGGGGACTCGGCTGGGAGGATCAGCCGCCGGGATACAGCGGGTCGGAGGTGCTCTGGAGCCGGCTGCAACAGAGGGAATGGGGAGTTGGACTTGGCTGGCCGCCGGAGTACGGCTCGGCTCGGGAGTGGATGGATGGACGGATGGAGGTGGTGGTGATGATGAGTTGAAGGTGGTGGTGGTGATTAGATGGTAGGAGGAGAGGGAGCAGTGGGGGTCGCCGGAGGGGGACCGTGCGTGGAGGAGATGGCAGGAGGAGCAGAGGAAGGGGAGGATGCAGCAGCGCCGCCGGGCGCGAGGGGGCTCGGCCGCTCGCCGGACGCGAGAGGATGGGGAGCACAGCCGCCGGGGATGTCGGCCTGGAGCAGCCGGACCGGAGTACAGCAGCGGCGAGGGGAGGAGCCGCCGGGCCGGGCTGAACAGCAGGGAGGACAGGAGCGGCCGCCTCGGTTGGTTGGCCGCCGGCTGAACGCCGGAGGAGCCGCCGGAGACTGAACAGTATGGGGGGATGGGTGAACAGTGTTCCCCCCTATTGAATTCAAATTTAATTTTAATGAATGAAAAAAGAAAACAATAAGGAAGAAGGAAGGAAGAAGGAGAAGAAAGGAAAAGAGAAAAAAAAAAGAAGGAGGCTACGGTTTGGTGTTGAGGGTGGAGGAGAGAGAGAGAGGTGGAGGAAAACCTAGGTTTCTTGGGATTAGGGTTTGATGTAGACATTATATATAGGAGAGTGTGTTTTGATGGAGGGTGAGGATGCACTCATTGAATGAGTGGTCCAGATTGAACATGAGGGAAATTAATTCATGTAGGAAAATTCCTTTTGGTCCACAAATAAATAATCTTTCCATTTGGTCTTGGACAATGGGGTGATGACACCTACAATTGAATAATTGCAACTTAGCCCCTTAAATTTGGGAAATTGCACAAACACATAAAATGACGGAAATTTGGCGGGCGATTCGGGGTTCGGTGTTTTGTAGGGTCAGGGGGCGCTGTAAGGTTTGTGTGGGCTCAAATAGCAGGGCACTGGAATTAAATTGGGATTTCAGAATCAGATAAAATAGTATCCTCAATTTAAATAGAAATAAATGTAAGTTGTGTTCAATAATTAATTAGGAGTACATGGGACCAGAATCAGGTCAGGTCATCAATACCAATAATGAAGAAGACTCAGAACAGAATATTACCCTAATTTGGGCCGCACGAAAAATAGGTCAAGATTGCCTCTAATTTTCGATTGGAACGCACAACGATGAAAAATAGGGATTTATTAAATAACGTCCGCGACGATTTTTGCGCGGCCAGAAATAATGCACAGGGAGCAAAATTATGAGTTGCAAAAATAGCAGAATGGAAGGCGGGCATGTCTAGGGCAAGATTGTAAAATTTGTTGGAAGACAAAAGTCTGGATAGTGCTCCAAATATCGAAGCAAAGGCAATGCGCAAAAATATTAAATAAAATACAGTAATTAATTACAATCTCTAAATATTAAATTTTAATAAAATAATAAAATCCAAAATTCCAAAATTCCTGACAGGTGTTCGTATACTGGCTTCTAGGTCAGTCTGCTAGCTAAAAATAAATGAGCATTGCATCTAATACTATATTTAATTACTCATCACACATAATTATTTAAATTAAAAATATTATCATACAATTATTTAATTGTAACTACAATAATATTAAATATTGTAAAAAGTCGAAAATATCCCTGTTTTCGGAATGTGGTAGTGACAACAACAGACTTGCACTGCTGCAAGCATGCCATAGCAACAAGTGCACTACAGCCTTGAGCCACCAGTGCAACAGTTAGCTGCACTGAGCAGCCATCAACCAACAATAAGCAGTGTCACCCTCATATTTTTAATCAAGGTTAGTTTGATGATTAACACGGGTATATTTTATTTTAGCATTTATTATATTTAATATTGTATATGTGTAATTAATTAATTATTATATTATTTATTTATTGTTAGATGATAGATTATTTTGTACTTGTGTAGTGGACCTAACTAATTAATTAGATGCATGAACCCAATATTTTAGTTTAGTTTAGATTGAGCTCAAGAATTAGACCCATGGATTAGAAGGATCGATTAATTAGTGAAACCATTAGATTAGAACCTTCCCCTTAATTAATTTCTTTATGAGAGGCCCCAAGGGGTGTTTTGGATATTTTACAATAGCTTGGGAGAGGGATATATGGCCGGCCACATCAAGGAGGAGAGAGAGTGTCTCTTATTTCATTTTTTATTCCAATTAGATCTAGATTTTTTCCTTTCCAAATTATTTCATTCCTTCATCATTTCCTTACAAATTTCTTTCCAAATTCCTTCCATATTCTTCAATTGAGACTACTACAACAAGGATCTACAAGAAGAAAGCAAGGATCTACAAGAAGGAGGCCAAGAACTACAAGGAGGAGCTACATTTCTACATTTGAGGATTTTTATTGGGAATCCATCTTCCAATAGGTACATTTTAGTTTTTTCTCTTCTATTAGGTTCTAAATATGAGATTTAACCATGAGAAATCACCGCACATGCATAGGCTACCCATAGGAATTAGTTTTAGGTTCATAGGAGACCTATGGTGGCAATTATGTGTTTTTGTATCAATTTTGGGAGAATTTCGAGATTGGCACATGTGGTATTTGTCAATTAGTCAAATAGATCAATATGATATATAATTGATTGTTTGTGACTAGTGTCATGTCCACAATTAGGTACGTGTAGGCCGTATCTCGTCAATTTGGTGATACGGGTTATTTTTGGAGATTTTTCTTCGACACGAAGATTTGTGCATATCAATTCTTGACACGGACACGTAGTTGATATTATTATTGTTCGTATTAGTCATAATTAGTATTCTAGACTTGCTCGAGTCCTTCGGGATACGTTTGGTTGTATGGTGGAGTCGTATAGAATTGTATGCTTGTGTATATATATATATGTATGATATTTATTATATGATATATATGTATATGAGTGTGTATTTATATTATATCATATAGATGTGTATAGGTGGTATATATATATATATATATATATATATATATATATATATATATATATATATATATATATATATATATATATATATATACATATAGATTAGTTTATGTATATGGATAGATGTATATGTAGGTTGTTATGTATATGTATCTAATTATATCTATATGTATATATGTATTAGTGTTTATATATATATATATATATATATATATATATATATATATATATATATATATATATATATACATAACAACCTATATATATATATATATATATATATATAGATTGACATACTTATTGATATATATACATATGTGTGGATCTATATATATATATATATATATATATATATATATATATATATATATATATATATATATATATATTAATAAATATGTCAATCTATATATATATATATATATATATATATATAGCAGTCATGTATATATGTATGTGTGTTTGAGTGTGAGCTATGTGTGTGCATTGTGTTTGTGTGTGTGAGAGAGGCAGTATCAGTACAACTGAAGGGCGCAGCATGATCCAATATGCACAGCAGGGAAGGGTGCATCAGCAACATGTGGCATCGAGCAAGGCTGTAAATCCCCTCAAATATTTCTATAGATAGTCTGGTATGGGTTGGAAAATTTTATTTTAGCAACAGATGATTGAGGTTTAGAGTAAGGGTGCA
Organism: Iris macrosiphon; assembly: GCA_036927795.1. Classification (NCBI taxonomy): domain Eukaryota; kingdom Viridiplantae; phylum Streptophyta; class Magnoliopsida; order Asparagales; family Iridaceae; genus Iris; species Iris macrosiphon. The sequence goes on from JAYESA010000006.1 coordinate 95,703,312, forward strand.
GATGTCTGATTATTATAATTAAACCCTTGGCGTGCCCTACCGTTGTTAAATTATTCGGAGCCCAACATCAGCCCATAAATTCTAACAGATTGTTACACTTTTGACTTGACACGCCAATTTAGGCGCTGGACTTTTTCGTCACTCAAAATCCTATTTTCTTGTGCTATAAATTAATTGCACAATATTTTGTAACAGAAATCCTTATTTAAATTCCGTATCGGACACCTATGTCGTTGCCATCAATTTTGAGACACCAACTTAACCCGTTGAGCCGGACCGATTAAAGGGTCCAAGACTGATACCAAGTCTACACCATTTATGACCTTTGTGTCACTCCCAAATTGAGACCCCAAGTGCCCCCATTTAATTTAAAAGTGCGGGACATATTTATTCTAATTAAATCGAGGATACCAACTTTGACTAATCCTATTTTAATCCCCATTTAATTCCAATGACCATTTATTTAAGCCCATGCAAAACACACAACACCCCCTCACCCTACAAAACATCAAACACCAATTTTCCCATAATTTTTCCATTATTTCATGTGTTGGTGCAATTATCCAAACTTAAGGGGCTAAATTGCAAAGGTTGTGACATGTGGCACACCCTCATTGGTAAGGCCAAATGAAGAGGCCAACCCTCTTCTTTGACCGTGGTCAACATCTCTCCCCCTCTCATTTGCATGAAGCAACAATTTCCTTCATGAGTAACCCATATTTGAAATGGGTAAATCTCCACCCTCAAATCCTCACACCCTATCCTATAAAATGTCCCCATCCCTACACACAACCCTATGCCGGCCCTAATCCCCAAAACCTAGGGAACCACACCCCCCCTCTCTCTCTCCTCCCTCTCTACACTCAACCGAATCCTTCCCATTTTCTTCTTCTTCCATTCTTCTTCTTCCTTTCTTCTTCTCCTTCCTTGGAGGATCGGTACTCCGGCCAACTGACCATTCTCCGGTGCCACCAATCTGGCGCAGCCACGAGATCTCCGGCCTGTTGTTCGTTCATCCCTCGTCTCCGGCAGCTACTGAACCACCGGCGAGCTCGACACTCCGACGTCCCCCACGAGCTCCTACACCAACATGAGCCGACCTCCCCCATTTTCCACTGTACCCCGGTCGACACCCCCGTTGTGCCAACTGACAGCACTGGCGAGCTCCTCCACCCTCGTCTTCATCATTCTCTGGTCGAGCCACCACCGCCTTCGATCGATGACCACCCCGTCGATCCCATTCACCCCGGCGCAGCCATTATCACCAACCACCAGCTTTGTTACTACCATCCCACGAGCCGTACCACCACCCTCCGGCATCCCTGTTCCTCGTCTCCGGCGAGCAACTCCCTCACCACCATCTGCCATAGCCACCACCACCATCTGCCATAGCCACCACCACCATCTGCCATAGCCACCAGCCACCTCAACCCAACCACCATACACCGTTACACGACCAGCACCCTCTCGACCACCCTTCTCCGGCCATCACCCCCTCCGGCCAGCGAAACCTCGTCGAGGTATACGACTCCCTCCCCCTCTCTATGTTCTTGATATATATATAGTTTGTTAGGGTTTAATGTTTATATAATATTGGTATAGATGTAGATGTAGTATAGTTTATTGATCTTGTGTTAAGGATGGATGATTAGGGTTTAATGTAGGTTTAGGGTTTGTGTTTACATAAGAAATTAAAATTAAATTAAATGATTTGCATGGGAGTTTAGGATTTAATTTCTACTTAGATGTTATGAATATTATACATGGTTAAAAAATGCTAAATCAATTAATTAAGGGTTAAAAATGATTTGAATAAGGACATGGAATATATATACATGATGGATGGATTTGAGGCATAAATAATGAAGTGGAGATTTAAATCGCCATATAAGATTTTAAGGTGTCGTCCTAATTAAATGCAAATTGATTATTGTGGGAACAGATTTAAATTATTGAGAAATAAGATTCTGATATTTGAACATTAATGAACACTGAGGAGCATGTGTTTGATTATGAACTAGTGTGTAGTATCAAACCATTAATCGGTAATTTGGGGACTGGAAATTAATGATTGGTTAAATTAAGAGTAGTACTTTTTGTGATTTGGTAACAATGATATGAAACAGAAGGTTAATAAATTATTAATTGTGTATTTGAGGATGGTTTGATGATATTGCACAGATGATTAGTTTGATTTAATGTATCGTACCAATCGTCAACCGTGGTCAACCCTCTAGCATATTGTCCCTGTGAGTTGTAGCTGAGTCTGAGCATATGTATAGACGTGTGTCATCCCTGTTGCTGCATGATAGTTTATTGATTGAGTTTGTATCTCATCTCTAGGTACTACGGGACCTGAGGACTTGGACGTGCTACCGGATCCCCGTTATCAGCAGCCAGATGCAGGCAAGTGTACCTTGCCACCCTGTATTTCAGTTATAGATATTGTATTATTTCAGTATATACATTGTGCGCATATTTTGTTTACGATCGTTACTTTACGTCCAGATCACAACCGGGTGCAGACGTTCGTCGTAACGTCTTGGAATGAATGTTAGATGTTCGTAACACCTCGATGTACGTACCTGAGTATATCGACACCCCAGGATACACTCATACACTATGATCGTGCCAGATTCCTGTATCCTGATACTGACATTATGACTAGAGACTGGGACGACCTTAGGGTCGCGTCTGCGATAGTTATTCCTGCATGACGAGACTACTCGATAGAGGTTCAGGTTCAACGCACAATCATTGACCGCTTGGGATGGGGAAGACAGTTACTAGACGTTTGGGCTCCTCTACACGCGCTTATATATGTATATGTATCATTTTTGTAGTGATCCTGTATCTAGTGTAGTTGTATTACCCGTGTGACTCTGTGCTCGGAGCTACGGTACGCCCTGTGTGTCTCTGTGTTCGGAGCTATAATTTTATTTTGGACAGCCCACGCGTCGAACATTGTCTTCAAAATGTGTCTCACTTAGTTGGTTATGCTAGACTACACCGTCGTTGCACTTGTACTTTCTATTGTACTTTGGCATGCTATATTTTTGTACCTTGTTACGTCCCTCTGAAGACCTGGTCCCCTGCCAGTTTTGTAGTATAGACGATTACGGAGCATTTGGAGTTGCTGATGGAGTTGTATGTCTTGCAGGCATTGTCCAGGTACTCGTATCATTTCCACCGGCATTATGGTTACTTTATTCTTATTGATTATTCATCTGTTGTTGTGGCCTAGTTTTTGTAGACTCATCTCTTCTCGAGTCTATTCGAGTTTGTGTGTTACTGGGTGGCTGATTTTAGCACTTGTATACTGTTGTACATTATGGATTGAGACATAGAGGTTTACATTTATGGGTTATCTAGATGGTGCCCTTTATATTATACAGCTTATACGTATTCGAGTCAGACCAGAGTCTGGCCGAATGCGTAGCTGGCGTGTCATGTATTCCTGGTCCTACGTATTTTGGGACTGGGGCATGACAAAGGCAGTGCTTGAGCACAGCAGCTCGGGCAAGGAATACGGCAGCAGCAGTAGCAGGTAGCTGCATCAGCAGTAATGAGGCAAGGAGCAGTGCCAGTGCAGCAACCTGCAGTCTCGAGCATCAACTGTGCAATACAGAGAGAGCAGTTGCAGTCTCTAACTGCACTGCTTTATCTTCCTTAGTTTGTTTTGTGATTGATATTAGTTATACTTGTAAGATACAATATTGTTCCTCCGTTTGGAGTTGAGATGATTGACAGGTACCATATTATATTGTTGAGATGTTAGATAGTTAGAAATGACCCAGACCGCGTTCTACCACTGATGCTACGACGTAGGCTAGGCTTAGCTACGTACTCGTGTCCGAATAACTGGGTGCGGGTCGTAACACATTTTTAGTGGTGGCCCATGCAAGTCTAGATTCGCAAGTATTACGATTCGTAGTGGTGCTGGTCTAGAGTACTGCTACGAGCCTACTTTAGGAAATAGGATTTAGGTTGAGAGTTTACTCAATCATAACTTGGAAACGTTCCAATATCTGTTTTGCAATCCTTATCTATTGAATATTTGCTTTACTTTGAATAAAATTATGTCCTTCTTTGATGGTATCGTATCATATTCAATATTGATTCCTTATTTCAATCTATCTTCAGGATGCCGCCGAAGACGTATTCCCAGTGCTCAGGTGCCGCGATGGCACGATCAGTCACTTCATCACCCATAATGGCAGCACCCTCAGACAATGGTCCAGCACCTACATTCAGGAGTTCAGCTTCACCGGTCCAGATGGTCGTATCTGCAACAGCTTTCGGAGGTGCTCCACCTCCGGTATAAAGGACAGCGCAGACAGTTCCAGGGGATCTTTTACCCCCACTACCCGCAGTCGATCAGACGCAAATATTCGCGCTCTTTTAGTAGATGGTGGAGGCACCGCAGCGTCAGTCAGAGGTCCTGTGACAGAGCGTGGAGAATGCTCACCAAATCATACTTGTAGTAGTTGAGAGAGCTTCTACAGTCCAGCCACAGATGGCACCACCTCAGTTCATTCCTCAACAGCAAAGGCCGGGGACCATCATAGACTTCAAGAGGATGGGGACAAAGGACTTTAGAGGCATAGAGGGGATCCTTTATGCAAATAATTGGATCAAGGACATCGAGTGAAACCTGCGGCTGACGCAAATTCCAGAGAGGTTGCAGATAAAGGCAGCGGGGTACATGATGTTCGACATTGCTTTGACATATTTTAGGACAGACCCCAGGATCGCAGTACCAGGACTCACTTAGGAAGCTTTCAAAAAGATTTCCAAGAAGATGTTCTTCCCAGACGTGGCTCAGACATCCTTAGAAAGGCTGTTCCAGTACCTCATCCAGGGAGGTATATCGGTGGACGAGTATGCGGCAGAGTATTGCTGACTAGGTCGCTTTGTGGAGGGGCAAAACTCCAGGGGTAGAGCCAGGATGTTCAGGAAGGGCCTGAACTAGGAGGTCAAATCCCACACGAATCGGATATCCTACCGCCACCTTCGAGGAGATTCTCAGACAGGCTCAGCGGGCCGAGGATGACTTAGAGCTTGGCTCTAAGAGGCCGAGGGACACAGGAGGATCCAGTACCAACACGGGTCCAGCAAAGAGGCCTTATTTCCAGCAACAATACCAGAGGCACTACCAGCATCTGAGGCAGCAGTATCACGGGCTACCTAGAGTGTCGGCACAGCAGATACATTAGATCCAGAGGGCAGTTGTTCCTTGCACTTTTTGTAAGAAGCAAGAACACGGATGGGACGCATACAGAACGAGACTAGGTCAGTACTTATTTTGTGGGTCAGGAGACCATCAGTTGAGGGCTTGTCCTAAATTCCTAACTCGTCCAGCTCAGGGCGGAGGTAAGGCATAAGGAGCACCCGCTAGACCACCAGCGAGACAGCAGAGAGGACCTCTACTACCGCAGCAGCAGTAGTTTGCTCAGCACCAGCTGCAGAGAGGTTCTCAGCAGCTAGGGCAAGCTTTTGCCTTGTCTATCGAGGAGGAGGAGGAGCCATTTGGCGATGTCATCTCAGCTTCAGTTTATCTTGATTCCTTTCCAACTCATGCTTTATTTAATTCCGGTGCTTCTTAGAGTTTTGTATCTGTATCTTTTGCTCTGAGACATCGTATTAAGTCTGAACCGTTGGTGAGGACTTGCAAGATCACGACCGGGGGTGGCATTATCGTAGTCAGTGATGTTTGCAAGAACCAGAGAGTTCATTTGGGAGGCCAAGAGTTGAGCGTAAGTCTACTCATAATGCCACTTCCGAGTTACGATATAGTACTCGGGATAGATTGGTTGAGTAAGCATTATGCTAGTATCGATTGTCGTAGAGGGAGAGTTTTGTTTCAGACGCCAGGAGAGACAGAGTTCGAGTTCATCAGAGAAGCAGCAGGGCAGAGCGAAGGTGACTTCGGTGGAGCTTTGGTAGAAGAGCAGGAGCTGCCACATCCGTTGATTACAGAGTTCATAGATGTCTTTCCAGAGGAGTTGTCGGGGTTGCCACCGAAAAAAGATATGGAGTTCTCTATAGATTTGGTGCCAAGCATAGAGCCAATATCTCAGCACGTCTATAGAGTAAACAACAATGAACTAGCAGAGTTGAAGAAGCAGGTGGATGAGTTGCAAGGCAAGGGCTTTATCCATTCTAGTTCATCACCATGGGGTGCTCTGGTACTTTTTGTACCAAAGAATGATGGGTCAGTACGTATGTGTATCGACTACAGGACACTCAACATCCTCACTATCAAGAACAAATACCCGTTGTCGCGGATTAACGATTTGTTTGAACAGTTGAGCGGAGCGAAGGTATTTTCAAAGATAGACTTGAGGTCGGGGTACCACCAGGTATAAGTGAAGAAGGAAGACATTCTGAAGATAGCTTTCAGGACTCAGTATGGGTAGTTTGAGTTCTTGGTGATGTCGTTTGGGTTGACCAATGCCCCGGCGGTATTCATGAACCTGATGAATAAGGTATTTTATCAGTACCTGGATCGGTTTGTTATAGACTTAATTGATGATATTCTGATATATTCAAAGACCCCAGAGAAGCATGAGCAGCACTTGAGGATAGTTCTGGAGACCCTCAGGAAGGAGAAGCTATATGGCAAGCTATTAAATTGTGAGTTCTTCCTTGATAAGGTTGAATTCCTTGGGCATGTTATTACCGGAGATGGAATCTCAGTAGACCCGAAGAAGATTTTAGCAGTTGAGTCGTGGTCCACCCAGAGTTCAGTAGCAGAGATGAGAAGTTTTTTTGTATTGGCAGGCTACTATCAGAGGTTTGTTCAGGACTTTTCCAGGATCGCAGAGCAGATTACTAGACTAACCAGGAAGGACGTGGAGTTCGTCTGGACTAAGGATTATCAGTCAGCATTTAAGGAGCTGAAAAAGAGGTTGGCTACAGCTCCAATATTGACATTGCCATCAGGAGCAGGAGGATTTTCCATATACAGTGATGCATCAGGTAAGGGTTTGGGTTGTGTGTTGCAGCAGAACGAGAAGGAGATTACCTATTCTTCCAGGCAATTATACCCGTATTAGAAGAACTACCCTACCCATGACTTGGAGCTGGCAGTTGTTATCTTTGCTCTTAAATTGTGGAAACACTACTTGTATGGAGAGAGAATAGAGATCTTTACAGACTATAAGAGCTTGAAGTATGTGTTTACACAAAAAAAGCTCAACATGAGGCAGCGACGATGGTTGGAGTTGATGAAGGACTTCGATATTTCTTTGTAATACCATCCAGGGAACGCCAACGTAGTTGCAGATTCCTTGAGCAGGTATCCAGTGGCTATGTATTTGACTAGGGATAGACATTTATTGGCCGATCTTGACAGTTTGGGCATTGAGATATTAGTTCCTGGAGTCGCAGCACGGATGTGGGGACTTCAGGTATAGTCAGAGTTGATGGACTGGGTCAGAGCTGTATAGTACGAGGATGAGTCTCTGAGGAGCATCAGAGCACAGGTCCAGTTAGGGTTGGCAGAAGACTTCAGCATCACAGATGATGGATTATTGTGGCCTGGTACCAGATTGTGTGTACCCAGTGGAGCATTACGCAAGGAGATTCTTCAGGAGGTGCATCGATCTCAGTAATCTATGCATCCAGGTGCCAACAAGATGTATAAAGACATGATAGAGCATGTTTGGTGGTATGATATGAAGCAGGAGGTAGCTAGCTTTGTATCCAGATGCTTAGTTTGCCAGCAGGTAAAGGCAGAGAGACAGATGCCAGGTGAATTGCTTTAGCCTTTACCTATTTCGAAGAGAAAATAGGGGCATGTCACCATGGATTTTGTTTTAGGACTTTCGTATTTTTCAGGCGGTAAAGATGCGATTTGGGTCATCGTGGATAGGTTGACCAAATCAGCCCACTTTCTGCCATTCAAAGTGGGTACATCTACAGAGAAGCTCACGGAGATGTATGTGCGCCAGATAGTCAGATTGTACGATATTCCTGTGGGCATAGTCTCAGATCGGAATAGTCGCTTCATGTCCCACTTTTGGAGGAGTTTGTAGGCTAGCTTGGGCACTCAGCTCAACCTCAGACTGACGGACAGTCAGCGAGGACTATTCAGACTCTCGAGGACATGCTACGCACTTGTGCTTTAGATCTTGCAGGTTCTTGGGAGGATCATCTTTACTTGGTAGAATTTTTATACAATAACAGCTACCAAGCTAGTATCGAGATATCACCATTTGATGTGTTGTATGGACGGAGATATCGTACTCCGTTATCATGGGATGATGTTGGTGAGGGAGGTTTATTGGGACCAGTGATGGTAGTAAATGCAGTTGAGAAGGTAAAGCTTATCAGGGATAGACTTTGAGTGGCGCAGGACAGGCAGCGGCATTGGACCGATAGCCACCGGAGACCTTTGGAGTTTGAGGTATAAATTGTTGTTTTGCTTTGCTTGTGATTGATTGTTGTTTTTGTTAGAGTGCTAAGGTTGTGTTTCATGCTAGGTTGGCGGTCTAGTTTTCTTAAGAATTTCTCCGACACGTGGCATGATTCATTTCGGTTGAGGCAGAAAGCTTAGTCCGCAATTCATCAGACCTTTCAGTATTCTTGAGAGGGTCGGTAAAGTTGCATATAGACTTGACTTACCACTTGTATTGGATGGAGTGCACAACGTGTTTTACGTGTCGCAGCTGAGATAGTACGTGGCAGATCCTAGTCATGTGTTGGATCCCTCGGAGGTAGAGGTGGGCCCTACTCTTAGCTATCCAGGGCAGCCAGTTGAGATTCTGGATCAGAGAGAGAAGGTGCTGAGGAAACAGATGATTCCTTTGATGTGCATCGCATGGAGGCATCACTCGCCATGAGAGAGTACTTGGGAGAGAGAGGCCGAGATGCGCGAGCGATATCTATATCTATTCGAGCCGTGAGGTATAATTCTTTCTTGTATTGTATTGTTTGCTTTTGATAGTTAGTTTCTGTCTTAATTTCGAGGACAAATTTTTTTTAAGGTGGGTAGGATTGTCACCCTCATATTTTCAATCAAGGGTAGTTTGGTAATTGATACGGGTATATTTTATTTTAGTATTTATTATTTTTAATATTATGGAGGTGTAATTAATTAATTATTGCATTATTTATTTATTGTTAGATACTAGATTATTTTGGACTTATGTAGTAGACCTAACTACTTAATTAGATGCATGAACCCAATATTTTAGTTTAGTTTAGATTGAGCCCAAGAATTAGGCCCATGGATTAGGAAGATGGATTAATTAGTGAAACCATTAGATTAGTGTCACGACCCGCACCCGGAAATTGGGCATGAGTCGTGGGTACGTCCAGCCTACGCCGCAGCATCGGCGGTAGAACGCTGTCTAGGTCACAAACATAGTATATCCTGTCAATAGTCTCAACTCCGTACGGAGAACAATGATAAATAAATCACAGTTCTATTATATACTCAATCACAACTATAAACATAATGGCACGATGAGAATTGAAAAGAGTTCTATTTAAACCAATCACAAGAAGTTCAACTCAAATCCTGGGTCCAAATGACCTCACAAAGTCACAAATAAAAATAAATACATCTCAGTCTCAGTCTCAGTCTCAGTCTCAGTCTAAAACAATAAATGCAGAAAAATAATCTAAGCATGGGCAGGCAAGTTCTCCTCTAAGATAGGCACCTCCTCTGGGATTTCTGGGGTGAAATCCTCCTCTATTCCTGGACCGTAATGAGTAGGGCAAAAGTCCTCCAGGTCCTCTGAAAAATGTTGGTTATCCAGTCAGGATTGGAGCGAAGCACAAGCACTAACAGCAGTTTCATTAATTGACAAAATCTATAAACAGTGTAAGAGATACAAGATGGAAATAAAAGCTGAACATGTGAAGTACTGGAGAAAATGAAATAGACAGTAGGCATCTAGCAATGAGCAATAAGTAGTAAATGCTAGAACAAGTAAATCTGAATAAAGATAAGACATCTAGCTAAGTGTTTGAATTATTAGTTTATCATGTGATCGGCTTGGGACTGGATCAGGCTGGTTATATATGATTAGCTATGATTCTTTTAGGTCAGGCTAACCGCATGGTTAGCTATGGTGCATATAGTGGTCAGGCTAATCATATATAACAGCTATGGAGCATATAAGTGGTCAGGCCGCACCCGACGTGAGAAGTGGGGTGAGCTATGGTGCATATAAATGTTTGGATATGATCACATAATCTACTAATAGTTCCCCATCCCCCAGCTAGCACGATGGATTCCAACCACGACTCCTCGTGATGGGGATCTAGGGTGCTAACCCGTGTATCCATAGTGTCGGAATCAAGTATGAAATACACTACAATTTATAGAAGTAATCAACCATGAAAACTGTCAGAGAATGTACTCGCCTGTGGTCCTGAGCAGAATGTGAGGATCGAGGTCCAAAATGGAATCACAATGACCTATTTATGGAAATTCAATGTTAATTAATGAATTTAAAAGAATAACATGCTTAACAATTAAAAACGAGGTTTCTAGGTCATGTCTAAGGTTTACTGGTCAATACTAGGTCCAACTAAGTCAATTCTAGGTTTTTGGTCAAAACTAGTTAATACCTTGCTTCTAGGTTCATACTAGCTATTGTTAACTAATACTAGTTAAAACTAGGTTGTGACTAGGTTTCTAGGTCCATCTCATGAGTATCTAGATACTAGGTATCATATAGCTATATAGACTATATAGTGAGTCGTAATAATATATATATGACTTATAAATATACTGCCCAATTTATCTATAGGATAGTGTTTATTTAGTGACTTAACTTATACCTTACTCATATACTTAATACCATTAACCCACAGTACTCACACGTTGATCACTGAATTCTAAACTCCCATAGGCAGGCTGGTTTGAATTACTGGTACTAACACATAGGTTCACATGATACACTGAGCTACACAGAAATACTAAATTCCTACACACATAGGTATTACCACACTGTGTGCTCACTCACAGATCATTGAACCACACCTCCTTCCACAGGTTCTATACTGAAATTGAAATAACCTGGGACACACACTACACACACACTGATATACTGACTTACACAGTGATACATACCAACACTGACACTCATAACTCCCTGCACACACACATATATTACGTACTTCATAATATTAACAAACTTATACTCAACTTATACTAATTTTAATACCTTACATATCAATGCAACTCAACTCTAACATATACTCACCTTGCTGCTGTTGTGTTCCCTTACTCACATTGCAGCTACTTGTATGCTCAAGCTCCAAGTGTTCTCTGTAAATACTGATATGAAACTCAGCACCAATGTTAGCAGATACCACTACTTACTGAGCACAATAAAACCCATTGTCTGATACTAACACACCAAAGCAACACAATACCCACAACACTCTACTAACAGTACACACACAGTTTCACCAACACATATCAGTGTATAACTGATACACATTAGTGGGAGAACTGATGTCAATCCATTGTATAAACTGGTGCATATCAGTGTAAAACTGAAGACTGGTACATTCAGTTTCACCCATACTTACACACACTAATACATAAAAATCCTACACACATATACCCAAAGTTACTGGTACAAAACACTGCACCTACTGAACTAATACTGTACCCTAGATTATTACTCTGCCTCCCTTCCTTTGACAGATACCTAACATGCTAAAACACACACACACAATGCATAAGTCACTGATACTTAACCACACAGCCATATATCAACACACACAGATACACTCTCAGGTATCTCACTCCCAATTCACTGCACATACACACACAGCACACATATGCACACAAGGGTACTGGCTCTAGGGTACTCACAACACTCACAGAAATTTCACACAGTTTCACACATCCATACACAGCACCCTCAGGTTATAAATTTTTGCACAGCTGCACATTGATACACTGACATCACACAGGTAATTCACAGAATACAAAGCCACACAGCTCCACAGAAATCAAACTGACATAGGTACACACTGCTACTAGGATACACCCTAGAACTAACACACAGGTAAACACACACAGACACAGTAATTCCTAACACAATACACACAGAAATTTGAACAAGGACACACCCTCACACAATAACACAGGTACATATAGATAGGTTCATGCACAGCCTCCTATTGAACTTCACATCTACTCACATACACATGTGCACAGAACCTAACTAGTACACCTACAGTTTTGTGGAGACTGGCACAGCAACACACCCCCCATCTACACCTACACCTACTGAACCCCAAAACCCGACTATCAGTAAATTCAGCACACAGAAATTCTCCCACAGAACCCGATTTCATAGGGAAACCCCTAAATACCTACTGAAATTGAATGCCCCCAAAACAAACCCTAAGATCGAGATCCAACTAAATGTAGGAGATGGTAATGGTGCCTCCACGAATTTCCTAGGGTTTAGGTTCCAGGATTAATTGGGAAACCAATGTATGAACACCAACCTAAATCAAAACCCTAGAAATTCGAATTACACAGCAAGGGGGTTCCCTAATGGTCATGAACATCTGAAAAACCGAATTTAAAGGAATAGAAATAGGGTTTTTACCTTCAGGGATGGTTCTTCTATGAAAGTTCTTCCTTCCCGAGTTTCCTTGACCCAAGTTTCCTGATTTCTTTGCTTTGGAGGAGGAGAAAATGGAACCCTAGGTTGAATCTCGAAAAATGGGGTGGGGGATTGGTTTCTCTTGTGGAGGCTAGGGTTTCTTTTCTCTCTACGTGAAGAATAGCTTAGAAGGAGGCTTCCTTTTATATTAAACCTAATTTTAGGGTTTCCTTGCGTAGCTTTAGGTTAAACCCCCCTGTCCCTCTCATGTAGAACCAAATAAACTCAGGTTTAGTCAGCCTAGGGTTTTGAGGGTTCACCCTAATTTTGTATTCTAGGGTTTTTGCTAGAATAGGGTTTTCTAATGGATTCTAGGGTTATGACCTAAACTAAACATTCTAGTAATAATATAATTAGTTACAAGACTCAGCAATTAATTTAAATTCATAATTATTTAAAATAGCTAAATTACAGAAATACCCTTACATGGAAAAGTGGTAGTGACAAGTCTACCCTCCTAAAAGAAATTTCGTCCTCGAAATTGGACTGAACTAGAACAAGACGAAATCAGAAAAGGAATATACCTCAAGTCTGGAAGAGATAAGGGTATTGCTCGCGCATTTTGTCTTCTCTCTCCCAGGTCGACTCCCCTGGAGAGTGGTGTCTCCATGCCACGCGAACCAAAGGAATAGTTTGGTTCCGCAATACCTTCTCTCTGCGGTCCAAGATCTCTACGGGCTGCTCAGGGTAGCTGAGCGTCGGACCAACCTCAATCTCCGAGTGATCAAGTACGTGACTAGGGTCTGCCACGTACCGTCTCAGCTGCGACACGTGAAACACATTATGCACTCCCTCCAATGCAGGCGGCAAGTCCAGTCTATATGCCACTGCACCTACCCTCGTCAGAATACCGAAGGGTCCGATGTAGCGTGGGCTAAGCTTCCCGCCTCTGCCAAAACGAATCGTTCCACGCGTCGGAGAAATCCGTAGGAAAACTAGATCGCCAACCTAAAACAACAGTCTTAGCACGCAGTCTAAACAAACAACACAAATCAGAAAATTAACAATCTATACCTGAAACTCAAGGGGTCTGCGGTGGCTGTCGGCCCAATGCCGCTGTCTGTCCTGCGCCACTCGCAGTCTGTCTCTGATGAGTTTCACCTTTTCTGCTGCATCCACGACCATTTCTGGTCCTAGCAAGGCTCTCTCTCCAACGTCGTCCCACGATAGCGGTGTACGACACCTCCGTCCATAAAGAGCCTCAAATGGTGACATCTCGATGCTGGCCTGGTAGCTGTTGTTGTAAGCAAACTCTACCAGGTGCAGATGATCCTCCCAAGAACCTCCGAGATCTAACACACAAGTGCGTAGCATATCCTCGAGAGTCTGAATAGTCCTCTCAGACTGCCCGTCTGTCTGGGGGTGATATGCGGTACTGAACTTGAGCTGGGTGCCCAAGCTAGCCTGCAGACTCCTCCAGAAGTGGGAAGTGAAACGACTATCCCGATCTGAGACGATGCTCACAGGAACTCCATGAATCCTAACAATCTGTCGCACGTACATCTCTGCTAGCTTCTCTGTCGACGTGCCCACCTTGAAAGGTAAGAAATGGGCTGATTTGGTCAACCTGTCCACGATGACCCAAATCGCGTCCTTCCCTCCTGGAGAACGTGGAAGCCCTGAAACGAAATCCATGGTCACGTGCTCCCATTTCCATTCTGGAATCGGTAAGGGTTGAAGCAAACCTCCTGGCCTCTGCCGGTCTGCCTTTACCTGCTGGCACACTAGACACCGAGATACGAAGCGTGCTACCTCGCGCTTCATTCCATACCACCATACGTGCTCCCTCAAGTCTCGATACATCTTGTTGGCACCGGGATGCATTGAGTACTGAGAGCGGTGTGCCTCCTGCAAAACCTCCTCGCACAGCTCCCCGCTAGGCACACATATCCTTGTGCCGTGCCGTAAGGAACCATCATCTGCGATAGTGAAATCGTCCGACAATCCCATCTGAACTTGGGCTCTGATACTCCTCAGAGTCTCATCATCGTACTGCGTAGCTCTGATCCTGTCCATCAGTTCTGACTGTATCTGTAATCCCCACATCTGAATCTCGGTACCGGGAACTAACACCTCAATCTCCAAGCTCTCTAAATCAGCCAACAAATGCCTATCTGTTGTCAAGTACATAGCCATCGGATACCTGCTCAAAGCATCGGCGACTACGTTAGCCTTCCCTGGATGGTACTGCAATGATATGTCAAAGTCCTTCATCAGCTCTAACCATCTCCTCTGCCTCATGTTCAGCTCCTTCTGTGTGAATACGTACTTCAAGCTCTTGTGGTCTGTGAAGATTTCCACACGCTCTCCGTACAGGTAATATTTCCACAGCTTTAGAGCGAAGATAACTGCTGCCAACTCTAAATCGTGGGTAGGATAATTCTTTTCATGAGGGCGTAACTGCCTGGAAGCATAGGCAATTACCTTCCCGTGCTGTTGAAGAACACATCCCAGACCCTTCCCTGAAGCATCACTGTAGATGGTAAAACCACCTGTCCCTGATGGCAACATCAAAATTGGAGCTGTCGTCAACCTCTTCTTCAGCTCATCAAATACAGCCTGGCACTCCTCCGTCCACACAAAATCCACATCCTTCCTAGTCAGTCTGGTCATCGGCGCTGCAATCTTGGAGAAGTCTTGTACAAACCTCCTGTAGTATCCTGCAAGCCCGAGGAAACTCCTGATCTCAGCTACCGAACTGGGGGTAGCCCATGACTCCACTGCCTCGATCTTCTGTGGGTTAACCGAGATTCCGTCACCCGATACAACATGCCCAAGAAATTCAACCTTGTCAAGGAAGAATTCACACTTAGAGAGTTTCCCGTACAGCTTCTCCCTCCTGAGAGTCTCTAAGACCAATCTCAGGTGCTCTTCGTGCTCCTCCGGGGTCTTGGAATACACAAGAATATCGTCGATGAACACCACCACGAACTTGTCAAGGTACTGGTGGAACACCTTGTTCATCAAGTTCATGAATACTGCCGGTGCATTGGTTAAACCAAATGGCATCACCATGAACTCAAACTGGCCGTATCTGGTCCGAAAGGCTGTCTTTGGCGTGTCTTCCTTCTTCACCTTCACCTGGTGATAGCCTGACCTCAAATCAATCTTTGAAAACACCCTCGCCCCGCTCAACTGGTCGAAAAGATCATCTATCCTCGGCAGCGGGTACTTATTCTTGATAGTGATATTGTTCAAAGCTCTATAATCAATACACATGCGCACCGTGCCGTCCTTCTTCGGTACGAACAATACCGGAGCTCTCCATGGTGATGAACTGGATTTGATGAAGCCTTTGTCCTGCAGCTCCTCAACTTGCTTCTTCAGTTCTGCCAGCTCGCTGTTGTTGACTCTATAGACATGTTGTGAAATGGGCTCCGCTCCTGGAACCAAATCTATAGAGAATTCAACATCCCTGTCTGGCGGCAAGCCTGGCAACTCTTCTGGAAATACATCCAGGAACTCCGCTATCAGAGGATGTGGCAACTCCTCTTCTTCCGCCCTGGCTCCGCAAAATGTGCTCCTGCTCTGTTCCGCTGCTGCTCTGACGACCTCAAACTCCGGCTCTCCTGGTGGTCTGAACAATACTCTGCCTCTATAACAATCTATTGTAGCATGATGCCTACTCAACCAGTCCATTCCGAGTACAATATCGTACCCCGGAAGTGGCATAACAAGTAAGCTCACGCTCAAGTCTCGGTCTCCTACTGACACTCTCCGGTCCTTGCAGTGATCACGGACTAGGATAATACCTCCACCAGTCATGATCTTGCAAGTCCTAGCTAATGGTTCTGTGTCTAAATGATGTCGAAGTGCATATGATACAGACACAAAACTATGGGAAGCGCCAGAGTCGAATAAGGTAAATGCAGGAATACAATCGAGAAGAACCGAACCTGTGATCAAGTCTCCTGCTGGCTCGATCTCCTCGACTGCCATGGCGTACGCTCGCCCCTGGGGCGCACCTCTCTGCTGCTGATGCTGGGCGAACTTCTGATTTTGCGGTGGAAGTGGTCCCCTCTGTTGTTGGCCTCCTGGTACGGTAGGTACCCTGCCTGGTCCTCTCTGGGCGGCTGCTCCACCCTGACCTGGACGAGTCCGAATGGTAGGGCAATCCCTCAGCTGATGTGTCGTCGATCCGCAGGACAAACATGAGCCCAATCTGTGCCTGCAGATATCTCTAGTATGTCCCATCTTCCCGCAGTACGCACACTGGATGGCGGGCTGAGTCTGCCTCTGCTGCTGTTGCTGAACCTGCCCTCGAGCTGGTGCCTGGTGCTGTTGCTGAAAGTGTCTCTGCTGCTGCTGAAAGTGTGGACGCTTGCCTGTTCCCGCACTACTGTTTGCCCCTCCGGTAACATCGCGTCCCCTCTTGGGCCTGAGGTCCAAGTCATCCTCGGCTACTTGGGCATCCATCAATATGCCCTCGTAGGTAGCTGTGCGACGTCCCGACGTGCGAGACTTGATCTCTCTTGTCAGCCCCTTTCTGAATTTCCGGGCCCTGTCCCCCGGATCTCTAATCATCGACGGTGCGAAGCGGCTCAGACGGCTAAACTCCGCGGCATACTCATCGACGGACGAGCTCCCCTGGGCTAAGTCATGGAACTGACTCTCCAAAGCTCCCAGGGCGACATCAGGAAAGAACTTTTCTTTGAAGAGCTCCTTGAAAGCTTCCCAAGTGAGTCCCCCGCGCAAGAGTCTCGGCTCCGTGCGAAACCACGTCAAGGCAATGTCGAACATCTGGCTGCCAGCGGCCTCGATCTGGAGCGCCTCTGGAATCTGCGCCAAACGCAAGTTCCTCTCGATGTCCTCTAGCCAGTTATCGGCGTAGAGTATCCCTTCTGTCCCCTTGAACTCCCGAGGCATCATCCTCTTGAAGTCCACAATGGTGCCCGGCCTCTGTTGTTGCTGACCAGGATGTTGCTGCTGCTGAGTGACTCTCTCCACAGCCTGGAGAGCCACTTGGTGAGCATTCTCCATGTTCACCCTCATCATCTCTGTCTGGGCCTGATGTGCCTCAGCCTGCACTCTCTGGGCCTCTGCCGACGTCCTCTGGGCGTCGACCATGCCCTGAATCAAAGCGAACATCTGTGCCCCATCGACGGGCACACCTCCTGGATGCTGAGCTGGTGGTGGTGGAGGTGGTGGTGCCGTCGTAGCTGTGGGGACCCTCTGAACTGGTGGTGGAGGACCCCCGAATGCTGCAGACACTCCCACCTGTCCTGGAGATGTAGGAGGTGCTGCTGATGTCTGTCCGGCAGCGCGAGAGGTGGCAGACCTCTCTGAATCTGCTGCTCCGAGTCTCTGGGATCTCCTTGGCGGCATCCTGAAGACAGATCGAAAGATTCAATTAAGGCAATGGATATGATATCAAGGAAGGACAGAAAAATTTCTAAAGGAATTAACCATTAAGAATAGTATCATAAGAATCAGAATTTCCTAATTGTGATTGAGCATATCCTTGGCCTAATTCCTATTACTACAATATCGCTCTAATGTGAATCTAAGACTACTGACTACAGACTAGAGACTACAGACTAGAGACTACAGACTAGAGACTACAGGACCTGCATGGGCCACCACTAAAAACGTGTCACGACCCGCACCCGGAAATTGGGCATGAGTCGTGGGTACGTCCAGCCTACGCCGCAGCATCGGCGGTAGAACGCTGTCTAGGTCACAAACATAGTATATCCTGTCAATAGTCTCAACTCCGTACGGAGAACAATGATAAATAAATCACAGTTCTATTATATACCCAATCACAACTATAAACATAATGGCACGATGAGAATTGAAAAGAGTTCTATTTAAACCAATCACAAGAAGTTCAACTCAAATCCTGGGTCCAAATGACCTCACAAAGTCACAAATAAAAATAAATACATCTCAGTCTCAGTCTCAGTCTCAGTCTCAGTCTAAAACAATAAATGCAGAAAAATAATCTAAGCATGGGCAGGCAAGTTCTCCTCTAAGATAGGCACCTCCTCTGGGATTTCTGGGGTGAAATCCTCCTCTATTCCTGGACCGTAATGAGTAGGGCAAAAGTCCTCCAGGTCCTCTGAAAAATGTTGGTTATCCAGTCAGGATTGGAGCGAAGCACAAGCACTAACAGCAGTTTCATTAATTGACAAAATCTATAAACAGTGTAAGAGATACAAGATGGAAATAAAAGCTGAACATGTGAAGTACTGGAGAAAATGAAATAGACAGTAGGCATCTAGCAATGAGCAATAAGTAGTAAATGCTAGAACAAGTAAATCTGAATAAAGATAAGACATCTAGCTAAGTGTTTGAATTATTAGTTTATCATGTTATCGGCTTGGGACTGGATCAGGCTGGTTATATATGATTAGCTATGATTCTTTTAGGTCAGGCTAACCGCATGGTTAGCTATGGTGCATATAGTGGTCAGGCTAATCATATATAACAGCTATGGAGCATATAAGTGGTCAGGCCGCACCCGACGTGAGAAGTGGGGTGAGCTATGGTGCATATAAATGTTTGGATATGATCACATAATCTACTAATAGTTCCCCATCCCCCAGCTAGCACGATGGATTCCAACCACGACTCCTCGTGATGGGGATCTAGGGTGCTAACCCGTGTATCCATAGTGTCGGAATCAAGTATGAAATACACTACAATTTATAGAAGTAATCAACCATGAAAACTGTCAGAGAATGTACTCGCCTGTGGTCCTGAGCAGAATGTGAGGATCGAGGTCCAAAATGGAATCACAATGACCTATTTATGGAAATTCAATGTTAATTAATGAATTTAAAAGAATAACATGCTTAACAATTAAAAACGAGGTTTCTAGGTCATGTCTAAGGTTTACTGGTCAATACTAGGTCCAACTAAGTCAATTCTAGGTTTTTGGTCAAAACTAGTTAATACCTTGCTTCTAGGTTCATACTAGCTATTGTTAACTAATACTAGTTAAAACTAGGTTGTGACTAGGTTTCTAGGTCCATCTCATGAGTATCTAGATACTAGGTATCATATAGCTATATAGACTATATAGTGAGTCGTAATAATATATATATGACTTATAAATATACTGCCCAATTTATCTATAGGATAGTGTTTATTTAGTGACTTAACTTATACCTTACTCATATACTTAATACCATTAACCCACAGTACTCACACGTTGATCACTGAATTCTAAACTCCCATAGGCAGGCTGGTTTGAATTACTGGTACTAACACATAGGTTCACATGATACACTGAGCTACACAGAAATACTAAATTCCTACACACATAGGTATTACCACACTGTGTGCTCACTCACAGATCATTGAACCACACCTCCTTCCACAGGTTCTATACTGAAATTGAAATAACCTGGGACACACACTACACACACACTGATATACTGACTTACACAGTGATACATACCAACACTGACACTCATAACTCCCTGCACACACACATATATTACGTACTTCATAATATTAACAAACTTATACTCAACTTATACTAATTTTAATACCTTACATATCAATGCAACTCAACTCTAACATATACTCACCTTGCTGCTGTTGTGTTCCCTTACTCACATTGCAGCTACTTGTATGCTCAAGCTCCAAGTGTTCTCTGTAAATACTGATATGAAACTCAGCACCAATGTTAGCAGATACCACTACTTACTGAGCACAATAAAACCCATTGTCTGATACTAACACACCAAAGCAACACAATACCCACAACACTCTACTAACAGTACACACACAGTTTCACCAACACATATCAGTGTATAACTGATACACATTAGTGGGAGAACTGATGTCAATCCATTGTATAAACTGGTGCATATCAGTGTAAAACTGAAGACTGGTACATTCAGTTTCACCCATACTTACACACACTAATACATAAAAATCCTACACACATATACCCAAAGTTACTGGTACAAAACACTGCACCTACTGAACTAATACTGTACCCTAGATTATTACTCTGCCTCCCTTCCTTTGACAGATACCTAACATGCTAAAACACACACACACAATGCATAAGTCACTGATACTTAACCACACAGCCATATATCAACACACACAGATACACTCTCAGGTATCTCACTCCCAATTCACTGCACATACACACACAGCACACATATGCACACAAGGGTACTGGCTCTAGGGTACTCACAACACTCACAGAAATTTCACACAGTTTCACACATCCATACACAGCACCCTCAGGTTATAAATTTTTGCACAGCTGCACATTGATACACTGACATCACACAGGTAATTCACAGAATACAAAGCCACACAGCTCCACAGAAATCAAACTGACATAGGTACACACTGCTACTAGGATACACCCTAGAACTAACACACAGGTAAACACACACAGACACAGTAATTCCTAACACAATACACACAGAAATTTGAACAAGGACACACCCTCACACAATAACACAGGTACATATAGATAGGTTCATGCACAGCCTCCTATTGAACTTCACATCTACTCACATACACATGTGCACAGAACCTAACTAGTACACCTACAGTTTTGTGGAGACTGGCACAGCAACACACCCCCCATCTACACCTACACCTACTGAACCCCAAAACCCGACTATCAGTAAATTCAGCACACAGAAATTCTCCCACAGAACCCGATTTCATAGGGAAACCCCTAAATACCTACTGAAATTGAATGCCCCCAAAACAAACCCTAAGATCGAGATCCAACTAAATGTAGGAGATGGTAATGGTGCCTCCACGAATTTCCTAGGGTTTAGGTTCC
Organism: Iris macrosiphon; assembly: GCA_036927795.1. Lineage (NCBI taxonomy): Eukaryota > Viridiplantae > Streptophyta > Magnoliopsida > Asparagales > Iridaceae > Iris > Iris macrosiphon. The sequence goes on from JAYESA010000006.1 coordinate 95,724,726, forward strand.
AGGATTAATTGGGAAACCAATGTATGAACACCAACCTAAATCAAAACCCTAGAAATTCGAATTACACAGCAAGGGGGTTCCCTAATGGTCATGAACATCTGAAAAACCGAATTTAAAGGAATAGAAATAGGGTTTTTACCTTCAGGGATGGTTCTTCTATGAAAGTTCTTCCTTCCCGAGTTTCCTTGACCCAAGTTTCCTGATTTCTTTGCTTTGGAGGAGGAGAAAATGGAACCCTAGGTTGAATCTCGAAAAATGGGGTGGGGGATTGGTTTCTCTTGTGGAGACTAGGGTTTCTTTTCTCTCTACGTGAAGAATAGCTTAGAAGGAGGCTTCCTTTTATATTAAACCTAATTTTAGGGTTTCCTTGCGTAGCTTTAGGTTAAACCCCCCTGTCCCTCTCATGTAGAACCAAATAAACTCAGGTTTAGTCAGCCTAGGGTTTTGAGGGTTCACCCTAATTTTGTATTCTAGGGTTTTTGCTAGAATAGGGTTTTCTAATGGATTCTAGGGTTATGACCTAAACTAAACATTCTAGTAATAATATAATTAGTTACAAGACTCAGCAATTAATTTAAATTCATAATTATTTAAAATAGCTAAATTACAGAAATACCCTTACATGGAAAAGTGGTAGTGACAATTAGTACCTTCCCTTTAATTAATTTCTTCATGAGAGGCCCGAAGGGGTGTTTTGGATATTTCATAATAGCTTGGGAGAGGGGTATATGGCCGACCACATCAAGGAGGAGAGAGAGTGTCTCTCATTTTATTTTTAATTCTAATTAGATCTAGATTTTCCCCTTTCCAAATTTCTTTATTTCTTCATTATTTCCTCACAAATTTCTTCCCAAATTTCTTCTATGTTCTTCAATTGAGGCAACTACAATAAGGATCTACAAGAATAAATCAAGGATCTACAAGGAGGAGGCAAAGATCTACAAGAAGGAGCTACATTTCTATATTTAGTAATTTTTATTAGGAATCCATCTCCCAATAGGTATATTTCAGTTTTTCCTCTTCTATTAGGTTCTAAATATGAGATTTAACCATGAGAAATCACCCCACATGCATAGGCTACCCTTAAGAATTAGTTTTAGGTTCATAGGACACCTATGGTGGAAGTTATGTGTATTTTTGTGTCAATTTTGGGAGAATTCCGAGATTGGCACATGTGGTGTTTGTCAATTGGTCAAATATATCAATATGACATATGATTGATTGTTTGTGACTAGTATCATGTCCACAATTGGGTACGTGTAGGTTGTATCTCGTCAATTTGGAGATATGGGTTATTTTTTGGGGTTTTCCTCCGACACGGAGATTTGTGCATATCAATTCTTGACACGGATACGTAGTTGATATTATTATTGTTTGTATTAGTCATAATTAGTATTCTAGACCTGATCGTGTCCTTTGGGATACGTTTGGTTTTGTGGTGGAGCCGTATCGCAAGCGTATCATAGAATGAGTATGATACGGGTGCAGTGTACTCCACGTGTTTGGTTTATTGTCCTCAATTTTATGTATGCTTGTGTGTATATATATATATATATATATATATATATATATATATATATATATATATATATATATATATATATATATGTGATATATATTATATGATATATATGTATATGAGTGTGTATTTGTATTATTTTATATAGATGTGTATAGGTGGTGGTGGTATATATATATATACAAATACACACTAATATACATATATATCATATAATATATATCACATACACATATATATATATATATATATATATATATATATATATATATATATATATATATAAATATGTGTGTGTGTGTGTGTGTGTGTATGTGTGTGTGTGTGTGTGTGTGTGTGTTTATATAGATAGATGAGTTTATGTATATGGATAGATGTATATGTACCTATATAACTATATGTATTGGTATATTTATATGTGTATGTATGAGTATTTATATAGATATATAAATATATATGTATAGGTTGTTATGTATATGTCTAATTATATCTATATGTATTAGTGTTTATATATATATGTGTGAGTGTATATGTATATCTATATATATATATATATATATATATATATATATATATATATATATAGAGAGAGAGATTGAGATACTTATTGATATATATACATATATGTGTGGATCTATATATGTATATATATAGCAGTCATGTATATATGTATGTGTGTTTGTGTGTGAGCTATGTGTGTACATTGTGTTTGTGTGTGTGTGTGTGTGTGACGTAGTATCAGTACAACTGAAGGGTGCAGCATTCTCTAGTATGCACAGCAGGAAAGGTGCATCAGTAACATGTGGGCTCGAGCGAGGCGGTGCTTGAGCAAAGCAGCTCGGGCAAGGCATGCAGCAGCAGCAGGTAACTGCATCAGCAGCAAGGAGGCAGGGAGTAGTGCCCGTGCAGCAACCTGCAGTCTCGAGCATCAACTGTGTAATACAGAGAGAGCAGTTGCAGTCTCCAACTACAATGTTGATGCAGTCTCGAGCATAGTTGGACAGCAACTCGGTTAGTGACAACAATGCGGGTTTAGTCTGAACACAGCAGCTCGGGGTGCACACTGCACTGCAGGAAGAAATTGCAGTATCGGTATATGCAGTGTGATGAGTATTCTTGCATTGTAGCCAGTGAAGGAGAGTATCAGCACAGTGTCAAGTATCAGGTATCAGTATCCATATCAGTTTTAATACCAGTATCAGTCTAGTTTCATTTTCAGAATCAATAGTTTAGTTGAGGTATTAGTTAGTATAAATAGGTAGTTAGTTAGAATGTTTAGTATATATATATATATATATATATATATATAAATATATAAATATATATATATATATATATATATATATATATATATATATATATATATATATATATATATATATCACTATATATATCTATATATACAAGTTATTGATTAATTTAGATAGATATGTATACTATTTGTAATATTTGTTAGTAGTTATATATGTTAGTAGTTAGTATATGAATAGTTAGTAATATGTATCTATGTATACTAGTTTGTAATACATGTTAGTAGTTAGTAGGTATTATATTGATACATAATATATGTTAGTAGTTTAGTTAAATTCTATTGTAAGTATAGAGGGTTATATATATATAGCTATATAGATGAGGATTGAATTACCTTAGGATACTAAGGTAATGTCAAGGTAATGGGTCGATACCAAGGTATTGGGCTGAGTATCGAGATTGGTAGTGTGATACGCATTGGTGCAAGGCTAAGATATCCTAATTTCAGAAATTAATTAGTACTATATATATTGACTTGTATATATATACAAATTACTATTTTCCTATATTAAACTTACATATCTTGAGATACGGCATTTTGTGTGTTTCATAGTATCGTAGATTAGCTAGTATAGCTTAGTTTCATAGCGTATCGACCTAGCATCTTAGTGTTAGACTCTTACAACCTAGAATTAGTCGGTTTGACTTAGAAATGGCTTTATGACTTAGAATTGCAACAGTTTAACTTATTTTTATTTCTGAACCTTGTATTGATGCAACATACCATATATAAGTCTGTGTGATACCAGCTTGGGCATCGAGAGACACACCTTGCTCAGGACTTCAGGGGAGTACATTTCTTTGTTAGTTTTTAATTCATGATAGTATATATATGCATGTTCTAGAATTGTATACTTGATTCCGTTATGGTGATTTTATGGACTTGTACTACATGGATCCCGTCAGGAGATGTTATCCCCTACCGTGTTCAGCGGGTACTCCTGTACATGTATTTTATTGTGTACATTGGTTATTGATTTATATTTCGTATTCACACAATGCTCGTATTTAGTGTGCTTATTCGTGTACACACATTGCACATGTTCAGTGTGATTATATTCGTGTACATCCACTGCTCATATTCAGTGGTCATATTCGTGTTCATAGCGTGTCGTGATTGGATCCATTGGTATTAGTTGGGGATGTATAAACCCCCTCGACCAATTTAGGATTTATTTAATTTAAATTAAGAGACTAGGATTAATTTGGATACAATTAGAATTAATGTGCAACAATTATGTGACTTATTACATCTCACCGTTGCTACGATGTTTGGAGCGCTACACTAGTAGTTACCTTCAAACCAAGTTCATACATATTTCCTAAACATGCCAGACTACCCATCTGACCCTTGTGTAACTTTTAAATACTCAATATTGTGCTTCATTTTAGCTGCACAATATTCGTTACAAACGTCCATGAATAATTTCAATAGACCCAAATTCTCATAATTGGCCATTCCGATTTAAATTCGGGGAACAAACACAACCCAATTCCATATAACCCAAATTAGGGTATTAGTCTATTCTGAGCCTGCTACGCCCATGACTCTCGTGTTCCACCCAATTTTAATCCCATGTGTTCTTAATTGACAAAAGAACGCCAGGTGCATTTGTTTGTAATTTAATTAATTGGAGGCCAAGTTCACCCAAAGAAAGACCTAACCAAGCCCATGTACACCTTTCATGTGGACCAGCCCCCACCACGAGGAGCTAGACCGGCCCAAATCTCGATGTCAGCCATATTCCCTCTCCCTCATATAAATACATACTTCTCTATTGAAACCCTAGAATTATATCACCCACCATCTCAACCCTAGTCGAATCTCCTTCCAAAACTCGAGTACCACCTTTCCCTTCCCCTGACTTCATAAACATCACCACCACTTCAGGCTGCCACTACCGCAGCCTAGACCGCCGCCTGCACCCCTAGTCACCGGACCCCTCCCCTTAGGCCGCCTGTACAGGCTGCACCACCACCATCAACCATCCCCTTCACCATCATTAACAACCACCCCAACCCGATCTACTCGACCCCCTCAACACCACCACCACCTCAGGCCGCCACCCCCACGAACCTCTTCCGCCGCCTACCCCCGCCTGACTACCGTCTCCACCACCCAACATCATCCCAAGCCCACTTTTGTCGTTGCTGCAACTACTACAGTTACTGCCGCTTCCGCTGCTGCCTTGCTTGCCGTCGTCGACCGGAGCTCCGCCCCACGCCGGAGGACGACCAGTCAACAAGCAGACCCTCATCCAGGCAACTAGGTACTCGCCCTCTAGTTCCCTTCTCTCCTCGTATCGTTGTTTATATATAGTCGTCGTGTCGAGTGCCGTATTCTTGGACACAAACCTAATTAAAGTTAAACTATATATATAAATATATGATGTTAACATGATTTAGCATTTATTTAATAACTAGCATTTACCTTAATGATAGAACTCGGTTATAAAGACTTGAATTTCACCTAAAAACCTGGACCTCGACATGTAGGTTTAAACATGGGAAATAAGGACATATAATTATACTAAACGTAAACAGTTTCGTGACCCATAACTTAGTATTTATTGTCGCGAGGGACACGGTAACTGAGGACAGGACACGTGTGCACCTTAGCTACGTGCACACGCGACTCTGTAGTCGACCAGCCGTTATCTTGTGTCAGTACCTAAGAGCAGCGTCGTAAGTTGTGTGTATGTATTGCTTAGTGCCTGATGACAGTATTTGCTATATTATATTGTGTGTTTAGGGTCATTGGACCAGCCAGGAGATACTACAGGAATAGGCTTTTGGCATTCACAACTTGAGGACCCAGGCAAGATACCTTGCCATATTTACTGTTTAAATTAAATGATGCATATGTTGTATGATATGTTGTTGCTTTATTTTATATGACTGTGCGCGTCCGAGATTGACTCGGGTGCAGTCGAGGGATGCGTCGATGAGTAGTGTACTTGACCTAGTTGCTAGCAGACTCACCCCCTTGGGAGGATACTCCGATATTTTCTGAGACCTGACACTCTTACACGTATCACTTGACAAATTCATATTGGGATGCGGGTTCGCGTACTCGACTAGCTATCGGTGCATGTGACATGCATCATGGTTAGTACGTAACTCAGGATTATTTTATTTGTAGAGACTTGGCATATAGATACGTGGTATGCACGTCGAGTATTCGACTTGTGTATCTACATTGGGCGGGGAGAACAACTAGTAGGCGTATGGGATACACACATTGGAATCCGTAGTATCCAGAGGAGCCACGGATCCAATGACTTCCACTATTCAGATGCCACATTCTTCGAAGCGATATGGACGATATACTATTCAGATGCCACGTTCTTCGGAGCGATATGGACGATATATTATTCAGACGCCACGTTCTTCGGAGCTATATGGACGTTATATTATGCATATGCCACTCTCTTCGGAGTGTGGATGTTATATGCCTATGCCTACCCATACGTACCAATGTTGTCCTCACAGTGCATTCATTTAGATGGTTAGCACACCCTTTATTTATTTTATTTAGTATTTATATATATGGCATGCTTCTATGTATCTTGTTACGTCCCTCTGAGGACCTGGTACCTTTCCAGATTTGGACGAGGCATATTACCCCACAGTGTACGGGCCAGGACAGGAGACTAGGTACGCTACAGCAGAGGAACTAGAGGTGCTACCGTCAGAGTTTCCGTGATCAGTTAGTAGGCCTTCTGACTAGGATTGGGAGCATCCTTATCTAGTCAGCCGATGCCCTAGTCATTACTCTTTTTATCTGTCATTCAGTACTTTTATTTCATCATAGTAGTGGGTTTGTTCCCACCAGAAATTCTTGGTTGTACTATAATATTTTGAGACTGGCATTTATCTTCCAGCATTTATTTTAGTACTTCTTGCTGATTATTTTTTGGATGAGATTATATTACCTGTTGTTGATTGATATTGGACAAGTTAGTATTCTAGGACAGCGTAGCACTCTTCATTAGGATCCATTAAATTGGGATATCCCGGAGACGTGACAGCTGGCTATAGCCACGTGGCCTGGTCCCGTATATTTTGGGACTGGGGCGTGATATAGTTTTAGTGGTGGCCCAAGCAGGTCGACTTATTCTCTTGTGGTATGGTAACGTGCCCAGCGAGCATGCAATAGGATAGAAATTACTAGGTCTCATCCACTTTGATTACGTCTTTGAACATTCCTTCGTGTTATTTCTAAATATCTGCATCATGTTTGCTTGATTCCGTACTCTTTTCAATGAGGTCCTATCTCTTCAGCAAGATAAACTTGTGAAGTGGACGAGAAGCACCCAGTGCCGTGGTGCCAACCGACACCACCCAAAGAGAGGAGGTACCCCATGGACTACTTAGAGGGCAACCACCGCTACAGGCCCCGCTGATACATTGGCACGAGACTTCTCAGGGCGATCCTACACAACAGCACGAGGGACAGACTTCCCAAACAATTCCCATACAGTATTTCGAGGGCCAAACTTCGGGAGCTACATCGATGCCGCAAATCGAGAGGCCGACATCTGAGGAGACACCTACTGCACAGCCAGAGTTTCCATTACCACCACCTCCACCTTATCTACCCCAGATGCCACAATCAGATGGACAGCCACAGTTGCTTTAATTTTTCCAGACTATGATGCAAGCACAGTAGCATCAGACCGAGACGTTGAGACAGAGTTTGATGGCAGTACTAGAGAGGACACCTGTCACAGCACCAGTACCAGCACCTCCACCAGCTCAGACATGTGGCACTGTTCGATGGTTCCGACAGATGGGACCAGATACTTTCTCAGGCAACGAGACTGTAGAGGAGATCTCTGATTGGGTCACCAATAACGAGATGCTACTAGAGGCTTCACAACTGCATCCAGACCTTCGGATGACCGCAGTGAAGGTCCAACTAAAAGGCAACGCCCATCACCGATGGGATTCTATTGAGCACAATGTAGGCAAGAACCAGACTTGGGAACAGTTCTTAGAGTACTTCAATACGAAGTATTTTCCGGCTACAGTCAAAAATGCCCTGTACTCACAGTTCCTATATCTAGAACAAGTGAATATGATTGTAGACGCATACGACGCGGAGTTCAGTTGTCTTAGCAGATTTGGTGTCGTCCTGATACCCAACGATCTAGATAAGGCCGAGAGATTCCATCACGGCCTCACCTTCGAGCTACAAAGGTATACCACCATACAGGCGATGATTTCTTATGAGGAGGTACTTACAGTGGCGAGGATCCAGGAGGCCATCGGCAGAGAAGTAAGACATTCCATCACGACCACACCAGCCAGAGCCCAGCCCGGAGCAGGAGGACCGATCCGTCGTCCCGGAGCGCAAACACAGCAGAGGGCAGCACCATACCAACAAAGAGAGCTTCCGACTTGCTACCACTGTGGAAAGAGAGGACATTTTGAGAAGAACTGTCGGAAGAGACTGGGGACATGCATGATTTGTGGAGCAAACCAACACCAAGCCTGAGACTGCCTATAGCGCAGAGACGTAGCACCCCAGACAGGACAGAGGCCAGCAGCACCAGTTTCGAGGATACTACCCCCAACAGGAGGCCAGTGTCCACCAGCACCCGAAGGATTTCAAAGAGGACCACCCTTGGCCCCACAGCAGGCACAGTTTGATCGAGATCGACAGCAGACCGGAGGGCAGAGGCACAGACAGGCCTTTGCATTGGCAGCTACTGAGGAAGAACATAAGGAAAAGCTATCACAGGTACCATTTTGGTTGCATCATTACCTGCAACTGCATTATTTAATTTTTGAGCTACATTATCATTCATATCAAGTAGATTTGTAGCAATGCATAGAGTAGCTACTTCTCTCTTACCTAAGAGTTGGAAGATTTTTACCGGAGGAGGTATCGTGCCGGTTACCAGTGTAGAAGCAGGAAAAATACGCTGATAGATATACGGAGCATGTTGGTACAGGGCAGCATAAACAGAGGATCTCAAAGCCATTAAACGTGCAATAGAGCTTTTTCGCTGAGCACAGCGTAAAAATATAGGCTCAAGGACCATCCGCGTAACACAGTATACCCAGGCTGCTTCGGCGTAAACAGGGTGCTTCATCGCCTATATGGCGTAAAACTCATCCGCTTTCAATGCAGCATTGAAGTGTACGAGGAACGCTTCGTATTCTTCAAAAATAAACCTGTTAGATCATGTAATGAACCTGACATCTGGACTCCTGACAAAGAGTACTGTACGATAACCCAAGCGACGGGTATAAATGATGGCGCGATACTGCAACCCAGGCTGTCATTTACTGCCATTTCCTTTGCGTAAACCACTTTTACACATATGGAGGAATACACTGCCTAATTTTACACAGGCAAATATGAGTTGTTTACGCTCCGTGAAAGAAAAACAGCCTGCCACATCAAAAGCTGCACTTCGTACAGGGCTGGAGGCACGTCTCTGCATTTAATGCACAGAGCGGTGATAGTTTCACGAGGCACGTCTCTGCATTTAAAGCACCGAATACTGACAGATGCCCGAGGCACGTCTCTGCACTTGAGGCACAGAAGGGTGGCAGACCTTCAAACCACGCGTCCTCATTTAATGAGCAGGATAATGGCGGATCTCCGCATTTAATGCAGGAGATTTGATTAAATGTCACTGAACCATCATTTAGTGATATCCCCTTTGCGTAAACTACTCTTACGCATATAAGGGAATATGCTGCCCAATTTTACACAGGCAGACGTGAGCTTCTTACGCTCCGCAGAAGGCAAACAGACTGCCACATCAGCAGTCACTCTTCGTACAGGATTTGAGGCGTGTATCTGCATTTAATGTGCAGAATGATGGCAAATCTGAAAGACAAGTCTCTGCATTTAATGCTCAGGATGGGGGCAGATCTCTGCATTTAATGCAAGAGATTTGATTATATCTCCAAGAGCCGTAATTCTGGCTAAAACGTCCACATCGTCTCGGCTTGTACGCCTGCTCGGCTTCCATGCCGACTCGGCTTCTACGCTTGCTCTGCTTCTATGCCCACCCGGCCTCTACGACCACTCGGCTTCTACACCTGCTCGACCTCTATGACCACTCGTCTTCTACGCCCACCTGGCTTTTATGCCTACTTGGCTTCTATGCCTACTTGGCTTCTATGCCATCGTGATAGTTATTGGCTTCTACGCCAACCTCTTCTACACAAGGGATAACTACCTACGTGGCTTCTATGCCGTGATCTTCGCAGCAGATATACGCGTTTTGTCTCTTAGTTGGACACGCGTCACATGCTCACTCAAAAGTTTATCTATACGCAGGCATTGGTTATTTTAAACCGTCGTGTAAAAGGGTGCTGTACTTTCCACTACTCGGTTTCTACACCGATTGAGTGGTCACTGTTACTAAAAACTCTATAAATAGAGACCTCTATCAACAGAGGAATAAGGTCGAAGAAATTAAAGGTCAAGGGAGAGAGGAGAATCCAGAGCTCAGGCAAAGAGAAGGGATCAACGACTTTGGCATCGAGCATCCACCCTCTTTAGCAACCTGCGAAGCTGCTTTCTGTCTTCCACGGCACTTCTTCAACATCGTGTGGTCCAAGGGCTAAAGTGATTGACTGCAGATCAGACACCTATAGCAATATTTACCCAGATTAAATAAATTGTAATTAGCCATCCTCGTATAGGATAAAATTGTACAATCTTGTTTGTAAACATAAAAGAAGGGCGGGTTTTCGTATAAGACCTCATTTTCCACATATCAATCTTTTCCGTTTATTATCCTAAATAAGATGGCGACTCTGCTGGGGACATCTTTCTCTTCTGATGAGGAAGCTATTGCTCAACACGATGCGGTATCCGTAGGATCCGTGAAGAAGACATTGGTCGTCCAGTTCGACCAGTCTGCCTACGAAGACATGCTTCGAACAGGGGGTAGCTCTCACTCCCTCTCCGTCCAAAGCAACAGGAAGCTGCGTAAGGTCTGGATGCCCAAGACATCCTTTACCATTCCTGTGGACTCTCCGATCTCTCCGACCAATGAGGTTGTAGCTTCGATCCCTCCGCGCCTTGCGCATAAAATTTAGTCGCCTGTCTCTGGCAGGGCCGACAAAACTTCTGGCAATGCCTCAGCACTAACCCAGAAGTATACTCTGCGCCTTGCGCGTAAAATTCAGTCGCCTATCTCTGGCAGGGCCGACAAAACTTCTGGCAATGCCTCAGCGCTAACCCAGAAGTATACTCCATGCTCTGTGCATAAAATTCAGTCTCCTATCCCTGGCGGAACAGACAAAACTTCGGACAATGCCTCAGCGCTAGTCCAGAAGCCTACTCTGTGCTCTGCGCATAAAATTCAGTCTCCCGTCCTTGGCGGAATAGACAAAATTTCTGATGAGGTCTCAGCGCCAAATAAGGAATCACAAACGCGCTCCGAGCAAAAAAATACGTCTGCCTTCCGCAAAGAAGCAAATGATCCCTGCAATCTACGCAAGGGAAAGCGTACGGCGGACTACTCAACTTCTCGGCCTTTACGCCAGCAAGGGAACAATCTGCCCGCCCTCCGGATTATGCGAGAAGCTGATGGCCGACTGAGGACATCCTCAGCTTTACGCCAACCAGAGCAAAACTCTAAATTACGCCATGAGAAGCCACTCAGCGTAAAGAAGGATCAATTTGAGGAAAGATACCCTCCTCGGGGATTATCCGCCACCGAGATGGCCAATCTGTTGTATACAGGTGGCACGGGGAAAACTATGGTTCCCAACATCCGCATGCCCACTGGTGTGAACAGAAGGAACAAGCCATCATCTTCTTCTTCTGTAACTCCTCCTGACCTACATAAATACCTGATCCAGAAACACGAAGACCAGAGTCATGAACAGGCTTCAGTTACCCTAACGGTCAAACGCGGGAAGATCTTGTGGGAAGATGCATCAACATCTAATATCGTCATGACAGGTGGACCACGTGAAGATTCCATCTTTATTATTCCTCCAACTCGCGACGACCAGCATCCAATAGTCTTCGGTCGCATGCGTGGCAGCCTGATCATGAAAGAAGAATTCCGCAAGTCTGAAACTGGCAGAATACAAATCCACAGATATAGCCCGCAGGCGTTAAAAATTATACAAGGCATGGGTTATGATTTGAAGCTGAAACAAGGCCTCAACTATGGAAAGGGCAGACGAACACCGTTGCATGGTGACTCTTACCGTCAACAAACTCGTTTTGGGTTGGGGTATACTGCATCTCTTGCGAAACCTAAATCTTCAAAGTCTAGTCATGTACAACCAGAGGCAGGACCTGCTAAATCAGCTTCCGTAGACAGATGCCACGGCATGTTTGGGGGTAGCCTACCTCGACAAAATAGGGCGGCATCCAAAGCTGGGGGTAGAATTCCTTCAAGATCCAAAGATGATGCAACGACGACGATCTTCCCGAAAAACCATAAAATTCAGGCATCAGGAGCCCGAAGACCAAAAAGGACTTTCTCCTTCAATGAAGACGACATCATTGAAATCTTTAATATGTTGATGAAGTAACGCAAGCTTCAGCTACCCAACATCAGACATCCTGAGAGGGCTAGCAAAGTTGATGACCCAGATTATTGTCTCTTTTATCGGTACACTTATCACCCCACAAAGGCGTGCTATGTGCTAAAAAAGAAAATTCAGGATTTGATCAAGGCCAAGGTCATCACTCTGTATCTGTAAACAAAGGGACGGTCCTTACCAATTGGATTTTTATTCTTTTTTTATGTGACAATTTGCTCTCTTCAAAAATGTACCTGAGGAAGAGTCCCTAAAAGTCTCTTCAATGGATTCTCCAGGACTATTCTCACTCAAGAAAGCCACTCCACAGTGAATTGTCCAGACATAAGTTTATGTTCATCATCCAAGCATTTTATTTCTTTACCCAGAAGTTTGTCATGTTCATATTACCTCTGAACAAACCTTCTTTGTTTTGGCTACCGATTATCATGTTCATATTACCTCTAATATCGGTTGTCATATCAACTTAGCGCCCGTACTTAACTCTAAGTACGCCAGTGGTGTTAGGTCCACAAAGACTGCCATGTCCATATTACCTCTGAGCAGATATGCACCTCCATCCCCGATGGAATTGCATCCCAGAAGTTTGTCATATTCATATTACCTCTGAACAAACCTTCTTGGTTTTGGCTACCGGTTATCATGTTCATATTACATCTAATTTCGGTTATCATCTCAACTTAGTGCCCGTACTTAACTCTAAGTACGCCAGTAGTGTTAGGTCTATAAAGACTGCCATATCCATATTACCTCTGAGCAGATATGCACCTCCATCCCCGATGGAATTGTATCCCAGAAGTTTGTCATGTTTATATTACCTCTGAACAAACCTTCTTGGTTTTGGCTACCGATTATCATGTTCATATTATCTCTAATATCGGTTGTCATCTCAACTTAGCGCCCATAGTTAACTCTAAGTACGCCAGAGGTATTAGGTCCACAAAGACTTCCATGTCCATATTACCTCTGAGCAGATATGCACCTCCATCCCCGATAGAATTGCATCCCAGAAGTTTGTCATGTTCATATTACCTCTAAACAAACCTTCTTGGTTTTGGCTACCAATTATCATATTCATATTACCTCTAATATCGGTTGTCATCTCAATTTAGCGCCCGTACTTAACTCTAAGTACGCCAGTGGTGTTAGGTCCACAAAGACTGCCATGTCCATATAACCTCCGGCATGGCTTGTCCCGAACCTATTATTTGCACTCCCGTGCGCAACGAATAATAGGTCTACCGAAGAACCCGTGGCGTGTCCTCAATGCCACAGTGTGATGGAGGTGGTCCCAAACATCACTTTCACTCAAGATGACATGTTGTTAAAACACAACAGGCATGACAGACCCCTCTATTACACCGGGTACATTGGTTCCATAGAGGTCGACCGGATTCACATAGATCCGAGATCATCAATCAGCATCATTCCTCATAGTCTGCTCAGACCGCTGAGGATTCCTACCAGCGAATTGGCTTACACCACCACTACGATCGTGGGTTTCAACGCCGGAAGAAGTAAGCCGTTGGGGAAAATTTGCCTGAGAATCCAGATTGGCAACCTCAGATAGGTGGCTACATGTTACGTAATCGATTCAGAGGTGTCCTACAACATTTTGCTGGGTAGACCTTGGATCCACGACCACAACATCGTTCCTTCAACTCTACACCAATGCTTCAAATATGTAGACGCACAAGGAACAGTACAAACGGAGATTACTGACCTGAACCCGTTCAAAGGAGTAGAATCCTACTACTCTGATGCCGTGTTGTACTCTTAAAACTGTACGGAAGAGGTGTCAGCCGAAGCAGAGAAGGAATCCCACCGGGAGCAGAAGAAACCTCTGCCAAGCAACCTCTGTCAATCAAAGTGAAAGGACGGACTACTCGTCCAAAAGCCATAGAGCCTATGGCTATCCACCTGAACGAGACCAGATCAGGAAAATGGGGTGATCCTTTGGTGACCACTTTGAACCAGAAGCCTCCATCCTTGGTCATCAACCTCCGGCACAGCAAACAGCCGATGGATGTAAATACAACCAGGAACAGAGTTTCAGATGATAATAAACATCCTCTTTTCTAGTATATTGACGCCCAAATTCCAAATCAGGAATCCTCTCCCTACGATGATATAGAACCTATAGCGCAAAAATTCTTGGAAGCTATAGATTCCTATCATCCGTATATATGGGAAGTGGCATCATCATCCAATATCACCACGACATATGGACCGCATGAGGATTCTATCTTCATTGTCCCGCCTATTTGCAGCGATCAGCATTCAATAGTCTTCGGCCGCATGCGCAATGAACCTACTGTGCAAGAGGATTCTTCCGACGACGATGCCGGTAAAATGCAGGTTCACAGATACAGCCCGCAAGCTCTGAAGATCATGCAAAATATGGGTTATAACTTGAAGCTGGAACTGGGTCTCAACTACAGGAAAGATAGAACAGACGAATGCCGCTGCACGGCGATCCCTACTACCAATGAACTCATTTTGGGTTAGGGTATACCACCTCCCTCGTAACTCCTGAGTCAAACAAGGATATATTTTCCTTCTCTCAAAGCGGCTCAGCGCCCTCTGACTCATCTCATACTCTCGAGCAAACATTATCAGTAAATATGATAGTGACGGATTCCTTCGAATCAGACGAACAAGAATCTGAACTGTTTGAGAATGACACTTGGGCTCAGCAAATGGATACACAATGGGAGTTCCACTTCGAGCAGAGAGAACCTTCCACTGAAGACAAAGTTATCCAGATTGACGTTGGGGATGAACTTTTGCCAAAGTCGATATTTATCAGTAACAATCTTTCCGAAGCAGAAAGGGAAAAAGTTATCCAGCTGATAAAAGAATATATCGACGTCTTTGCATGGAATTATGAGGATATGCCAGGCCTTGATCCAAAGGTTGCTACTCACAAGCTCAATATATTGTTCAATTCGAAGCCTATGAAGCAACACCAACTCCGGTTCTGCCCGGATCTGATGGACGCCATTGAAGCTGAAATCAAGAAGTTGATAGCCTGCGGCTTCATCCGTGAAGAACAACATCCCGACTGGGTCGCCAATGTTGTCCCGGTCATAAAGAAAAATAGGAAAGTACGAGTCTACATCGATTACCGAGATCTGAACGTAGCCTGCCCCAAGGATGAGTTTTCTCTTCCCATCACAGACGTCATGATTGACAATACATACGGTTTTGAACGTATGTCTTTCATGGACGGATTTTTAGGATATAATCAAATCAAGATGCATCCTGAAGACGAGAAGCATACTGCCTTCTGGACACCATTGGGGGTATATTGCTATACGATCATGCCCTTCGGATTGAAGAATGCCGGGGCTACGTACCAACGGGCTATGAGTAACATATTGCATAAGCATTTATGCAAGACAGTGGAGTGTTACGTGGACGATGTAGCTGTTAAAATCCGCCTCAAGGATGATCACATCCAAGATTTGAAGACAGTATTTGAATTGATGCGCCAACATCAACTCAAAATAAATCCTACAAAGTCCTTTCTGGGTGTATCTAGGGGCAAGTTTCTGGGATTTGTCATTACCGCCAAAGCCATTCAAGTAGACCCTGATAAAGTCAAGGCCATCTTAGAAATACGACCGCCCCGCAATCTGAGGGAACTCAGGGGATTTCAAGGTCGTCTGGCTTATATCTGGATATTCATATCCAACCTCTCTGGGAGATGTCATCCATTTTCTTGTCTCATGAAGAAAGGTGTATCCTTCGCATGGGACGAAGCCTGTCAGCAAGCGTTCGGTGATATCAAGCGCTACCTCACCAGTCCGCCAGTTCTGGTGTCTCCTGTCATGGGAAGACCATTCGTGCTATATGACCGAGCGATGGATCATTCTCTGGGAGCTCTTATCGCACAAAAGAACGAGATGGGTCACGAGCAGGCTATCTACTACCTCAGCAGGAAGATGGTCGGAGCCGAACAACGGTACAATCCAGTAGAGAAAGAATGCTTGGCTCTGATATTCGCTATTCAGAAAATGTGATACTATGTCACAGGCCAAACCATTCACATCATCTCCAGGATCAATCCTCTGCGAGTACTGATAAACAAGCCAAGTGTTCTTAATTCCCGACTCGCGACATGGGCGATGTTATTGACACCGTATGACATGGTGTACGTCCTCCAGAAGTCCGTCAAAGGCCAAGCATTGGCTGATTTCCTAGCAGCTCATCCGATCTCGGAGGCCTCTAAACGGTACGAGGATATTCCCGACAAAGTTGTAGAATGTAATTCCGCAATAGAAAGTGATGCATGGCAACTGTTCTTCGATGGTGCCTCCAGAACTGGTCCCAGGGGAAACGTGGTCTCGGGAGTAGGAATTGTCCTGGTTACTCCTGATAAGCTCGTCATCTACCGAGCATATTCTCTTAGTGAGCCCTGTTCCAACAATATGGCGGAGTACAACGCTCTACTAATCGGCCTCCAAGTTGCTAAAGAATTGGGCGTCGAATCTCTGGAAGCTTTCGGTGATTCTCTGCTAATCGTCAATCAAGTCAGAGGAATATATGAAGTCCAAAATCCAGACCTCATCCCCTATCACCAAGCAACGGTCAAGATAGCCATGACATTCAAAGGATTCTTCCTAGAGCATGTACCTCGATCTCAGAATCTGGAAGCTGATGCCATAGCCAGTCTAGCTGCAGATTTAGCTACCCCTATAAGAAGGCAGAATTCGGTAATCCTTCTTAACAGAGATTTATTTTGTATAAAAAACAACTTTTACATAGAATGTAGCTACGCTGTGAACACAGATCCTCCTAGGAGAGACTGGAGAGCTCCCTTTATAGATTTTGTAGCATACGGAATCTTGTCAGAGGATCCTAAGGAAGCAGTATCCGTCAAAAGACGATCATTACGCTTCTATTTCGACGAATCGTCACAATGTCTATATCGTCGGTCTTACGATGGACTATTATTATGATGTCTCTCTGGTGATGAAGCACAGCGGATTATCCGTGAAGCCCACGACAGCGTATGCGGAGCGCATCAACCCGGTCCTAAGCTACAGGATCGCTTCAGAAGAATGCGCTATTACTGGCCTACTATGATCACAGATGCAATAAAGTATGCAAGACAATGCAGAGCCTGTCAAGTCCATGCATACTTTATCCATCAACCTTCCGAATATCTACATCCTACGGTTGCGTCCTGGCCTTTCGAAGCATGGGGTATGGATATCATTGGTCCTATTCACCCGTCTTCTTCCAGAGGTCGCCGGTTCATACTGGCCATCACGGATTACTTCTCCAAATGGGCAGAGGCGATCCCTCTTGCTGAAGTGAAGGCATCTAATGTGATTAGCTTCATCAAGCATCACGTCATTTATCGCTTCGGGATACCCCGAAGGATAATTCATGATAATGGACCTCAATTCATCAGCCAAGCGTTTCATCAATTTTGCGATAAAAATCGGATACAGAATGTCGCCTCTGCGACATATAATCCTGCTGCTAATGGTTTGGCGGAAGCTTTCAACAAAACTATTATCAAGCTCTTGAAGAAGTTCGTCTCTTCGAACAAAAGGGATTGGAATGAGAAACTGGAAGAATGTCTCTGGGCATACCGTACAACGGTACGGGCACCGACAGGTTGCACCCCATTCTTATTAGTCTACGGGAGCGAAGCAGTTCTCCTCATCGAGATCCAAATTCCGTCACTCAGGATAGCCGTGGCTAATGAGTTAACTCAAGAAAAGAATGACCTGTTAAGGCTTCAAGAGCTGGAAGGATTAGACGAGAAATGCCTCCAAGCTTAATAGTGCATCGCGCTCTACCAAGCACGTATTTCTAGAGCTTTTAATCAAAAAGTGAAGGAAAGGGTGTTCAAAGTCGGCGAGCTAGTTTTAGCTGTAAGAAGGCCGATGATTCTTACTCACAGAAGTAAAGGCAAATTCTAGTCCAAATGGGAAGGCTCTTATGTGATCGAGACGACGTTCTCAAACGGCGCTTACAGGTTATCCCAGCCTAACGGAGACCTGTTAATGGCTCCTATCAATGGCAAATTCCTAAAAAGGTACTATGCTTAACCTCCTTTGCTCGAGTGGAATATGGCAAAAACCTTATTCTGATAAAACTACTTCCAAAACAAAACTAGTTGGATCGTATTCTATCATGTCCGTATAACCTCTGAATAGATATATCCTGCTAAAACTTACCAAGAGTATATCACGTCCCTATTACCTCTGATATCACTCTCACCCAAACCTGTCATTTACACTCCAAAATGATGGGTCCACAAAGTCAGATGAAAGCCTCTTTATTATTCCCAAAAAGGAGCGAAAGTACATTGAAAAGCAAAAGCAAAAGTATATCATTTTGGGGGAGCGGTCAGGTCGCGAAGCTGCTGCGCCAGTGCGGCCATCTTCTCAGTCCTGGAATCCAAGACATCAGCCCGAGCCTGCTACAGTCGTGCCTCATCATTGCTCATGAGGGACAGTTCGGCTCTAGTGCGAAGAAAACCAGCACGGGCGACTCCTGCACGCGACAAGTTCTGTTGTGCTACGCCCAATCGGCTATCCGCCACAGCTAGAGCTTCCGACGACTGAGAAGCCCACTCCTTTGCCTGAGCGAGTTTCGTTTCCAGCCTGAGGACCCTCGCTACATTCCCTTCGTGCTAGGCCTGGCACTTCGTTTGAAGAGCGATGGCCTCCTCCAGGACGGCTTTTCCTTCATCCATCTCCTGCTGATGTGTCTGGATGGATTTATCTACGCCTGCCATATGTTTGGCAAGCCGCGCAGTCACGGAGTCGTATCTAGCCTGGACCAGATCTTCAACATTGTCTTGAGCTAGCTGCAAGTATTCGTTAATGGGTTGCTCCAAACCATTAACTATCTCCTCCAACGTTTCAGCTAGCCCAGTGTTATCGAATTCTTGGATCGGCACTATCGCGGACCTGGAGGACCTCTTCAGCGACGCAAAGCTCAGATGCTTCGCCAACACCATTGATATTAACATTTTCAAAGTAGCGTAGAAGATGCCGACGTACTGCTCGATCAGCGCAGCTAGATCCGAATGGACGTCGGGAGTGGCCTCGATATTGGCGAGTCCCCCTCCAAGAACAACCACAGACGATGTTGCCACGAACGTCGCCTCAACAGGTGGTACGATAAAAGAAGAATCGCCAACACCGGACGAAGTGACCGGCATACTCAAAGGAGGCATTGTCGCAATGACAGGCTCGTCCTCCTCTTGAGATATCGGAATATCGTCGACAGGCGATCCGGCACCCGAAGATGCTTCCTTTTCAAAATCAGCCACCTCCGTGTCGCCACCAGGACCTGGCATGGAACCAAAGGGCGCATCTATACAGCCCTCCCCGAAGAGGTCTTCCCCTAAAAAGAGGACGAAAGGAAGTTAATATTAGCATAATGTTAATTTTCCTAAAAGAAAAGGCATGAAGACGACATTTACCCATGGCTGACGGCATATATGTCGCATCTGCGGCCTGTACAGCTAAATCATTCCTTAATGATGATAGGCAAGCTATCATACCTGGAGAAGGGGGTGCTCTATGGAGCACTGGCGAATGCTCTTCCAGGTCCTCGTCAAATTCCAACCGAGGTTCATCTGCTGGAATCTCGCTGGGTGCACTGGCAGACACGGCAGGAGTCTCTCCCGATGCTGACTCGGACAAAGATATCCTCATTCGGCTCGGCCCCGAAGGTGACCTCGTTCCACTACCTGAAGCAGTAGCGGCGACGGTAGCCTCCAGCAGAGATTCTCTGGCACCATCGGCCGGAACATCAGAGGGTCCCTCTCTAAAAGGCGAGGAACCTCCAATCAAAGAATCATCCCCAACAGGAGGAGATACAGGCTCACTTCCCGGAGCCTCAATACCAGGAATCCGGAGTGGACGAGTAAACATCTTCTTCTTCCTCTTGTGAGGGAAAGTCTCCTTCGGAGTAGGAGCCCTTTGCTTCCCGGAGATTACCAAAGGCCCTGCAGGCAGAGGTACTTCACCCCTCGATACCGCCAACAGAGGCTCATCTGGAGTGACGGACTCCTCACCCTCGTCAGAAGAAACCGAGGGGACTTCGACTCTTCTCCCAGACTTGGAAGAGGGCACCCTAAAACTTTCATGCATGTCAAAATCGCGATGGAAGGTGTTCGTTGCCACATAGAACTGGGCATACGAGTGCAGGATGCGCAGCTCCGTGGAGAGTGTAATGACCGGCACAGTAAAAATTACTCCAGTGTAACCCATGAGGAAGTATCGCCAGCCTCTCGCTCCATCAATGAGTCCACCCCTGGACCGGAAGCTGGTGACGGCGTTGCCCACGTACAACTGATCATACTGCCTAACAAACCGACTAGGCAGGTAGGGCTCCAAGAAGCAATGGTCTTCACTCCTGTACAGTAAATGGGAAGGTCTAATGCAGACCAACCTATTAAAAGCTTCAGGAGAAAGATTGGTCTTCTCTCTACCAGAATCCTCAAGCCTAATCCCCGATTGATTGCGATGTACGGAGGGGACAGTACAGAAGAGCTTCCAGCTGTGACTGAAGCCCAGCACCCACCGACAGTCTAGGACCGTGGTCACATTCCAGGAAGACTTCTGGTAGTTCAACAAGAAACTAGCCCCCAAACTACTGCCGGAGCCGGGAGACATAACCCTGGGGTTATGAAGAATTAACCATCCCATCAAATACAGGTATGGTAATTCTACCCTGGGAAAGCTATCACGCCGAGTTTCAACGGCGAGCAGCCCGTCAGTCATGGCCCTCAGGCCAGCTTGTATACGGCACACCATGGCAGGGAGCAAGCCCAGTCTAGCCCCGAACACCAGACGCACTACAGGCCATAGCGTGTTGCGGTGAATGCGGTCCTTCGATGCGACGCCAGGTACCACCACTCGGCGCAGCCATATGGAGAGGAAGCCAGCCAGTTAAGCTTCCCTGGATAGAGGCCTGCGGCAGCACCTCAAATAACTATAGGCCTTAGTGCCTACAGGATACAGTCTTATCCCTTCGTCGAGGATCGAGTCCGGAGCCCCAGCGTCTACCATGAGATCGTCGACTACCTGAGCATTAAGCACGCTCAGAGGATTCACAGGCAGGTCCTTGCCCTCCAATACCTTCTCCGGTTTAGCAGTCCTGGACCGGTGAAAGAAGAGGTAGGACGTCCATTTATTGATGTGAGCCAAATCTGAGGCCTCACCATAAAAAGCGGTACAAGCGAGGTAGTGGCACATCAGCTCCTGGTACACCTCCACTACCCGAGGGTCTGAATCCCCCAGCTCTCGGTTCGTAGGAACATACTCTTCATATGGAGTATCCCCCATCGGTAGTCTCGAGATCTCTGCCATCTCATGGAGGGCCAATCCTAACTCTACCAGTGGGGTAGTGAAAGTTCCGGTGAGCGAAATGTATCGCTCCATCAGTGCCAGGAACAGGTTGGGATTAGGAGGTAACCCTACACTGGTAGCACTCACAGCCGCAGACAGACCAATGCTCTCCAACTCGGTCTGAAAATGCTTCAGGGCCCAATCAACTAAGCGAGACCATCGAAGGTTCGTAGGGGTGATCCACCCACCGCACCGAGGGTTCACCTTAGGGTACACTCCCCCGTGCCCCATAAAATCATTGCAGAAGGTCGGTAACTGGACCGGCTAGATCACTAAACTATCATCACTCGGGACACTGCCCGGGTACAGTCCCCTGAACATTATCATATTGCCGGAAGGGCGGCTGACAAACGACCCCTGGTCCGCTCCTTTCAGATAAAAGATCTTCCCCGGCCTGCCGTAAAGATCGGGAGTCTGTGTCCATGACATCCTCCTGGGATGTGTAGCATGAAAGAAAGCCAAGATGGGATAGTCTGGGACTGCTTATCGATCATGTCCCCGAAGAGGAAAGCCGGCTTTAGGTACTGGTCCCCGTCTATGTACGTCAGGGGCTCCCCGTTGATCAAGTTCAGCAGCGTTCGCTCGCCCTGAGCCGATATCAAAATTTCCCTTCCTTTGGGATACTGGGGCCCAGAGGTAGGAAATGTCACGTGTGACAGATCCTCCAGATAGTTGGAGTGCAGCATCCCGATGGCAGAACCCATCACATTGGCTAACGGAGACACATACAAGTTAACTGCAAGAGTGCAAGAAAAACACGTCAGTTTCTATAGCTAGACATTACAGATCTTGCAGCATATGCCAAAAATCAACAGTCTGTGCTCTACGCCAAGACCGTAAAAACTTGACCATTACGCTGGAATCCATTTCCTAAAGCGTAAAGTTCAAGACTGGCAGTATACAGTCTGTGCTTTACGCCAAACTGATAAAGTTGAGGTATTACGCCAGAATCTTCATCCAAAAGTGTAACACTCAAATTTTATACGCCAACTTTCGACAGTCAAAGTTTTTACGCCAGACTGCGAAAATATAGAGTTTTTGCGCTGACACATTAGAAATGTGGGCGTAAAATATGAAACGTCTCTGTGCATCATCTTCCTCAAAGAGGCTATCAGCACAGAAGACGACCTAGCGCGATCACGTACAACGTGTGCAAAGGATTTTTAGTCGTTCTTTTTTTCCCCAAAAGCTCTACCTTTAAGGCCGGGTGCACTGCTCGTCGGCGGGATACTTCGCTCCGAAGGAAGTTCGCCTTGCCCGACCGAAGATGATCTCACTTGAGCAGAAGAACGAGAAGAAGAATCAACCTTCTTTCCCTTAGTGGAGGAGGATTATTTCGAGGCCATGACTAAAAACTTTGAAATCTCGGAGAAGAAACGAAGAAGAACTCGAATAGTCGAAGGCTTTCTTTCGCAGAAGACGGATGAAAAGTTTTTCTCTCAGAAACTTGGGGTATATATAGAGTTCGGATGGACTCCTCAAATCTCAAACCAAATCTCCTAATTAATATTCGGTTATGATTGGGTACTACGTCAGCCTATTACTCAGAGAAGGCGGACGGTCAGCGAATTCGAAAAGTTTTTCGCGCAAAGCAGATTTGTGGTTCTTACGCTAAGGAGCTTTCTACCCTCGACAGCTACAGATCTACGGTTTTACGCTCACAGGCTATGAGTCTATGGTTTTACGCCCGGATGCCTTTGTGCTCCGTAGTTTTTTTGCTCGAGAGGCTACAAACCTACGACTTCACGCTCAGCAGCTACAAATCTATGATCTCTCGCTCGGTGGCGTTTAGTTTACGCTCAGAGGCAACAGATCCACAAACTGCACGCTCGGAAGATTTCCTTTTCACAGGCTACAAATCTACAGTTCTGTGCCAAGGAGCTTTTTACGCTCGACGGCTACAAATCTACTGTTTTACGTTCACAGGCTATAAGTCTATGGTTTTACGCCCGGATGCCTTTGTGCTCGGTAGCTTTTATGCTCGAGAGGCTACAAACCTACGACTTCACGCTCAGGAACTACAAATCTATGATTTTACGCTCGATGGCATTTAGTTCACGCTTAGAGGCTGCAAACTTATGATTTCATGCTCTATGACTTTTCGCACATCTGAAAGATACTCCGGACAGAGTACGCGTACATCTGAACGATTCTCAAGGCGGTCAATTGCAGGAGTTCACACAAAAGATACTCCTTCTTGACCTTAAGATACCCCAAGTACCCGAAGCATACAGAGTTCAACGTTGAAAATTACTCTTCTCCATGGGTCGAATGGAGGTTCCTCCAAACTCCAGTCTGAATATTTCATCTATAAGTTCAAGATGGCGACTCAGTTTGATAGCCATTTCTCGCCCTGTTCCAAGGGACTTTCGAGAAATCATTCTTGAAGATGATGTCTGAACAAAAATTCTGTTTATCAGAAATAATAGTTCAGAATTCTACGCGGTTCCTCATTCCTAACAGCAGGACATTTCGAACGCTCGACTGCTACAGCGGCTTTCTGCGCATCCTTAGTTATGCGTAGAAGACAGGACAGGACCTAGCACTCTTTTTATACATAGTCGGCGTAAAGAATCAGACGTGTCGAAGCTACACATATTCAGACTTCACAGCAAAGTATGGCAAAATGATCATATGCAAACAAGAAAGACGATTTTATTAAAATTAAAAACATGATTACAGGAGGGAAATCTAGTCTACAAGGGTTTTCTTCATTTTCATGATTACATATGAGGGAAATCCCGTCTACAAAGGACTTCCTCATCGTCGTTTGAAGATCGCGCCCAGAAACTGTTCTGCCAGGTTCTCGCATGGGCGGCATTCTTCATCCATCTTCTCCAGCAGTCAGTCGGTGACCGCAAAACCGACTGACATATTGGTCAACGGCGGGAGGATACAGAACTGGGCATAGACCCATCCGCCAACAGAAGAAAAGCAGAGTAAATCTGCTTTCCTACATCCAGTGTCGTGACAGATTGAGTTGAGATATTTTACCCAACTCAATCCTGGACAGAGCTAGTCTATCTGCTCTCGTCCATGGAGGTAACGGGAGAAGGCACCACTTGCAAGCTGCCTGGTAAAAAACGACCCTTCTTCTCTCTCGAAGAACCACTATACAAAGATGCTGATTATCCCGAGCAATGGAGGCTATGATATCCTTCCATGATCCATCATTTCAAAGGATATTTGCTCGAAGACATCGTCTTTTTCGATTCCGTACATGCTGAAAGAGCATGATCTCCTTCTTCCTCAAGTCGACCCGACGAACTTCGGCCATCATCTCTGTGTGGTGAAGGAAGTGTGGGAAGAACAGGAAAACTCCTCAGCCTTTTTATAGGCGAAAGAGATCACCGATCCCCAATAACTCTACCATAAAGTCAGCCATGAAAGAACATGTCAGGATTGACCATTTCAAGCTCCATTTATAGTGTTTCGAGTTACGAGGAATGGTTCATGCTTCATTCAAAGTGTTTTAAATTATGAGGAATTTAAAATCTTTGAAAGGGGTCTTGTAGAAGCATGAAAAAAATGCTGATAGCTATACGCAGTATGTTGGTGCAGGGCAGCGTAAACAGAGGACCTCAGATCCATCAAACGTGCAACAGAGCTTTTTCGCTGAGCACAGCATAAAAATATAGGCTCAAGGACCATCCGTGTAACGCAGTATGCCCAGGCTGCTTTGGCATAAACAGGGTGCTTCATCGCCTATATGGCGTAAAACTCATCCGCTTTCAATGCAGCATTAAAGTGTACGAAGAACGCTTCGTATTCTTTAAAAATGAACCTGTCAGATCATGCAATGAACCTAACATCTGGACTCCTGACAAAGAGTACTGCACGACAACCCAAGCGACGGGTATAAATAATGGCGCGATACTACAACCCAGGCTATCATTTACTGCCATTTCCTTTGCGTAAACCACTTTTACACATACGGAGGAATACGCTGCCTAGTTTTACACAGGCAGATGTGAGCTGTTAACGCTCCGCGGAAGACAAACAACCTGCCACATCAAAAGCTGTACTTCGTACAGGGCTCGAGGCACGTCTTTGCATTTAATGCACAGAGCGGTGACAGTTTCTCGAGGCACGTCTCTGCATTTAAAGCACCGAATACTGACATATGCCCGAGGCATGTCTCTGTACTTGAGGCACAGAAGGGTGGCAGACCTTCAAACCATGCCTCCTCATTTAATGAGCAGGATAATGGCGGATCTCCGCATTTAATGCAGGAGATTTGATTAAATATCACCGAACCGTCGTTTAGTGACATCCCCTTTGCGTAAACTACTCTTACGCATATAAGGGAATATGCTGCCCAGTTTTACACAGGCAGACGTGAGCTTCTTACTTTCCACAGAAGGGAAACAGACCGCCACATCAGCAGTCACTCTTCGTACAGGATTCGAGGCGCGTATCTGCATTTAATGTGCAGAATAATAGCAAATCTTAAAGACATGCCTCTGCATTTAATGCGCAGGATAGGGGCAGATCTCTGCATTTAATACAAGAGATTTGATTATATCTCCAAGAGCCGTAATTCTAGCTAAAACGTCCACATCGTCTCGGCTTCTACACCTGCTCGACTTCTATGCCCACTCGGCTTCTACGCCTGCTCGACTTCTATGCCCATCCGGCCTCTACGACCACTCGACTTCTACGCCTGCTCGGCCTCTATGACCACTCGGCTTCTACGCCCACCTGGCTTCTATGCCTACTCGACTTCTATACCTACTTGGCTTCTATGCCATCGTGACAGTTATTGGCTTCTACGCCAACCTCTTCTACACAAGGGATAACTACCTACGTGGCTTCTACGTCGTGATCTTCGCAGCAGATATACGTGTTTTGTCCCTTAGTTGGACACGCGTCACATGCTCACTCAAAAGGTCATCTATACGCAGGTATTGGTTATTATAAACCGTCATGTAAAAGAGTGTTGTACTTTTCACTACTCGGTTTCTACACCAACTGAGTGGTCACTGTCACTAAAAACTCTATAAATAGAGACCTCTATTAACAGAGAAAGAAGGTCAAAGAAATTAAAGGTCAAGGGGAGAGAAGAATCCAGAGCTCAGGCAAAGAGAAAGGATCGACGACTTTGGCATCGAGCATCCACCCTCTTTTGTAACCTGTGAAGCTGCTTTCTGTCTTCCACGGCACTTCTTCAACATCGTATGGTCCAAGGGCTAAAGTGATCGACTGCAGATCAGACACCTATAGCAATATTTACCCAGATTAAATAAATTATACTTAGCCATCCTCGTATAGGACCAAATTATACAATCTTGTTTGTAAACATAAAAGAAGGGCGGGTTTTCGTATAAGACCTCGTTTTCCATATATCAATCTTTTCCGATTATTATCCTAAACAACCAGCACTATTCGAACGTGTTCGTTAGTCGTATGTGGTAGAGAGATGAGAGCGCGGTTCTTGGTATTACCCATGCCATACTTTGATGTTGTGCTAGGCATGGACTTGTTAAGCCAGTATAATGCCGTACTGGATTGCCGGAAAGGTAGCGTCACTTTTAGACCGCCAGATCAACCAAAGTTCGAGTACATGCGAGGGACCATCGAGCAAGGAGTAGGACAGATAGCTGGAGCTTACATGGCTATGGAGATGGTACCCCCACCAATAGATACAGAATTTGAGGATATTTTTCCTAAAGAATTATCAGGCTTACCGCCAGATAGAGACAGAGTTTACTATTGAGGTAGTACCCGGAGCAGCATCGGTATCTTCTAATGTATACCGGTTGGCAAAGAAGGAACTAGATGAGCTGAAGCTACAATTAGAGGAGTTGCAGAACAAAGAATTTATTCGTCCTAGTGCATCACCCTGGGGAGCACCAGTATTGTTTGTACCTAAGAAGGATGTAACAGTACATATGTGCATTGATTACAGAGCCATTAATGCTTTGACTATCAAGAACAAGTACCTCCTACCGCGAATTGATGATTTATTCGACCAGTTGACAGGAGCAGTAGTGTTCACAAAGATAGACTTGAGATTGGGTTATCATCAAGTAAAGGTGCAAAGAGAAGACATTCAAAAGACAGCATTCAGGACTCGTTATGGTCACTACGAGTTCTTAGTGATGCCTTTTGGACTGATAAATGTGCCTGTTGTATTTATGAAGTTAATGAACAGAGTCTTCCACCAATACCTAGACCGGTTCGTGGTTGTCTTCATCGACGACATCTTGGTGTATTCGAAGAGCCACGAGGAGCATGAAGAGCACTTGAGACTAGTGTTAGAGACGCTGAGGAGAGAGAGGCTTTTTGCCAAGCTGAGCAAGTGTGATTTTCTTCTAGATCGTGTCGCTTTTCTTGGACACGTTATCTCAGGAGATGGCATTTCAGTAGATCCGGCAAAGATTTTATCAATAGAGACATGGCCAACCCCTACCAATGTCTCAAAGGTGAGAAGTTTCCTAGGACTTGCCGGATATTACCGGAGGTTCGTAGAGAACTTCGCAAAGATCATAGAACCGATGACCCGCTTGACCCGTAAGGAGCAGGAGTTCACTTGGACAAAGGAGTGTCAGACAACATTCAATGAGCTGAAGAAGCGTCTGACTACAGCACCTATCTTGACCATACCTTCTGGACCCGGAGGATTCGTGATCTATAGCGATGCATCCGGGAAAGGATTAGGATGTGTCTTGATGCAGCATGGAAAGGTTGTGGCCTATGCCTCTAGACAGTTGAGGACCCATGAGAAGAACTATCCCACTCACGACTTGGAGCTTGCCGTAGTGATCTTTGCTTTGAAGCTTTGGAGACACTACCTATATGGAGAAAGAGTGGAGATATTCACTGATCATAAAAGCCTAAAGTACGTCTACACTCAGAAGGACCTGAACCAGAGACCGAGACGTTGGCTCGAGGTGATGACAAACTTTGAGATTGAGCTGCAGTACCATCCGGGAAAGGTCAACGTAGTAGCTGACGCGTTGAGCAGAAGACCCATGGCATTCTTCTTGACTACCCACCAACATCTGTTGAGAGATCTAGAGAAGATGGGTATAGAGGTCGTTATGCCCGGAGTAGACGGACAGTTGTCGAGTTTTCAGTTGCAATCGATATTAGTGGAGAGGATCAAGGCTGTTTTGCCGACAGATGCCAGATTCCAGAGGCTTGGACAGAGGACAGAGGCCAGAATATAGACAGGACTGCGTATACATGAAGACGGAACTTTGAGATGTGGAGATCGTCTCTACGTTCCAAATGGAGAACTTCGTCAGGAGTTGATGTTAGAGGCACACAGTTCAACCTACTCTATTCATCCAGGAGGCACGAAGATGTACAGAGACTTGAGATAGTACTACTGGTGGCATGGAATAAAGAGAGAGATAGCTCGCTTTGTGGGGAAGTGCCTGGTGTGTCAGCAAGTCAAGGCTGAGTATCAGAGATCTGCAGGATTACTTTAACCGCTCCCGATACCGGAGTAGAAATGGGAACATATCACTTTGGACTTTGTTACGGGCTTTTTGAGGAGTCCTTGTGGTCGCAACGCAGTATGGGTAATCGTAGATAGACTCACCAAGTCTGCTCACTTTTTACCCTTCAGAGTTGGATAATCTACAGAGGTCTTAGCAGATATGTACATGAGGGAGATTGTACGACTGCATAGGGTGCCAGTTAGTATAGTGTCTGACAGGGATACGAGGTTTACATCTTACTTTTGGCGGAGTATGCAAGAGAGTCTCGGTTCCCGCCTAAAGTTTAGCATATCGTATCACCCACAGATAGATGGCGAGTCTGAGCGTACCATTCAGACGTTGGAGGATATGTTAAGAGCATGCATGCTTGATTTCAGAGGATCATGGAAGGACTATTTGCATTTGGTCGAGTTTTCCTACAACAACAGCTATCAGACGAGCATCCAGATGGCTCCCTATAAAGTGTTGTATGGAAGGAAGTATCGTTCCCCAGTGTGTTGGAGCGATATAGGCGAGAGACAGATTCTTGGGCCAGAGTTGGTTGTTCATACAGTAGCGAAGGTGAATAAGATCCAAGGGCACCTACGAGCAGCACAGGACAGACAGAAGCATTGGGCGAATGTGCATCGATGATCCTTAGAGTTCCAGGTTGGAGATCACGTGTTTCTAAAGATCTCACCTACTCGAGGAACTATCAGATTTGGAGGCAGAGGAAAGCTGAGTCCGAGGTACATCAGACCATTCGATGTGCTAGAACGCATCGGAGAGGTTGCTTACAGATTAACCCTGCCACAGACCTTGGAGGAAGTGCATGACGTCTTCCATGTATCTCAGCTAAGGAGGTACATGCCAGATCCGAGTCATGTGCTTGATCATTCAGAAATCACAGTCGGCCCGATCTTATCATACCAAGAGGAGCATGTTGAGATTCTGGACAGAAATGAGAAGATATTGCGAGGTCAGACTATCCCCCTAGTTCGTGTCGCATGGAGGCATCATGCACTAGACGAGTCGACCTGGGAATGTGAGAAGGAAATTCGACAGCGTTACCCCATCTCTTCGAAGGCATAGGTATGTAGTGGTTTATTTTTATTTCAGTCAGTTCTTGCCATATGTATGTTTTAATTTCGAGGACGAAATACTCTAAGAAGGGTAGATTGTAAACCCCCTCGACCAATTTTGGATTTATTTAATTTAAATTAATAGACTAGGATTAATTTGGATACAATTAGAATTAATGTGCAACAATTATGTGACTTATTACACCTCACCATTGCTTCGATGTTTGGAGCGCTACACTAGTAGTTACCTTCAAACCAAGTTCATACATATTTCCTAGACATGCCAGACTACCCATCTGACCCTTGTGTAACTTTTAAATACTTAATATTGTGCTTCATTATAGCTGCGCAATATTCGTTACAAACGTCCATGAATAATTTTAATAAACCTAAATTCTCATAATTGGCCATTCCTATTTGAATTCGGGGCACACAACCCAATTCCATATAACCCAAATTAGGGTATTAATCTATTCTGAGCCTGCTACGCCCATGACTCTCGTATTCCACCCAATTTTAATCCCATGTGTTCTCAATTGACAAAAGAACGCTAGGTGCATTTATTTGTAATTTAATTAATTGGAGGCCAAGTTCACCCAAAGCAAGACCTAACCAAGCCCATGTACACCTTTTATATGGACCAGCCCCCATCCCGAGGAGACAGACCGGCCTAAATCTCGAAGTCAGTCATATTCCATGTCCCTCATATAAATACATACTTCTCTATTGAAACCTAGAATTATATCACCCACCATCTCAACACTAGCCGAATCCCCTTTCAAAACCCGAGTACCCCCTCTCGCTTCCCCTGACTTCACAAACACCACCACCACTTCAGGCTGCCACCACGTCGCCTGCACCCCTAGTCACCGGACCCCTCCCCTCAGGCCGCCTGCACAGGATGCACTACCGCCATCAACCATCCCCTTCACCATCATCAACAACCACCCTAACCCGATCTACCCGACCACTCAACACCACTACCACCTCAGGCCGCCACCCCCACGAGCCTCTTCCGCCGCCTACCCCCGCCTGACCACCGTCTCCACCACCCAACATCATCCCCAGCCCGCTGCTGCCGTTGCTGCAACTACTGCAGTTACTGCCGCTGCTGCCTTGCTTGCCGCCGTCGACCGAAGCTCCACCCCACGCCGGAGGATGACCAGTCAATGAGCAGACCCTCATCTAGCCAACTAGGTACTCGCCCTCTAGTTCCCTTCTCTCCTCATATCGTTGTTTATATATAGTCGTCATGTCGTCGTGTCGAGTATCGTAGTCTTGGACACAAACCTAATTAACGTTAAACTATATATATGAATGTATGATGTTAACAAGATTTAGCATTTATTTAATGACTAGCATTTACCTTAATGATAGAACTCGGTTATAAAGACTTGTATTTTACCTAAAAACCTGGACCTCGACATGTAGGCTTAAACATGGGAAATAATGACATATAATTGTACTAAACGTAAATAGTTTCGTGACCCATAACTTAGTATTTATTGTCGCGAGAGACACGGTAACTGAGGACAGGACACGTGTGCACCTTAGCTACGTGCACACGCGACTCTGTAGTCGACCAACCGTTATCTTGCGTCAGTACCTAAGAGCAGCATTATAAGTTGTGTGTATGTATTGCTTAGTGCCTGATAACAGTATTTGCTATATTATATTGTGTGTTTAGGGTCATTGGACCAGCCAGGAGACACTGCAGGAACAGGCTTTTGGCATTCATAGCTTGAGGACCCATGCAAAATACTTGCCATATTTACTATTTAAATTAAATAATGCATATATTGTATGATATCTTGTTGCTTTATTTCATATGACTGTGCATGTCCGAGATTGACTCGGGTGCAGTCGACGGATGCGTCGATGAGTAGTGTACTTGACCTAGTTGCTAGCAGACTCACCCCCTTGGGAGGATACTCTGGTATTTTCCGAGACCTGACACTCTTATACGTATCACTGTGACAAATTCATATTGGGATGCGGGTTCGCGTACTCGACTAGCTATCGATGCGTGTGACATGCATCACGGTTAGTACGTAACTCAGAATTATTTTATTTGTAGAGACTTGGCATATAGATGCTTGGTATGCACGTCGAGTATTCGATTTGTGTATCTACATTGGACGGGGAGGACAAGTAGTAGGCGTATGAGATACACACATTGGAATCTGTAGTATCCAGAGGATCCACGGATCTAATGACTTTCACTATTCAGATGCCACGTTCTTCGGAGCGATATGGACGATATACTATTCAGATGCTACATTCTTCGGAGCGATATAGACGTTATATTATGTAGATGCCACTCTCTTCGGAGTGTGGATGTTATATGCCTATGCCAACCCATACGTACCAATATTGTCCTCACAATGCATTCACTTAGATGGTTAGCACACCCTTTATTTATTTTATTCAGTATTTATATATATGGCATGCTTCTATGTATCTTGTTACGTCCCTCTGAGGACCTGGTACCTTTTTAGATTTGGACGAGACATATTACCCCACAGTGTACAGGCCAGGACAGGAGACTAGGTACGCTACAGCGGAGGAGCTAGAGGTGCTACCGTCAGAGTTTTCGTGATCAGTTGGTAGGCCTTCAGCCTAGGATTGGGAGCATCCTTATCTAGTCAGCCGATGCCCTAGTCATTACTTTTTTTATCTGTCATTCAGTACTTTTATTTCGTCATAGTAGTGGGTTTGTTCCTACCAGACATTCTTGGTTGTACTATAATATTTTGAGACTGGCGTTTATCTTTCAGCATTTATTTTAGTACTTCTTGCTAATTATTTTATGGATGAAATTAGATTATCTGTTGTTGATTGATATTGGACATGTTAGTATTCTAGGACAACGTAGCACTCTTTGTTAGGATCCATTAAATTGGGATATCCTCGGAGATGTGACAGCTGGCTATTGCCACGTGGCCTGGTCCCGAGTATTTTGGGACTGGGGCATGACAGGATGGGAGAGTAGTGTCATGCCCCGATCTTCCGCAGGCAAATCGGTCGTTCCCGCTTGGCCAGAATTACCACGCCAGCGCTCCCGCAGAACGATCGTTTGACCCATCCAGGCGTGATATCGCACGAACGTGAGCCACGCCTGTGCAAGGCCGTGGTTCATTGGCTGGCAGTAAGAGTTCTAAGCCACAGAGTCACACAGATTGTCCGAGTGCAGCGGAGTCATAAACGCATAGGCGATTTGGTAACAGGTTCACTGAGTCGACAATATAGCGGAAGCATTTAATAACACAAGTTGAAGTAAAGCAACTCTTTATTGATATAACAAGTGTTACAGGCGGCGTATAGCCGAGATTACAAGTCGCTCAAGCCTCTCTCTCTGAAATAGTAAAAGCGTGCCAAGTGGCTACAATTATGGAATGATTGTACAGGCGATATTCAGGCAATGTTCACAATATTATGTCTTGTATATGTGCTTCAGTTCCGGATGCAGCGTCCCAAGTCTTCGGAGGGAACTCCTTGGCTTAGCATGCACGAAGGAGGCATCCGCACCGAACGAGGTTCTCCCGCACCCTGCAAACGATCTGGTGGATTATTAGTACATTGAATGCACTAGTGGGGAGGCTACTCGCCCGTTCGATAAATCCAAACACGTAATATAGGTTCCATGCACCAACTATTAAGTTGTCTTTCTAGTTGCCTTAGGATCAGTTTCATGCAAGATTTGAATAGCCTAACTCGTGTGGCAGTGCATCGTGCGACATGAGAGGAAACACGGCGAGACTTACCAACTTACCATTTTACCTTCCCTGTCCAAGGCAAATATTGTTAATTCCAAGCACGAGCATGTATAAACATTCAGGAGGCATAGCATATGCAAACACGAGAGTCGTTATAACATAATCGTTCAGGTGTTCAGTTGTTCTTTGATGCGATACAATGACTCGCACGCGGATAGCCGCTAAGCGAGGATGACTTAGCTACATAAACATGAGTCGCTGGCATAGCCATAAAGGACACTAGTCATAAACGAGAATGGTTTGCAGCGAAAGTACAGTAGGCGCTACAAGCCATCTTGTCCAGTACAATAGACTATATCATAGAGTTCAGCCGTGGAGAGAATGGTATGCAGCGAAAGAACAATGGGCGCTACACACTATCTCGTCCAGTACAGTAGGCTGAACAATGGAGTTCCATACGGATCGGATCGATCCCAGTGCCCCGGCGACCATCCGTGGAACTATACCTCATTTCTGAGTTGTCCACGACATGCAGGTCAGGGTCTTTCCAATTTCACGAGATACACGAGCACAGGAGAACACGAGTACAGGAGATGCTTGAATCATAATTCTTTACATTAAATAACTTGCCTTGATGTATTCCCCTGGTTTGAGGCTGCCTTAGCGACCTAACGGTCCTGGATACTTTTAGGTTCATTCATGCACGGAACGACTACTTAGTAGTCTCCCGGGGTTTAGATGAAAACAAGGCAACATACAAGCAGTACAAGCATGCATTTGTATAAACACAAGTATTCACGTTAGCTCGGGCCCGAAGGTAAGCCGAGGGGTAAAACCGTAAGGGACTTTTCGAGTGACACGTTCTAGGGTAGTATGTGAGGGTCTGAACATATATAAGCAATGTTTTATTTCCATGTTCTAGCATAAACGATACAAGTTAGGATTATTCCCTTAGCTAGGTGCATAGGATTCTTATTAGCATGCAGGGGGTGATTCACCTAGCGACTAGCATGTATCATTCCATGTTTTATGTGTGCTGGCTAAGCAAAGATAAGTTCACCGTAGCCACCCACCTTAGCGATGATTCACCTCAGTAGAGTGATACGTCAAGTGAGCCTCTAAAAGCCTAAGCTGAAATCCTGTAGGGACAAGTCTAGATATCCTTTCCCTCAAACGAGTATTCTTGCCTGAGCAAAGCGGGTTGGGACATTGCACTTTTGCCGTTTGAATTGGCAGTCCGTTTGAGCGGAACAGGGTGTTACAGGTAGGAGTTAATTATGTGATCAAAGCCCCATTGTTCATCGTGTACATTCTGATTACATACCACACTTGTAATCGTCTTACCTTATTGATCATGTTCACCCAAACTGATCACATAAAAAACTTGTATTCTAAGGCACATTAGTTAGATTGCAGTTTTTTTATCATAATGCAGTTATTCATATTATTGTTCTATATTCTCGTACATTACCTGTATACTAATTGTTTATTCATTCATATGTTTAGTGATCTTATATTTCCTTTCTATTATCTGTTTGATATGCTAGATTATGTTATTGAAACTGCGTTCAGAGGTATGTACTTCACTCCAATCCAGACTGGATATAATTTTTCAGATGATTGGCTTATAGAGCAGTGTCGCACATTCTACGGGTCGCAGGACGGTATACCTATAGAGGATACTCCTATAGACCAGGAGGACTTAGTTGCAGAGCCCGAGGAGGTCCAGTTGTGTTGGCTTGTATTAGACTATTTGTTGAGATTTACAGTTTGTATATTATTTCAGATTATGGATTGTATCTTGTTCTTTCCTTTGTTATTCCATTCATGCTTTATCTTTCTTTGTTTGTTTTGTGATTGATATTAGTTATACTTGTGAGATACCATATTGTTCCTCCGTTTGGAGTTCAGATGATTGACAGGTACCATATTATATTGTTGAGATGTTATATAGTTAGAAATAACCCAGACCGCGTTCTACCACCGATGTTGGGACGTAGGCTAGGCATAACTACGTACTCGTGATCGAATATCCGGGTACAGGTCGTGACATATTTTTAGTGGTAGCCCATGCAAGTCTAGATTTGCAAGTAGTGCGATTCATAGTGGTGCTCGTCTAGAGTAATGCTACGAGCCTGCTTTAGGAAATATGATTTAGGCTGAGAGTTTACTCAATCACAACTAGGAAACATTCCAATATCTGTTTTGCAATCCTTATCCATTGAATATTTGCTTTACTTTGAATAAAATAAGGAATCAATATTGAATATGATACGATACCATCAGTCACTTTATCACCCATGAGGGCAGCACCCTCATACGATCAGTCACTTAATCACCCATGAGGGCAGCACCCATGAGGGCAGGTGCCGCGATGGTACGATCAATCACTTTATCGTACCACCGAAGACGCATTTCCAACGCTCAGGTACCGCGATGGTACGATCAGTCACTTTATCACCCATGAGGGCAGCACCCTCATACGATGGTCAAGCACCTACATTCATGAGGTCAACTTCACCGGTCCAAGTGGGCGTATCTGCAACAGCTTTCGGAGGTGCTCCACCTCCGGTACACAGGATAGCGCAGACAGTTCCAGGGGATCTTCCACCCCCACCACCTGCAGTCGATCAGATATAAATATCTGTGCTCTTTTCGCAGATGATGGAGGCACAGCAGCGTCAGTCAGAGGTCTTGTGATAGAGCGTGGAGAATGCTCACTAGATCGCACTTACAGCAGTTGAAAGATCTTCTACAGTCCAGCCACAGATGGCACCACCTCCATTTATTTCTCAGTAGCCGAGGTCGAGGACCATCATAGACTTCAAGAGGATGGGGCCGAAGGACTTTAGAGGCACAGAGAGGATCCTTTATGCGGATGATTGGATCGAGGACATCGAGCGAAACCTGCGACTGACGCAGATTCCAGAGAGGTCGCAGATAGAGGCAGCGTGTCACTACCACATTCTGGAAACAGGGGTATTTTCGAATTTTTACAATATTTAATATTATTGTAGTTATAATTAAGTATTTGCATAATAGTGTATTTGATTTAAATAATTTTGTGCGATGTATAATTAAATATATAATTATATGCAGTGTTTATTTATTTTATTTTGCTAGCAGACTAGACCTAGAAGCCCAGTAGACGAACCCCTGTCAGAATTATGGAATTTTGTATTTAATTGTTTAATTTAGATTTAATATTTGGAGATTGTAATTAATTACTGTATTTTATTTAATATTTTGCGCTTTGCCTTTGCTTCGATATTTGGAGCACTATCCAGACTTTTGTCTTCCAACAAAATTCACAATCTTGTCCTAGACATGCCCGTCTTCCATTCTGCTATTTTTACAACTCATAATTTTGCTCCTTGTGCATTGTTTCTGGCCGCACAAAAATCGTCGCGGACGTTTATTTTAATTTCCTATTTTTGTATCGTTGTACGTTCCAATCGAAAATTGGAGGCCATCTTGACCTATTTTTCGTGCGGCCCAAATTAGGGAAATATTCTGTTCTGAGTCTTCTTCATTATTGGTATTGATGACCTGACCTGATTTTGGCTCCATGTACTCCTAATTAATTGTTGAACACAACTTGCATTTATTTCTATTTAAATTGAGGATACTATTTTATCTGACTTTAAAATCCCAATTTAATTCCAGTGCCCTGCAAATTCAGCCCGTACCAGTCTTACAGCGTCCCCTGACCCTACAAAACATCGGACCCCGAATCGCCTGCCCAATTTTCGTCATTTTATGTGTTTGTGCAATTTCCCAAATTTAAGGGACTAAGTTGCAATTATTCAATTGTAGGTGCCAACACCTAATTATTTTTAAATCAATGAGGGAGCCTATTAATTTTAATTAAGAACCCTCATTTCCCATGAATTAATTTCCTTCATGAATCATCATAGCCACTCATTTAAGTGGGACAAATCCTCACCCTACATCACACCCTCTCTCTTCCTATTTAATGACTTGTACCCTCAACCCTAATCCCAAGAAACCTAGAAACCACCCCACCTCACAAGCCTCCAAAAAAAAAAATTCCTCAAGCCACCATCCCCTCTCTCATACGTAGGTAATTTTCTCCTCCTTTTCCTTCTTCTTCTTCTCTTTTCTTCTCTTCTTCTTTCTTTCTTCTCCTTCCTTACTTTTGAAATTTAATTTTTAACTTTCAAATCCTTGGGGGGGGGGGGGGAACACTGTTCATTCCCCCCCCAAAACACTGTGCAACCCGGCCGACCATCGGCTGCTGTCTCCGGCGTGCGTCCGGCTGCCTGCTTCCCTGTTCTTCTCCGGCTCGGTTCTTCTCCGGCCACCGCCGAAGGGTCCGACTCCCCCCACTGCTCGTTCCCCCACCGCAGCAAACTCCGGCTGTGCACAGTGTCCTGCACCCGGCCAACTGAGCCCGCACTCCGGCGACCGCTGCAACTCCTCCTCCCCGCTGTGATCCATCCATCCCTCCGGCAGATTCCCCTTCCGGCCCGGACCTCCCGCGGTTGCTCCTCCGGCCTCCCTGCACACCTCCGGCGGCCGGCCAGCGAGCCTCCGGCGACCTCCACTGCTGTAAGTTCTCTTCTTCTTCCCTTTCTTTCTCTTTATATATATATATATATATATATATATATATATATATATATATATATATATGTATATATACATATGTATATACATGAGTTTATATATAATATATATATGTATTTGTAGGTATTTTATATTTTGTATATGTATGGTTAATTTATGTATAGGTATATATGATTAATATAAGTGCATGTATTTAATCTATTTGGTAAATATATATATGTATGTATATATTTATATACATACGTTTATACGTCTATGTATATAAATATTATTATCAATTAATGTTGTAAATACATAAATATGCATAGCAATTATTAATTAATATTTAAACCCCTAATGTATAGTATACATCATGTATGTATTAATGAATATGTATATGTATTAATGTAAATAAATATGTATAGTAATTATTTTAATTAATTGCATGTAAATAACTTGTAAAATATACTAATATATATATAACTAGTATATGTCCTTGTGTATATATTGATTAATGTATATACATATAAATGTTTTGTTATATATATTTAATTAATGTGAAATTTAGTATATGCTTTTAATTTAATTGTATATATATAATTAATGAAAAGTATTTATATATTTAATTAATGTGGAATTGGCATATGTATATTATTATTAATATCTAATTAAATGAGTATAGTAGGTATTTAAATAATTCTATAATTAAGTTTGGCATATATATATATATATATTTTGTATATATATATATACTTGATATAATTTCATATATATATTTGTACATGTATGTTATTTATGAATAAAATGTTTAAATACATGTACTATCATGGTATATATATATTTTGTATATGTGGTGATTTTGGTGCAAGTATGTATACAGTATAATTATTATTTTGGTATACAAATACATATGTGTATATATATTTGTATGGGTATACTTATTAAAACGTATTTTGGTATTAGTATTTAATAAAAACGTAAATTGGGATAAATGAACAAATATGTAAATAACCGTATTTTGGTATCAATGTATATATGTAGAGTTATATTTTCATATTGGTATACATTTTGCATAAAACCTTAGCATATTTTTTATACATATATATATTTGTATTTAATTTGAGATGTTGTATATACATACAGGTATTAGTTTTGTTTAAAGTGTATATATATTTTTACTTATATCTATTATTGTAATTATAGGATATTAAGATATAGTTGGCCTATCTAGTAGATGACCCCTACCGTACCAGCGTAGCCCTAAGGCCAGTGTATTTCTATTGTGTGTTAGGACAGCTTCTGATGCAAATGTCATATTGTGATGTGTTTATAGGACTGTTGGTTACCAGGGGATACTCTGGAACAGGACATCCATAAATACCAGCTAAGGACCAAGGCAAGTACATTCTCTGATAATTTCCAATTCTTGATAATTGCTATAAGTTCAATGATCTTGAAATGTTACAACTGAATCTTTGACACTGTGTACTGTGTTACACGGACTGGTATAGCTTGGATCTGCAGTCATGAGATGTTACCTTGATTATCGTATTGACATTGTACACGACATGTATATTTAGACATTGTACATGATAGACTTGACTTGCTCGTGTATCGTGACGTGTCATGGTTGGATCCACAGTACTAGTTGGGGGCGGGGAAGTAGTTAGTACGAAATGTGATCATAACCTCTTATTGTAGTATATAAAATTGTAAGTGTTAATCATGCTCTTCACCCATGATTAGCCAGGCCCTGTAGCTACTGTACATGTCCCAAGCCGATCACATTTTGAAACTACTATTTCAAACACTTAGAATAGGTACAGTTCTCTATTTTAGATCATATACTATATCACCCGTATATGATACTGTTCCTTGTTCTTCTTATTTCCATATATGCACTGACTATATCATATTGCCTGTCTCTCTTAAAAATTGCCATTTCATTTATTTTACTGTCTTCTCAGTAGCTAGCATGACATGTTTTATTGTATTATAGACATTATCAATTAATGGAACTGTTATTTGAGATTGTGCTTTGCTCCTTCCTGACTGGAAATATTTTTCCAGACTATGCCTTAGAGGACCGCTGTCCGACACTTATGGTGAGTAGCTGCAGACTTGGTAGTAGTTGTGATTCCAGGAGGTCTAGCTGGAAATTATTATTATTGTTAGTTCTTAAGTAGACTATTTGGTACCGGATTTGTCTCCGGCATTTTGATGATTCTTGGATATTGTTAAGTTAAGTTTTCTTGTGGACTTGTGTTGTGTTAGATTTTAAATTCTGTTTCGAAATCTTATCGTGCTGTGATCCTGTGATTGAGTATATGTTCATCTATTTGTGACATCCGTGCCTCCTAATGGAGATTGGATATTTGCGTGACATTAGTTAGATAGTATCAATACCTAGACAGCGTTCTACCGCCGATGCTGCGGCGTAGGCTGGACGTACCCACGCACTCGTGCCCCTAAACCGGGTGCGGGTCGTGACACAGCGGGGTGCATGATGTTCGAAATTGCTTTGACATGGTTCAGGACAAACCCCAGGATCGCAGTACGAGGACTCACTTAGGAAGATTTCAAAGAGCTTTTCAAGGAGAAGTTCTTTCCAGACGTGGCTATGACATCCTTAGAGAGCCAGTTCCAGTACCTCGTCCAGGGAGGTATGTCGGTGGACGAGTATGTGGCAGAGTATTGCCGACTAGGTCACTTTGTGGAGGGGCAGAACCCCAGGGGTAGAGCCAGGATGTTCAGGAAGGGCTTGAACCGGGAGGTCAAATCCTACACGATCGAAGATCCTACAGCCACCTTCGAGGAGATTCTCAGATAGGCGTAACGGGCCAAGGATGACTTAGAGCTTGGCTCTAAGAGGCCGAGGGACACAGGAGGATCCAGTACCAACACGGGTCCAGCGAAGAGGCCTCATTTCCAGCAATAGCACCAAAGGCACTACCAGCATCCGAGGCAGCAGTATCACGGGCCAGCTAGAGCGCCGGCACAGCAGATGCACCAGATCTAGAGGGCAGCTGTTCCTTGCACTTTCTGTAAGAAGCAAGGACACGGATAGGTTGCATGCAGAATGAGACTTGGCCAGTGCTTATTATGTGGGTCAAGAGACCATCAGTTGAGGGCTTGTCTAAAGTCCTAACTAGTCCAGCTCAGAGCAGAGGTCAGGCACAAAGAGCACCCGCTACACCACTAGCGGGACAACAGAGAGGACCTCTACCATCGCAACAGCAGCAATTTGCTCAGCACCAGCAACCGAGAGGTACTCATCGGCAGGGGAAAGCTTTTGCCTTGTATTTCGAGGAGGAGGAGCCAGTTGGCGATGTTATCTCAGGTTCAGTTTATCTTGATTCCTTTCGGACCCATACTTTATTTAATTCTGGTTCTTATAGTTTTGTATCTGTATCTTTTGCTCTGAGACATCGTCTTAAGTCTGAACCATTGGTAAGGACTTGCAAGATCACGACTGGGTGTAGCATTATCCTGGTCAGTGATGTTTGTAAGAACCAGATAGTTTATTTGGGAGGCTGAGAGTTGAGCGTATGTCTACTCGTAATGCTACTTTCGAGTTACGATATAGTACTCGGGATGGATTGGTTGAGTAGACATCATGCTAGTATAGATTATCGTGGAGGAAGAGTTTTGTTTCAGATGCCAGGAGAGACAAAGTTTGAGTTTGTCAGAGGAGCAGCAGGGTAGAGCGAAGGTGACTTCTGTGAAGCTTTGGTAGAAGAGCAGGAGCTGCCACATCCGTTTATTGCAGAGTTCATAGATGTCTTTCCAAAGGAGTTGATGGGGTTACCACCGGAAAGAGATATGGAGTTCTCTATAGATTTGGTGCCAGGCACAGAGCCAATATCTCAGCACGTCTATAGAGTAAACAACAACGAACTGGCAGAGTTGAAGAAGCACGTAGATGAGTTACAAGACAAGGGCTTTATCCATTCCAGTTCATCACCATGGGGTACTCCGGTACTTTTTGTACCAAAGAAGGATGGGTCAGTACGTATGTGTATCGATTATAGGATACTCAACAACCTTACTATCAAGAACAAATACTCATTATTACAGATTGACGATTTGTTTGACCAGTTGAGCAGAGCGAAGGTATTCTCATTGATAGACTTGAGGTCGGGGTACCAACAGGTAAAAATGAAGAAGGAAGACATTCTGAAGACAGCTTTCAGGATTCGGTATGGGCAGTTTGAGTTCTTGGTGATGCCGTTTGGGTTGACCAATGCCCCGGTGGTATTCATGAACCTGATGAATAAGGTGTTTCATCAGTACCTGGATCAGTTTGTTGTAGTCTTCATTGATGATATTCTGATATATTCAAAGACCCCAGAGGAGCATGAGCAGCACTTGAGGATAGTTCTGGAGACCCTCAGGAAGGAGAAGCTATATGGAAAGCTATCAAAGTATGAGTTCTTCCTTGATAAGGTTGAATTTCTCGGGCATGTTATTATCGGAGGTGGAATCTCAGTGGACCTGAAGAAGATTTTAGCAGTTGAGTCGTGGTCCACCCCGAGTTCAGTAGCAGAGATCAGAAGTTTTCTTGGATTGGCAGGCTACTATCGGAGGTTTGTTCAGGACTTTTTCAGGATCTCGGAGACGATGACTCGACTAACCAGGAAGGACATAGAGTTTGTCTGGACTGACGATTATCAGTCAGCATTTGAGGAGCTGAAAAAGAGGTTGACTACAGCTCCAATATTGACATTGCCATCAGGAGTAGGAGGATTTTCCATATACAGTGATGCATCTGGTAAGGGTTTGGGTTGTGTGTTACAGCATAACGGGAAGGTGATTGCCTATGCTTCCAGGCAATTATGCCCGCATGAGAAGAACTACCCTACCTATGACTTAGAGCTGGCAACTGTTATCTTTGCTCTTAAATTATGAAAACACTACTTGTATAGAGAGAGAGTAGAGATCTATACATACCATAAGATCTTGAAGTATGTGTTTACATAAAAAGAGCTCAACATGAGGCAGCGACGATGGTTGGAGTTGATGAAGGACTTCGACAATTCTTTGCAGTACCATCCAGGGAAGGCCAATGTAGTCGTAGATGCTTTGAGCAGGTATCCATTGGCTATGTATTTGATGAGGGACAGACATTTATTGGTCGATCTTGACAATTTGGGCATTGAGGTATTAGTTCTTGGAGTCGCAGCACATATGTGGGGACATCAGGTACAGTTAGAGTTGATGGACCGGGTCAGAGCTGCACAATACGAGAATGAGTCTCTGAGAAGCATCAGAGCATAGGTCCAGTAAGGGTTGGCAGAAGAATTCAGCATCGCAGATGATGGATCATTGTGGCACGGTACCAGATTGTGTGTACTGAACGGAGCATTGCGTGAGAAAATTCTTCAGGAGATACATCGATCTCAGTACTCTATGCATCCAGGTGCCAACAAGATGTATAGAGACATGATAGAGCATGTTTGATGGTATGGTATAAAGCGGGAGGTAGCTAGCTTCGTATCTAGATGCTTGGTTTACCAGTAGGTAAAGGCGGAGAGACAAAGGCTAGGTGAATTGCTTCAGCTTTACCCATTTCGGGGTAGAAATAGGAGCATGTGACCATGGATTTTGTTTCAGGACTTCCGTATTCTCTAGGAGGTAAAGATACGATTTGGGTCAATCAAAGTGGGTACATCTACGGAGAAGCTCGTGGAGATGTATGTGCTCCAGATAGTCAGATTATACGATGTTCTTGTGAGCATAGTCTCAGATCGGGATAGTCGCTTCACATCCCACTTCTGGAGGAGTTTGTAGGCTAGCTTGGGCACTCAGCTTAAGTTCTATACTGCATATCACCCTCAGACTGATGGACGGTCAGAGAGGACTATTCAAACTCTTGAGGATATTCTATGCACTTGTGTTTTGGATCTTGAAGGTTCTTGGGAGGATCATCTTCACTTGGTAGAGTTTTCATATAATAACAGCTACCAAGCCAGTATTATGATGTCACCATTTGAGGCATTATATGGACGGAGATGCTGTACTCCGTTATCATGGGATGATGTGGGTAAAAGAGCTTTAT
Source organism: Iris macrosiphon (assembly GCA_036927795.1). Classification (NCBI taxonomy): domain Eukaryota; kingdom Viridiplantae; phylum Streptophyta; class Magnoliopsida; order Asparagales; family Iridaceae; genus Iris; species Iris macrosiphon. The sequence goes on from JAYESA010000006.1 coordinate 95,769,328, forward strand.
TGGGACCAGAGATGATAGTGGATGCAGCTGAGAAGGTGAAGCTCATCAGGGATAGACTTCGAGTGACACAGGACAGGCAGCAGCATTGGGTCGATATCTACCGGAGACCTTTGAAGTTTGAGGTATAGATTTTTGTTTTGCTTTACTTGTGATTGATTGTTGTTTTTGTTAGAGTGCTATAGTTGTGTTTTGTGCTACGTTGGCGGTCTAGTTTTCTTGAGGATTTCTCTGACACACGACATAATTTGTTTCAGTGGAGGCAGAAAGCACAGTCCCCGATTCATTGGACCTTTCAGTAGTCTTGAGAGGATCGGTGTAGTTGCATACAGACTAGACTTACCACCTGCATTGGAGAGAGTGCATAATGTGTTTCACGTATCGCAGCTGAGATGATACATGGCAGATACTAGTCATGTGTTGGATCAATCGGAGATAGAGGTAGGCCCTACTCTTAGCTATCTAGAGCAGCCAGTTGAGATTCTGGATCAGAGAGAGAAGGTGCGAAGGAACCAGACGATTCCTTTGAGGAGCATCGCGTAGAGGCATCACTCGCCAGAAGAGAGTACCTGGGAGCGAGAGGCCGACATGCGCGAGCGATATCCATATATGTTCCAGCCGTAAGGTATAATTCTTTCTTGCATTGTATTGTTTGCTTTTGGTAGTTAGTTTCTTCCTTAATTTTGAGGACAAAATTTTCTAAGGTGGGTAGGATTGTCACCCTCACATTTTCAAAAAAGGGTAGATTGGTAATTGACACGAGTATATTTTATTTTAGTATTTATTATATTTAATATTATGCATGTGTAATTAATTAATTGTTATATTATTTATTTATTATTATATGCTAGATTATTTTAGACTTGTGTATTTGACCTAACTAATTAATTAGATGCATGAACCCAATATTTTAGTTTAATTTAGATTGAGCCCAAAAATTAGGCCCATGAATTAGGAAGATGGATTAATTAGTAAAACTATTAGATTAGAACCTTCCCCTTAATTAATTTCTTCATGAGAGGCCCCAAGGGGTATTTTGGATATTTTACAATAGCTTGGGAGAGGGGTATATGGCCGGCCACATCAAGGAGTAGAGAGGGTGTCTCTTATTTCATTTTTTATTTTAATTAGATCTAGATTTTTTTTTTTCCAAATTCCTTCATTCCTTCATCATTTTCTCACAAATTTCTTCCTAAATCCCTTTTCTATTCTTTAATTGAGGCTACTACAACAAGGATCTACAAGAAGAAAGCAAGAATCTACAAGGAGGAGTCCAAGATCTACAAGAAGGAGCTACATTTCTGTATTTAGAGATTTTCATTAGGAATCCATCTCCCAATAGGTATATTTTAGTTTTTCCTCTTATATTAGGTTCTAAATCTGAGATTTAACCATTAGAAATCACCCCACATGCATAGGCTACCCTTAAGAATTGGTTTTAGGTTCATAGGAGACCTATGGTGGAAGTTATGTGTATTTTTGTATCAATTTTGGAGAAATTCCGAGATTGGCACATGTGGTGTTTGTCAATTGGTCAAATAGATCAATATGACATATGATTGATTGTTTCTAACTAGTGTCATATCCACAATTGGGTACGTGTAGGCCGTATCTCATCAATTTGGCAATACAGGTTTTTTAAGGGGGTTTTCTTTGACACGAGGATTTGTGCTTATCTGTCACTACCACATTCCAAAAATAGAGATATTTTCGACTTTTATATATATTTAATATTGTGGTAGTTATTTTAAATAATTGCATGATAAGTATATTTAATTTAAATAATTGTATGAGATGTGTATTTAAATATTTACATTGTTCATTAATGTTTGAGCTGGTAGACTTGACCTAGAAGCCCACTAGACGAACACCTGTCTGAATTATATTTAATTTGTGTTAATTAGAATTTAATTATTGGAGGTAGTAATTAATTACCGTAATTTATTTAATTGTTACACCTTACCGTTGCTTCGATATTTGGAGCGCTACCCTGGCTTTTGCCTTCCAACAAATTTCACAACCTTGCCCTAGACATGCCCGCCCTCCATTCTGACCTTTTTGTAACTCATAATTATGCTCTCTTGTGCTTCATTTTAGCCACACAATATTCGCCGCGGACGTTTATTTAATTTCTAAATAAATTCCAACTTTGTATCGTTGTGCGTTCCAATCAAAATGGGAGGCAATCTTGACCCATTTTTTGTGCGACCCAAATTAGGGTAATATTCTGTTCTGAGTCTTCTTCACTAATGATATTTATGACCCGACCTAATTTTGGCCCCATGTACTCCTAATTAATTTTAGAACACAGCTTACATTTATTTCTAATTAAATTGAGGATACCATTTTGACTAATTTCGTTAATCCCAATTTAATTCCAGCACCCCACTAATTAATCCTATACCAAACACACAACGCCCCCTCACCCTACAAAATGCCAAACACCGAATCGCCCACAAATTTTTTATCATTTCCTGTGTCTGTGCAAATACCCAAATTTAAGGGGCTTAATTTGTAAATACTGCATTAGGTGTCAACATCCTATTGGTTCAAACCAATGGAGAAGCCCTAATATTTGACTAAGTCAACAACCCTCACCCTTGCATGAAGAAATCCCTTCATGTCAAATCTTGACCATCCATTAAATGAGTGCATCACCACCATTCATTCTCACACACCCGCTCCATATTTAATGTTCCATCACACAAGCCCTAATCCCCAAACCTACGGAAGCCCCCCACCTCCTCACAAGACCCTAAGCCGCAACTCCCCCGACTCCTTGCAGCCTCGCCAACTCCTTACTCCACCACCCTCGGCACCCGACTACTGTACAACTCCTCCTCCCTACGCCGAGCATCACCCCGCAACTCCGGCACGGCCCGACATTTCGCTCCACCACCCTGCTGCTTCTCCATCTTCCCAGCGTCGAGCCCGCTCCGGCCAGACGAACAACCTCGACCTCCATCTCCACGCAGCGCAACCTCGACTATACTCCTTCACCTCACTCAAGCCGACCCCGCTCACCCGCTCCACTCTTCACCGGCACCACCACGAACACAACCACCACTCTCCCCCACCACTGCATCCCCCTCCTGCATCCCGAGCGTCGAACCCCGACATCCCGCTGCTCTCCTTCCCCAGCCCGAGATACTCCCTGCACTCCGGTGAAGCTCCTCCATCCGTAGCCGGCCTGCTGCAACTCGTAACTCACCTCCACCTCATCCCTGCTGCAGCTTCGGCGAGCAGAACCATCACCAACTCCCTTTCCCGACTGTACCTCAGCCTCGCCAACTCCTCCTTCCTACGTCGAGTCTCCCCCACAACTGCAACTCTGGCCAGTGAGCTCCCTCTCCCTCCTTCATTAATATATATGTATACGTATAAATACGTATTTTTGTGTGTATGTGCGTATACGTGCATATGTGTATGTCATATTGGTGATACGTATTTGTGCGTATATGTGTATATGTGTATGTGCATATATGGTATATGTGTATTTTCAATTAGTATATATATACATATATATCCAATATATATATATATATATATATATATATATATATATATGTATGTATTTTTGGTATAAATATATATATTTATTTTGGTATATAAATGTATAGATATATATATAGTATATGTTTGATAAAACTTATTTTTGGCATATATATTTTTAGGACATATAAATATAGTATGTTTAATTCTATTTAGTATATAGACATATATATATACGTATTGTATATCTCTTTCCATAAAATATGTTTATGTATATATACAAGTATTAGTTTTATTTAAAGCATATATATACATATATTTATTATTGTAATTAATGGATATTAATATATATATGTTAGTTAATGATATGTATATATATATATATATATATATATATATATATATATATATATATATATATATATCTACTGGATGACCCGAGTGTAAATAAGGATACCCCGTCCTTACACATGACCTATGACCCTGTGAACTGTTAGTTGGCTGCCACGCGTACACTGACGTATTGGCGAGACCCGTATTGTCGTTTGTCTTGCACAGCAATCACAGATGCGACGCTCGTGCAACTTGATGCACACGAACCCTAGTTGACTAGTGCCATACCTGGCATAGCCCCTGAGTTCAATGTATTTGTGTTGTGTTAGTGTAGCATCTGATGCAATATTTTTACGATGATATGTCTATAGGACTATTGGTTCATCCAGGCGATACTCTGGAACAGGACATTGGTATTACCAGCTAAGGACCCAAGGCGAGTACATTCTCTAATTAGCTTCTTATTTATGATATCCCCTATGTTCATTGTATCTAGTATAAATATCCATATTCTTGACATGCTAGTTACACGGATTGGTATATCGGATCTCGTCATGAGATGTTATTCCTTGTTCATGGTGTAGCTTGTACAAGTCTTGTTCCCTTGTTATCTTGTGCATGTACAGATACTGATTTCTGGGGAGATTTGCTACCTTCCTAGGGAATCCCTGCCATAGCGTACCATGGTTGGATCTACTATACCAGTCGGGGGTGGAGAGTATTTTAGTGTTGATATGTGATCATACCCTTCATGTACAAGACTTGTTCACATGTTAGTGTTGGTCATACACCGCACGTATGACTAGCCAGGCCATTATACCAGTACAAGTTCCCAAGCCGATCACATGTTAAAGCTAGTACTCACACACTTAGTTATAGTATTCTTGCTCATTGACATATTGTTCCTTTCCGCATTTACTTACAGTATTTCCAGTATTTCCTTTATTGTATATCTCTCGTACATGTACATGCATCTTTTATATTTCTATCTATTTTACTGCTACATAGCTTATATCATTGATATAGAACTATTATTAGAAATGTACTTTGCTCCTTCTTGACTGGAAATATTTTTTCAGACTATGCCTTAGAGGACCGGTATCCGACACTCTATGGACCATTTGGTGAGTAGCTGCAGACTTGGACTTGGTAGTTCAGTTGTGATTCCGGGAGGTCTAGCCGGAATCACTAGTTATCTAGTGAGTTTCTTTCAGTAGTTTATTTGGTACCGGATTTGTCTCCGGCATATTATTGTTGAGACTTGGATCTATTGTTGAGTTAGATTATTTACATTTAGACTTGTGTTGTATTTTATTTTATTTCTTCGATTCTTTATCGTGTTGTAGTTATGTGATTGAGTATGTTGTTCATTTATATTGTGTTATCCGTGTCTTCCTAAGAAGTTGGATACTCGTATGAGTTTGTTAGATAGTGCTTTGACCTAGAACAGCGTTCTACCGCCGATGCTGTGGCGTAGGCTGGACCTACCCATGTACTCTTGCCCAAATTTCGGGTGCGGGTCGTGACACGTTTTTAGTGGTGGCCCATGCAGGTCAGACTTCGCAATTATGCGATATCGTAGTAGTGTGACATCTTTGTTACACTACTGCGTGCTAGCAATAGGACCTAGGATATAGCATACTAGGATGAGAGCGAATACTCAATCACAATTCCTTGAGAGATTCCTGGGATGACCCCTGAGAATCTTATAATAATTTCCAATTTAAATTATTTCCCTTGATTTCGTCCGTTCTCACTTGTTGATAAATTGATTATTGTTGATCAGTTATTTAATTAAGATCTTGGTGTCTTGTAGAGTTTGATTTTATATCAAGATAAATTTACAGACTAATTTATGTTATTATCTGATGACACATGTCAATGAGGACAGTGAGAAAGATTAACATTAGGGCTATTGGACTGCAAGATATGGATTTAATTATAATTTAAATATTGAAAATAAATTTTCAATTTTTAAAGATTTTTGAGGATTTGAGATATATATTATTAAAAATTTTGAGGATTCAGAATTAATTCAGTGAACCTAGACAAAGCTGCAAGGATTTTTAGAAGTGATTAAATTGTTGTTTCAGTATTTGAATATTTGACCTTGAGGAAAGTATATGCATTTTACCTTAAATTGTTCGAGGAGTTATTTTTGAGGGTTTTATTATGAGGATAAAAAATTTATAGTGGAAGAGATATATATTAGTATATAAGTAGATGAGGTGCATGTGTAAGGATCTGTTGGCTTGAGCAAGATTGAGATTGACTACAAACTAACTTGGGTGTCCATCTAGGGTTGTATTAGAGGGAGCAGTACTTAGTATGGTGTGTTGCATTTGATATGCACTTGAGTGATAAGAACAACTAGTATCAACAATTGCAGTAGGTAAGGAAGCTAGCAGTGAGTGTGCTTGTAGTAGAAATTGTGGTACCTAAAGGGATAGAGGTATCAAACCTTGGATGCATCATTGATCTGTGCAATCATAATAAGGAATATTTTTTCCAATCTATTTATCTGTTGTCCTTATTCCTTCTGAATGTTTCTTCTTTAGAACTTTACTTTCCTTCCTTGATGATATCGCATTTATTGCCTTAATTGATTCTTTTGGATTTGTCTTCAGGATGTCGCCGAAGACACGATCTATGAGAGTGGGAGCATCAGCTTTAGAGGCGTCTGCCACCTCTCCACCTGATGGACAGACATCCGTAGTTCCTCCTACATCTCCGATGCATGTGGGAGTATATGCACTTTTCGGGGATCCCCCTCCCCCACCTGTCCAAAGGATTGTCGTAGTTATGACAGACAACCTTCCTCCTCCACCGACTCCGATTCCCGGAGGTTTGCCTATTGACGGGACACAGATGTTTAGTTTGATCCAAGGCATGGTAGATGCCCAGAGAGTGACGGCAGATGCTCAGCGAGTTAAAGCTGAGGCTCAGAGGGTGCAAGCAAAAATGCCCCAGGCACAAACCGAGCTGATGAGAGAGAGCATGGAGAATGCTCATCAGGTGACTCTCCAAGCTTTGGAGAGAGTAGCACAATACCAGCAGTTTCCTGGCCAGCAATAGCAGAGATCAGGCACTATAGTAGACTTCAAAAGGATGATGCCTCGAGAATTCAAAGGCACCGAAGGGATACTCTACGCAGACGACTGGCTAGAGGATATAGAGAGGAGCCTGCGATTGGCCCAAATTCCGGAGAGCTTACGGATAGAGGCAGCTGGCAGTCATATATTCGATATCGCACTCACGTGGTATCGCACGGAGCCGAGACTTACTGCACAAGGACTTACTTTGGAGACTTTCAAGGAGCTCTTCAAGGAGAAGTTCTTTCCCGATGTGGCATTGGGAACCTTGGAAAGTCAGTTTCATGACTTGGTCTAAGGGAACATGTCGGTCGACGAGTACGCTACAGAATTCTGTCGATTGAGCCATTTTGCATCGTCTATGATTCGGGACTCAGGAGATCGAGCCCAGAAGTTTAGAAAGGGGCTGACGAGAGAGATTAGGTCATGCACTTCTAGTCGTCGTACCGCTACCTTTGAGGATATCTTGATGGATACCCAGATTGCAGAAGAGGATTTGGATCTCAGGCCCAAAAGGAGTCACAATATTTTTGGAGATACGGATAGTAGCGCGGGACCAGCCAAGCGTCCCCATATTCAGCAACAGCCGAGGACGTTTCAGTATCAACAACAGTATGACTTGACCATGATCATTGGGGTTTGACCATAGCAAAGATCTACGAAGAGGTTATGACTTGACAATGAGAGACAAGATGCTTAAAATTTTGGAGGATAAGCATTAAATTAAATAAAGAGTTAAGGATTTAATATGGCAGAGTTGATGAATCATTGATTTTATCAAGATTGAGATATGGTTAAATTATCATTAAAGTTCGAGGATAAACATTAATTGAAATGAGAGGTTAAGAATTTAATATGGTAGGATTGATGATTATTGATTATGATGTATTTATCATTAAAAACTAAGAAAATTAGGGAGATTATCATTATACCTATTTGATGGCGAGATATGAATTTAAAATTTTATATTATGGATGTCGCATTAAAATCCATAGGTATCGCGTTGTCGAGTATTTTAAGGAAAAAAACCAAGGAATAAAATTATTAATGGAATAGTGTCGAATTCAATTCTCGGGATGAGGATTTAGATTTTTGAATATGCATCGATTGGATTTAAATTGAGGAGTAAAATAATTAATGGATTAGTGTTTAAATTCAAACTTTTCGGATGATATTTTAAATTTTATGAATATAGTTGATTGAAATTAAATTGAAGGATTGGATTTATGGATTTTGTTTTTAAATAGGATTTCTTAATGTGCATTGAGTAAATTAGAGGATTGGATGTTAAATTCCGAGTATTTAAATTTTTAACTCAAAGTTCGGAGGAATTTGTGAGAAAAATGGAAATTAATTTTATTTCGATGATTTTCAGGAATACGATAATTTCAAAATTTTGAAAATCGTGAAATGACAATGTGGATCACTTCCTGATTTTGTGGTAGATGAATTTAAATTTTGATGGAAAATACTACTATAAGGATTTAAATTTCGAGGACAAAATTCTTTTAAGGAGGGTAGACTTGTCACTACCACATTCCAAAAATAGGAGTATTTTCGACTTTTATATATATTTAATATTGTGGTAGTTATTTTAAATAATTGCATGAAAAGTATATTTAATTTAAATAATTGTATGAGATGTGTATTTAAATATTTACAGTGTTCATTAATGTTTGAGCTGGTAGACTTGACCTAGAAGCCCACTAGATGAACACCTGTCCGAATTATATTTAATTTTTGTTAATTAGAATTTAATTATTGGAGGTAGTAATTAGTTACCGTATTTTATTTAATTGTTGCACCTTACCGTTGCTTCGATATTTGGAGCGCTACCCTGGCTTTTGCCTTCCAACAAATTTCACAACCTTGCCCTAGACATGCTCGCCCTCCATTCTGACCTTTTTGTAACTCATAATTATGCTCTCTTGTGCTTCATTTTAGCCGCACAATTTTTGTCGCGGAAGTTTATTCAATTTCTAAATAAATTTCAACTTTGTATCATTGTGCGTTCCAATCGAAATTGGAGGCAATCTTGACCCATTTTTCGTGCGACCCAAATTAGGGTAATATTCTGTTCTGAGTCTTCTTCACTAATGATATTTATGACCGGACCTAATTTTGACCCCATGTACTCCTAATTAATTTTAAAACACAGCTTGCATTTATTTCTAATTAAATTGAGGATACCATTTTGACTAATTTCGTTAATCCCGATTTAATTCCAGTACCCCACTAATTAAGCCCGTAGTAAACACACAACGCCCTCTCACCCTACAAAATGCCAAATACCGAATCGCCCATAAATTTTTCATCATTTCATGTGTCTGTGCAAATACCCAAATTTAAGGGGGCTAATTTGCAAATACTGCATTAGGTGTCAACACCCCATTGGTTCAAACCAATGGAGAAGCCCTAATATTTGACTAAGTCAACAACCCTCACCCTTGCATGAAGAAATCCCTCCATGTCAAATCTTGACCATCCATTAAATGAGTGCATCACCACCATTCATTCTCATACACCCTCTCCCTATTTAATGTCCCATCACACAAGCCCTAATCCCCAAACATAGGGAAGCCCCCCACCTCCTCACAAGACCCCAACCCGCAACTCCCCCGACTCCTTGCAGCCTCGCAAACTCCTCACTCCACCACCCTCGGAGGTATCAAACCTTGGATGCATCATTGATCTGTGCAATCATAATAAGGAATATTTTTTCCAATCTATTTATCTGTTGTCCTTATTCCTTCTGAATGTTGCTTCTTTAGAACTTTACTTTCCTTCCTTGATGATATCGCATTTATTGCCTTAATTGATTCTTTTGGATTTGTCTTCAGGATGTCGCCGAAGACACGATCTATGAGAGTGGGAGCATCAGCTTTAGAGGCGTCTGCCACCTCTCCACCTGATGGACAGACATCCGTAGTCCCTCCTACATCTCCGATGCATGTGGGAGTATATGCACTTTTCGGGGATCCCCCTCCCCCACCTGTCCAGAGGATTGTCGCAGTTGTGACAGACAACCTTCCTCCTCCACCGACTCCGATTCCCGGAGGTTTGCCTATTGACGGGGCACAGATATTTAGTTTGATCCAAGGCATGGTAGATGCCCAGAGAGTGACGGCAGATGCTCAGCGAGTTCAAGCTGAGGCTCAGAGGGTGCAAGCAGAAATGCCCCAGGCACAAACCGAGCTGATGAGAGAGAGCATGGAGAATGCTCATCAGGTGACTCTCCAAGCTTTGGAGAGAGTAGCACAATACCAGCAGTTTCCTGGCCAGCAATAGCAGAGATCAGGCACTATAGTAGACTTCAAAAGGATGATGCCTCGAGAATTCAAAGGCACCGAAGGGATACTCTACGCAGACGACTGGCTAGAGGATATAGAGAGGAGCCTGTGATTGGCCCAGATTCCGGAGAGCTTACGGATAGAGGCAGCTGGCAGTCAGATGTTCGATATCGCACTCACGTGGTATCGCACGGAGCCGAGACTTACTGCACAAGGACTTACTTGGAAGACTTTCAAGGAGCTCTTCAAGGAGAAGTTCTTTCCCGATGTGGCATTGGGAACCTTGGAAATTCAGTTTCATGACTTGGTCCAAGGGAACATATCGGTCGACGAGTACGCTACAGAATTCTGTCGATTGAGCCATTTTGCATCGTCTATGATTTGGGACTCAGGAGATCGAGCCCGAAAGTTTAGAAAGGGGCTGACGAGAGAGATTAGGTCGTGCACTTCTAGTCGTCGTACCGCTACCTTTGAGGATATCTTGATGGATACCCAGATTGCAGAAGAGGATCTGGATCTCAGGCCCAAAAGGAGTCACAATATTTCTGGAGATACGGATAGTAGCGTAGGACCAGCCAAGCGTCCCCATATTCAGCAACAGCCGAGGACGTTTCAGTATCAACAACAGTACCAGGCACCAGTTCGTGTTCAGCAGGATCAACAGCAGCCTCCGAGAGGGAAACAACAGACTTGTCATTTCTGTAAGAAGTCAGGTCACCTTTGGGAGAGCTGTAGATTGAGGCTAGGACTTTGTTTGCGCTGTGGTGATACAGGACACCGAATGAGGGATTGCCCTCTAGCTCAGCGCGCAGCTCCAAATTATAGAGATCCAGTTAGGCCACCTGTGGAACCGTATATTGCTCAGCACCCGTGAAGGGAACCACCCCAGCAGGGCGGGGCATTTGCGATGACGGTCGAGGAGACCGATACTGCAGGTAATGTGTTAGCAGGTTCTGTTCCTTCCTTCCTTCTCTTCCTTTCTATTTGACTGATTGACTGATTCCCTAGTACCGTAGTTGTATGCATGATTTTCTTGTTAGAATGTAGTTAGTAGTACACCCTGATACAGAGACTGCAATACCATGACAAAAGACTCATGATCGTACATATTTTTCTTAGATTGCATGGCTATAGGTAGAATTTTTTCTTAGACCATGATCATTGGGGTTTGACCATAGCAAAGATCTATGAAGAGGTTATGACTTGACAATGAGAGACAAGATGCTTAAAATTTTGGAGGATAAGCATTAAATTAAATAAAGAGTTAAGGATTTAATATGGCAAAGTTGATGAATCACTGATTTTATCAAGATTGAGATATGGTTAAATTATCATTAAAGTTCGAGGATAAACATTAATTGAAATGAGAGGTTAAGAATTTAATATGGTAGGATTGATGATTATTGATTATGATGTATTTATTATTAAAAACTAAGAAAATTAGGGAGATTATCATTATACCTATTTGATGGCGAGATATGAATTTAAAATTTTATATTATGGATGTCGTATTAAAATCCATAGGTATCGCGTTGTCGAGTATTTTGAGGAAAAAAACCAAGGAATAAAATTATTAATGGAATAGTGTCGAATTCAATTCTCGGGATGAGGATTTAGATTTTTGAATATGCATCGATTGGATTTAAATTGAGGAGTAAAATAATTAATGGATTAGTGTTTAAATTCAAACTTTTCGGATGATATTTCAAATTTTATGAATATAGTTGATTGAAATTAAATTGAAGGATTGGATTTATGGATTGTGTTTTTAAATAGGATTTCTTAATGTGCATTGAGTAAATTAGAGGATTGGATGTTAAATTCCGAGTATTTAAATTTTTAACTCAAAGTTCGGAGGAATTTGTGAGAAAAATGGAAATTGATTTTATTTCGATGATTTTTAGGAATACGATAATTTCAAAATTTTGAAAATCGTGAAATGACAATGTGGATCACTTCCTGATTTTGTGGTAGATGAATTTAAATTTTGATGGAAAATACTACTATGAGGATTTAAATTTTGAGGACAAAATTCTTTTAAGGAGGGTAGACTTGTCACTACCACATTCCAAAAATAGGAGTATTTTCGACTTTTATATATATTTAATATTGTGGTAGTTATTTTAAATAATTGCATGAAAAGTATATTTAATTTAAATAATTGTATGAGATGTGTATTTAAATATTTACAGTGTTCATTAATGTTTGAGCTGGTAGACTTGACCTAGAAGCCCACTAGATGAACACATGTCCGAATTATATTTAATTTGTGTTAATTAGAATTTAATTATTAGAGGTAGTAATTAGTTACCGTAATTTATTTAATTGTTGCACCTTACCGTTGCTTCGATATTTGGAGCGCTACCCTGGCTTTTGTCTTCCAACAAATTTCACAACCTTGCCCTAGACATGCTCGCCCTCCATTCTGACCTTTTTGTAACTCATAATTATGCTCTCTTGTGCTTCATTTTAGCCGCACAATATTCGTCGCGGACGTTTATTCAATTTCTATATAAATTCCAACTTTGTATCATTGTGCGTTCCAATCAAAATTGGAGGCAATCTTGACCCATTTTTCGTGCGACCCAAATTAGGGTAATATTCTGTTCTGAGTCTTCTTCACTAATGATATTTATGACCGGACCTAATTTTGACACCATGTACTCCTAATAAATTTTAGAACACAGCTTGCATTTATTTCTAATTAAATTAAGGATACCATTTTGACTAATTTCGTTAATCCCGATTTAATTCCATTACCCCACTAATTAAGCCCGTACCAAACACACAACGCCCCCTCACCCTACAAAACGCCAAATACCGAATCGCCCATAAATTTTTCATCATTTCCTGTGTCTGTGCAAATATCCAAATTTAAGGGGGCTAATTTGTAAATACTGCATTAGGTGTCAACACTCCATTGGTTCAAACCAATGGAGAAGCCCTAATATTTGACTAAGTCAACAACCCTCACCCTTGCATGAACAAATCCCTCCATGTCAAATCTTGACCATCCATTAAATGAGTGCATCACCACCATTCATTCTCACACACCCTCTCCCTATTTAATGTCCCATCACACAAGCCCTAATCCCCAAACATAGGGAAGCCCCCCACCTCCTCACAAGACCCCAACCCGCAACTCCCCCGACTCCTTGCAGCCTCGCAAACTCCTCACTCCACCACCCTCGGCACCCGACTGCTGTACAACTCCTCCTCCCTACGTCGAGCATCACCCCGCAACTCCGGTACGGCCCGACATTCCGCTCCACCACCCTGCTGCTCCTCCATCTTCCCCGCGTCGAGCCCGCTCCGGCCAGACGAACCACCCCACCTCCATCTACACATAGCGCAACCTCGACTACACTCCTCCGCCTCACTCGAGCCGACCCCGCTGACCCGCTCCACTCTTCACCGGCACCACCACGAACACAACCACCACTCTTCACCGGCACCACCACTGCATCCCCCTCCTGCATGCCGAGCGTCGAGCCCCGACATCCCGCTGCTCTCCTTCCCCAGCCCGAGATACTCCCTGCACTCCGACGAAGCTCCTCCATCCGCAGCCGGCCTGCTGCAACTCGCCACTCACCTCCACCTCATCCCTGCTGCAGCTCCGGCGAGCAGAACCATCACCACCTCCCTTTCCCGACTGCACCTCAGCCTCGCCAACTCCTCCTCCCTACGTCGAGTCTCCCCCACCACTGCAACTCCGGCCAGTGAGCTCCCTCTCCCTCTCTCCCTCCTTCATTAATATATATGTATACGTATAAATACATATTTTTGTGTGTATGTGCGTATATGTGCATATGTGCATGTCGTGTTGGTGATACGTATTTGTGCGTATATGTGTATATGTGTATGTGCATATATGGTATATGTGTATTTTCAATTAGTATATATATACATATATATACATATATATCCACATATATATATATATATATATATATATATATATATATATATATATATATATATATATATATATATATATAGTATATTCTCAAATTAGTATATATGTACATATATAGTATATGTTAATACATGTATTAATATATTTTAGTATGTATATTAATACATATTTTTGGTATATAAATATATGTATACATATATATATATATATATATATATATATATATATATATATATATATATATATATATATATATATATATATATATATATATATATATATATATATGTATGTATGTGTTTTTGGTATAAATATATATATTTATTTTGGTATATAAATGTATATATATATATATAGTATATGTTTGTTAAAACGTATTTTTGGCATATATATTTTTAGGACATATAAATATAGTATGTTAAATTCTATTTAGTATATAGACATATATATATATACGTATTGTATATCTCTTTCCATAAAATATGTTTATGTATATATACAAGTATTAGTTTTATTTAAAGTATATATATATACATATATCTATTATTGTAATTAATGGATATTAATATATATGTTAGTTAATGATATGTATATATATATATATATATATATATATATATATATATATATATATATATATATATATATATATATATATATATATATATATATATATACTGGATGACCCGAGTGTAAATACGGATACCCCGTCCTTACACATGACCTATGACCCTGTGAACTGTTAGTTGGCTGCCACGCGTACATTGACTTATTGGCGAGACCCGTATCATCGTCGGTCTTGTACAGTAATCACAGACGCGACGCCCGTGCAACTTGACGCGCACGGACCCTAGTTGACTAGTGCCATACCTGGCATAGCCCCTGAGTTCAATATATTTGTGTTGTGTTAGTGTAACATCTGATGCAATATTTTTATGATGATATGTCTATAGGACTGTTGGTTCATCCAGACGATACTCTGGAACAGGACATTGGTATTACCAGCTAAGGACCCAAGGCGAGTACATTCTCTGATTAGCTTCTTATTTATGATATCCCCTATGTTCATTGTATCTAGTGTAAATATCCATATTCTCGATATGCTGGTTACACGGATTAGTATATCCGGATCTCGTCATGAGATGTTATTCCTTGTTCATGGTATAGCTTGTACAAGTCTTATTCTCTTGTTATCTTGTGCATGTACAAACACTGATTTCCGGGGAGATTTGCTACCTTCCTAGGGAATCCCGTGCCATAGCGTACCATGGTTGGATCTACTATATCAGTCAGGGTGGGGAGTATTTTAGTGTAGATATGTGATCATACCCTTTATGTACAAGACTTGTTCACATGTTAGTGTTGGTCATACACCGCACGTATGACTAGCTAGGGCATTATACCTGTATAAGTTCCCAAGTCGATCATATGTTAAAGCTAGTACTCACACACTTAGTTATAGTATTCTTGCTCATTGACATATTGTTCCTTCCCGCATTTACTTACAGTATTTCCAGTATTTCCTTTATTGTATATCTCTCGTACATGTACATGCATCTTGTATATTTCTATCTATTTTACTGCTACATAGCCTATATCATTGATATGGAACTTCTATTAGAAATGTACTTTACTCCTTCCTGACTGGAAATATTTTTCCAGACTATGCCTTAGAGGACCGGTATCCGACACTCTATGGACCATATGGTGAGTAGCTGCAGACTTGGACTTGGTAGTTCATCCGGAAGGTCTAGCCGGAACCACTAGTTATCTAGTTAGTTTCTTTCAGTAGTTTATTTGGTACCGGATTTGTCTCCAACATATTATTGTTGAGACTAGGATCTATTGTTAAGTTAGATTGTTTACATTTAGACTTGTGTTGTATTTTATTTTATTTCTTTAATTCCTTATCGTGTTGTAGTTATGTGATTGAGTATGTTGTTCATTTATATTGTGTTATCCGTGTCTCCCTATGGAATTGGATACTCGTGCGAGTTTGTTAGATAGTGCTTTGACCTAGAACAGTGTTCTACCGCCGATGCTGCGGCTTAGGCTGGACGTACCCACGTACTCGTGCCCAAATTCTGGGTGGGGATCGTGACATTATCAATTCTTGAAACGGACACATAGTTGATATTATTATTGTTCGTGTTAGTCATAATTAGTATTCTAGACTTGCTCGTGTCCTTTAGGATATGTTTGGTTGTATAGTGGAGATGTATCGCAAGCGTATCATACAATGAGTGTGATACGGGTGTAATGCACTCCACGTGTTTGGTTTATTGTCCTCAATTATATGTATGCTTGTGTATATATATGTATGATATATATGTATATGAGTGTGTATTTGTATTATATCATATAGATGTGTATAGGTGGTAGTATATATATATATACATATATATATATATATATATATATATATATATATATGTGTGTGTGTGTGTGTGTGTGTGTGTGTGTGTGTGTGTGTGTGTGTGTGTGTGTGTGTTTATATAGATAGATGAGTTTATGTATATGGATAGATGTATATGTACCTATATAACTATATGTATTGGTGTATTTATATGTGTATGTATGAGTATTTATATAGATATATAAATATATATGTATAGGTTGTTATGTATATGTATCTAATTATATCTATATGTATATATGTATTAGTGTTTTTATATATATATATATATATATATATATATATATATATATATATGTGTGTGTGTGTGTGTGTGTGTGTGTGTGTGTGTGTGTGTGTGTAAGTGTATATGTATATCTATATATATATAGATAGATAGATATATATTGAGATACTTATTGATATATATATATATATATATATATATATATATATATATAACAGTCATGTATATATGTATGTGTGTGAGATATGTGTGCGCATTGTGTTTGTGTGTATGAGTGTGAGAGACAGTATCAGTACAACTGAAGGGTGCAGCATGCTCCAGTATGCACAGCAGGGAAGGGTGCATCAACAACATGTGGGCTCGAGCAAGGCAGTTCTTGAGCACAGCAACTTGGGCAAGGCATGCAGCAGCAGGTAGCTGCATCAGCAGCAAGGAGGCAGGGAGTAGTGCCCGTGCAGTAACCTGCAGTCTCGAGTATCAACTGTGCAATGCAGAGAGAGCAGTTGCAGTCTCCAACTATACTGCTGATGCAGTCTCGAGCACAGTTGGACAGCAACTCGGTCAGTGACAGCAATGTGGGTTCAATCTTGAACACAGCAACTGTTTGTGGTATTAAACGAAAGAACAAAATGTATATAATACAAGGTTTGCACGAAACCCGCTTTCTTTGGTTTACAAACAAACTTGTACAATTTGATCCTATACGAGGATATAGGAGTATAATTTATTTAATCTGGGTAGATGATTGCTATAGGTGTCTGATCTGCAGTCGATCACTTTAGCCCTTGGACTACACGATGGTGAAGAAGTGCCGTGCAAGACGGAAAGCAGCTTCGTAGGTGGCGAAAGAGGATGGATGCACGATGCCAATATCGTCGATCGCTACTCTTTGCCTGAGCTCTGGATGCTTCTCTCTCTCTCTTTCTCTCAAAGACTCTTCGATCTCTCCTCAATCTCCAATGTTTTGACCCGTGGTTCGATCTTCTTTCAAAGTTTTGACCTTGTTCGATTTTTAAAGTCTCGACCTGTTCCTCTGTTGATAGAGGTCTCTATTTATAGAGTTTTGGTGACAGTGACCACTCAATCAGTGTGGAAACCGAGTAGTGGAAAGTATAGCACCCTTTTACACAACGGTTAAAATAACCAAAGCCTGCGTATAGATGACCTTTTGAATGGGCGTGTGATGCGGGTCCAACTAAGGGACAAAACGCGTATAATCGCTACGAAGATCACGGCGTAGAAGCCACGTAGGTAGGTATCCCCCGTGTAGAAGAGGTTGGCGTAGAAGCCAATATCTGTCACCATGGCATAGAAGCCAAGTAGGCATAAAAGCCGAGTAGGCGTAGAAGCCTGATGGCATAGAAGCCGAATAAGCACAGAAGGCCGAATGAGCATAGAAGCCGAACGAGCATAGAAGCTGAATGGGCATAGAAGCCGAGGTGATGTGGACGTCTTTAGCCGAAATCACGGCTCTTGGAGATATAATCAAATCTCCCACATTAAATGCAGAGATCCGCCATCATCATTAATTGCCAAGGCATGTTCCGAAGGCCTGCCACCGTTCTGAGCATTCGGTGCAGAGACGTGCCTCGAGCCCTGTATGAAGAGCAGCTTTTGACGTGGCAGTCTGTTTGTCTTCTGTAGAGCGTAAACAGGTCAAGTTTACCTGTGTAAAATAAGGTAGCGTATGCCCTTGTATGCATAAAAGCAGTCTCCGCTGAGGGGATGTCAGTAAACGACGGTTCGGTAATATTTAATCAAATCTTCTGCATTAAATACAGAGATCCGCCATCATACTATGGGGCGCGTCCCGAGTGGTCTGCCATCTTTCCAGCCATCGTCTGGGTAGCCATGCAGCACTTTTTGTCAGGAGTCAGATGTCAGGTTCACTGCGTGACTTGACAGGTTCATTTCAGGGAACACAAAGCGTTCCTCGTACGCTTTAACGCTGCTATGAAAGTGGATGAGTTTTACACCATGGAGGCGATGAAGTACCCCGTCTACGCTGAATCAGCCTGGACATACTGCATTTACACGGATGGTCCTATCATATTTTACGCCGTGCTCAGCAGAAAAGCTCCGTTGCACTCTTGATGGCCTTGAGGTCCCCTGCTTACGTTGCCCTGCATCACCATATTGTGTAGAGCTATCCAGCATATTTTTTATGCTTCTACAAGACCCCCTTCAAAGCTTTCAAATTTCTTCGAAATTTGGAACGCTTTGAATGAAGCATGAACCGCTCCTCGTAACTTAAAACATTTCTGAATGGAGCATTGAAACGGTCGATGCTGACTTTATGGCAGATTTATTGGGGACCAATGTGACCTCTCTCGCCTATAAAAGGCTGAGAAGTTTAACCTGTTCTCCCCGCATTCCTTTTGCCACACAAGGATGATCGCCGGAGTCCGTCGGGTCGATCTGAGGAAGAAGAAGATCATGTTCTTCCAGCATGTAAGGAGCCGAAAAAGACGGCGTCTTCGAGCAAGTCTCATCTGCAACGATGGATCATGGAAGGATATCATAGCCTCCCTTGCTCGGGATAATCAGCAACTTTGTATGGTGGTTCTTCGGGAGAGACGAAGAATCGTATTTCACCACGCTGCTTGCAAGTGGCACCTTCTCCCGTTACCTCTGGTGACGAGAGGCAGACAGACTAGCTCTGTCCCGGCTTGAGTGGCGGGTGGTCTATAGGACAGCAGATTTACCCTGCTTTCCTTCTGTTAGAGGATGGGTCTATGCCCATTTTTGTATCCTCCCGCCACTGATCATCTTCTTGGAAGAAGAGGAAGACCTTCACCAACGTGAGAACCTGTCAGAACAGCTTCTCGATGCGATCTTCAGATGATGATGGGGAAGCCCTTTGTAGACGGGGTTTCCCTCAGATGTAATCATAAAAAATAAAGAAAAACCCTTGTAGATTGGATTTCCCTCATATGTGATCATGACTTTAATCTTTAATAACATCGTCTTGCTTCCGTGCATATGATCATCTTGCCATACGTTGCTGTGAAGTCTGAATATGTGTAGCTTCAACACGTCTGATTCTTTATGCCGACTCTGTTTAGAAAGAGTGCTAGGTCTTATCCTGTCTTTTACGCATAACTATAGATGCATAGAAAGCCGCTTTAGCATTCGAGTGTTCGAACCGTCCTGCTGTTTTAGGAGTGAGAAACCGCGTAGAATTCTGATCTGCTGCTTCTGATGAACAGAATTTCTTTGTTCAGACATCATCTTCAAGAATGATTTCTCAAAAATCTCTTGGAACAGGGTCGAGAAATGGCTGTCAAACTGAGTTGCCATCTTGATAGATAAAATATTCAGACTGGAGTCTGAATGAACTTCGAATCGACCCATGAAGAAGAGTAGTTTTTCAATGTTGAACTCTGTATGCTTCGGGTACTTGGGATATCTTGAGGTCAAGAACGAGTATCCTTTGTGTGAACTCTTTGTAATTGACCGCTTTTGAGGACCGTTCAGATGTACGCGTGATCTGGCCGGCGTATCGTTCAGATATACGGGAAGTCGTGGAGCGTGAAATCATTAGTCTGCAGCTTCTGAGCATAAACTAAACACCACCGAGCGTGAAAGCATAGACTTGTAGTTCCTGAGCGTGAAGTCGTAGGTTTGTAGCCTCTCGAGCATAAAAGCTACCGAGCACAAAGGCATCTGGGCGTAAAACCCGACTTGTAGCCGTCGAACGTAAAGCCGTAGATTCGTAGCTGTCGAGTGTAGAAAGCTCCTTAGCGTAGAACTGTAGATTTGTAGCTTCTGAAAAGAAAATTTTTTCGGGCGTGAAGTCGCGGATCTGTTGCTTCTGAGCGTAAACTAAGCACCACCGAGCGTGAGATCATCGATTTGTTATCTGCTGGCATAAAGTCGTAGGATTGTGGCCTCTCGAGCATAAAAGCTACCGAGCACAAAGACATCCGGGCGTAAAATCATAGACTTATAGCTTGCGAGCATGAAATCGTAGATCTGTTGCTGTCGAGCGTTGAAAGCTCCTTAGCGTAAGAACTGCTGACCTGCTTTGCGCGAAAAACTTTTCGAATTCGCTGACTGTCCGTCTTCTCTGAATAATAGGCTGACGTAGGACCCAATCATAACCGAATATTTAATTAGGAGATTTGGTTCGGGGTCCAAGGAGTCCATCCGAACTCTATATATATCCCAAGTTTTCTGAGAGAAACTTTTCATCCGTCTTCTGTGAAAGAAAGCCTCCGACTGTTCGAGCTCTTCTCCGAGTCTTCTCTGAGTCTTCAAAGTTTCCAGTAATGGCCTCTAAGCAATCCTCCTCCTCTAAGGGAAAGAAGATTGATTTCTCTTCTCGTTCTTCTGCCCAAGCAGGAGTGCCTCCGGTTGGACAGGGCGAACCCCATTCTGAGCAGAGCATCCCGCCGATGAGCAGTACACCCGGACTGATAGGTAGAGTTTTTGGGACGAATGAGAACGACTGAAAAATCCTTCGCACACGTTGAACGTGACCGCGCTAGGTTGTCTTCTGTGCTGATAGCCTCTTTGAGGAAGATGATGCACGGAGACGTTTTATCTTTTACGCCCACATTTCTAATGTGTCAGCATAAAAACTCCAGATTTTCGCAGTTGAGCGTAAAAAGCTTTGACTGCCGAAAACTTGGTGTATACTGTAATTTTGAACTTTTACGCTTGTGGATGAAAATTCTGGCGTAATAGCTCGAACCTTGTTAGTCTGGCGTAAAGCACAGACAGTATACTGCCGACTTGAATTTTTACGCTTCTGGATGACAATTCCGGCGTAAACGATCAAGTTTGTATAGTCTTGGCGTAGATCTCAGACCGTTGCCTCTTGGCATATGCTGCGATATTTGTAACATCTAGTATAAAATTGACGTGTTTTTCTCGCACCCTTGCAGTTAACTTGGGCGAGTCTCCGCTAGCCGAGGTGATGGGTTCTGCCGCCGAGCTGCTGCACTCCAACTATCTGGAGGATCTGTCCCATGTGGTATTTCTTATCTTCGGACCCCAATATCCTAAAGGAAGGGAAATCTTGATATCGGCTCAGGGCGAGCGAACGCTGCTGAACATGATTAATGGAGAGCCTTTGACGTATGTAGACGGGGACCAGTATATAAAGCCGGCCTTTCTTTTCGGGGACATGATTGATAAGCAGTCCCAGACGAAGCCAAAGAAAGAGCTCTGGGTTTTCCCTGCCGGGAAGTTGGTCTTGAGTCTGCCCAAGATGCCGAGAGATTATCCCATCTCGACATTCTTCCATGCTACTCATCCCAGGAAGATGTCGTGGACGCTGACTCCCGATCTTCACGGTAGGCCGGGGAAGATCTTCTACCAAAAAGGATCTGGCCTATTTGTCAGCCGCCCTTCCGGTCATGTAACGTCGTTCAGGGGATTATACCCGGGCAGTATCCCGAGTGAAGACAGCTTGGTGCTCCAGCCGGTGCAATTGCCGACCTTTTGCAATGATTTCATGGGGCGTGGAGGAGTATACCCCAAGGCGAATCCTCGATGTAACGGGTGGATGACCCCAACAAATCTTCGATGGGCTCGCTTAGTTGATTGGGCCCTGGAGCATTTTCGGATCGAGTTGGAGAACATCGGTCTGTTGGCAGCTGTGAGTGCCACCAACGTTGGGTTACCTCCTAACCCTAACCTGTTTTTGGCACTGATGGAGCGATACATTCCGCTCACCGGAACTTTTGCCACTCCGCTGGGGGAGTTGTGATTGGCCCTTCACGAGATGGCAGAGATCTCGAGACAGCCAATGGAGGATACTCCGTACGAAGAGTATGTTCCCACGAACCGGGAGTTGGGGGATTCAGACCCTCGGGTAGTGGAAGTATATCAGGAGCTGATGTGCCACTACCTTGATTGCACCACCTTCTATATTGAGCCTTCAGATTTGGCTCATACCAGTAAATGGACGTCCTACCTCTTTTTTCACCGGGCTAGGGCTGCTCAGCCGGAGAAAGACTTGGAAGTCAAGGATGAGCCTGTGAATCCTCTGAGCGTGCTGACTGCTCAGGAAGTCGACGATCTCCTGGAGGATGCTAGCGCTCCGGATCAGATCCTCGTCGAAGGGATAGGAAAATATCCTGCAGGTACTAAGGCCTACAGCTGTCTGAGGCATTGCCGCAGGGCTCTATCCAAGGAAGCTCAACTGGCTGGCTTCCTCTCTATATGGCTGCGCCGACTGGTGGTACCCGGCATCGCATCTGCGGATCGTATTCACTGCAATATCTTATGGCCTGCAGTGCATCTGGTGTTTGGGGCGAGACTGGGCTTGCTCCCTGCCATGGTGTGCCGTATACAAGCTGGCCTGAGGGCGATGACTGAGGCGCTGCTCGCTGATGAAGCTCGGCGTGAAAGCTTTCCCCGGGTGGAATTACCATACCTGTATATGATGGGATGGTTAATTCTCCATAACCCCCGGGTGATGTCTTCCGGTTCCGGCAGTTTTTGGTTGGGAGTTTCTTGCTGAATTACAAGAAATCCTCTTGGAATGTGCTCATAGTTTTAGACTGTCGGCGGGTGCTGCATTGCGGTCACAGCTGGAAGCTCCTTTTCAGTGTCCTCTCTGTTCATCGCAACCAATCGGGGATTAGGCTTGAGGACTCAGGTAGAGATAAGACCACTCTTTCTTTTGAAGCCTTCAATTGGTTGGTCTGCATTAGACCTTCCCACCTGCTGTACAGAAGTGAAGATTACTGCTTCTTTGAACCCTACCTGCCTAGTCGGTTTGCCAGGCAGTTTGGGTATGATCAGTTGCATGTGGGCAACGCCGTCACCAGCTTCAGGTCCCGAGGTGGACTCATCGATGGAGCGAGGGGATGGCGATATTTTATCATTGGCTGCACCGAGGCAATTTTTACTGTGCCCTTCGTCACACCCTCCACGGAGCTGCGCATCCTGCATTCGTATGCCCAGTTCTATGTGGCAACGAACACCTCCTATCACGATTTTGATATGGGTGGAAGCTTTAGGGTGCCCTCTTCCAAGCCTGGAGGAAGGGTTGAAGTCCCCTCGATTTCTTCTGACGAGGGTGACGAGTCCGCTACTCCGGATGAGCCTCTCGTATCGGTACCGAGGGGTGAAATACCTCCGCCTGCAGGGGCGTTAGTAGTCTCCGAGAAATGAAGGGCTCTCGCTCTAAAGGAGGCTTCCCCTCGTAAGAGGACGAAGAGGATGGATACTCGTCCTCTCCATATTCCTGGCATTGAGGCTCCTGGAAGTGAGCCTGCTTCTCCCTATGTCGGGGATGATTCTTTGATTGGGGGTTCCTCGCCTTTTAGAGAGGAACCATCTACAGTTTCAGCCGGTGGCATCGGAGAATCTCAACTGGAGGCTGCTACCGCTGCTGCTGCTTCAGGTAGTGGAACGAAGTCGCCCTCGAGGCTGGTTATAAGATTCCATATACCTTTGTCCGGATCAGCATTGGGAGAGGCCCCTGCCGTGCCCGTCAGCGCTTCTAGCGAGATTCCAGTTGATGAGCCTCAAGTGGATCTCGACGAAGACCTGGAAGAGTATTTTCCGGTGTCAGTTAGCAGGCCCTCTTCTCCAGGTATGACAGCTTGGCTAGCATCATTGTCGTCTTTTCGTGCCTCTTCTTTTAGGAAAATTAACATCATGTTTGACATTAACTTCCTCTTGTCTTCTTCTCAGGGGACGACCTCTTCGGGGAGGGCAATGTATATGTGCCCTTCGGCTCCATGTCAGGTCCTGGCGTTGATACGGAGGCGCCTAATTTTGAAAAGGAAGCATCTTTGGGTGCCGGCTTGCCTGCCGACGAGGTTTCGATACCTCAAGAGGACGACCCTGTCGTTGCGACAATGCCTCCTTCGAGTATGCTGGTTACTTCGTTTGGTGTTGGCGCTTCCTCTTTTGTCGCATCCCCTGTCGAGATGAGGACTGTGGCCACGTCGATTGCGGTCGCCTCTGGAGCGCGGTTCGACAACATTGCAGCCACTCCCAGCGTGTATTCGGGCCTATCTGCGCAGACCGAGCAATATACCGGTATCTTCTATAATACTTTGACAACGCTGATATCAATGGTGTTGGAGAAGAATCTGAATTTTGAGCGTCTGAAGAAGTCCTCTCGGCTTTTGATAGAGGCGATCAGGGACCTTGGCGATACTGGTTTAGCTGACGCCCTGACGGAAGTAGTTAATGGTTTGGAGCAACCCGTTAACGAATACTCGCAGCTATCCCAAGATAGTATTGACGATTTGGTCCAGGATGAATACGACTCGCTGACTGTAAGGCTGGGAGAGTTGGAAGCTCTGAGCAGGTCCCTCGAGATGCGGCAGCAGGAGATGAGCGACGAGCACACCCTCTTAGAGTGTGTTGTTCCCCAGTTGGCCAAGAGTAAAGCTGAACATGAGAAAAATGAAGCGAGGGTCCATAAGTTGGAGGCTGAGCTCACTTTAGCGAAGGAGTGGTCTCGTGCTTCAGCCGCCGGTGTGCATGTGTTACAGAGCCAGATGGAAGAAGCTCAACAGAACTTGGCACATGCGAGTGCCATGCACGCCGCTCTTACACATTCTCTGTCTGATTTATCCGGCTTGAATGATGAGGAGACGAGATAGGAGCGAGCTCGAGCTGCCATTTTGGACTCCAGGAATGCGAAGATGGCCAGACTGGCGCAGCAGATTCGCGATTTGACCGCTCCTCCTTCATGATGTACTTTTGCTTTTGTTTTTTAATGTACTTTCGCTCTTTTTTTTGGGGAATAATAAAGAGGCTTTTCATCTGACTTTGTGGACCCGTCATTTCGGAATGTAAATGATGGGTTTAGGTGAGAGTAATATCAGAGGTAGTATGGACGTGATAGTCTCTCGGTAAGCCCTTTTTTAGCAGGGCGTATCTATTCAGAGGTCATATGGACATGATAGAATACGGCCCAACTAGTTTCGTTTTGGAAGTAGTTTTGTCAGAATAAGATTTTTGCCTTATTTCACTTAAGCAGAGGAGGTTAAGCATAGTACCTTTTCAGGAATTTGCCATTGATAGGAGCCATTAGTAGGTCTCCATTAGGCTGGGCTAACCTGTAAGCGTCGTTTGAGAACGTTGTCTCGATCACGTAGGGGCCTTCCCATTTGGGCTGAAATTTGCCCTTGCTCCTGTGAGTGAGAATCATTGGCCTTCTTACAGCTAAGACTAGCTCGCCAACTTTGAACACTATTTCCTTTACTTTTTGATTAAAAGCTCTGGAAATGCGTACTTGATAGAACGCGATGCTCTGTTGAGCTTGAAGGCGTTTCTCATCTAATCCTTCTAGCTCTTGAAGCCTTAAAAGGTCATTCTTTTCCCGAGTTAACTCATTGGCGATTGCTATCCTGAGTGACGGGATTTGGATTTCGATGGGAAGAACTGCTTCACTTTCGTAGACCAGTGAGAACGGGGTACAACCTGTCGGTGCTCGAACCGTTGTGCGGTATGCCCAGAGACATTCTCCCAGCTTCTCATTCCAATCTCTTTTGTTCGAAGAGACAAACTTCTTCAAGAGTTTGATAATGGTTTTGTTGAAGGCCTCTGCCAAACCATTAGCAGCTGGATAATATGCCGTAGAGGCAATATTTTGTATCCGATTTTTATCGCAAAATCGATGAAACGCTTGGCTGATGAACTGAGGCCCATTGTCATGGATTATCCTTCGGGGAATCCCAAAGCGATAAATGACGTGATGCTTGATGAAGCTGATCACATTGGATGTTTTTACCTCAGCGAGAGGGATCACCTCTGCCCATTTGGAGAAGTAATCCGTGATGGCCAGTATGAACTGGTAACCTCTGGAAGAAGACGGGTGAATAGGACCAATGATGTCTATACCCCATGCTTCGAAAGGCCAGGATGCAACCGTAGGATGTAGATGTTCAGACGGCTGGTGTATAAAGTCTGCATGGACCTGACAGGCCCTGCATCGTTTGGCATATTTGATTTTGTCTGCGATCATAGTAGGCCAGTAATAGCCCATTCTCCTGATACGATCCTGTAGCTTAGGACCGGGTTGATGCGCTCCGCATACGCCGTCGTGAGCTTCGCAAATAATCTGCTGTGCTTCGTCATTAGAGAGACATCTCAATAGCAGTCTGTCGTAGGTCCGACGATATAGGCATTGTAAAGATGCATCAAAGTAGAAGCGTAATGATCGTCTTTTGACGGATGCTGCTTTTTAGGGTCCTCCGGCAAGATTCTGTATGCCACGAAATCTATAAAGGGACTTCTCCAATCTCTCGTAGGAGGATCGGTGTTCACAGCGTAACTGCGTTCGATATGAGTGTTGTTCTTCATGCAAAATAGATCTCTGTTAAAAAGGATTACCGAATTTTGCCTTCTTATAGGAGTAGATAAATCTGCAGCTAGACTGGCTAGGGCATCGGCTTCCAGATTCTGAGATCGAGGTACATGCTCTAGGAAGAATCCCTTGAATGTCACGGATATCTTGACCGTTGCTTGGTGATAGGGGATGAGGTCTGGATTCCGGGCTTCATATATCCCCCTGACTTGATTGACGATAAGCAGAGAATCACCAAAAGCTTCCAAAGATTCGACCCCCAGCTCTTTAGCGACTTGGAGCCCGATCAATAGAGCGTTATACTCTGCCACATTATTGGAACAGGGCTCGTTAAGAGAGTATGCTCGAAGATGATGAGTTTATCGGGAGTAACCAGGACAATTCCTACCCCTAAAACCATGTTTCCTTTGGGACCAGTCCTGGAGGCGCCGTCGAAGAACAGTTGCCATGTACTACTTTCTATTACGGGCATTCCACAGGGGAAAAAAAAATTTCTGGACCTATCATTTGTTGGGCACGAGAGTGCAAATAATAGGTTTGGGGACAAGCCCTGCCAAAGGTAATATGGACATGGATGTTTTTGTGGACTCAACACCACTGGCGTACTTAGAGTTAAGTACGGGTGCTAAGTTGAGATGACAATCGATATCAGAGGTAATATGAACATGATAATCGATAGCCGAATTTAGGAAGGTTTGTTCAGAGGTAATATGAACAAGACAAACTTCCTGGATTGTGACTCTATCGGGGATAGAGGCATACATCTGCTCAGAGGTAATATGGACATGACAGTTTTTGTGGACTCAACACCACTGGCGTACTTAGAGTTAAGTACGGGATTAAGTTGAGATGACAATCGATATCAGAGGTAATATGGACGTGATAATCGATTAGCCAAATTTAGGAAGGTTTGTTCAGAGGTAATATGAACATGACAAACTCCCTGGGTTATGACTCTATCGGGGATAGAGGCATACATCTGCTCAGAGGTAATATGGACATGGCAGTTTTTGTGGACTCAACACCACTGGCGTACTTAGAGTTAGTACGGGTGTTAAGTGTAGATGGAAACCTACATCAGGAGATAGTGGATAGCCGAAAGTTTATTCAGAGGTAATATGAACATGACAAACTTTTGATCGTGACTCCTTTGGAGATGGAGGTACACATCTGCTCAGAGGTGATATGGACATGGCAGTTTTTTGTGGACTTAACACTACTGGCGTACTTATGACTAAGTACGGGTGTTATTTGGTTCCCCATAGAGGTCAGATATTGTCTTACGTGCGGAGCGTGCTTTGTACTTCCGATTCGGCGCTGAGGCATCATCAGAGGTTTTGTCTATTTTGTCACGGACAATAGACTGGTTTCTACGCGTAGAGCACAGTGGAGACCTCTGGGTTAGCGCTGAGGCTTTGTCCGAAGTTTTGTCTGTACCGCACATAGCGGGAGACTGATTTCTATGCGTAGAGTGCAGTGGATACTTCTGGGTTAGCGCTGAGGCTTTGCCCGAAGTTTTGTCTATACCGCGCATAGCGGGAGACTGATTTCTATGCGTAGAGCGCAGTGGATACTTCTGGGTTAGCGCTGCAGCTTTGTCCGAAGTTTTGTCTGTACCGCGCGTAGCGGGAGACTAATTTTTACGTGCAGGGCACGGAAGGAGCAATGCTACAACCTCATTGATCAGAGAGATCGGAGAGATCGGAGAGTCCACAGGATGGTAGAGGATGTCTTGGGCATCCAGACCTTACGCAGCTTCCTGTTGTTTTGTACAGAGAGAGAGTGAGAGCTACCCCCCGTCCGAAGCATATCTTCATAGGCAGACTGGTCTGTAGAAGCATGAAAAATATGCTGGCAAAAGCTACGCGGCGTATTGATACAGAGCAGCACAAACAAAGGCCTTCAGTGCCATCAGGCGTAAGAGCTCAAGGGTGCAGCGCATCCAAAACTGCTTCGGCGTAGACGGGACCCCCCCCATCGCCTCCAGGGCGTAAAAACTCATCCGCTCTCAAAGCAGCGTTAAAATAGCGTACGAGGAACGCTTCGTCTTCCCCGAAATGAACCTGTCAAAGTCACGCAGTGAACCTGGCCTCTGACTCCTGACAAAAAGTGCTGCACGGCGACCCAGACGACGGCTGGAAACAGGCACAGACCCCTCGGGACGCACACCACAGTATGATGGCGGATCCCTGCATTTAATGCAGAGGATTGGGTTAAGATACCACCGAACCGTCGTTTACTCACGTCCCCTCAGCATAAACCGCTCTTTTTTGTACAGAGGGATACGCTGCATTGTTTTACACAGGCAGGCATAAGCTGGTTTATGCTCCGCAGTAGACAAACCGCCTGCCACGTCAAAAGCTGCACATCGTATGGGGCTCGAGGCACGTCTCTACGTCTAATTGCATGGAGCGGTGACAGGTTCAGTCAAGGCACGTCTCTGCAACGGATGCACAGAAGGGCTGTAGACCTTCGAAACACGTCTTCGCATTTAATGCACAGGATGATGGCAAATCTCTGTGGAAGATTTGATTACATCTTCGAAAGTCGTGATTCTGGCTATGACGTCCCCGTCAGCACTCGGGCACGGTACGCAGCGGCATCTACGCCCATTCAAGACCTGTGCCCCTTCGGCTCTCAACGCCTCTCCGGCTTCAACGCCTGTCCGGCTCCTACGCCTATCCGACTTCAACGCCTCTCCGGCTCCTACGCCTATCCGGCTTCAACGCCTCTCCGGCTCCTACGCCTACCCGGCTTCAACGCCTCTCCGGCTTCAACGCCTCTTCGGCTTCTATGCCTATTCGGCTTCTATGCCTATCTGGCCTCTGTGCCAGGATGACAGTCATTTGGCTTCTACGCCAACCGTTTCTACACACGGGATACCTACCTGCGTGGCTCTTACGCCGTGATCTTCGTAGCAATAGTACGCGTTGTGTTCCCTTAGTTGGACCCGCGTCATACGCTCATTCAAAAGATCATCCATACGCAGGCATTGGTTACTTTAACCGTTGTGTAAAAGGGTGTTGTACTTACCACTCCTCGGTTTTTACACCGACGGAGTGGTCACTGTCACCAAAACTCTATAAATAGAGACCCCTATCAATGGGGAAAAAAGGAGAAAAAAAAGAATTATCATCCAGGAGAGAATTATCGTCCAAGGAGAGAGAGAAAGAGAGAGCCCGGAGAGCAGGCAAAGAGCAGGGATCGACGACCTTGGCCTCGTGCGTCCAACCTCTCCTGCAACCTTCGAAGCTGCTACATATCTTTCACGGCACTTCTTCAACATCGTGTGGTCCAAGGGCTAAAGTGATCGACCGCAGATCAGACACCTATAGCAATTTATACCCAGATTAAATAAATTGTACTCCAACATCCTCGTATAGGATTACATTGTACAAGTTTGTTTGTAAACAGAAGGGCGCGGGTTTCGCATTAACCCCATCATTGAAATACAATTTCATTCCTTTCGTTTAATACCACAAACAAGATGGCGACTCTGCTGGGGACAGTCTTTCTCTTCTGACGAGGAAGTAATTGCTCAACACGATACGGTATCCGTGGGAACCGTGAAGAAGACGCTGGTCGTTTATTTCGACCAGTCAGCCTACGAAGACATGCTTCGAGCTGGGGGTAGCTCTCGCCCTCTCTCCGTCCAGGACAACAGGAAGCTGCGCAATGTGTGGATGTCCAAGACATCCTCTACTATTCCTGTGGACTCTCCGATCTCTCCGGACTCTCCGATCTCTCCGATCTCTTCGGCCAACGAGGTTGTAGCGACGCTCCCTCCGTGCCCCTCACATAAAATTCAGTCTCCCGCTACGCGCGGTACAGACAAAACTTCGGGCGAAGCCTTAGCGCTAACCCCGAAGAATCTACTGCATTTTACGCGTAGGAAACAGTCTCCCGCTATGCGCGGTAAAGACAAAACTTCGGGCGAAGCCTCAGCGCTAACCCAGAATCCTTCACTGTGCTTTACGCGTAGAAATCTGTCTTCCGCTCCGCGCGGTACAGACAGAACTTCCGATGGTGCCTCGGCGCCAAGACGGAAGAACAGATCTCGCTCCACGCGCAAGATATCATCTGACCTCTACGATAAACCAGATGAGCGCTGTGATCTCCGCGAAGGAAAGCAAGTGACAGGCTACTTAACCTCTCGGCCTTCACGCCAGCGAAGGAACAGAATGCCTACCCTCCGGATCACGCGAGAAACCAATGGCCGATTAAGGGCCTCTCCGGCAACTCCTCCTGACCTACGCAAATATCTAGTCCAGAAGCGTAAAGAGAGGGGACCTTCCAACATGTCTATTACACCTCCTAGCGAGCATCATTGTAATAGCCACAAGGTTGTGATTAATTGCTGCTGTCCCAAAACAAAATGATCGGTCTTCGACCGATTGGGCTACTCTCTATCTTTCCAGGGAGAGGAACCCGCGCATGCGCCTGTAAACATGGCCTCACACCTGCGTAGAGGAGGGTCGAGTTCAAGACGTCATCCCTCCAAGCCCCCGAGCCGAAGGAGGTTCAGTGACACTGAAGCCGGAGTATTCCAGAACACTCGCACAAAGTCACGACAGCCAGCTCTATCCTCTTCCTATCACCGACATCATGATCGACAACACCTGCGGTTTCGAACGCATGTCTTTCATGGACGGGTTCTCGGGATACAATCAGATCAAGATGCATCCTGAAGACGAGAAGCACACTGCTTTCCGGACACCACTGGGGGTATATTGCTATACGGTCATGCCCTTCGGATTGAAGAATGCCGGGGCTACATACCAGCGGGCCATGAGTAACATATTCCATGAGCATTTACGCAAAACAGTGGAATGTTACGTAGACGACATAGCCGTCAAGAGCCGCCTCAAAGGTGATCACCTCCAAGACTTGAGGACGGTGTTCGAGCTAATGCGTCGCCATCAACTCAAGATGAACCCTACGAAATCATTTCTGGGTGTATCTAGTGGCAAGTTCCTGGGATTTGTCATCACCACCAAAGGCATCCAGGTGGACCCTGACAAAGTCTAGGCAATCGTAGAAATGCGACCACCCCGTAATCTGAGGGAACTCCGGGGATTTCAAGGCCGTCTGGCCTATATCCGGCGATTCATATCCAACCTCTCGGGGAGATGTCAGCCTTTTTCTCACCTCATGAAGAAAGGTGTATCTTTCGTGTGGGACGAAACCTGTCAGCAGGCGTTCGGAGACATCAAATGCTACCTCACCAGTCCGCCAGTTCTGGCACCTCCCGTCATGGGAAAACCATTCTTGCTGTACGTTCGAGCAATGGATCATTCACTAGGAGCTCTTCTTGCACAGAAGAATGACATGGGGCATGAACAAGCTATCTACTACCTCAGCAGGATGATGGTCGGGGCCGAGCACCGGTACAACCCAGTGGAGAAGGAATGCTTGGCTCTGATGTTCGCCGTCCAGAAGACACGACACTATGTCACCGGATAGACCATTCATATCATCTCCAGGATCAACCCTCTGCGGGTACTAATGAGCAAACCGAGTGTTCTTAACTCCCGACTCACGACTTGGGCGATGCTATTAACGCCATATGACATGGTGTACGTACCGCAGAAGTCCATTAAAGGCCAAGCATTGGCTGACTTCCTAGCTGCCCATCCGATCCCGGAGTCCTCCAAGTTATACGAGGACATTCCCGACGAAGTTGCAG
This sequence comes from Iris macrosiphon, assembly GCA_036927795.1. Classification (NCBI taxonomy): domain Eukaryota; kingdom Viridiplantae; phylum Streptophyta; class Magnoliopsida; order Asparagales; family Iridaceae; genus Iris; species Iris macrosiphon. The sequence continues at coordinate 95,802,061 of JAYESA010000006.1, forward strand.
AATGTAACTCCGCAATGGAGACCGACGCATGGCAACTCTTCTTCGATGGGGCCTCCAGAACCGGTCCCAAGGGAAACATCGTCTCAGGAGTAGGAGTCGTCCTGGTCACTCCTGATCAGCTCGTCATCTACCGAGCATATTCTCTTAGCGAGCCCTGCTCCAACAATGTGGCAGAATACAACGCTCTGTTAATCGGGCTCCGTGCCGCCAAAGAGCTGGGGGTCGAATCCCTGGAAGCTTTCGGTGACTCTCAGCTTATCATCAATCAAGTCAGAGGGATATATGAAGTCCGGAATCCAGACCTCATCCCCTACCACCAAGCAACGGTCGAGATAGCCAGGACCTTCAAAGGATTCTTCCTGGAGCATGTACCTCGGTCTCAGAATCTGGAAGCCGATGCCCTGGCCAGTCTAGCCGCAGACTTAGCCACTCCTATAAGAAGGCAGGATTCGGTAATCCTTCTTAACAGAGACTTATTCTGTGCGAAGATCAACCTTCACATAGGACGCAGCCATGCTGTGAACACAGATCTCCCCGAAAAAGACTGGAGAAGTCCCTTCATAGATTTTGTCGCATACGGAATCTTGCCAGAGGACCCCAAAGGAGCAGTGTCCATCAAGCGACGATCATTACGCTTCTATTACGATGCATCTGCATAATGCCTATATCGCCGGACCTACGACGGATTACTGTTGAGATGTCTGTCTAACGACGAAGCACAGCAGATTATCTGGGAAGCTCACGACGGCGTATACGGAGCACACCAACCCGGTCCTAAGCTACAGGATCGCATCAGGAGAATGGGCTATTATTGGCCTACTATGATCACAGATGCGATACGGTATGCAAGATAATGCAGAGCCTGTCAGATTCACGCAGACTTCATACACCGACCATCTGAGCATCTGCATCCTACAGTTGCATCCTGGCCTTTCGAAGCATGGGGTATGGACGTCATTGGTCCCATTCACCCGTCTTCTTCCCGAGGTCACCAGTTCATACTGGCCATCACGGACTACTTCTCCAAATGGGCAGAGGCAATCCCTCTTGCTGAGGTAAAGGCGTCTAATGTGATCAGCTTCATCAAGCATCACGTCATTTATCGCTTCGGGGTCCCCCGAAGGATAATCCATGACAACGGGCCCCAGTTCATCAGCCAAGCGTTTCATCAATTTTGTGATAAAAATTGAATACACAATATCGCCTCTACGGCATACTATCCAGCTGCTAATGGTTTGGCGGAAGCTTTCAACAAAACCATTATCAAACTCTTGAAGAAGTTCGTCTCTTCAAACAAAAGAGATTGGAACGAAAAGCTGGGCGAATGTCTCTGGGCATACCGCACAACGGTACGAACGCCGATAGGCTGTACCCCATTCTTACTGGTATACGGGAGCGAGGCAGTTCTTCCCATTAAAATCTAGATCCCGTCGCTCAGGATAGCCGTGGCTAACGAGCTGACTCAAGAAAAGAATGACCTGTTAAGGCTTCAGGAGCTAGAAGGATTAGACGAGAAACGCCTCCAAGCTCAACAGCGCATCGCGCTCTACCAAGCACGCATTTCCAGAGCTTTTAATCGTAAAGTAAAGGAAAGGGTGTTCAAAGTCGGCGAGCTAGTTTTAGCCGTAAGAAGGCCAATGATTCTTACTCACAGGAGTAAAGGCAAATTCCAGCCCAAGTGGGAAGGCCCTTATGTGATCGAGACAACATTCTCGAACGGAGCCTACAGACTAGCCCAGCCCAATGGAGACCTATTAATGGCTCCTATCAGCGGCAAATTCCTGAAGAAGTACTACGCCTAATCTCCTCCACTCAGGAGGAATACGGCGAGATTCTCGTAATCCGACGAAACTACTTCAAAGAAGAAACTAGTATAGGCCCACAAATCAGTCATGTCCATATCACCTCTGAACTGTATTTCCTTGGAGGATCTGCCATGTCCATATCACCTCTGAACAGGCTTTCCAAGATTCTGACCATCGATTATCACCTCTGATATCGATCGTCACTTCAACTAACACCCGTACTAAATCTAAGTACGCCAGTGGTGTTAGGTCCATAAAATCTGCTACGTCCATATTACCTCTAGCAGGGCTTGTCCTCAAACCTATTACTTGCACCTAGGTGCACAAAAAGCAATAGGCCCACAAATCAGTCATGTCCATATCACCTCTGAACTGTATTTCCTTGGAGAATCTGCCATGTCCATATCACCTCTGAACAGGCTTTCCAAGATTCTGACCATCGATTATCGCCTCTGATATCGATCGTCACTTCAACTAACACCCGTACTAAATCTAAGTACGCCAGTGGTGTTAGGTCCACAAAATCTGCTACGTCCATATTACCTCTAGCAGGGCTTGTCCTCAAACCTATTACTTGCACCTAGGTGCGCAAAAAGCAATAGGCCCACAAATCAGTCATGTCCATATCACCTCTGAACTGTATTTTCTTGGAGAATCTGCCATGTCTATATCACCTCTGAATAGGCTTTCCAAGATTCTGACCATCGATTATCGCCTCTGATATCGATCGTCACTTCAACTAACACCCGTACTAAATCTAAGTACGCCAGTGGTGTTAGGTCCACAAAATCTGCTACGTCCATATTACCTCTAGCAGGGCTTGTCCTCAAACCTATTTACTTGCACCTAGGTGCGCAACAAGTAATAGGCCCACAAAACAGCTATGTCCATATTACCTCTGAGCTGTAAACTCTAGTAAAGCCTATCACGTCTATCTCACCTCTGATAGTACTTTACCTACAAAAACTTGGCCAAAGCACGTTCTATCATATCCGTATGACCTCTGGATAGACGTGCCCTGCTAAAGTTTACCGAGAGTTTATCACGTCCATACTTCCTCTGATACCACTCTCGCCCTAACCTGTCATTTACATTCCGAAATGATGGGTCCAAAGTTAGGAAAAAGTCTCTTTTTATTCCCAAGAAAGAACAAAATTACATCGGGGAAAGCAAAAAAAGAAGAAGAAGAGAGTACATCATTGCGGCGGAGCAGTCATGTCACGGATCTGCCGCGCTAGCACGGCCATCCTCTCGTCCCTAATGGCCAGAGCATCAGCACGGGCCCGCTCCAGCAGTGCCTTGTTGTCACTCGAATGGGACAGCTCGGCTATCGTCCGACGCACGCCCGCACAGGCACCTTCCGCACGATCCAGATCCCGCCGCGCTGTGCTCAGTCGACCGGCCACCACATCCAAGCCTGCCAACGACTGGGAAGCCCACTCTTCTGTCTGAGCGAGTTTCTCCCTCAACCTGTGAATCCTCGCTACATTCCCCTCGTGCTCGGATTGGCACGTTGTCTGGAGGGCGAGGATCTCATCCACGGCGGCTTTCCTCTGAATCACCTCCAGCTGGCGAGTTCGAAGGAGTTCCTTCAGGTCTTCCATCCGTTTGGCAAGATGCGTAGTCATAAGACCGTATCTGGTCTGGGCCTCAGTATCAAGACTGCCCTGAGCCAACCGCAAATACTCATTAATGGGTTGTTCTAAACCATTAACCATCGCCTCCAGGGCATCGGCTCCCCCGGAATCGCCGAACTCCCTGACAACCCCGATCGACAACTGGGCAGTTCTCTTCAGGCGCTCGAAATCCAGACTCTTCGCCAACACCATTGATATCATCGCTCCCAAACCGGTGTAAAAGAGGCTGGTATGTTGCTCAGTCAGCGCAACTAAACCCGACTGAATGCCAGGAGAGACCGCGATATCAGCGAGTCCCCCACCAGAGACGATTGCAGACGAGGTAGCCACTGCTGCCGCCTCGACGGTTGGTGCGACCGAAGGCAAGGTCACGGTGACAGGCTCATCCTCCTCTCGAGGCGACGAAACCACTCCGGGCGAGCTAGCCCCCGAAGGTGTTTTCTCCTCAGGATCAGGTGCCTCCGTATCACCACCAGGGGCCGGAGCAGAGCCGGAAGGTGGCTCAACACTACACTCCCCGTGGGCTCCATCCCCTGAGAAGAAAGAACCCGAAAGTCAACATTAGTACAACGGTAACCTTTTAAAAGGAGACATAAAAACGATATTTACCCGGGGCCAATGGTATATATGGCGCATCTGCAGCCGAGGCAGCTAAACCTCGCTCTAAGGACGCAATGCGAACTATCATACCTGGGGAAGGAGGTGGACCAACTGACATCGCCCGGAATTCCTCCAAGTCTCCACCAAGACGCGGTCGAGGTTCGTCAACTGGAATCTTGCTAGGCACAGCAGGAGCTTTATCCGTTGCGGGTCCAGGGAAGGATCCTCCCATCTGCCATGGCCACCTAGGCGATCTCGTTCCACTACCCGGAGCAGTAGCCACAGCAGCGACCCCTAGCGAAGATCCTCCGGCGCCGCCAACCAAAACCATAGAGGGTCCCTCTCTAAAAGGCGAGGAACCTCCAGCCAAAGACTCATCCCCGATATGGGGAGATGTAGGCCCACTCCCGGTAGCTTCAACACCAAGAATGCGTAAAGGACGAGCAACTGTCTCCTTCCTCCTCTTACGAACAGAAGCCTCCTTAGGAGCAGGCGCCCTTCGCTTCTGAGGAACTACCAAAGCCCCCGCAGGCGGAGGCACTTTACACCCCGGCATCGACTCCAGGGGTTCATCCGGGGTATCAAACTCCTCACCCTCATCGGGAGAAATCGAGGGAACTTCAACTCCTCCCCCGGCAATGGGAGAGGACACCCTAAGACTTTCGCGTATGTCGAAATCGCGGTGGAAGGTGTTGATCGCCACGTAAAACTGGGCGTAAGAATGAAGGATGCGCAGCTCCGTAGAGGGGGTGACATCCGGCACGACGAAGGCTGCTCCAGTGCAACCCGTGGTGAAATACCGCCATCCTCTGGCTCCATCAATGAGCCCGCCTCTGGACCTGAAGCTGGTGACGGCATTGCCCACGTGCAGCTGGCCGTACCCAAATTGCCTGGCGAACCGACTAGGCAAATAAGGCTCGAAGAAGCAATGGTCTTCACTCCTGTACAGGAGATGGGAGGGTCTAATGCAGACCAGCCAATTAAAAGCCTCCGGAGAAAGATCGGTCTTCTCTCTACCCGAGTCCTCAAGCCTCATCCCTAATTGATGGCGATCTACGGAAGGGAGAGTACAGAGGAGCTTCCAGCCATGGCTGAGGTTCAATGCCAGCCGACAATCTAGAACGGTGTCCACGTTCCAGGGAGAATCCTTGTAGTTCAACAAGAAATTTCCCCCTGAGCTGCTACCAGAGCCAGGAGACATCACCCAGGGATTGTGGAAAATTAACCAACCCATCAGATACAGGTATGGTAATTCCACCCTGGGAAAACTCTCACGCCGGGCTTCATCAGCAAGCAACCCATCGGTCAGAGCTCTCAAGCCCGCCTGTATACGGCACACCATGGCAGGAAGCAAGCCCAGTCTTGCCCCGAACACCAGGCGCACTGCCGGCCACAAGATGTTCCGGTGAATGCGGTCCGCGGACGCAGTACCAGGCACTACTACTCGACGCAGCCATAACGAGAGGAAACCAGCCAGCTGGGCTTCCTTGGATAGAGACCCGCGACAGCGCCTCAGGTAACTACGGGCCGTAGTACCTACGGGGTACTTTCCTACCCTCTCAACGAGGATCTGGTCCGAAGCTTTGGCCTCCTCCATAAGGCCATCCATGACCTGGGCACTAAGCACGCCCAAACAGTTCACGGGCTCATTCTTGCCCCCCGAAACTTTCTCCAACCTGACAGCTCTAGCTCGGTGGAAGAAAAGGTAGGACATCCACTTGGTAGTGTGGGCCAAACCGGAGGGCTCGTTGTAAAAAGCGGTGCAGGCGAGATATTGGCACATCAGCTCCTGATACACATCCGCCACCCGAGGGTCCGAATCCCCCAACTCCCGGTTGGTGGGAACATACTCTTCATACGGGGTATCCCCCATCGGCAGCCTCGAGACAACCGCCATCTCATGAAGGGCCAATCCTAACTCCCCCAGTGGAGTGGCAAAGGTCCCAGTGAGCGAAACGTATCGCTCCATCAGTGCCAAGAACAAATTAGGGTTGGGAGGCAACCCGACGCTCGTCATGCTCACAGCGGCATACAGCCCAATGCCCTCTAGCTCTTGCCGAAAGCGCTTCAAGGCCCAGTTAACTAGGCTGGTCCATCGGAGGTTTGCTGGGGTGACCCACCCATTACACCGAGGATTCTCCTTGGGGTACACCCCACCTCGTCCCATGAAGCTGTTGCAGAAAGTCGACAGTTGGACCGGCTGGATCACAGAGCTGTCTTCGCTCGGGACGCCACCCGGGTACAATCCCCGAAACAACGTCACAGGACCAGAAGGACGACTGACAAACGATCCCTGGTCAGCTCCTTTCTAATGAAAGATCTTCCCCGGCTTGCCATGAAGATCGGGAGTCAACGTCCACGACATCTTTCTGGGATGAGTGGCATGGAAGAAAGCCGAGATGGGATAATCCCTCGGCATCGTCGGCAGGTACAGAACCAAGCTCTCGACAGCAAAGACCCAAGGTTCCCTCTTAGGCTTCGTCTGGGACCGCTTGTCGATCATGTCCCCGAAAAGGAAAGCCGGCTTTACGTACCGCTCTCCGTCTATATACGTCAGGGGCTCCCCATTGATCATACTCAGCAGTGCCCGCTCGCCCTGAGCCGCCAACAAAAATCCCCTTCCCTCAGGATACTGGGATCCGGAGAGAGGAAATGCCACGTGGGACAAGTCCTCTAGGTAGTTCGAGTGCAGCATCCCGGCGGAGGAACCCATCACCTCGGTCAGCGGAGACTCACCCAGGTTAACTACAAAGGTGCAAAGAAAGTATGTCATTACAAAAATCTTGCACAAACATACAAAACCAAAGAAACGACAAACTGTGCTCTACGCCAGGATTGTACGAATTTGGTTATTATACGCCGGGAGTCCCCTCCGCAAAACGTAAAATGCTTATTTTACGACGTACGCCAGTTTTCGGAAGCCAGAGCTTTTACGCTCGGAACTACGAAAATATGGTGCCTTTACGCTAGCACACGAGAAATATGGACGTAAAAGATGAAAATGCCTCCGTGCATCATCTTCCTCAGAAGAGGCTATCAGCACAGAAGGCGACCTAGCGCGGTCACGTTCAACGTGTGTGAAGAATTTTCGTTATTCTTGTCACCCCAAAGGATCTACCTCTCAGACCGGGTGCGCTGCCCGTCGGCGGGATACTTCCGGAAGGAAGTCCACCTTGCCCGACCGAAGACTCCCTCGCTGGGGCAGTGGGAGAAGAAGAAGAACCTATGCTCTTTCCCTTAGCGGAGGAGGTTTGTTTCGTCGCCATTTCTGAAAGCTCGAAGTGCTCAGAGAAGGAATAAAGGAGAAAAGCTCGAACAATCAAGAACTCTCGTTCGCAGAAGACGGATGAAAAGTTTCTCTCTCCAAAGCTTGGGATATATATAGAGTCCGGATCGACTCCTCGAATCCTCGGATGGACTCCTCGAGACCCTAACCAAGTCTCGCATTAATAGTCGAATATGATTGGGTGCTACGTCAAACCACTACCCTCAAAAGACGGACAGTCAGCGAATTCGAAAAATTCTTCGCGCAAGACAGTTCAGCAGTTCTACGCTAAAGGAGCTTTCTACGCTCGACAGCAACAGATCTACGATTTTACGCTCGCAAGCTACAAGTCTATGGTTTTTCTCGCCCGGATGCCTTTGTGCTCGATAGCTTTTACGCTCGAGAGGCGATAAACCTACGGTTTACGCTCAGCAGATACCAAATCGATGATCTCACGCTCGGTGGCGCTCAGTTTACGCTCAGAAGCAACAGATCCGCAGAACCTCACGCTCGAAGAAATTCTCTTTTCAGGAGCTACAGATCCACAAGTCCTACGCTAAAGGATCTTTCTACACTCAACAGCAACGATTCTACGGCTTTACGTTCAAGCAGCTATAAGTCTATGGTTTTTCTCGCCCGGATGCCTTTGTGCTCGGTAGCTTTTACGCTCGAGAGGCGACAAACCTACGACTTCACGCTCAGGAACCACAAGTCTACGACTTCGCGCTCAACGGTATTTTATGCCCAGACGCTACAGGCTGAGGATTTCGCACTCCGCGACTTTCCGCTTATCCAAAACAGTCCCCGACCCGGTCAAGTGCAAAGAGTTCACACAGAAGATACTCTTTCTTGACCCCAAGTACCCGAAACGGACAGAGTACAACCATTAAGAAATTACTCTTTTCGGGTCCCAAAATTGGAGGTTCATCCGGACTCCAGTCTGAACATCTCGTCTGTCAAAGATGACAAAGCTCAGCCAGAATCCTCGACCCTGTTTCAAGGGAGTTCTGAGAGATCATTCTTGAAGACGAAGACTGAACAAAGTTTTGCTCATCAGAAGCAGCAGTTCAGAACTCTACGCGGTTCCTTAGCCCTAGCAACAGGACAGTTCTAAGTGTTCAAAATGCTAAAGCAGCGCTCTATGCACTATCCGCTGCACGTAAAGAACAGGACAGAACCTAGTACTCTCTATACAGGGTCGCGTAAAGTATCAGACGTGTCGAAGCTGCACACATTCAGACTTTACGGCAACGTATGGCAAGTGATCATATAAAGAAAAGACGACTTTATTGAAGATTAAAATCATGATTACATATGAGGGAAACCCTGTCTATAGGGGTTTTTCTCTACTTTTCATGATTACATATGAGGGAAACTCCGTCGACAAAAAGACTCCCTCGTCGTCTGAAGATCGCGCTCAGATCTTCCTCTTCCTCCATGGCTGTTCATGACCGCCACAGTCATGAACAACAAGATCCTCCATTCGCCATGGCCGATCCGGTTGGGGTTTTCTTAAACCCAACCCAATCAGGACGACAGATTACGGTTTGTCCAATCTCGTCCGCAGGGGTCTCAGGAAAAAATAAACAGTCTGCAAGCTGTGTGGTCCAAAGCGGCCCTTCCTCTCCCCTGATGCAACGCCATACAAAGTTGCTGATTATCCCGAGCAAGGGAGGCTAAGATATCCTTCCATGATCCATCGCTGTAGTGGACACTTGCTCGAAGACGCCGTCTTTTTCGGCTCCCAACATGCTGGAAGAACATGATCTCTTTCTTCCTCAGATCGAACCGACGAACTCCGGCGATCATTTTAGCATGGTGATGGGAATATGGGGAAACAGGTTAACCCCCCGCCTTTTTATAGGCAAAAGAGATCACAGCGGTCCCCAATAAATCTGCCATAAAGGCCGCACCGACCGTTTCAACGCTCCATTCAGAAACGTTTCGAGTCACGAGGGGCCATTCATGCTTCATTCAAAGCGTTTCAAATTCCAAAGGATTTTAAAAGCTTTGAAGGGGGTCTTGTAGAAGCATGAAAAATACGCTGGCAAAAGCTACGCGGCGTATTGATACAGAGCAGCACAAACAAAGGCCTTCAGTGCCATCAGGCATAAGAGCTCAAGGGTGCAGCGCGTCCAAAACCGCTTCGGCGTAGACGGGACCACCCCCATCGCCTCCAGGGCATAAAAACTCAGCCGCTCTCAAAGCAGCATTAAAATAGCGTACGAGGAATGCTTCGTCTTTCCCGAAATGAACCTGTCAAAGTCACGCAGTGAACCTGGCCTCTGACTCCTGACAAAAAGTGCTACACGGCGACCCAGACGACGGCTGGAAACAGGCACAGACCCCTCGGGACGCACACCACAGTATGATGGCGGATCCCTGCATTTAATGCAGAGGATTGGGTTAAGATACCACCGAACCGTCGTTTACTGACATCCCCTCAGCATAAACCGCTCTTTTTCGCACAGAGGGATACGCTGCATTATTTTACACAGGCAGGCATAAGCCGGTTTACGCTCCGCAGTAGACAAACCGCCTGCCACGTCAAAAGCTGCACATCGTACGGGGCTCGAGGCACGTTTCTACGTCTAATTGCACGGAGCGGTGACAGGTTCAGTCAAGGCACGTCTCTGCAACGGATGCACAGAAGGGCTGCAGACCTTCGAAACACGTCTTCGCATTTAATGCACAGGATGATGGCAAATCTCTGTAGAAGATTTGATTACATCTTCGAAAGCCGTGATTCCGGCTAAGACATCCCCATCAGCACTCGGGCACGGTACGCAGCGGCTTCTACGCCCATTCAAGACCTGTGCCCCTTCGGCTCTCAACGCCTCTCCGGCTTCAACGCCTGTCCGGCTCCTACGCCTATCCGGCTTCAACGCCTCTCCGGCTCCTACGCCTATCCGGCTTCAACGCCTCTCCGGCTCCTACGCCTACCAGGCTTCAATGCCTCTCCGGCTTCAACGCCTCTCTGGCTTCTATGCCTATTCGGCTTCTATGCCTATCTGGCCTCTGTGCCAGGGTGACAGTCATTTGGCTTCTACGCCAACCGTTTCTATACACGGGATACCTACCTGCGTGGCTCTTACGCCGTGATCTTCGTAGCAATAGTACGCGTTGTGTTCCCTTAGTTGGACCCGCGTCATACGCTCATTCAAAAGATCATCCATACGCAGGCATTGGTTACTTTAACCGTTGTGTAAAAGGGTGTTGTACTTACCACTCCTCGGTTTTTACACCGACGGAGTGGTCACTGTCACCAAAACTCTATAAATAGAGACCCCTATCAATGGGGAAAAAAGGAGAAAGAAAAAAAAAAGAATTATCATCCAGAAGAGAATTATCGTCCAAGGAGAGAGAGAGAGAGAGAGAGAGAGAGAGAGCCCGGAGAGCAGGCAAAGAGCAGGGATCGACGACCTTGGCCTCGTGCGTCCAACCTCTTCTGCAACCTTCGAAGCTGCTACCTGTCTTCCACGACACTTCTTCAACATCGTGTGGTCCAAGGGCTAAAGTGATCGACCGCAGATCAGACACATATAGCAATTTATACCCAAATTAAATAAATTGTACTCCCACATCCTCGTATAGTATTATATTGTACAAGTTTGTTTATAAACAGAAGGGCGCGGGTTTCGCATAAACCCCATCATTGAAATACAATTTCATTCCTTTCGTTTAATACCACAAACAAGATCGAACTGGACGACCAGTGTCTTCTTCACGGATCCCACGGATACCGTATCGTGTTGAGCAATCGCTTCCTCATCAGAAGAGAAAGATATCCCCAGCAGAGTCGCCATCTTATTTGTGGTATTAAACGAAAGAACAAAATGTATATAATACGAGGTTTGTACTAAACCCGCTTTCTTTGGTTTACAAACAAACTTGTACAATTTGATCCTATACGAGGATGTAGGAGTATAATTTATTTAATCTGGGTAGATGATTGCTATAGGTGTCTGATCTGCAGTTAATCACTTTAGCCCTTGGACTACACGATGGTGAAGAAGTGCCGTAGAAGACGGAAAGCAGCTTCGTAGGTGGCAAAAGAGGATGGATGCACGATGCCAATATCGTCGATCGCTACTCTTTGCCTGAGCTCTGGATGCTTCTCTCTCTCTCTCTCTCAAAGACTCTTCGATCTCTCCTCAATCTCCAATGTTTTGACCCGTGGTCGATCTTCTTTCAAAGTTTCGACCTTGTTCGATTTTTAAAGTCTCGACCTGTTCCTCTGTTGATAGAGGTCTCTATTTATAGAGTTTTGGTGACAGTGACCACTCAATCGGTATGGAAACCGAGTAGTGGAAAGTACAGCACCCTTTTACACAACGGTTAAAATAACCAAAGCCTGCGTATAGATGACCTTTTGAATGAGCGTGTGATGCGGGTCCAACTAAGGGACAAAACGCGTATAATCGCTACGAAGATCACGGCGTAAAAGCCATGTAGGTAGGTATCCCCCGTGTAGAAGAGGTTGGCGTAGAAGCCAATGTCTGTTACCATGGCGTAGAAGCCAAGTAGGCATAGAAGCCGAGTAGGCGTAGAAGCCTGATGGCATAGAAGCCGAATAAGCACAGAAGCCGAATGAGCATAGAAGTCGAACGAGCATAGAAGCTGAATGGGCGTAGAAGCCGAGGTGATGTGGATGTCTTTAGCCAAAATCACGGCTCTTGGAGATATAATCAAATCTCTCGCATTAAATGCAGAGATCCGCCATCATCATTAATTGCCGAGGCGTGTTCCGAAGGCCTGCCACCGTTCTGAGCATTCGGTGCAGAGACGTGCCTCGAGCCCTGTACGAAGAGCAGCTTTTGACGTGGCAGTCTGTTTGTCTTCCGCGGAGCGTAAACAGTTCACGTTTGCCTGTGTAAAACAAGGCAGCGTATCCCCTTGTATGCATAAAAGCATTCTCTGCTGAGGGGATGTCACTAAACGACGGTTCGGTGATATTTAATCAAATCCTCTGCATTAAATACAGAGATCCACCATCATACTGTAGGACGCATCCCGAGTGGTCTGCCATCTTTCCAGCCGTCGTCTGGGTAGCCGTGCAGCACTTTTTGTCAGGAGTCAGATGTCAGGTTCACTGCGTGACTTGACAGGTTCATTTCGGGGAAGACGAAGCGTTCCTCGTACGCTTTAACGCTGCTATGAAAGCGAATGAGTTTTACGTCATGGAGGCGATGAAGCACCCCGTCTACGCTGAAGCAGCCTGGACATACTGCATTTACGCGGATGGTCCCATCATATTTTATGCCGTGCTCAGCGGAAAAGCTCCGTTGCACTCTTGATGGCCTTGAGGTCCCCTGCTTACGTTGCCCTGCATCACCATGTTGCGTAGAGCTATCCAGCGTAATTTTCATGCTTCTACAGCAGCTCGGGGTGCACACTGCACAGCATGAAGAAATTACAGTATCTGTATATGCAGTGTGCAGAGTCTTCGTGCACAGCAGCCAGTGAAGGTGAGTATCAGCACGGTGTCAAGTATCAGGTATCAGTATCCATATCAGTTTTAATACCAGTATCAGTTTAGTTTCAGTTTCAGAATTAGTAGTTTAGTTGAGGTATTAGTTATTATAAATAGGTAGTTAGTTAGAATGTTTAATATATAATTAGCTATATATATATATGTATATAAGTTATTGATTAAGTTAGATAGATATATATACTATTTGTAATATATGTTAGTAGTTATATATGTTAGAAGTTAGTATATGAATAGTTAGTATTATGTATCTATGTATACTAGTTTGTAATACATGTTAGTAGTTAGCAGGTATTATATTGATACATAATATATGTTAGTAATTTAGTTATATTCTATAGTTAGTATGTAGGGTTATATATATATAGCTATATGAATGAGGATTGAATTACCTTGGGATACCAAGGTAATGGGTCGATACTAAGGTATTGGGTTGAGTATCGAGATAAGTAGTGTGATACGCATTGGTGCAAGTCCAAGGTATCCTAATTTTAGTAATTAGTTAGTACTATATATATTGACTTGTATATATATACAAATTACTATTTTTCTATATTAAACTTGCATATCATAAGATACGATATTTTGTGTGTTTCATAGTATCTTAGATTAGCTAGTATAGCTTAGTTTCATAGCGTATCGACCTAGCATCTTAGTGTTAGACTCTTTCAACCTAGAATTAGTCGATTTGAATTAGAAATGACTTTATGACTTAGAATTGCATCAGTTTAACTTATTTTTATTTTTAAACCTTTTATTGATGCAACATACCATATATAGGTCTGTGTGACACCAGCTTGGGCATCGAGAGACACACTCTGTTAGTTTTCAATTCATAATAGTGTATATATGCATGTTCTAGAATTGTATACTTGATTCCGACACAGTAATTTTATGAACTTGTACTACATGGATCCCGTCAAGAGATGTTATCCCTAATCATGTTCAGCGGGTACACCTGTACATGTATTTCATCATGTATATTGGGTATTGATTTATATTTCGTGTTCACACACTGCTCGTATTTAGTATGCTTATTCGTGTACACATACTGCTCGTGTTCAGTGTGATTATATTCGTTTACACCCACTGCTCGTGTTTAGTGGTCATATTCGTGTTCGTAGCGTATCGTGATTGGATCCATTGGTATTAGTTGGGGATGGAAGAGTAGGAGTTGATTATGTGATCAAATCCCCATTGTTCATCATGTACATTCTGATTACATACCATACTTGTAATTATCTTACCGTATTGATCATTTACACCTAAACTGATCACATTATAAACTTATATTTTGAGGCATGTTAGTTAGATTGTAGTTCTTTTATCATATTGTAGATATTCATATTGTTGTTCTATATTCTCGTATATTACCTGTATACCTATTGTTCATTCATTCATATGTTTAGTGATCTTGTATTTTATTTCAATTATATGTTTTATATGCTTGATTATGTTATTAAAACTGCTTTAAGAGGTATATACTTCGCTCTAATCCTGACTGGATATATTTTTCCAGATAATTGACTTATAGAGCAGTATCACACATTCTGTGGGCCGCAGGACGGTGTACCTATAGAGGATACTTCTATAGACCAGGAGGACTTAGTTGCAGAGCCCGAGGAGGTCTAGTTGTGTTAGCTTGTATTAGATGATTTGTTAAGATTCACAGTTTGTATATTATTTCAGATTGTGGATTGTATCTTGTTCTTTCCTTCGTTATTCCATTCGTGCTTTATCTTCCTTAGTTTGTTTTGTGATTGAGATTAGTTATACTTGTGAGATACCATATTGTTCCTTCGTTTAGAGTTGAGATGATTGACAGGTACCATATTATATTGTTGAGATATTAAATAGTTAGAAATGACCCAGACAGCGTTCTACCGTCGATGCAGCGGCGTAGGCTAGGCGTAACTATGTTCTCGTGCCCGAATATCCGGGTGTGGGTCATGACAAGCAGCAACTACAATCGAGAAGCAGTAGCAGCCAGTGCAGTACCTTCAACATCAACTCGGCAACCTGTAGAGCGTGCACAGCAATGAGCAGCAACTGGTACTACAATATTATTAGCAACAGCAAGCTCAAGGCAGCAAGGCAGGGGTTCAGTAGTTAAGGTATGGGTTTAGTAGTTTAGTTAGTTTATTAGTCGTTTAGCTAGTTAAGGTTAGAGTCTAGTTAGTAGTTCAATAGTGTAGTAGTTAAGTACTTGTTTAGTAGTTGTATATATACATTGTTAGCTAGCAGTTAGATATATATACATACTTGATTAGACTAGTAGATTAGTATGTAGTATTGTATATATGTATTCTATGTTAAGTAGTTAGTAGTATTTAATAGTCTAGTTAATGATTAGTATAGTTAGTGTATTGATAGTGAGCTATATATATTAAAATTTAAATTACCTTGTGATACCAAGGTAATGTCAAGGTATTGGTCGATACTCAAGGTATTGGATTTGAGTATCAAGATGGGTGTGTAGGTGGTGAGATACGTATTGGTTCAAAGCCAAGGTATCCACTTTGCATTAGTTATCTAAGATTACTATATGTATTGTCTTGTATATATATATATATATATATATATATATATATATATATATATATATATATATATATATATATATATATATATAAATTAATATTTTTATATCTAAAAACTTGCGTATCTTATGATACGGTGCTTTGTGTGTATCCTAGTATCTTATTTTAGCTAGTGTGGCATAGTTACTTAGTGTATGGACCTCATATCCTAGAGTTAGACTCATACAACCTAGAAATAGGTAGTTTGACCAAGTTTGACTAGTTTGACCTAGAGTTGTCCTATTTTGACTGTTTTGACTTAGAAATGACTTTATGACCTAGAATTGAAATAGTTTAACTTATTTTCATTCCCGAACCTTGTATTGATGCAATAAACCATATATAGTTTTGTGTGACACCAGCTTAAGCATCGAGAGACACACCTTGCTCAGGACTTCAAGCGAATATATTTCTCTGTTAGTTTTTATTTCATAATAGTGTATATATCTCATATTCTAGAACTGTATACTTGATTCTGACACAGTGGTTTCACGGACCGGTACTATATGGATCATGTCAGGAGATGTTATCCCCTACCGTGTTCAGCGGGTACTTCTTCATATATATTTCATCATATGAATTGGGTATTGATTATTTATATTTTGTGTTCACACACTACTCGTGTTCAGTATGCCCATATTCGTGTTCGTAACGTGTCGTGATTGGATCCATTGGTATTAGTTAGGGATGGGGGAGTAGGAGTTGATTATGTGATCAAAGCCCCAGTGTATTCGTGTACGTGTCGATTACATACCACACTTGTAATCGAGTTACCTTATTGTATTCGTGTTCAACCTAAACCGATCACATAATGAACTTGTATTCTAAGGCATATTAGTTAGATTTCAGTTATTTATTTTTATTGCAGATATTCATATTGCTTGTTCTTTATTCCAGTACATTACATGTTCACTCTCATTGATTTTATTAATATGTTTAGTTATCTAGTATTCTTTTCTATTATCTGTTTTATATGCTCGATTATGTATTTAAAACTGCTTTCAGAGGTATGTACTTCGCTCCAATCCTGCCTGGATATATTTTTCTAGATGATTGGCTCATAGATCAGTGTCCTATATTCTACGGACCGTCGGAGGGCTTACCTTCAGAGGATACTCTTATAGACCAGGAGGACTTAGTTGCAGAGCTTGAGGAGGTTTAGTTTATATTTTGGTGGACTTGTATTAGACTTCTTTGAGATTTATGGCATGTATATTATTTCAAACTTGTGGATTGTATCTTGATTCTTTTCTTTGTTATTCCATTAGTGCTTTATCTTCCTTAGTTTGCATTGTGATTGAGTATAGCTACATTGTGAGATACCATATTGTTCCTCCGTTTGGAGTTGAGACAATTGATAAGTACCATATTTATATTGTTGAGATGTTTAGTTAGTTAGAATTGACCCAGACAGCGTTCTACCGCCGATGTTGCGGCGTAGGCTGGGCGTACCCACGTACTCGTGCCCGAATATCCGGGTGTGGGTCATGACACCAACCAATATCAACCATCCAAAATAGGCTTAGTGGTTCCAAGAGTAAACTAGGTCTGGTATCCATCCTATATACGGGTCCTAGCACGGGTCTATGGCAATTGCCAAGATGTTCACTACTGTTCTCGGGCAGTCTCCCTCAATAAACATGAATACAATTAAATAAATACAACATAATTAACAAGAACCTACAAGTAAATACAATATGAACACATCTACATGAAATTTTTTAAATATCACAAATTCAAGAGATACCAAATCTGGGAACGAGTATGACAGAATCACTAGACGCATCATGGATTAGACTCGGCAGTATCATGGGGTGGGGAGGACAGCTATTGGCGTAGGGACTACTATTTATTTACTTTCTTCTAGTTGACCACCAGTGACTCAGATAAGCACTACGTGTGTCGTGCATTATTATTTGTTCGGAGAGCCCCTACATAGGAACGTTGTCCACAAGTTCATATTATACCTAGACTGGTTAGGACTTATAGTTCCTGAGTTACATGACAGTTCTCTTTGTGGTATTTACTGTTTATTATTCGACATGCATATTATGTATCTTGCTACGTCCCTCTGAGGACCTGGTTTCCTTCTAGGTTATTTACTGAGTTATTTTCATGGGATTATTGGGAGTAGTTCTTCTATTTTCAGGTATACTTAGATGTTACCTTCTTCATTATTCCTCTACAGTTTATTTCTTATTTTAGATAGTTTATAGTATGTATTGTGAATGTATTTATTTATTTTATATGTATAGTTTTTATGACCTGGATCGTGTATATGTACTTATATTGGACTGGAGTCCTGTAAACACCCGAATTTTTCAGAAATTAAAAATAAATTTTTGGGATATTTTTGCTATTTTTAAATAATTAAAATAAATATTTTTTGGATTTAAATAAATTTTGTGATTTTATTAAATATTAAAATAATATAAAAATAATATTTTTGAGTATAAAATAAATAATTAGACATACTGTAACTTTCCTAGAATTTATTGGACCCAAAAACTATTTTTAAAGACCTAAAAACAAAGTTTTTAACTAAACCAAAATAAACCAACCTAAACCCAATTGAACTGAACCCTGACTGAACCCAAGCCCTATTGGATCAGGTCGGATCCGGACCCAAAACCTGACCCGAACCCAATATTCAAATTCTCTTCAACCCGATCTCTGACTCCCCGACTTCCCTAACCGCCGCTGTCCGCCTCCCCCGCGGCCGTTCACCCGCAGCCGGCCCCGACCACTCGCCTCCCCGCCGCTCTGACTCCCACAACCGCCAGCCGACGGTCCCCCTACCCTAACCATCGGCCACCTCCACTATAAAACCCACCGCTGCCACCACAACTTCAACCTCCACCGCCATCTGCCGAGTACCCTGCCTGCGCTGCCACCACCACTGCAGCTTCCCTCCGGCGAACCCCGATCCACCCCGAGCACCCCTCCGGCAACCCTGAACCCCCATCGACGACTCCGGCCGACCAAGCAGCCACCGCCGCTCCGCGCCGTCAAGTGCGCACATTTTAGACGTTAGCAAACCATTGTTCCGGTGAGTCATTCTCTCTCCTCGTCGCGTCGATGTTCGAACAGGTTGTTGTGACACGTTCCCTACGTGACCCTTTCGAACCCCGTGCAATCCGTTCGGGGTATCGCATTCTGTGTCGATCGTAAATCGTGATACAAAAACAGGAAATAAACCCCTTATTTCCGAAAATTAGAAATTGGTCCGGAACTCGCAAGTTCACGACCATTTTGCGTGCAACCTGTTAATTATTTATAAAATTTACCTGAACAGTTAATTAGATAATATAACCAAGATTTAAACCCTGCAAATAGTTTATTTTATTATGTTGTAGATTGTAATTATTCTGCGGGTAAAAATGACCAAAAGCTTGGTTATTTAAAAACCCAAATTTTTTTGAACTGGGTGCGCCCCGCTAAACGAGGCGACTTGGTCGTATGCGAACTTCACCAAAAGGTGCGCACTGGAAATATGGGCGTGTGGGATTTCACGAAAGTTGATTTGGATGTGCGTGCACACCAGAATCAACGCGTATCCGTCGACAACGTCCCGTATCGGCCCTATTCTGAAACTCGTTGTAACATTGTGTGTACTCGTCGTTTCGAAACAAAACTTATACCATCGGACTCATAGAGATACATAGGTCATGTGACCAAAGTTTGGTTCGATTCTGAGAACGTTGACAAAATTACGTATCGTGGGCCCCACGGCTCCACTTGACGGACGATTTTGTGATCGGCTCATCAAAATTTAGTTCTGGACATTCTATTGGGTTTGTTTCGTCGTTCTAGACTTGTAGACACTAAGTTTGACGTATTTGGAGAACTTTGCCTCTGGCATATTTTCGGTGCGAAGTGGGCCACATGTGGACCCCGCTTTGACAAAAAACTGTCAATCTTGCCCCTGTGTCCAAATTGGACTTATGGACAGGCAATTCTAGTTATTTCATATCTTCTGAGAATGATGGTAATGTTTAATTCAACATCCGGAAGAGTACCTGAAGATCACACGATGACCGGAGCAATTGGAGAAAACCAAACCCCATGCAATTGTACCTTGCCAATCTTGTAGTACTTGCTACATATTATTCCTTTGATTTATTTATATGATGTATTTGTTCAACCTAGGACCGTGTGACATTACTTAACGTCCGTGAGGTTATATTGGGTGGGGAGAGTCTTACCATACTAAAGGCTGAATATATATAATAAATTACTGGGAGTGCCTTAGACTCTAACACAGAGCTTTGGCACACGTATTAGCCCTTCGAGATAATAAATGCTGCTATGGGTTTCCCAGAGCCTTTAGTAGTTACAGCCTGAGTATGATTAATGCTCTCATTTGCATAACACATAGCTAGTTACATAGTTTACCCAATTGATTCATTTATTATTGTTCTGCATTTACTTTCGCTTGAGTTATTCTTGTACCTTGCTATGTCCCCTGAGGACTTGGAATCCGAATTATGTCCCTGGGTTTAGCAGAGGAGACTTACCCTAAGGTATACGGGACAAGAGCTGACATTAGAGCAGTACCAGTACCAGAGGACGATGTGATGCCAGAGGATTTCTCCTGAGTATCTGTTTATTCTATACTCAGTCGTTTCTGTTGTTAGACTCTTATTTCATATCTATTGAACTGTTGTATTAAACTCATTATCGGGTTGTTCCCCGAGACTTTTATTGAGACTTGTTGATTATTATTTCACCTTGATTATTCTGATATTGAATGTATTTATCTTCTGTGGATGAGATTAGGATCGTAGACTCTTATAGTTGTTTTACAGCTTAAGTACACCCAGATGGGTCTATTAAATTGGGTTTGCCCATCGGTGTGTGCTGTTGGCCATTGCCACGTGTCTAGTCCCTCGGTATTTTGGGACTGAGATGTGACATAGTTTTTTTTTATGGCCCATGCAGGTCAACGACTAAATTATTCTGGACTTGTAGACACTAAGTTTGACGAATTTGGAGAACTTTGCCTCTGGCACATTTTTGGTGCGAAGTGGGCCACATGTGGACCCTGCTTTGACCAAAAACTGTCAATCTTGCCTCTGTGTCCAAATTGGACTTATGGATAGGCAATTCTAGCTATTTCGTATCTTCTGAGAATGATGGTAATATTTAATTCAGCATCTGGAAGAGTACCAAAAGATCTCACGGTGACAGGAGCAATTGGAGAAAACCAAACCCCAAGCAAGTGTACCTTGCCAATCTTGCAGTACTTGCTACATATTATTCCTTTGATTTATTTATATGATGTATCTGTTTAACCTAGGACCGTGTGACATTACTTAACGTTCGTGAGGTTATAATGGGTGGGGAGAGTCTTACCATACTAAAGGCTGAATATATATAATAAATTACTGGGAGTGCCTTAGACTCTAACACAGAGCTTTGGCACACGTACTGGCCCTTCGAGATAATAAATGCTGCTATGGGTTTCCCAGAGCCTTTAGTAGTTACAGCCTGAGTATGATTAATGCTCTCATTTGCATAACACATAGTTGGTTACATAGTTTACCCAATTGATTCATTTATTATTGTTCTGCATTTACTTTGGCTTGAGTTATTCTTGTACCTTGCTATGTCCCCTGAGGACTTGGAATCCGGATTATGTCCCCAGGTTTAGCAGAGGAGACCTACCCCAAGGTATACGGGACAAGAGCTGACATTGGAGCAGTACCAGTACCAAAGGACGATGTGATGTCAGAGGATTTCTCCTGAGTATCTGTTTATTCTATACTCAGTCTTTTCTGTTGTTAGACTCTTATTTCATATCTATTGAACTGCTGTATTAAACTCATTATCGGGTTGTTCCCCGAGACTTTTATTGAGACTTGTTGATTATTATTTTACCTTGATTATTCTGATATTGAATGTATTTATCTTCTGTGGATGAGATTAGGATCGTAGACTCTTATAGTTGTTTTACAGCTTAAGTACACCCAGATGGGTCTATTAAATTGGATTTGCCCATCGGTGTGTGCTGCTGGCCATTGCCACGTGTCTAGTCCCTCGGTATTTTGGGACTGGGGCGTGACATAGTTTTTTTAGTGGCCCATGCAAGTCAATGACTAAATTGTTTCAGTTTAAACTAAGGAATCAAGCAAGCCTGCGACAAGGATAGGATAAGTTATAGGATCTCATCTACTTGATTGAATCGTTCTTGATCTCTATCAGATTCGAATTTCGTGACTTGCATCCTGCCTTGATTGCTCTGTGCGCCTCTTATAGTTTATTTTGGATACAGAGTAACGGATCCACGAGCAAACGACAAGACTCCTGCAGGAACACCATAAGGTGTTGTAGCCACCTACGAAGAAGATGGAGTGACGCTATTAAGTGGAGATCCCTCCACTCACCAAAGCTGTCAAGCAAATCAGCATGCCTCAAGATTTCGGCGAGACGACATTCCACCTCCGCCGCAGTTTGTTCCACCAATGCCCGTATTCCCATAAGGGCAAGCTATGGACGAACATCAAATATTCCAAATAATCTACATAATGATGCAAGCCCAACAACAGATTCAATAAGAGGCTATGCGTCACGAGGTAGAGAACTTAAGGAACGGCCTAGTAATCGTATTAGAGCAGGCGAATCTACCAGCACGACGGCCATCAACGGGCTCTATCATCGATTTTTGCCAGCTGAAGCCCCGTACCTTTTCTGGCAAGAAGGAGCCCACTGAAGTTCATGAGTGGCTCACAAATACTCAACATTAATTAGAAGCAGCTGAGCTTCCAAGAGAGCGTTGGGTGACTGCTGTCTGGATGCAGTTGACGGGCAATGCACATCACTGGTGGCTATCTGAGGAGAGATGGCTCAGACCAGACCAAGTCACTTGGGAAGAGTTCTCTAGACTCTTTCAGGAGATGTACACTCCATCTATTGATCGATCAGAACTTTGGGACAAGTTCAATCGCTTTACTCAAGACAATATGACAGTAGAAGAGTACAACGCGGAGTTCATCCGTCTGAGTCGCTTTGCCCCTTCCCTGATCCTGACAGAAGAGGAGAAGGCTAAGAAGTTCTTCGACGGACTAAACTTTGAGCTATAGAGATTGGTCGAATCCGTTGCACCTACTTCATACACGGACGTCCTTGCTGCAGCCCGACATATGGAGTTTGTCACCAGGAGAGAGTCCAGCCTGAAGCATCCTTTCACATCAACACCAGCCAGAGCACCACATGGAGAAGCTGTAAAGAAACCTCACCTGCACTAAGCACCATAGAGAGCTGTATCACAATCCCTAACCCTTCCTACTTGTCACTATTATGGCAAGATAGGCCATATTGAGAGGGAGTGTAGACTTAAATTGGGATTATGTTTAGCTTGCGGATTGTAAACCCCCTCGATTAATTCTATAGATAGTCAGGTTTGGATTGGGAAAATTTTGGATTTAGCAGCAGATGTTGAGGTTTAGAGTAGAGTTAAGTTTGTCTGTTATTTTAATTCATTTAATTAAACCCTTGGCGCGCCTTATCATTGCTTATTTATTCGGATTCCAAGTCGAGGTATACCCCTCCCCCTCTACCTATGTGTTTAGTAATTTTGTTGTTATTTAGTTAAATTTGCTTTAGGGGTGTAGTATGTACGTGAAAATCTTAGGGTTTAATATGGAAATGGAAGTAAATGCTTTAAGAATTAGTTTAGGGTTTAAATATGCTTTATTGAGTTTAAGGTTTGAATGCATCAAGATTTAGGGATTATTACGTTGTTTTTACATGTATGATAATTATCCTTGATCATCAGGTAATGTATGGTGTAGGAGGTGATATCATTAAGATGTTCATTATTTTGAGGATTTGATTACTAATATCGGAATCGATGGAGGAATACATATTAGTATTTGGGAGAGGGTGGTCGAATACTGAATAATTGTCTGTGAAGGTTTAACTAGATAATAATTATTCTCTTGAGAGTGGTAAAATAACAATAAGTTAATTGAGGAGTAGTTTATATAGTGAAATGGCAATAAAGGGTATAAAGGAAGGCCTAGTATTTAATAAGTAATTATTTTAAGAAAGACATAATTAAACGTGATGATAATGTCTATAAAAGCCAGAGGAGACTGAGGATTGGATCAGGGTTTGATTAACTGAATATCGTAATTGAGGTTGGGTTTGATGATATTGTACAGGGGATTAGTTTGAGTAGATGTAACGTACTCCAAGTCAACCTGGATCAACCCTTAGCGTCTTGTCCCTGTGAGTCATAGCTGAGACTAAGCTTATGTATAGATGTGTGTCGCATCACTGTTTGACGAGGAATAGATTATTGATTTTGGTTAGTATCTCATCTCTAGGTACCGCGGGACCTGAGGGCTTAGACGTGGTACCGGGACCCCATCATCAGTAGCCGCACGCAGGCAAGTGTACCTTGCCACCCTGTATTTCAGATTACAGATACTTGTTGTTCTTTATGTACATTGTGCACGTATTTATGTTGACGTTTGATACTTCAAATTCGGATCACAACCGGGTGAAGACGTACGTCGTAACGTCTTAGAATAATTGTAAGATGCTTTGTAGTACCTCGATGCACGTACCTGAGTACATCGATACCCCAGGACACACTCATATACTGTGATCATGCCAGATTCCTGTATCCTGATACTGACATCATGACCAGAGACTGGGACGACCTTAGGGTCGCGTCTGTTAAGTTATTTCTATGTGTCGAGACTGTAGATAGAGGTTCAGGTTCAGCGCACCATCGTCGACCGCTTGGGAAAGGGAAGACGGTTACTAGACATTTGGGCTCCTATGCACGCGCTTATATATGTATATATAGTGATCATGTATTCTAGAGTAGTGTATCACCTGTATGTCTCTGTGCTCGGAGCTACGGTATGTCCCGTGTGTCTCTGTGTTCGGAGCTACGGTTTTATTTTAGAAAGCCCACACGTCGAACATTGTCTTCAAACTGTGTCACACTTGTTTGGTTATGATAGAAGTACCCTATTGTTGTACTTGTACTTTTCTATATACTTGGCATGCTGTATTTTTGTACCTTGTTACGTCCCTCTGAGGACCTGGTTCCCTACCAGTTTTGCAGCATAGATGATTACGGAGCATTTGGAGTTGCTGTTGGAGTTGCATGTCTTAAGAGCATGGTACCAGGTACTCACATCTTATCTACCGGCATTATGGTTATTTTACATTGATTATTCATCTGTTGTTGTAGCCTAGTTTTTATAGACTCATACTTCTTCTTGAGTCTATTCGAGTTAGTGTGTTATTGGGCGGCCGACTCTAGCACATATAGCTCTTTTTTGTATACTGCTGTACATTGTGGATTGAGACATAGAGGTTTACATTTATGGGATATCTAGATAGTGTCCTTTTATATTACAGCTTATACGTATTCGAGTCAGACCAGAGTCTGGTCGAATGCGTAGCTGGCGTGTCACGTATTCCTGGTCCTACGTATTTTGGGACTAGGGTGTGACATATTTTTGTGGTGGCCCATGCAGGTCCGTTTTAAATCGTCTTGGTCAACTGACTGTGCCAAGCGAACCTGCAAATTAGGAATAGGTATTATGATTGTTGAATAGGATCTCAATCCATAATCGATTTTTAAAACTCACTTTGTATGTGATTATCGCCCTTGGACTTCCAATTTACTTTCGTTCAATCTTCGTCTATATCGCTATCTATGTTTCTCGTCCCCTATTGTTCGGGAAGATGAATGCTTGTGACTGATGATTTCCCTCCAGAAGAAGATCGAAGACCAGACGGCAGAAGACAGAATTCGTATACCTTTCTCTGAGAAGATTGTTACCTTATCAGAATAGATTGATGGGTTCTTTGGATTCTAGAACTAGTGTGGAAGGTTGGCAAGAGAGTTGGACCCAGTAGTACCCTACCTATGCTTGAGGTAACAGTGATCTTAGAAGTACTGAGATCTAGAAGGATTGTTGATCATGACCTAGAATGATTTATAGGAATGCATAGCCTGATGATGGAAACTAGTGGTTGTATATGATAGCAATACCAGGAATGATATTATGAACTAGAGGAGATAAAATTTCAAGCTCTCACTTGGAAGATGATGATCTAATACCAAAAATTTTAGTATGTGCTTGGGTGACATCATTATTATAATTGCACTATGTGACTTGGAAAGATAAATAACGAAAAGAAGGAATTTGAGGAATAGAATTTTAGGAAGAACTTTGAGGAGAAGAGAATTATACATTAGGCGAGGAAAAAAATTTCTTTTGAGGATTGATGTTGGAAATAGAATGGAAGAAATTGTTTTGAGGTTTAGTCTAGACTATGACCTTATCCTAGACATGGATTGGTTGAGCCAATACTACGCAACGCGAGATTGTCGACGTGATTACATTATTTATGACCACCAGATTACCCTGAGTTTGAGTTACTTCAGGGAGCCCAGGAGTATGGTGCCCATCTACCTTAGGGGTATACAATACAGGAGGTAAACCAGTATACCACCATATTATATCAGAGTTTGAGGATGTGTTACTAGAGAATCTTCCAGGCCTGCCACCTGATAGAGAGATAGAATTTGCTACAGAGTTGACTCCAAGAGGGGAGCCAATTATTTTCCCGTCTTCAGACTAGCATCGAAAGAATTGGTTGAGTTGAAGGTCCATAGTAGAGGATCACTTAGACAAGAGTTTCAGTCGGGCTAGTGTATCTCCATGGGGAGCACCCATTCTGTTTGTACCGAAGAAGGATAGGACGGTACGCTTGTGTATCAATTACAGGGCACTAAATGCGGTAACGATAAAGAACAAGTACCCATTACCGCACATCGATAATTTATTTGTATCAGCTAAGTGTATTCTCGAAGATCGATCTCAGATCATGCTATCATTAGATCAAGGTACGAGAGAGGATGTTCCGAAGGCAGCTTCCCGGACGAAGTATGGGCTCTATGAGTTTCTAGTCATGACCGTTTGGTTGGACCAACGCGCCAGCAGTATTTATGAGCTTGAGGAACAATGTTTTCCACCAGTACTTGGATAAGTTCGTGGTGGTAGTTATCGATGATATCGTGGTATATTCTAAGAGCCAGGAGGAGCACGAGAGACATCTCAGGATCGTGTTGGAGACTCTGAGACAGGAGAGACTGTATGCCAAGCTCAGCAAATATGAGTTATGATTAGATAGAATAGATAGTCTACGCATCAGGATGACTAAGGGTTCATGAGAAGAACTATCAGACGCCCAACCTAGAACTAACTGCAGTGATAATTATACTAAAATTATGGCGACACTACCTTTATGGAGAGCGTGTTGAGATTTATACAGATCATAAAAGTCTGAAGTATGCCTACACGAAAAAGGAGCTCAACATGAGACAGAGGTGCTGGCTAGAACTTATGATAGATTATAATATCGAGTTGCAGTACCACCCTGGCAATGCGAATGTAGTAGAAGATGCCTTGAGCAGGAAGCCTATGGCATATCTTTACGACTCATCGCCAGTTGTTAGAGGATTTTCAGGAACTCAGGATTGAGATTGTATTGCCAGGCATGGATGGACAGATGGCCAGTCTCGAGGATTCAGTCCACATTTATTGAGAGGATCAAGGCAGCATTGCCTACGGATACGAGATTTAGACGACTGCGATAAAGGACAGAGGCCGACATGCAAACGGGACTCAAGATTCATAAAGACAGAACATTGAGGTGTAGAGATCGCCTATACGTTCTGAGTGGCAAGCTACGCCAAGAGTTGATAACCGAGGCTCATAGCTCAATTATTCTATTTCATCCTGGGGGTACGAAGATGTACCGAGATTCGACGCAACATTACTGGTAGTATGGGATGAAGAGAGAGATTGCGAGATTCGTGGCAAGACGCTTGGTAGGTCAGCAAGATAAGGCTGAATAACAGAGAACCACAGGACTATTGCAGCTGCTTCCCATTCCCGAATGGAAGTAGGAACATATTACCATGGACTTCGTCACAGAATTTTCGTGAAGCCCTAGCAGGAAGGATATAGTTTGGGTTGTCGTAGACAGACTCACCAAGTCTGCACATTCTTGCCCTTCAGAGTTGGTCAGTCCACGGAGATATTGGCTGACATGTATATGAGGCAGATAGTACGACTACATGGAGTGCCTGTCAGCATCGTATCGGATCGTGATTCCAGATTCATGTCGTATTTTTGGCAGAATATGCAGGAGAGTCTAAAATTCGTCTCAAGTTCAGCACTGCATATCCTCCACAGACTGATGGTCAGTCAGAGCGCACGATACAGATATTAGAGGATATGTTGAGAGCGTGCATGATTGATTTTGGAGGATCTTGGGAGGACCACCTACACTTGGTGGAATTCTCCTACAATAACAGCTACCAGACTAGCATACAGATGGCACCTTATGAGGTACTGTACGGCAGGAAATACAGGTTGCCAGTTTGTTGGAGTGACGTGGAAGAGCGTCAGATGCTTGGTCCAGAGTTAGTAACACAGACAGTGGAGGAGGTCAAGCAGATTCAGAGCCACCTGCGTGTAGCACAGGACAGACAGAAACATTGGGCAGATGCGCACCGCAGACCATTGGAGTTCAAGGAGGGTGACCATGTATTTTTGAGGATATTGCCTACTCGTGGTACCATCAGATTCGGAGGCAGAGGCAAGCTGAGTCCGAGGTACATCGGGCCTTTTGACATCTTGGAACGAGTTGGCGAAGTGGCTTACCGTCTCGTATTGCCTCCATCATTAGAGGGAGTGCATGACGTATTTCACGTATCGCAGCTGAGGAGATATGTCGCAGACCCTAGCCACGTGCTTGATCATTCGGAGATTACAGTCGGGCCCAGTCTATCTTACGTAGAGTAGCCAGTTGAGATTCTCGATCACAGCGAGAAGACTGTGAGAGGGAAGACTATTCGACTGGTCAGTGTCGCATGGAAGCACCATTCACCAGGCGAGTCTACTTGGGAACGCGAGGATTCTATTCGGCAGCGGTTCCCGTACTTATTTGAGGAGCTTGGTACGAATTTACGTACGACATTCGATTACTAGTTGTTATTAAATTCTCTTAGCTATTATCGTTCTTTACTTTTAATTTCGGGGACAAAATTTTTCTAAGTTGGGAAGAATGTAAACCCCCTCGATTAATTCTATAGATAGTCAGGTTTGGATTGGGAAAATTTTGGATTTAGCAGCAGATGTTGAGGTTTAGAGTAGAGTTAAGTTTGTCTGTTATTTTAATTTAATTAATTAAACCCTTGGCGTGCCCTATCATTGCTTATTTATTCGGAGTCTAATATCAGCCCATAAATTCCATCGGACTATTGTACTTATGACTTGACCCGCCAAATTAGGCACTGGACTTGCCCGTCACTTAAAATCAGATTTCGTTGTGCTCTAAATTAATTGCACAATTTTTTAAAACCGTAATCCATATTTAATTCCGTGTCGGACACCTGTGTCGTTAACCTAAATTTTGAGATACCAACTTAACCCGTTGAGCCGGACCAACTAAAGGGTCCAAGACTGACTCCAAGCCCCCACCATTTTTGACCTTTGCGTCATTTCCGGATTTTGACCCCAAGTGCCCCTATTTAATTTAAAAGCGCGGGACACTTTAATTATATTTAAATCAAGGATACCAATTTTGCCTAATCCTATTTTAATCCTTAATTAATCCCGATGGCCATTAAATTAAACCCGTGCCAAACTCCCAACACCCCCCTCGCCATGCAAATCATCAACCGCAATTTTTTTCACAATTTTTGCGTCATTTTATGTGTTCGTGCAATTTCTCGAATTTAAGGGGCTAAGTTGCAATTTAGTGATTTTAGGTGCCCTCACCCCATTGGCCAAAACCAAATGTAGAGGTTACATATGTGGACCGAATTACACATCTCCCCCACTCCACTTCTCATGAAGAAATGATTTTCTTCATGAAATATCTAAGCCCTCCATTTTGAATGGGCTAATCCCCACCACACATCCAATGCACCACTCCCCTATATAACATCAACATCACCTCACCCTCACAAACCCCAAAGTCGGCCCTAATCCCAATGCATAGAACCCCCCTCTCTCTCTCTCTCCTCCCTCCTTCTCCATTCATACGTAACCTTCTTTCTATTTTCTCTTCTTCTCCTTCTTCCTTCCTTCATCTTCTTCTTAGGAGAGCTTCACCTCCGGCCGAGATCCCATCAGTTGAACCCGGCCAACTCCTTGCCCTCGTCTCCGGCGGAGCACCCCGCTCCGTCCTAACTTCTCCCCCGTCGCGGCTGGCCGAGCTTCTCTGCTCCGGCGGCCGAGCCTCTCCAGCCATGAGGCAGCCTGCAGCGCTTCTAGCCCTCCCCAGACCGAGCTCCGGCGGCTGCTGGCACCGCCGTATTCTATTGCTCCCCTGACCGCGGTAGTCCGACAACAGCCCACTATATCCGTCCGGCGTCTGACTGCACAGCGCGGTTGTGCAGTTCTTCCCGTCCCCACGGCGGCTCCGGCTCCGGCGGTGCACCCCCGCGCAGCCCGACGGTACAGCCATTCCCTCCAGCCCGATGTGCACAGTGTACTGTGGAGCTCCAGCGGCTGACCGAGCCCTGCTCCTGCCTGATACTCCAGCTTCGACCCGACTATGAAGCTACGGCCGCTGTCCAACTTCGACCCACAGTACATTCCCCCCGCTCCGGCCAGTGCTGCCATCGACGACCCTGAGCACTGACTGCTCCGGCCAGCACACCGCTTCACCTCCACAGCAGCTCCCGTCCGGCCGCATTCCCCATCCCATCTCCTCCCTGTCATTCATCACCTCCCTGTCTAGCTCCCTCATCCGAGCTCCTATTGGCACCACCGCACGGCCACCCTCCACCGGTCCTCACCTCCACCACCCTCGGCATTCCCGGCCACCGAGCACTGAACCACCTCTATCTCCCCCGCTGCGATGAACCATCACCACCCCACTTCACCACGCTATTGCCACCAGCTCGAGCACATCCCCGTAGCGGCTCTAGCCCGCACGGCTCCCCCGTCCGACCTCCTCTGCCTCAACCAGTCCGACCTCTCCTCTTCCCCGGACTTCCATCACCACCATTGCGTAACCCACACCACCTCCCTGTTCGACCAGTCCAACTATCACCCTCCACCATCTTCATCATCATCTCACCATTATCAACATCAACACCAGCCAGGCCGGCCCAGCAACTCCGTCGAGTCGCCGTCGAGGTATACCCCTCCCCTTCTACTTATGTGTTTAGTACTTTTGTTGTTATTCAGTTAAATTTGCTTTAGGGGTGTAGTATGCATGTGAAAATCTTAGGGTTTAATATGGAAATGGAAGTAAATGCTTTTAAAATTATTTTAGGGTTTAAATATGCTTTGTTGAGTTTAAGGTTTGAATGCATCAAGATTTAGGGATTATTACGTTGTTTTTACATGTATGATAATTATCCTTGATCATCAGGTAATGTATGGTGTAGGAGGTGATATCATTAAGATGTTCATTATTTTGAGGATTTAATTACTAATATCGGAATCGATGGAGGAATACATACTAGTATTTGGGAGAGGGTGGTCGAATACTGAACAATTGTCTTTGAAGGTTTAACTAGATAATAATTATTCTCTTGAGAGTGGTAAAATAATAATAAGTTAATTGAGGAGTAGTTTATATAGTGAAATGGCAATAAAGGGTATAAAGGACGGCCTAGTATTTAATGAGTAATTATTTTAAGGAAGACATAATTAAACGTAATGATAATGTCTATAAAGGCCAGAGGAGACTGAGGATTGGATCAGGGTTTGATTAACTGAATATCGTAATTGAGGTTGGGTTTGATGATATTGTACAGGGTATTAGTTTGAGTAGATGTAACGTACTCCGAGTTAACCTGGATCAACCATTAGCGTCTTGTCCCTGTGAGTCGTAGCTGAGACTAAGCTTATGTATGGATGTGTGTCGCATCATTGTTTGACGAGGAATAGATTATTGATTTTGGTTTGTATCTCATCTCTAGGTACCGCGGGACCTGAGGGCTTGGACGTGGTACCGGGACCCCGTCATCAGCAGCCACACGTAGGCAAGTGTACCTTGCCATCCTGTATTTTAGATTACATATACTTGTTGTTCTTTATGTACATTGTGCACGTATTTATGTTGACGTTCGATACTTCGTGTCCGGATCACAACCGGGTGAAGACGTACGTCGTAACGTCTTAGAATAATTGTAAGATGCTTTGTAGTACCTCGATGCACGTACCTGAGTACATCGACACCCCAGGACACACTCATACACTGTGATCGTGTCCGATTCCTGTATCCTGATACTGACATCATGACCAGAGACTGGGACGACCTTAGGGTCGCGTTTGTTGAGTTATTTCTGTGTGTCGAGACTGTAGATAGAGGTTCAGGTTCAGCGCACCATCGTTGACCGCTTGGAAAGGGGAAGACAGTTACTAGACGTTTGGGCTCCTATGCACGCACTTATATATGTATATGTAGTGATCCTGTATTCTAGAGTAGTGTATCACCCGTGTGTCTCTGTGTAACCTCCGATTTCCAATTTCCAAAATAATTAGATTTTAATTTATTTTAAAATATCAAGTTTTATAAAATATTTCTCCTTGAAATTTTTATTTGATTTTGAACGATGTTTGATTGTAGAAGGTAATTTAAAAATCCTTTATAAAAATCCTTTTTCCTTAGTGTCGATGTAGTACAAAATAAATAAATAATAATAATATATATATTCCTCTAGTTTCAAATGTTTATTGGCTTGAAATCATAAAATTATTTATTGGATAAAATTAATTAAAAGACTAGTTGTTTCTTCAAAATAATTTTTATATTTAATGGGATAGTAAATAAATAAATTACATAGCTTTCCTAAAATATTTTCTGAAATTATAATCTTTATTTTTATTTTTACAAGTTGCCATTTCCCATCAACTAGCCTTCACACCCTCATTTTTTCCCCACGTGAGAAACCCGTTTAATTAATTCTGGGCCATTCATTATTGGGCCAACCCGCAACCCTCTATCCCACACCATCTCTCCCTATTTAAGTTCTCATTCTCACAATTCCCAAGAAACCCTAATCTCCAGATTATTAGCTAGCCCCCATAATTTCCCACAAGCCAAAGCCACCACCATTTTTGTGTGCTCGTGTCCGTGTGTCCAGCATCACCATGTCAGCCGTGATGGCCTCGGGTTCGACCCCGGGTGTCCCATCGTATCCATTTATTTCTTGTGTCCGGTTACAACTTTACAACCTGATTTCCGTGTCCGACACATCCGGACACAACCCCCACACCACAGCGAACACCCACCCCGTGTCTAACACCCGGACACGCCCACAGAGCATCATCCCCGTGTCCGGCAGACCCGGACACGACCCCCTGACACACCCAGAACCCTAACCCTAGATCTGACCATCGCCGCCGCCGATTTGACTGCCGGAGCCGACGTCGTCGCCACGTCCTGTGCTGCCCTGGTTTGGATCCACCGCCGACGAGACGAGCGTCGACCGACGACCCGTCGTCGAGCTCCGCTGCCGCCGCCTCGAAGCCGCCGCTGCTCTCGAGCTCCACGCCGCCGCCTCCTCGGGACGAGAGCACCGCCGACCGCCTCGAACA
Source organism: Iris macrosiphon (assembly GCA_036927795.1). Taxonomy (NCBI): domain Eukaryota; kingdom Viridiplantae; phylum Streptophyta; class Magnoliopsida; order Asparagales; family Iridaceae; genus Iris; species Iris macrosiphon. Next base: position 95,835,041 of record JAYESA010000006.1, read on the forward strand.
GACCGCCTCCTCGAACTGAGCGTCGCCTTGAGCCTCGAAGCCGTCGCCTCCGATCTGTCGAAGACCGCCGCTGAAGCCGAGCACCCCTCGTTGAGCCGTCGACCGCCGCCTCGGATCGCCTCGAGCCGAGCGACGCCGCCGCCTCAGCATCTGTCGAAGCCGCGTGACCTCGACGGAGCCCCCTGCGCCGACCCCGGCGGACGTCCCCGCGCCGGCGAACGGAGAAGCCCTCGTGAGCCTCTTCTTCCCTTTCCCCTTTTCCTTTCTTTTCGGTTCTGTAAATGAGAGAAGATGAGTAGGTGTTAGATTAATCAGTAATTAAATAGATTAATTAGTTAATTAAGTTATAAAATCAGTAGTTAATCAGTAGTTAGTTATTTAATCAGTTATATAATTAATTAGTTAATTTATATTAATTAGTTTATTTTATATGAATTAGTTTATTTCATATAATTAGTTTATTTTATTAATTAGTTATTTATAATTAGTTAGTGAGTTAATTACATTTAGTGAACTAATAAATTAGTTTAGTTAGATATTTAATTAGTTTAGTTAATAATTAGATTAATTAGTTAATTAAATCAGTTAGTAAATTCTTAATAAATTAGTTTAGTTTATAATTAGTTTAATTAATGTGTTAGTGTAGTAAATTCATGTGATTAGTTTAGTAAATACAACATAATTAGTTTTATTGTTTTAATGTATGAAATTAGTTATTTAGTATGTGTAAATTTAGTTATGTAATATTTAAAAAAAAAGGTTTTTGATTATGCAAACATATAATAATTTTGGGGTTTATATTGTTAATTAAAAATATAGTTTCAATAATCTAAATTTGTTCGAAATTGGTTATTTTGGACTGGTAACTGAAATTTCTAGAGATATATAAATACATTGGCTTTTACATAAATTCTAGATTTTATAAATAAACTTTTAAGTGTAATTTTTGTTCGAAAGGAAAGTTTAACAATTATTGTTCAAATAATTTTGAAATGATTTATATACGTAAATACGTATTCTAGTATATGTAATTAATTTAGTATCTATGTATATATATATTTTTACTATATGTATATAATTATTTGGTATATATATATATGTATATATGTATGTATATTTTTGGTATAATTATACATATATTTAATTGGTAAGATTTCATGTAGTATATGTGTAATAAAACGTATTTTTAATATATGAATTAATTGGCATCTGTATATATATATATATAGTATAAATCTGAATTGGTAATTTAATATTAGTATATTCTAATAATGATGTTGACAAAATATATGTATATTTTAAACAGTATTTTTGCAAATATATGAGTATACGTATGGTTCAACTAGTATATAAAAATATATATATATATATATATATATATATATATATATATTGTAAATACATTTAAATTGGTGCATGTATAAATATAGTAAGTATTAATAAGTGTAATGTGTGTTATATACGTATCCCTACTAGATGACCTAGTTGACTAGAGCCATGCCTGGCAGAGCCCCTGAGTTCTTGTAGTTGTGATGTGTTAGTGTAGCACCTGATGCAAATGTTGTATTTGATATATTTTAGGACTGTTGGTTCCTCCAAACGATACTCTGGGACAGGACATTGGTTTTACCAGCTAAGGACCAAAGGCGAGTACATTCTCTGATTAGTTTCTAATTTATAATATCTCCTATGTTCACTGTATCTAGTGTAAATATCCATGTTCTTGACACGTTGGTTACACGGATTGGTATACACGGATCTCGTCATGAGATGTTATTCCTTATTCATGGTGTAGCTTGTACAAGACTGGTTTCCTTGTTATCTTGTGCATGTACAGACACTGATTCCCGGGGAGACTTGCTACCTTCCTGGGGAATCCCGTGCCATAGCGTACCATGATTGGATCTACTATACCAGTCGGGGGTGGGGAGTATTTTAGTATAGATATGTGATCATACCCAACTTTTCATGCATCATAGCTCACCCCACGTCTCACGTCGGGTGCGGCCTGACCATCTCAGTGCCTCATAGCTGTTACGTGTGATTAGCCTGACCTCTACATGCATCATAGCTAACCAACGGTTAGCCTGACCTTCGTGAATCATAGCTAATCACATGTAACCAGCCTGATCAAGATCCCAAGCCGATCACATATTAAAGCTAGTACTCACACACTTAGTCATAAGTTTCTTGCTCATGGACATATTGTTTCTTTTCCTGCAGTTACTTACAGTATTTCCAGTATTTCTTTCATTGTACATTTCTCGTACCTATACTTGCATCTGGTATATTTCCATCTAGAACTGCTACATAGTTTATGTCATTTATATAGAACTGCTATTTAGAGATGTACTTTGCTCCTTCCTGACTGGAAAATATTTTTCCAGACTGTGACCTTAGTAGACTGGTTCCGACACTCTTGGAGATTGGAAGTTAATGATTGCAGGTATGATTATGTTGTCGTTAGACTTGTGCTGTATTCTTTTATTTCTTCAAATTCTTATCGTGTTGTAGTTGTGATTGAGTATGTTGTTCATTTTTATAGTGTTATCCGTGTCTCCTTATGGAGTTGGATACTAGTGTGAGATTATTTAGATAGTACTTGACCTAGACAGCGTTCTACCGCCGATGCTGCGGCGTAGGCTGGACGTACCCACGCACTCGTGCCCCTAAATCGGGTGCGGGTCGTGACACTCTGTGCTCGGAGCTACGGTACGTCCCGTGTGTCTCTGTGTTCGGAGCTACGGTTTTATTTTAGAAAGCCCACACGTCGAACATTGTCTTCAAACTGTGTCACACTTGTTTGGTTATGATAGAAGTACCCTGTTGTTGCACTTGTACTTTTCTGTATACTTGGCATGCTGTATTTTTGTACCTTGTTACGTCCCTCTGAGGACCTGGTTCCCTGCCAGTTTTGCAGCATAGATGATTACGGAGCATTTGGATTTACTGTTGGAGTTGTATGTCTTGCGAGCATGGTACCAGGTACTCACATCTTATCTACGGGCATTATAGTTATTTTATATTGATTATTCATCTGTTGTTGTAGCCTAGTTTTTATAGACTCATACTTCTTCTCGAGTCTATTCGAGTTAGTGTGTTATTGGGCGGCCGACTCTAGCACATATAACTGTTTCTTGTATACTGCTATACATTGTGGATTGAGACATAGAGGTTTACATTTATGGGATATCTAGATAGTGTCCTTTTATATTACAGCTTATACGTATTCGAGTCAGACCAGAGTCTGGTCGAATGGGTAGCTGGCATGTCACGTATTTCTGGTCCTACATATTTTGGGACTAGGGCATGACACGAATCCAGACATCATGTGGTAAGGGGTTGCCCTGAGCGTCGAGAAGGAGCACCAATGGAAAACCGACAAGCTCTACCAGTACCAGGAGGATATAAACCGAGGCCACCCTTGGCCCCACGAGCAGCACTCTTCCAGCAAGCCCAACAACAGCAGAGGGCACCTCCACAAGGACGCGGACAAGCTTTTGCGATGATAATGGAGGACGCACAGACTCGTAGAGTAGCGAATACGCATAAGATTTAAGTTTTATCATAGATATCTATTCCTAGTGATGCCATAGCACGTGCCTGTTAATTCATTTTCCTAGACTAAACCTAGTATTTTAAACTTGTTAGTACTAGATACCCAAGTTTTTCTAACCTATAGATATCCTTTCTCTATCCAGATTCCTTTACTCTTAAATTACTTATCTCGAAAAATGTTATTCTATGTGTTCTGCTTGATCCTCAGACTTTTCCTTCGATTTCTCTTTGATCATGATTCTTTTTTTTTTTGTCGTGTTTCAAACATGTTTCGCAACCGCATCATCTCTTCTGACCAGTTATATTTTCTTAATTGCGAGGACGTAATTCTTTTAAGGATGGTAGATTGTAAACACCCGAATTTTTCAGAAATTAAAAATAAATTTTTGGGATATTTTTGCTATTTTTAAATAATTAAAATAAATGTTTTTTCTGGAAATAAATAAATTTTGGATTTTATTAAATATTAAAATATTATAAAAATAATATTTTTGAGTATAAAATAAATAGTTAGACATACTGTCATTTTCCTGGAATTTATTGGACCCAAGAACTATTTTTAAAGACCTAAAATCAAAGTTTTTAATTAAACCAAAACAAACCAACCTATACCCAATTGAACCGAACCCTGACTTAACCCAAGCCCTATTGGATCGGGTCGGATCCGGATCCAAAACCTGACCCGAACCCAATACCCAATTTCACTTCAACCCGATCCTTGACTCCCCGACTTCCCTAGCCGCCGCCGTCCGCCTCCCCCGCGGCCGTTCACCCGCAGCCCCCCCGACCACTCTCCTACCTGCTGCTCCGACTCACACAACCGCCGGCCGACGGTCCCTCTACCCTAACCGTCGGCCACCTCCACTATAAAACCCACCGCTGCCACCACCACTTCAACCTCCAACGCCATCCGCCGAGTACCCTGCCTCCGCTGCCACCACAGTTGCAACTTCCCTCCGGCGAACCCCGATCCACCCCGAGCACCCCTCCGGCAACCCTGAACCCCCATCGACGACTCCGGCCGGCCAAGCAGCCACCGTCGCGCCGCGCCATCACATGCGCACATTTCAGACGTTACCGAACCATTGTTCTGGTGAGTCATTCTCTCTCCTCGTCGCGTCGATATTCGAACAGGCTGTTGTGATCCGTTCCCTACGTGACCCTCTCGAACCCCGTGCAATCAGTTCGGGGTGTCGCGTTCTGTGTCGGTCGCAAATTGCGACACAAAAATAGGAAATAAACCCCCTATTTCTGAAAATCAGAAATTGGTCCCGAAGTCGCAAGTTCACGACCATTTTGCGTGCAACCTGTTAATTATTTCTAAAATTTACCTGAACAGTTAACTAGGTAATATAACCAAGATTTAAACTGTAAACCCCCTCACCCAAAAATAGGTATTTTGTGTGTATTTGTATTTCGTGTATTTGTTTTAGATTATTTTTTTTAAAAATAAATAAAATACAATGATTTTATTAGGACACTTCACCATTGTTTGGACATTAATAATATAGGATGGCCCCAAAATTCGTATCACCCTTCATAGGAAGTAGCCTACACAGGGGACACTACTTGTAAGATCTTTTCGTGGTACAAAAATTTGACCCCTTGGTGTTAGTATGCCATTAGTGTAACGACCATAGATTAATGGTTAAATATTTAGATATTTATATATATAATTTATTTGTGGTTATTTTTCAATTCCAACTTTTCTACAATTAGCATCCCATAAATCCCCGTGCCAAGTTAGTCATTTTTTCTTTTTATAGATTGCATATTATTTGCTAGTAACCTATTTTGTGGATAACCATTTAAGTAATTACTTAGTTAATTAGATAATACAATTATTTGATTTATTGTAACTAAATAAATATCCAATTATTAATTATAAATATTTCATAAGATATTTTGAGTGTAGTATTTATTAAAACTTTATAAAGTAATTTTCTATAATTTATTTTGTGTACAAATATTATTTTTGGATTTTTTAACCTCATTTATATATGTGAATATATAAATAAATATATAGATAATATTAATAGAAATAATAATAATATTGGTAATAGTAATAATAATAATAATAATAATAATAATAATAATAATAATAGTAATAATAATGATAATAATAATAGTAGTAATAATGATAGTAATAATAATAATGTTAGCAAAACAAAAGGAAAAAAAAGAGAAAAGAGAATAAAAGAAAAAGAAAAAAGAAAAGAAAAGAAAGTATAACTAAAACTAAACTAATTACTAAACTAATAAAAACCCTAAACAAAACTAACTACCTACCTAAAACCTAAACCCATCCTATACTAATCCCTCCCTTCCCCAGCAACTCACCCGCGCCCTCTCTCTCTCTCTCTCTCTCCCTTTATATATACATATATATACATATACTCTAAACTATACATAAAATCTAACCTAAACCCTAACCCAAGCTCCGACCAACCCCGGCCTCCCCCACCTCCGACCGATGACCGTCGACCTCCGGCCGACCTCGACGTCGCTGCCGTCGCCCGCGCCGTCCGCGTCCGTGTGCGTGCGCGCATGCTCACAGTTTTGGCCAATCTTCAAGATGATGTATCTCCCTCAATTTTGATTATTTTTGCGTGTAGTTTGTTCGTGTATGCTCACAACCTAACCCTCTAGGATTTTTATTGAAGCGGCATGAGTTTTCGTGCCCCGGATCTGTCAAAAAATCGACCGAAAAATGACTAGAAAACTGACCAAAACAGTTCAGAATTTCGAATCCAAAACCCCATGTTCACACCCAATTTGCCATCAACTTGTTTAATATTTTCGAAAACTAATTAAAGAGTTTTTCTTCTCCATATAACCGAGAATTTTTTGTCCTTTTAGTTTTTATTAATTCGTTCTATGTATAAAATTATTCCACCTCTAAATTAACTAAAAACTTGTTTCTAAAATATTGAAAAATTATGATACGGAGCGCGCCCCGCCAAACGGGACCACCTCGTCGTATACCAATTGCACCGAAAGACGCGTATGGTATATCCTGATGTGTGGGCTTTCACGAAAACTGATTTGGACGTGTGTGCGCGTCGGAATCAACCCGTATCCGTAAAAAGTTCCTATATCGCGACTTTTGTAAAATACCGTACCATTTAGTGTACGCTCGTCAGAATAAGACAAAACTTGTGCCATTAGATTCGTGGTATCAATCTGGTCCTGTGACCCAAGTTTCACGCGATTCCGAGACAGTTGACTTTTAGAGCGAATTTGTGTTCAGTTCACCGGAATCCAAAATTGGACATATTGTTGAGTTCGTACTGACGTTTAGAATTTATTTGACCTATAATTTTTCCCATTTAGAGACCTTTACCTCTGGCACGCTTTTCAGTACAAAGTGGCCCATATGTGGATCCACTTTGATCCGAAATTACCGTTTTGCCCCTGTGTCCAAATTGGACGAAAGGGTAGTGTTTTCTAGCTATCTCGCTTATTATGGGAACGTTGGTGATATTTATTTCAGTATCCGGAGACGTTCATTCTGATGCCATAGTTCTGATCTATTGTATCTGACTTCTGGACGCTTACACTTTACAGCTTTCTTGCCAGGCAAGATACCTTGCCAAATTGCTTATAGTACTTTGCATGCTTATTATATTTTTATATATTCATTGCATGTGTATTTTCTTTTCGTCATAATTATATACTATATATATGTTGACACACACTTGACACATAGTATCATGGGAGGGGAGGACAATGAGTAGGCGTATAGGCTATAACCACTCTAGTAAACCGTAGTAACTATCACGCACTATGGTAGTCGTGTTCGATGGTCGCTACCCTCACGGTATGTCAGCTGATGGTGTCACGATGGTCGCTACCCTCTCGGTATGACGGCTGGTGATGTCCCTGACGTTTGTGTGAGTGGTGAGATTAGATAGAGTAGCCTACCCATGCCCATACGTCAAAAAGTTATCCTCATTATGCATTCATATAAATTGTCTTGTATAGCGTACTTATATAATTTTTACCAATTATGCATATTTATTGTATTTAAATTGGCATGCTTCTATGTATCTTGTTACGTCCCTCTGAGGACCTGGTCCCTTTCCAGGTATAGACGATCTTGACTATTCGCAGGAGCACGGATCAGGACTTGCTACTTATCTCTTTCGAGGAGGTCTTCTCTTCGAGTCTCACATTGTTCATTAGATGTTCTTATATGGTTTCTCTTATATTCTAGTTTTGCAGTAGATTTGTTTCCACCCGACTATCATTCTCTGATACTTCATATTGAGATTCAGTTATATAGTAGATTGGTTATTTATTTCTATTTGATTTTGTGGATGAGATTTAATTATGCCCTGTGACTTGTGACAATATTTATACCACATGTGAGTTATTATTCATATTACAGCGTACGTGTGTATTATGGTATCCATATATTGGGGTTGCCATATACATACGGCTGTTATGCTTACGTATTCCTAATCCTACATATTTTGGGACTGGGGCGTGACATAAACCCTGTAAATAGTTTATTTTATTGTGTTGTAGATTGTAATTATTTCGCGGGTAAAAATGACCAAAAGCTTGGTTATTTAAAAACCAAAAAAAATTTGAACTAGGTGCGCCCCGCTAAACGAGGCGACTTGGTCATGTGTGAACTTCACCAAAAGGTGCGTAGCGGCAATACGGACGTGTGGGATTTCACAGAAGTTTGGATGTGCGTGCACACCAGAATCAAAGCGTATCCGTCGACAACGCCCCGTATCGGCCCTGTTCTGAAACTCGTTGTAACTTTGTGTGTGCTCGTCGTTTCGAAACAAAACTTGCGTCATCGAACTCGTAGCGATACGTAGGTCCTGTGACCCAAGTTTGGTTCGATTTTGAGAACGTTGACAAAATCCTGTATCGTAGGCCCCACGGCTACACTTGACGGGCGATTTTATGATCGGCTCATCAGAATCTAGTTCTGGATATTTCTTTGGGTTTGTATCGTTGTTCTGGACATGTAGACACTAAGTTTGAAGAATTTGGAGAACTTTGTCTCTGGCATATTTTTTGGTGCGAAGTGGGCCACATGTGGACCCCGCTTTGACCTGAAACTGTCAATCTTGCCCCTGTGTCCAAATTGGACTTATGGACAGGCAATTCTAGCTATTTCATATCTTCTGAGAATGATGGTAATATTTATTTCAGCATCCGGAGGAGTACTTGGAGATCACATGGTGACCGAAACAATTGGAGAATACCAAACCCCAAGCAAGTGTACCTTGCCAATCTTGCAGTACTTACTACATATTATTTCTTTAATTTATTTATATGATATATTTGTTCAACCTAGGACCGTGTGACATTACTTAAGATCCGAATAAGATTCGGGTGTCAACGCCATATGCGGAGTTGTGTAACGTCACCTAGAGATTGATATCGTGACCCTATACATTTTCGTGCTTGCATTATCAAGTACGTCATACCATAGGACACTTGATACTATTCATGATACAGAATCTTCTGAGATATTCATGGTGATTCTGTATAGGATACAGGATTTGTGACATAGATATTACATATGCATAGCTATCAATATGACTCACTGCATTAGCATGATCTTGCGTGTTATGGATATGAGACGTGAGGTTACATTGGGTGGGGAGAGTCTTACCATACTAAAGGCTGAATATATATAATAAATTACTGGGAGTGCCGTAGACTCTGACACAGAGCTTTGGCACACGTACTGGCACTTCGAGATAATAAATGCTACTATAAGTTTCCCAGAGCCTTTAATAGTTATAGCCTGAGTATGATTAATGCTCTCATTTGCATAAGCTGGTTACATAGTTTACCCAATTGATTCATTTATTATTGTTCTGTATTTACTTTGGCTTGAGTTATTCTTGTACCTTGCTATGTCCCCTGAGGACCTGGAATCTGGATTATGTCCCCAGGTTTAGCAGAGGAAATCTACCCCGAGGTATACGGGACATGAGCTGACATTGGAGCAGTACCAGTACCAGAGGACGAGGTGATGCCAGAGGATTTCTCCTGAGTATCTGTTTATTCTATACTCAGTCATTTATGTTATTAGACTCTTATTTCATGTCTATTGAACTGTTGTATTAAACTCATTATCGGGTTGTTCCCCGAGACTTTTATTGAGACTTGTTGATTATTATTTTACCTTGATTATTCTGATATTGAATGTATTTATCTTCTGTGGATGAGATTAGGATCGTAGACTCTTATAGTTGTTTTACAGCTTAAGTACACCCTGATGGGTCCATTAAATTGGGTTTGTCCATCGGTGTGTGCTGTTGGCTATTGCCACGTGTCTAGTCCCTCGGTATTTTGGGACTGGGGCGTGACAAGACGTAAACTCACGTACCGATGGCCAGTCAACACGTCAGTCCATGTACTCACTTACTCAATGAACGTGTTTGAAACTGTGTCAGGTCATAAGATACCACGTATCTTCACAATATAACGGGTATGTCTGCTACTCTAAGACGCGTGCACACAGCTAACAAAAATAAAAAGATCTAGGCATATGTAAACTGCACAATACAAACAAGCAAGGTATACTTGCCTTCCAGGCCAAGATGCGAGCACAATAATTCTGGTCCGGTGCTTTCCACAAGAACGTCTCGAACACCTACCAGTTAATTATTACACCAATTAGACTCTTATTATCAAGTTAAAATTAGGTTATTAACTAGTTCTTAATTCTACGTTGATTGCACATGCAAGTAACTAGCCCTCAAAATATTACTAGTCGTTAAACATTACCAAAAATCTCTTTTAAAGACATTAATTATCAAAAATATTAATTATGGAATTTTATTAGAAAATAAGGTTTTTAGTGATAGGGTTATCTCCTTTAATTTTTATGAGTCAAAAATTAAGTATGAACCAAAACTAGGTCATAACAGGTTACCGACAAGTCAATAAAATTAATTTTTAATAAATGGATAATTTTAGAATAAATACTTAAAAATTAGAATTAAAATAATATAATATAATTTTACATGTAGAAAATATAGATTTTTGGTCAGGATTTAAGTCTGAAATTGCTGGGGTCAAGTTTTGTCAAAACTATGTCAACTTGTTACATAAAACACCTAGAATTCTAATTCTTCTAAATAGAAATAAAGTTCTGAATAAATATGTTAAAATCAGTAATAAATAAAATAAATACTATTTCTTTTATCCATACAAAAATCATTAGGGTTTTACCATCTATAAGTTGATCCTATTATGGTTGGCAATCAAACTTGCTACTATGCATGTAAAGGGGTGGTACATGGTTGTTGTGATATCATAGACATAAATTTTACATTTATTTAATAAATTTTAGAATATATATATTATGTAAAAATAATAATCCATCTAAAAAAATTACATTTTTCATCTTACTATTAAGTCCTAACAAAGTCCAATGGTCTCCAATATGCATACATCAAAACTATGTCAACTAGGTAACTTTTTATACATAAAAACCATTTAAATCAAAAATAATATTTCCAAAAATATATATTTAAAACTGAATTTAATATAGGTTAATAACATTATATATTAATTATCTACAAAGTTTTAGAAGGGTTCGATGTATGCTTTTGGAGAAAACATCAAAGTAGGTCACCCTTCCCAATGTACATACAATTTATTCTAACAATAATAAAAATTTAATATTCTGGAATAAACAGTAAAAATATGGATAAAAATAATTTAAACATCATATGTCTTTATTATTAACAAAATTTAATCAAGGTTTCTACCTATGGCTGCATACATACATTCATGGGTTCAATTCTTTACATGTAAACCCTAAAATAAAACCCTACAATAAAGAACATGTCAATAGGCTACAAACAAATATAAAATCATTTATTTATATATATACAATAATTATTCACGCATTCATACTTATTAGAGAGGGTTTGAGGAAGAACGAGACTTACTAGAGAGAGAATGATGAAGAACTAGGGTTCTTGGATGAAGGAGATGGCGTTGTGTCCACGTGAAAGGGGGGAGGGGTCGGCCTTGGTATTGGAGGTGGCGGCTATGGTGATGGAGGAAGGAGGTGAAGAGGAAAATTTGGGTTTTAGATGAGAAGATTTTAGGTTTGGGTTTTAGATGATATATATATATATATATATATATATATATATATATATATATATATATATATATATATATAGAGAGAGAGAGAGAGAGAGAGAGAGAGAGAGAGGGTCGGCGGAATAAAGGGGGCGGGTCTGCAGGTTTGAAGGGGGGTCGGTCATGGGTAGGTTTATGATTAGTTTAAATTATTTACTAATTAGGTTGTTAGTTATTTAAAAGTCAACAACTAATCAATTAATTAATTTGACATCGATTTGATTTGATTCCATAGGATTAAAAAATAGTAATAAATAAATAAATAAATCCTACAAAAGAGTAAAGTGCCCTAAATTGGCATCGAGGAATTATGGGTTGTTATTTAAAAAAAGTTGGATTGAAAAATAATCATAAATAAATTATTTATATAAAATATCTAAATTTTAAACATAATAAACTAATGTTGTTACGCTAGTGCAATACTAATGCTAAATGATCAAATTTTGTGTCACATAAAAATCCTACGGGTAGTGTCTCCAAATTAGGCTACTTCCTACGAAGGGCGATATAGATTTTAGGGTCGTTCTATGTCATTAATGTTCAAACTACTGTGAAGTATCCGAATACAACAACTGGATTTAAATTAATTTTAAAATATTCTAAATAAACAAAATAAATATAGAATACACACAAAAATACCTATTTTTGGGTGAGGGATTTTACAGATGAAGATGTAATTGATGCTCAGTATCGATAAAATCAAGGCAAATATTACCCTTTTGTTGGTGGTCACATAAAATATGGTGTCTAATTTCTCTGTGTTTAGTGCATAAAGTGACAAATAGGATTTTTAGTAAGGTTTATAGAATTAGTGTTGTCATATTTGATAGTAATATCATGAGAAGAGATACCGTAATATACAATAATTTGTGTCATCCAAAGAATTTGTGCTCAACAAGAACCGTCCGGAATGTATTCGGCTTCAGTTGTTGAAAGAGCAACCGAATTTGGCTTCTTGGTAAACTAAGAGACCAATGATTTTCCAAGAAAATGGCATGTGCCGCTAGTTCTTTTTCGATCAACTATGCATCTAGCAAAATTCGCATCCGAATAGCCCAAGAGCGCAAAGGATGGGGTTTTGGGATACCAAAGGCCAACATTCAAGGTACCCTTGAGATAAGGAAAAATATGTTTAACGACACAAAAGTGTGACTCCTTGGATTTTGCTAGGAAACATGCACACATACAAACACTAAATATGATATCGGAACGACTAGCAGTTAGGTAAAGTAAGCTACATATGATACCTCGATATTTACGAATATCAACCGATTTACTGTCATCATCTTGATCAAGTTTGGTTGTAGTAGCCATTGGAGTTCTCATGGTTTTGGAAAAATTCATGTCAAAGCGTTTGAGAAGATCCATGGTGTATTTGACTTTATTGATGAAGGTTCCTTGAGGACTATAGAAGTATAGAAAAATACGTATAGAATACACGCATGGCCGAGGTCTGCCACGCACAAAGGATACATGCGTACAAAATGGCAAAACCCAGGGAGTTGGCTTGTTTGTATGCATCAGAAAAGTGCACGCGTCTCTTCTACTCTCCGAAGAATCGATAGCATGTGGTTGATGGGTACGAGACAAAATATTCACATTTAATGCAGTATCCCTGAGAGGATCATGTCAATTAATGTCGTTTTCACAAAAAAGATAGTTGCCATCATGACAAAACTCTAGTCAGCATGGCCGAAGTTTGCCATATACGAGGATACGCACGTACAAAATGGCAAAACCCAAAGAAGTTATCCTATTTTGCATGTGTCAAGGAAGTACACACATCCCCCTTCTCAAGTAAGATGCGGCTGAGAGAAGGAGGACAAAACCTGCACAATTAATGTAGTATCCCTTAGAGGATTGTGGCAATTAATGCAATTTTTTGTAAAAAGATAGTTTCCATCATGATGAAAAGCCCAGTCAGCATAGCGCACGTAGCATGAATATTTAACGTTCCTCCATCAAAAGCTAAAGCCTTGTCTATATGAAGACACTCGCCTCGCCCGGGCACGCACACACCACGAAGTCCAGTCAGCATTGGCCAAAGTTTGCCTCGCTCAGGTACGCGTGCACAAGATGACAGACACAGTAGATATTTTTGCATGCACCAGGGAGCCTCATCAACAGGACATGCTGATTTAATGCTCGATAATCATTGCCGAAGTATCTTCAGCCGGACATGCATATTTAATGCTCTGTCATCAGGGCCAAAGTCTTATTAGCATGGCCCGCCCATTTAATTCTCAGCCATCATCACTAAAGTCTTGTCAGCATGGCACGCCCATTTAATGTGCGGCCATAATGGTCAAAGTCTTGTCAGCATTGCCGAAGTCAACCTCATATAAACGTGCGCGCACAAGGTGACAAACGCAGTTATGGATGGCGGTTTTCAAGGTACATACATTCCAAAAATGCTATATATAAGAGGATATCCCTCCAGTGTAAAAGGATCGGTTTTTAGGATCTTTAAAAACGTATCCAGTAGTCCAAGGAGCAAAGTAATCGACCGCATAACAGACCTCTATAGTTGCCCCTTCCCAGAACTTATTGTACATTGAGAAATTGCCTAATTCCCTTGTATATATACAATATTTACTCGAAATAAAGAACGATAAGGAAAAAGACAGTCCATTCGTGACACGTTAAAAATGTTTTTCTTAATCAAATCACCCCTTTATTTACGAACGAAACAAGATGAAGACTCTACTAGGGACATTCTTCTCCTCTTACGAGAAGGTGGTGGCTTAACCCGACACCACGTTGATTGTCACATCACATAGAATGTTAGTCATCCAGTTTGACTAGCAGACTTATAAAAAGATGCTCTCTCAAAGAAGCTCTAATCATGCACCGATGGTTCGACCAATGAAAGCCCGTAAAGATTGGAGACCCGTGTCTTGCATCTCTAACCCCGACATCTCTAACGACAAAGGGAAGAATATGAAGAGCTCCTCCAATAAAAGAAAATCTACTGATTCTTCTCTGGCACTACCCATCTACAACATAGATGCAATCCTCAACCATGCCAGTGCGCCCGTTGAAGGAAGAAAATTAAAAAAAGTCAGCAAGACTTGGTTGCTTAAATCCCATATCTCTTACCCCGATGTCTCTAATGACAAAAACGAGAGTGTGGCCAACTCCTCCAATGAAGGATAATTTATTGATGCTGCCTCGGTACTTCCTATCTATATCATAGACATAATCCTTAGCCGCATGACTATGCCGGCTAAGGAAAGTTACCAATCGGCTCTCGCCACAACATGCTTGGTTTGAACCAACTTCCCTTTACGGAAAGAAGGCATAACAAAGCTAAGGGAGTCATCTTCAGCAAGATGGCCAAACCATTCTGTGGACGGTGCAAATCTTGGCATGATCAAGGCTCGAGCACGCAAGCACACGGTAGCCCCCATGATCCACGTATGGATTGGACTTCCTGTGCAAAGCGTATAAGAGAAGCTATCACCACTGCACCCAACTCTCCTTCATAAAACACGCCCTCATGCGTACAGGTAAAGCGGACAAGTCAGAGTCAACTAACTCGGGACAACTCTCAGCATGGGATCATGCGCGCTAGGGAAGGTACGTTGTGCACTTATACATGTGCCAGCGATGCCCCAAGTGCGTGCTTAAAAAAACACGCATATACCATAAAAGTATGTGATGTAATACCTTCCTCTCTCCCTCTCTCTCGTTTGCTCCTCTACCTAGATCTACGCGATGTGATAAATTAAACGCGTAAGGGGAAGGAAATCTCTGCTGTGACAGTAGCGTTCCAGAAAGGACACCATTTTGTGATTAACTACTGCCATCTAAACACTGTCAAGTCTTCCATAAGATAGTCAGCGTTCGACTGGTTGTGGCCCACTGCTTTGTCAAAATAAGTTCATAAGAGACATGATCAAGAGCTGCTCATTGCCCCTCTATTTATATGACGTATGAACATCACTGTGACCAAGTAAGTTCAAGACAAGGCGCATCTTCAAGACAAAGAAGTCAACAAGAATCCCACTCCCAAGCTGGATCCCTCGGAGGGGTATATCAAAATACCCATTCTCAAAATAGGGCCACCCCTAAAAATAAAGAACCACCAATGATTTCCTTCTCAGAATTTACAGCAGATTCATCTGGGGCTAGAGTCCTTCATGAATCTGATAGCATGGATTTTGGTCACACAATCTTGTCGACTACCCCCTCAATTTACAATCGAGAAGTCAATGCATATGCAACCAGTGACAAACCAGATGAGCATACATCCACCAACTTTGACAACCACCTCAATACTCTCGAGGTTGGTTTCAACGATGTTCGTGCAATGATGCAGGGTGTACAACAAATGCTAAAGGGACAGAACGCTACTACTCTACTTATATTTGGTTAGTAGCCTAGGGAAATGGACTATCATAGTGTGATGGTTCAACCCTTGTCCTTGTTTGGTTGTAAAGTTGGTCCTTTGTGCTAGGATATGCCATGGACCTAAGTTACGGTACTGAACCTATGTATTATTATATAATTATTTCTTAGGTTTTTGTTTCTCTATTTCGTGCTTCTTTTGTGGTACTTGCTATTTGGGGTCTAACCCCACTAGTTTTGTATGGCTAGGTCTCGAGCCAGTACCCGAGGATCCAGCGTACTATCCCCCAACTCATGGTACGTACCAGGAACATAGTCGCAAAGGATAACAAGTGGGTTTCTTCTTCCCTGCTCGTCTTTGTACAATTATTCTTTTGGGCATTTAGCCACCGGCACCTGTTAGCCGGCACGTCTGGACATTAGTCTCCTTACATGATTGTATTAAATTAGACTGCAGCTAATCATTTTTATATACTTTTGATACTCTGTCAACTTCTTATTTTGTACAGTTGGTCTCTAGAATACTTTGAGAAAGTGTTTAGGTTGCCTTATTGCTTTATCATATATGCTCTATGTTTATTGTTTCTTATTTGAATGATTGAAACGTAGAAGTTTTTGACCATAGAGACTTGATTATAGCATGCACCCTTTGTCTTATTACAGCTGTGATCGCCGTATGACGTATAGTACCTTGTTCGAGGTAGCTGGCCATGTCCGTCTTCGTATTCGGTACTGGGGCATGACACGACTGAGATAATAAATCGCCAGTTCATGGCCTTTGTTACTCTTTTTTGCAAAAAAAGCTCATAGGGAGTGATCTATTGCTCGAACATACGGCAAAAATGGTTTCCTTACGATAGGAGACACCAGAACTAGAAGATTTGTTAGATATCGTTTGATTTCATCGAATGCTTGTTGACATGCTTTGTTCCAGATAAAGGATACGCCTTTCTTCATTAACTGAGTGAAGAATCGACATTACCCCGAGAGATTGGAGATGAACTTCCTAATGTATGACATACGGGCTTGAAGATCACGAAGTTCTTTGAGATTGCATGGATGATGCATTTCGAGGATAGCTTTAATTTTATCAGGGTCAATATGAATACCCTTGGAAGTTATAACAAATTCGAGGAACTTGCCACTGGAGACTCCTAGAAAGGATTTAGCTAGATTCAACTTCAATTGGTGGAGGCGTATCAATTCTAACACAGTTTTCAAATATTGAAGGTGATCATCTTTAAGACAACTCTTGACAGCAATATCATCTACGTAGCATTCTACTATTTTTCGTAAATGCTTCTAGAAAATTGTACTCATGGCTCGTTGATACTTTGCTCCCGTATTCTTCAAGCCGAAGGACATGATTGTATAGCAGTAAACTCCTAATGGTGTACGAAAAGAGATTTTTTTTTTATTATTATCAGGCGACATCTTGATTTGTTTGTACCCTGAGAATTCATCCATGAAGGACATACGTTTAAATTCATATGTATTGTCTATCCTGATATTTGTTATGGGAAGAGGAAATTTGTCTTTTGGATATGCCGAGTTCAGATCTCGATAATCTACGCAAATCCGGACCTTTCTATTTTTCTTCATGACTGATATTGGCTACCCAGTCGGGATATTGTTCTTCTCAAACGAAACCACATGCTATGAGTTTCTTGACTTCTGCTTCAATTGCATCCATCATATCCAGACAGAATCGTCATTGCTGTTGTTTTACTGGTTTAGCATTCGGAAGAATATTGAGCTTGTGTGTGGCTATTTGAGGATCCAGGCCAGGCATATCCTCATAACTCCAGGCGAAGACATCAATATACACTTTTATTAGCTGGATTAATGTGTGTTGATCTTTTTCAGGAAGACTTTTGCCAATAAAGATTGGCCTTAGGAAAGATTCTTCTCCTACATCAATTTGGACTACTTCATCCTCACTAGGTGGCTCACATTGCTCAAGCTGAAGCTTCTATTGAGTATCCATCTGTTGTGCCCACGGATCATTCTCAAATTGTTTAAATGGTTCAACTTCATTATCATCTAGGCTAGTAGACACCATATTTACAGAGAAAGCCTGTTTGAATACGTCACTCATACTTTCGTCAGAATCCCACAATGATGAGTCAGAGGAATAAGAATGCGTCTCTTCTTCTGATTCTGAACTTTCAAGACTTTTTGGTGGTGTAACATATCCCAAACCATGACCAGTCCACTGGTAGTATATTTCTGGCTTGCCTTTTGGAGAGAAGTGATGTATAGGAGTCTGTCTGCATTTTTTATAATTTAATCCCAAATCATAATTTAAGTTATAGTCCATCCCTTGCATAATATTGTCACGACCCGCCCCCGAAATTTGGGCATGAGTCGTGGGTACGTCCAGCCTACGCCGCAGCATCGGCGGTAGAACGCTGTCTAGGTCTCAACATATAATATATCCTGTCAATAATCTCAACTCCGTACGGAGGACAATGATAGATAATCCACAGTTCTATAATATACTCAATCACAAGCTATAAGAAACAATGGCATGATGAGAATAGAAAAGAGTTCTATTAAAACCAACCACAATAATTCCAACTCAAATCCTGGGTCTAGCTGACCTCACAAAGTCACAAATAATGAAATACAACTCAGTCTCAGTCTAAAACAATAAATGCAGAAAAAATAATCTAAGTACAGGCAGGCAAGATCTCCTCTTGAATAGGCAACTCCTCTGGGATTTCTGGAGTAAAATCTCCCTCTAATCCTGGGCCATAATGAGTGGGGCAAAAGTTCTCCAAGTCCTCTGAAAAATGTTATCCAGTCAGGATTAGAGCGAAGCACAAGCACTAACAGCAGTTTTATTAAATTGACAAAGACTATAAACAGTGTAAGAAATACAAGATGAAAGTATATGCTGAAAATGAGAAGTACAGGAGAAATGAAATAGGCAATAGAGCATCTAGCAATGAACAATAAACAGTGAATGCTAGAACAAGTGAATCTGAATAAAGTAGACATCTAGCTAAGTGTTTGAAATATTAGTTTATTATGTGATCGGCTTGGGACTAGATCAGGCTGGTTATATATGATTAGCTATGATTCTTGAAGGTCAGGCTAACCATATGGTTAGCTATGATGCATGATAGTGGTCAGGCTAATCATATATAACAGCTATGAAGCATGATGATGGTCAGGCCGCACCCGACGTGAGAAGTGGGGTGAGCTATGATGCATGGTAAGTTTGGATATGATCACATAATCTACTAATAGTTCCCCATCCCCCAGCTAGCACGATGGATTCCAATCACGACTCCTCATGATGGGGATCTAGGGTGCTAACCCGTGTATCCATAGTGTCGGAATCAAGTATGTAATATACTATAATTTATAGAAGTAATCAACAAAATGAAAACTGTCAGAGAATGTACTCGCCTGTGGTCCTGAGCAATAAATGAGGATCGATGTCCAAAGTGGGATCACAATGACCTATTTGTGGAATATAAATGTCAGATACTAAATTAAAGGAATACATGTTTAATTAATTTAATTATGAGGCCTCTAGGTCATACTAGAATTTACTGGTCAGTACTAGTCAAACTTGGTCGCACTAAGTCATACTAGGTTAACTAGGTCTACTAGTCCATTTATATACCCTAATAGTCCATATTGGACAAAACCTAACTAAACTAGTCATTACTAGCTATACTAGACATTAGTACATAACTATCTATATGGTATTACATAATACTTATATAGCTTACAGTTAATAACACTACCTAATACCAACTCAAGGATCAATACTATTCATATCAATACTTTGATATCAACTAACTACTTACTAATACTAATTACAACTAGCAAGTGCTAATTAAACAATACGATACTAACTAAACTAATTTCCTAACTCTAAGACAAGCATATAGCAACAGGTAGGATCAAATAGCCTAACCTCTGAGACAACCTATGGTTACACAGGTATGGCTAAACTAGCTACTAATACATAACACCATCTCCCTAAACTTACTGACACAACTCTAAAGGCTGATCACTGATACATCCTTCCTTGCCACACTGACACTGGTACACTGCCTTACTTTTACATAACATATGGCTCACTCCAAAACTCTCAACTCAGTCCTCACACAGACAGATACTGAGAGACACACACACAGGCACTCACTGAGTTCTTACACTGGTATTCACTCACACACATGACATACACTCTGATTTCTGAACTAGCAAATACCTACACACTGCACAGAATCCTCCCCCTCACATATTCTCAGGCACACTGTCACCTAGGTTCACTAGGTACACTCACCACAGTTTCATGTAATGTTCTAACTGATACACACAGTACACACAGAATTCATATAGGTATTCACACAACATACATACTGGTTACTGAGGTAATTCACACAGTGAACTCACTCACTGGTTCACACAGCTACACTTGAATACATAAACACACTGATGCTCTGCTATTGAACTACACACTATACTGAAACCTGAGACACCTAACTCACCTATCCTCACTCCCTCTACTGGGACACTCACAGCACACATGTGCATTTCCTCTCAGAATACACAGAACACTATTTCCTAACTGACACACAGGTATTAGGTTCTAGGATACACATAGCTCACTGAACACCTACACACATACTGACACAGTTACCCTCAACCACAGTTTCCTCACTGCTCTAATACCTCACATACTCACTGATCACACACAGCTAACCTCACAGGAACTAAATTCGTACACTGCACTTACACTGACTTCTGGAATACAGACTCTCACCTACACTGGCACATACATAGATACACACACAGCAAATCACAAATTCCTACTCACCTCAAATACCTCTCACTGAAACTAAAACCCACACATTGATTTCTGAGATACTTACACAGTCACACACAAGAATGCACATAGGACTCACTGATTTGGGGATTTATGGGACACACCCACACAGAATTCACACTGGCACATACACAAGTTAAACTCTCACCTAACTGATACACCTATGTACACATACTCAGGCACTGCACCTAATATACAGAGATACACATAACACAGATATCTCACCTACAGGCACATACTCAGATTTTTGGGAAAAATCTGAGTCACACACACACACACACACTGGTTGCATACACAGAATTACTTGCACAGTACCAAAATTCTCACTGCACACAAGCTAGACACTGCACATGATACCAAACACACAACCCGACTGTGCACAGGGAAGATCCCCCACAGTCCTCTTCTTCCCCAATCACACAATATATATATATATATATATATATATATATATATATATATATATATATATATATATATATATATATATATATATATATTCAATACATATGTAAATATATGTGTATATATATATAATTTAAACATGCAGTATTAAAACACATAGATAGGTAAATCCCTAAGGCATTCCTACAAACACCTAGGGCTGAATCGGGTTTCACATAGAACCCATGAATCCTAAATCAAAAACCCTAAAAAATTGAGTTCAACCTACGCCTATGAGATGAAATCAGTCTACATACAAATACCTAGGGTTAGGGTTCACGAAAAATTGGGGAAAACCAATGTGGGTCACCAAAACACTAGTTCCTCCTAGGTCTTCATGTAGAACCCTAGAAATCGAGATCTACACAGCAAGGGGGTCCTTAGAGGGCAATAATCAACAGAAAAACAGGAATTAAAGGGAGAAAAATCAGATTTTACCTATTGAGATGGTTCCTTCAATGGAAGTTCTTCTTCCCCAAGGTTCCTTGACCCAAGTTCCTTGCTTCCCTTGCTTTGGAGGAGGAGGATGGAATCCTAGGGCTTAAATTCCGAATTTGGGGTGAGGGGGATGGCTTTCTTGATGGAGGCTAGGGTTTCTTCTTTCTACATGAAGAAAAGAGGATTTCCTTTTATATTAAAACTAGGTTAGGGTTTCTAATGCACAGTTTTAGGTTAAACCCCCAGGTCAGGTCATGTAGAGCCCAAATAACTCAGGTTTAGTCCTTCTAGGGTTTGAGGTTCCACCAAAAATTAAAATTCTAGGGTTTCACTAGAATTGGGTTTTCAAATTAGGGTTTCTCATTAGGGATAGTCCTAATGAGTTCTAGGGTTTGACCTAAAGCCAAGTATCACTAACACATATTAATAGTTTTAAAAACTCAGCAGATTAATTAAATACATATTTATTCAAAATAGTGAAATTACACAAATGCCCTTATCTGAATATGTGGTAGTGACAAATATTCTTGGCTGATTGGCTGTAACGATACAGTTGAGCTTGTGTATCCTCGTCAGAATTATTAGTTTGCTTGACTTTTTTGTTTCTAGTTTTGCCAAAAATTATCTGACGTTGCTTATCCTATCTTGTTGTGACGATAAAGTTTTCCTCCTTATATTGTTCATATAATAAACTATATTGGAATAGAGATGCCACGGGTATGGACAGAGGTTCGTAGAGATAAAGAGCTTCTAAGATTTTTTTAGCAAAGGGTTCAACCTCAACGTAGTGCAAAGTGGTATATTCTTTATTCATAAAATACAAGATCTCTTCAACTTCTACATAGTCAGCAGAATCTTTAGCATTGACAGAAGGTTTGGCAAGATTGATAAGTAGGGGTTGATTCACTGATATTGGTGGCTTATTACGATGAAGGTCGATAACAAGTGGATCATTCTTCGACGTTGATGATTCAGTGCATCGAAGGTTGATGACCAATGGAGGTGACTTGTGTAGGTTGATAACGAGAGGCTTCAAAGGAGTCGGACGAGTAATACGTCCTTTCACAGATCATTGGAGGCTCTTCCTTTTGGGGCATTCTTAACTTTATTCCCAGCTTGATCAGCCTTTTCTTTGATGTACTCCGGTGTATAGAGTGCAGAGTCAGAGAAATAGGCTTTGACACCTTTGAATGGTGTCACTACCACATTCCTAGATTAGGACACTATTATTGTAGAAGCATAAAAAATACGTTGGGGAATCATACGCGTAAAACCCTCAACATGCAGGAAGTCCACGTAAAACAGAGCTCCAGCACTGGGTGGCGTAAAACATGACTTAAGAGCCATTGGCGTACAGCAGAGCTTCAAAGCTATTTCAGCATAAAATATAGCTCCAGAACAACCTGCGTAATGCAGTATTTCCAGACTACTTCAGCGTAAAAAGGTTACTACATCGCCACTTCGGCGTAAAACCTGTCTGCTTTTAATGCAGCAGGAAGTTGTACGAGGAACTCTTCGTATTCCTCAAATAAACCTGTCAGTTGAAGCAGTGAACCTGACTTCTAACAAAGAGTACTGCACGGCTCGAGAGGATGGCTGTAATAATGACTCTGCACAGAGCCCTAGACCGTCGTCTAGTGACATAATCCTTGATATAAGACATCATTTACGCAATCAAGGAATACGCTGCCTATTTTACACAGGCATAGATGAGCTTTTACGCTCAGGAAGAGACGAAACCAATCGCCACGTCAAAAGCTGTTCTTCGTACAGAACTCGAGGCACGTCTCTACAATTAATGCGCGAGATGGGGGCAGACCTCTGCATTTAATGCACGAGATTTGGTTCTACTTTTAATGACTAGGTGAGCTATAATTAGGGCTAATACGTCCACATCACCATCCCCACACATTACGCCAACCGGGCTATTTTCAGCTATAGGAGTACGCCGTACGCTATCTCCTCGAAATACGCCAACTCAGGTTATATTTGTAAAGGCGCATGATAAGGCTATTTGGCCCATAATACGCTCAAGACCTCAGTCAAGGAGGAATAACTGGCTATCTTTATGCTGGTTACCTATCCATGCAGCATCAAGCTTTACGCAGAATTCGGCTTCTATGCCGACATGACAGCCACTCGGCTTCTATACCGACATGACAGCTACTTGGTTTCTACACCAACTTGACAACTATTCGACTTCTACGCCTACTTGGTTTTTACCCCATCAGAACAGCTATTTGGCTTTTACGCCTACGAGACAGTTATTTGGCTTTTATGCCAACCTTCTCTATGCGAGGGACAGTTACCTACGTGGCTTGCATGCCGTGATCTTCGATGAGCGATTATATGCATTACCTCATAATGGGACACGCGTCACACGCCAATTCAGGAGATCATTCATACGTGGGTAGCCGTTATTATAATACGAGCATACGAACGAGGAATTACCAGAATAGGATTGAGATATATAGTTGACTCTTAGTGTATTTTGTTTCGCTCTTCGTACGACTACTTTGCGTGGATTGAGATATATAGTTGACTAGTATACTTGCCCTCTAGATATGTCTGAGCATATCATATCGGTTACGTAACTGTACTAATATGAGCATGCGAACGAGAAATTACCAGAATAAGACTTCAATCCACAACTGTTTGACAATGCCCATTTAAATTCCTTAAACGCCTTGACCCTGATACTTCTATTATATTACCTCACCCTTGAACTCTTTATTATTGATCTCCGTCTTCCCTTATTTCGGAAGGACGAAACCTCATGCTTGGTATAAGTTTGATATATAGGTAGTACTAGATAGACCCCGCAGGCCGGTCGCATTGTTTGATGACCCTTTATAAATGATTAAGGGCATATCATAGATAACGTGGATAGTGTTAAAAACTTTAAGGATTCAATAACATGATTTGGGCCATAGCTTTCTTAGATAGCCTTAGATGATACATGGGTAAATTCTAAGTTGGGTAGAGACCGCAATGTTCACTTGAGAGAAATTCTTTAGACCCTACCCTAGTTTAATTTCGAGGATAAAATTTTTATAAGTTGGGTAGATTGTAAGCCCCCTGATTTTTCAGAAATTTTTAATTTAGATTTTTCATAATTTTCTGTAATTTTCTGGGATTTTCTGTAATTAAAAACCTAGGTATTTTATGATTAAAGGATTTTTAAATAATGTTAATTAATATTAAAATATTATAGAAATAATATTTTATGGTGTAAAATGGAAAACCGGACATAGGGTAATTTTCTGTGAATTTATTGGACTCCGGAAGCATTTTTAAAGCCCTAAAATTCAATGTATAATTAACCCTAATTAAACCCTAGAAATAAATTCGGTTTAATTGAACCAAACTAACCCAGACCCGGTTCAACTGAACCGAACCCAGCCTTAGCGGGTCGGTTCGGATCTAAACCCGACCCGAAACCCGCAGACCCGAACACATACTTAAATACTAACGGATCGGGTCGGATCCACCGCCCGACCCGTTGACCCGACCCAAACTCGAAACCTATTCCTAAACGGAACCCTAATTCTAATTAAAGTCGGAAAACTGTTCCGGCAGCGGTTCCCTACATATATCCCCTCCGCTGAAACCCTAAATCTTCTCCCCTCTCCTCGCCTACCCCGGCTGCCCTAGCTCGCCGAAACCCTAGCTTCGTCATCCCCTCCGACGAGCCCAGAACTTTCTGCCGCTCCCCGCTCCGCCCTTGACGACCTAGCCACCGCCCCCTCCACTAGAACTCTCTCTCTCCCCGCCATGCCCGAGTCTCCGGCGACCACCTTCCCTTCTCTTCCTTCTTCCCCGACCTAACTCCCCGCTCCACCTCGAGAACCCTAGCACCTTCGCCTTCCCGCCTCTTCTTGTCGACTCAGCCTTGCCGGAGCCGACGCTTCCTCCGCCCTGAACCTTCCCTCATCAACACTTCCTCCCCCGCAGTCCCCCAGTCTTCCTCCCCCGAGCACGACCCTGGTCCGACTCCTCCGCCTGCACAGTCGACCTCCTCTCCCCTATTCCACGGCCGATTTATCCCCTCCCTGAGCCCCTCGACCACAGTCCCTCATCCCCGCCGCCTACTCCCCCGACCAGCAAACTCCCTCGCCGTGCCCAGCCCCGTGCCCAAGCCACCCGCTCCGCCCCGCTGCCTCCGCCCTAGCCACCCCAATCCGGTCGCCTCCGCCTGAGTAGCCAGGACGAGTCTCCGCTGCCCTAGCTCTGACACGCTGACACAGACACCGCAGAATCCGAACATGGCCGCTCTCTGAACCCGGACACGGCAGAACTACAGGACACAGCTCGTGTCGAAGAGACACTCGGACACGAGAAATCATCGTTCACGGAGCCCTGTTTAGGTAACCTGTTCTCTCTCCTCGTTGACCCATTTTCGGTTCCGTCGGTTGTGACACGTAGACTGTATGACCCCCTCGATGCCCGTGCAATCCGCTCGGTGCATCGCATTCTATGGCGATCGCAAACCGCGATCCAAAAACAGGAAAACTAATACCCCATTTCACCCCGGAACTGAGTACGCTCCGCCAAACGGGACGACTTGGTCCCACGCGATCTTTACCGAAACGTGCGCGTCGTTGATACGGACGTGCAAGATTTCACAGAAGTTGATTTGGATGTGCGTGCACACCGGAATCAATGCGTATCCGCCGACAACGCCCCGTATCTGCCTATTCTAGAACGTGCTGTAACTTTGTGTACACACGTCGGATCGAGACAAAACTTGCACCATCGGACTCATAGCAATATGCTGGTCCTGTGACCCAAGTTTGGTTCAATTCTGAGAATATTGACAAAATCGCGTATCGTGGGCCCCGCGGGCTCCACTTAACGGGTGATTTTGTGGTCGGCCCATCGGAATCCAATTCTGGAAGTTTTGTTGGGTTCGTATCAACGTTCTTGACTTATTGACACTAAGTTTGACGAATTTGGAGACCTTTGACCCTGACACATTTTTCGGTGCAAAGTGGCCCACATGTGGACCCCGCTTTGATCCGGAAATGTCATTTTTGCCCCTGTGTCCAAAACGGGACTTAAGGACAGGCGTTTCTAGATATTTGATATTTTTTGAGATAGTTGGTGATATTTATTTCAGCAACCGGAGTAGTACCTGCAGTTCCCACTGAGGTCAGAGCTACAGTTGGAATCAGAACCCCAGGTAAGTGTACCTTGCCAACATTGCAGTTCTTGTTGCATATTTTCCTTGCTTCATTTATATTATTGTACATGCTTGACCTAGGACCGTGTGACTTGCTTAGCGTCCGATTATAGTCGGGTGCCAACACCGTACGCGGTGTTGTGTATTGTCACTTAGACATGGATACCGAGACCAGATACATTCTCGTACTTGTCTTATCAAGTATATAGACCCAGGACACTTGACACTATTCATGAGATAGAATCTTCTTGAGATATTCATGGTGATTCTGTGTAGGATACAGATCTGACATAGATATTATATTCATAGACATTAGATGACTTGCTGCATTAGATATGATCGTGCGTGACATGGACATGAGGCATCGTGGACATGAGACGTGTGATTATATTGGGTGGGGAGAGACACACAGGCTACAGGCTGAGTTTATATATATATATAAAACATAGTAAACACATAGTAAAACACTTAGTAAACACTGCTACCGGCTCCCAGACACAGAGCTTGTAGTGGTCTCAGCCTGAGTTTTAGTGATGCTCTCAACTTGCATTTCACATAGATGGTTACATATTTACCCTATTTATTTTTATTTACTATTTCACTGCATTTATGTTGGCTTGTATTATCTGTACCTTGCTATGTCCCCTGAGGACCTAGATCCGGATTATGTCCCCAGGATTAGCAGACGAGATCGACACCGAGGTATACAGGACAGGAGCATTATCAGGAGCATGCACTGGAGCAGTACCAGGTCCAGTAGACGAGTGATCATCGAGGGTATCTTCTGAGTATATACTGTTCCATACTCAATATTGGCTGTAGTAATCTTTATTCTTGTATCTTGACAGATGTATCAGACTCATTAGCGGGTTATTTCTCGAGTTTATATTTTATTGAGATTGATCTTGCTTTATGATTCTGACATTGTTGTATTCATTTCTGTGGATAAGATTAGTCTATCTAGACCCTTATTGTTGTATTACAGCTTAAGTACGCCCCAATGGATCCATTAAATTGGGTTTGTCCATCGGTGTGT
Source organism: Iris macrosiphon (assembly GCA_036927795.1). NCBI lineage: Eukaryota > Viridiplantae > Streptophyta > Magnoliopsida > Asparagales > Iridaceae > Iris > Iris macrosiphon. The sequence goes on from JAYESA010000006.1 coordinate 95,863,034, forward strand.
GCTGCTGGCCATTGCCACATGTCTAGTCCCTCGGTATTTTGGGACTGGGCGTGACATTATATGCATGCATTTATATTGATGTTTTGGCATCAATTTTTTTTGGAGAGGGGGATACACCAAGGGGAGGTTTACTGAGAGTCGGGTTTTACATTATGCCAGTGCACTGAGTATTGATGTATCAGAGTGTCTCAATGACACTGACCCTGTGGTTCAGTGTATCAGTGTCAGGGGGTTTGAGTCGGGTCTGTCAGTGTATCATACTGTGGAACTATGTATTAGTAGCACAATGTCTGTGCATTAAACTCGAGTTTGTGTGAACTGTGTGTGGTAGTTTAGTGCATTAGAGAGTGTGTATAGGTGTGTGAGGTTGGTATGACCAAGTGAACCCAGGCAGGGATAGAAGAAGTATAAGGTAAGGTATACCAAGTATAGGGAGTCAGTGAGTTCTCCATGTATCAGTGTGTTCTACTGAGCATCAGTCTCAGTGAGGGGTATGAGTATATGTTTGTGAGTATCTCAGTATATGGAGGAAATCTGGGAACAGTTCAGTGAGCACAGAGGTGTGTATCAGTGCATATTTGAGTTTAGTTTCAGTGAGTATAGTGTTTGTGTATGTTGTGTCAATATCTAGTGTGTGGCAGTGGATGGATAACACAGTAAACTGCTCAGTGTATGCATAAACTGTACATATGTGTGAGAGTTGTGATAGTATCAGTGAGCTCTAGAACTGTGTGTTAGGTATATCAGTGAATAGAGTAGAGGGAATCAGTGGGTTTCTGATACTGTGTAGTGAGCAGTGAGTGTAGAGTGTTTAAGGTTTGTATGTGCATTGAGATTGGAGCTGGCATTGTGCAGTTCAAACTAAACTGTGGCTACCTTGTTCAATATTTTGAACTGTGTATCAGTGTGTTTTAGTGTGATAGTGTTGTGTATCAATCGAGAGTGCAATGAGAATCAGGTTCAGTAGTGAGTCACCTGTGAGTGTAGAGTATCAGCAATGGGTGTCCAAGCACCTATGTATTAGTGAGGTGTGTGAATTCCTGATACTGTGTATTAGTGAATAGTTGAGGGATACTACCTGTGGATCCTGCCAGTAGCCATATGCTTGTCTCAAGATTTAAGCTATGCATGTGTAAGTATGAATAAGTTCAGACTTACCTATTGATCTTGCCAGTTCTTGAGGGACAGGGAGTCATATATGTAGGGTGTCATGTTGTGGTTGTGCATGGAGGTATAGGTCTGCTGGAAGCCTGGTAAGGGGCAGTTCATTTCCAGGTTGGGGCAGCAAACATACACAGTTGGACATTCACTGTGGTATTAAGGTCCAAGTGAGGTTCTGCACTTAGGGGATTGGTATTGTGGTAGGATGCAAGGCTTGTGGAGTATATGGGGATGGATGCTGATACTTAGTACCAGTATCAAGGTTAGATACTAGAGATAAGTAGGGATCTACAATGGAGTGTGTTAACAGATGAGGGAGAGTATCAGTAAGTTTCTGTCTTGTAGTGTTATGTGTCAGTGTTGGTTGTACAGTAGGGTATCAGTTAGCAATTAGGAAATAATATGGGGTATTGGTGTGGGTTGTTAATATGTAGAGTTGAGTATAGGTATTAAAGTATTAAAACTAAGATAATACTAGATGATAGATTTAACTATTTATATATCTAGTGTCACTTAGTATTAGCTAGTATTACTTGTAATCACCCTAGAAACTAGATTTGAACCCAGATTGAGATGTCATGAGTACACCCTAGTGTTTATAACTAAAAATGACAAATAATTAGCTAATGAGGGACTAGTATTGACCAGTAGACTTTAGTATGACCTAGAGGTCTCGTATTTAATTAGTTAAACATGCTTTCCTTTAATTCAGTATTTTGACATTGATATTCCATAATTAGGTCATTGTGATCTCGTCTTAGACATTGATCTTCACACATTTCTCAGGACCACATGCGAGTGCATTCTCTGACAGTTTTCATTCTTATTGATTAATTCTATAATTCTAGTTATAGAGTATACTTGATTCTGACACTGTGGATACACGGGTTAGCATCATAGATACCTGTCATGAGGAGTCGTGATTGGAATCCATCGTGCTAGCTGGGATAGGGAAATATTAGCAGATTATGTGATCATACCCCACCTTACATGCATCATAGCCCACCCCACACATCACGTTGGGTGCAGCCTGACCATTTACATGCCTCATAGCCTGACTATTACTCGCATCATAGCTAACCAGATGGTTAGCCTGACCTCACATATATTATAGCCAATCATATATAACAAGCCTGATCTCGTCCCAAGTCGATCACATAATAAACTGATATTTCACATAGCCAGATATTTATTCTTTATTTCAGTTCACTTGTTCTAGCATTCATTTTATTTCTATTCATTGCTAGATGTTCTATTGCTTATTACATATCCTCTAGTATTCCATATTTCCAGTATTTCTTTCATCTTGTATTTCCTTACACTATTTTTATAGTTTTGTCAATATAAATGAAACTGCTATTTAGTGCTTGTGCTTCGCTCCAATCCTGACTGGATAACATTTTTTAGAGGACTTGGAGGACTTCTATCCTACCCACTATGGCCCGGGAGCAGAGGGAGATTTTGTACCAGAAATCTTAGAGGATTTCCCCACCTTAGAGGAGACACCACCTACAGGCATTTAGACTGTCTTATTCATGTATCATTGTTCTAAAACTGTGACTTGGGCTATATATTTTTATTGAGACTTTATGTGGACAACTAGACTCTAGACTTGTGTTGTATTTATATTTGTGCTCGACTTATGTCAGTACTCTTTATCCTTATATCTCATCGTGCCATTTATTTTCCAATAGTCTTGTGATTGAGTATATATTAAATTGTTGATCAATGTATTATCATTGTCCTCCCTATGGAGTTGAGATCATTGACAGGTTATGAGTTATGTTTGATAGTCTTGAGACCTAGATAGCGTTCTACCGCCGATGTTGCGGCATAGGCTGGACGTACCCACCGCTCATGCCCAATTTCCAGGTGCGGGTCGTGACACGTTTTTAGTGGTGGCCCATGCAGGTCTAGATTCGTATTTAGAGTGATATCGTAGTGGTGCTCGCTTAGAGTATTTCTACGAGCCTGCTTTAGGAAATAGGATTTAGGCCGAGAATATGCTCAATCACAATTAGGAAATTTCTGATCCTTATAATGCTATTCTTAATGATTACTTCCTTTAGAATTTTACTATCCTTCCTTGATGATATCGTGTCTATTACCTTAATTTATTCTTTTCAATCTGTCTTCTGGATACCGCCGAAGACTAGGTCCTTGAGACTGGGAGCAGTAGCTTCAGAGAGGTCTTCCACCTCTCGACCTGTTGGACAGACATCCGTAGTTCCTCCTACATCTCGTGTGCATGTGGGAGTATCTGCACTTTTTGGGGGTCCTCCTCCCCCACCTGTTCCGAGGGTTGCCACAGCTATGACGGAGCCTCTTCCACCACCACCGACTCTGTTTCTCGGAGGTGTGTCCGTTGATGGGGTACAGATGTTCACACTAATCCAGGGCATGGTTGATGCTCAGAGGATGTCAGCGAAGGCCCAACGGGTCCAGGGTGAGGCTCAGAGGGTGCAGGGGGAGGCGCACCAGGCACAGACTGAGCTGATGAGGGAGAGCATGGAGAATGCTCATCAGGTGGCTTTCTAGGCTGTGGAGAGAGTTGCACAGCAGCAGCAGCATCCTGGCCAGCACCACTAGAGGCCGGGCACTATCGTGGACTTCAAGAGGATGATGCCTCGGGAGTTCAAGGGTACTGGGGGGATACTCTATGCCGACGATTGGCTAGAGGACATCGAGAGAAACTTGCGCTTGGCACAGCTTCCGGAGATTCTTCAGATCAAGGTCGCCGGCAGTCAGATGTTTGATATTGCGCTGACATGGTTTCGTACTGAGCCGAGACTCATTATTAGGGGACTTACTTGGGAGGGCTTTAAGGAGCTCTTCAAGGAGAAGTTCTTTCCTGATGTTTCCCTGGGAGCCTTGGAGAGTCAGTTCCATGACTTGGTCCAAGGAAGCATGTCAGTCGATGAGTATACCGCGGAGTTTTACCGCCTGAGTCGTTTTGCGCCATCGATGATTCGAGATCTAGGAGATAGGGCCCGAAAATTCAGAAAGGGGCTGACAAGAGAGATCAAGTCTCGTACTTTCGGGACGTCGCACTGCTACATTTAAGGGCATTTTGATGGATGCCCAGATTGCTGAGGATGACTTGGACCTCAGGCCCAAGAGAGGACGTGACACTTCAGGAGGAGCGAACAGTAGTGCGGGACCGGGCAAGCATCCACACTTTTAGCAGCAACAGAGGCCGTACCAGTAGCAGCATCAGTAGCACCAGACACCAGCCCGAGGACACGCCCAGTAGCAGCAGCCATAGAGGCAGACTCAGCCCACTGTCCAGTATGTGTTCTGCGGGAAGGCAGGACACACTAGAGATATCTGCAGGAAGAGGTTGGGTACATGCTTGTCCTGTGGATCATCAGCACAACAGCTGAGGGATTGTCCATCTATTCAGACTCGTCCAGGTCAGGGTGGAGAAGCCGCTCAGAGGGGACCAACTAGGGTACCTACTGTACCAGGAGGCCAGCAGAGGGGACCTCTACTTCCACCGTAGCAGCAGAGGTTTGCTCAACACCAGTAACAGCAGAGAGGTGCACCCCAGGGATGAGCATACGCCATGACGGTCGAGGAGGCTGAGACAGCCGAAGACGTGATTACAGGTTCAGTTCTTCTCGATTACATTCCAGCATTTACATTATTCGACTCTGGTGCTTCCCATAGTTTCGTGTCTGTATCTTATGCTCTTAAGCATCATTTAGAGGCAAAACCATTAGATAGGACTTGCAAGATCACGACTGGCGGAGGCATTATCCTAGTCCATGATTATTGCAAGGACCTGAGAGTATCATTGGGAGGCTGAGAGTTGAGCGTGTGCTTACTCGTCATGCTACTTCTGGGATACGATATTGTACTCAGAATGGACTGGTTGAGTAGGCACCATGCTACTACAGATTGTCATGGAGGCAGAGTAATATTTTGACCACCAGGAGAGCCAGAGTTCGAGGTCGCCATAGGAGCGGCGGAGCAGAGCAGAAGCACTTTTTGCGGAGCCAGGATGGAGGAAGAGGAGTTGCCACATCCTCTGATAGCGGAGTTCCTGGATGTATTTCCAGAGGAGTTACCAGGCTTGTCGCCAAACAGAGATGTTGAATTCTCTATAGACTTGGTGCCAGGAGCGGAGCCCATTTCACAACATGTCTATAGAGTCAACAACAGCAAGCTGGCAGAACTGAAGAAGCATGTTGAGGAGCTGCAGGACAAAGGCTTCATCAAATCCAGTTCATCAACATGGGAAGCTCCGGTATTGTTCGTACCGAAGAAAGATGGCACGGTGCGTATGTGCATTGATTATAGAACTATGAACAACCTCACTATTAAGAACAAATACCCGCTGCCGAGGATAGATGATCTTTTCGATCAGTTGAGCAGGGCGAAGGTGTTTTCAAAGATAGACTTGAGGTCAGGCTATCACCAGGTGAAGGTGAAAAGAGAAGACACGCCGAAGACAGCCTTTTGGACCAGATATGGCTAGTTTGAGTTCATGGTAATGCCATTTGGTTTAACCAATGCACCGACAGTATTCATGAACTTGATGAACAAGGTATTCCACCAGTACCTTGATAAGTTCATGGTGGTGTTCATTGACGACATTCTTGTGTATTCCAAGACCCCAGAGGAGCACGAAGAGCACCTAAGGATGATCTTAGAGACTCTCAGGAAGGAGGAGCTGTACGGGAAACTTTCAAAGTGCAAATTCTTTCTTGACAAGGTTGAATTTCTTGGGCATGTGGTGACGGGTGACGGAATCTCAGTTAACCCAAAGAAGATTGAGGTAGTGGAGTCGTGGGCTACCCCCAGTTCGGTAGCTGAGATCAAGAGTTTTCTCGGGCTAGCAGGATACTACGGGAGGTTTGTATAAGACTTCTCCAGGATTGCAGAGCCAATGACTAGGCTGACCAAGAAAGATGTGGATTTTGTCTGGACGGAGGATTGCCAGGCTGTATTTGATAAGCTGAAGAAGAGATTGACGACAGCTCTAGTTTTGACGTTGCCATCTGGGACAGGTGGATTCACTATCTACAGTGATGCTTCAGGAAAGGGTTTGTGTTGCGTTCTTTAGCAGCACAGGAAGGTAATTGCCTATGCTTCCAAGAAATTACGCCCTCATAAAAAGAACTACCTCACCCATGATTTAGAGTTGGCAGCGGTTATCTTTGCTCTAAAACTTTGGAAAAACTATCTGTACGGAGGGTGCATAAAAATCTTCACAGACCACAAGAGCTTGAAGTACGTGTTTACACAGATGGAGCTGAACATGAGACAGAGGAGGTGGTTAGAGTTGATGAAGGACTTCGATATCTTATTACAGTACCACCTAGGAAAGGCCAACGTAGTCGCCGATGCCTTGAGCAGGTATCCGATGGCTATGTACTTGACGACAGATAGATATTTATTGGCTGATCTGGAAAGCTTGAAAATTGAGGTGCTAGTTCCCGGTATTGAGATTCAAATGTGGGGATTGCAGATACAGTCCAAGCTGATGGACAGAATCAAAGCTGCGCAATATGATGCTGAGGCTCTGAGGAGTATCAGGGCACAGGTGCGGACAGGATTGTCAGACGATTTCACTATTACGGATGATGGGTCTTTACGGCACGGCACGAGGATGCGTGTGCCGAGCGGGGAGCTGTGCGAGGAGGTTTTGCAGGAGGCACACTGCTTTCAGTACTCGATGCATCCCGGTGACAACAAGATGTATCGAGACTTGAGGGAGCACGTATGGTGGTATGGTATGAAGCGCGAGGTAGCACACTTCGTATCCCGGTGTCTAGTGTGGCAGCAGGTAAAGGCGGATCGGCAGAGGCCAGGTAGATTGCTTCAGCCTTTACCTATCCCAGAGTGGAAGTGGGAGCACGTGACCATGGATTTCATTTCAGGGCTTCTGCGTTCTCCAGGAGGAAAGGACGCGATTTGGGTTATCGTGGATAGGTTGGCCAAATTAGCCCACTTCTTATCCTTCAAGGTGGGTACATCGACAAAGAGGCTAGCAGAGATGTATGTACGGAAGATTGTCAGATTATATGGGGTTCCTGTGAGCATCGTCTTGGATCGGGATAGTCGTTTCACTTCCCACTTCTGGAGGAGTCTGCAGGCTAGCTTGGACACTCAGCTCAAGTTTAGTACCGCATACCACCCCCAAACAGACGGGCAGTCTGAAAGGACTATTCAGACTCTCGAGGATATAATACGCACTTGTGTTCTAGATCTCGGAGGTTCTTGGGAGGATCATCTACACCTGGTAGAGTTTGCTTACAATAATAGCTACCAGGCCAGCATTGAGATGTCACCATTCGAGGCTTTATATGGACGAAGGTGTCGTATACCGTTATCTTGGGATGACGTCGGAGAGAGATCCTTGTTAGGACCAGAAATGGTTATGGACGCAGTAGAAAAGGTGAAACTCATCAGAGACAGACTGCGAGTGGCACAGGACAGACAGCGACATTAGGCCGACAGCCACCGTAGACCCCTAGAGTTTCAGGTATAGGTTTGTTATTTTCTGGCATGTGATTGTTTGTTTTAGACTGTGTGTTAAGATTATTTTGTTCTAGGTCGACGATCTGTTGTTCCTACGGATTTCTCTGACATGGGACACGATTCGCTTTGGTGGAGGCGGGAAGCCTAGTCCACGCTACATCGGACCTTTCGATATTATTGTGAGGGTCGGTGCAGTGGCCTATAGACTAGACTTGCCACATGCACTAGAGGGAGTACATGACGTATTCCACGTGTCGCAGCTGATACGGTATGTGGCAGATCCTAGTCACGTACTAGATCACTCGGAGATCGAGGTTGGTCCGACTCTCAGCTATCCTGAGCAGCCCGTAGAGATATTGGATCACAGAGAGAAAGTTTTGCGGGACCAGACTATTCCTTTGGTTCGTATTGCATGGAGACATCACTCTCCAGGCGAGTCGACCTGGGAGAGAGAGGACGAAATGCGCGAGCAATACCCGTATCTCTTCGAGACTTGAGGTATAATTCCTTTTATGATTTTGTTCTTGTTCTAATTCAATTTCGAGGACGAAATTTTTTTTAGGAAGATAGACTTATCACTACCACATTCCTAGATTAGGGCATTATTATAAATTGCCATATTTAATTTATTATATTAATATAATGTATGATAAGTTTATTATATAAATTGTTGGGTGTTCTTTAATGCATAGGTTAATGGGCTTGACCTAAGAATCCATTAGAATAAACCCTTTTGACAAATCCCTATTTATTAAATTAGCATTTAGTTAAACCCTCAATGTATGACTAAACCCCTTATTATTTTAAGTTCTTTATGACAAATCATGAAGGGCAAATTAGACTCTTGGCATTAGAAGCCCTAACCCTAACCCTAGTACTATATAATGAGAGGGAGCCTCCCTCAAGCTTCTTCATTCATGAAGAAAACCCTAAATATAGCCTCCACTTAGAAATATATTTCCCTTTCTCAAATTTCAGGATTTATAGCCCTAGAAACCCTCTTTCCTTCTCCATCAAGAGATATCTAGGAGCTTGGACCAAGAAGGATTGGAGAAAAAGAAACTACATTGGGAATCCATCTCCCAATAGGTAAAAATCTAAAATAAACCTTATTTAATTATGTTTTAATTGTTTTTTGGCCATTAGGAGCCCACCAATTGAATTAAGAATGACTATTTTGGTTGTATAAGGTTTTTCCATGGAGTCATAGGTGATTTTAGGGTTTTGTGATTCCAATGATGATTTTTCCCCAATTTCCGTGAGCCCTAATTATGAGAATATGTATTCTTGCATGCTTGCATCATATACCTATGGATTAGATTTCGATTTAGGGTTTTAGTTTTGGGTATTCATGAGTATTTATGTGGGATCCGATTTCAGCACATTATGTGTTTGATAAAATGTTAGAAGGATGAATACCTATTGCTACGACCTAGTTTTTCATGCTTATTGATGTATAACCTATATGTTTATATGCATGCATTTATATTGATGTTTTGGCATCAATTTTTTTGTAGAGGGGGATACACCAAGGGGAGGTTTACTGAGAGTCGAGTTTTACGTTGTGCCAGTGCACTGGGTATTGATGTATCAGAGTGTCTCAATGACACTGACCCTAGGGTTCAGTGTATCAGTGTCAGGGGGTTTGAGTCGGGTCTGTCAGTGTATCATACTATGGAACTATGTATCAGTCGCACAATATCTGTGCATTAAACTCGAGTGTGTGTGAACTGTGTGTGGTAGTTTAGTGCATCAGTGAATGTGTATAGGTGTGTGAGGTTGGTATGACCAAGTGAACACAGGCAGGGACAGAAGAAGTATAAGGTAAGGTATACCAAGTATAGGGAGTCAGTGAGTTCTCCATGTATCAGTGTGTTCTACTGAGCATCAGTCTCAGTGAGGGGTATGAGTATATGTCTGTGAGTATCTCAGTATGTGAGGGAAATCTGGGAACAGTTCAGTGAGCACAGAGGTGTGTATCAGTGCCTATGTGAGTTTAGTTTCAGTGAGTATAGTGTTTGTGTGTGCTGTGTCAGTATCTAGTGTGTGGCAGTGGATGGATAACACAGTGAATTGCTCAGTGTATACATGAACTGTATATATGTGTGAGAGTTGTGATAGTATCAGTGAGCTCTAGAACTGTGTGTTAGGTATATCAGTGAATAGAGTATAAGGAATCAGTGGGTTTCTGATACTGTGTAGTGAGCAGTGAGTGTAGAGTGTTTAAGGTTTATATGTGCATTGAGATTGGAGCTGGCATTGTGCAGTTCAAACTGAACTGTGGCTACCATGTTCAATATATTGAACTGTGTATCAGTGTATTTTAGTGTGATAGTGTTGTGTATCAATCGAGAGTGCAATGAGAATCAGGTTCAGCAGTGAGTCACCTGTGAGTGTAGAGTATCAGCAATGGGTGTCCAGGAACCTATGTATTAGTGAGGTGTGTGAGTTCCTGATACTGTGTATCAGTGAATAGTAGAGGGATACTACCTGTGGATCCTGCCAGTAGCCATATGCTTGTCTCAAGATTTAAGCCATGCATGTGTAAGTATGAACAAGTTCAGACTTACCTGTTCATCCTGCCAGTTCTTGAGGGACAGGGAGTCATACATGAAGGGTGTCATGTTGTGGTTGTGCATGGAGGTATAGGTCTGTTGGAAGCCTGGTAAGGGGCATTTTATTTCCATCTTGGGGCAGCAAACAAACACAATTGGACATTCACTGTGGTATTAAGGTCCAAGTGAGGTTCTGCACTTAGGGGATTGGTATTGTGGTAGGATGCAAGGCTTGTGGAGTATATGGGGATGAATGCTGATACTTAGTACCAGTATCAAGGTCAGATACTAGAGATAAGTAGGGATCTACAATGGAGTGTGTTAACAGATGAGGGAGAGTATCAGTAAGTTTCCATCATGTAGTGTTATGTGTCAGTATTGGTTGTACAGTAGGGTATCAGTTAGCAATTAGAAAATAATATGGGGTATTGGTGTGGGTTAATATGTAGAGTTGAGTATAGGTATTAAAGTATTAAAACTAAGATAATACTAGATGATAGATTTAACTATTTATATATCTAGTGTCACTTAGTATTAGCTAGTATTACTTGTAATCACCCTAGAAACTAGATTTGAACCCAGATTGAGGTGTCATGAGTACACCCTAGTGTTTATAACTAAAAATGATAAATAATTAGCTAGTGCGGGACTAGTATTGACTAGTAGACTTTAGTATGACCTAGAGGCCTCATATTTAATTAGTTAAACATGCTTTCTTTTAATTCAGTATTTCGAAATTGATATTCCATAATTAGGTCATTGTGATCTCGCCTTGGACATTGATCCTCACACCTTCCTCAGGACCACAGGCGAGTACATTCTCTGACAGTTTTCATTCTTGTTGATTAATTCTATAATTCTAGTTATAGAGTATACTTGATTCTGACACTGTGGATACACGGGTTAGCATCATAGATACCTGTCATGAGGAGTCGTGATTGGAATCCATCGTGCTAGCTGGGGATGGAGAAATATTAGCAGATTATGTGATCATACTCCACCTTACATGCATCATAGCTCACCCCACATATCACGTTGGGTGCGGCCTGACCATTTATATGCCTAATAGCCTGTTATATATTATTAGCATGACTATTGCTCGCATCATAGCTAACCAGATGGTTAGCCTGACCTCACATGTATCATAGACAATCATATATAACAAGCCTGATCTCATCCCAAGCCAATCACATAATAAACTGATATTTCAAACACATAGCCAGATATTTATTCTTTATTTTAGTTCACTTGTTCTAGCATTTATTTTATTTCTATTCATTGCTAGATGTTCTATTGCTTATTACATATCCTCTAGTATTCCATATTTTCAGTATTTCTTTCATCTTGTATTTCCTTACACTATTTTTATAGTTTTGTCACTATAAATGAAACTGCTGTTTAGTGCTTGTGCTTCGCTCCAATCCTGACTGGATAACATTTTTCAGAGGACTTGGAGGACTTATGTCCTACCCACTATGGCCCGGGAGCAGAGGGAGATTTTGTACCCTAAATCTTATAGGATTTCCCCACCTTAGAAGAGACCACCTACAAGCATTTAGACTGTCTTATTCATGTATCATTGTTCTAAAACTGAGACTTAGGCTGTATATTTTTATTGAGACTTTATGTGGACAACTAGACTCTAGACTTGTGTTATATTTATATTTGCGCTCGATTTATGTTAGTACTCATTATCCGTATATCTCATCGTGTCATTTATTTTCTAATAGTCTTGTGATTGAGTATATATTAAATTGTTGATCAAAGTATTATCATTGTCCTCCCTATGGAGTTGAGATCATTGACAGGTTATGAGTTATGTTTGATAAGACCTAGACAACGTTCTACCGCCGATGTTGCGGTGTAGGCTGGACGTACCCACGGCTCATGCCCAATTTCTGGGTGCGGGTCGTGATAAAGGGTTTGAGGTCAGCTACTTCTGTTTTGACTTCTCCTTGAGTGTCCATATATTTGAGGCATTGGTATAGGGGGGAGGGTACAATTTTATGCTCGTGTATCCATGGCCGTCCCAGCAAAATATTGTAGGATACGTCAGTCGATCACATAGCTTGTGACTTCAGTATGTAGATTGCTTATCTGAATTTTTAGGCACATCTTTTCCAGTGGTTTACTTCTTCCAGCATTGAAGCCTAGAATTATAGTATTAGTGGCAGACTGGTTGTGCATTGGTATCTTCAATCCTTTCAATAGTCCTTTAGGAATAATGCTGAATGAAGGACCAAGGTCGATATGAATTTAATTTACCTTAATAGATCCAATATAACCAGTATAATACAGAGGCCTGTCATGCTGGTTATCTTTGAGTAGCATGTCATCTTTCACGAAGGTGATATTAGGAATCTTCTTAATCACGTTGTGGCATTGAGGACATGCTACTGGCTCTTTATCAGGAGTCTTGAGTTAAGCTAAGCATGGGTTTGCATATATCAGAGCTTCGCTCAAAGCTTCACGAGTCTCCTTCTACAAATAAAGTAACTCGAATATAGAAAGTTGGGCTGGGGTATTGTCCAGTTGTGTCAATATGTCAAAATTATAGGGCTTTTCAAGTCCTTGGGGTACATTCTTCTTTAGGGATTTTTTGAAGCGTACTTCCTTTTGCTTCCCTTTCTCTGCTGTAGTAGGCTTCGAAGGACCAGGTTCGGTTATGATCGGAGTAACAAGAGTTGGCGAAGTAGGAAGAGTGTCAGAAATATCTTTCGGGACAAACCTGTAAGTTTTATGATAATCTTTGCCAGACCTGGTACCAGTCATGGCTTCTTCTTCGGGTATCGGAGAAAGATGTACTATGTTACAATACTTAAGTTTCTTTTTATCATGCCTCATCTTAGAGTGAGCCTGTGGACTAGTCTAATCGTAGCCCAATCCACTACAAAATTTTCTAGACTGTCCTTGAGTTATAGAGTAATACATTGTCCCTTGCCAAAGTTTAAACATTCAGCTTTCTAGAAGTCATACCCCATATTTTGCGTCAAGCGTACAAATTACTGACTGTATTGATGAAATTGGGGATGATCTTCCTCAACAACCTGAGTTGAGGTCGATGCTCTAATTATTGTAGCAGGAGGAGGGGGATTTATGTAGGAACAACTTCCTAAGCAATGAAGATTTGTTGTGCCCTATACAGCAGAACACTGCCAATCATGGACCATTGCCGGTGTGTCAAGCGAAGCTTGCGAATAGAGTTTGGTGGAGGCAATATTCAGATTTTAAAATCTGATCTCGAGAGATGTCTTCTTGATGTTGATCTTGATCTTTATCTAATTGATGCTCCGAAGAAATCATATTATGGTTTATACTTCTTACCCTTCTTAGATTTTGAATTGGAAGATCTGCTCCCTGGTCCCAATCTAGCAGTAAGTCAGGATGAATCCACATAATCTTTCCATAATCTGTGGTAAGAGAAACCAATCCCTCTATTTGACTTCGAGAAGGTGGAAGATTTACCACTTCCATCGTAGCTCGAGGTATTAGGATGACGCCGTTTGGAATTTTTTGTGCTGGAAAACTATCAAAATGAAGAGACACCATATTGGCAATGACTGTCTTCTCCTCATTATAAAGGGTGATAGCTTTAGAATCTATCAACTATTATATTTTCCTTTTTAAGATATAACAAGCCTTGGTAGGGTGATGTACATATCGGTGGTACAGGCAGTACTTCGAGTCATCTATTTTACCAGCCTCGTTTGGTCGCTTGATGTCAAGCAACTATAACTTGTTGCTTTTTATCAAGCATTCAAAAATCCTATAGATATCGCTCTCGTCAAAGGAATATTCTTCCTTAGACCTGGAAGACTCTGGAGGCTTTTGTGCTAGAGGAGAGGTGGGTGGCTTTGACAGGTTAATTATTAAGGCCGCCTTTCCTTTGATGTTGTGATTATTCCATCATTGTTGTTAGAGGGGTGCTTCCCTTCCGCATAAGTCATTTGTAACACCAAATTATGTGCCACCTTTGCGTTACCTTCATCGGCTTCGGCCCCTATGATAAACTCCGTCCAATCTTAAAATTGAGTTTGACCCGTCCAGAGCCCTATAATAGGAAGTAGATTCTTTTTATAAGTATCGATGAATGCAGAGTCTAGAATAATGGGGGGTAACTTCAGATTTGCTTGCCTGAAACGCTCTATTAATTCATGAGCGGGTTCCTTCTCCTTCTGATTGATATCGATGAGCGAAGACATCGTCGTATCCATGCCTCCCTCGTAGAATCATGATAGGAAAAGATACTTCATATCATCAAACGAGGATATACAGTTATTAGGTAAACTATGATACCAATCGTAGGCTATGCCGGCAAAGCATCTCACAAACAATCTGGTGAGAAGAGCATCTTCTTTCTGCAAGTGAGCCATCATCATATTAAAATAATTAATATATTGGCTCGGCGATGTTCTGCCTTCAAACAAGAGTATTGATTGGGATTTATATTTTGGAGGGAATAGAACATTATCCTAATGAGGGGGATAAGGTTGTTTCACCCCTAGCTTGCGGAGTTGGTCTTTGTTCTTTAAAACATCGACCTGTGCATGCAACTCCCGGATAGCTTCGAGAGGATCTTCTGATCGGAGTGGTGGAGCTGATTGATAATATCCTAGTAAAATATGTATTTTCACCAGCGGAGGTCCACTCCGAATATTAAGAGGAATAAGAGTTGGTGCTACTGACTCTTGGTTTAGAACTGCTTCTGGATTTGTGTTATCCTGCATAGGTGTTGTTCCAGGAGTAGGCTGTGCAGGTATAAATGAAGCCACTTGGACAGGTACTCGTATAGTAGAATGTTGGGCTGTCATTATTTGATGCATATTTTTCATCATAGTGTGCATGTCCCTGAGAGCGGCCTCTAATGAGTTGAGGCGTTGATCGGTGGCTTCTAATGAAGAAGTTTCTTGTTCGTCACCGATGGCGTAGATGCTAACATCTCTGTGTACAACAGAGGAATTGGTAGAAAGAACTGTGTAGTTGGAGTGTACACTGTCAGTTTTAGAATCAGGGGGATTGCTACTCCCAGCCTCGGATTCTGAGGAATGGGGATTCCCGCGAAGAATGAGGTCTCGTCTTCGAGAATAGGTATTTTGGTTTACACCTTCAAAGCAGTCGACAAGTTGGTCAAATTGTCTTCTGGCAAGGTGTTCTTGAAGAACTTTGTCTTGATTGTCTCACATCACGGAGAAGATGCGAAGCCATGTATGCTATAGTAAATAGTGGTTCGTTATCATCATACTCCTTGTTGTCATCTTACTTTGCATATCGAGATTTGGGAGACATAGTATAGGTCAACTGGTCAAACACAGACCGTTTTGCTGATGCACAATAATGTTTGATTACAACTCTATGAAAAATGAAACAATGTTCATTAGGAAACACAGTTATAAAGTCAGAAGGGTCACTCTCTATACGCTTTTGTACAATAAGGTAACGTAAATCGAAAGAAGGAAGGAAAGAGGAAGAAGAGGGAAGACTCTGCCTCTTTACATGAGATATATTGAATCTTTTATGCCCAATTTTGGTCCCCTGTGTGTAGAGTGAAGTGTTGGCCTTATTATCGAATGATTTGTCACCTCGCGCATAATCAGCATGTTGTGAAGAGGTTGACCCTACTTGGTGCACTTTCTGCTGTGTAGGCATAGTTGGTGCAGTTTGTCTACTGTATTTGATTTTGTACGAAGGTGTTGGCGTGGTGCACTAATAATAGGCTTCTAACGAGTGGCGCATGACTTTTCCTCCACTATACGTGGAATCATAATATTAGGAGAATGATTCTCCCTGACTAACTTTTGTCTCTTTTTGAAGAGTAAGCCTGTAGAGAGATTGGTTTGGACAGCGGTGTCTATGATTTGCTTGCCCCCATATTACAACAAACATGCGCAGGTTCAGAAGCTTGTGTGTAGATTACCTTATGCTTGATATTGTATGAGTTGTACGATATGTATCCCTTGTTTAATGCAAAGGACTCAGAAGCTTGGGTGTGGATCACCCTTTGCTTGATATTGCGTGAGTTGCACGATTTGTATCCCTTGTTTAACACAAGAAACTTGTCCACAAAATCATCGACCTGAGTTTGGTTGACAGAATTGACCAGGTAGTTCCCGTCAATCATAATATTGTTTCCCTTATTGGCAGCAACTTCGGGATATGCATGACGAAGCTTAGGCACCCACACTTTGAGGGTTCTTCTCGACTTGAGTGCGGATGAGGGGTTAGCAATACCCGCTGAATGGAGTATTTCTTCGTATGCTTGTTGGTCAAACTTCACGACCAAGGTCTTCTACATCGAACCGACCGACGCGACATCAAGTTGAGCTATCACCTTCTCATCAGAGGAGAAAGTCGTCCCCAGTAGCGTCACAATCTTGTTTGCGAAGAAAAGTTTAAACAAAACTTTTGTATTACAAACTTTAAAGAAGAAAGAAGAGTACAAGAGATCCTAAACAGGAATCTAAGTACAATTAATTCTGGAAAAGTATAGATATAGAGATCTGATCTGCGGACGATCACTTTACTCCTTGGACCACACGACGAAGAAGAAAAGTAAGGATGCTGTGAACAACTTGAAGAGTTGAGCAATAAGAAAGCTTTGGCAACAACGGCATGACAAGCTTCTATTTCTCTCCTTTTGTTCTTAAATTTCAAAGACTTGAAAATTCCAGCCGCTTTTCGCCTTTGTATCTACACAATGATCCTATATTTATAGGATTTTAGAGTATTTATAATCGTGTGCGCTCACTTTGGTCAATCCTTACTGTA
Organism: Iris macrosiphon; assembly: GCA_036927795.1. Lineage (NCBI taxonomy): Eukaryota > Viridiplantae > Streptophyta > Magnoliopsida > Asparagales > Iridaceae > Iris > Iris macrosiphon. The sequence continues at coordinate 95,880,001 of JAYESA010000006.1, forward strand.
TGCACACTTTGGTGGACTAACACCCCACGTTCTTAATGAGTGGGTGCACAACTTGATGCCTGCTTGACACGTAGCTTCCTATACGAGAAAAACATAGGTCATAGGGGACAGTTGTTTGTACATGTTTTACGAGAATTATGGCATGTAGGATACGTAATCATAACTCCTTACTGTCAGTTATAATAGTAGGCGCACTTTGGAAGTAGTTTGGAGATTGGCAGACTTTTGGAATGGCTATACAAGCGTTCTTTTGAAGAAATAGGCCAGCGACATAATTTTTATGAAGTTGGCGTAGCGGCGCACTTTTGAAGAAGTTGACACAGCGGCGCACATTTGATGAAGTTGGCACAGCGGTGCACTTTTGAAGAAATTGACTCAATGACGCACTTTTATTGAAGATATTGGCACAATAACGCACTTTTAATAAAGTTAGCACATAGACGCACTTTTGATGAAGTTGGCACATCGGCACACTTTTGAAGAAGTTGGCACAGCGGCGCACTTTTGATGAAGTAGGCACAGCGGTGCACTTTTGAAGAAATTGGAACAGCCACGCACTTTTGATGAAGTTGACACAGTGACGCATTTTTGATGAAGTTGGCACAACGGTGCACTTTTGATAAAGTAGGTACATCGGCCCACTTCTGATGAATTTGGCCCAATGACTGGGTTGCTAAACGACAACCTAGGTTTGTGCGCTGCAGATTAGCTGTAATAATAACTTCTGACTCCTCGACTATTGTTTAGCTGTCAGATTCGTTGTATTTAATATTTCGGATGAAAAGCGGACATACGATTTGTGTGCCTGTCTTTGTTGACGAAAACAGCTTTAAAGTGCACCATCTTTTCTCTACTAAGATTATTTGTAGGTAATTGTGCCATCTTCAAGAGGCACAATTTTTTATGCTTCTACTGCTCATCCATGATTCATGTTTAAAGTATTCCAAATTATCAGTTTGAAAACTTTGAAGGGGATCTTATAAAAGCATGGAAAATCTGAAGCCATGCAAGTAGGCTGCATAGAAGCCATGCACCCTCGAAAACTTTGAAGGAAATCATTTATGTGGCTCAAATAGCCACAGAGTTGGGGCCGCATATGATCCCCTGACACAACATTCAATGCCAGTCAGAGAGTTCTGACATGGCACTTATTGCCCTAATCGCTTCGTGAATCGTGAAAGAGGCAGCGACACACATGAAGACAAAAAATTACGTCAACACATTAATAACTTTGTAAGGCATGCAGTGCCATGTGTTTACTCGCATACGCCCACGTCTCTATGCGTCCTCATCATCATGCAGCCAAAGTGTCCATCAGACCCAGGCCGGACGAGAGCACGCATGCGGCCACGATTCTATGAGTCCTCGTCCTCATGCGGCCAAAGTGTCCAAAAGACTAAGGCCGAATGAGAGCACGTATGCGGCCACGATGCTATGCGACCCTCGGCTTACAGGATCTTTTTGTTACAACCGAGAAGTTCTTCACACAATATGTGCTGACTACGTATCCAGGTGACCAAGTCACGCACACAATTGGTTAAAAAAACCCGAGATCTTATCAACTGCAAATCCTAACCGAGGCTATGGGGTAGCCCGCCCGCGTTATGCGTCCACAGTTGTAACTGTATTCTGTTGAAGGATCCCCATACGGCTACCAAGAAGAAGCACATATGCAACGCATATAGCCCATCACTATGATGGCTATAAATAGTGGAGTGGTATACACACATATTGACACACAAACATGCGTAGGTGAGAGAATAGAAGAAAGCATTCTCATTCCCTCGTGGGACCGTCAACCAAGTAAAGGAGTCACTGTAGTACTCGATCTCCATCGTCACACTCCCTAGAATAAAAAATAATTGTACTTAGATTTTCTGTATAGGATTTTTTTGTACTCTTTTGTTTGTTAAACACACAAAATTTGTTTCAACTTTGAATCAATGGCAAACAAAGAAGATTTGCAAGAGTGGATGCACTAAAGGCCAAAAATTTGGGACCTACATCGCTGGCCAAACTGCCAGGACGTAACACTCGTCGGGAGTAGGAGGGACCGTCTCTAGCATATCCGAAGACGTCCTTCTGATAAGTGCTTGACTGAATTTTAAAGTATCTAATTAGCATTTTGCCTTATGTAGGAGTAAGCTCCTAATTCATTCTCCTCTTCGGGGCAAGACATGTAAAGGCCAAAAGCGACAGTTGGCGGTCGATCCCGGGGATGTGAATTTTTACGTCATTGGCCTCGAAATGCCAATCTTCTTTGAGCTTTAGCATCTTGTCGTCGGTGGGGACTACTTTATCCCCAAACAAGAATTGGGGTTTTAAGAAATATTTCTCAGACCCGTCCGCCACCGGGATCTTAGCTGAATCCATCTGCCTCTAAATAAAGACGTAGTCTTGACCCTTGATGAGTTCCATCCTCCTTGGGGGCTAGACCTTCGTGATAGGGGCCTTTACTGGGTTAACTACCTCTTCAGTAAAGTCCAAACCTAACAAGCCAAGAGCAGAACCAAAGATGATTTTGCCCAGCGAAGGCATGATCATCGACACAAAACAAAGAGGTAAACAAAAGTTAGAAACCCATGGGGTAAAATTCCTAAAGCCTCCCAAACACAGGCGCATGGAGCAGCCAGGCAGATCATTTTTTGGACTAAGACGAAAGATAATCACGAGATAATAGCCAAGAGGAAGCCGACCACACCCATGCGCAGAGTGACAGCACAGGACCTCTTAGCGCATGACGTAACATATTTTGATGAAACAGACCACACCCATGTATGTGAAGAAAGGGCACACATAACTTTACAGCGCATGCCTCATAACGGGCGTCCCAAGATATGCGAATGCATGCACAAAATTTTAGTGAGCTTTCTGAGCATCTTCGGTACGAAGCTTTACAGTAACGACCATGCACATCGGTGGTGGATTAACCTGTGCATGTTCTAGATGATTGCCCATCCATGTGGCAGATTGAGTGCCAAGGTGTCTCTGTGTTTGAAGGGGGACCTGAATAAGCACAATACTCCACCATTCCACCATGGCAAAGTGCAAAATAAGAAAATAATTTACCTCTAACCTCCTCCTGCACGTTAGGATGCGTTAGATTAACCACAATCAGTTCGGCAATGGCCTGGGAAGACTATGCGTTACCCTTACCTTGCCTTTGCTCGAGGTACCAACTTTGGGAGCCATGTGAGTTAAAAGGTACTGAACAGATGAAAGAACCAAGAAGAAGAAGGGAAGACAACAATAAAGGGCTTTTCTCTCCCCCATGGAACCCCTATTTATAGGAGGGACACACAGCATTGGCTAAAGAAAAATTATGCGGCTGACGGTTCGGTTGCCGCATGACTTAGCTATTAAGAAATAATGCTTCGAAGTTTGTGTTTACCGATGGTATAAGATCCTTAGAGATCTATTCCAAAATTGAGGCATAATTATCTCTTAAATAAGATTTTACAGTCTGTCAAAGAAAGATGCGGCATTAAGTTTATGCGGCGAGCAAATGATGTGACACCAAATCCATATGGCTTGAAGATTGATGTGCACGCGACTGATTGATCCATTCTTCTAGTTCAAAATATTCCAAACTTAATTAATTTAAGTTTCAAAACTTTGAAGGGAGTCTGATAGAAACATTAAAAATTATGAACCATATGCCAAAGGTAACTCAGTCCTTATGCGGCAAGAGCAGTCAAGAACCATGTGGCAAGGGCTGTTAAAGAAGCATTCATGCGCCAAAGGTAGTTAGAAGTCATGTGACAAAGATTGGACATACCACATGCATCATAAATCATCCTCCACCACACTTATATTTAAAGCCATGCAGTAGAAGGGCAAACCACTGACTAGTGTGTCAGCAGGCCGTACGGTTCATAAAAGTTCAGACTCCCTATACGACAATGTTCCCATGTGGCGGACTTGTTATGAGATAGTGTTCCTATACTCCCCATGCGGCAGCGTTCCCATGTGGCAGACATATTATGCAGCAGCGTTCCCATACTTCCAATGCAACAGCATTCCCTTGCGGTAGACTAATTATCAGCAACGTTCCCATATGGTAGACTTGTTATGCGGTAGCATTCCCATACTCCCCATGTGACAGTGTTTCCATGCGACAGACTTATTATGCGGTAGCATTCCCATGCGACAATATTTCTAGGTGACTCTACACAGGTTGATCTTTCCTTTACTAATGATTAAAGATCTTCCGATAAGGGATATAAATGACCTTTGATCTAGGTAACAAGCAGATCTTAACTGTTGCTACATGGCAATCATAGCATAGCATATGCCCGCCATCTACAATCATATTATGTTGAAGAGGATTATGCGATAACGCAAAACTCGTGTGCATGCATGCGCATGCGTTATCTATTTTAAGCTATAAAGAGCAGGGACATGTGCTTCCCACATAGGCACGGAGGGACAGGGAGACTTACAGTTAGTCATATACTCAAATGCCCAGAGATTTTGCAGTTTTTTTGCTCACCGGATCATCAACGGAGTAAAGAAGTCAATTATAGTGCTCGATCTCCATCGTCACACTTGTCAAGATCTCTAAATCTTGTATTCAGAGCCTACAGTGCTATGGTTATTTATACATCTTCTGTTTTATACAAATCAATATAAACGTTCGCAGAACTTTTCAAGTATTCATTTTGGGATGTCAACAGCTCATATTACTCCTGTACCGCTCTCTACATTGAGTAAAGATTTTCATATATATATTTTCCATTTCTGTTTTACTTTATGCACTTAGGGTTTATTGTAACTTTGTTACAGTCTCTGGGCCCACAGAGGAGAAGAAAGAAGTGTCCCCTGCACATCTGCGCAAGGCAAAGCTTTTCCTGACCCTTATTGGTCACTCTATGGATGAACTTACCCAGCCCCAAACTGAAGTCAGTAATCTCCGTGCTCCTCCTGCTAACCTCCGAATGCAAAAGAAGTAGGCCAGAGTAGAAGCATTTCGTTGACTATTTGCATCTTCGAGCGTCCGTACTCTATATGATCTTGTGAGTTTTTTAAATGATAGTGACTCGAAGGACTCTGATTTCTCCTAAAACTTGAGCTATTATTTTATTTCCTCACTTTTGTTATCAATAAAGAATATTTTCCTTTATATTTTATGAATTTATCTTAAAATCCTTCAAAAAAAACTTCTCCTGTAGCAATAAGCATCAATGTTGTAAACATTGAAACGACTTAGAAGAATTTTATGGGCTTATTACCCATTACGTACATGAAACTAAGCACAAATAATAAGTTAGAATGAAATAATACTATCAGAGGTAATATGAACATGATAGGTTTTCAGATTGAGACTCCATTATATATATCTGCTTAGAAGTAATATTGTCATGGCAAAGTATAATTCTGTGGGGATAATTTGGTGGACTAGATACCCATGGCGTACTTGCACTGAGTATGGGTAATCAAGTTTGAATATGGAACACTAACAGATATAATATAGACATGATAGATTATAATTCTGTGAGGGAAAACAGTACAGAGGTGATATGGATGTGACTGTTCTTCTTCAGAAGATTTTACTCTACTAGAAAATTTTGAGGATCCATTAATTATAACGCATTCAAGACTCTTGAATACATGTAATAGTTCGAGATGAGGAAATATTACACAAAATTTGTGGGGAAGGAATGTGAGGACATTTATCTAACCTCACTATGAAAAAGAAACTTTAAGGTGGATCTATTACCCATAACGTATGCAAGACTTCTTGGATACGGGTAATAGATTTTGTAATTTACATTACTAGGGAATAAATGTCACGATGTACATTTATATTGTCGGAGAAAGAATGCCGTAAATACAGACACTGTGTATTTATAAATGACTTGCTGGGAATGAAAAGTACAGGTCTAGACATAAGTACTTTTTGAGAAATTTTTCATTGATCGACATCAACAGCAAATCTCTATTTGGTTTTGCCAGCCGGTATGTACCGTTGGAATACACTGATTCTACTATGAAAAGGACCTTCCAACTTATCTTGGAACTTCCCTTTTATTTTTTTATCATGATCATTGTTCTCATGACTGTCAGAACAAGATCACCGACTTAAAATATTCTTTCTTTGACCTTTCTATTAAAGGCTTTGGAGATGTGTGCCTGGTAAAGCTTAATACGCTGTTGAGCTTGTAAGCACTTTTTATCCAATGCTTCCAACTCTTGAAGTCGTAAGCGATCATTATTTTCAATAGTTAGCTCATTAGATAGAACTATCCTGAGGGAAGGGATTTGGATCTATAGAGGAAAAACTACTTCGTACCTATAGACCAGAGAATCTGGTATACTACTAGTAGGAGTCCGTACCGTTGTCCGATAAGCCCATAAGCATTCTCCAAGTTTCTCATTCCAATCACGCTTGTTGGATGAGACAAACTTCTTGAGGAGTTTAATTATGATTTTTTGAAGGCCTCTGCTAAGCCGTGCCTGCAGAATTGCAGGCTGTATAAGCTACATTCTGGATACGATTCTTGTCGCAGAACTGGTAGAATGCTTGACTAGCAAACTGTGGTCCATTGTCATGAATTATCCTTCGAGGAACATCGAAATGATAAGTGTTTAATAAATCTAATCACGTTGGATGTCTTTACTTCAATGAGCAATATTTCCTCCTCCCATTTGGAGAAAGAATCAGTTATCGCGAGGATAAACCGATGACCTCTACAAGAAGTCGGGCTGATAGGACCAATGATGTCCATTCCCCATGCTTCAAAAGGCCAGAACGTAGTTGTAGGATGGAGAAACTCCGTTGGTTGGTGTTTAAAGTCGGCATAAATTTGACAGGCTCTGCACTTACGAGCATAGTCCACGACATCTGCCACCATGGTAGGCCAGTAATATCCCATCCTCCTGAGATGGTCCTGCAACTTAGAACCTGGCTGATATGCCCCACAAGTACCATCATGAGCTTCACGAAATGCTTTTCTTGCCTCGATGTTAGAGGGACATCATAATAAGAGTCCATCGTATGAACAACGATATAATATCTTAGATGCGGCATCATAATAGAATTGAAGCGTGAGTGTCTTTTAAGAGAGATAGATTCTTTTGGATCAACTGGAAGAATCCAGTAAGTTCCATAGTCTATGAAAGGGTATTTCCAATCTTTATCATTATAGGTTGACTTTATGGTGAAGCTATGTTCAATTTGCAGATTATTCTTGGCGCAAAATAGCTCTCTACCCGTCACTATGACCGAATATTATCTTTTTAGAGGAATAGCCAACGAACCTGCTAAAATGGCGAGGGCATCTGCTTCCATGCTCTGCAGCCGAGGCACATGCTCCATAAAGAATTCTATGAAAGTCGAAGCTAGCTTAATTGTCACTTGATGATAGGGAATAAGATCTTCATGTCGAACTTCATATTCCCCTCTAACTTGATTAAATATCAATTTAGAGTCTCCATAGGTTTCGAGGTATTACATATCCAATTGTTTGGCTTACTGGAGACCAATCTGTAGAGCAATGTATTTTGCTAAATTGTTAGAGCAAGGTTCTCTGAGGGAGTATGTACGATGTATAAATGGCTTATCCGGAGAGACGAGGACTATCACTACACCGACGACGATATTGCCTTTAGGCCCTACTCTCGATGCACTATCAAAAAATAGTTGTCAAGTATCATCTCCCATTGCCATATCAAACTCTAACACTTAATATGGAATATCGTCTTATAGCTTTAAGGTTTTCGGTACTGGGTGAGCTACAAGGAAATCAGCTAAGGCATGGCCTTTGACCGCTTTTTGTGGGATATATTGTAAACTTTCTCACCCAAAAATAGGTATTTTGTGTGTATTTTATATTTATTATATTTATTTTAGATTATTTAAAATTAATTTAAATCTAATTTTTGTATTTGGATACCTCATCGTAGTTTGAACATTAATGACATAGGACAACCCAAAATCTACATCGTCCTTCATAGAAAGTAGCCTACATTGGAGACACTACCCATAGGATCTTTGCGTGACACAAAATTCGACCATTCAACATTAGTATGGGACTAGTGTAACATCCATATATTCTTGTATTTAATATTTAGATATTTTTATATATATAATTTAGTTGTGGTTATTTTTCAATCCAAACTTTCTTTAATTAGCAACCCATAATTCAAATTCCACCATGAGAATCCCATGCCAATCAATCTAGGCAATTTCTCTTTTTGTAGATTTGCATATTATTTACCATTATCTAATTCCTTTAGAATCTCAATCAAATCTTAATTAGTAATATCTAATTAGATTAAAGATTTACCTTAGATTTGCTATAAACCTAATTAGGAAATAACTAATCATATTACTACCCACCCTAGCCGAACCAAATCCCCTCCACATACCTGCGTGCGCCCCCAAGGCCGACCCCTCTCTCTGCCTATATATATATATATATATATATATATATATATATATATATATCATCTCAACCCTAACGTAAAACTTCCTCTACTAAACCCAAACCTAAATTCCTCTCATCTTCCACCTCCAAGCCGCCGACCTCCCCCCATAGCATCCCACACGCTAACATCAGCCACCCCAAGGTCACATTCCCCATCCAAGAACCCTAGTACATCCTCCTTCTACTTCTAGTAAGTTTTTCTTTAAACCTTCTCTCATTATTCCTCTAATCTCTTCTATATATATGTTTATATATGTTTATATATATATATATATATATATATATATATATGTGTGTGTGTGTGTGTGTGTGTGTGTGTGTGTGTGTGTGTGTGTGTGTGTGTGTTTTGATGATCAAACACTATTGCTTTAACTTGAAGAATACATATAACCCATGAAACCTAGTTTTGATGTATAATCCATAAGTTTGTGCATTAAAGCCTTATTTAATTCTTGTTAATGACCTTATAAAGATGTTATTAATATAGATTAAATACAATTTTTACTATTAATTCTAAAATTATTAATGTTTATTAAATTAGGGTTTTAGCATATTTTATGTGAAGTTTTGACCAAGTTTTTGGGTATACATATTGGAAACCCTGGGACTTTGTTAAGGACTTAATAGTAGATAGAAAACCTAATTTTTCTGATGGATTACTATTTTTTTCAGAATTTATTATTCTAAAATTATATTAAATAATTAGTATTTTAATATCTATCATGTCACCACACCCATGTACCATCCCTTGACATGCATACTAGCAAGAACGGCTGCCAATACTAATAGGATCAACTTTTAGATGATAAAACCCTAATTAATTTTGTATAATAGTAAAAAAATGGTATTTATTATTGATTTTTACAAAATACATTCAGATTTATTTTTTATTTATAAAAATTAAAATTCTAGGTATTTTACGTAACAAGTTAACCTAGTTTTGACAAAACTTGACCCCGATAATTTTTGACTTAAACCCCGACCAAAACCCCATATTTTTAGCACTTAAAATTATATTATTATATTTTAATTATAATTTTTGAGTATTTATTCCAGATTTACTTAATTGTCAAAATTTTGTTTTGGTGACTAGTCGGTAGACCCATATGACCTAGTTTTGGTTCCTACTTGGTTTTTGGACTTATAAAAATTATAAGAGATGACCCTATCACTAAAAGTCCTACTTTACAATAAAATTCCAGAATTAATAGTTTTGTTTAATTAATAATTTAAAAATAATTTTAGGCAGTGTTTGATGACTAGTAATAGTTTGGTGTGTAGTTAATTGCATGTGCAACCAATGTAGAGTTAATAACTAGATAACAACTTAATTTAACTAAAAGTTAAAGTCTAATTAGTATAAATATTAATTTGTAGTGTTTGAGACGTTCTTGTGGAAAGCTCCGGACCAGATTTGTTGTGCTCGCAGCTTGGCTTGGAAGACAAGTACACCTTTCTTGATTGTATTGTTAAGTTTACATTATGCCTAGTTTTATTTGCTAGTTGTGTGCACGCATCTTAGACTAGCAGACTTACCTGGTATGTTATGAAGGTACATGGTATCTTCTGACCTGACACTTGTTCAACACGTTCCCTGAGTGAGTGAGTGCATGGACTAACGTGTCGATCGTACATCGATACGTGAGTTTGCGTCTTATGTTAATAGTTAGTGTGTAGACTAGTTTTCTATATTTTATTGATGTTGTTGCATTATGTCTGCACCGCGTAAATGGTTCGGATAGTACATTGGGAAGGGAGAATCTACTAGTGAGCATATGTGATTTCTGTTTCTTACTGTGTAAATGGTGTAACTGGTGTACCCCCAAGTTCAGTTGAACGACTGGTGGGATGACTGATTCTTCAATTTCTCTCCCCTAATGCGCCACTGGAAATGTCTCGAGTGTATTTCACATAGATGGTTTGTTTATCCTATTTATTGTTTACTGCTTTATATTTATTCATGTTAATTTCTTGTGTACTTGTTATGTCCCTCTGAGGACCTGAAACCTTTTACAGATCCAAACAAGCACTTGTACCTGACGGACTACGGAGTTGGAGATTTAGCTGACGAGGATCTTAAGGTAGAGCCACAGAAGTTTCCTTGAGCTATGGATAATAGTTGCTTAGTGTCTTGGGTGTCCTTATCTAGTTAGCTGACGCCCATACTATTTCATTATTGCCTAGTTATATTTTCTTTCAGTATTCTTTCATACTTTGTTATTGTGAATTATTCTCCACTAGACTTTATTTGTAGATTCTAAGACTTTATCTATTCATCCAGTTTTCTATTCTATGATATTTGTGGGTGAGACTAGATTATTACCTGCATGTGATATTGTAATTAGTTATATTTTACAGCGTACTACGACTGGTTAGGTCCATTAAATTGGGTTTCTATACTTGTTCGTACAGCTGGCATGTGTATATATACGTGGTCTTACGTATTTGGGACTGGGGCGTGACATATTTTTAGTGGTGGCCTATGCAGGTCGAGTTAGCCATTTCGGTTATGTAACTGTACCGAGCGGGCCTGTACCTAGTATTAGAGTTTTAGGTCTCATCCACATATTGACTATAACTCACCTTCCTTCCAATCTGCTCTATTCAAATAAATATTTACATCCTGGTTGATTCATGTACTTTTCCTTATCCTTCGTCCATCTCTTGCAGAGAGATGAATTTGCGTAACCGACGTGCCGCCACCGGGGGCAACACGTCTCCAGGGGTCGATGGCCAATCACCAGGAGAGGCCTCTACGACTCTCTGACTTCTAAGACCGGATGGACAGACTAACAATCTGGTTCCGCCAGCTCCTTCTACGGCACCTAATAGAGATTTTCCATCTCTAGCAGCACCGTAGGACAGCCAGACGCTAATGTTCAAATTCTTCCAGATGATAATGCAAAAATAAAGACAGCAAGCTGCCGCACTAGCTGCCAAGCAGAGGCAGCAAGCGGCAGAGCAAAGGCAGAAAGTCGACGAGATGAGGCAGGGATTCCTAACAGTACTTGAGAGATTGGTTTCACCAGCACCCGCACCAGCACAGTCACTATCTCCAGTGCCCTATGCGCGTGTTGGATCTGTCAAGGATTTTGTACAAATGAACCCCAAGCCATATAAAGGCAATGAGAGCCCAGAGGAGACCATAACTTGGATAACCAGTACCAAGAAGCTTTTGGAGGCATCACAGCTGCCTACTGATTTATGGATGACAAGCGTGAGGACTTAGTTAGAAGAAAATGCTCTTCACTGGTAGGAATCATTGGAGCGCCAATTGGGTACACGTTAAACTTGGGAGAAATTCTTGAAGTACTTTTAGAAGGAATACTTTTCGGCCACTGTGAATGATGCATTATGCAACCAGTTCCTCCATCTAGAACAGGGGAACAAGCTGGTTGATGAGTACGATTCAGAGTTTAGCAGTAGATATGGTACCGTTCTGATACCCAATGACTTAGAAAAAGCTAAGAGATTTTATCACAGGCTTACTCGGGAGTTTCAGCACTATACCATCTCACGGTCCCAGATCTCTTATGTTAAAATATTGACAAAAGCCAAAATTCAGGAGGCCATTAACAAGGGGAAATAAAACCAACAGAGAATTCAACAAGGACCAGCAAGGACACAATAAGGAGGGCCTATCAGACGACCAATAGGATAGCAGAAGCAACATAGGACAGGGCCCTACCAGCTCAGAGAACCTCCAACATGCCATTTCTGTGGCAAGAAGGGGAACATGCAAAAGGTGTGTAGGAAGAAACTGGGAATTTGCTTTATCTATGGATCAGGACAACATCATGCTCATGATTGTCCTCAGCATAGAGCTATTATTCAATTTGGAGGGCAGAAGCTAGCAGTAGCAGCACCATGAGCAGCCAACCAAGGAGGAGAAGTAGTGCTTCGTCTACTAGCAACAGGAGGCCAGCAGAGAGGATCACCCTTGGCACCACAGGCAGTGCAGTTCGAGAGAGCCAAACAACATGCAGGAGCTCAGAGGCAAGGACATATGTTTCCACTGACTCAGGGAGGAGAATAGACTGAAAGAGATGCTATTACAGGTATTATTCTAGTTGGATCAGTACATGCTACTATTTTATTTGATTCTGGGGCAACTCTTTTATTCATATCATCTAGATTTATAGTAGTGCATAGAATAGCTACTTCACCCTTGCCTAAGAGTTGGAGGGTTCTTACCAGGGGAGGAATAGTGCATGTAACTAGTATCTTTATGACTTGTTCAGTTATTATTTGTGGATGGGAGATGAGAGATCGACTTTTGGTATTTCCAATGCCAAATTTTAACGTAGTATTGGAGATGGATTGGCTTAGTCAATACCATGCATTATTAGATTGCCATAAAGGTTGTGCTATCTTTAAGCCGCCAGGCTAGCCAGAGTTTGAGTTTATGAGAGGAACTACGGAGAAGGGAGTAGGCCAGTACGGTAGAGCTTGTATGGCAATGGAAGTTGTGCCGCCATCGATCATTGAGGAGTTTGCATATGTCTTTCCAAACGAGTTATCGGGTCTGCCACCTGACAGAGAAGTTGAGTTAACTATTGAGTTAGTGCCGGGAGCAGCGCTGATATCTTCTAATATGTATCGGCTGACAAAGAAGGAGTTAGATAAGATGAGTTAGTGCCAGGTGTAGTTGCAGGACAAGGGATTCATTAGGCTAAGTGTATCACCTTGGGGAGCTCCAGTGTTGTTCGTGCCAAAGAAAGATAGAACAGTTCGTATGTTCATCGACTACAGAGCCCTTAATGTAGTGACCATCAAGAATAAGTACCCTCTGCCCCGGATTAATGACTTGTTTGACTAACTGACAGAAGCACGAGTGTTTTCTAAGATTAATTTGAGATCGAGATATCATCAAGTGAAGGTGAGGCACGAGGATATTCAGAAAGCGGCTTTTAGGACTGGCTTTGGTCACTATGAGTTCTTTGTAATGCCCTTTGGTTTGACAAATGTGCCAGCTGTGTTTATAAATTTAATGAACCAAGTATTCCATTAGTACTTAGACCAGTTTGTAGTCGTATTCATTGACGACATTTTGGTTACTCGAAGAGCTATAAGGAGCACGTAGAACATTTGATGAAGATGCTAGAAACATTGAGAGATCAGAAGTTATATGCTAAGCTGAGCAAGTGCGAGTTTCTCCTAGATCATATCTCTTTTCTTGGGCATGTTATCTCGAAATAAGGCATATCAGTAGATCCAACTAAGATATCAGTAGTAGAGACATGGCCGACCCAACCGACGTCTCAAAGATGCGGAGTTCTCTAGGACTTGTCGGATATTATCGGAGGTTCATGGAGAATTTTATGAGGATTGTAGAGCCTATGACATGGTTGACCCACAAAGACCAAGAGTTTATTTGGATAGAGGAGTGTCAGATGGCATTTGATGAGTTGAAGAAGCGCCTGACTACAGCGCCGATCCTGACCATACCTACTGGACTAAAAGGATTGGTTATTTATAGCGATGCTTTCGAAAAGGAATTAGGTTGCGTCTTGATGCAGCATGGGAAGGTAGTAGCATATGGTTCTCGGCAATTAAGGATCCATGAGAAGAACTACCCCACTCATGATTTGGAGCTTGCAACAGTAATTTTTGCTTTGAAGCTTTGGTGGCACTATCTATACGAAGAGACTGTGGATATTTATACAAATCATAAGAGCCTAAAGTATGCCTGTACTCAGAAGGATCTGAACCTGAGGCAGAGACGATGGCTCGAGTTGATGGCAGATTTTGATATTGAGCTATAGTACCATCCGACAAGGCTAATGCAGTAGCAGATGCGTTGAGTAGGAGACCAATGGCGTACTTCTTGGCAACATAGAAGAAATTGTTATATGATTTGGAGCAGCTGGACATAGAGTTGGTTATGCTGGGAGAAGTCATAAAGTTGATGAACCTTATATAGGACCGTGTATGGCAACTCTAGAGGAGGGTAAATAGAGTTTATGTATGCAGCGGAGTAAAATCACCTGTTAAAATATAATTCTATGGCATGCAATGGTGATCAACTACTAGTAGAATATGTCTCATGTGTAAGCGATACTACTAGCAGTGTTATTAATATACTTATATATATGCAGTAGGGTGAGAGAAAGCAAATGTAAACACCAATATGTATATTGGTTTTCCTCTGAGAGGACTAGTCCAGTCTAGAGAACTCAAGCTCGGAGTTTTATCCACTATAATCACCAATAGTGAATCACAAGCTTTGATTCGAAGGCTTGCCACTTTTTTACACCACGCGATTTAATCCAAAGTCTCGTAACTTCACAGCTAGAGAAAGAGAGAAACTGATGGAGCCAAGCTTTTTACAACTACCGAGACCGCACATGGCACTAGGAAGGTTAGAAAGTTGCTCTTGGAGATGGAAAAGTTAAAGCTTAGATGTTTGTTCACAATAGGATAGAAGATTTAAGAATGGTTGAGTGTGTAGGAATGTAGACATCTAATCCTATTTATAGTGTGTTGACAAACATAATTCGGCCAGAATTCGGATGGGGTTTAATTCAAATTTCCAACCATTGGGCCAAGAAATCAGGAGCTTATTTAACTGGTTGATTTCATACCAAAAGGGTAACCGAGTTCGGCATGAATTTGGCCCGAGTTCGGTTTCTAAGTATGGTAGACTTTGTTAATGAATATGGTCTTATTTGGTGGATAGGTTCTTTGGTTTATTTAAGTGGACTAGGCATCTGGGTATAGGTACATTTATTTGCCAGTGCAACTCAGCTTACATCAATCCTAGACTCAAATAAATAAAAGATTATATTTGAATATGGAACCAAACTTGATAAACAAATCTTATAGTTGGAGAAGAGTCTAACTTTAGTACTGACGGAGTTGATATACTTTGCATCGAGTATATGCTTCATTTGTATTTTAGATCTAATGCTTGACGAATATCAGAATCAGGTTGACTGTGACCACTTTGTGTCAATAATCTACCCATTATGATAATTGACAAACTATGCCAAAATACACATAGGTGAGTCTGATGTAGCCTTTGATAAAAATATTTGAAACGTAGAAGAAGATCCCCTTGTACGAAGATCTTTCCGTTAAAAACAAACTTTTTAATAAAAGCTCCCCCGTAAGTAGATCTTTTCTTTGAACGGGTGCTCTTAAATAACATGTAACTTATCATTTCTTTATAGTAAAATTAGGTGCAGGTATATCAAGAATATATCACAGTTTACAATTTATATATGTCATCAACCATAATTGTCACTTTGTCATTTCTTTCCCTTTGTCAATATATCATAGGAGGAAATAAAACTCCCCCGTAACGTGTGATTATGACAACTTGAAGAAAAAGACATATTAACCAGAGAAATGTATCATGTATTGTTTAATCAAAACAAGTATCAAGACTAGCAAATGCAAATAACCAAAATAGCATAAAATGTTTTATGAACATTTTAAGCAAATATTTCTAGTACACTAAAAAAATAAATCCACATAGCCAAAAGAAACTATCACAAATCATCATCAGCAGACGGATGATCATCAAAATATGCTCAGGTAGGGTCGAAGTACTGCTGAATAAATGGATCATCGATCCTGTAGCCTGAGCGAAAAGGATCATGAGCTACAAGGTGAGGTACAGTAGGATGATGGGTTAGGTGATAATGAAGATATGCTAGAGAGTTGGCTAATGTGTGGGCCTAGATAGTGGTGTTATAAGACTGGTCGCAAAGTTGAGTGATAATCATAGTGTTCTGCTCCTGGTGTTGAGCAGCTATCATCTCATTTTGTAACCTAAATTGCTCACAGAACATCTCTTGGATTGAGTCCAAGGTAGCAGGCTGTGCAGAGGATGATGGAGTAGGAGTTGGAGCAGGAGGAGCTGGAGCTGGATCAGCTGGTACATCAGAATCGGATCTGGATGGGTCATCTTCATCAGGAGCGAGAGAGGTAGGCTGAGTCCTGCGGGCTTTGGTGAGATAAGCTAGCTCAGATAGATAAGTGGGTTCTTCCATAGGAATATGAAAGTGCTCAAAATGAGTGGTAGATACATGGCATAAGGAAGTTGACGTTTGTGTTTACAGCAGTCAATCATCTGCCTAATCATGGTCTTAGGAAGACTAAAGGGAGTGGATGTGTAGAAGTGATATAAAGCAGACATCTTCCTATAGGTAACATCATCTTTGGAGGTTTGCTTGGGAATTATAGCAGAGTAAATTATACGGTAAAGTTCGTAAAAGTATTGGTTGAAATATCGAGCACGAAACTTCCCGTCAGGACAATGATGAGGTGTCACGCCCCAGTCCCAAAATACGTAGGACTAGGACACGTAAGCATGCCAGCCGCATGGATATGGCAACTCCAATATATGAAAACCAAATCCACACGTACACTGTAATATGAATATCAAATCCACAAGTGGCATAAACATATGTCACAAGTCACAGGGTATAATCTAGATCTCATCCACGAAAATTATATAGAGATAAATAAACAGTAGCTATGAAACTAGATCTCAATAAGAAGTATCTAAGGATGATAGTTGGATGGAAACAAATCCACTACCAACTCAAATGGAAAAGTAAATACAATATGGGTACAACACAATCAACCAAAATATAAGTATACCAGCTATCGATCACGGCTCGAAGAGAAGACATCCACGAAGCATCTATAACCTTCCAAATCTGCGCTCCTGTAAATACTCAAGAACAGGTACACCTGGCAGCGGACCAGGTCCTCAGAGGGACGTAACAAGATACTTAAATACATGCCAATAAAGTACTGAAATAAATATCCAATTGGTCGCCTAACCGTCTAAAGTGAATGCAGTTAAGAACAACTTTCTCCACAAGTGAGCTATCTGGCTGAAAACCTGGGATTTGGCATGGTTCTCTATTGGAGATCCAGGGGCCTAAAAAGGCACGGCACCTTTCGAACACCGGAGGCCCGCCTGATAATAATATAATATATAGTGGTCATCACCACCCGTATCTCCAGCGAAGAAGTCGGGCGCACAATAGAAAAAGTATAAAGGAGCTCAAATGCGGTACTTGTTGTTCTCCACACCCCCATACTCTAAGCATGTCACATCCACGACACAATTTGGTTCATAGCCTATTCTTAGTACCCTAGCCCAATCCTGAAACCAAACAAGGACAATGATGGGACCACCGTACTATAATAGGCTATGTCCCTAGACCTCTAATAACTGCTAAGTCTACTAGCATGCAAAGTTTCTAACAGCAGTTATTCCTAACGCACAGCCTACACATACTAATGATCAGTCAATACGTACGTCCGGGATCTATATGAGACTCATAACTCGTGTAAAAATGTGTCACAGTCAAAAGAACCTAATAATACTGCATGATAATGGGGTAGTCTCATAAACAAGGTCAATGCAATACATAGATAAAAATATATCGCGACGACACCGTCACGCACATTTTATATAACAGTTAAAATATATGAACTAAAGACAGAAAATAAAGATGCATGCAACATATGGAATATAAATAACAGTACAATGGCAAGGTATACTTGCCTGGCAAGAAAGCTGCAATGTACCAATAACCAGCTCCAGAAGTTGCGCAGAGCAAATCCAATGTCCGGAATTCGTGTCCCAAATCCACTGATTCCGGGAATACAAAAGTCTAAGTCCAAAATCTAGCATCATTCCAAAGGGACGATTAAACTTTATAAGTTTTATTTATCAAAGTTTCTAAGTTAAGTTCCATCTTAATAAAGCTTAGATTTATACTAATTTAATTATTAGTTAAACTTAAGTCTGTAAGCCTTTCTAATAAAAAACAATATTAACTTATGATTATTCATCTAGTTGGGTTAAATATGCAAATAGTAAATTTCATGGGGACTCATATAAAACTTACTAAATGGAAAAGGAGTTCACTTCCGGAATAGATAGCAGCATATATTCTTTCAATGGGTCCCACCCCATTTGTTTTCCAATGCTTTTCTTTATTCACCTTTCCTTTGGATACCACACGTGTATGCAATGGGCCATGCATGGCTCTGTATCTCCTTCATCCATAGCATTGCAAGAATCTATGCTCCAGAGAAACTGATCGACACCAGAGAAAATGATCGGATATGAATTACGAATTGAATTCAACGGATCACTTGAAGGTCATCATCTCCCTCAGAGACATACTATCAAATACCGATCAACTCATTGTTCCCGACGATCGACCGATCTCTGATGAAGAACTCCGGTTAAAATTTCTCTCTCATCACTGTGCGGAGACAGAGAAGATGATAGAACACGTCGAGCTCAATCAACCGATCATTCCGACCAAATTGTCTCATCATGATTCTATTGCAGAATCTCAAGATTGAACCGTGATGGAAGGTCAGTTGATCAGTTTGTTCGATCTACTCGATCACCAACTGTTCCTTTGTTCAAAATAAAGAATCAACCAGAACAAAGCATTTAAGAAGGGAACGGACTCACAGATCGGAATCGAGAATAATCATCGGAGCAGCTCCTCGAGATTGTCAGAAGAGATGATCGGCTGAAACTCTAGTCATGTTTGAGAACGTCGGAGAAGGCTCGGTAGTGGAAGAACAGATCGCCATGGCCAGAAGCTCGAAATCTTGAGCGATTGCAGAGTTGTGCTCTTCTAGTCTCTTGATGTCCTTCTTCTGGGAGAGGAGGCACTGGAGTATGCACTCCTTGCAGAAGACGTGTCCCTTGTTGCAGCAGAGGGGGGTCGATGAAGGGCTTGAGGCAGAGGCAGCACGCATCGAACGGCTTGATGGAGTCCTTCCCGAGCCTCTCCCTCTGTGTCCCGTAGCCTAGCTTCTTCTTCTCGCCGTAAGTGAAGAACGCGGGGTCATTGTTGTTCTTCGAGTGCCTCTGCGACATCTTCTTCTTCTTCGAAGCCCTAACCCTAGATTTTTGAGAAATCGCGGCTGGTGGAATCAAAAGAGGGAGAAGAAGAACAGTAATGGGGATAGGGGTGTCGGTTGGGTGTTGTTTGAGAGAGAAGAAAAATAAAGAAAAGGGAAAGAAATTTATTTATATATGTGGTGGGTGTTTGACCTAAAAGCTTGGTTTTGACTTGGTCAACATTTCTTGGGCTTGGCCTTGGTCTACAATCCTTGGAGTGGGTCTTGGCCTCACATGAGGATGTTGGGGCTTTAAATTACAGGGTTTAGAATGCGAGGATGGGTTTGAAATAAATGGGGCGATGTGCGCGTTGTACATGCTAAAATTTACGGAAAAATCTACGTGAAGGGAAAAATAGATTTCTTCATGAATTATCCAATGGTGGGGACACCTCAGTGCATTTTTGCATAAAAGCCCCCAAACAATTGGAAAATTGCACAAATGCGGAAATTGAATTTAATTAATTAAATTGAAATGCGCACGATATTCTAGAATTAATTAGGAGTACATGGGATCAAATTTGGTGGGACAAAATTGTCAGGGCGTAGAGGGGACAGTGTAGAATATTTATAAAATTCGAGATGCACAAGACGGGCAAGATTGTGTCCCCAAATTTTGATTGGGACGCACAAGGATACAAAATTGGAAATTATTTCGAATTAAGAAATAACGTCCGCGATGTTTATTGTACGGCTAAAATATAGAGCCAGATAGCAATATTATAAGTTGCACAAGGGTCCGAATAGTAGGCGGCCATGTCTAGGATGAGGTTGTGAAGTTTGTGGAGGGGAAGTGGCTAGTGAGGTACTCCAATTATCGAAGCAACGGTAAGATGCGCTACTCGATATAATTTATTGCACAATTAAATAAATGCCGCGTTCTAATTCTAATTGGTTCATACTAGCCCTAATTTCACTATCTAAGCTAAGTAGCCCTAATTTTGGGTGAGGGGGTTTACAATCTACCCAACTTAAAACAATTTCTTCCTCGAAATTAAACTAGGGTAGGGTTTCTCTCTCTCTAACCTCACTTGATTACCGTCTAAGGATTCTCCTTAAGTTGATATTGCAGTTTCTACCCAACTTAGAATTTACCCATCTATCACAGAAGGCTATATACTTTAAGAAAAATATTCCTTAATTTATTTACTCATGTCATTCAATCCTCAAGACTTTAACACCAACTATATTATATGTGATATGCCCTTAATCAATTATGAAAGATAGTCACCAAATAATGTGATTGGCCTATGGGGTATATCTTGTACTATCCGTGTATCACTTATATCCAAGCACGAGATTTTGTCTTTCCGAAACAAGGGAAGACGGAAAGCAACGGAAAAGAGTTCAAGGAGGGGTAATAGAATGGAAGTATGGGAATCAAAGCGTTTAAAGAATTCAAATGGGAATTGTCAAGACAGTTGTGGATTAAAATCTTAATTTGGTAATTTCCTATTCGCATGCTCACATCGGTGCAGTTATGTACTTGATAAGATATGCTTTGTCATATCTAGAGGGTAAGTATATTCGTCTACTAATCACTACATATCTCAATCCACGTACGGTAGTTATGCGAGGGGCAAACCAAGCACACTATGGTTGATCAGACCATATTACACTGATTTTGATTAGGCAATTGTATCATTGTGTGCACCCAATAATACATATGCCATGAGCAAGCTCGATAATGAATAGGCTTGCAAAAACTAGGCTACAATAGCAGCATAATTCGAGGTAGCGCAGAAAATATAACGCTGGATTATGATGAGAGAGGTTGCAAAATAATTCAAGTTCACAAAACAAAACATCATAAGCAACAATAATAAAAGGACTCTACCATCTCTAAAGTTATCATACAACCTCCTTGTCTAAGTCGCTAGTCGACCACATAAGGCATGGGCCTCTAAATTCTACCGTCTGAATAACACTGTCGTCTAATGCTAACATAAAATTAATGTCATTTAGTTACACTACCTCGATGGGTCAAGTGGACTATGTGATACTAGGTTGTGAGGCATACTACCCAACTTAAAATAATTAAACTAATACTGTGACAGTCTTTAGATGGTCCTACAAGATAATCTTGTACATGTAAATAGAGCAGAAACTCTTATTAGGGTACATGAGGAAAGATCTTGGCACTGATTAGGGTATCCTTTTTATGTAGGTAAGGGTCATCCTAAGTCTTAGTCATAGCACTTATAAGCAAGTGTCAATGGTAAAGATAGAAGAGTTACTGGCCGTTAAGGGAAAAGGGTCTAACTTGTATCGAGGTGAGGTGTATGCTACGCAATTTAAAACTAAGGGATAACCATAAAATTATAATCTAGATGAATACTCAACTATCAAGTTCTAACTACAAGGCACGTAATTCAAAATTCAAGATCGCAACTATCACTTTAGCAAACCATTTGTCCTATCATAGAATATAATCACTTGGTCTACAATCAGAAGTGTCAGATTGGCATGAATTGAAAGATGAAAAAATAAAGGAGATAATTTATTCGTCGTACAATTAGTGAACGTTAAGGTTGCAGAGAAATAACATATAAAATTAAGGCTCTAGATAGCATCATAGTTTTCTAAAGGGAGTGGGGTGCTAGTTGCTATGTTCGAGGCATGATCAAGGGAGAAGTGTTGATTGCATTCTTCTCGGCTTCCTAGGGTGTTGTCTACTAATAACAAGACAATGATATAAGTTTATAGTTCTCCAATACTATCTAACTATGAGAGTTAGGTTCAGTCCTAATATTCACTTTTGGTTTTCTATTGGTTCCTCCATACTAGGGTCAAACATTATGGTAAGCTTCTAACTAACTCTAGTAGTATCTATACTACTCTTGAGTCTTCATAATTCATCAAGGGGTAATGGTCAATCCATCTACAGGTAAGGGTGCTATGGTTCAGTAAGTATTCTACTCAGTGATGTGTCAACACTCTAGATGTACTCTGAATAGGAAAGTTACTCTACTTATCATCTAACAACAGGAACTTCTATATTCTAGGAGAAGGCTATACTTAAAGAACTATTAGGAAAGCACATGAATCAAGCATGATGCAATTGTTCAAATAGAACAGATAGGAGGAAGATGAATCATAGTCAATATGGATGAGATCCTATACTCTAGTCCTAGGTGCAGGCTTGTTCGGTACAGTAACGTAATCGATACAATATGCTCTCGACCTGTATGGGCCACCACAAAAATATGTCATGCCCCAGTCCCAAAATACGTAGGACTAGGACACGTAAGTATGCCAGTCGCATGGATATGGCAACTCCAATATATGGAAACTAAATCCACACGTACGCTGTAATATGAATATCAAATCCACAAGTGGTATAAACATATGTCACAAGTCACAGGATATAATCTAGATCTCATCCACAAAAATCATATAGAGATAAATAAACAGTAGCTATGAAACTAGATCTCAATAAGAAGTATCTAAGGATGATAGTTGGATGGAAATAAATCTACTACCAACTCTAATGGAAAAGTAAATACAATATGGGTACAACACAATCAACCAAAATATAAGTATACCAGCTATCGATCACGGCTCGAAGAGAAGACATCCACGAAGCATCTATAACCTTCCAAATCTGCGCTCCTGTAAATACTCAAGAACAGGTACACCTGGCAGCGGACCAGGTCCTCAGAGGGACGTAACAAGATACTTAAACACATGCCAATAAAGTACTGAAATAAATATCCAATTGGTCGCCTAACCGTCTAAAGTGAATGCAGTTAAGAACAACTTTCCCCACAAGTGAGCTATCTGGCTGAAAACCTGGGATTTGGCATGGTTCTCTATTGGAGATCCAGGGGCCTAAAAAGGCACGGCGCCTTTCGAACACCGGAGGCCGCCTGATAATAATATAATATATAGTGGTCATCACCACCCGTATCTCCAGCGGAGAATCCGGGCGCACAATAGAAAAAGTGTAAAGGAGCTCAAATGCGGTACTTGTTGTTCTCCCCACCCCCATGCTCTAAGCATGTCACATCCATGACATAATTTGGTTCATAGCCTATTCTTAGTACCCTAGCCCAATCCTGAAACCAAACAAGGACAAGGATGGGACCCCCGTACTACAATAGGCTATGTCCCTAGACCTCTAATAACTGCTAAGTCTACTAGCATGCAAAGTTTCTAACAGCAGTTATTCCTAACGCACGGCCCACACATACCAATGATCAGTCAATACGTACGTCCGTGATCTATATGAGACTCATAACTCGTGTAAAAATGTGTCACAGTCAAAAGAACCTAATGATACTGCATGATAATGGGGTAGTCTCATAAACAAGGTCAATGCAATACATAGATAAAAATATATCGCGACGACACCGTCACGCGCATTTTATATAACAGTTAAAATATATGAACTAAAGACAAAAAATAAAGATGCATGCAACATATGGAATATAAATAACAGTACAATGGCAAGGTATACTTGCCTGGCAAGAAAGCTGCAATGTACCAATAACCTGCTCCAGAAGTTGTGCAGAGCAAATCCAATGTCCGGAATTCGTGTCCCAAATCCACTGATTCCGAGAATACAAAAGTCTAAGTCCAAAATCTAGCATCATTCCAAAGGGACGATTAAACTTTATAAGTTTTATTTATCAAAGTTTCTAAGTTAAGTTCCATCTTAATAAAGCTTAGATTTATACTAATTTAATTATTAGTTAAACTTAAGTCTGTAAGCCTTTCTAATAAAAAACAATATTAACTTATGATTATTCATCTAGTTGGGTTAAATATGCAAATAGTAAATTTTATGGGGACTCATATAAAACTTACTAAATGGAAAAGGAGTTCACTTCCGGAATAGATAGCAGCATATATTCTTTCAATGGGTCCCACCCCATTTGTTTTCCATTGCTTTTCTTTATTCACCTTTCCTTTAGATACCACACGTGTATGCAATGGGCCATGCATGGCTCTGTATCTCCTTCATCCATAGCATTACAAGAATCTGTGCTCCAGAGAAACTAATCGACACCAGAGAAAATGATCGGATATGAATTACGAATCGAATTCAACGGATCACTTGAAGGTCATCATCTCCCTCAGAGACATACTATCAAATACCGATTAACTCATTGTTCCCGACGATCGACCGATCTCTGATGAAGAACTCCGGTTAAAATTTCTCGCTCATCACTGTGCGGAGACAGAGAAGATGATAGAACACGTCGAGGTCAATCAACCGATCGTTCCGACCAAATTGTCTCATCATGTTTCTATTGCAGAATCTCAAGATTGAACCGTGATGGAAGGTCAATTGATCAGTTTGTTCGATCTACTCGATCACCAACTGTTCCTTTATTCAAAATAAAGAATCAACCAGAACAAAGCATTTAAGAAGGGAACGGACTCACAGATCGGAATCGAGAATGATCATCGGAGCAGCTCCTCGAGATTGTCAGAAGAGATGATCGGCTGAAACTCTAGTCATGTTTGAGAACGCCGGAGAAGGCTCGGTAGTGGAAGAACAGATCGCCATGGCCAGAAGCTCAAAATCTTGAGCGATTGCAGAGTTGTGCTCTTCTAGTCTCTTGATGTCCTTCTTCTGGGAGAGGAGGCACTGGAGTATGCACTCCTTGCAGAAGACGTGTCCCTTGTTGCAGCAGAGGGGGGTCGATAAAGGGCTTGAGGCAGAGGCAGCACGCATCGAACGGCTTGATGGAGTCCTTCCCGAGCCTCTCCCTCTGTGTCCCGTAGCCTAGCTTCTTCTTCTCGCCGTAAGTGAAGAACGCGGGGTCATTGTTGTTCTTCGAGTGCCTCTGCGACATCTTCTTCTTCTTCGAAGCCCTAACCCTAGATTTTTGAGAAATTGCGGCTGGTGGAATCAAAAGAGGGAGAAGAAGAACAGTAATGGGGATAGGGGTGTCGGCTGGGGGTTGTTTGAGAGAGAAGAAAAATAAAGAAAAGGGAAAGAAATTTATTTATATATGTGGTGGGTGTTTGACCTAAAAGCTTGGTTTTGACTTGGTCAACATTTCTTGGGCTTGGCCTTGGTCTACAATCCTTGGAGTGGGTCTTGGCCTCACATGAGGATGTTGGGGCTTTAAATTACAGGGTTTAGAATGCGAGGATGGGTTTGAAATAAATGGTGCGATGTGCGCGTTGTACATGCTAAAATTTACGGAAAAATCTACGTGTAGGGAAAAATAGATTTCTTCATGAATTGTCTAATGGTGGGGACACCTCAGTGCATTTTTGCATAAAAGCCCCCAAACAATTGGAAAATTGCACAAATGCGGAAATTGAATTTAATTAATTAAATTGAAACACGCACGATATTCTAGAATTAATTAGGAGTACATGGGATCAAATTTGGTGGGACAAAATTGTCAGGGCGTAGAGGGGACAGTGTAGAATATTTATAAAATTCGAGATACACAAGACGGGCAAGATTGTGTCCCCAAATTTCGATTGGGACGCACAAGGGTACAAAATTGGAAATTATTTCGAATTAAGAAATAACGTCCACGATGTTTATTGTACGGCTAAAATATAGAGCCAGATAGCAATATTATAAGTAGCACAAGGGTCCGAATAGTAGGCGGCCATGTCTAGGATGAGGTTGTGAAGTTTGTGGAGGGGAAGTGGCTAGTGAGGTACTCCAATTATCGAAGCAATGGTAAGATGCGCTACTCGATATAATTTATTGCACAATTAAATAAATGCCGCGTTCTAATTCTAATTGGTTCATACTAGCCCTAATTTCACTATCTAAGCCAAGTAGCCCTAATTTTGGATGAGGGAGTTTACATGAGGGGCACAAAGTATGTCCCTGAAAGAATCAAGGGTCATGTCGTCTCTGAGATTGAGTTTGTCGATCTCAACTAGGGCATCTCCCTGGTTTAGAATTTCAAGAATTTTACCCAAAGTTGTATCATCAAATTCAATATTGATCCCACCCCTCTTGAAGAAATAGACCATTGATCATGGGAGAGATTACAATAAAACATGCGAATGGCGTTCAAATAAATTAGTTTTCTAGTTTTGACTAGACGATGAAGATAGAATTCTACAAGCTTAGGTTTTTGGGCATAAAAAGTAATAAAATAGATAGGATTGCCCTTGCAAATATTTCTTAGCACAAAATTATTTAACCATAAATTTGAGGCATCAAGAGAAGTGAAAATGAAGTCATCATATTTACCGGGGTTTGGAATATTGAGAAAATAGAGAATATAGAACATCATTACTTGAGGGTTGAGAAGAGGATTTGGGAAGAGAAAGTAATATAATCAAATCCGAGGCTGCTGCTGTTATATAAAAAATACTAGAACCGAGTTCGTACCGAGTTCGGACCGAACTCTGTCCGATTTCTGATAGCTCAGGATTTTAAAAATTATGTTTTATAGTATGCTATAAAAGTTATATGAAAAACATACAAGTGATCTCATCATAATACTACTATGACAGGTTATATTATCAGTAATTATTTTTAGACAAGTCATTAAAAGAGGTTATAATGCAGTCAATTACTGAATTAATGATAATTGTATTTAGGAAACATTTGTAAATGGCTCTTTGTATATCATTACTCGGTGAGGAGCGAAGTACATACCCCTGAAAGCAGTTTCAAATACATAATCGAGCATATAAAACAAATAATAGAAAAGAATACAAATTAACTAAACAACATAATAAAATGAACTAGAGTGAACAGGTAATGTACTGGAAAGAAGAATATACAATAAAATATCTACAATATAATGGAAATAACTAAAATCTAGCTCATGTGCCATGGAATACAAGTTTATTATGTGAACGGTTTAGATTGAACACGAAATACAATAAGGCAACTCGATTACAAGTGTGGTATATAATCGACATGTACACGAATACACTGAGGCTTGATTATATAATTAACTCCTACTCCCCCATCCCCGACCAATACCAATGGATCCAATCACAACACATTACAAACACGAATATGGGTAAACTGAACACGAGCAGTGTGTGTACACGAATATAAGCGCACTGAACACGAGCAGTGTGTGAACACGAAGTATACTAAATTAATACCCGATACACACGATGAAATACATGTGAAGGAGTACCCGCTGAACACGGTAAAGGATAACATCTCCTAACATGATCCATGTAGTACCAGTCCGTGAAACCACTATGTCAGAATCAAGTATACAGTTCTAGAACATGAGATATATATACTATTATAAAATAAAAACTAACAGAGAAATATACTCGCCTAAGGTCCTGAGCAAGGTGTATCTCTCGATGCCCAAGCTGGTGTCACACAGACCTATATGTGGTATATTACATCAATACAAGATTTTAGAATAAAAATAAGTTAAACTAGTTCAATTCTAGGTCATAAAGCCATTTCTAAGTCAAAACAGTCGAACTAGGTCAACTCTAGGTCAAACTAGTCAAACTTGGTCAAACTAGCAATTTCTAGGTTGTATGAGTCCATCTCTAGGATATTGGGTCCATATACTATGTAACTAGGTCATACTAGCTACACTAACATTCATTTAAACTTATAACAATACTATACTAACTAACATACTAACATACCTCTTGATATTTAATACCCTTACCCAAGATACCCCAACTCTCATTACCTTGGTGTCACTCAAGGTAATCTAGAAATAATACTAATCAATGCTAACTAGTGCTTATATATATATATATATATATATATATATATATATATATATATATATATATATATATACATATATATATATATATATATATATATATATATATATATATATATATATTAGCTTATAAACTAGATTATTAAACTTATCCCTAATTAACACTACTGCTGCTTATTACAAATTTTCCAGCTTATCACTGCTTCTGCTGCTGCTTACTGCTTCTGCTGGAGCCGCTTATCGCTGCTTCTGTCGTTGCTTATTGCTTCTGCTGCAGCTGCTCCCTGCTTTTGCTTCTGCTTTTCGCTGTTCACTGCTTATGCTGCTTCTTTTTGCTGTTCACTCCTTCTGCTGCTGCTTTTCGCTGTTGCTGCTGCTTTTTACCCTGCTTACTGCAGCTTATTGCCCTGTATATCTGGCAGCTTATGCCTATAATTCCCCCCTCTAGCTCACATGCACACATCTAATACACACATACACTCACTCACATAACTATACATACATACATACATACATACATACATACATACATACATACATACATATATATATATATATATATATATATATATATATATATATATATATGTCACCACATAACCACACTAGTGATGCACATACACTCTCCTATTCTCCCATGACCACCAATACATAAAAATGAAATATAGAACATACACATAATTATATATATACATATATATTATACAACAATTATAATTATAATTTTCTAATAGCTATAACCATGAAAAATTGAATTGAAATGCAAGAAAACAAACACATGGAGTGCACCGCATCCGTATCACACACAATCTATGATATGCTTGCAATACGGCTCCACCATAATACCAAACGTATCCCGAAGGACACGATCAAGTCTAAAATCATAATTAGAAGCAACACGAAGTGTTAGCTACTCATCCACGTGTCTGCGTCAAAAAGTGACATACTCAAACCCCCGTGTCAAAAAAAAATCCCCAAATCAACCCGTATCGCCAAATTATCGGGATACGGCCTAC
Organism: Iris macrosiphon; assembly: GCA_036927795.1. Classification (NCBI taxonomy): domain Eukaryota; kingdom Viridiplantae; phylum Streptophyta; class Magnoliopsida; order Asparagales; family Iridaceae; genus Iris; species Iris macrosiphon. The sequence goes on from JAYESA010000006.1 coordinate 95,908,990, forward strand.
ACGTATCCAATTGTGGACACGACACTAGCCACACACAATCAAACACATGTTAATTTGGTCTAATTTACCTATTGACAAACACAAGATGTGCCAATCTCAAAATTTCTCCAAAATTGACACAAAATACCACATAACTTTCTCTATATGCCTCCTATAATTAAATTACATGGGAGGGTTCCTAATAATTAAATTACAGATTTAGAGTCTAATTAGAGAGGAAAAACTAAATTGTACCTATTGGGAGATGGATTCCCAATGAAATCTCCAAATTGGGTGTCAAGAGCCTTCAACTTGTAGATCCTTGCTCCTCCTTGTAGATTCTTGCTTCCTCCTTGTAGATCCTTGCTTTGTCCTTGTAGATCCTTGTTTTAATAGCCTCCAATGAAGAATAGGGAAGGAATTAGAAAAATAATTGTGTAGAAATTGGTGTAGGAATAAAAAATTTTGGAAGAGAGAAATTCTATATCTATATTTGGAATAAAAAATAAGGAAAGAGAGTCTCTTCCCACTCCAATAGGTGGCTGGCCATAACCCCTCCTCCAAGCTACTATGAAATATCTATAATACCCCTTGGGGCTTGTCAAAGGAATTAATTAAGGTGGGAAGGTTCTAGTCTAATTGGTTTCACTAATTAATTCATCCTCCTAATGAATGAGTTTACTATTTGGCTCAAATCTAACTAGAATAAAATGTTGGTCCATGGATCTAATCTAAACTAGTTAGATCCACTAACACAAGTCCAAAATAAAATCTAACATCTAATAATAATAAATAATACAATAAATAATATTTACAACATGCACAATATTTAATATTATATTCCTAAAATAAAATACCCATGCCAAATTACCAAACTACCCCTAGTTGGAAAAGTGAGGGTGACACAAGCAGTAGGGCCAACGGAGGCCACAACAGCGTTACCAAGGGAGGCCACAGCAAGGAGCGCAACAAGGCCAAGGGCAGGCATTTACTTTATTACTTGAGGAGGCTTTGGCATCAGGTGATGTAGTGGCAGGTAACATTTATGTCACATCTTTTCCTGCAATAGCATTATTTGATTTAGGAGCTTCGCATTCATTTGTATTTGCACAATTTCTAATACATATTAGATTGGAGTTTGGGGCATTGCCTAAGAGGTTGAATATACTCACTGATAATGGTTTCGTAGAAGTTAGTAGAGTGTGTGTGGCGTGTCCAATCGTAGTGTGCGGACGTTCATTACCAACCAAGTTGATCGAGTTTTGTATGGGTAACTTCGACGTAGTTCTAGGCATGAACTGACTGAGAGACAGTCATGCTATGATAGATTGCCATAGGAGTAGAGTATTATTTAGTATCCCATGCATGGAGGATTTTGTCCTTGAAAGAATTGTGAGAGACTGATGTGGAGACAGAATTGCAGCAGTAGCAGTAGTAGAAGAAGAGAAGATTCCCGGGGTAGTCCAAGAATTTCTAGATGTCTTTCCTGATGAACTTACAGGTTTACCACCAGTAAGGGACGTAAAGTTTTGCATAGAGTTGATCCTTGGAGCAGGGCCAATATCTTATAAAGTTGACCAAATGGCACTATCAGAGCTAGAAATACTATACCAACACATAGAATAGCTTTAGGCGAAGAAGTTCATTCAAACCAGTGGATCACCTTGGGGAGCGCCAGTGGTTCTAGTGAAGAAAAAGGATGGGTCATCCCGGTTATGTATCAACTACAGATAGCTGAACGCGGTGACAGTAAAGAACAAGTATCTATTACAAAGAATCGATGATTTATTTGATCAGTTGAGCAAGGCTAAGGTTTTCTCCAAGATCGATCTTCGATCTGGGTATCATCAAGTAAGAGTTTGGGAGAAAGACATACCCAAGACATCATTTAGGTCACGATATGGGCATTATGAATTCATAGTTATGTCATTCGAACTGACAAATGCTCCAGCGATATTTATGGATCTGATGAATCAAATTTTCATGTTGTACTTGGATCAGTTAGTGGTGGTGTTTATAGATGACATTTTTGTCTATTCTAGTAGCAAGGAAGAATATGAAGAACATCTTCAAAAGGTCTTACAAATTCTGAGGGAGCACCAGTTATATGCAAAACTCAGCAAGTGTGAGTTTTGGTTTGATCACGTAACATTCCTGGGTTACATTATCTCGAGAGCAGGAGTGGCAGTAGATCCGAAGAAGGTTAAAGTTGTAAAAAGTTGGCCAGTTCCTAAAATATTAGCAAAAGTGCGTAGTTTTCTCTGCTTGGTAGGATACTACAGAAGATTTGTGTCAGATTTTGCAAGAATTTTAGCACCGTTGACTCGTTTAACACACAAAGAGGCTAAGTTTGATTGGTCAATAGAGTGCTAGAATGTATTTGAATAATTAAAGAAGAGACTGATTTTAGCACTGATTCTCACGCTTCCAGTAGGTTCTGGAGGGTTTACAGTATATTATGACGCATACGGCAAAGGACTAGGGTGTGTGTTAATGCAACATGGAAGGGTGATAGCTTAGGCATCTCGGCAGCTTCGAGATCATGAGAAGAACTATCCAACTCACGACTTAGAATTGGCAGCAGTGGTATTTGCGCTTAAACTATGGAGACACTACTTATATGGTGATCGGGTAGAGATATTTATGGACCATAAAAGTCTGAAATATGTATTCACTTAGAAGGACTTGAATATGAGGCAGAGGAGGTGGCTAGAATTGATAAAGGACTATGATGTGGAACTCCAGTATCATCCGGGCAAGGCTAATATAGTAGCAGACGCACTTAGCAGGAGAGGTAGCGCATTTATGTCGACATCGTAGCGACATATATTAGAGGATCTTCAAGAAATGGGTATTGAGGTAGTACTTCCACATGATGCAAAAATTTTGGCTAGCTTGCAAGTACAGTCTACTTTGGTAGAGAGAATCAAGGCAACTCAGAAAGACGACCCGAAGATTCAAAAGCTATGGGCAGAATGTGAGTCTGGTCTCAGGAAGGAGTTAAAGATTCATGAAGATGTGACCCTTATATTTATAAATCATCTCTGTGTACCAAGTGGAGATATTCGTCAAGAAGTAATGACCGAGGTGCACAGTTCCCAGTATTTAATTCATCCAAGAGGTACCAAAATGTATCAAGACATCAAGCAATATTTCTGGTGGAACGGGATAAAGAGGAAGATAGCATGATTCATTTCTCGGTGTTTGGTATGTCACCAAGTGAACGTAGACCAGCAAAGACCGGCAGGATTATTACAACCGCTTCCTATTCTGGAGTGAAAGTGGGAGCATATCACAATGGACTTTGTGACTGGTTTACCTAGATCCTCGACTGATGGTGATGCAGTTTGTGTGATAGTATGTCACGATCCGCACCCGGAATGAGGACACGAGTAGTGAACAACGTCCAGCCTATACTGTAGCATCTGTTATAGAACGATGTCTAAGGCAATATAACTATCTAAATATCTCACATAATATAATAAGGGTACATGTCATGCTATCTCAACTCCAAATAGAGAAATAATATAATAACGTAATATTGGTAAACAAAAATCCTAATTTAAACTAAGGAGGATGAAAATACTATATAGAATAAAAAGAGAAATATGAGTCACAATACATCCTCAAGTCCAATACTATAAGCCTAGGCTCAACAACTCTCCAAAATAATATATACATGACATGAGTCCAAAATAAGACTAGTGCAAGTCCAAGACTATATAACTAGGCCTCTTCGGTCACTGGTACTATGTCCACCTGCTCTAGGGGAGTATCCTCTAGTGGCTCACCATCTTACGGGCCGTAATAAGTGGTACACAACTCCTCTAGCCAATCATCTGAAAATATATCCAATCAGGAAATAAGCGAAGTACAAAACTCTGAAAGCAACTCCAAATATATGGTAAAGCATATATGATAAGTAATAGAAAAGAATACGAGATGCACAAGTGTTAAGAATGGAAAATACAGGTGGGAACACGCAAATAATCACAATAAAGAACTAGAAAGTAAATACTGGTAATATGGAAATAAACTGCAAATAGAAGAACAGGAATACTAGCTATGTGGTTTAGAGCGCAAATTTGTTATGTGATCAACTTAGGTTGCACATGAGGTAAATAGGGTAACTCGATTATATGTGAGATGTATAGTCAACATACACATGTGATAAATAAGGCTTGATCACATAACCAACTTCTACTCCCCCTCTCCAATAAATACTCATGGATCCAATCACGACATGTTACGCATATAAATACGATATAGTCATACTAGCACACAAAATAGTGGATGCACATGAAGCACATGAAAAACAATACCTGATGCATATGATAAAATACATGTGAAGGAGTACCCATTGAACACAGTAAGGGATAATATCTCCTGACGAAATCCATATAGTACCAGTCCGTATAACCAAGTGTCAATATCAAGTACGCAGTTTTAGAACAAGTGATATATACACTATCATGAAATAAAAACTAACAGAGATGTGTACTCGCCTCTAGTCTAGAGCAAAAAAGGATAACTCGGTGTCCAAGCTGGTGTCACACAACCCTATAGAGGAATATCATGTCAATTGGGTATAATAAGTGTTAAATATGCTAAAAACATGCATCAATAATGAGCTTCTAGGTCCAAACTAGGTCACACTAAGCTAATTGGTCTATATTGATTACTGCTTAGCTAATACTAACTATCTAGGTGATAACTTATCTCGAACAGCAATGAACTAACTGCTGGTAACTATATGAACATCTATTTTCCTGTTTCAGAGACAATCAGTGTACCCTGACACATATGACTGCTCCTACCAGGTACACTCTTTCTAGTATAGTTCACTCACTGGGCTTCCAGTCTTCACCCAACCATATCACACAAATATATGTATTGACACATAACTTCAGTTGAGAACACTGATACTGCAGTATATCAATTCAATTCTTTCCTCCCAACATATCACTCACTTGCACAAATATGTAGACAAACACACAACTACACAGTTGTTCCCTTACTGAACAACAATACCTCTTTCCCCCCATTAACTAACATCTAAAATAATTACTAACTCATAACCTTATCTGCTACTAACTAACTACTAATTGATACATATATACACTAACTTATACTTGAGCTAATTATAATCAGCCAAGGTAATTGATACCTGGAACCAATTCAGAAATTTAACTCACCTAGCTCCTTACATGGATGATACACAACTAAACCTGTTACGATCCGCACCCGGAGTAGGGATGCAAGTAGTGAACAATGCCCAGCCTACGCCACAGTATTGGTGGTAGAACATTGTTTGGGTAAACTATCTATTAATATGAATCTGCCACCAACAATATGAATATACTCAATCACAGATCTAAGATAGAAAATAGCACGAATATGATAAAAGAATATAAGAGCCACAAATACAACTCATGAGACAATATTAACATCAAATGAGTCAGAGAAACTAATAATAATGCTGGAGACAAATCTAGTACAAAGAGAACTAACTACTAAGCTATGAAGCTACAAGTCCTGGGTCGTCTATCTCAGTCGGGATGAGACCCTCCAGAGCCAAGGTCTCTGGCTCTAAGCCTACAACATCATGAGGTCCGTAGTGAGTGGGGTACCACTCCTCAGTGTCATCTGGAAAAAAAATCTAGTTAGGAAAGGAGCAGTGTACATCTCTAACAGCAGTTCTAATAAATGATATAAACTATGTAACAGTAAATATATGTGAAATATACGAGATACAACATATAGATATAAGAGATATATAATAAAGGAAATACTAAAATAAATACAAGAATAAACAATATAGTAATGAACAAGAATACTAATGACTAAGTGAGTGAGTACTAGCTTTAACATGTGATCGGCATGGGAACTTTCACAAGATCTAATGGCTGGTTAATCATACGAGAGGTGTATGATCAACACTCACATGGAACAAGACATGCACAAGGAGGGTATGATCACATATCTACACTAAATATTCTCCGCCCCCGACTAGTATAGTGGATCTAACCATGGTACGTCATGAAACAGGATTCTCTAGGAAGGTAGCAAGTCTCCCCAAGAATCAGTGTCTGTACATGTACAAGAAGAACAAGGAAATAAGGATTGCACAAGATACACCATATATACCAAGAAATAATATCTCATGACAAGATCCGGATATACCAATCCGTGTAACCATCGTATCAAAAAATCAAGGATATCTACACTAGATACAAGGAACATAAAGGATATCATAAATGAGAAACTATCAGAGAATGTACTCGCCTGAAATCCGGTGCACAGTATCACAGATGTTTGGTACGGTACCTCGAAGACCTAAATAGGGAATATAACATCAATACAAGATTTTGGAATAAAAATAAGTTAAACTAGTCAACATCTAGGTCAAAAAGCCATTTCTAAGTCAAAATAGTCAAACTAGGTCAACTCTAAGTCAAAGTGGTCAAACTTGGTCAAACTACCTATTTCTAGGTTGCATGAGTCTATCTCTAGGATATTGGGTCCATACACTATGCAACTATGCCACACTAGCTAAACTAGGATACTAAAAGATATCGTATCGTAAGATACGCCATTAATTAGATATAAAAATATCATAATATATATACAATCAATATTATATAATATTCCTAATTACAATTGCTAAGTGGATACCTTGGCTTTGAACCAACGCGGTATCGCACCACTACACACCCATCTTGATACTCAAATCCAATAACTTGAGTATCCCTCAACACCTTGACATTTACCTTGGTATCTCAAGGTAATGTCACTCTAGTGTATAATTAACCACCCAACTCCTAACTATATGCTATTATATACTAATACAATATTACATACTATTATACTAATTACTAACACATACTAAACATATAAACATATATACATACATCTACACTAACTAGAGATACAAATCTACATTTATATCTAACTATTTCTAACCACAAATACATATACATATAGCTATAGAACAAGGTAACTAACTAGTTAGCTAAACTACTATTAAACTAGCTGACTACTTACCTACTGCCCATGTTCTGATACACTGTTGATAAATTCCCTGCTGCATGCCACTGCCTCCTCGAGCTACTGCTCCACTGTGCTATGTTCTACACTGAGATGCTGCAGCTGCTGCTCGAAGCCTGCTGCAATGCATGCATATGCTGCTGAAATATTACTGGCTCAATACCGTGTTAAATCTGCTGCTGTAGTTGATCTGCACCTTCTTGTATATTGGTGCATCTTCTGTTGCTACCTGAATGTTGGTCCCCTGATTGTTGTATTGTATTGAATCCCTATTGTTGTGGTATGCTCGTGCAATGCTAGCACTGCTAGCTGCTGCAGTTGGCTACTGCCACTGCTAGATGGTGCTCACTGTTGCAGCTTGCCTGTACAGCATGCTGCTGGTGGCTGCAGTAGTACTGCCTACCTTGCTCGACTGCTCTGCTGATGATGATGGCTTCAGTTGCTATGATGATGATGCTCACTCTGTTGCACTGCACTGTGCACTGATTTGCTGCACAGTCCCAGTTGCTCGATCCCCCCCTCAAACACACACACACACATAAGCAAACACACACACACACACACACACACACACACACACATATATATATATATATATATATATATATATATATATATATATATATATATATATATATATATATATATATATATATATATATATATATATATATATATGTATATATATATATAGTTATGTGTATGTTCATAGTTGTAGTTATATATGTGTAGTTGTATAGGAGAAAGAGTGGTTATATATATATATATATATATATATATATATATATATATATATATATATATAACACTATAATGCAATTTGAATCTAGAAATACAATGGAACAAACACGTGGAGTGCACCGCACCCGTATCACACTAGATCTATGATACGCTTGCGATATGAGTCCACCACACAACCAAACATACCCCGAAGGATACGAGCAAGTCTAAAATAGTATATATGAACAATACGAAGAGTCAATTACACATCTACGTGTCCATGTCAAAATGTGACATGCACAAAATCCCGTGTCGGAGGAAAAACCCCCAAATCAACCAGTATCTCCAAATTGTTGGGATACGGCCTACATGTATACAATTGTAGACACGACACTAGCCACACACAATCAAAAATATGTTAATTTGGTCTAATTAACCAATTGACAAACACAACATGTGTCAATCTCAAAATTTTTCCAAAATTGACACAAAATACACTATAACTTTCTCCAAAGGCCTCCTATGAACCTAATTCCAATTCATATAGGTAGCCTTAGCATATGGGGTGGTTTCTAATAATTAAAACACAGATTTATAGTCTACACAAAGAGGGAAAATTGAATTTTACCTATTGGGAGATGGATTCCCAATAAAACTTCCAAAATAGATGAAATTGGCCTCCATCTTATAGATCCTTGCTCCTTGTAGATCCTTACTTCCTCCTTATAGATCCTTACTTCAATAGCCTCCAATGATAATTTGGAAAGAAATTTAGGATGAATTTGATGTGGGAATGATGAAATTGGGAAGAGAAAATTCTAGATCTAAAATTTGAGTGAAAATAAGGGGAGAGAAAATTTTCTCCTAATTTAAATAGGCCGGCCACTTGACCCCCTCCCTAAGACACTATACAATGTTTAAAATACCCCTTGGGCCTCTTATAAAGAAATAATTAAGGAGAAAATGTTCTAGTCTAATGGGTTTAATTTAATTACATCCTCCTAATGAATGGGCTTCTAATTGGGCTCAATTCTAACTAAATATAAATATTGGTCCATAGATCTAATTTAAACTAGTTAGGTCTACTAACACAAGTCCAAAATAATAAACTAACATCTAAAATAATTAAATAATATAATAAATAAATATATAACATGTATAATATTTAATTAATTATTAAAATGACCAAAATACCATTTCCTAGAAAATATGGTAGTGACAAGTCTACCCCCCTTAAAATAATTTTGTCCTCGAAATTCAAAAATGAAACTACCCCCAGAAACATAAAAATAGAACAGAAAAGAAAAGAAAAGAACATACCTCAAGGCACAAATAAAAATCGATAACGCTCTCGCATTTTACACTCTCTCTCCCAGGTAGACTCCCCCGGAGAGTGATGCCTCCATGCGACCCGTACCAAGGGAATAGTCTAGTTCCTTAGCACCTTCTCTCTCCGATCCAGAATCTCAACTGGCTGCTCTGGATAGCTTAGAGTAGGGCCTACCTCTATCTCTTAGTGATCCAACACATGACTTGGATCTACCACGTACCATCTCAACTGCGACACTTGAAACATGTTGTGCACTCCCTCCAATGCAGGTGGAAAGTCTAGTCTATAAGCAACTGCACCGACCCTCTCTAGAATAGTGAAAGATCCGATGAATTGCAGACTAAGCTTCCCGCCTCCACCGAAGTGAATCATGCCTCGTATCGGAGAAATCCTTAGAAATACCAAACTACCAACCTATAACAAAACACAACCTTAAGAACTTAATCTATAACAAACAAACAATATCAAGCACAAAATAAAAATCTAAAACTATACCTCAAACTCCAAAGGTCTTCGATGGCTATCGGCCCAATATCGTTGTCTGTCCTGCACCACTAAAAGTCTGTCCCTGATCAGGCTAACATTCTCCGTTGCATCCACAATCATCTCTGGCATTAGCAAAACTCTCTCTCCAACATCGTCCCATGATAAGGGAGTACGACATCTCCGACCGTATAGAGCCTCAAATGGTGAAATCTCTAAACTAGCCTGATAGTTGTTGTAAGCAAACTCTACCAAATGGAGATGGTCCTCCCAAGATCTCCCGAAATCTAGTACATAAGTGCACAACATATCCTCGAGAGTCTGAATAGTCCTCTCTGAAGGCCCATCTGTCTGGCGGTGATATGCAGTACTGAACTTGAGCTGGGTGCCCAAACTCGCCTGCAAAATCCTCCAGAAATGAGAAGTAAAACGACTATCCCGATCCGAGACTATGCTGACGGGAATCCCATGTATCCTGACGATCTGTCTCACATATATCTCTGGCAGCTTCTCCGTAGACAAACCCACCTGAAAAGGCAAAACGTGGGCTGACTTGGTCAACCTGTCAACGATGACCCAAATCACGTCTTTCCCTCCTGCAGATCGTGGAAGTCCAGACACAAAATATATAGTAATATGCTTCCACTTTCACTCTGGAATGGGTAATGGCTGAAGTAAAGTGCCTGGCCTCTGCCTCTTGGCTTTCACTTGCTGGCACACTAAGCATCTGGATACAAACAGTGTCACTTCTATCTTCATGCCATACCACCACACACTCTCTCGCATATCCTGATACATCTTGTTGGCACCTGGATATATGAAATACTGAGAGCGATGCGCTTCCTGTAATACCTCCTCACGCAGCTCCCCACTAGGCACACACAATCTAATATCATATCGCAAAGAACCATCCTCAGCAATGGTGAAATCATCCTCCAATCATGCTCTCACATGAGCTCTGATGCTCCTCAGAGATACATCCTCATACTGGACTACCTTGATCCTATTTATCAACTCTGAGTGTATCTGTAACCCCCACATCTGTATAGCAAAACCAGGAACTATCATCTCAATATCCAAGCTCTCCAAGTCCTCCAACAAATACTGATCCTACGTCAACAACATAGCTACTGGATACCTGCTCAAGGCATCAGCAACTATATTGGCTTTCCCAAAATGATACTGCAAAGACATATCAAAATCCTTCATCAGTTCCAGCCACCGATACTGCCTCATGTTCAACTCCTTCTGCGTGAAAACATACTTCAAGATCTTGTAGTTTGTGAAGATCTCCATACGCATTCCGTACAAATAGTGTTTCCACAACTTCAGGGCAAAGATGACTGCTGCCAACTCTAAATTATGGGTAGGATAGTTCTTCTTATGAGGACGCAACTGCCTGGATGCATAGGCAATCACTTTCCCATTCTGCTGAAGAACATAACCCAAACCTTTCCCCGACGCATCACTGTAAATAGTAAAACCTCCAGACCCTGATGGCAACGTCAAAATAGGAGCAGACGTCAACCTCTTCTTTAATTCCTCAAAAGTAACCTGGCACTCCTCTGTCCAAACAAACTCTATATCCTTCCTAGTGAGTCTGGTCATCGGCTCAGCAATCCTCGAAAAATCTTGCACAAACTTCCTGTAGTAGCCTGCCAAACCCAAGAAACTCCTGATCTCTGCGACTGAACTCGGGGTCTTCCAAGACTCCATTGATGTGATCTTCTTCGGATCCACTGAAATTCTATTACCAGTCACAACACGTCCTAAGAACTCCACCTTGTCTAGGAAGAACTCACACTTGGACAGCTTCTCATGCAGCTTCTCCTTCATCAGCACATCCAACACAATCCGCAAATGCTCCTCGTGCTCCTCCGGTGTCTTCGAGTATATGAGTATGTCATCGATGAACACCACCACAAACTTGTCAAGGTACTGATGGAACACCTTGTTCATCAAATTCATAAATACCGCCAGGGCATTAGTCAACCCAAACGACATCACCATAAACTCATACTAGCCATACCGAGTCCTAAAAGTAGTCTTCGGTATGTCCTTCGGCTTCACTTTCACCTGGTGGTAGCCTAATCTCAAGTCTATCTTAGAAAACACATTGGCGCCACTCAACTGATCTAACAGGTCATCAATTCATGGCAACGGGTATTTATTCTTGATAGTGAGATTATTCAATGCTCTGTAATTGATGCACATACGCACCAATCCATCCTTCTTCGATACAAATAATAATGGGGCTCCCCACAGGGAAGAACACGATCTGATAAACCCCTTATCCTGTATTTTATCCACCTGCTTCTTCAGCTCGACCAGCTCGTTGTTGTTTACTCTATAGACATGCTGTAAAATTGGTTCGGCACCTGGCACCAAGTCTATAGAGAATTCAATATCTCGATCTGGCGATAATTCTGGCAATTCCTCAGGGAACACATCCAAGAACTGTGATATCAATAGATGCGACAACTCATTATCTTCCACCATAACTCCACAGATAATGCCTTCTCCCTGCTCTGCAGCTCCTCTAGTAAACTCAAACTCTGGCTCTCCTGGCGGACCAAACAAAACTCTACCTCCTCTACAATCTATACTATCATGGTGCCTACTCAACCAATCCATCCTGATTACAATATCGTAGGTCGGAAGTGGCATTACAAGTAGACACACACTCAACTCCCGGCCTCCTAGAGTAACTCTCCGATCCTTGCAAATATTATTAACCAGGATAATGCCTCCCTGGTCATGATCTTGCAAGTCCTAAGCAAAGACTCAGCTACCAAACAATGCTTCAGAGCAAAAGAAACAGATACAAAACTATGGGAAGCACCACTATCAAACAAAGCTAAAGCTGGAATAGAATCAAGAGGAACAGAACCTACGATAACATCTCCGGTGGGCTCGACCTCCTCGACTGTCATAGCGAACGCTCATCCCTGAAGTGTACCTTCCTCATATTGGTGCTAGGCATAACGCTGCTGCTGGGTCAGAAGCGGCGGTCCCCTAGGTTGTACTATAGGTGGTCTCTCCTGTGTCCTTGGAGCTGGAGCTGCTACCTGAACTGTACGACGAGGATTGGAAGGATACTCTCTCAGTTGATGCCCCTCGGCACCATAATACAGGCAAACTCCCAACCTCTTCCTACAAACTTCCTAGATATGGCCGGACTTCTTGCAGAAGTGGCAAGGAGCTTGTTGTAACTATCTCTGCTGCTGCGGTGCCTAGTGAAATGGCACCTTAGGTGGAGTTTAGTGCTGTTGCGACTGCTAAAAAGGCCTAGACTGGAAATGAGGACGCTTAGCAGTCATTGTACTGCTGTTAGCCTCCAGAAAAGAATTGCGATCTCTCTTGGGCTTCAAACCCAACTCCCGCTCAACCTTGCGTGCCTCCGCAAGTATCTCTGAGTAGGTCTAATAAAAAGACGGAATGGGGATCTTTACTTTCCAGTTTAGACCCTCACGAAAATGAATAGCTCGTACCTTCGGCTCTCTCACAAAATACTCTATAAATCGGCTCAGCCTACCGAACTCTACGGCGTATTCCTCCATAGACATGCTTCCCTGAATAAGGCTCTCAAACTGCCTCCCCAAGTCTAGCATGTCTGCCCGAGCAAAGAACTTCTTCTTGAAGAGGTCCTTGAATACCTCCCAAGACTGCCCTACATCAGCAAGAAGTGGCTCATTCTAGAACCAAGTACGGGCAACGTCGAACAGCTGAAGTCCTACTGCCTCAACCTTCATATCCTCAGAAAGATGGGACACCCTCATGAGACGCTCAATATCCTCGAGCCAATCATCAGCGTAGACGATGTCGTCTATCCCCTTGAAGACTCGAGGTTCCAGCTTCTTGAAGTCCTGAATGTTGCCTGACCAAAGTTGGGCAACCTACGGAGCAACCTGTTGTTGGAACAGAACTTCTCTCTCTACTACGGCAAGAGCAAGCTGATGAGAACTCTCGATGCCCTGCCGCAAGACGTCAGTCTGTCTCTGGTGTGCTTTGGACTAAGCCCTATGTGTCTCCAACATCTCTCAAAATAGTGTGAACATATATGTCACATCTGTCGATACGAAAGATAGAGGTGAAAGTCCCTCAGATACAGCCGAAACAGTCCTCTGAGTTGGAGGTGGACCCCCGAAAGCAACTGATATGCCAATCACCGGAGAAGTAATTGATGCAGGCCCTCAGAAAGTAGTAGACCTCTCAGAAGCTGCTCTCCCCTACTGTGATCTAGTCTTAGGCGGCATCCTGAGACAAAGCAAAAGAAAAGAATCAATATGGCACATAATATAAGACATTCAAAGAAAGGACAGTTAAAGATCAAATATCAAATCAAGGAAGACAGTTGAATTGAATCAATAGAGTTTTCCTAGATATGATTGAGTATTCTCAGCCTATAGCAGATATCCTATATCCTAAATCAGGCTCGTAGTAGCACTCAATTCAGAGCACCACTATAAATCGTACTAATTGCGACCTCGAAGAGACCTACATGGGCCACCACTGAAAATATGTCAAGACCCGCACCCGGTGTAGGAATGCAAGTAGTGAACAACGCCCAGCCTACGCCGCAGCATCGGTGATAGAACGCTGTTTGCTAAACTATCTATCAATATGAATCTGCCACCAATAATATAAATATACTCAATCACAGATCTAAGATGGAAAATAGCACGAATATGATAAAAGAATAGAAGAGTCACGAATACAACTCATGAGACAATATTAACATCAAATGAGTCAGAGAAACTAATAATAATACTGGAGACAAATCCAGTACAAAGAGAACTAACTACTAAGCTATGAAGCTACGAGTCCTGGATCGTCTGTCTCAGTCGGGATGAGACCCTCCTAAGCCAAGGTCTCTGGTTCTAAGCCCACAATATCCCGAGGTCCGTAGTGAGTGGGGTACCACTCCATAGTGTCATCTGGAAAAAATATATCCAATTAGGAAAGGAGCAGAGTACATATCTAACAACAGTTCTAATAAATGATATAAACTATGTAACAGTAAATAGATGTGAAATATACAAGATGCAATATATAGATACAAGAGATATACAATAAAGAAAATACTAAAATAAATACAAGAATGAATAATATGGTAATAAACAAGAATACTAATGACTAAGTGAGTGAGTACTAGCTTTAACAAGTGATCATCTTGGAAAATTGCACAAGATCTAGTGGCATGGTTAATCATATGTGTGGTGTATGATCAACACTCACAAGGAATAAGATATGCACAAGGAGGGTATGATCACATATCTATACTATATACTCCCCGCCCTCGACTGGTATAGTGGATCCAACCATGGTACGTCATGACACGGGATTCTCTAGGAAGGTAGCAAGTCTCCCCAAGAATCAGTGTCCGTACATGTACAACAAGAACATGGAAACAAGGCTTGCACAAGATATACCATACAGACCAAGGAATAACATCTCATGACGAGATTCGGATATACCAATCCGTGTAACCATCGTGTCAAGAAATCAAGGATATCTACATTAGATACAAGGAACATAGAGGATATCATAAATGAAAAACTATCAGAGAATATACTTGCCTGAAATTTGGTGCACAGTATCATAGATGTCCGGTACGGTGACTCGAAGACCTAAATAGGGAATATAACATCAATACAAGGTTTGGGAATAAAAATAAGTTAAACTAGTCAGCATCTAGGTCAAAAAGCTATTTGTAAGTCAAAACAGTCAAACTAGGTAAACTCTAAGTCAAACTTGGTCAAACTACTTATTTCTAGGTTGTATGAGTCTATCTCTAGGATATTGGGTCCATACACTATGCAACTAGGCCACACTAGCTAAACTAGGATACTAAAAGATACCGTATCGTAAGATACGCCATTAATTAGATATAAAAATATCATAATATGTATATACAATCAATATTATCTAATATTCCTAATTACAATTGCTAAGTGGATACCTTGGCTTTGAACCAACGCGGTATCGCATTACTACACACCCATCTTGATACTCAAATCCAATACCTTGAGTATCCCTCAACACCTTGACATTTACCTTGGTATCTCAAGGTAATGTCACTCTAGTGTATAATTAACCACCCAACTCCTAATTATATGCTATTATATACTAATACAATATTATATACTATTATACTAACTACTAACACATACTAAACATATATACATATATACATATATCTACACTAACTAGAGATACAAATATACATTTATATCTAACTATTTCTAACCACAAGTACATATACATATAGTTATAGAACAAGGTAACTAACTAGTTAACTAAACTACTAATAAACTAGCTAACTACTTACCTACTGCCCATGTTCTGATACACTGCTGATATATTCCCTGGTGCATGCCACTGCCTCCTCGAGCTGCTGCTCCATTGTGCTATGTTATGCACTGAGATGTTACAGCTGCTGCTCGAAGCCTGCTACAGTGCATGCATATGCTGCTGAAATATTGTTGGCTCAATGCAGTGTTAATCTGCTGTTGTAGTTGATCTGCACCTTGTTGTATATTGGTGCATCTGCTGTTGCTACCTGCATGTTGGTCCCCTGATTGTTGTACTGCATGAATCCCTAATTTGTTGCACAGTCCCAGTTGCTCGATCCCCCCCTCTGACACACACATAAGCACACACACACACACACACACACACACACACACACACACACACACACACACACATATATATATATATATATATATATATATATATATATATATATATATATATATATATATATATAGCCACTCTCTCTCCCACATAACTACACATATATAACTACAACTATGAACATACACATAACTAAACATATATATATATATATATACATACATATAAACATAACACATGTACATATCTACATTTATATATATATACATATGCATATATATACATATATAAAGACCAACATACACACACACACACACACACATATATATATATATATATATATATATATATATATATACATAATACTATATACATACACCTATGAATACATATTTCACTAATAGCTATAAACAATGCAATTTGAATCTAGAAATACAATAGAACAAATACGTGGAGTGCATCGCACCCGTATCACACTAGATCTATGATACGCTTGGATATGAGTCCACCACACAACAAAACATACCCCGAAGGACACGAGCAAGTCTAAAATAGTATATATGAACAATACGAAGAGTCAATTACACATCTACGTGTCCGTGTAAAAATATGACATGCACAAAGCCCCATGTCAGAGGAAAAACCCCCAAATCAACCTATGTCTCCAAATTATTGGGATACGGCCTACACGTATCCAATTGTGGACACAAAACTAGCCACACATAATCAAACACATGTCAATTTGGTTTAATTGACCAATTGACAAACACAACATGTGTCAATCTCGGAATTCTCCAAAAATTGACACAAAACACACCATAACTTTCTCCATAGGCCTCATATAAACCTAATTCCAATTCTTATGGGTAGCCTTAGCATATAGAGTAATTTCTAATAATTAAAACACAGATTTAGAGTCTAAACAAAGAGGAAAAACTGAATTATACCTATTGGGAGATGAATTCACAATAAAACTTCTAAAGTAGGTAAAATTGGCCTCTAACTTGTAGATCCTTGCTCCTCTTTGTAGATCCTTGCTTCCTCCTTGTAGATCCTTGCTTCAGTAGCCTCCCATGGTGATTTGGAAAGAAATTGGAAAAAATTTTGGGTAGAATTTGATGCGGAAATGATGAAATTGGGAAGAGGGAATTCTAGATCTAGAATTGGAGTAAAAATAAGGAGAGAGAAATTTCTCTCCTAATTTAAATAGGCCGGCCACTTGACCCCCTCCCCAAGTCACTATGCAGTGTCTAAAATACCCTTTGGGGCCTCTCATAAAGAAGTAATTAAGGTAGGAAGGTTCTAGTCTAATGGGTTTAATTTAATTAATCATCATCCTAATGAATGGGCTTCTAATTGGGCTCAATTCTAACTAAATATAAATGTTGGTCCATGGATCTAATCTAAACTAGTTAGGTCCACTAACACAAGTCCAAAATAATAAACTAACATCTAACAATAATTAAATAATATAATAAATAAATATACAACATGCATAATATTTAATTAATTGTTGAAATGACCAAAATATCCTTTCCTAGAAAATGTGGTAGTGACAGAACCACACTTGCACATAAAATTCTCAGGCAAGACTTCCCTCAACCCTCTACTGCTAGTACACCAATGCTTCTCCCCTACCAACTGCTATGCCCGAGTCTTTAACCCATGTCTGATATACTCTAACAATGCACAGGTTGCGAACCCCAACTCCAGTATTCCAAATACCTTAGTATCATAGTTACTGCTACTATATAGATACTGAAACTGCAGGCAACACTCATCCACTCGAGGATAGTGTACTCCACCCTTCTGACACTAAAGCCAACTCACATACATCATACTCAACACTCCTCACCTAAACACAGCAAGTAACATCTATACCTCAAATCTGAACTGATACCAGACATTTATTAGTGTCCAGACTAATACATATCTGTGTAAATACTGATGTCTCCTCTTCGATCCTTATTTTAAGCTCAAGCCAACACCCCACACTTACTGCAGTTGCCTAACACATCCCCACAGCAACTGCTGAACTTACATTCTTCCCAACTCCTTTACTTGCCCGAGCATGATGGCACAGGCTCGTCACTCCATTTGGGTGGGTACACACACATACACAATATCACTGTCTAAATACAGTTATAACTTCACACACATCAATACACACATACACACTCATTCCACAGAATACATGTATATATATATATATATACACACACGCACATCCACCTACATATATATACATGAACTGGTGTCAATTAATCAAACACTTAAAGTGTATTATTGAGAAACATCTTGATATGTGTCCAAGTGAATATCCAAAACCCAAATTCCTCCACATTAAACATTTATAATTATCAAATATATAATAATACAACTAAAGTAACTTGCTACAATGAGAATTGATGAGTAATTGCACATAACACACAAAATTGAGCTTCGTATCACACAGTATCATACCGTATCACAATACGGCCTAATCGCATCCAATTTTGGACATTTAGCTAGTATTCCAACCCCGATCTAAGTCTAATTAGACTAATTTAGTGTCATGACACTCACTTTGTGTGTCAATCTCGTAATTTTCCTAAAATACACACAAAAGCCTATGTAGAAGACACAATACACAACCAAATATCCTAAAACTTTTTTTTATAGGTAGTCATATGCTATTGGGGTATTCCTAGAAGTCAAATGCATGATTTGGAAGCTAAAATGAAGGAGAATTTAGATCTATATCTATTGGGGGATGGATTCCCAATAAAATATTCCCACGGACACGCTCCTTCTTCTAGTTCTCCTTGCAACTATAAGCTCCAAAGCTCTCCAAGTGATGGAATTGAGAGGGAATGAAGGAATTTGGGTTGAATTTAGGAAATGGATAAAGTGAATTGGGGATCTAAAATGAGTGTAAAAATGAAGAGGAGAGAGATGAGCTCTCCTTATAGGGGCCGGCCAGGTTTTCCCCTTCCTAAGCATCCTCACATGACCAAAATACCCCCCACTTGCTATAGATGATAAATAATTAAGGAAGGCTATGTTGGAAAGTCTCTAACTAATCTAAATTAACTATAATTCTCCTAATTAGCTTAGAGAAAATGGGTCTAGTTGGGCCTAGTCCAAGTTGGCTCAAATATTGTCATGAGAAGTCTAATTTAGATCTACTAGTGTCAAGTCTAAGTAATAGGCTAGCCCACTAACTATAAATAAATAATACTATTATAATAATTCACACAAAGCATAATACAATTTAATATCATACTAAATTAATTACTAATTACTATAAATAACTAAATAAGAATTGAAATGACTAAAATACCCTCATCTAGAAAAGTGAGGGTGACATAGTAGATCGTCTCATGAAAGTAGCTTATTTTCTTCCTTTTCGAGTAGGACAATCTACAGAGCAGTTGGCAGAATTGTACATGCGACAGATAGTAAGACCGTGCGATATCCCAGTGAGTATCATATCAGATCAAGAAACCTGGTTCACTTCACATTTTTTAAAAAGCTCGCATCAGAGTTTGGGCACCAAGTTGAGATTCAATACCGCTTATCATCCTCAATCAGACGGGCAATCAGAGAGAACCATCCAGACATTGGAGGATATGCTACGAGCTTGCACTTTATATTTTAGAGGGTCTTGGGAGGATCATCTTTATGTCATTGAGTTCTCGTACAACAACAGTTATCAGGCTAGTATCCAGATGGCACCCTTTGAGATATTATATGGGAGGAAGTGCATGTCGCCATTAGCATGGGATGATATAGGTGAGCAAAATATGTTAGGTCCAGAGATGATCACGCAGATAGTGGAAGTCGCTAAGCAGATCAAAGAGCAACTTTGGGTTGCGCAAGACAGGCATCGGCATTGGGCAGATCAACATCGTAGGCCTTTAGAGTTTTGTCGGCGACCACGTGTTCTTACGGATTTGCCGACCCATGGAGTCATTAGATTCGGGGTCTACGGGAAGCTTAGTCCGCGATACATAGGTATGTTCGATATTCTTGAGCGGGTAAGCGATGTTGCTTATCGTCTTGCCCTTCCGCCTTCGCTACGTGAGGTACACGATGTATTTTATGTGTCTCAGTTGTGTAGGTATGTTTCGGATCCGAGTTATATCCTCGATCACTCTGAATTAGTCGTTGGTACCGACTTTTCTTATGAGGAGCAACCTGTATCCATATTAGACCGAAGGGAGAAGGTGCTCAATAATCGGACTATTTATCTTGTCCGGGTTCCCTGTGGCTATCACTCTCTAGAGGAATCGACGTGGGAGAGCGAGGACGATATTCGATCCCGGTATCCGCACCTATTCGATTTCGAAGGTATATTCTTTCTTACGCCTTCATATCTCAGATTTTGTGATCATTGATCACCTATGTGTTGTGATGTTGCTTTGCTTTATTATGTGTGATTGCTTGCATGTGTAGATTAGCTTATAGATTAGTATCATGCTTGCCCTAACTTCTCTAATAATACTTGGATTCGAATTTCGAGGACGATTTTTTTTAAGGTGCATAGATATGTCACTCCCCGTTCTCGAGATACGTATTTAGGACACATTAGTTTTCCTACTTATATTATTTCTTGCTTGCATGGTGATTAGATTGTATGTCATGGAGACTAGACCCATTCTTTGGTTCAATTAGACTCATGGTTTAATTGTTGGGTTGGTTTGGTCATGAGTGAACCCATGGTCTAAACCTCAACCCTAGCATATATAAGCTAACTTCTTTCTCTTTCTTCCCTCATTCTCTTATTTTTTTTCTCTTTCCTTCATAGTAGACAAGTACACCTTGCATTAGATAGAGAAACCTCTTGATTTTTTATTCTTTCTCTTCCCTTGTATTTTATTAGATTAATATGTATGCATTATGATTCTAAACACTTTTAATACTTGAAGTTTTTGATTTTGATGGCTAGATATGAGTAGATCTACATTTGAAGTATAGGGTTTTCATGGATTTCATGTATTTTTCATGGTTTTGATCTACTAAAATATGGTATTTTAGAAAATCAATTATTGTCGTTGATGGAGCACTTTATTTTGAGCATTTTGGCTTTTGGTTCACTTGATTCACAGTTAAAATAAAGTTTGTATAAAGAAAATAATTTTTGGGTTTTTGGAACTTTTTTGCCATAGCTGAACTTGATATCTGGGAACACGAAGTTCTCATGTGGCCAGCACCATATGCGGCCGAGATTTCCATGCGGCATAATCCTTATGCGGCATGTACTCTTTGCCTCATAACCAACCAGCATGCGTCCATTTTGTTGGAAGCATGACTGATCATTACACAAAGTATTTTGGAGCTAAGTGACAAAACTCCTTGTATTTCATTCGCTGGACGAATGAGAAATTCGCTAAGTCCAAAGAGCAATATGCGGCCGAGTGACTTATCGGCAAGCAGAGTATGCAGCCACCTTCCTTTGGACGCATGACTCTGAACCGTTGGCACATCTTTCTTTGATTTTGTCTTTTTCTCTCTCACACTTTATGGCTTGTCACATCGATCACTTCAGTCACTTCTCTGACACATCACGTTGGCACTTGTCCTAAACAGTGGACTTTTGTCCGGAGTGTCACGACCCGCACCCGGTTTAGGGGCACGAGTGCGTGGGTACGTCCAGCCTACGCCGCAGCATCGGCGGTAGAACGCTGTCTAGGTCATGTAACTATCTAATCAAACTCACGTGAATACCCAACTCCATAAGGAGACGTGGATATCATAAAATAATGTTAGAATACTCAATCACATAAACTAAAGCACGATGAGATATCAAGGCAAGCAAGAAATACAAGACAAGTCTAACGGTAAAATAATCATACCTGCAATCATTAACTTCCAATCCTTAAGTGTCAGAAACCAGTCTACTAAGGTCACAGTCTGGAAAAATATTTTCCAGTCAGGAAGGAGCAAAGTACATCTCTAAATAGCAGTTCTATATAAATGACATAAACTATGTAGCAGTTCTAGATGGAAATATACCAGATGCATGTATAGGTACGAGAAATGTACAATGAAAGAAATACTGGAAATACTGTAAGTAAATGTAGGAAAAGAAACAATATGTCAATGAGCAAAAAACCTATAACTAAGTGTGTGAGTACTAGCTTTAACATGTGATCGGCTTGGGAACTTGATCAGGCTGGTTACATGTAATTAGCTATGATTCATGGAAGGTCAGGCTAACCGTTGGTTAGCTATGATGCATGTAGAGGTCAGGCTAATCACACGTAACAGCTATGAGGCACGGAGATGGTCAGGCCGCACCCGACGTGAGATGTGGGGTGAGCTATGATGCATGAAAAGTTGGGTATGATCACATATCTACACTAAAATACTCCCCAACCCCCGACTGGTATAGTAGATCCAATCATGGTACGCTATGGCACGGGATTCCCTAGGGAGGTAGCAAATCTCCCCGGGTCTCAGTGTCTGTACATGCACAAGATATCAAGGAAACAAGTCTTGTACAAGCTACACCATGAATAAGGAATAACATCTCATGACGAGATCCGTGTATACCAATCCGTGTAACCAATGTGTCAAGAACATGGATATTTACACTAGATACAGTGAACATAGGAGATATCATAAATTAGAAACTAATCAGAGAATGTACTCGCCTTGGGTCCTTAGCTGGTGAAACCAATGTCCTGTCCCAGAGTATCGTCTGAAGTAACCAACAGTCCTAAAAATATATCAAATACAACATTTGTATCAGATGCTAT
The DNA here is from genome assembly GCA_036927795.1 of Iris macrosiphon. NCBI lineage: Eukaryota > Viridiplantae > Streptophyta > Magnoliopsida > Asparagales > Iridaceae > Iris > Iris macrosiphon. Next base: position 95,931,931 of record JAYESA010000006.1, read on the forward strand.
ACTAAACACACAATCAAGTGCCTAACTCAGGGCTATGCCTGGCATGATACTGGTCAACTAGGGTCATCTAGTAGGGATACGTATATAATACATATTTACACTCAAAGTATATACCAATAAAAACGTATATAATATATATAAGTGTCTATTAGTAATTGTATAAAATACGTATTTGTGTATATACACTAAATAGATGTATATAAATATATATATATATATACCAAAATACATATTTGTATATATATCAATCAAATATTTCTATATATATATATTAACAAATCAAGGAACGTACATAAAGCCACACTTCTCAAGGTGATCCCAAATGAAGTAGCAGTTAGTTCCAGTGGGTCCGGAGCAGTCCAAATAGCTAGAAACTATATAAAGAAGTTCAAGATCGGAGTTCGGCACGAAAATCGAGATAAGGATACCAGGCTAATAAGAGAAATGGTCGTTTGTTGTAATTAAGGTAACACCCTAATTTAATGAAAATTATTTTGAAATTATTTTTGAACAGTAATTACCAATAAAAGTTTATTTATAAAATTTTAGAATTTATGTAAAAGCCATCATATATTTTTATCTATAGAAAAAATCGGTCACCAGTCCAATAATAATTTTGAACTAATTTTTATTATTGAAACTAATAATATAACCCAAAAATTATTATAGTTTTTCACATACTCAAAATCCTTATATATAATACATAACTAAACTAAATAAAAACTAAACAAATTAAATATTACTAATACTAATTAATAATTAACTACTAATTAATAATTAACTAACTTGATTAATTATATATCTAAACTAATTATAAATTAAACTAATTACACATTAATTAACTACTTACATATAACTAAACTATTTATTATTAAACTAAACTAATTACATATAACTTACACAAAATGCAGAACTGAAGAAAGGAAAGAGGAAAGAGGAAAGAGGAAAGAGGGAATCGGCTCACATGGGTTTTTTCTCCGGCGTCGGCGCGGGGAAGTCCGCCGGGGTCACGCGGCAAGGCGTCGGCGCGGTGCTCAGCTCGAGGCGGGATCTGGGAGCTCAGGTCGGCGGTCGTCTCGGCGGTGGCGAAAACTCGAGAGCGGCGGGTGTTCTCGTCCCGAGGAGACTGTGGTGCTCGTATCGAGGCGGCGGGTGCTCGGTTCGACGTGGCGGCTGTCGAACTCGGCGGTGGTCGACGGATCCGAGGCGGCGGATCTGGCTGTCCGGTCGAAGGTCGGCGGCGAAGCTCGGCTCGGGAGGAGGAGATCCGCGGCCACCGGCTCGACGAGGTCTAAATCTAGGGTTAGGGTTTGAATTCTGTATGTGTCGGGGTCGTGTCCGGAGCTGGACACGGCGGTTGATGTACTGCACAGTGGGGTGGACATGTCCGGGTGTTGGACACAGGGTTGGGTGTTTGCTGTGGTGGAGGTGGATGTGTCCGGGTGTGTCAGACACAAAAATCGGATTGTAATGTTGTAAATTTGGACACAGGAAATGAATGGATACGGTAGGACACCCGGGGTCGGACCCGAGGCCAACACGGCTGACACGGTAAAGCTGGACACACGGACACAAAATGGTGGTGGCTTGTTGGCTTGTGGAAATTTGTGAGGGCTAGCTAGAGTTTCTTGGGAATGGTGAGAATGAGGGACTTAAATAGGGAAAGAGGGTGTGGGATAAAGGGTGAGGATTGGCCCAAATAATGAATGGCCCAGAATATATATATATATGGGTTTTTCATGTGGGCAAATGAGGGTGTGAATGGGAGACGGTAAACTGGTAAATTTAATAGAAAAATATAATTTAGGAAAAATGTTTTAAGAGGCTTCCAAGGCTAACTGATTTTCGATTAGCTACTAATTAAACTCACTTTCAAAACCCTAGAAAATATGTAATTTATTTATTTACTATTCCAAAATGGATATGAAAATTTATTATGAAAACAACTAGTCTTTCAATAATTTTATTAAACAAATAAGTTTATGATATCAAGCCAACAAATATTCGAAGCTAGAGTATTATGTATCATTATTATTTATTTATTTATTTTTTATAAGAAATCGACATTTAGGAAAAAGATTTTTTTTTTTTTTTTTTACAAAAGATTTTAAATCAACTTCTAAAATCAAACATTGTTCAAAACCAAATACAAGAATTCAAGGAGAAAATAATTTATAAACTTGATATTTAAAATAAATTAAAAATATAATTATTTCGGAAATTTGAAATCGGAGGTTACAAGTCTACCCACCTTAGAAAAAATTCGTCCTCGAAATTTAGGATCCTCAATAATTGCCTTTACTCATCATATTATTTCTATCAAAATTTAAATTTCAACCAAATAATCATGAAGTAATTCCATATCGTTATTTCACAACCTTTCAAAATTCTATAACATCATATTCCTGAATATCTTCGATTTTTTTTTAAAAAATCAAATCCCCTTTTTTTTTTTTAATCTCCTCCAAAATTTTAAGTTCGTATATAAATATTCCAGGATTTTAAGATCAAATCCTCCAATTGAAATTCAATCCATGCATATTTATAAAAATCGAATCCCAAAATTTAAATTTTTACCCACTAATCCATCATCATCTTACTCCTCTAACTCAAATTCAATTGATGCTCATTCAAATCTAAATTCTCCTCCCGAGAATTGAATTCGACACCATTCCATTAACGATTTAATTTCCCGATTTTCTTTTTCCTCAATTACTCAACGATGCGATACTTTCAGAATCTTCAATGCAACATTCATAATATAAAATTTTAAATTTCTATCTTGCATTCAAATAGATATAATGATAATTCCTTAAATTTCTCAAAATTTTAATAGTTAATTCAATCATATCAAGACCTTCCTAAAATTAATAATCCTCAATTTTGCCCTGTGAATTTCTTAACTCTCTATTTAAGTTAATATTTATCCTCGAATTCCAATCATACCTCGATTTTCGCAAAATCAATGATCCATCAATTCTGTTATATTACTCATTAACTCTTTATTTAAATGAATGCTTATCCTTAAATTTTAAATCTTCTTGTCCCTTTCGTCCAGTCATAATCTTCTCAAAATCTTTGCTATGGTCTAAACCTCAATGATCGTGGTTTAAGAAAATTCTACCTACAGCCATGCAATTTAAGAAAGAATATATATAGGTCATGCATCTTTTGTCATGGTATTTCAGTCTCTGTTAAGGTGTACTACTAGTTACATTCAATAAAAAAATCATGAATACAAACCACGGTACTAGGGAATCAAACAATCAGAAGACAAAACAACATGAGAAAAAGAAAGAACCTGCTAACATATTTCTTGCGGTATCTCCTATCTCTAACATACTCTTAACTCTAGCATATTTACTAACTAACTCCTATTCCTGTACACTGATATCCATATCAACTAATCATTAGTCCACATGACATCCATGATTACATCCTCATTGTATACACCTGTGTATTAATACTTAAATCTGATACCAAGATTCTCTAATATAACCATGGTTCAACAATGCATCCAAGTTTGATACCTCTATCTCTTTAGTACCACACTCTCTGTCGGTTCTCGTTCCTACTACAATTGTGCATATTATTTGTTCTCATCACTCCAGTGCACACCAAGTGTAACACATCATACTAATTACTGTTCTTTCCAATACAACTTTAGATGGACACCCAAGTCAGTCTGCAGTGCCATCTCGATCATGCTCAAGTCATCAGATCCTTACACATGTATATCATCTACTCATATATTAATATTCATATTTCTCATCTACAATAAACTAATCCTCAAAATAATCGTCAAGGTTTAACTCCTCGATCAACTTAAAAATAAATTGCATATACCTCCTCAAAGTCAGATACTCAACATCGGAATAAAATTTTAATCACTTCTAAAATCTTTGTAGCCTTGACCATGTTTATTGAATCAGTATTTGAAATCCTCAAAAAATTTAATGACACAATCTCATCTCCTCAATAATTCTCAAAGTTTAAAATTTATTTCCACTCTTTTAATTTATAAATCCACAAATTTACATATAAGTGCTCACGGTCTCTAATACTCGAGGTGCACTCAATACCTCTATTGTCTACAACTGTGTACTAAGTTTGTACTGCCCGAATTACTTGCACTATTACCTCCAATGATCAAAGTTATCATCACTTGTATTTTCTTTCATGATTTTCAATTTATCTCAACTGGTATATCATCTAATTATCATCACACAGAGTGCTTACTGTCATTAACGTCATTCTCGACTAATCTTTGATGTAGAATCATTAGCACTCTTGGTATTATATCGCGAGCTTCATTATTGGATCATCTCCTCAAACTTATTAGAACTCATGATTAGTTGTACCTTTTACAACACTCATATTTCTTATTTTCATGGGCATGTATATGGTTCCTCATCTTGATGGTTGTATAGGTATTTTCCTTTAATCCTTTAAAGCCTATTAAACTAATCCGTGATACGCTTCACCACTTTCATTACTAATCCTGATATTTCTCTACTTATGACATCTTATTAAACCCTTTATGCATATAGATTCTTTTACTCTTTACACACCCGGTATTAATCATCAAATTGAACATCATGCTCCATTTATCTTTAACACAATTCCTTGATACTTAATTATTTACATAGATCACCCAATTACATAATTTATTGACTATCCGGGACGGTATATTGGCTTTGACACTAACTCTGAGAACTATCACTGATACCCTATACTCTCCTTCTACTTATAGTACTATACTGACACTTATCCTAGAACTATTGTTACAAGGTATTATGCTATGGGTTAATTCTAGGTTAAGGCCTACTGCTCATATGTCCAACTAGGAAACACTTACAAACTCATAAGCAACACTCAGTCCATACTAATACTCAAGACACAGACAAAATCACAAGTCACTAATTATCATACTAACAAGGATCCTTAAAGAAATAAGGCTCAAAAGAACTGGGTTAAGGACTGAAGGTATCTTTACTGCTAGTAAAGAAAAGAAGCGATGGAACAAAGTCCTGGAATAACAGAAATAGATAAGTCTTGAGATGATACTTTAAGAACCAATTTAAGATACAACCTGATAATCATACACGTCTGTCTGAAATCATGACACTCGGAATCCTCGCCACGCCAGTAAGCATAGATGCAATAAACGATAGGTTTCGTAACTAAGGTATGCAACTCTATAATCATGTCATCTAGAATCTTCGCCACGCCAACCGGTATGGCTGCGAGAGACTCTAAATCTCATAACTAAAGTATGTACATCCAAGTTAGGTTCCTACGTTCTCGTCACGACAGCTAATATGGCTGCGATAAACTCTAGGTTCCATAACCAAAGTAGACGTTTTACCTTTCTCACTGTCCTCATCAATATGTTATCAGATGATACCATAAATTCTAGTCCGTAAAATTCATCTCAATATGAAATCAACTCAACAACGATACCAAGAATTTAAAGTTAACAACTGGTCAACAAGAATCAAACTCAATATCAACGAGTGAGGATGGACGGAAACAAGGGCGAAGGAATTAAATTGGAAATTATAATAAGATTCTCATGGGGTCATCCCAGGAAATCTTTCAATAAATTGTGATTGAGTATCCCCTCTCATCCTAGTATCCTATATCCTATGTCCTATAGCAGGCACGCAGTAGTACAACGAAGACGTCGCACTACCACGACATCGCATAACTTGCGAAGTCTGACCTGCATGGGCCACCACTAAAAACGTGTCATGACCCGCACCCGGTTTAGGGGCACGAGTGTGTGGGTACGTCCAGCCTACGCCGCAGCATCGGCGGTAGAACGCTGTCTAGATCATGTAACTATCTAATCAAACTCACGTGAATACCCAACTCCATAAGGAGACGTGGATATCATAAAATAATGTTAGAATACTCAATCACATAAACTAAAGCACGATGAGATATCAAGGCAAGCAAGAAATACAAGACAAGTCTAACGGCAAAATAATCATACCTGCAATCATTAACTTCCAATCCTCAAGTGTCAGAAACCAGTCTACTAAGGTCACAGTCTGGAAAAATATTTTCCAGTCAGGAAGGAGCAAAGTACATCTCTAAATAGCAGTTCTATATAAATGACATAAACTATGTAGCAGTTCTAGATGGAAATATACCAGATGCATGTATAGGTACGAGAAATATACAATGAAAGAAATACTGAAAATACTGTAAGTAAATGCAGGAAAAGAAACAATATGTCAATGAGCAAGAAACCTATAACTAAGTGTGTGAGTACTAGCTTTAACATGTGATCGGCTTGGGAACTTGATCAGGCTGGTTACATGTGATTAGCTATGATTCATGGAAGGTCAGGCTAATCGTTGGTTAGCTATGATGCATGTAGAGGTTAGGCTAATCACACGTAACAGCTATGAGGCACGGAGATGGTCAGGCTGCACCCGACGTGAGATATGGGGTGAGCTATGATGCATGAAAAGTTGGGTACGATCACATATCTACACTAAAATACTCCCCAACCCCCGACTGGTATAGTAGATCCAATCATGGTACGCTATGGCACGGGATTCCCTAGGGAGGTAGCAAATCTCCCCGGGTCTCAGTGTCTGTACATGCACAAGATATCAAGGAAACAAGTCTTGTACAAGCTACACCATGAATAAGGAATAACATCTCATGACGAGATCCGTGTATACCAATCCGTGTAACCAATGTGTCAAGAACATGGATATTTACACTAGATACAGTGAACATAGGAGATATCATAAATTAGAAACTAATCAGAGAATGTACTCGCCTTGGGTCCTTAGCTGGTGAAACCAATGTCCTGTCCCAGAGTATCGTCTGGAGTAACCAACAGTCCTAAAAATATATCAAATACAACATTTGTATCAGATGCTATACTAAACACACAATCAAGTGCCTAACTCAGGGCTATGCCTGGCATGATACTGGTCAACTAGGGTCATCTAGTAGGGATACGTATATAATACATATTTACACTCAAAGTATATACCAATAAAAACGTATATAATATATATAAGTGTCTATTAGTAATTGTACAAAATATGTATTTGTGTATATACACTAAATAGATGTATATAAATATATATATATATATCAAAATACATATTTGTATATATATCAATCAAATATTTCTATATATATATATTAACAAATCAAGGAACGTACATAAAGCCATACTTCTCAAGGTGATCCCAAATAAAGTAGCAGTTAGTTCCAGTGGGTCCGGAGCAGTCCAAATAGCTAGAAACTATATAAAGAAGTTCAAGATCGGAGTTCGGCACGAAAATCGAGATAAGGATACCAGGCTAATAAGAGAAATGGTCGTTTGTTGTAATTAAGGTAACACCCTAATTTAATGAAAATCATTTCGAAATTATTTTTGAACAGTAATTACCAATAAAAGTTTATTTATAAAATTTTAGAATTTATGTAAAAGTCATCATATATTTTTATCTATGGAAAAAATCGGTCACCAGTCCAATAATAATTTTGAACTAATTTTTATTATTGAAACTAATAATATAACCCAAAAATTATTATAGTTTTTCACATACTCAAAATCCTTATATATAATACATAACTAAACTAAATAAAAACTAAACAAATTAAATATTACTAATACTAATTAATAATTAACTACTAATTAATAATTAACTAACTTGATTAATTATATATCTAAACTAATTATAAATTAAACTAATTACACATTAATTAACTACTTACATATAACTAAACTATTTATTATTAAACTAAACTAATTACATATAACTTACATAAAATGCAGAACTGAAGAAAGGAAAGAGGAAAGAGGGAATCGGCTCACATGGGTTTTTTCTCCGGCGTCGGCGCGGGGAAGTCCGCCGGGGTCACGCGGCAAGGCGTCGGCGCGGTGCTCGGCTCGAGGCGGGATCTGGGAGCTCAGGGCGGCGGTCGGCGTTCGTCTCGGCGGTGGCGGAAACTCGAGAGCGGCGGGTGTTCTCGTCCCGAGGAGGCGGCGGTGCTCGGTTCGAGGCGGCGGGTGCTCGGTTCGACGCGGCGGCTGTCGAACTCGGCGGTGGTCGACGGATCCGAGGCGACGGATCTGGCTGTCCGGTCGAAGGTCGGCGGCGAAGCTCGGCTCGGGAGGAGGAGATCCGCGGCCACCGGCTCGACGAGGTCTAAATCTAGGGTTAGGGTTTAAATTCTGTATGTGTCGGGGTCGTGTCCGAAGCTGGACACGGCGGTTGATGTACTGCACAGTGGGGTGGACGTGTCCGGGTGTTGGACACAGGGTTGGGTGTTTGCTGTGGTGGAGGTGGATGTGTCCGGGTGTGTCGGACACGAAAATCGGATTGTAATATTGTAAATCTGGACACAGAAAATGAATGGATACGGTAGGACACCCGGGGTCGGACCCGAGGCCAACACGGCTGACACGGTAAAGCTGGACACATGGACACAAAATGGTGGTGGCTTGTTGGCTTGTGGAAATTTGTGAGGGCTAGCTAGGGTTTCTTGGGAATGGTGAGAATGAGGGACTTAAATAGGGAAAGAGGGTGTGGGATAAAGGGTGAGGATTGGCCCAAATAATGAATGGCCCAGAATATATATATATATGGGTTTTTCATGTGGGCAAATGAGGGTGTGAATGGGAGACGGTAAACTGGTAAATTTAATAGAAAAATATAATTTAGGAAAAATGTTTTAAGAGGCTTCCAAGGCTAACTGATTTTCGATTAGCTACTAATTAAACTCACTTTCAAAACCCTAGAAAATATGTAATTTATTTATTTACTATTCCAAAATGGATATGAAAATTTATTATGAAAACAACTAGTCTTTCAATAATTTTATTAAACAAATAAGTTTATGATATCAAGCCAACAAATATTCGAAGCTAGAGTATTATGTATCATTATTATTTATTTATTTATTTTTTATAAGAAATCGACATTTAGGAAAAAGATTTTTTTTTTTTTTTTTTTTTTTTTACAACAGATTTTAAATCAACTTCTAAAATCAAACATTGTTCAAAACCAAATACAAGAATTCAAGGAGAAAATAATTTATAAACTTGATATTTAAAATAAATTAAAAATCTAATTATTTTGGAAATTTGAAATCGGAGGTTACACGGAGCATACGGTTTGGAGGAGCATTCGGCCTGGGATCGTATACGGCCTGAGGTAGCATATGGCCGACAGTCTATGCAGCACCCGTCTCATACGCCAAGTTGTGCATGCGGCTTAGCTATTTTATTTGGAATGTTTCTTTGTTCTAGGTGGTTGGTCTTGACAATTGCTTGTGATTGATCCTAAGGAAGAATGGACCTAGTAACCCAACCTCGTGCTAGACATGACCATGTGCTATAATTGACTATGTCATAAGTGACTAACCTACTATGTGCATAACATGAGCTATGTGTCCCAATATGATAAGTCTTATACGACCAACTGTAAGTTTGGTAATTTGACCCAATTTCTTGTATCTGTGATGATAAAATTGCTACGTGCTATGTGTACATGTGTTATAAGGTGCACTAAGGTGTGACCATATTATAATGTGCACTGAGGTGCGACATAACTTGCTACGTACTATGAGATTACATGTTTCGGATTGTGCATCGAGAATGCCCCATATACTACGCGATATGTGATATTATATTATTATATTAATTCTCCAACACGGGCATGGTATGTGGGTCAACTACTAAAGCATGGCTAGAACTTGATTGATTATTGCATCACGCTCGGGTAAATCCAGTTTGAGCTATCAAGTAACAAAGTGGATTCGTATCTAGCGTGGACCGTACTACGGTACGACATATAGGAGGATTGATCATGTGACCACGCCATGGGATTCCTAACATAACCATAGGGCTAATTTAGGCAACTAAAATTGGTAGAGCATTGTGAGGGATAAAATCTCGAGATCGTGCAAACTAGCCACCTCAGACAACTGTCATGACGTGCAAGGCTGACCCCTATGGATATTATCCACACTAGTGGACGACAATATTCGAATACTTATATTGTACAATACGTTCTATATGTTCTTAGCACGGTGGCCTTATGAGGGACCGGTACATAATATACAATGTGCTATACGATAGTATGGCTCGGTTAGCCCGGCTAAACAACTCATGATCTGAGGATTTCTCTTATACATCTAACCTGAGATAACTTAGACTCCACAATAATAAGCCGTACAAATGATTGGCCGTTATATAACTGGACTTGGTTGTAATTGTATTATTCTGTTAGTAGTCGAGGAACATGGATTATCATAGTGTAATGATTCAACCCTTGTCCATGTTTGGTTGTAGGGTTGGGCTATTATGCTAAGATAAGCTATGGCCCGAAACTACGACACAGAACCTATATTTATACCCTATATATTGCTTAGTTTTGTTTCTCCATTTTCGTGCTTCCTTTGTGGTACTTGCTATTTAGGGTCTAACCCCACTGGTTTTGCATGGCCAAGTTTCAAGCCTGTTCCAGAGGATCAAGCTTACTTTCTCCTTCCTGATGGCACGCACTAGGCGGATGGTCGCTGAAGGGCACGAGTGTGTTTCTTCTTCCCTGCTCGTTATCATATATTTTACTCTTTTGGGCATTTAGCCACCGACACTTGTTAGCCGTAAATATAGACATTTAGTTTTCTTTACATGATTGTAATTAATCAGAATGTAGCTAATCATGGTCATGTACTTTTGCTTCTCTGCCAGTTTTTCCTTTTGTACAGCTGGTTTTTAGAATATTATGGCATGGCGTTTGAGACGTCTTACTTCCTTGTCATATATGTTCTATGTGTTACTATTTTTGTTTGAATGATTGAGACAATATATGCTCTTTATGACCCTTAGTGACTTGATTGTAGCATGCACCCGCTTGTCTAGTTACAATCGTGATCGTTGTATGATATATAGTACCTTGTACGGGGTAGCTGGCCATATTCGTCTCCGTATTCCGGTACTGGGCGTGACACTAGGAGATCTGATTGTAGTATGTACCCCCATGTCTCTAGACAACCTTAACACATTGTGGGTTGCTTCGATATTCTGCAATGTGTGGTTGGCTGAGTCATTCTCCCGCTCTCTAGTATTCTGAATTTGGGACATGACAGTCTTATACTGGGATGATGAAGGTTTGCGTCTTAACGTGAATCCGAAAAGAGTCTGCAAATGGAGTTAGACTAAAAATAATTGTTAATTATAACAGTTATCAAAATCAGTAATGTGCCAACAAATGGAGGGAGGGATATTTTTGTCATTTTTTTTCTCCGATAAGAATGGGGGAATGATATTAAGTCGATACCTATCAAAGTTTATGGTATCAAGTTGAAAAACTTGAATAGTTGAGGATATCAAGTTGTAATTTAGCCTATAAAAGAAATAGTTTTTTAGGGCACGTAGTAGATTAAATGTTTTGCTCGACTGCCTACCATTTAATTGTCTTTCAATCATTCATACCCCTGTCTCACTAAGATCTGGACTAGATTAAAACATTCGGTCCCATGTTCATCGTAACTAAGGCGGAACTGGGTTAAGGGCTGGGATGGGCTCCAGCCCACCCCCAATTTTTTTTTCTTTCATATATATCTTTTTTTTTCTTCATATGATGAGTCAGCCCACATCTAGTCCATTCTAGCTCACATGAGTCCACCTCAGTCCACTTAGTTCGAATGTCTGGGTCCAGGGGCGAATGAGTTTATTTTTTCTTTTTTTCATATAACTTTTTTTTATAGGAGTTAAGCCCACACATAATCCATCACAATCCACTTTAATCTATTCTAGTTTATATTTCTGGATCCGCCCTTATCTGGGCCTACCCTTGGGGGACGTTTGGTTCAAGTTTTATAGGCTTGGGAATGGATTTTAGATTCCTTACCTTTGTTTGATATGTCTAGGATTGCGAATTAGAGGGAATATGAGATGCTTCATATTTTCATTGTGGTGGAAAAGTAATTCTCAATGTCCTCCTTAAAAATAGTTTTGTTTTCCTAGAAATATTTTTTGAATATTTTATTTGGATAATAACATCCTCATTTTACCTTCAAAATTTTAACTTCTATCACAAATATGTAAATTTAGATAATAGAAACATGAAAGAATATTTTTGAAAAACTAAATAAATTAAGTTTTTTTTTTCTATATTCCTAATCTAATCTAATAAAACATTAGTATGAAAATGTTTTTTTTTTCCATGAAAAAAAAATAGAAAATAATTTCCTAAGAATACAGAAGTTTCATCCAAGCGGTTTCTTATCGTTGCTCAGCCACGAGTAAAAAATGATTGTGATAAACGATTGTAAAAGAATATATAATGAATATTTAGGAGAACCACGTTTTTAATAGGATTCAACGAACGTAGGATCTACAAAAATATTTTTCCTTTGTCGATTTGTAAGACAGTGAATGATACACTGCATCGCCCGTCCCCAGGTCAAAGAAAAGCAACGGGTGATTGATTGTTGTGACCCTTCCTACTTGAAATAAGTTATAATATTTGGAAGCGTTTGTACCGATTTCTCATTTTATTAAAATTTCATTTTCATTTGAACAAGATACAAAAATGAAGTCACTCTTCCACCACACCCACCACCACCACTCCCTCCTCCTCCCGAAGCAGCTCACCGGGCCTTCCCCGTCCCCCCACCGCCGCCCCTATTTCCCCAGCCCCAGCCGGAGGCTCCTTCCGTCCTCCATGGCCTCGACAACGTCATCGGCAGCAGCAGGAGCCGAGCCGAAGAAGGAGGTGAAGCTTTGGGGAGGGCGCTTCGAGGAAAGCGTCACCGACGCAGTCGAACGCTTCAGCGAGTCCGTCTCCTTCGACAAGGAGCTCTACCGCCACGACATCGCCGGCAGCAAGGCCCACGCCTCCATGCTCGCCCACCAGGTGCTCGACCAAATTCCCCATCCCCCGTCCCCACTCTAAAACTAATTTCCCACTACTAAATATACCCCGACCAATGCAGGGACTGATCACGGAGAGCGACAGGGACAGCATACTCTCCGGCCTCGACGAGATCGAGAGGAGGATCCTGGCCGGGGAGTTCGTGTGGAGGCAGGACAGGGAGGACGTGCACATGAACATCGAGGCGGAGCTCACCGACCTCATCGGTGAGCCCGCCAAGAAGCTGCACACCGCCAGGAGCAGGAACGACCAGGTCGTCACCGACCTCCGTCTCTGGTGCAGGGAGGCCATCGATAGGCTGCTCGCTCGGATCAAGCAGCTGCAGGTGGATGTCGCGCGGATTCAATAGATTTATATAAAGAAACAGTCATTTGATAAATCTAAGTGGGGATTTTGTTTTTTGTTATTTCAGGTGTCGCTGGTTAACTTGGCTATAAAAAACAAAGGGTTGATAGTTCCTGGGTACACTCATCTCCAGAGAGCACAGCCAGTCCTGCTACAACATCTTCTGCTGTCCTATGTTGAGCAGGTAACACGCCATTACGTGTTTCTTTAATATGTTTTAGCATCTGGGAAGCATTATGAACGCATATCTAGGATCCATGGATGCCCCTAAAGTCGCACGTGTATCAAAATTGATGCGTTGCCTGTCTCCATGTGTAAGTATCATGCCGTGTCATATTTGTCTCCGTGAAGCATAGATTCATATTTGAAACAAGAATCATTGGAGAAGTCAATTTAACTTTCACAACTCTGTAAATGCAAATGGTTTCATACTTTTTCAAGAACTAAGACCAATTGTTACTAGGAAAGCTGCAAACATATGTGAATAGCTTGTGACCAATTGTTACTAGGAAAAATTAAAGAGCCGAGTTTAGTTGATTTATGATAGTTGATTAGCTCTGACTTCTTCAGTGCAAAAGGCGATGTCAATAGTTAAGTGATGCCTTTATCCGCTAAGTGTTTGGCATAAGTCATCAATTATTCCTGGAAAATAGGTTATGGATCTAATAGGTGGCTTTGAAATAGTCTAAAGGTATTTAAATGTGTGAATTTATGCATTGCTTGAAGCATTACTAGCTGTATCAAGTTTGCATGTAGTGATCGATATATAGTTGACGACTTTGTTTTATGCCAAAACTTGATATTTACAGACACTTGTGCATTCTTTTTTGAAGGTTAAGTGAAAAAAGTTACAACAATGGTGAAAACCAAATTAGTTATTATTGAATGCTAAACTAATAACCTATTATCTTTATTGGTGAACAGCACTCAAAATTACATGTTAATGTTGAGCAGGACTTTATGAATTCTGGTAACTTAACCCCATATGAAGCATGTTTTTTCTGTGAAAGTTAATAATGAGATGATTTCTAGAGCATCCACATTTCATTGTAACTAGCGGCTGCCTGCTCCATCTGCACTTCTTCATGATTCAAAAGTTAAAAAAATTAATTCACTTTATCTTGAAAATGCTCCTCAAGTCCAAAAAACATCTTGTAGCTTGAACGCGACGCTCGGCGCTTGATGAATTGCAGAGATCTGATGAACTTCTGCCCCCTGGGTGCTTGTGCTCTGGCTGGTACTGGCCTTCCTATCAACAGGTTCATGACTTCAGATGCTTTAGGTTTCACTGGACCTTTGAGTAATAGGTATTCTTATTCTCTTTCTGTCTTCCTCAGTCTGCCATTAAGTAAATTTGAGGTTTTACTCAGAAATATTTATGTATATGCAGTTCTCTTGAAATTAACATCAAGAAAGTGAGAAACATGCTCAAGGAGTTAGAAAATTGGCATAGTCTTGATTCGATATTGACCGATACCGATACTTACCGATATCGACATTGACTCTCTTTTTTAGTCAATTCAGTAAAGAAAATTGAATAAAAAAGACCAATCAACAAGTGTGTAAAAGCATAGTATAGTTGTAAAAGCATATAAAAGAAGAGAACTTATCTATCGCCGATAAACCAAGCCGCAAGGATGAGTACTATTTCATTCAATTTCACAATTACTAAGAAACAACAAAGAAAATACTCAGAATTATGCCTAAATGTATAAAAAAATTCTAAATTTTTAATAATTATTTGTTTTTTGATAAAAAAAATTCGATCCTGGATCCGAAATTATTGATACTGCCGATACCGTCGATCCCAGTACTCATAGGAAGTGTCTGATACCGATTTCGTTATCGATACTGCAAACCTTGATTTATACTACTCATGACCCAAATCCTTAAGGGGGTGTTTGGTAGACGATTTTTTTTTATTTCCGGACAAATTTAGAATGAGAAACCTATTTCCATGTTTGATTTATGTTACAAAAATATATTTTCGGAAATTACGAATACCCGGATAAATAATTTACCCACAAAATATGGAAATTCCATCCCTTAAGAAAAGGTGGTTATATTGTTTTTATCCGCACAAAAAATTGTTGTTGTTTTTTTTACTCTTTTTAATATTTTTTCTTTTTTTTTTTCATTTTTATCCTTTTTGGTTTTTTTAAGATTTGTTTTCAGTTTTGTTTTTTATTTTTTATGATTTTTTTTCGTTTTTTGGTTTTCTTTTTCAGTTTTTTAATGTTTTCATTTTTTAAGATTTTTTCAATTTGTTATCTTTTTTTTTCATTTTAAAGATTTTTTTTGTGTTGTTTTTTATTTTTTCTCTCAGCTTTTATCCTTTTTTTTATTTTTTATTGTATCTTTTTTAAGGGAATATTTATATATTCACCAAACATGAGAATATAACTATTCAAGGAATTTAATTACTTGGAATTTGATTCCGGGGAATATTGAATTCCCGGCTATATAGTATTCCACATACTAAACGCCCCCTAAGAAAATGCTTTGTCCAAAGCATTTTGTTGCAAGTCTCGGTATATATACTCTATTTTAGCAGAAGAAAGCGTCGTATGGTTTTGTAATTGTACTACCATGAAATTGTTCCCAATCAGAAGTGAACAATTATTATGAAGTCAACCTCCTAGTGGTTGTATCTCCCTCGATATTAGAATATGTATATTCTTCCAGTACGGGCTTTATTCTCCATAAGCACCAACTTGTCATGCCCCGATTTTCGCTAAATCGATAATCGTCCCCCGGGCGTGATGTCATGCACGCGTAAGGCACGCGTGCACCAGGCTTAGGCATAATGATATATTTTAGAATACATGCAACAGAGTACTTAAATAAGATATCACACATTGAGATATAGAAAGTTCTCTCTTTATTGATAATGAACATCTGGTTACAGACTCTTGACCCAAAAGTAATAAGGACGCCGCACGGACTTACAACTTGGACGCAAAATGCGATAGCCGATCCATACATTACATCATTTACTAATATTTCAAAAGAGCAAGGCACCTTGGGTGCGTGTTAGCACCATCGCCTAGGAGCTTCAAAAGGTAAGTGCGAGCTCCTTTCTTGATTATGTACTTGAGCTCCAAAAGTCACAACACGAACCAAAAGTCACGACACGAACACGCTAGATCAGTGGAAGATTGGGGGAAGCTTCAGCTCCTCGCCACGTCGCCTCGGCTCGGGGAACCTGCTGCAACGAGGGTCAGTATTTCGAAAAGTACCGGTGAGGGCGAGCTAACCCAACATACCAAAATCGACATCGTATTCATGTGAATATGCAACATTATTATTATGTGATTTTTCTATCTTGTCTTAGTATCAATTCTTTATATATGATAGAAGGGAATGACATAACAAAATGTGCCACCGTTCGGTGACTTTACCTGTACCGTCTGAACCACCTGTACAAAACTTACCATGACCTTCCCTGCCACGAAGACATAGTTAGTCTGCATAGTTTAAATAGTTAGTCTGTACAGTTTAAATATACATAAGGATTACTGTCTTGACTAGCCGTCATGGCCTATAGTCTAGACGGCGATGCTTGCAGCGTAGGTAGCGAGCCCCGCTACAAACTCATGTCTCACCCGTGCTAAGTTGCTAGCACGACTAATTGTTGTTCCGCCCGGGACGAATCGGCCCCGGTGCCTCTACTACCATTCGTAGGAACCATCTACGTTGTGCACAAGTTGTCCATGATCATTGACGATCTAAACACTAAGTTAACATACGAAGCATTTCAAGACATCAACATGAACAGAACTACTTTAGCACAGTGCGATGACAGTCTACTAGCTGATATGATCAATTCACAAGTTATGTACTGCCCATTGAACAGTTATAGATGAATAAGTTCTAACTACAACTGAACACAAAATAGCTGCATGTATAGCGGACAAGCACGCATCAATGTGACCGTTGAAAATTTTGTATGACAAGCATTATATGTATTTCAAGTCTACTTCTTCTTTTTTCTTGACTCAATTTTTATTCTTTTTGTATCGTTGATCGGAATGCACAAACGAGTCAATTTATTAGGAATGGAGACTTGGAAGGAGGGCGCAATTCGGGAGTAAGGCCACTCACAAGTTGGTGAATTGGGAGAGAGAAAAGGGAGATCTTCAAGACTGCTTGCACATCGCTTACACGATCACCTGCACGCACCAACAGATGATCAATATCTCCTGCTTCGGTCTCCAAGAGTTCGATACAAAATGCGAAATCCAAAGAACGAAGACAATAAAATCCATCGAAATCGTTCAAGAAAACACAAGTCACAAAACCAACAAGAAAGCAACTAAGCGGCATCGAAAATGGGTAAAGAAACCAGCGCAACGAAAAGTCCCCTTTCGACTCTGTCGTCGAGTCCTTCCTCGAGGCACGATCCGTTGAATGTGGAACCTGATTCCGAAGAAATCAATCCATAACGATGATAGGATCTTGATTCATTCTGTCCCGATCGAACAATACCAAGTATTTCTTAACCGCGCTCCCCGAATAGGGGAAACGAGACACTACATCTTAACCAACTAACAAAAAGTTTCGTCCTCGAAACTTAGGAATAGAACATACCCCTAAGAAATAATGAGGAAAACTTTTTCTTCATGTCCGATTCGAGTTCCCAGGTCGATTCCTCGACCGAGTGGTTCTGCCAAAGAACGCGCACAAGCGAGACTGCACGATTCCGTAACTGCTTCTCTTTTCGATCTAAGATCTGAACGGGCTCTTCGGCGTACGACAAGTCTGCCTGCAGATCCAGCTGACCAAAATCTACCATGTGGTTCGGGTCATGCACGTACTTCCTGAGCTGTGACACATGAAAAATATCATGCACGTCTGACAGGACTGGTGGTAATACAATTTGATAGGCAACTGGAATGACTCGTTTGAGGACTTCGAATGGACCAACGAATCTCGGACTTAACTTCCCCTTTACTCCGAATCTCATAACTCCTCGTATGGGCGAGGCCTTTAAAAACACATGGTCACCTTCGAAGAACTCAAGGGGTCGACGACGAATGTCGGTATAGCTCTTCTGCCGGCTTTGTGTTACTTTTAGTCGCTCTCGGATCAACTGAACCTTTTGGACTGTTTGTTCAACTAGTTCCAGCCCAAGGGTTTGACGCTCCCCAACTTCATCCCAGCAGATCGGTGACCTACACTTCCGTCCATACAGAGCCTCGTACGGAGCCATTTGGATGATGGATTGATAACTGTTGTTATGTGCAAATTCGGCCAACGGTAGGTGGACGTCCCAACTTGACTTTGAATCGATTGCACAGAGTCGTAGCATATCTTCGAGTACTTGATTCACCCGCTCTGTTTGGCCATCGGTTTGAGGATGGTAGGCTGAGCTGAACTTCAACTTGGTCCCCATCGCTGACTGAAGGCTCTCCCAGAAATGTAATAGGAATCGTCCGTCCCGATCTGATACTATAGAAACTGGCACTCCGTGCAGCCGAACTATCTCATCAAGGTCGATCTGGACGAGGCGATCGATGCTCCATAACGAGGAAAGGATCTTGATTCAATCTGTCCCGATCGAACGATACCAAGTATTTCTTAGCCACGCTCCCCGAATAGGGGAAACGGGGCACTACACAACTCAACTTGGAGTTGTCTTGGGATGCTAAAGAATTCACTTTACCTAATGCTCTTTTCTTGGGTTCAGAAGAAACCTGTTGACTAATTGCATGTGCAATTTTTTTGGCTTAAGTGTATACCATGACATATATGAGAATGCCAACCATCAAAGCTTTAGAGTATTTTTTATCTCTACCGCTTCCCTAGTAGGGGATTGTATCGCCATAAGCATCAATTGACTTGCTAGTAAAGTAACACCTGAAATTGCCTTTCCTACCATGAACCTCTCCAACACCTTCTGATGCAACAACCAAAGCCTCCAAGCTTTCTTGTCACTACTTATCCGTATTCCATGAATATGCTTTGTAGGTCCCCAACTCCTTCATCAGAAGGACTTGATCAAATTCTTTTTTTGCTTCTTAATCCTTTATGTATCCTTCCTATTGTTGTTCTTGTATAACCATGATATGCAAAAACATATAAACTTTGAATCCCCAGTGTTGCTCCATATAGACAATATTTTAAAAGGAACAAGACAAGGTATTTATGCTCCAACGGGTGGGACACAAGTCTCAAGGCGTAGAGCCACAAGCCTTTCAGGTATTGATTTTTTTATATTTAAAAATGATAATATATTTGAATATTGAAAAATGAGTGAAAATGATCAATAATTAAACATAAGCTAAGAATATGATCGAATCTCAAACAAATTATAGACAAATTATTTAAAATTCATAATCCAAGACTAAAACATTCTGATAATAAATTAATAACTAGTTCTTTATGAAAAATAAGAGTATCTAGTATCTACTGCCAATTCTAAAGTATCAAAATAACATAGTTCAGTCATTATCCAAGTCTCGTTCATCTACCGATGAAGTAGATTTGTAGGAACAAAAAAGTTGATAAAGAAAAATGTGATAAAGAGAAAAAAGTATATTTGTAGTGATTAGGAATCTCAAGAGAGTGACACTTGTCTAGAGGAGGCGGCGATGCCTACATGTAGCCCACTAGAAGGAGCGTCGGTGCCTTGAATAGGGAGAGAAGATGTCTTAATGTTTGCATATGCGAAGGAGAAGGTTTTTTTTTGGCTACAATTAGGGTAGATCTTGTGTGTATAAAGTGGAAAATAGAGCCCTTTGGTGTTACAAACCGCAATAAAGAAAACATACTCCTACTGGACTTAAGTTTTTACATGAGTCATTAAAAACGTACCCCTCATGTAAAAGACGTACTCCCCAATCCCACGATGTTTAAGACTCTTAGGCCTCTGTTTCAATTAGACAAAGTTGTAAGACTTCTTGGAGGCCTTGCCTCGAAACATTTCCTGAAACGAGTCCCATGAGTTTTTTTTTTCCTTTCAAACATTGCATATAGATCTTCTCTTGTAAGTCTCCATGCCAAAGAAAGCAGTCTTTACATCCAGAGCAGTCCTTACATCCAGCTGCTCTTCCTCTAAGTTTAGACTACCAGCTTACCTGAGCACTAACCGAAATGAAGACATCTTTGTCGTACGTAAAATATCTCCTTAAATTAGATTCCTTTCCTATGGCTGACAAGGTTGTAGATGTCGCATGTCAAGTTCATTCCAGATTGACTTTTGAATTATTGGATGTCAATTAAAATGTTGGATATCCATTTTAGGCGATATATACACACACAAAATGTCCTAAAACTAACAACTAACATAAGAACTATAAGTACAGATATAAATGACACTATTTAGGAGTCTAAATAATTTTAAGAGAACTAATTTAACACTTAAAATATATAAGTCAAGAGTCTAACTAATTTAACACTTAAAACTGTTCATCACAGAAAAGCTCAAGAAAAATCCGAAAAGCTAAAATGTTGAGCATTGACGGGGTCATATGCGTTTGAGCATTAGCGGGTTCATATTTAGTCTTAATGGATCAAACATAAACCAGTTTTATATGTGTTGAGCTTTGACGGGTTAACCCGACCCGACCCAATTGCAACCCCTAAAATGCACACGTACCTGTGCAAATGCATACATGCATAAACAGGCACATAAACACATGGATCACACACAGATGCACTTAAACAGACAGACATGCATATATTTCTTTACTTTCGTATGCTTGAGGTTGAGCTGTTTCTGACTCCCGTATATGTGGTTGGACTACTCATATCCATCTCACTTATCATAGAACTAAATGCATCATAGCAGTAAAAGCTTATCGCTGTCAAGACATTTCATCTTTGATTACTCAACATCAAGGCCTTTCACCTCAGATTACTGCTTTTAGTGCTCTCTACACGACATATTTAGATGGTTTAATTGAGGCTTGTAACTTGGAGAAAGAGAAAAAAGGTTTCATGTCAGTTTAAAAATTCTTGAAGGGCAACTAGGTGCAATGTATAAACCAAGGTTCAAAGTATCGGAATCGGTATCGGAATCGGTATCGGACCATTCCTATGAGTATCGGGATCAGCGATATCGGTAGTATTGGCAGTTTCGGATCGGACTATCGGATTTTTTGGTATAAGAAAGCAAACAACTATTAGTAAATTTTTAACATTTCAGAAAATATATTTTATACATTTATGCATAATTTAAAGTATTTCTAGTGTTGTTTCTTAGTATTATTGAAATTGAATGAAATAGTAGTCACCCTTTTCGATTGATTTATATGCGATAGATAAGTTTTCCTCTTTTATATGCTTTTACAACCTTACTATGCTTTTACAACCTTGCTAATTGGTCTTTTTAATTCATTTTTCTTTGCCGAATTGACCAGAAAAGAGATCTCTAATGTCGGTATTCGGTCAGTATTGGTTATCGGTCGATATCGGATCGGGACATGCCAAACTGTATCAGTATCGGCCGTATCTGATCGATATCGGCCGATACTTCAAACTATGGTATAAACATAAAAAAGGGAGTACATACATGTGACCTTTAACTAGATAATCTTCTACACTATTGAAGCTTGGAGAGATTTCCTTTAATGATGCATATTTGACTTGGAGGGAGGGTGATATAGGAGAAATCCTCCTGATTTTGTCAAGGGATCCTGGCCTGCTAGTTTGCTTTTTCACAAAGATGATTTGATTTGGTCCAGTGTAGTCAAAGGCGCGCCTCAGGCGCGCCTTGCTCCTAGGCACAGGGGCAGCGCCTCAGGACACTCCAGGCGAGGCGCAATTCTTAAGGCGCACCTAAGACGCGCCTAGGTGCGCCTTTTTCGAGCGCCTTGGAATAGCTAAGGCGCGCCTAGGCGCACCTTGAAAATCTTGTGAAAAAATAACATGTTTAGACTATTTTTTTAACTGTTGTACTGTTTTTAGACTGTTTTTTGAACTGATGTACTTTTTTTTTATTGTTTTCTCTCCCACTCACTCAATTCAAAGTGATTGCAACCTAGACATGGGAGAATTTGAAACACACATGTTTATCAATGTAGAAATCCGATGTGAATATATATATATATATATATATATATATATATATATATATAATTTTTGCGCCTCGTGTCGCTCGGGCGCGCACCTTAAGTGCGCCTTGCGCCTCGGGCGATTTGGACCCTTTGCGCCTTGAGTGCGCCTTGCGCCTTTGACTACCTTGATTTGGTCTACTACTTTCCTTTTTGTTCTCCAAGATTTGGGGATCTTGGTTTCCAGATAATTTATTTTTCTAGTACCAAGAATTGTGTATCTTGGTCTTCAAGCATTTCCTCTTTTGCAAGTGTTTCCTATTTTGTTAAGCAGCCAAATAAATTTAATATGACTTTAGTTTTCTATTTAAAGAAGCTAAGCCTCAAGTGTGAGGAATTCTACAATTTTCAATAAAAGTATTCTAGTTTTCTTCCCATTGGGTGTTCCCCTGTTCATGGAGTTGGACACCAAGGGCCCCATTTACTCGATTCGTCGGTTGCACAACCCTCTTGTAAAAGTACCGCTTGTCGCATTCGGTCACTGCAATTTCTACTTACCCTCCATCACTGACTTCTCTCCTACCTTGCGACGAGTGAGCACCGATCTCTACACCCTGATCAGAGGGTGACTATAGGCTTGATCCACCTTGAATGCATTTTGGATATTGTCTAACCTGCGTTCACGTCAAATTCCTTAACCTTGCTTGGTTAACTTGGCTCTGAACCTGTAGTTGTATGTGTTTTTTGTGAAAAGAAGCCTGAGTTATTCTACTTTAGTAACAAGCTCATGCTGCTCATCCATTGGATTGTACACCCTTGCAGTAAGTTTTAGTTGTTGCTGGAGCATCTGTACCTATTTTTATTTTGCAAGGGGATGGGCAGTGAGTTATTTCATCTATCTCATTTTGCCGATGCATTTTGCATACTGCTATAGTAGATTGTGTCTCATTGGATAATCGTTAGCTGTATTTTATTAGGAAATTGCTAATCGTTCTGGAATGTCTTCAATCTTTATATATCGATCTCGACATATTAACAGAAGGGTTACATCTTATGATAAAATGCTGTTTTTACGATGGCTACCCATGAAATTATGAATAGTTGTTTCGTAGTTGAGAAGGCTAAAGCCACCCCATATTTATTGCGTTTAGTATCGTTTCTCTTGTATAGAAAACCAAAACTTTCATCCTTTGGAATCATATACTCTGATATTTCTTCTTATTTGTTCTTTGAACCTTTTCTTCAATTCTCTCCAGAATAGTAATGAATCTAATGATACATGGGTAGGTTCCCTGGAGTAAATTTCCTGAATTTCCAAGCGGTTTGGTGACCTGCCATTCCTTCGTGCATTATTGATGGCTGTCTCATTTCCTGATAAAATTCAGATCATGAGAGTGCATGCCATGAAGGTTACTTCTCTTCGTGGTAACATTGTTGATGGGAGTCTCTTCATTTGCTTATAGTACCAGATCATGAGAGTAAGCATCAATGCTACATTTCTTACACTAAGAAAGCTTGAGCAAAATCCAGTGAATTGATATAACATGTCTGACCTATAAATATATGCTATTTAAAAGATAATTTAACACAATGTTGCTAATCCAATAGTTTAGGTATCCATGCACAGAAGCTGCTATAGTCTTTTCCTCCCTAATGGGCACCTTCCTTTCCTCCCTAGCGGCCGCCTTCTTACAGGCGCGAGTGGGAGCCTTTCTTCCTAAGTTTTAATGTGGTGAGGAAGGAATATGCTTGAAAGTCTATGTTCTTTTAAGTTCACAGATCTTCTGGTTGGGAATAGAAAGTGCAATTACATCTATCATGTACGGTTGGGCTTACCCAAGTGTCATCAGACTGTCTGATCCTCATTGTTAAGTAAACTATATGTGCTGACAGAATATGTTTTCCAATGGACTATTGAATGCTTCAAATATTATGTGCAGACCACACATATCTAGCTCACCTTTTGTATTTTTTGGGAAGAACTTTACATGTGCTAATAAAATCTCTTATGTTTGAAGGGGGTTCTCTATTTTGAACATCCCTTCTAGAGAATTGAAGATCCTTAGATTTCTTAGACTTCTAAACCATTGCAATATGATCCATACCTGCATCACTAGTTTGTTCTGAAACTAGTTAACACTAACTCCATATTTCATCTGATTTCTATAATCTTTTGTCATTAAAATATATATTGTTTGGAGTCTCAGACATATTCACCTTCTTCATGTACATATTGTAGAATTTGCCTTTGTACAAATCTTGGAAGAAACGACAAAGTTAATTTTATGAGGTTTTCATTAAGATCCGTTCTGATGTTCTAAGACATGAGTTTCACACTTCATACTTTCTGATTTATGATGGCAACCTTGACCCTATTTATAAACCTTTTCTTAAGAACCCTATTTATAAACCTGACTAAGAATAATTCCCCATAGCCTTCTCACATCAAATTGGGGTTGCCTGGTGGAACTTAGCTTATTGATAAAAAGCTTCGAAAAAGTTTCCAAAATTTTACGTGCGACCGTTGATTTGAGATGAACCCCTCTACGAGTTGGTATTCTCTTCCTAGCCAAGATAGCTATGAACAAGAGAGGGCTTTTCCATTAATGCTTGAAAGTTCTGTTAGGTAGACCAACCCTTTTTTGTCATGCGATTAAGCTCAACCAAGGAGTAACCAGAGTTACCATAAGTTGTTCAAATTTGTTACGAACTTCCGTTCTGAGTCTTCGAAAATGGAAGGTCTCAGTTCAAAACACTGTCGTCCAGAAAGCTCCAACTTAAGAAAATCAAAATTACTCCATAAACTTCAGAGCATTTTGATTAAGAAATGAAATGCCATTAATTGAGGAAGACTAGACAGTCGCCTGATTTGCAGCAATCAAGAGGCTTGCCCTACTATAAATCAAGGAAAGTTACTCATAGTCCCACACTTCTTTCCACCTAAGCATTCCTAAGAAGCAAATTCCCACCATTCCCCATTCCATAGTAATCAATGCAACACATTCCTGATTTCGTTCCTCTTCCATAACATTCCGCATTTTAAGTAGCCTTGGGAGTAACCCTTCTATTAATTGTAGAGGAGAGTTATAGAGGAGAGGAAGATGATAGAATTCACTACGTGGAACAAGTTCATCTCATTAGTAAATTACAGTAAATGGCTTAATGAAAATAAAATTCCAAAGCTGTGAGAAGACAGTGTAGTCTGACTGACGACTGTGCAATAAAATTTGAGAATTTATTATTATTCTACTTCGTAGAGTTTAACAAGAAGATGAACTGTGGATAATTTTCTTTCCTTTCAAGTATATGGCTGAACATTTTTGTATGCTTTCCCATTCATATATTTTACGTAGTAGAAGTTTTTCTATCCTTCTAAAAAATTGCGCAAAAATTGTTGTATACAGCATTGATGCAGTATCAGACCGTGATTTTGTCTTGGAGTTCCTGTCTGCAACCTCAATCATTGCCATACATCTCTCGAGGCTTGGGGAAGAGTGGGTATTGTGGGCATCAGAGGAGTTTGGATTCTTGACCCCCAGTGATTCAGTTTCCACAGGAAGTAGCATAATGCCTCAGAAGAAAAATCCAGATCCAATGGAACTTGTTCGAGGAAAATCTGCTAGAGTTGTGGGAAATCTTGTCACACTCCTAGTCTTATGTAAAGGGCTCCCTCAGGCCTACAATCGTGATCTTCAGGTAGGTGTGACTTTGTATAGAATCATTCAGCTAGTATATCTATTATTTTGAGACATGAAATACCTTTTTACTTCCTTTTTAGCTGAAATTTTCATCTTTTATGAAACAGGAAGACAAAGAACCTCTGTTTGACAGTGTCAGAACCATCACTGGAATGCTTGAAGTAACAACAGAATTTGCACAGAACATTACTTTTAATCATGCAAGAATACAAAAGGCTCTACCAGCTGGACATCTTGATGCCACAACACTTGCAGATTATCTTGTGAAGAAGGTATTTTTTTTACTTGTTTTCCAACATTAAAACACAGATTTTACAGATGCTATTGAGTTGTCTTAGTACAAATCCTAACTAAACCTAGATCTGGATTTTTGAAACCAACGTAACTCAGCTGCATCTTAAGCCAATTGGTCATTTGTCAGATTAAATTCTGTCCTCATGTCAGGTTGGTTCAGTTAGGTGCAATGGTAATATTTGTTAGTTCAGGTGGTAGATGGTTAGATACAAATTCTTATGAGTTAAACATTGATCTAAAGCTGTCTGATCATACTTGCATGTGTGTACATGCACACCAGCACTCCTGAACCCTCCCCCTCACAGTAATATTTTGTAATGTATGCACCATGTGGTTGACTTAGTTTGGGTCAAAGCTGAAACTGAACCATGCCATGGCTGAAGTTGAGCGGGATATCTTTTATCCGAACCTGTACTATTTTCTGAAGTTATTAGCCCATGTGAGTTGAGTTGTGGTTGGTGGGGCATCAGTTTACCCAACTTTATTAGCTAGAGAACCTGCATAAACTTTATAACTTATTATAGAGTTTTGTAGTTTGTAGTTTGTACCAAGTTTCACGGTATCGATATTGGAACCGGTTTAGGATCCTTCTTATGAATATCAATTTAGACAGTTTTAGCAGTTTCGGTGTTTCAGATCAGAGTTGCGGCATTATTCCTTTTGGAAAGCCAAAAAATAGTAATAGAATATTAAATTTTGGCAAAATATTTGATAATTTTAGTACAATTTTATGTTTTTTGTTGTTTTTCGTTAGTTTTAAATGAAACAACATTACTGAACGGCTCACCTGCAACCGCAATGGATACTATTGTTTATTTGCTAGCTTTAAACAAAGTGCACCAGCAACAAATAGTTTTGAGTGAAATAATATTAAGATGGGTGGATGTTGTGAATTTATAGATAACTTCAACAAATGATAATGGTTGCGTGTAATGATAATGGTTGCGTGTGTCGATAAGGCATGCCAATCTTCTGCACGGCCACATCATTGGGTTGACATTATTTTTTCATGTACTTGTATCTATGTCAGCAAGTATTGGTAGGTGTCAGCATCAGATCATGATAGACCAAACCACGGTGATATGGGATACATATCAGCACCAGCTGATACTGCAAAGTATGCTTTGTACGGAGGCATGGTTGCTTCATCAAAATGACTAAACTGATCCAGACTTGCGTGTGTTGCTAACTACATTTTCCATACTCTTGCCATCTACATTTTCCATACACTTGCCATCAAAGAACTTATGGTATAACTATAGGCTTGGGGATCTAGGTTATTTAGAAGCCAACTTGAAGCTCCATAGCCTACTTTCTTTAAGTTCCTTGCTGAATCATATCATTCTTGCATGGTTCTTACCCCCAATTCTTTCTCCCTTTGTCCAGTGAATCTCACCTTGTATTCTTTTTTGCTTTGTCTTTTGTTTACAGGGGATACCATTCAGAACTTCTCATGATATAGTTGGAAGATCTGTTGCTTTGTGTGTGTCGAGAAATTGTCAGCTTTTGGACCTTTCTCTTGATGAATTAAGGAGCATAAATCCCGTCTTTGAGGATGATGTTTACGAGTATCTTGGAGTCGAAAATTCTGTTGAGAAGTTCTGCTCTTATGGTTCAACAGGTTCAGAATGTGTGGCCGAGCAAATCAATTCGTGGGTATCAAAACTTGGCATCAGTCACCCGTGATAGAGTAGAGGAGTTTTCACCCATTATCTGATAGGCGTGCAGCAATGACTGGGAGATCTCATTCTTCTTTTCTTTCAGAAGTTGTAATTTTAGCTTTATGGCGAAGAACATGTTTTGGAGCCGGATGACTTCTCAACATTTTTTGTGAGCAACTTTCTATCTAATAATTAGAACAATGAGTTATATTCGACAGTCTTTTATAGGTGGCTACCTGGTTGATTTGGGAAGTACCGTGGATTTCCAAAGTACATTGGCTCAATTAGTTGATGCATGAAGGCAGAAGAGAGATGTTTGTGGGCATGCATCTCCTCGGTGGCAAAAAGATGGAACCCTTGTAAGTAAAAAAGATTGCAGGGTAGGATACTAGAGGCTTATCATCAGGCTACGAAACTGGTTCTATGAGCATGTGATATTATGCAGCTTGTGGTGGCTTCCTTGTGATCCATGTGCGTGGCAGAAATATTAGTAGTAAATTATGTTGGAGTTTATTGAAATTGTTTTGAAGAAAGTGGTTCCGCGTCAATGTGGTAGAGCAATAACAAGTTTATCTTATGGAGTTTTACTTCTTCTCTTGGTGTTCCTTCTTTTTTTTTTCTCTCTCTCTCTCTCTCTCTCTCTCTCTCTCTCTCCATCTTGGAGGTTTTTCTCAGCGTCCTCTAAGGACATGTTGGGTAAACATATGCTTCCTCTAAGGTCTTTTAAGATGGAAAATGTATGGAAATCTATGTACTTTTTTGGCCCCCCTCCCTTTTAGTAAGGGACAAACGTGTTTGATTAGAATAAGAAAGTGGAAAGTGGGAGAGTATACAAGAATAATAATAATTATTATGATAATTACTTTAACTAACCAGGATGAATAATAGTTACAATTTATTAATATTATTTAATTATTTGGTTAACTAATTAATTATCCTAATTATATAAGGGTTTTTGAGCAAATAATCCCATTAATAACTTGTATTTAAGTGGTAACCCCACTTTGTTTATAATTTAATAACTTTTGGATGGTACCGTTATCTACTGTTAAACTAAACGCATAATTTTTACTTAACTACCCCTATTTTTAATCCCCTAACAACTGACTTTTACTCTTCTTCTCAATTGAAAGAGAGAGAGAACGGTGAAACATTACAATGGTGACAGAAAATCAGTAAGTTCTTTTCTTTAGTTTTCTTGTATTGTACGTGTTAGTTAAACTTTTGTTCTCAATACTTTTATATTTAATTAGGGTTTACATGATCTATATTTTTCGAATATACATACAAGTTTTTAGGGTTTGCACATGAGTTCTTTATGGCATGATAGCCTCAAGACGAACTTGGAAAGAAACCTCGGCCTTGCCACGGGTGTGGAATCAGCAAGGACATTGTCATGGAGGTTGTGGATGGCGACGTGGTACCAATGGGGGTGGCCGAGGTCTCGCCGGAAGGGATGCAGCTTCGAATCGCCGGCGAGGAAGAGAAGGTACCGATTGAAGGAGGGGAGTCATCGATCTATAGATTTTCTCTCTCGAAAATTAGGATTTTCTTTAGGGTTTAGGAGGGGGATCCCATGGAACGGTCGACGAAGAGGACGACATTGGCTGGGAAAGAAGTAAAAATTCCAATGATATCCTCTTTTGGTCAAATGATCATGCTACATGACACAAATTCTCTTAGGAGTTCTTGTAGTTTACCATCTGCACTATTATCTGGGTAACTATTATGAGAAATCAAACTGCTGATGAATACTTTATATTGGGGAATTGTTTAAGGCTTTTGATAAGGGCACTACACATTTTACTCGGGGTTAGCCCATTGAAAAATTAGAAAAAATTACAAGTTTGCCATCATGAAAGTTACTCGGGATTAGCCCACTGTTATAATCAGGACTGTCAAAATTTTGACAGTCCTACAAAATGTTAGGACTGTCAAAATTTTGACAGTCTCATTTATAAGGACACTGCACATTTGACTCTGGACTAGCCCATTGAAAATTTACAAAAAATTACAAGTTTGCCATCATGAAAGTTACTCGGGGCTAGCCCCCAGTTATAACCAGGACTGTTAAAATTTTGACAGTCCTACCACTAGGAAGGACTGTCACAAATTTGACAGTCCTACCCTTGTAAGGACTGTCAAAATTTTGACAGTCCTACAAATTTTTAGGACTGTCAAAATTTTGACAGTCCATTTCCCAAAATTACAAGTTTGCCACTCTGATAGTTAGTTGGGGCTACCCCACACCAAAGTATAAAAGTGAAATGGGTTTCTATTTTTGGCATTCCACCTAGACTTAAGAAACCCTCCTTCCACCAAGCCCAAACCTAAATTTGGAAATAGCTAGTTGTGGTTGGAGGAGTATTTTACTTTGGTGATACTACAAGGAATATTCTTCCGGTATGTCTTCGACAACCTACGTTGAATAAGTTTTGCAATTGTGCGAAAAAGATTTAATTTATTTTGATTAATGTAGGAACAATGCATGAAAAAATGTTCGATAACGAAGTCGGATCGTCCAATTCATTAATTATGCACTCCGGACGTTCCGAAAAACAAGTTGGTTGTTCCGAAGCACGTACGGTACGTAAAACGACAACCCTAATTTGACAGTCACGAGTTAGGACTGTAACATTAGACAGTCCTATATAAATATAGGACTGTCAAATATTCCACAGTCCTATATAAATATAGGACTGTCAAAAATTCGACAGTCCTACTTAAAAGTAGGACTGTCATAATTTTGACAGTCTTATATAAAAATCGGACTGTCAAAATAGTGACAGTCCTGGATAATTATATGAAGTTATTAATTTTTATATTATTTTATATTGGTTATAGGACCAACCTTGTTCAGATATTGTGGTACATCCTGCTGTTGGTGATGTGGATGATATTTTCTCAACAGATATTGAATTTGCAAGCCATGAAGAAGCATTAGAGTGGTGCAGAGAAGTTGGGAGACGACATAACGTAGTTATTGTCATTGCAAGATCCATCCGATCTCGGCCGGACCGAAAATATCTTGAGCTTGGATGCGAAAGAGGAGGTGTGTTTAGGCATCATAAAAAAAATGGTGTTGTTGAAAAAGAAATCCCTAAGAAAAATGTTGGGACGAGAAAATGTGGTTGTCCATTGAAGGTGTTGATTGTAAAAGTTGAAGATGTGAAGTGGATAATCAAAGTTAAGAATGGAAGACACAATCATCATATTCCAGGGACACTTACGGGTCATGCCTACGTGGCACGGTTGAAGGAGGATGAGAAAAAGTTGGTTGAAGACTTGTTCCTTTCAGGAGTTGCACCGAAACAAATTTATTCTGCTGTGCGACAAAAACAAGATGGGAACAAGTCTACCATGAGGACGATCTATAATAGTTTGGCCAGAGCGAAATGCAATAGTATGAAAGGAAGAATGACGATGCAGCAAGTATTGAAGTTGCTTGAGGAGCATCACTACGTGGAGTACCATAGAAGACATCCACAAACTGATGAACTCCTTTCATTGTTTTGGGCTCATCCTGATTGCACACATATGGCTCGGTCCTTCGCAGACGTGTTGGTCCTTGATTGTACATATAAGACCAACAAGTTCAAGATGCCTCTTTTGCATGTTGTCGGGTTTACGTCTACGGGAAAAATATTTACAGTCGCTTTTTGTTTTATGAAGAGTGAGACAGTAGAGGATTACACATGGGCGTTGAGGAAACTACAATCCCTTTACACAGGTTACAAAGAGCCGTCTGTTTTTGATGATGAAGATGGAGGATCCAAAAATCATGTCGGACGACTACTTTGATATTTTAATCGATTGATACTGCCCATGTGAAAATGTGTATTGTGTTGATCCATGTATGTTCAAGTGTATATTGAACTATATGTTGTATGTTGTGTAATGAAAAGAGTTATGAAGATTTTGATTGTATATTGCGCATTGCTACTAATAACTTAGGATTGTCATTATGGAAAACTGCCAGGATACTAGGACTGTCACAATTTTGACAGTCCTAGTGTAAACTAGGACTGTCAAAATTGTGACAGTCCTAAAGTTTACTCACTGTCAATATGCACATTTATATAACTTTAGGACTGTCACAATTTTGACAGTCCTAGTGTAAACTAGGACTGTCAAAATTGTGACAGTCCTAGTGTAAACTAGGACTGTCAAAATTGTGACAGTCCTAAAGTTTACCTACTGTCAATATGCACATTTATATAACTTTAGGACTGTCACAATTTTGACAGTCCTAGCGTAAACTAGGACTGTCAAAATTGTGACAGTCCTAAAGTTTACCCACTGTCAATATGCACATTTATATAACTTTAGGACTGTCACAATTTTGACAGTCCTAGTGTAAACTAGGACTGTCAAAATTGTGACAGTCCTAAAGTTTACCCACTGTCAATTTTGACAGTCCTAAAGGCAAAATTAACTCATAGTGTCACAACATGGCAAAATTAACTCAAAGTGTCACAAGTAGGCAAAATTAACATGGCAAAATTATAGTTTAAAGTTTTACAACTCAAATCCTCAATATCGTCAAAAGTCATATTCAATGAAACTTTTACAACGTTTACAGCTCAAATTTTGATAATTCTCAAAGGTCATATTCAGTCACACTTTTACAACTCAAAAATGATTGTTCAAACGTCATGGCGCCTCTTCGTGCGTTGCTCTCTAGTATCCAAGAAAGGATATTCTTCAGCGTTGTCGATTTTTTGGAGTTCGTCATTGATTGTCATATAATTGGAACCCTGGCAACTGACGAGGCTTCTTCCCAACTTCTTAACTTTCCTTGCCTATTCATGAAAAATGAAAAAAATTGTTAGCCACAGTTACAAATATCAAACTTAAACTCTACAAGTAGGCTCACCATCTTGACCAGTACAGTATATAAGACCGATTTGGGAGGAAGATCTGACGGTACACGCACAATATCCCCTCCGCGTTGGAACAAGGTCGGTAGTCCGACACCGGCGTAGTAGGCGAGGTAGTCGTCGCTGCACTCCGCCATATTGACTGCTGCTAGCCGGTCGGTATCTCTAATGACGTGGCGTTGCCACTCGGTGAAGAAGTCTGATACCCAGTTGAAATGAGCAGGTATATAGTTTAGCGGTTTTGTACCGCGCGGAGGATTTATCATTTGCAAAGTTCGCCTTGGGACAGTTTGTACGTAGCCAAACTGACGTAGCACTCTATCCGGCATATAAGCCTCCTTGATCTCATGACAACTGATAAGACCGTGATATAAGGCGACTGGTTGCAACGGACAGGTAGTCTGTCGCAAATCACGGTATGGATCCCATACAATCTGCACCACATAAAATTTAGCATAACGTCATTTAGCATAACGTAGTAAATTAATACCAATTAAGTACAAAATTAGGTCTATATTCACCTCTTCTGTCATCATATCTTCGAGTGCATGCCGTAGAGCGGCCAATGTGTGAGAACGTTTGGCATCTTCTTTAGTAGGCTTCCATCGGCACATTCTAGGCAGGTTCTCGTCATACCCTCGGTTCAGCTTCGCCCGCTGCAGGGTCGGAAAGTGCTCGTATATCCATCCCTTCACGTTACCGGAAATATATTAGTCAAAAAATAAATAACACAATTTAAATTTATGTAAACAAGTTGACAAAGATATATCTATACATGGAGTAGAGTCTGGCATCCGGAAATTGTCTTCGAACCCACACGGGATGCCGCACCAAGCTCGCGGTAAAGGTATGCCAGTATACCGCTTTCCCAAGAAATTTCGTCCACCGTTTCAAGGTTGTCCAAATTGATGAGATATTTGGCATTTATGGACGTTCCAGACTTATCGGTAATGCCGACAGCCCCTAAGATGAACTGCATATATCCGCGGGCCACATTTTCGCTATTATCAATTTCGGGGGCCGGCTCAGCGAATATCTCCTCCAAATATTTTAGAGGAAGTCCGTAGGACTTCTTGAATTCTCGAAGACTAGTAAAACTAGTGGCATCAACTCCCAGACACCCTGATACATAATCCACCATATAGTCGTAATAGTTGATGCTCGAATCATCCAAAATATTATTCTGCATGGGACGACCATCAACCCTAAGTCCCAATATATGATGGACGTCATCAAGGGTAATCGTCAACTCCCCATTGGGTAGATGGAAAGTGTTGGTCTCTGGATGCCACCGTTCTACAAATGCTGAAATCAGTGTATTATCCACCGTCGTATATGAGTAGCTACCCAAATATTGTAGACCGGTGGGACTGATTTTTGACTTCACATCATCTCCCAGTAATTCATACCTCCATGTATTGCATTTTTTGCCATGGTTGATTACCGTCAACATACGACCACTCTCCTAAAAAGTCAACAATTGGATGAAATTAAACCTCTATGTAAAATATACTTTCAACTGACAACTATATATAAATGTATCATAACGTAATGTACTTACCGGATTGTTCCATATTTGGTATGCAATATGGTTTTCGATCGACGGTAACATAGAGCAACCGTTTGGACGAGTGTCGACTGGACTATCTGCCTGCTCAGAAGGTCCCGAACCATCAGTAGGCCGGTTTTCGAGAGTTTGTGGAAGACTCTCGACAGGACTATCTGCAGGCTGAGAAGGTCCTGAACCATCAGTAGGCCGATTTGGAACATTTGGCATGTCCTCATCGGAGGAGGAAGAAGAACCGGAAGAACTAGGAGGAGCACGTCTCTTCGAACGAAGGGCAATCTTCTTCGTCAATGGACGTTTCCTCACTTCAGGGCGTGCCTTGGCCTCGCGAATAGTGACGCCTTGTGAAACTGTGCGTTCCTTACGCATCGACGCAGTAGGGCATCTTCTCATTTCTTCATCCACAGTGTCCTTTCCAGGAGCATGACTATAAGACAAAAATAAATATATACAGACAAAAATTATTTTCTATTTTAACATAATGATCCAATTTTTTTTTCCAGGACTGTAGCCATTTCTACAGTCCTGTAA
This sequence comes from Iris macrosiphon, assembly GCA_036927795.1. NCBI lineage: Eukaryota > Viridiplantae > Streptophyta > Magnoliopsida > Asparagales > Iridaceae > Iris > Iris macrosiphon. Next base: position 95,966,826 of record JAYESA010000006.1, read on the forward strand.
GTATACAGGACTGCAGATTTTTCAACAGTCCTAATCTTTTAGGACTGTTGAATTTCCTACAGTCCCATATAGATTTAGGACTGTAGGAAATTCGACAGTCCTATATATATAGGACTGTCGAATTTCCTACAGTCCTAAATCTATATGGGACTGTAGGAAATTCTACAGTCCCGCTCGATACTGCTCGACAATGTCGAGCAGTCTCGACATTGTACGCCCTAAAATCATGTTCCAAACGACTTGTATGTCTAAACTACATCCTAGACTCCGCCAAGGACTAGTATGCCTTCATTTGAAAGAAAATAACTCAAAATTTTCAAAATGCAAGAGGATTTCTTATAATTTTTGGACAATTTTGCAAATACAATAGGACAAGGAGAATGATGATTTCTACCTTGGTTCTTTCGAGACTTTGGGAGCCATCGACAAGGAGATGGAGGACAGCGGAGATCGGCCGGCGGGAGGGGGTCGGCGGCAGGGGGGAAAGCTCCCGTCGGGTGGGGAGGGTTTGGAAGGGTTTGGAGAAGTGGGCTAGTATGAGTAAAAACTTGGGCTACTAAGAGTAAATGTTGCTCTTTAGTGGGCTAGCCCCAATCCTGGGCTAGCCCCAAGTAAATTTGGCAGTGTCCTTATCAAAAGCCTTGTTTAATTCTATTTGAGAGAAGAATATTATTAAGTAAACATTGGTCACTTGATGCGGATTTTTGAGCCTGATCAACACCATACTAAATAGTTAAACAAAGAGTTGGAAACTTGTATTGCATATTTGTTGTGTTATTGGATTCATAAAACATTGTACTAGGTAACTATTTATAATTTGATTCATATTATGTATGGATGTATCAATGGATTGTGTTAGGTCCATAAGATGTTACACATTTTATTGTGTACGTGACTTGCATTTAACAATTAGGCGAAAATTGCAAAGAATTTTTTAAGTTGTCAATACCTGTGATGGAAGTCTATAACCTTTATATTTTTTCTTGTTGACATACATGTTTGTTCCCTTTGTGATATTCCCTAGCTAGTTATTTATCATTCGAAGAAGGATTAGGTGTAGATGGAGATGGCAATTGGAATTGCTAACAAGAAAGTGTCACATTTGGTTTTTAGTAACAAGATAATCAATTGGCTATATTCATTATAAATATATTATATTTTTTTTTATAGGGAAAGAGGTAATTGATATATATATATATATATATATATATATATATATATATATATATAGATCCCTAATTTGAGCATATATTTTTTCACTTTGAATTAATGTGTCCTATTGTAAAAACTCTTCATCGATTTGTATAGTCTATTTAGTTAATGGCATTAATAATTCATTTTTTTGCAGCATTGATGAAATGAATTAATATTGTCTTCCTAATTAATTCTTTTTTTTTTATATAAACAAGGTCACAAATATGAATTAACATCTTATAGAACCCTTAATTGATTTGTATAATCTATTTAGTTAATGGCTTTAATAATTCATCTTTTTGTAGCAATGATGAAAATGTTAGTAGTTGAGGATGACTTTTGGATAGCTACAACTACACATGTCACGTCCTGATCCCGTAGAATCGATAGTCGTCCCCCGGACGTTATGTCGTGCGAGTCTAAGTTGCGCTCGCACAAGGCAAAGGCATTATGATAAAACGAGCACAACACAGAGTACGCAGAATTATTAAATGACACAATTGCACGGAAGAAAAGTTCTCTTTATTGATAATGAACATAATTTATAAACTCTTGAACAGAAGTAGATGGTTGTCGCGCGGGCTTACAAGATGGACGCAAAATTAGATAGTCGTTCCATACATTACATCCCTTTACTAAAATCAAAAGACAAAAGACCTTCTGGATGAGTCTTCGCCTTGCCACAGACCTGCATGGGATATGTGCACGAGCTCCGAAAATTTGTACACAAGCTTCAAAACACGAACACGACGCGCGTCTTCTTGATGGACTGGTTGGGGAAGGCCTCAGCTCCTCGCAACGTCGTCTCGGTTCAGAGAACTCGTTGCAGCGTGTGTCAGTACATCAAAATGTACTGGTGAAGGCAAGCTAACCCAACTCACCAAATCGACACGGTTTTCATGTGAAGCATACAAATTTATTATTATATGATCTATCTTTCCTTAGTCCAAGTTACAAGCATGCGATAGAAAATAAAATGACTGAAATAAGCGTGTCATAGTTCGGTGACATTTACCTAAGGCCGACGTATCCACCTGCACAAGACTTACTATGTTCTTCCTTGCCAGAAGAGATCATTAGCTTGAACAGTTTAAGCAAACATAGAGGGTCACTAGCACCACAAGTCATCGTGGACTATAGTCTGGGTAGACGGTGATCCTTACAGCTCAGGTAGCAAGCCCCGCTACAAACTCCTACTTCACCCATGCTAGTTTGCTAGTACAGCTATCTGAGTTCCGCCCGGGATGAATCGGTCTCAGTGTTCCGACGACCGTTCGTAGGAACCATAAATCTTGTGCACAAGTTGTCTATGACCATGCGATATCTAAAACTAAGTTATCAAACGAAGCATTTCAAGAAAACATGAATGGAATATAACTACTTAGCATAACCCGATAACATAGTCTACCTACTCAAGTGACCGTATTATAAGTATGTACTACTTCTTTGCACAGTTATAGATAAATGAACTCTAGCTATAACTGAAACATAAAATAGGCATATTTCATTGCAGACAAGCATGCAACAGTACGATCGTTTCATGAGTTTTGTGTGACATGCATCAAGTATTCAAGCCTACTTCTTTTCTTTATCATGACTCTTATTATTATTATTATTATTATTATTATTATGGTATCGTTGATCGGAACGCAACAAGAGTCAATTGTTAAGTTGAAGACTTGGAAAGAAGGGTCAACGTGATAGCCAATCACAAGTTGGCGAATCGCTAACGAGAAAAAGATGCTTTAGTGCTCCACTCGCGCCTCGCCTACTCGATCACCTACATTGACACGAACAGACGATCAATACCTCCTTTGCTCTTTCTACTAGAATTCGATAGGAATATGAAGTCCAAAGAACAAAAGAAATAAAATCCATAAAAATTGTTCAAGAAAACACATTCATAAAACCAACATGAAAGCAGCAAAGCAGCATCGAAAATGAGCAACGAAAACCAACGCAGCAGAAAGGTCCCTTGTGACTCTGCCGCTGAGTCATTCCTCGAGACACGATCCACTGAATGTAGGACTTGATTCCGAAGAAACCAATCCATAACGAGGAAATGATCTTGATTCAATCTGTCCCGATCAAACTATACTACAGTTTTCCTTAGCTGCGCTCCACGCATCGGGGGAACGGGGCACTACATTATAACCAACTAAGAAGAATTTCCGTCCTCGAAACTTAGGAATGAAACCTCCCACTAATAAAACAATGAAGAAAACTTTTTCTATATTTAGGACTCTAGTTCACAAGTTGACTCCTCAACCGATTGGTTCTTCTAGAGCACGCGAACGAGAGGGACCACACAATTTCAGAGCTGTTTATCCTTCTGATCCAAGATCTGCACAGGCTCTTCGATATATGACAAGTCTGCCTTCAAATCCAGCTGACCAAAATCTACCATGTGACTCGGATCATGAACGTCCACAACTATGAGACATGGAAGATATCATGCACATATGATATCGACGGTGGTAGAGCAATTTGATAGGCAACTAGGGTGTGAGATTTGTCTCACAGTATCTGTATTTGTATACGGATATATTTTTTTGTTGTCCCTTGAGATTTTATGGTTTTCTGTTTTTGAGAAAATACTTAACGACTTATGCAAAAATCTTGATTTCCTGAGTTTTAGACAACTACGTTATCACCAAACTACCCTGGACCAGTAGAATACCCATTGGCATTGTGCTAGACCCGTACTAGGATCCACGAGTTGAACGGAGAAGCCTAAAATTTCTCAAAATGGAGCTTTTTTCCTTCATTCGGATGATCCGCCGTTGATCCGTAAAATTCGGACGGATAATCCGATCGGGATATTTTCCTGCGAATAATGTTCGAATATTTTGTAAATAGTATTTGGTTCACTGTATTATCCATTGGTTTCTTGGTTCTGACTCATCCAATTATCCATTGGTTTCTTGGTTTCGTATATGAATACATGAGATTGATCGGTTTGAGTCATAGATCATTGACGTGGCAGATCCGACGGTAACGATTAATTCACCCCTCTATATATAATTTTCTCTCTTTCTTCATTTTCTCTCTATTTCCTGCGGGAGATTTGTCACGCCCCACTCCCAAAATACGTAGGACTAGGATACGTAGAAATGGCCAGCTGCATGTCAAGTGAACTCCAGCCTAACTCGAATACGTATACACTGTCTATAATAGAACATGATTTCTAATATGGCAAGCCTAACAACATCTCAATCCATATAAGAATAAATATTAAGAATGAATAATATGGTTCATGGTCTGTAACCTACTAGCATATATGTTTGAATAGACTCAAAATAATAATATGAGTCTATAAAAATTAGGCTATATCAGCAGAATAAGTAAAATAGGAAATAAATATAATAACGGATAATAATGAATATAAATACAAATAGATTAATTTTATCAAGAATCCAAAAGACGTCCGGTGGAGACAAATTCACTAGTAGTAGACGGAAAAGATAAGGACAAGAAAATATTTTAAAGTCTATGCTAAAAATAAACTAAGCAATAGCTGAGTCATCAACTGTTGTTGTACCCTCGGCCGACGCTAAATCGTAGGACTACGAGTACATACCAGTATCTGGAGAAAGGACTAGGTCCTTAGTGGGACGTAACAAGATATATATTTGCAAGCCAAGTATATCAAAAATATAACATCTAAAATAGACATGTACATGCAAGAAAATAACTAAGGCATAACCTATACAATAATCATATACGAAAGAGAACAACTAATTACACATGAATTACAAAAATATGACGAAATATAAATACCGTAGCTCGAAAGTAAACCACGACTAAGAGAACACTGTTATGACACACACCTGGATATTCGGGCACGAGTATATGGGTACGTCCAGCCTACACCGAAGGATCGGCGGTAGAACGTTGTCTAGACCTCAAGAAAAATTATCTCAACCATCACAAGATCAACAAAAATGATTATTGTTCCGGCTGGCCGCCTCCTCTATCTCCATATTTGAGATCTTAGCATTCTTCCTCCCTTTGGTCTTATCATAACTCAATCACAGTATGCTAAGGAATATATGATAAGAAAAATATTTCAAACAACTAATCAAAAGAAGTGCACTCAAGCATGATACGGGAATAAGAAATATTGGTCTAGATCTCTACAATGTCACCTCATGGTCCACAGTGCAAGATCAGTCTCGACTATAGCATCCCTCTAAGTCCAGGTATATGGGACACAACAACTCCTAAAAGTGTTATTCAGTTAGGATGGTGTTGGCCCATCTGGTCATGGTCAAACCGATTTTAATAATCGATCCAAACTATAAATCGATACATTGTAATTAGATGAATTTGTTCAGAAAGATGTCGCAATACTTCGTGACAAGCTACTACAAGATGATTGTGTTTGGGATACTCTTTATACTTTATTATGTAATTTTTACTTTTTTTGAGTCTAAGGACTTATGTAAGTCGGAACAAAATTTTGGCATTTAGATTGAACCTATATCCAAAGTCCACTCATACATAAGCCAACCCAGACCAGTAAGTCTTTTGGATTTGAGCCTAAACCCAAATCCACTCAAAAATCAAAGTCAAAATAATCTGGAATATGACAAACCAAACTCGGTACGAGTTCTGCCCAAACTTGGACCGAACTCGGTTACCCTGAACCAATTTTCTAGTCAGCCTCCTAGTTCGGATGACCAAGCTCTAACGTTCGAAATTATGAACGTTAAAGCATCCGAACTCGGCCCGAACTCAGCCCGAACTCAGCCCAAACAAATCTTATAAATAGAGAAGAATTTTCATATTTCAACATAACTCATTCACTCAAACATTCTTCTTCTCTACTCAAAGATCTTTAATCTTTCTCATTCCTAAGACAAACTCCCTTTCCTTCTAAGTGCCCAAGTGCCGTTCTAATTAGTAGTTGAGTCGAGTTGTACAAGCTTGGTTTAAATGCTGTTTTCTTTTCCTGTCTGAAGTCTTCGAGCTCTTCGGATTAAAAGCTCGTTGTAGAAGCATGAAAAATACGCTAGAAAATTATACGCGTAAAACCCCCAACATACATGAAGCACGCGTAAAATAGAAGCTTCAGCGCTGTGTGGCGTAAAACATGACTTCAGAGCTGCCCGCGTTAAGCAGCGCTTCAAGGCTGTTTTGGCATAAAAGGTTGCTACATCTCCCTCCAGCGTAAACTATGTCTGCTTTTAATGCAGCGTGAAGTTGTACGAGGAACTCTTCGTATTCCTCGAATGAATCTGTCAAACAAAACAGTGAACCTGACTCCTGACAAAAAGTACTGCACGACGATCGAGAGGGCAGCTGTAATGATGATTCTGCACAGAGGTCCAGACTGTCGTTTAGTGGCATATCCTTGTTACAAGTTGTTTTTACGCATTCAAGGAATACACTGCCTATTCTACACAGGCAGAGATGAGTTTTTACGCTCAAGATGAGACGAAATCAGACGCCACATCAAAAGCTGTTTTTCGTACAGGACTCGAGGCGTATCTCTGCAGTTAATGCGCGAGATGGGGGCATATCTCTGCATTTAATGCATGAGATTTTGTTCTATTTTTAATGATTGGGAGAGCTAAAACTAGGGTTAATACGCTCGCATCACTATCCCTGCATGTTACGCCAACCAGGCTATTTTCAACTATAGGAGTACGCCATATGCTATCTCCTCAAAATACGCCAACTCAGGCTATATTTGCAAAGGTATGTGATAAGGCTATTTGGCCCAGAATACACTCAAGACCTCAGTCAAGAAGGATAATTGGCTAGTTTACGCTGGTTACCTATTATTTATGCAGCATCAAGCTTTACGCCGAATTTGGCTTTTACGCCAACACGACAGCTATTTGGCTTTTACGCCAACAAGACAACTACTTGGCTTTTACGCCAACAAGATAGCTACTTGGCTTTTACGCCAACAAGACAGTTATTTGGCTTTTATGCCAACCATCTTTACGCGAGGGCAGTTACCTACGTGGCTTACATGCCGTGATCTTCGATGAGCGATTATACACGTTACCTCATAATGGGACACGCGTCACACGCGGATTCAAGAGATCATTTAGACGTGGATAGCAGTTATTGTAACCGCCGCATAAAGAGCGCCACTCTCTTCACAATTTGGCTTCTACGCCTACTGGACGGTTACTGTGACTGAGCTCTATAAATAGAGACCTTCGGTCACAGGGGGTCAAAGGTGGAAAATCAGAGAGAGAGAGAGTACATACAGAGAGTGTTGATTGACAACTTTGGCAACGAGAGTTCAATCCCTCCTACAATCTTTGAAGCTTCTTCTGCTTCTACATCACTTCTTCATCATCGTGTGGTCCAAGGGACAAAGTGATCGACCGCAGATCAGACTCCTATAGCAGTATTTTCCCAGAATTATTTTTTTATTGTACTTAACATCCTCGTATAGGATTAATTGTACTTTTTTTTTCTTATTTGTAAACAAAGAAAGGGTTTCGTATAAACCTAGTTTTATTCTTCTGTTTATCATCAAACACAAGATGGCGACTCTGCTGGGGACTACTTTTTCATCTGACGAGAAAGCCATTGCTCAACATGATGCTGTATCCGTAGGATCGACGAAGAAGACGTTGGTCGTCCAATTCGACCAATCTGCTTATGAAGACATGCTTCGCGCAGGGGGTAGCTCTTATCCCCTCTCTGTCCAGGACAACAGGAAGCTGCATAAAGTATGGATGCCCCGGACATCCTATACCCTTCCTGCAGGCTCTCTCTCTCCGATCAACAAGGTTGTGACAACACAACCTATACGCCTTGCGCATAAAAATCTGTCTCCCGTTTGTGACGTGGCCGACAAAGCTTCTGGCAATGCCCTAGTGCCAATCCAGAAGTCTAGAACGCGCTCTGCGTGTAAAAATTCGTCTCCCGTCTGTGACGTGGTAGACAAAATTCCTAGCAAGGCCTCAGTGCCCGCGCAAAAATTTCAAACGCGCCCTGCGCGTAAAAATATATCTCCCATCTATGAGGTGGCAGGTGGACCCTTGGATCACATCAAGGAAAAACAAGTGGCGAATCTCCCAACCTCTAGAGTTGTACACCACCAAGAGAAGAAATAGAAGAAGATTACGCGTGACTCTAGAGGCTGTTTGAGGATTCCCCCCGTTTTACGCAAATCTGTACAAAGCTCCAGATTACGCCAGGATATGCCCATCCGCGTAAAGAAGACCCACTTCATGGGGAAATACGCTCCTCAGACGGATGATGGATCGTATGCTACTCACATGGGCGAACTGCTGTATACTTATGGCAGAGAGAGGGTCATGGTTCCCAATCTTCACGTCCCTACTGATGTAAAAAGGCACAATAAGCCCTCTTCTTCTGTTAATTTCCCTGATTTGCGTGATTTCTTAATCCAGAAGCACAAAGACAAGGGATCTTCTAACATGTCTATTACACCCCCTAGGGAGCATTGTTGTAATAGTCATAAAGTTGTAGTTAACTACTGTTGTTCTAAGGCAAAACGGTCAGTTTTCGACCGGTTGAACTACTCTTTGTCTCTACAGGAAGAAGAGCCGACATTCGCATCAGTAAACATGGCTTCACACATTCCTAGAGGAAGTTCAAGTTCAAGACGTCATCCCTCTAGAACTCCAAGCCAAAAGAGATTTGACAGACTCCTTGAGAATATAGAGGCAGGTGTTTTTCAAAATACCCGCTCGAGGTCACGACAACTGGCTTCATATTCTTTTGATTCCGACACTGGGGGTCGCCAGTTTCCCAAATATGATGCTGAAAGTGTAGACTCGATCTCTACAGAGATCTATACTAATCCCTCAGTAGCATCCAGAGAAATGGGAGTTTATGCCATTGGAGATGAACATGAAGAGGCTTCCCCATCAGGAAGTACTGAGCAACACATCGCTGTATTGGAAGCATCGCTTAAAGAGATGCATTCCACGATGGAGAGTATGCGTCAGATGATGGTGACTCAACTTGCAACTGCAATAGCTCAAACATCGGTTCCTCCGACTCAACTACGTGTGGGGGTGGACCTACCACCATCCAACGCAAACCAGGAGCCTGTTCTAAATCAAGAGTCAGCAGCTCCTCAACTTCTTAACTCGGAGAATGTATTGCCTCATGTTGGAGTTACAATACAACCGGCCTCTCACCACTCTACGGTCCCTTTCCCAGCTGAAGATCCGATGCAGGCAGTTCGGGAATTGAAAGCCCAATTTGATGCCTTGAAGCATAAGGATCAGCTCAAGAAGTTGAGAATCAACCAGCTATACCCAACTATCTGGGACGAGATCCCTTTCCCACCTAAATACAAACCACAGGCTATGCTTTTGTTTGAGGGAAAGACGTCACCAAGCCAGTACATGAACTACATAAGCATGGTGACAGTGTTGTTGCAGGGGAATGACGCCCTTCTCATTCGAGTGTTTAAAGGCTGTCTGTCTGGGGTAGCCTACCAATGGTACCGTAGTCTTGCGGACAACTGCATTACTTCTTTTGAAGATTTCAAGACTCTGTTCTTTGCTCGATTCTACGAAGGAGGAATGGACATGTCTATGTCATCACTTATCGAAGTAAAACAGAAGGAGAAAGAGAGCGTTCGTACTTTTATCGAACGTTTTCGTCAGGCTACCTTGCAGATGCCTCCTGGAGTTCCGGATTCTGCCTTGGTGGACATTTGCAGGAAGAACCTCCTCCCGCTGATCTCAGTGTTCACAGGACCATATCAGTTCCATGATTGGCCCTCATTTATCATATCAGCGGTAGCCGCTGAAGATAACAGTCAGAAGGCTCGTGACAATGGAATCATGATCTCAACCTCTGATAGAGGGAAGCAGTCATCCTCCAATAACGACCATACTCGTAGTTCCAAAGGAAATGAAGCTTTGGCAATCAACACGTCCAAACAACATACTCCAGTGACTACGCAGACGAATCCTGGGACTTCCAGGCCTAAATAAGAATATTCTTTTGACGACGACGATATTCTGAGCATATTCAATTGTCTAGTCAAAAGTGGCAAGCTTACTCTCCCCGAGGTAAAGCGGCCAAATGAAGTCGGCAGTACTAATAACCCTAAGTACTACATTTTCCACAGATACATACATCACCCCACAAAGGCATGTTATGTACTAAAAAGGAAAATCCAGGAGCTGATCGACGCCAAGGCCATCACTTTGCGTAATAGCGAGAAGACGGTCACTACCAACATGATCTCGCTCCAGTTTGGCAATCTGTCCCCTCAGGAAGTCCCGGATGGTGTAGTACCTATTCCACGAACGATGATGAACATTGTTAATCTCCCTCCGACCAGGGGTCAAAATCATGACCTAGTACCCCTAACTACCAAGCGTGGGGAGATCATGTGGGTCCACCCTGATCTGTGCTAAAAATTGAGGAAGAGACTCAAGCTGCTAAAGCTAAGTCTAAAAAGAACTCAAGATGAAAACTATGCCATATGGTTGCAATATCTCCGACATCAGAAGAAGAGGCTTTGGCAACCGGAACCCGGTCAGGCAAGGCTTACCTCAAGGACTATGGAGGGAACCAGGGGGAATCAACGACAGACACTTCAGCTGCCAAACCTTCAGAGCCTGAACCTGTTACAACAGATGCATGTCCTTCTAGACCAACTTCGGTGGACAAGGGCAAGCAAAAAGAAGTTCGTTTTGATAAACCTTTGAAGAATATTCAAAACAAAGGTTTAGAGAAACCATATAACTTCGACATCTTGGCCCAGTTGGCTAACACTCCGGCCAGATTGTCCATTTTTGAACTACTTAGGCTATCCAAAGACACTCGTCAAGCCTTGAGTGAAGCATTAATGCAGGCGGATGTATACTTGACTCAGCTCAAGTCCCCTGATAAAGAGCCTGTAGCATGTCCTCAATGCCATAGTATGATGGAAGTGGTCCCTAATATTACTTTCACTCAAGAGGACATGTTGTTGAAACATAACAAGCATGACATGCCTCTTTATTATACCGGATATGTCGGCTCCATGGAGGTAGACCGGATTCACATAGATCCGGGATCGTCGATCAGCATTATCCCTTACAGTCTGTTAAGACCGTTGAGAATCCCTACAAGCGAACTGGCTTACACTACCACCACAATCGTGGGCTTTAATGCCAGAAAGAGCAAACTGTTAGGAAAGATTCGTTTGAGGATCCAGATTGGTGACCTTAGATCAGTGGCTACATGCTACATCATTGATTCAGAGGTATCTTACAACATCCTGTTGGACAGACCATGGATCCACGATCACAATATTGTCCCTTCAACTCTACACCAATGCTTCAAATATGTAGACGCCCAAGGGACAGTGAAAACATAGTTTGCTGATCTCAATCCTTTCAAAGGAGTTGAGTCCTACTATTCTGATGCCATGTTGTACACCCAAGACTACATGAAGGAGGTGTCAGGCAAGACGGAAGAGGAATCCTACCAGGAGCCAGGAGAACCATCTGCTGAACAACCTTTGTCAATCCAGGTGAAAGGGTGGACTACCCGTCCGAAAGTCATGGAACCCATGGCTATCCACTTGGGCAAAACCAAATCGGGAGGAGGAAGTGATCCTCTAGTGATCACTCTGAACCAGAAGCCCCCACCTTTGGTCATCAACCTTAGGCACAACAAGCAACCGACTGATGTAAATACAACCGGGAACGTGGTATCTGACGATAATAAAGATTCTCTTTTTCAGTATACTGTCGCTCAATTTCCTAATCAGGAATCATCCCCCCATAACGATATAGAGCCTATAGCACAAAAATTCTTGGAAGCTATAGATTCCTATCATCCGTATTTGTGGGAAATAGCGTCAACGTCTAATGTCATCACGACATATGGGCCACATGAAGATTCTATCTTTATTGTTCTACCTAATCGCAACGATCAACATCCAATAGTCTTCGGTCGCATACGGAACAGACCGATTGTACAAGAATATTCTCACGAGTCTGATGCTGGGAAAATACAGGTTCACAGATATAGCCCACAGGCTTTGAAGATTATGCAAAGCATGGGTTATGACTTAAAGTTGGAGCCATGCCTCAACTATGGAAAAGGCAGACGAATGCCGTTGCATGGTGATCCCTACTGTCAACGAACTCGTTTTGGGTTAGGGTATACCACACATCTTGCAACTTCTAATGACTCTGAGTTAAGTGAGGAGACCATTTCCTCTTTTCAAGACGATTTGTCATCCTCCGATTCAGATGGTGAACTCAAACATGCATTATCAGTAAATATGGTGTTGACAGATCCTCTCGAAACAGAGGGACAAGAATCTGAATCATTTGAAGATGAATCCTGGGCTCAGCAAATGGATACATAATGGGAACTCCGGTTCGAGCAAAGAGAACCACCCACTGAAGATAAAGTTATCCAAGTCAATGTTGGGGATAAATTTTTACCAAAGTCGATATTTATCAGTAACAATCTTTCCGAAGAAGAAATGGAAGAAATGATCCAGCTGATAAAAGAATATATCGATGTCTTTGCATGGAATTATGAGGATATGCCAGGTCTTGATCATAAGGTGGTGTCACGCCCTAGTCCCAAAATACCGAGGGACTAGACGCGTGATAATGGCCAGCAGCACACACCGATGGACAAATCCAATTTAATGGATCCATCGGGGTATGCTTAAGCTGTAGTACAACAATAATGGTCTAAATATACTAATCTCATCCACATAATGAATACAACAATATCAGAATCATAAAGCAAGATTATATCTCAATAAAATATAAACTCGGGTAATAACCCGACCATGAGTCTGATACATCTGTCAAGATACAAGAATAAAGATAACTACAGCCAATACTGAGTATGGAACAGTATATACTCAGAAGATAACCTCGGTGATCACTCGTCTGCTGAATCTGGTACTACTCCAGTAACTGCTCCTGTTCCTGCTTCTGCTCCTGCTAATGCTCCTGTACTGTATAACTCTGGTGGATCTCCTCTACTAATCCTGGGGACATAATCCGGATCCAGGTCCTCAGGGGACATAGCAAGGTACAGATAATACAAGCCAAAATAAATGCAGTGAAATAGTCAATGAAATAAACAGGGTAAATATGTAACCATCTATGTGAAATGCCGGTGAGAACATCACTAGTACTCAGGCTGAGACTTCTACAAGCTCTGTGTAGGGGAGCCGGTAGCAGTGATATCATGTAGTTGTCTAGCTCGGAGAGAGACTGAGACGCCGGCATAATATAGTCAACCTGTAGCCTGTGTGTCTCTCCAACAATAAATGGAACAATAGGGAAACACTAAATAACCATCTAAGTGATATGCAAGATGACAGCAGCACTAGAACTCAGGCTGAAACCACTACAAGCTCTGTGTCGGGGAGCCGGTAGCAGTGATATCATGTGGTCGTCTAGCTCAGCGGAAGACTGAGACGCCGGCATAATATATAAAATCAACTTGTAGCCTGTGTCTCTCCCCACCCAATGTAATCATATGTCTCATGTCCACGAGGCCCCATGTCCATGTCACGTAAGATCATATCTAATGCAACAAGTCATATAATGTCTAGGAATATAATGTCTATGTCATAAAACCTGTATCCTATACAGAATCACCATGAATATCTCAGAAAGATTCTGTCTCATGAATAGTGTCAAGTGTCCTGGGTTATAATGTACTTGATAGGACAAGTACGAGAAATATGGGGTCTCGGTATCCATATCTAGATGGCAATACACAACGCCGCGTACGGTGTTGGCACCCGACTATGAATCGGACGCTAAGTAAAGTCGCACGGTCCTCGGTCAAGCATGAACCACAATATATATATATATATATATATATATATATATATATATATATATATATATATATATAAGCCAAGGAAATAAGTAACAAGGACTGCAAGTTTTGGCGAGGTACACTTGCTTGGGGTTCTGGCTCCAACTGTAGCTCTGGTCTCAGTGTGATCTGCAGGTACTACTCCGGTTGCTGAAATAAACATCACCATTAGATTCAGAAAATATCAAATAGCTAGAAACGCCTGTCCTTAAGTCCAATTTGGATACAGGGGGCAAAAATAACATTTCCGGGTCAAAGCGGGGTCCACATGTGGGCCACTTTACACCGAAAAATGTGTCAAGGTCAAAGGTCTCCAAATTCTTCAAACTTAGTGTCAACAGGTCAGGAACGATGATATGAACCCAACGGAACTTCCAGAATTGGATTCCGATGAGCCGATCACAAAATTGCCCGTCAAGTAGAGCCTGTGGGGCCCACGATATGCGGTTTTCTCAACGTTCTCAGAATCGAACCAAACTTGGGTCACAGGACCAGCGTATCGCTACGAGTCCGATGGCACAAGTTTCGTCTCGATCCGACGTGTGTACACAAAGTTACCGCGTGTTCCAGAACCGACGGATACGGGACGGTGTCGGCGGATACACGTTGATTCCGGTGTGCACGCACATCCAAATCAACTTCTGCAAAATCTCACACGTTCGTATCAACGACGCGCACATTTCGGTAAAGAGCGCGTGCGACCAAGTCGTCCCATTTGGCGGGGCGCACTCTGTTCCGGGATGAAACAGGGCGTTGGTTTTCCTTTTTTGGATCGCGGTTCGCGATCACCACAGGACGCGATGCACCGAGCGGGTTGCACTGGCATCGAGAGGGTCATGCAGTCTACGCATCACAACTGACGGAACGAGAAACAGAGCTACGAGGAGAGAGAAAAGAATACCTGAACAGGGCTCCGTAAACTAGGTTTCTCGTGTCCTCGCGTGTCGACACGAGACACTGTGTCCTGTGTCTGAACTGGGGTTTCAGTTCAGGGGCTGCGACGGCCGAAGGCGGGGAGACTTCGGCTGGGCTGCTGCTGCGGGTCTCCGGCGAGGTCGGCGGGGCTGAGGAGGGGCGTTGGCTCGGGGAGACGTCGAGGCGGAGGAGGGTTCGAGGAGCTGGTGACCGGCTGCGGGGCGGAGGCTTTGGCAGAGGAGGAGGTCGAGCTAGGGCTCCGGCGTGATCGAGGCTGGGGCCGGCTAGGGCGGCTGCTGGAGATGGAGGAGAAAGGAGGGGCAGCACTGGGAAGATGATGGGGCCGAGAGGGGGTCGTCGAGGCAGTGGAGGGGGCGAAGTTGAGGAGTTCGTGGGCAGGGCCGGTAGACACGGGCGGGGGCGCGTGGCCGAGCGGAGCGTTGCGGGTGGTGGCATGGCCGAGCGGGGCTGAAGTGCGGAGGAGGAGATGGTCGGCAGGGGGTTCGGGAGATGGTGGTCGGTCGACGGCGAGGTGATGGTGGAGAGGAGGAGAGAGGGAGACGACGGGGAGGAGGAGGCGACGGGGCTGCCGGAGTCGGGCGGCTAGTTCTAGGGCGGAGCGAGGTTTGTGGAGATGATGGCTGGGGAAGAAGATGGTCGGAGGGAGAGGTGGCTGACTGGGGACGGGTCGGCGTGGACGCGGCTGGTGCGGCGCCGGAGACTCGCCGGAGGGGTCAGGGAAAGGGGGTGGCGGCCAGGGTTAGGGTTAGGTTTAGGATTAGGGATTTGGGATTAGGGATTTTTAGTATTTTTTTTCTTTTTGTTTGTGGAGAAAAACTAGAAAATTATGTATTTATACATACAGAAATTTGGACTAGGGTTTCACCTAGGATTTGGGCTGGGTCAACGCTTCTTGGGCTTGGCTTCAGCTCTCATGGGGATGTTGGGCGTTTGGCACGGACTTAATTCGGTTTAATTCTACATCGGTTTTCAGGACTTTAAAAATGCTTCCGGAGTCCAATAAATTCACAGAAAATTATCCTATGTCTGGTTTTCTATTTTACACCATAAAATATTATTTTCATAATATTTTAATATTAATAAATAGCATTTAAAAATCATTTAATTATCAAAAGCCTAGGTTTTAATTACAGAAAATCCCAAGAAATTACGGAAAATTGTAAAAAATCCAAAATAATAATTTTTGAAAATCAGGGGGCTTATAGGTGGCTACCCATAAACTCAACATACGGCCCAATTCAAAGCCTGTAAAGCAACACCAATGTCGGTTTCGCCCGGATATGATGGATGCCATTGAAGCTGAAATCAAGAAGCTAATAGCCTGTGGGTTCATCCGAGAAGAACAACATCCTGATTGGGTTGCTAATGTTGTCCCGGTTATGAAAAAAACGGGAAAGTGCGTGTCTTTATCGATTTCCGAGATCTAAATGCAGTCTGCCATAGAGATGAGTTTCCTCTTCCTATTACAAACGTCATGATCGATAATACGTGCGATTTTGAGCGCATGTCTTTCATGGACGGATTTTCAGGATACAATCAGATTAAGATGAATCCTGAAGATGAGAAACATACTGCCTTTCGTACACTACTTGGGGTATATTGCTATACGGTTATGCCTTTTGGATTGAAGAATGCCGGGGTTACGTATCAACGAGCTATGAGTAACATATTCCATGAGCACTTACACAAAACGGTAGAATATTACGTGGACGATATTGCTGTCAAAAGCCGCCTCAAGGATAATCACATCCAAGACTTGAAGACAGTATTCGAGTTGATGCGCCAACATCAACTCAAAATGAACCCTACAAAGTCCTTTCTCGGTGTATCCAGTGGCAAATTCCTGGGATTTGTCATTACCGCTAAAGGCATTCAAGTTGACCCTGATAAAGTAAAGGCTATCCTAGAAATGCGACTGCCCCGTAATCTGAGAGAACTCAGGAGATTTTAAGGTCGTCTGGCTTATATCAGGAGATTCATATCCAACCTCTCTGGGAGATGTCAACATTTTTCTCGCCTGATGAAGAAATGTGTGTCATTCGTATGGGACGAAGCATGTCAGCAAGCGTTTAATGACATCAAACGCTATCTTACTAATCCTCCAGTTCTGGTGCGTCCCGTCATAGGAAGTCCATTTATGCTATATGTTCGAGCGATGGATCATTCTTTAGGGGCTCTTCTCGCACAGAAGAACAATGAAGGTCATGAACAGGCTATATACTATTTAAGTAGGATGATGGTCGGAGTCGAACACCGGTACAATCCAGTAGAAAAAAAATGCTTGGCCCTAATGTTTGCCATTCCGAAGACGCGACATTACGTGACGGGCCAGACTATTCATATCATCTCCAGAATCAATCCTCTCCGGGCATTGATGAATAAGCCAAGTGTTCTTAATTCCCAAATCGCGACTTGGGCAATGCTACTGACACCGTATGATATGGTGTACGTTCCTCAGAAATCCATGAAAGGTCAAGCCTTGGCTGATTTCTTAGCTGCCCATCCAATTCCGGAAACCTCTAAATTATATGAGGACATTCCAGACGAAGTTGCAGAATATAATTCGGCAATGGAAGGTGATACATGGCAGCTATTCTTTGATGGTGCCTCCAGAACTGGTCCCAGGGGAAACGTGGTTTCAGGAGTGGGAATTGTTCTGGTAACTCCTGATAAACTCGTCATCTATCGAGCATATTCTCTTAGCGAACCCTGCTCTAATAATGTGGCAGAGTATAATGCTCTACTAATCGGGCTTCAAGTCGCTAAAGAATTGGAGGTTGAATACCTGGAAGCTTTTGGTGATTCTCAGTTGATCGTCAATCAGGTCAGAGGAATATATGAAGTCCGCAATCCAGACCTCATTCCTTATCACCAAACAACGATCGAGATAGTCATGACTTTTAAAGGATTCTTTTTAGAGCATGTGCCTCGATCTCAAAATTTGGAAGCTGATGCTCTGGCCAGCCTAGCTGCAGATCTAGCTATTTCGATAAGAAGGCAAAATTTGGTGATCCTTCTTAACAGAGACTTATTCTGTGTGAAAAATAATTTTCACATAGAACGCAACTACGCTATAAACACGGATCCTCCTAAGAGAGACTGGAGAAGTCCCTTTATAGACTTCGTGTCATATAGAATCTTACCAGAGGATCCTAAGGAAGTAGTATCTATCAAAAGATGATCATTACGTTTCTATTTTGATGCTTCTTCACAAAGTCTATATCGCCGAACATACGATGGACTGCTATTATAATGTCTCTCTGACGATGATGCAAAACGGGTTATCCGAGAAGCTCATGATGGGGTATGTGGAGCACATCAACCCGGTCCTAAGTTACAGGATCGTATCAGGAGGATGGGCTACTACTGGCCTACCATGATTGCAGATGTTGTAAAATATGTAAGACAATGCAAAGCTTGTCAAGTTCATACAGATTTCATACATCAGCCTTCTGAGTATTTACATCCTACTATTGCATCATGGCCCTTTGAAGCATGGGGTATGGATATCATTGGTCCTATTCATCCTTCGTCTTCTAGAGGACATCGGTTCATATTGGCTATCACGAATTATTTCTCCAAATAGGCAGAGGCGATCCCTCTTGCTGAGGTAAAGACATCCAACGTGATCAGCTTTATCAAGCACCATATAATTTATCGCTTTAGGATACCCCGAAGGATAATTCATGATAATGGGCCTCAATTCATCAGCCAAGCGTTTTACCGATTTTGCGATAAGAATCGGATACAAAATATGGCCTCAACGACATACAATCCTGCTGCTAATGGTTTGGCAGAAGCCTTCAATAAAACCATCATCAAACTCTTGAAAAAGTTTGTCTCTTCGAACAAAAGAGATTGGAATGAGAAGCTGGGGGAATGTCTCTGGGCATACCGCACAACGGTACGAACACCAACGGGTTGTACCCCATTTTCATTAGTTTACGGGTGTGAAGCAGTTCTCCCCATTGAAGTTCAAATTCCATCACTCAGAATAGCAGTAGCTAATGAGTTGACTCAGGAAAATAATGATCAATTAAGGCTTCAAGAGCTAGAAGGATTAGACGAGAAGTGCCTTCAAGCTCAACAGCGCATAGGGTTCTACCAGACACGCATCTCCAGAGCTTTTAATCAAAAAGTGAAGGAAAGAGTGTTCAAAGTTGGTGAGCTTGTTCTAGCTGTGAAAAGGCCAATGATCATTACACACAAAAGTAAGGGCAAGTTCCAGCCCAAATGGGAGGGCCCTTATGTGATTGAAACCACATTTTCAAATGACGCTTACAGATTAGCCAAGCCTAATAGAGATTTAATAATGGCTCCTATCAACGATAAATTCCTGAAGAAGTACTATGCTTGATCTCCTTTGCTCAAAGGGGTATGGTGAAGATTTCATTCTGATGACATTACATACAAAGATTAATTGGATTATATTCTATCATGTTCTTATGACCTCTGAATAGATATGTTTAACTAATTTGAAACTTCAAAACCTATCACGTCCATATTACCTCTGATAGTGTTTTGTATACAAATTTAGTTGGAGCATATTCTATCATGTCCATATAACCTCTGAATAGATATATCCAGCTGAAACTTACCGAAAGTATATCACGTCCATATTACCTCTGATATCACTTTCATCCTAGCCTATCATTTATATTCAAAAGTGATAGGTCCACAAAGTCAGAAGAAGTATCTTTATTATCTCTAGGAATAGCAAATTACAAAAAGAGCAAAAAGGTACATCATTGGGGAGGAGCCGTTAAATCGCGGATCTATCGCGCCAAAGCAGCCATCCTCTCATTCCTGGAGTTCAAAATATGGTTGCGAGCCCGTTCCAGCCTTGCTTCATCGTTGCTCAAGCGAGATAGTTCGGACAAAGAATTAACAAAACTTGCGTGGATGACACCCGCATATGTCAAGTTCTGTTTAGCTGTATCCACTTGGCCCTTCAGCACATTGCGGACTGCCGATGTCTTAAGAAGCCTCTCCCTTGCCTGAGCAAGTTCAGCTTCCAATTCTCGAACCCTCGCTTCATTTCCCTTAAATTCGGCCTGGCACTCAGCTAGCTGAGGAATGAACTCCACCAAGACAACCTGCTCTTTATCCATCTCTTGTTGCTGTTCCTGGATGGATTTGTTTAGAGATTCTATTTGCTCAACAAGTTCTGCAGTTAAGGAGTCATATTCAGCTTGAACCAGATCATCGATGCTGCCTCGGGATAGTTGCAAATACTCGTTAATGGGTTGTTCTAAACCATTAACTATTTTCTCTAGCGCATCAGCTCTTTCAGCGTCACTGAAATTTCTAATCTGCGCTATAGGGAGATTGGAGGACATCTTCAGAGCATCAAAACCTAGGTTCTTCTCCAGCACCATCGATATCAATTCTTTCAAAGTGAGGTAGAATATGCTAGTGTATTGATCCACTAGCATAGCAAAACTCGAATGGACGCTGGGAGTGGTCGCAATATTGGTAAGTCTCCTTTCTGGAATGACTGCAGAGGAGGTTGCCACAGTCGTTGCTTCAACAGATGGTGCAACAAAAGAAGAGACACCAACAACAGTTGAAGTTGGTGGTATACTCGACGAAGGAGGCACGGACGAGATGGTGGGTTCATCCTCCTCTGATGTTATTTGAACTGCCACTGGCGGGATGACACCCGAGAACGTTGCGGATGAAAGATCGACAGCTTCAAAGCATGCTTCTTTGACGTCGAGCATCGCCGTTTCATTAAATGGATCCGCAACAAAGTCAGAAGTTGTGTCAACTCCGCCCTCCCCAGAGATGTCTTCACCTGAAAAAAAGACAAAAGAAAGTTAATATCAATTTGATGTTAATTTTCCTGAAGAAAACGTGTAGACAACATTTACCTATGGCCGATGGTATGTATGTTGCGTCGCAGCCTGTACAACTAAATCATTTCTTAATGATGTCATACCTGAAGAAGAGGGTGCACCGACTGACGCTTAAGGGAAGTCATCCCAATCATCACCCAGATCCATTCGAGGTTCATCGGGTGGAATCTCGCTGGAAATACTTACAAACGAAGGAGGGATTATTCCCATTTGTCTGGATAAAGGTATATTAATTTTGAATATGCTCGGTCTCGAAGGCGACCTCGAAGCACTACCAGTAACGGTGGTAGCGGCAGCAATTGCGAGCAAAGAATCTCCAGCACTGTCAGCCGGAACTGTGGAGGTTCCCTCTCTAAAAGGCGAAGGACCTCTAATCAAAGAATCATCCCCAACAGGGAAAATAACAGGCTCACTCCTAGAGGCCCTCTTGGTGGAAGTCTTTTTAGGACCTCTGACCGTCTTCTTCTTGCGGGGGGAAGGCTCTTTCAGAGTGGAAGCCTTTCGCTTATTGGAGATAACGAGAGGCTCTGCTGGCGGAGCTATTACGCCTCTCGGTATTATCAACAAGAAATCGTCTGCACCGGTAGTGTCTTCACCTTCATCAGAGAAGACGGATGTGATCTCCTCTCTTCTAGTAGACTTATGGGAGGGCATCCTGAAACTTCCATACACATCAAAATCACGATGGAAGGTATTGATGGATGCATAAAACTATGCGTACGAGTGAAGAATGCGCAACTCTGTGGAGACAGAAGTCACGGGTATAGCAAAGATTGCACCAGTACAACCCATGATGAAGTACCGCCATCCTCTAGCTCCATCAATAAGTCCGCCTTTGGACTTGAAGCTGGTAATAGGATTCCCCACGTGCAACTGGTAGTACCCAAATTGTTTGGCAAACCGGCTGGGCAAATAAGGCTCCAAATAGCAGTGATCCTCACTTCTGTACAGCAGATGGGAAGGTCTAATGCAGACCAACCAGTAAAATGCTTCAGGAGAAAGAATAGTCTTCCCATGACCTGTATCCTGAAGTTTCGTCCCCTGTTGATTGATATGTACGGGGGGTACGGTACAGAAGAGCTTCCAACCATGGGCAAAATTTAATGCTCGTCGACAATCTATGACGCTAGTCACATTCCAAAGCGAATTCTTGTAATTCAACAAGAAATTATTTTTTGAACCGCTGGCAGAGCCATGAGACATCACACTGGTGTTGTGAAGGATTAACCATCCCATCAGATATAAGAATGGCAATTCCACTCTGGGAAATCCTTCACGCTGTGTATCATCTGCAAGCAGCCCATCAGTAATGGCCCTCAGGCCAGCCTATATTCTGCATACCATGGCAGGAAGCAGGCCCAATCTTGCTCCAAACACCAAACGCACTGCGGGCCATAAGGTGTTGCGATGAATGCGATCCGCAGACGCGATGCCAGGCACTACCCATCGGCGTAGCCAGACAGAGAGGAAGCCAGCTAGTTGAGCTTCCCTTGACAGAGGCTTGCGACAATGCCTCATATAACTGAAGGCTTTAGTGCCTGCAGGATAACCCCCTATCTCCTCATCGAGAATATAATCTAAAGCCCCTGCGTCTTCAATGAGATCATCGACCGTGTTGGCACTAAGCATGCTCAGGAGATTCAAGGGCTTATCTCGGTTATTTACAACCTTGTCCGGCTTAGCATTTCTGGTCTGATGGAAGAAGAGGTAGGATACCCATTTGTTGATATGAGCCAAATCAGAGGGCTCTTTGTAGAAGGTGGTGCAGGCAAGATAGTGGCACATCAGCTCCTGGTACACTGCCACTGCCCGAGGGTTTGTATACCTCAGCTTCCTGTTTGTGGGAACGTACTCTTCATAAGGAGTATCTCCCATTGGCAGCTTTGAAATCTCTGCCATCTTATGAAGGGCTAAGCCCAACTCACCTAGTGGAGTGGCAAAAGTCCCAGTAAGCGAATTGTATCGCTCTATCAAAGCTAAGAATAAGTTGGGGTTGACAGGCAGCCCAACACTAGTGGCGCTCACAGCCGCAAACAAACCAATACTCTCCAGCTCCATCTGGAAGTGCTTCAGGGCCCAGGCAGTTAAACTGGCCCATCGAAGATTTTCGGGGCTAAGCCATCCACTGGTGCGAGGGTTAACCTTGGGGTACACTCCTCCCTGCCCTATAAAGTCATTGCAGAAAGTCGATATTTGAACCGGCTGGATCAGTGAAGTGTCTTCACTCGGGACGCTGCCCGACAGTAATCCCCTAAAAGGCATAACAGGGCCTGAAGGACTGCTCACATAGGCTCCTTGGTTCAATCCTTTGTTGTATAATATCTTCCCTTGCCGGCCGTGAAGATCCAAAGTTAGAGTCCACATCATCTTTCTGCGATGGGTGGCATGGAAGAATGCCGAGATAGGGTAATCTCTAGACATCCTTGGCAGATACATGACCGTGCCCTCAGCAGAAAACACCAAATCTTCTTTCTTGGGCTTAGTCTGGATTATTTATCGATAACATCCCCGAATAAGAAAATTGGTTTCTTATATTCAGTCCCATCTATGTATGTCAGGGCTCCCCATTGATCATACTCAGCAGCATTCGTTCTCCTTGGGACGAGATCAGAGTTCCCCTTTCTTGAGGATACTCGGTTCCAGAGATGGGGAATGTCACATAGGACAAGTCCTCTAGATAGCTGGAATTCAGCATCCCAGCAGCAGAGCCCATCACTTCAGCCAAAGGAGGGATCTGTAAGTCCACTGCAAAATGCAAGAAAACAAGTCAGTTTTACGCTAGACGCTACGGTCTTGCAGGACACACCAAAGACTAACAGTCTGAGCTTTTATGTCGGACTGCAAAAATTTGAGTCTTACGCTGGAATCTATTTCCAGTGCGTAAAACTCAAGGTGGACAGTATACGCCAAAATCTAACAGTCTGAGCTTTTTACGCCAGACTGCCAAAATTTGAGTTTTTACACCAAAATTTACATCCAGCGCGTAAAACTCAAAGTTTGTAGTATACGCCAAATTTCGACAGTCTGAGCTTTTACGCCAGACTGCGAAAATATGGAGTTTTACGCTGACACATTAGGAATGTGGGCGTAATAATAAAATATCTCTATGCATCATCTTCCTCGAAGAGTCTCTTAGCACAGAAGATGACCTTGCGCATACACGTACAACATGTGCGAAGGATTTTATTCCTATCGAAGTCTTTACCGGTGATGTCCGGAGCGCAGCTCGATGACGGAGCACTTCGTTCAGAACGGGGCTCACTCAGCCTAATGGGGGTTGCTCGTGCTTGAGCAGAGGAGCGAGATGAGGAAGCAGTTTTCTTTCCCTTAGCAGTGGAAGCCTGTTTCGGTGCCATGGCGAAGCTCAAAAGTTCTCAGAAAAGAGACGAAGACGAAGAGTTCTCAAAAAGACGAAGGATTTTGCAAAGACAGATGAAGGGTTTCTCTCTCAAGACCTTGGGCTATTTATAGAGTTCGTATAACTCTTCGAATCCCTAACCAAATCCGATATTTAATAGTCGGTTATGATTTGGGACCACGTCAGCCTATCATTTGAAAAAAGAAGACGGACAGTCATGCTGTGTAACAAATCTACGGTTTTACGCTTAGAAGCTTTTACGCTCAGAGGCTACAAATCTATGGTTTTACGCTCAGAAGTTTTTACGCTCAGTGGCTACAAATCTACGGTTTTACGCACATAAGCTACAGATCTATAATTTTACGCTCAGAGGCTACAAATCTACTATTTTACGCTCAGAGGCTATAAATCTATGGTTTTAAATCTATGGTTTTACGCTCAGAAACTTTTACGCTTAGAGGCTACAAATCTACGGTTTTACGCACAGAAGCTACAAATATACAGTTTTACGCTCAGAAGCTACAGATGGCCAATTACAAGGGTTTATGCAGAAAATGCTCCTTTTTGGCTACAAAACATTCCAAGTGCCTGAAACACACAGATGTCAGCATTGAAGATGACTCTTCTTCTTGGACCATT
This sequence comes from Iris macrosiphon, assembly GCA_036927795.1. NCBI lineage: Eukaryota > Viridiplantae > Streptophyta > Magnoliopsida > Asparagales > Iridaceae > Iris > Iris macrosiphon. The sequence continues at coordinate 95,991,624 of JAYESA010000006.1, forward strand.
GGAAGTTCATTTGAAGTCTAGCCAGAATCCTCAACATCTAAGTTCAAGTATGGCCTGTTCGGCGGACATTCCTTGCCCTGGTTTGGGGAATTTTCGGGAAACCATTCTTGAAGATGATATTCTGAACATAAATTCTTCGTATCAGAGAAGTGACAGTTCAGAATTCTATGCGACTCCTCGTCCAAAAATAGCATGACAGTTGGATCTTTAAGACAACTTAATACTAAAGAGCTTTTTACACATCTTCCGTTACGCGTAAAAGTCGGGACGTGACCGGATAATCGGTTATCAGAGTCAGCATAAAATTATTCAGACGTGTCGAAGCTGCACATTATCAGACTTTCTCACAGCAAATATGGAAAATCAGCAATTCATAGAAGAAGACAAGTTTATTAATCATGATTACATATGATAGAAATCCAGTTTACAAAGGATTTTTCATTTTTCATGATTACATATGATGGAAATCCTTTTTCTACAAAGGATTTCTCATTAAAGATCACGCTGGGAATCTGTTGTGCCAGGTTCTCATATTGATGGAGATCTTTTCTTCTTCTACGACACTTCTTCGACTTCTGCGGCCGATGAACAAGAAAATGATTAATGGCGGGAGGATACAAAACTGGGCTTGCTTTATTCAAGCCCACCCTATATACGCCATGGCAGACATGCCCTAGAATTGTGTTAGGGAGTCAGACCCAACATAATACTGGAAGACATGGCCAAACTGCCTACCTACGTCCAGCTTCATAATAGGAAAAAATACAGCTAGCAAGCTGTGTGGTCCGATGAGACCCTTCCTCTCAACTGGACGAATTGTCATATAAAATTGCTGATTATCCCGAGCAAAGAAAGCTATGATATCCTTCCGTGATCCATCATTGCAGATGACATTTGCTCGAAGATGCCTCTTCTTACGGCTCTTTACATGTTGGAAGAGCATGATCTTCTTCTTCCTCAGGTCAGCCCAATGGATCTCGACAACCATCTCTTTTGGTGAAGGAAGTACGGAAAGACAGGTTCACTCGCTTGCCTTTATATAGGCAGAAGAGAACATACCAAATCCCAACAAATTCCTAAAAAATCATCGAGAAATCAGCCTCGCAGAACGAGTCAAATTTGGCCGTTTCATGTTTCATTCAAAGTATTTCAAATTACGAGGAATTTGAAAACTTTGAAGGGGGTCTTGTAGAAGCATGAAAAATATGCTGGGAAATTATACGCGTAAAACCCCCAACATACATGAAGCACGCGTAAAACAGAAGCTTCAGCGCTGTGTGACGTAAAACATGACTTCAGAGCTGCCCACGTAAAGCAGTGCTTCAAGGCTGTTTTGGCGTAAAAGGTTGCTACATCTCCCTCCGGCGTAAACTATGTCTGCTTTTAATGCAGCATGAAATTGTACGAGGAACTCTTCGTATTCCTCGAATGAACCTGTCAAACAAAACAGTGAACCTGACTCCTGACAAAAAGTACTGCACGACGATCGAGAGGACGGCTGTAATGATGATTCTGCACAGAGGCCCAGACTGTCGTTTAGTGGCATATCCTTGATACAAGTTATTTTTACGCATTCAAGGAATACGCTGCCTATTCTACACAGGCAGAGATGAGTTTTTACGCTCAAGATGAGACAAAAAGAGACGCCACGTCAAAAGCTATTTTTCGTACAAGACTCGAGGCATATCTCTGCAGTTAATGCGCGAGATGGGGGCATATCTCTGCATTTAATGCATGCGATTTTATTCTATTTTTAATGACTGGGAGAGTTAAAACTAGGGTTAATACGTTCATATCACTATCCCTGCATGTTACGCCAACCAGGCTATTTTCAACTATAGGAGTATGTCGTATGCTATCTCCTCGAAATATGCCAACTCAGGCTATATTTGCAAATGTACGTGATAAGGCTATTTGGCCCAGAATACGCTCAAGACCTCAGTCAAGAAGGATAATTGGCTAGTTTACGCTGGTTACCTATTATTTATGCAGCATCAAGCTTTACGCAGAATTTGACTTTTACGCCAACACGACAGCTATTTGGCTTTTACTCCAACAAGACAACTACTTGGCTTTTACGCCAACAAGATAGCTACTTGGCTATTACGCCAACAAGACAGTTATTTGGCTTTTATGCCAACCATCTTTACGCGAGAGGCAGTTACCTACGTGGTTTGCATGCCGTGATCTTCGATGAGCGATTATACACGTTACCTCATAATGGGACACGCGTCATACATGGATTCAAGAGATCATTTAGACGTGGATAGCAGTTATTGTAACCGTCGCATAAAGAGCGCCACTCTCTTCACAATTTGGCTTCTACGCCTATTGGACGGTTACTGTGACTGAGCTCTATAAATAAAAACCTTCGGTCACAGGGGGTAAAAGGTGGAAAATCAGAGAAAGAGAGAGAGAGAGTACATACAGAGAGTGTTGATTGACAACTTTGGCAACGAGAGTTCAATCCCTCCTACAATCTTTGAAGCTCTTCTGCTTCTACAGCACTTCTTCATCATCATGTGGTCCAAGGGACAAAGTGATCGGCCGCATATCAGACTCCTATAGTAATATTTCTCCAGAATTATTTTTTTTATTGTACTTAACATCCTCTTATAGGATTAATTGTACTTTTTTTTCTTGTTTGTAAACAAAGAAAGGGTTTCGTATAAACCTAGTTTCATTCTTCTGTTTATCATCAAACACACCCGTGGTGTAAAAAGTTGGCATGCTCTTCGGATCAAATGCGCGTGTGTACCCTATTTCACAAATAATGGATTAAAATCGAGCAAGAGTTCTTGGGCCTGGACTAGTCCTCCACGAGGGAAACCAGGATAAAATTCTCTGTGTTTGAGTTTGCTTTTTGAACTTTACTTATACTCTGCTTATACTCTGATTATATTTATTGCTGCAGTTTATAAGTAGTCCTTATACTTAAAATTTTTAATTGGTGATTGTTTTCTGCTGCACACGCACTTACTCTATTCACCCCTCTCTAGAGGTGTTACACGACCCTACAATTGGTATTAAAGCAGGTTTTCGTAAAACTGTGCTTAGTTTATATACTCTAGAATATTCATGGCAAACACAAGACCTATATATGCCAACAATGGTAAATGCCAGTCTACAAATAGGCCACCCCTATTTGATGGAACCAATTACACATATTGGAAGACACGAATGAGCTTTTATTTAAAATATCTTGATTTCGATCTATGGACAATCGTCACTCATGGATAGAAAAATCCAGCCATAATAGTTATTGATAGGAATCTTTTTGAAAAACCCAATAATAGATATACTGATTTGGAAAAGAAACATGCTAGTCTTGATGCTAGGGCTATTAATGCATTATTCTGTGCTGTAGACAGAACTGAATTCAACAGAGTATCAACCTGTATAACTTCACATGAAGTCTTGAAGCTTCTTGAGGTTACTCATGAAGGAATCAAATAGCAGGATATTGACACAAGAGTATGAATCATTCAAGATGAAGTCAGATGAAACCATCACCCAAATGTTTACTTGCTTCATGGATATTGTAAACCCTCTGTCATCTCTTGGAAAGGATTATACAAGTCATAAAAAGATCTGCAAGGTGCTCTGGGGACTCACCAAAAACTAGAATCCTAAGGCAACTGCAATCATTGAAGAAAACGATATCACCACAGTGTCACTAGAAATACTCGTGGAAAAGCTGATGATGCATGAGCTGGACCTCAAAGACCTTGAAGAAACAACGCCAAAGGAAAAGATCATCGCTTTCAAGGCACATCACAAAAAGGTTTCCAACGACAACTCAGAAGACGAAGATTTCGACAATAATGATCTAGCCCGTATCTCTAGGAACTTCAGAAAATTCTTAAAATTTGAAATGTCAAACCGGAAGAAGAACTACAAAGACAATACTGATGAGGAACCAGTGTGCTATAATTGCAAGAAGATAGGCCACATCAAGAAGGACTATCCTATGGCTAGAAAAGAAAGTCGCTATGAACATTCAAGCAAAAAAAGAACTTCATCAAAGAACCATGCTAACACAAGCATATGGTGTGAAAGCGAAGCAAGCGATTCTGAAGAAGAAGAGAATTCTCCCAACTCTACAAATATGTGCTTAATGGCATTTGATCAGGTATCTACGAACCCCCTATATGATGACTTTATATTTGATGGACTAGGTGATGCCTTTAGTGACCTTCTTGATGATCACAAAAAACTGCTTGATAAATACAAAAACTCGAAAAAGGAACTCAAGGCACACAAACTTGAGATTGATAGATTGTCAACACGCCTAGATGATATCAGAAAGACATAATCCACTAGTGATTCAGATGAATTAGCATCAGTTAGATTGAACTTAAGTGAAGCACTTCTTAGAAATGAGCAACATGACAAGGATTATATTAAGCTCAAAGAAGATTATGAAATAGAGAAGAAAAAGAGTAGTGATGCACTTATTAGAAATAATGCTTTAACTGCCTCTGCACCAAGTATCAACACATATGCTACATGTCATTATTGTGTTATTAAAGGACACATATCATAACAATGTAGAATTACAAAATTAGTTGACATGCATGTATATATATGGGTTCTAAAAACTAACATATCATGGCCCTCACGAAAGTGGGTACCAAATATTACATCTTCAGCTGTTGTTGTAGGTGGACCTTCCCTCTCATACTAGAAGCAATGGATTCTCGATAGCAGTTGCTCACGTCGTATGACCGGTGATGCAAATCTATTCGCAACTCTATCGATGAAGAAAGAATGATACGTCTCCTTCGGCAATAATCTAAAAGGACATATTATAGGTAATGGTAATATATGTATTCATCCTTCTCCTGTTATTAAAGATGTATGTTTAGTAACATAATTAAAACATAACCTACTAAGCATTAGTTAATTGGCTGACCATGGTTATGGTATTAATTTTGTTAAAGACAAATGTTCTATTTATGATAGATCTACTGGTAAAATAACTTATGAGGGAATAAGAGAAGATAATATATATGTTTTCCATCTCTCAGAAAATACTAACAATACATGAATATGCTTATACGCAACAAAAGAAGAAAGCTGGTTATGGCATATGCACCTTGGACATGCAAATATAGACACTATAGCCAGACTGTCTTCAAAGAAATTGGTAAGAGGTTTACCTGAAATTACCTTTAAGAAAGATATGGTCTGTGCTGAGTGTGAAAAGAACAAAGCAACAAGATCTTTATTTAAATCAATAAATGCTGTAAGTACTTCTAGACCCCTTCAATTTTTGCATATAGATTTATTTAGACCAAGTAGAGTCGCCAATCTTGGTGGTAAGGTTTATGCCTATGTTATTGTTGATGACTTTTCTAGATATACTTGGGTTTATTTCTAGCAAATAAAAGTGAAGTCTTTTCAGAATTTGTTACCTTTTACAAAAAGATATAAAACAAAAAAAAGCTTCACGATTACTTGTATCCGAAGTGATCATGGAGGCGAACTCGAAAATTTTGATTTCAAAACTTTTTGTGATTCAAATGGATTTGTGCATGAATTTTTCTATCTTATAACTCAACAAAATGGTGTTGTGGAGCGAAAGAACAGAACTCTTGGCGATATGACTAGAGTCATGTTAAATCAGTATAAGCTTCCAAAATATTTATGGGCTGAGGCTGTTAATACAATATGCCATATTTTGAATAGGATTCTTATTCGACCTATATCGAAGAAGACTCCCTATGAGCTTTAGTTTAATAGAATCCCTACCATTAGTTATTTCAAAGTATTTGGCTGCAAATATTTTATCTTGAATACTAAGGATAACTTGGGTAAATTTAATTCCAAGGCTAATGAAGGTATTTTTCTTGGTTATGCTGCAAAGAGTAAATGTTTTAGAATTTTTAATAAAAAGTCTATGATTGTTGAAGAATCAATTAATGTTACTTTTGATAAACTTAACAGTCAAGTAGCAAGCGACGGTGATGATGAAGATTTCAGGATAACCTCTAACAAGACTCCTAAAGATGAAACTGGAACAAGTTATCTGGACAACTTACCTAAAAGATGAAAATTTATAATCAACCATCCAGAGAACTTGGTAATTGGTGAGATATCGAAAGGTGTAAGAACTCGTTCTGCAACTAGAGATCTTTTTGCAAATGTTGCTTTTATTTCTCACGTAGAACCTAAAAATGTTTTAGAAGCTTTTGATGATAAATTTTGAATTTTCTCAGTGCAAGAGAAACTCAACCAATTTGAACGAAATCAAGTTTGGGAACTCATTCCCAGACCTAATAATTATCTAGTCATTGGTACCAAATAGGTTTTCCAAAATAAACTTAATAAGGATGGATTAGTCACTCGTAATAAAGCACGTCTCGTAGCTCAAGGTTACAATCAAGAAGAATGTATTGACTGCGATGAGACCTATGCTTCTGTTGCGAGAATAGAATCTATCCGCATGCTTTATGCTATTGCAAGTTTTTATAATTTTAAATTATTTTAAATGAACGTCAAAAGTACTTTTTTAAATGGTGTTATAAAAAAAGAAGTTTTTTGTAGAACAACCCCCCTGGATTTGAAGATTTCAAATTTTCTAATCATGTTTTCAAGCTTAGAAAGGCTCTATATGGACTCAAACAAGCCCCTCGTGCTTGGTATGAGCGCCTTAGCTCCTTCCTACTTGAAAATAGTTTTTCAAAAGGGAAAGTTGACACTACTTTATTTATAAAATCTCATGATGATAATCTCTTATTAGTACAAATTTATGTAGATGATATTATCTTTGGATCTCCTAATAAGATGCTATGTAACGAGTTTGCTAAGTGTATGCAGAAGAAATTTGAAATGAGCATGATGGGAGAACTTAATTTTTTTCTCGGATTACAAATCAAACAGAACTCTCAGAGAATATTCATCAATCAAGCGAAATACACAAGATTTACTAAAGAAGTTCGATATGGACAATGCAAAGTCTATTGGAACTCCAATGGCAACATCAACCAAACTTGATCTTGATGAAAATAACAAGCCTACAGATATAGGTAAGTATCAAGGTATGATTGGTAGTCTTCGATACCTAACTTCTAGTCGTCCAGATATTATGTTTTCTGTATGCCTATGTGATAGATATCAGGCTAACCCTAAGGAATCATATGTATGTGTAGTTAAGAGTATCCTTAGATACCTTAAGGGTACTCAAACGACAGGCTTGTGGTATCCCAAAACCATATCCTTTGACCTTGTTGGTTATTCAGATGCTAATTTTGCCAGATGCAAGATCGATCGTAAGAGTACTAGCAGAACTTGTCATTTCTTGGAAAAGTCTCTAGTCTCTTTGTTTTCTAAGAAGCAAAATTTTGTTGCATTATCAACTACTGAAGCTGAGTATATCGCTGCAGGACGTTGTTGTGTACAAATTTTGTGGATGAAACAAACTTTAGAAGACTATAATTTATCCTTTAAAAATATTTTCATCTTTTGTGATAACACTAGCACTATAAATCTTACTAAGAATCCAATATATCATTCACGCTCTAAACATATTAAGATTAGACACCACTTTTTAAGAGAGAATCAATTGCAAGGTAATATCTATTTAGAATTTATTGACACAGAACATCAACTTGCAGACATTTTCACTAAACCCTTAGTTGAAGATCGCTTAAATTTTATTCGTCGAGAATTAGGTATTTTGGACTCCGATACTACATAACTTGTTTATTTTACTACTCTATATTTCTGTAAATATAAAAATTATTTTGGGTACAAGCCGAAAGGGCCCTTCTGTCAAAGAGATAACCTTAAGCGACACGGTATTTAAGTATCTTCGGACCACCACTAGCTGGGATCCGGCCCCTACAGCTAACCTGAGATGATCGATACAACATGGAATACAGAGTACCAAATTATTGTATTAAGTCCAAAACCCTAAAATATAGACTTACACAATTGATCTACCTTTATATAAAGAACTGAGTCTCAAATGAATTATGGTTCAAAGGAACCGAATTCGTATAGAGTTCAGACCAAATTCGGGCTGAACTCGGTTGTCTTTGTTTCAGAATTCAAAACAAAATCCAACTCCTTATATTTACCTATTGATCATCAAAACCCTTACCTACGAACAACAGCCCCTTCTTCCTTCTCCTTAGAACCCTAAATTTTTCAAACCCTTGGTTTTTGGTACTTCCTCCTCAATAGCTCTCAACTCTCCAAACTTTGGATTCTGGTGTATTTCAAGGTTCTCTATCACATTTTTACCTATTTTTAGGTATAATAATCTATTCATCTCCATCATCTTTCTTTTAAATGGCTCCTAAGTTTTTTAAGAAAAAAAGTTGTTGGTGAATCATCATCTTCCAATGTTCAGGAAGAAATATCTCATTCCTTGTTTAGTCCATTAATGCCCGATGAGGGTGATTATGATGGATTTTTATTTTTATCTCTTGAACAATCCATAGAGTGGTTTGATGATTTTGTTACCAAGACTGTCTGTTCTGGAAATCCTATAAATTTTACTCTATTTCCTGCATATTTGCCTACTTTACGTGCTTTGGGACTTGATGAATTAGTTGTTTCTCGATTTTCAATCTATATAAATGCTATCAGAATATTTTATTACAATCTCATGTATGAAGATAATTTTATTTATTCTCGTATCGGCGGAATAAATATTGACTTTGATGATGACGATTTGTAGGAGATACTTCATACTCCAAACGATGGTGAACCCCTTGTCGACATCACCAAATTCACGTTCCCTGAAGGCACGACTCTAGATTCCTTTAAGGATTTCTTTTGCACTTCTGTTCCTTGTTCTCAGGGCAAGCTTAAAGCCAAACACCTTAACAAATGATTTTATGACTTACATCGCATAATTTTCTCTGTGATTATTCCCAAACAAACCTCCACTGATGATATCACAAACTTGGAACTTTGTGCTATCTATCATCTCCACTTTGAGATTCTGTTTAGTTTTTCAAAGACTATCATTCAGACTATGGTTCGAGCTCGTAAGAACAGGCAAAATATGTTGTACACTATGTATTTACCTATTATATTTTAATACTTTGACATTCCATTAGATGATTGTCCCTATCTAGCAGAGCCCTCCTATCTCTTTACTGCCCGTAGGACTGACCCTGCTCTACTACCTGTTTCACCTGTTGATGATACCTCCGATGCTGGCCCATCTGCACCACCTACACCTCATGTTGCTTCTACCTCAACTGCTCCACCCATTACTCTCGAGCACCGACACACTATGCTCCAGGATTGCTTTCGTTTGGAAGATGATCGCCACAGACTAGAGGATGAGCGCTATCATGCTATGGATCACCGCACCACTCTCCAGGTTCTGGCTATATCCAACTCTTTTATGGATATGCGTTGCAGCTTCTCTCAGTACCCGGGCAGTGGACCGATTCACATGGTTCGTGATCCTTCCTTTACTGGATACCGCATTGATGATCCAGATGCTCAAAGATACTTTGATCCTGCTGCTACTTTTTATGACAACCGTTCGGCAGAGACCGGTGATGATGATCAATAGTAGAGTAGAGATTATTAGCTTAACATTTAGTGATAATATTAACATTATGAGATGATGTTAATCTTTTATGAGATATTATTTCTAGTTATGCTTCTTTAGTTATGAGAATTTTATGAGATGTCATTTCTAGTTATGCTTCTTTACTTATGAGATCTTTATGAGATGTTATCTTTAGATCGATGATGTTTTATACTTATTTAACTTTGGCAAAGCTTATATTTCTCTTCATTTACAAAATATTCCTATAGAATATTATTTTATGGTTTCTTCCTTTATATTTGTTATATTGTATTTATTATGTTATTCCTTGCTTCACATTTCTTGTTTACCTTGGCTCAAACTTTACGGAGGAGGTTTTCCATTTCGATCAAGTGACAACGGGGGAGACATATCGAGATATCAACATTGATTGCAAGCTATTATTGCGGAGATATCAACATTACATGCTATTATTGCGGGAAAGCAACATATCGATTTGCAGGGGAACAACATATCGATTTGCGGGGGAACAACATGTCGATCATGAATAATATATATATCTGATCTTATTTGTCATATCAGTCGCAGTTTTGTCAATTATCAAAATGGAGGAGATTTTTGGCCCATCTGGTCATGGTCAAACCGATTTTAATAATTGATCCAAATTATGAATCGATACATTACAACTTAGATGAATTTATTCAGAAAGACATCATAATACTTCGTCACAAGCAGCTACAAGATGATTGTGTTTAGGTTACTCTTTATACTTTGTTATATAATTTTTACTTTTTTTGAGTCAAAGGACTTATGTGAGTCGGAACAAAATTTTGGCATTTATATTGAACCTATATCCAAAGTCCAATCATACATAAGCCAACCCAAACCAGTAAGTCTTTTGGATTCGAGCCTAAACCTAAACCTAAACCCAAACCCAAACCCAAACCCACTCAAAAATTCAAGTCAAAATAATTTGGAATATGACCAACCAAACTCGGTACGAGTTTTTTCCGAACTCGAACCGAACCCAGTTACCCTGAACCGATTTCCTAGTCAGCCTCCTCGTCTGGATGACCAGGCTCTAACATTCGAAATTATGAACGTTAAAGCATCTGAAATTGGCCCAGAAAAATCCTATAAATAGAGAAGAATTTTCATATTTTAACATAACTCATTCACTCAAACCTTTTTCTTTCCTATTACTCAAAGATCTTTAATCTTTCTCATTCCCAAGATAACTCCCTTTCCTTCAAAGTGTCCAAGTACCATTCCGATTAAAAGTTGAGTCAAGTTTTTCAAGCTTGGTTTAAAAGCTGCTTTCTATTCCTGTCTGAAGTCTTCGAGCTCTTCGGATCAAAAGCTCATGTTGTACGAAGTTGGTGTGCTCTTCGGATCAAAGGTGCGTGTGTACCATATTTCACAAATAGTAGATTAACACCGAGCAAGAGTTCTCGGGCCTGGACTAGTCCTCCACGAGAGAAACCAGGATAAAATTCTCTGTATTTAAGTTTGCTTTATGAACTTTACTTATACTCTGCTTATACTCTGATTATATTTATTGCTGCAGTTTATAAGTAGTCCTTAAACTTTAAATTTTTAATTGGTGATTATTTTTCGGTGCACATGTACTTACTCTATTCACCCCCTTTGGTTTTCTCTCATCGGGATAGGGGCAGACAAAAAAGGGATTTTCATCGTTTGTGGATCACTCGGATAAATGAAGTAACTCTCTAGATGTGTTACACGATCCTACAGATAAAACGAGTACAAATACTAAAAATAGTTCCAATACATGATAAAGACTATACAATAGTAAATAGTAAATGTGATGAGCAATATAGAACTGATATCCTGTCATGGCAAGTCTAGAGGAATATGTAAATATAAGGAATATATCATAGTCAGGATATATAAAGTAAAATAGCAAAGAACTGTAAATAACTAAGTGTTTTGAAATACTAGTTTCAATATGTTATCAGCTTGGGGGTTCAATATCTACACTAAAAGGAAGCTAGCTCAATCGTACGTGAAGTATATGATTAGCTAGTAGCCAATGTCTATACTACCACAATGTCTATGGATATGATCACATATCTAACTAGTACTTCCCTGACTAGTATAATAGATCCAACCAAAATACGTTACGATACATGAATCAAAATGTAGTGTCTAAATATCTACACAATTATCAATGTGTAATATTAATACAATGAACAATGTCTAATATCAATACGATGAATAAATAATATCTCATGACTGAGGATCCAATATATACCAATCAATGTACCATTGTATTAGGAATCAAGTATAACATCACTATGTACATGTATCATAGTAATTATCAAGTAAGAAAACTATAAGAAAACGTACTCGCCTGTGGTCCTGAGCTGACAATACCAATTAATGTCTAAACTGGAGTTCAAGTGACATATATATATGAATTTTTATGTCAAATAGGTAATTTGGAATCATAAACAAGCTTAACTAACTCTATTTTAGGTTTCTAGGTCAATTCTAGGTCAATCGGATAAAACTAGGTCAATATCTAATTTTGGGTTTACTAATATCTATTTGGTTTGCCTATGTAGTTATATTTAGCTATACCATGCTATTTCTAGGTTTTCTAGGTCATAACATATAGGTCTAGGTATTCTAGGTATCATGTTATATATATATATATATATATATATATATATATATATATATATATATATATTTATATCATAATACCTTAGCTATTTATCCAATACCTTAACACATATCATACTTAGACCAATACTCATTACCTAACCCGTATCCTAGACACTTACCCTGTATCCAAGATACTACCCCAAACTAGTCCCAATACCTTAGTACTAACTAAGATACCTCACTCTCAACTTACCTTTGTCAATGATATTTGAGTATCATGAAACCAACTCTCATGGATATCCATGTATCCATGATACTCAAGTATCATAGGATACCATCCTAAAGCCCCAAGCTATCTATACCTCACTACACTCATGCACTAGCCCTCACTACCTTAACCTTACTCAACCACACTAATCCTTCACTCAACACTACACTAACTAGCTCCTCACTAACACACTTACTACACTTATCTACCCTTGAACCAAACACCTCTCACTTGGTCACCTAAACACTAACCACACTTGGCACTTGTGCACTTGCACATACATTGGTCTGTATACTGTGTCACTGTGCCAAGTCTGCACAAACCTATTTTTACTGCACTACACAGTGGCCTGTGCCCACTGTTACAGTTTTTGTACATCAGAAACTACTGCAATGGAATGCAACAAAGTCTGCAATTAAGCAGCCAAATGCTGTTGTATCTGTTATTTCCAATAACAGAACATCTGCTGTTGAAGCAGCTAAGCATATACAGTCCCCTCCAACTATCTGCTTAACCAAAGCTTACTACCAACAACAACTGGTTTCCCGAGCTTTCCCCCTTGCTGCTGCTACTGTAGGCCATAGAACCCTCTAGGACCGAACTCCTCCCCCTCTACTCCTCTGCACATAAGCACCAACAACTACAATCATGCATGAAATATGGTATAGGAAACTATAGAGGGGGGTGAATAGAGTTATGTGTCTATAGTGACCAATTAAAAACTGATTAAGGCTAAGTCCAGGAAGCAACCACTAACAGAGTAAATAATAAAAGAGATAATAATACAAAAAGTAAATAGAGTAAGGAAGAGAAAACACAAATACCAAGATGTATACTGGTTTCCCTCGAGGAGGACTAGTCCAGTCCTGAGAACTCAAGCTCGGAGTTTGAATCCACTATCAGTGAAACACAAGCTTTGATCCGAAGGCTTGCCACTTCTTTACAACACAAGCTTTTGACCGAAGAGCTCGACTACTTCAACTTTGCAGAAGCAAAACTTAAAATTTTCCAAGTGAGAATATTTTACAACTCTTGCACAACTTCTAGCTGAATCGCACCGAGGCACCTTAGGGATTAAAAAGTTGTGGATAAGGAGATTTGGAAGAGTGTGGCTTAGAGAAAGGCTTATAATGTATATTTGTAATAGAACTAAGCATGTTGAGTGAAATAACCAAACTAAACATAGTAAAAAATTATAAATTTTGAAAATTTTAAAACCACAACAAAAGATAAAATGTGCGACAAATATGCGAAACATTTATCCAGCACATGCGTAACTATCTCAGGTTAGTTGTAGGGGTTGGATCCCAGCTAGGGTGATCTGAAGACACTTAAATACCGTGTCGCTTAAGGATGTTTATGCCTCTGTGACAGATGGACCCTTTCGGCTTATACCCGAAATAATGTAGCGTATGTGAATAATGAGTTTGCAAATGTTGATGCAAATTAAATCTATTATATTACGTTTTTATCCAGAATTCCCAATTCCCGACGAAGAAAGTTAAAACGATCTTCGGCTAGTGGCTTAGTAAAAATATCTGCTAGCTGATATTCAGTTTTAATGAATTCTAAACTAATATCTTCTTGCAATTGGTGATCTCTTAAAAAGTGGTATTGTATTTCTATGTGCTTAGTGCGTGAGTAAAATACTGGGTTCGTAGTCAAATTAATAGAGCTGGTGTTGTCATATAATATAGGAATGTGCTTATAAGTTAAATTATAGTCTGCTAGGGTTTGCTTCATCCACAAAATTTGAGCACAACTACGTCCTGTAGCTATGTATTCAGCTTCTGTACAAGAAAGAGCAGCAAAGTTTTATTTTTTGATAAACCAAGAGACTAGAGCCTTACCTAAGAGATGACACATGCTGCTGGTACTTTTACGGTCGACTTTGCATTCGGCAAAATCGGCATCTGAATAACCGATTAGGTCAAAAGATGTAGTTTTGGGACACCACAAGCCTAATGTTAAAGTGCCCTTAAGGTTATCGAAAGATACGCTTTACTACGCTCATGTGTGATTCCTTAGGGTTATCTTGATAACGAGCACACAAGAAAACACTAAACATTATATTGGGACGACTAAAAGTTAAATAAAGTAAACTAACAATCATACCTCGATACTTACGTTGGTCGACTGGTTTTTCGCTTTCATGAAGATCAAGTTTAGTTGAAGTAGCCATCGGAATGCCGATTGGTTTGACATTTTCCATGTCAAATTTCTTCAGCAGGTCCTTTGTATACTTTGACTAGTTGATAAAAACTCCTTGTGAGTTCTGTCTGACTTGTAATCTGAGAAAGAAGTTCAATTCCCCCATCATGCTCATTTCGAACTCATTCTACATACACTTAGCAAATTCTTCGCATAATACCTCATTAGTAGACCCGAATATAATATCATCAACATAAATTTGCACCAATAAAATTGTGTCATCAATTGATTTTATGAAAAGTGTAGTGTCAATCTTTTCTTTTAAAAATATTTTTCAAGTAAGAAAGAGCTAAGACGCTCATACCAAGCGCGAGGGGCTTGTTTAAGGCCGTAAAGAACTTTCTTAAGCTTGAAAACATAATCAGGATATTTATAATTTTCAAAACCAGGTGGCTGTTTTATAAAAACTTCTTCTTTAATAAAAACCATTAAAAAAAGCATTTTTTACATCCATTTGGAAAAGTTTGAAATTTTGAAAGTTTGCAAATGCATAAAGCATGCAGATCGATTCAAGTCTCGCAACATGAGTGTATGTCTCATCGTAGTCAATACCTTCCTCTTGGTTGTATCCTTGAGCTACGAGACATGCTTTATTACGTGTGACAGAACCTTCCTCATTAAGTTTGTTACGAAAAATCCATTTAGTACCAATGATCGAATGATCATTTGGTTTAGGAACAAGTTCCCAAACACGATTCTTTTCAAATTTGTTGAGTTCTTCTTGCATTACAGACATCCCAAATTTATCAAAAAATGATTCTATAACATTCTTAGGTTCTATTTGTGATATAAAAGCTATGTTGGCTATAAAATCTCTATTTGCTGAATGAGTACTTACACCTTTTGATACTTCACCTATTACCGAGTTCTCTGGATGGTCTGGCGTGAATCGCATCTTCTTTGGCAAGCTTTCCAAATAACTTATTTCAGATGTTGTATCGTTAGGTGTAGAGGATATTGGTTGGACGTGTTCATCATTATCATCATTGGGAGCTGCAGCTTCTTGGTTGAAAGTCTTGATATGGTATCCTTGTTTGTGTGTCCTAGATGCATATGCCATAGTAATCTTTCATCCTTGTGAGCGTAGAGGCATCTACCTGCATGGTTAGTGTCTTTCAAAAGATAAAAAGATATATATGTTATCTTCCCTTATCCTTTCAAAAATGATGTCTCCAGATGATCTATTATATATAGAACATTTATTTTTCACAAAGTTAATACCATAACCGTTGCCAGCAAGATGACTGATTCTAAGCAAGTTATGCTTTAACTCTGTTACTAAACAAGCATCCTTAATGACAGGTAAGGGAGGATTACCTATTGTACCGTTACCTATTATATAACCTTTCAAATTATTGCCGAAGGATACATATCCTTCCTTCTTCATTGATAGTGTTACGGACAGATTAGCATCTCCAGTCATCTGTCGCGAGCACCCACTATCGAGAATCCATTTGCTTCTAGAATATGAAGGAAGGTCCACCTACAATACGAGTAGATGTGACCTTTGGTACCCATGTTCTCGAGGGTTCTGAAATGTTAGTCTTCGGCACCTATGCATATAAATTTAAATCTACTAGTCTCCTAATTCTACACTGTCGTGATATGTGTCCATGTGTCACGCCCCAGTCTCAAAAATACGTAGGACTTAGGACACGTAAGCATGCCAGCCGCATGGATATGACAACTCCAATATATGGAAACCAAATCCATACGTACGTTGTAATATGAATATCAAATCCACAAGTGGTATAAAATGTAATACAAGTCACAGGGTAAAATCTAAATCTCATCCACCAAAATCAATATAAATATATAACCAGTATCTATGAAACTAGATCTCAATAAGAAGTATCTAAGGAGGATAGTTGGATGGAAACAAATCCACTACCAACCCGAATATAAGAGCAAATACAATATGAGTACAACACAATAACACAATATAAGAATACCAGCTATCAACCATGGCTCGAAGAGAAGACATCCACGAAGCATAGGTATCCATCCGAATCTGCGCTCCTGCGAATACTCAAAAACAAATACACCTGGCAGGGGACCAGGTCCTCAGAGGGACATAACAAGATACTTAAACACATGCCAATAAAGTACTGAAATAAATATCCAATGGGATCGCCTAACCATCTAAGTGAATGCAGTTAAGAACAACTTTCCCCACAAGTGAGCTATCTGGCTGAAAACCTGGGATTTGGCATGGTTCTCAATTGGAGATCGAGGGGCCTACAAAGGCACGACGACTTTCGAACGCCGGAGGCCCGCCTGATAATAATATAATATATAGTGGTCATCACCGCCCGTATCTCCAGCGGAGAATCCGGCCGCACAATAGAAAAAGTGTAAAGGAGCTCAAATGCGGCAATTGTTGTTCTCCCCACCCCATGCTCTAAGCATGTCACATCCATGACACCATTTGGTTCATAGCCTATTCTTAGTATCCTAGCCCAATCTTGCAACCAAACAAGGACAAGGATGGGACCACCGTACTACAATAGGCTATGTCCCTAGACCTCTAATAACTGCAAAGTCTACTAGCATGCAAAGTTTCTAACAGCAGTTATTCCTAACGTACGGCCCACACGTACAGGAGGCCAAACCTGCACGCAAGTCCGTGATCTACATGAGACTCATAACTCGTGTAACAACTGTGTCACGGCCAATGAACCTAATGATGCTACATGATAATGGGCTAGTCTGATAAACAAGGTCAATGCAATACATAGATAAAAACATATCGCGACGACACCGTCACGTGCATTTTATATAACAGTTAAAATATATGAACTAAAGACAGAAAATAAAGATGCATGCAACATATGGAATATAAATAATAGTACAATGGCAAGGTATACTTGCCTGGCAAGAAAGCTGCGATGTACCAATAACCTGCTCCAAAAGTCGTGCAGAATAAATCCAATATCCTATGTACATATAATGTAATACAAATAAATCATTAGTCATTACACTAGTACACACACAATAATATTTATACTGGGCTCGGGGTACACTAGGGGTAACACTAGTCATCTAACACGGTCAATTACGCGTTGAATTACGCGGGTGTCGCGTCTTCAAGTACTATACGAAATCAGTCAGTCAACTGACAGGTGTCTATGCCAGTACGTTAATGTACGCAAGGCGGACAAATTCACAAGTTCTTAGGGTCAACATGGTCAAGGTAAGTATGGGATAGTCCACGGTGTCCTAGGGTCGGTATGAATCAGAGTCCAAGTCACAGTCCAAATAGCCTATGTATTACAAATTTATCACGTCAAAAGATAATTTATTTAATTCTGGAATAATTACTCTAAAATCCTATTTTAATCTTATTATTCTGATTTTTATATTAATTCCTAAATTTTGTCCAAAGAAACTAAATTTTATCAACTCGAGACTCATGGCACGCAAATCGAGACAATCTGTTGACCAAAAAATCAACCGACACAAACTCGTCTTTCATGCATGATTTTCTGTAGATTTCAGCGTCAAAAATATTCTGGAATTTATGGCTCGTCCGAATTCAATTTCGTTTGAGAATTGTGGCACATACAAATTTCGTATCGTACAACGATGGTTAAATTCTAACCTAGAAGTTCTACAGAATTAATAGTATATAAATACTTCGAATTAAATTATGGGAAAAACATATGTCAATGATCTCGATATTAGTTTTCCTAAACTTTAAACGGTTCATGATTCTGATTCCTATTTCTCCCGGAATCGCGAAAACATCAAAACACGTCTATTTTTGGACATGCTGTGCTCTACGAATTTTCTAGAATTTAATACTAATAATTTCATAAAAAAAATTATATAATCAGAAAGCTAACCTCAATATCTTTCTAACGCAAGAAACTAGGTCTCGTTTGGAGTCCGGAGCTATGCGCAATGGCTTGTGGAAAATGAAGGAACCCTAGATGGCAATTCTCCAAAATCTCTCTCTCTAAAATAATAGGATAATTAGGGTTATAATAATATATATATATATATATAGGGATGTACCTGCTGCTGAATGGATATTTATAGGCTGACACGTGTCTGAATCTGATTGGATGGTTTTGTTATATTATTTGTTTTTGATTTGCCTTTATCAAAACATTATTTAAGTCGTTTTAAATCTAAATAACTCAAAATAAATATTAAAAATAATCATAAAATCTGAAAAAATTACAGAAAATATATTTTGAATTTAAAAACTCTAGAAAAATATTTGGGATAATTTTATATTCATAGGTTTTCTACTATAATTAGGAGAAGCTCTAAACATTAGTTTTACATATTTAAATAAAAACAAATATTAAATAAATTCCAAAAATTCTGAAATAATTTCAGAAAATATATAATAATATTATAAACACTAAAAAAATAACGTGGGTCCATTATATATTCCTGGGATTGCACAATAAATTCTACAAGTCCTAAAAATTAGTTATTAGTCCAATTACTCCCAATAAATACTAAAAATACTCAGAAAATTTCCAGAAAATTCTAGAAAATATATTTTATTATTTAGAACCTAAAATAAAAGTTTGGGATATTTTTAATTAAGTTTGAACATAAAATAAATTCTTCAAAGTCCTAGAAAATTAGTGTTACTAGTTTTTAATTAACTAAAAATTATGAAAAAATCTCAATAATCTAAAATAGCCTAAAAATAATTCTAAATAAATATTTATATAAGTAAATATACTAAAAAAAATTATTTTCTAATTAAATAAGAGAATACTCTAAATAAATTCAACATCTATAATAAATATAATAATATAAAATATACACAAAATACCTATTTTGGGTGAGAGAGTTTACAATCTACCCAACTTAAAACAATTTCGTCCTCGAAATTAAAATAAGACATAATTTGTTAAATCCTTCACATTCTTACATAAGGTACGTCAATCGCAATCTCTTCCAAAAAATTTAAATAACAAAATCTATTCAAATTTATCGCGATCACTTCAAAATTAAGATAATCATTGTTCAAATCAAAATTCAACCTATTGTGATCTCTTCTCACTTTTCCAAATCATCAATATCCAAATTTAAATTGAACCCATATAATATCTTCAAGATTTAGATAACCCATATCAAATTTTACCTCACAATCTCCAAGTATCATAATCTCCTCTAGAAGTAATTCGAGTCCAATATTATTCCTATTTTCACTTATAATTTTTTTTTTGTATTCTTCAACTTTTTTAATTTCATTCACATCCTCAATATTTCAAATAGGTAGTCCAACCATCAAATTTTAATTCTTAATTTAAATCATCAAATTGAAAAATAATTTAAATGCAGTCCACCAATGTTCAAGTCTGAAATTATATATTTATCCTTCAAATTCAAATTGATGATTTTACCTTCAATACTCAAAAATTTAAATTATGTACTTAAGGTATAAATATTGGGTCCTCAATATCAAGATTTTTAAAATTCATTAATCCTCATCATCTTAGTCATTCTTCTAAAATTCTCAAAAATTAAAATGGCTTGAACCTCTCCCAATCTAATCTTACTCGATCACAATCTAAAAGAAATTCCTCTCGAGTTGCCAATGCACTGCTACCCAACTTAGAATTTATCCATCTATCACATAAGGCTATATACCTTAAGAAAATATTCCTTAATATATTTACTCATGTCATTCAATCCTCGAAACTTCAACGCCGATCATATCACATATGGTATGTCCTTAATTACGAAAGAATAATCCTCAAGTATGTGATCGGCCTATGGGGTATATCTAGTACTCTTTGTGTATCAAACTTATACCAAGCACGAGGTTTCGTCTTTCCGAAATAAGGGAAGACGGAGATCAATAATAAAGAGTTCAAGGGCGAGGTGATAGAATAGAAGTATCGGGATTAAGGCGTTTAAAGAATTCAAATAGGAATTGTCAATGCAGTTGTGGATTGAAGTCCTATTTTGGTAATTTCTATTCACATGCTCGTATCAGTACAGTTTGTAACGGATACGATATGCTCAGACATATCTAGGGGGCAAGTACATTCGTCTACTAATCACTATATATCTCGATCCACGTAAAGTAGGTATGCGAAGGGCGAACCAAGCACACTATGGTTGATCAGACCGTAGTATACTGATTCTGAAATGTATTAGTGTGTATACCCAATAATACATGTGTCATGAACAAGCTCGATAAATAATAAGCTTGTAAAAAAACTAGGCTATAATAGCAGCATAATTCGAGGTAGCACAGAAAATATAACGCTGGATTATGATGAGAGAAGTTACAAAATAATTCAACTTTGCAAAACAAAAACAACATAAGAAATAATAACAAAAGACTCTACAATCTCTACAGTTATCATACAACCTCCTTGTCTAAGTCGCTAGTCGACCAAATAGGGGCATAGACCTCTAAATTCTATCGTCTGAATAAACACTGTCGTCTTTTGCTAGCATGCAATTAATGTCATTCAGTTACACTACCTTGATGGGTCAAGTGGACTATATGATACTAGGTTGTGAGGCATACTATCCAACTTAAAAGAATTAAACTAATACTGTGACGGTCTTAATAGGATCCTAAAATAATCTTGCGCATGTAAATAAAACAGAAACTCTTTATTAGGGTATATGAGGAAAGATCTTTGTACTTATTAGGGTCTCCTATTGCATTATATAGGTCATGGTCGTCTTAAGCCTTAGTCATAGTGCTTATAGAACAAGTCAATAGTAAGGTTAGAAGAGTTACTAGCCTCAAGGGAAAATGGGATATAACTTATATTGAGGTGGGGTACAAGTTACGTGACTTAAAACTAAGGGGTAATCATTAGGTCATAATCTACAATAATAACTTAAACTGTCAAGTTCTAATTACCAATCACATAATTCAAAATTTTAAGAGTAACAACGAAAATCCTAGTAAGCTATATATATCCTAAAATAGAATAAAATCACTTGGTTTATAATCAGAAGTGTCAGATGGCACGAGTTGAAAGAGGAAAAAAAGAAGAACGTAATTTTTAGTCGTCGCACAACTAGTGAACGTTAAGGTCGCAGAGGAACAACATATGAAATTAAAATAGGGGCTCTAGATAGCATCATGGTTTTCTAAGGGGAAGTGGTATGCTAGTTGCTATGTTCGAGATATGATCCAGGAAAAAGTGTTAATTACATTCCTCTAGGCTTCCTAAGGTGATGTCTACTAATAATAAGACAATGATCTAAGTTTTATAGTTCTCCAATACTATCCAATTATGAAGGTTAGGTCCAGTCCTAATGTTCAATATTGGTTCTCCATTGGTTCCTCAATACTAGGGTCAAACATTATGGTAAAACTTCTAACTATCTCTAGTAGTGTCTATACTACTCTCAAGTCTTTTTAATACATCAAGGGGTAATGGTATACCAATCTAAAGATAAGGAATTCTAGGGTTCACTAGATATTCTAAACTTAGTGGTGTGTCTATATTCTCGTTGTATTCTTAATAGGTGTGCCACTCTAATTATCATCCTAATAACAGGGGTTCCTATATTCTAGCAGAAGGCTATATATACTCAAGAAACTTATTAGGAAAGTACAGGAATCAAGCAGGATACAATTGTTCGAAAAGAACAGAGAGGAGGAAGATGAATCATAGTCAATTGTGGATGAGATCCTATACTCTAGTCCTAGGTGCAGGCTTGCTCAGTACAGTAACGTAACCGAGACAATATGCTCTCGACCTGCATGGGCCACCACAAAAACATGACATGCCCCAGTCTCAAAAATACGTAGGACTTAGGACACATAAGCATGCCAGCCGCATGGATATGACAACTCCAATATATGGAAACCAAATCCATACGTACGCTGTAATATGAATATCAAATCCACAAGTGGTATAAAATGTAATACAAGTCACAGGGTAAAATCTAAATCTCATCCACCAAAATCAATATAAATATATAACCAGTATCTATGAAACTAGATCTCAATAAGAAGTATCTAAGGAGGATAGTTGGATGGAAACAAATCCACTACCAACCCGAATATAAGAGCAAATACAATATGAGTACAACACAATAACACAATATAAGAATACCAGCTATCAACCACGGCTCGAAGAGAAGACATCCATGAAGCATAGGTATCCATCCGAATCTGCGCTCCTGCGAATACTCAAAAACAAATACACCTGGCAGGGGACCAGGTCCTCAGAGGGACATAACAAGATACTTAAACACATGCCAATAAAGTACTGAAATAAATATCCAATGGGGTCGCCTAACCATCTAAGTGAATGCAGTTAAGAACAACTTTTTCCACAAGTGAGCTATCTGGCTGAAAACCTGGGATTTGGCATGGTTCTCTATTGGAGATCCAGGGGCCTACAAAGGCACGACGACTTTCGAACGCCGGAGGCCCGCCTGATAATAATATAATATATAGTGGTCATCACCGCCCGTATCTCCAGCGGAGAATTCGGCCGCACAATAGAAAAAGTGTAAAGGAGCTCAAATGCGGTACTTGTTGTTCTCCCCACCCCATGCTCTAAGCATGTCACATCCATGACACCATTTGGTTCATAGCCTATTCTTTATACCCTAGTCCAATCCTGCAACCAAATAAGGACAAGGATGGGACCACCGTACTACAATAGGCTATGTCCCTAGACCTCTAATAACTGCTAAGTCTACTAGCATGCAAAGTTTCTAACAGCAGTTATTCCTAACGCACGGCCCACACGTACAGGAGGCCAAACCTGCACGCAAGTCCGTGATCTACATGAGACTCACAACTCGTGTAACAACTGTGTCACGGCCAATGAACCTAATGATGCTACATGATAATGGGCTAGTCTGATAAACAAGGTCAATGCAATACATAGATAAAAACGTATCGCGACGACACCGTCACGCGCATTTTATATAACAGTTAAAATATATGAACTAAAGACAGAAAATAAAGATGCATGCAACATATGGAATATAAATAACAGTACAATGGCAAGGTATACTTGCCTGGCAAGAAAGCTGCGATGTACCAATAACCTGCTCCAAAAGTCGCGCAGAATAAATCTAATATCCTATGTACATATAATGTAATGCAAATAAATCATTAGTCATTACACTAGTACACACACAATAATATTTATACTGGGCTCGGGGTACACTAGGGGTAACACTAGTCATCTAACACGGTCAATTACGCGTTGAATTACGCGGGTGTCGCGTCTTCAAGTACTATACGAAATCAGTCAGTCAACTGACAGGTGTCTATGCCAGTACGTTAATGTACGCAAGGCGGACAAATTCACAAGTTCTTAGGGTCAACATGGTCAAGGTAAGTATGGGATAGTCCACGGTGTCCTAGGGTCGGTATGAATCAGAGTCCAAGTCACAGTCCAAATAGCCTATGTATTACAAATTTATCACGTCAAAAGATAATTTATTTAATTCTGGAATAATTACTCTAAAATCCTAATTTAATCTTATTATTCTGATTTTTATATTAATTCCTAAATTTTGTCCAAAGAAACTAAATTTTATCAACTCGAGACTCATGGCACGCAAATCGAGACAATCTGTTGACCAAAAAATCAACCGACACAAACTTGTCTTTCATGTATGATTTCCTGTAGATTTCAGCGTCAAAAATATTCTAGAATTTATGGCTCGTCTGAATTCAAATTCGTTTGGGAATTATGGCACATACAAATTTCGTATCGTGCAACGATGGTTAAATTCTAACCTAGAAGTTCTACAGAATTAACAGTATATAAATACTTCGAATTAAATTCTGGAAAAAACATATGTCAATGATATCGACATTAGATTTCCTAAACTTTAAACGGTTCATGATTCTGATTTCTGGTTCTCCCGGAATCGCAAAAATATCAAAACACGTCTATTTTTGGACATGCTGTGCTCTACGAATTTTCCAGAATTTAATACTAATAATTTCATAAAAAAATTATATAATCGGAAAGCAAACCTCAATATCTTTCTAACGCAAGAAACTAGGCCTCGTTTGGAGTCCGGAGCTATGCGCAATGGCTTGTGGAAGATGAAGGAACCCTAGATGGCAATTCTCCAAAATCTCTCTCTCTAAAATAATGGGATAATTAGGGTTATAATAATATATATATATATAGGGATGTACCTGCGGCTGAATGGATATTTATAGGCTGACACGTGTCTGAATCTGATTGGATGGTTTTGTTATATTATTTGTTTTTGATTTGCCTTTATCAAAACATTATTTAAGTCGTTTTAAATCTAAATAACTCAAAATAAATATTAAAAATAATCATAAAAATCTGGAAAAATTACAAAAAGTATATTTTGAATTTAAAAACTCTAGAAAAATATTTGGGATAATTTTATATTCATAGGTTTTCTACTATAATTAGGAGAAGCTCTAAACATTAGTTTTAAATATTTAAATAAAAACAAATATTAAATAAATTCCAAAAATTCTGAAATAATTTTAGAAAATATATAATAATATTATAAACACTAAAAAAATAACGTGGGTCCATTATATATTCTTGGGATTGCACAATAAATTCTACAAGTCCTAAAAATTAGTTATTAGCCCAATTACTCCCAATAAATACTAAAAATACTCAGAAAATTCCTAGAAAATTCTAAAAAATATATTTTATTATTTAGAACCTAAAATAAAAGTTTGGGATATTTTTAATTAAGTTTAAACATAAATTAAATTCTTCAAAGTCCTAGAAAATTAGTGTTACTAGTTTTTAATTAACTAAAATTATGAAAAAATTCCAATAATCTAAAATAGCCTAAAAATAATTCTAAATAAATATTTATATAAGTAAATATACTAAAAAAAATTATTTTCTAATTAAATAAGAGAATACTCTAAATAAATTTAACATCTATAATAAATATAATAAAATAAAATATACACAAAATACCTATTTTGGGTGAGGGAGTTTACACCATGTTTACCATAATAGTGACAGGCAGCATGCATATTTATGTTAGGAGCATGATAGTAAAGGTGTCTTTGTGTGGGTGCCTGACGTATTTTATGTGAATATGTGTACAATAAAGCATGATTGTGTGCCACATGTATTTGTTTGGCTTTATTGGGACTTGCAGTCTTGTGATGTGTCATATGTATAGTAAATATAAATGTATTTTTAGTGTAAGACTGAGTTTGAGGTTGAGCAACCTGTTTGCCCATTCTGATCTCTAACTTTTTAGAGGCAGTATACACTTCATCATACTTGGCAGTTAAAGCACATTCTGACTGCTGCCATATTGTACTTTTTTTCTCTGCCATAAGCTCTTCATTAAGTTTGGCAAGATCTTGTGTCTATTTCTTAACAAGTGTTTCAACATCGTATAAGCTTAATTTCAGCTTGGATAACTCCTCAGTGTCCTTCGTGGATGGTATTTCTCCTATATCATTTAATAAGCATGATAGCCTATGTATCTCAATCTTATGAGTATGAATCTCAGCTTTTGCATTTTATATTTACCAAGTACTTTCTTATGATCTTCAAAAAGATCACTGAAAGTATCCGATAACTCATCAAAATTAAAATTATCAAGCTAATTTTCTGTTACCTTGTCAGAGGTTGCCATCAGACAAACGTTTGCAGCTTCTTGGAGAGTTTTTTCTTCTTCTGAGTCACTTGCCTCACTTTTATGCCATATGCTAGTGTTGGCATACTTTCGATATGATGGCTTCTTGTGTGATTTCTTGTACTGATTTCCCTTCTTTGCTGATGGGCAGTCCTTCTTGATGTGCTCCGTCTTCTTGAAGCCGTAGCAGACATGCTCTTCATCATCATCTTCTTGTTGTTCCTTCTTCCTTTCAGTTGAATCACAAAAACTTTTTGAAATTATGGACCATCAGTGCTTAATCATCACCTTCAGAATTATCATCGTCTGTTTCATTGTTGAGAGCCTTCCGATGATGAGCTTTTAGAGCGACCACCTTCTCCATTGGAGCAGTATCCTCAAAGTCCTTGAGGTCGAGCTCATGCGTCATTAGTTTGCCCATCAGAGTCTCCAGTGACATAGTAGTGAGATTCTTGCCTTCGATGATTTTTGTGGCTTTGGGGTTCCAGTTCTTTGTGAGCCCCCTTAGAACCTTGCGAATCTTCTCATGGTTGGTGTAGTCTTTGCCGAGGGAAGATAGCAGGTCGACGATGTTAAGAAATCTGGTGAATATTTGCGTAATCGTCTCGTTGGGCTTCATCTTGAATGCCTCATACTCTTGTATTAGCCGACTGATTTTTGACTCCTTCATTTAGGTGGTTTCTTCGTGGGTCACCTCCAGAAGCTTCTATACTTCATGTAAAGTAGTGTAGGTGGATACTTGTCATGCCCCGATTCTGTGGAATCGATAGTCATTCTTCGGGCGTGATGCCATGCATGCCTAGGTTGCGCAACGCACAAGGCTACGACAGTTTTAGATAAAAATGAGCATGTATTCAGAGTACGCAGATAATTGAATACAATATTGAAACAAGAAAAAGTTCTCTTTATTGATAGTTAACATAATTTATAAACTCTTGAACAAGTACAAAAGTTTGCCATACGGGCTTACAAAAGGGACGCAAAATGAGATAGTCGTCCGATATATTACATCCTTTTACTAAAACTTCAAAAGCTATAGACACCTTCGGAAGAAGTTGTCGTCTTGCCACGGAGCTGCATATGATATATGCACGAGCTCCTTAAACTTCAATTACGCTTCAAAATGGCACGAATAGGTCGCGCCGGTAGGTGGACTGGATTAGGAAGTCGCCTTAGCGCGGAGGACCTGTTACAACGAGGGTCAGTACATCGAAATGCACTGGTGAAGGCAACCTAAGCCAACTATACCAATCAACACGGTATTTATGTGAAACATGTAAGTTATTATGTAGTTTTTCTATCTTGTCTTAGTTCAAGTTACAAGCATACAATAGATACAAAAATTTACTGAAATAAACATGACATCGTTCGGTGACTTTTACCTGTCCGTCTGAACTACCTGCACAACACTTACCATGACCTTCCCTGCCACGAAGACCAAAGACATAATTAGCTTTCACAGTTTAAATATACTAGGGGGTCACTAGCATTATGCCATAGAGTATGAGTTATATTCTTGGGAGAGAATGGTATACAATGCTAGGAACTCGAGGTATCGCATGCCATTTCGTCCGCTCGAGAGACTAACATGATGTTTGGTCCGGATCGGATCGGTGCTAGTGCCCCAGCGACCGTCCACAAGAACTAAGAGACCTTGTACACAAGTTTTCCGTAACCAAGCGATGTCTAATACTAAGTTATCAATGATGCAGTTTAAGGCAACACAAGCACGAGACAAGTAACATGACATGATCTGTTTTGCATAGTCTTTCTGATCAGTTTATTCCACAGTCAAGAGTATTTTATACATAGTACAATAATAGAAGAATATATTCTAACTAGAAATGAAGTACAATGACAAAATATTCTAAGCAAACTAGCATGCAGCAAGGTAACCGTTCACAAGTTGATTGACAAGCATAAAATAATCCAAGTCTATTTTATTTTATCTTGACATATTTTAGTTATTATGGTATCGTTTAATCGGAACTATCAAGAGAGCAAGATATTTGGTGTGAAGACTTAGAAGAAGGATCAACTTATCAAAGTATAGCCACTCACAAGTTAGTGGAGAGAGGAAAGAAAAGAGGTGCTTCAAGACTCCACTCGCACAATGCCTACTGAACGATCACCTGCATTACCACAAACAGATGATCAATACCTCCACTCCTCTTTTCCAAGCTCGAAATGAAAGCAGTTCAACGAACGAAAGAAATGAAATCCATCGAAACCGTTCAAGAAATTGTAACTCAAAAATCAACTCGAAAGCACGAAAGCAACAATATGACATCGAAAACTAGGTAAAAAACTTGCAGCGGAGAGGTCTGTAACCTCCGTATCCTGAAATTCTAGATTAAATATTTTTATTAGGTTAATTTGGGGCTATTGAGATTTTTTTTCCATAATTTTTTGTTTAATTAAAAACTAGTAACACTAATTTCCTAGGACTTGCAAGAATTTTTTTTAGTGTTAAACATAACTAAAAATATCCCAAACTTTTATATTAGGTTCTAAATAATCAAAATATTTTATAGAATTTTTTGCGAATTTTTAAATTATTTTTAGTATTTATTTTGAGTTAATTATGAAAAACTGAATTAAAAACTAATTTTTAGAAAAAGAAAAACTAATAAAATCAACCCTCCCAGTCAGCAGCCAGTCTGGCCCGCGTGTCAGCCAGTACGTCCCAGTCAGCGGGGCCCAACGGTCAGTGAGAGAGGGCGAGGGCAGGTGCGGGTGAAGCGGTCCAAGCCAAGCCGAGCTGAGCTGAGACGAGTCCTAATCCGACTCGGACTCAACCGAGCCAAGCCGGCTTGAACGCTGGCCATTCGATCCGAGTGGGTAGCAGCGGATGGACGCCACATGGCACGTTCTTTAGCCGCAGCTTCTCTCTCTCTCCTATATATATATATATATATATATATATATATATATATATATATATATAGTATTTGGTTTATAAATTCTAGGGTTTTCTTTTAGCCGATTTTGAAGAATTGTCATCTAGGATTTCCTTCATTTTCTAGAAGCCATTACTCTAGCCCCGGACTCCAAATATGGTCTAGTTTCTTGAATTAGAACCATATTGAGGTTAGTTTTTTGAATATGTAAATTATTTCACTAAATTATGAATATTAAATTCTAAAAAATTCGTAAGGCACAACATATCCGAAAATAGACGCGTCTCGATATTTTTACGATTTCGGGAGAACCAGGAATCAGAATCATGAACCGTTTAAAGTTTCGAAAAGCTAATGTCGAGATCATTGACATATATTTTTCCCAGGATTTAATATAAAATATTTCTATGCTGTTAAATCTGTAGATCTTCTAGGTTAACAATCAACCACCGTTGCACAATCCGATTTTAGGTATGTGCAATAATTCCCAAATGAATTTGAATTCGGATGAGCCATAAATTCCAACATGTTTTTGACGCTGAAATCTATAGGAAACTATTCATAAAAGTCGTGTTTGAATCGGTTGACTTTTTGGTCAACATATCGTCTAAATTTGCGTGCCATGAGTCTCGAGTTAATAAAATTTAGTTTCTTTGGACAAAATTTAGGAATTAACCTAAAAATCAGAATAATAAGATTAAAATAGAATTTTAGAGTAATTATTCCATAATTAAATAAATTAAAATAAATTATCTTTTGATATAGTAAATTTGTAATACATAGGCTATTTGGACTGTGACTTGGACTCTGATTCATACCAGCTAAGGATCACATGTCTACCAGCTAAGGGTCACATGTCACGACCAGCACCCACTTTTCGAATATGAGTACGTGGCCAAGCCCAGCCTACGCTGCAACATCGACGGTATTACATTGTCTATGATAACAATGGTCCATCAATCCAAATAGATAATATTGAATCACAAATTAAAATCTATTGCTCATTCACAACATTTATATAGTTTTACAAGATTCTAAATTTATAATTAAATCATAACTCGGGAACAAACCCGCTAAATATCAAATCCAAAGAAGTTGCTAAACTATATAAATTCTAATATTGGCCTCCACAAGCATCTCGATCTCCAACCAAATCCAATGAGCAAGATAGCAAGTTACCTAAAACGTTTACCCAGTCAGGATGTAACGAGTACAATCCAATAGCAGTTCCAATTAATTGACAAGTACTATGAACAGTAAATAGTTATGAAATACTTGATGAGCATATAATAATATAATATGGTACATCATAGAGGAACAGTTAAATAAAGAAATAATGAAAGACAAGAAAGAAGAACAGAGAAACATGTATAGACAAACAAATAGGTGAACTAGGAAACCTGTCATGCAAGTGTACAATCAGCAAGTATAGATTAATCCAGAATGACCGCATCTAACTAGTATTTTGACATACCAAGTTGACATGTGAACGGCTAGGGGATAATATCCGGCAAACCACACGTGTCGTGTGTGGCTGCTATTATTCCAGAAAGACCATGGGATGGAAAGGTAATGTTCACACGTCTCCTAGGTATTTTCTCGCCCAACAAGTACTCATGGATCCAAGTCCAGACACGAATAATCTCAATAGTCCAGAAGATGTCAACAGGCCAGAAAATACATTAGTCCAGTAATTTATTAGTCCAGAAAAAGTCAATAGGCCTGAAAATACGTGTCTCACGAAAATGGATCCAAACAATACCAATCCGTGTATCCATCGTGTTAGGAATCAGGTAAAACAATACTATAAACATGCATCATAAAAAATATCAAATAATGAAAACTATCAGAGCATGTACTCGCCTGTGGTCATTTGCTGGTACGGGTCGAAATTCAAGTCCAAGTCCAAATTAGCCTATGTATTACGAAATTGCCATGTCAAAAGATATTTTATTTTAATTTATTTAATTCTGGAATAATTACTCTAAAATCCTATTTTAATCTTATTATTTTGATTTTTAGGTTAATTCTTAAATTTTGTCCAAAGAATTAAATTTTATCAACTCGAGACTCATGGTACGCAAATCGAAGCGATCTGTTGACCGAAAAGTCAACCGATACAAACTCAACTTTCATGCATGAATTTCTGTAGATTTTAGCATCACAAATATGCTAGAATTTATAGCTCATCCGGATTCAAATTTATTTGAAAATTATTGCACATACCAAAATCATATTGTGTAACGGTAGTTGATTGTTAACCTAGTTGTTCTAAAAAATTAACAACACCTAAATATTACGTATTAAATCCTTGAAAAAATATATATCAATTATCTCGACATTAGCTTTCCGAAACTTCAAGTGGTTTATGATTCTGATTCCTAGTTCTCCCAAAATTACAAAAATACCGAGACACGTCTATTTTTGAACATGCTGTGCTCTACGAATTTTTCAGAATTTAATATTCAAAATTTTGTGAAACAATTTACATACTCAGAAAATTAACCTCAATATGGTTTTAACACAAGAAACTGGGCCATGTTTGGAGTCCGGAGCTATGAGTAATGACTTCTGGAAGATGAAGCAAACCCTATATGACATCCCCTCAAATCTCTCTCTCTCTAAAATAATGGGATAATTAAGGTTATTATAATATATATATATGTTGGCTGACATGCGGGTAAATAAAAAGTGATAGGCTGACACGTGTCAGACTCTGGTTGGAGGATTTCGTTTATATTATTTGTTCTTGATTTATCTTTGTCAAAATATTATTTAAGTTGTTTTAAATCTAAATAACTCAAAATAAATATTAAAAATAATTATAAAAATATAAAAAAATTACAAAAAATATATTTTGAACCCAAAAACTCTAAAAAAATACTTGGGACAATTTTATGTTCATAAGTTTCCTACTATAATTAGGAGAAGCTCTAAAAATTAGTTTTACCTATTTAACTAAAAATAAATATTAAAATTATTCCAAAAATTCTAAAAAAAATTCAAAAAATATATAATAATATTATAAACCCTAGAAAATTACGTAGGTCCATTCTATATTCCTTTGATTGCACAATAAATTCTAAAAGTCCTAAAAATTAGTTATTAGCCTAAATAACTCCCAATAAATAATAAAAATACTCAGAAAAATTTCAGAAAATTCTAGAAAATATATTTGTTTATTTAGAATCTAAAATAAAAATTTGGGACATTTTTAATTATTTTTGTCCCTAAAATAAATTCTTGAAAGTCCTAAAAAATTATTGTTACTAGTTTTTAATTACTAGAAATTTCAATAGCCCCAAATTAACCTAATAACAATATTTAAGCAAGAATTTCAGGATATAAAGGTTACAAGTCTACCCATCTTAAAAAAAATTTGTCCTCGAAATTTAAAATCCTCAGTAGTTTTTTTTTACCATTAAAATTTAAATTCATAAAACGATATAATCATGAAGTAAATCCATTTTGTTATTTCACAATTTTTTTAAAATTCTATAAATATCATGCTCCTGAAAATCTTTAAATATAAAATTAAATTCCATTCTTATTACAATCTCCTCCAAAATTTTAAGTTAATAACTAAATACTCAAAAAATTTAATATTCAATCCTCTAATTGAAATCCAATCAATGTATATTTATATAATTTAAAAATCTCATCCCCAAAATTTGAATTCAAACACTAATCCATTAATGATCTTACTCCTCTAATTTAAATCCAATCAATGCATATTTATAAAATTTAAATTATCATCCCAAAAATTTGAATTCAAACACTAATTCATTAATGATCTTACTCCTCGATTCTTTTTCCACATCATACTCAAACAATATAATACTTATAAAATCTTCAAATGCAACATTCAAAATATACATTTTAAATTTATATCTTGCAGTCAAATAAATATAATGATAATCTTCTTAAATTTCTCAAAATTTAATGACAAATCCAATCATATCATAATCTTCATAAAAATTTATGATTTAACAAAATCGTCAATTCTGCCATATTAAATTCTCAAGTTTTTATCTAAATTAATGTTTATCCTCAAATTTTAAAATCTTTAATAATTTTTTCTGCCACCATCATAATTTAAGCAATATAATCATGAAGTTAAACCACTATTGTTATTTAACAAAGTCCTTAAAAATTAACTTCATCCTCACAACTTTAAATTTTAACGTAAATCTTCAAAATTTGAATTTATCTTCAAAATTTAAAATCCAATAGAATTTTTTTCTTAAATCAGATTCACAAGTCAAAACTCTTAAATACAATATAACATTATTTTTTAAAATTTAAATCTTATTTATAACCGTCTTCAAAATTTTAATAATTAAATCCTTCAAATTTAATATCGTATCCAAACTTAAAAATTAAATCCAATCTTGAAGTTTAAAGAAAAATTTAATTCCGTCCTTAAAAATTGGAATATCATATTGTAGTCATTTCTCACAATAATTTGATTTGTCCCCATAGCCATAATTTATTTTGTCCTCACTTCTATTACGTATACGAATTCTTGGTATTTAAATTAATGACCATCTTTAGAACATCGATTAATAATTCAATCCTAAAAATTTAAAAGTTAAATCAAATCTTCAAAGTAAATCATACTAAAATATATTTTATGAATACATTTAAAAAAATCCTCAATATTTGAATTCCAAATCTACTAAATCAATCATATCTCTAAAAAAAAAAAAATTTAATTTTGACTTCAAATTAAGTCCTTAAAAGTCGAATTCAACAAGTTATAAAATCAGTCTTTGGATTATTATTCTTTTGGTCTAAGTCAACCCATAAACCAAATCTCAATATTATATTGAAATCCTAACACTCAAATTCTCAACATTATTCTTGAATTTCTCGAATTATATCTCAAAACTTTCAAGATTATCCTCAATTTCAAACACTTTCAACATTATCCTCAAATTTTTTTTGTCAATAATCAAATATGACAACTTCTACCCACCATAAAATTTTATCCTCAAAATAAAATTCTCAAAATTTAACTTCTTGAACAATTAAAATAAAATGTATGTACTTTCCTCAAAAGTTAAATATTCAAATATTGAAATAAAATTTTAATCACTTCCAAAAATCTTTATAGCTTTAACCATGTTTATTGAATTGAATTTGAATCACTCAAATTCTCAACATTATTCTTGAATTCCTCGAATTATATCTCAAAACTTTCAAGATTATCCTCAATTTAAAAAACTTTCAACATTATCCTCAATTTTTTTTGTCAATAATCAAATATGACAACTTCTACCCACCATAAAATTTTATCTTCAAAATAAAATTCTCAAAATTTAACTTCTCGAACAATTAAAATAAAATGCATATACTTTCCTCAAAAATCCAATATTCAAATATTGAAATAAAATTTTAATCACTTCCAAAAATCTTTATAGCTTTGACCATGTTTATTGAATTGAATTTGAATCCTCAAAATTTTTAAATACATAAAATCTCAATTCCTCAAAAATTCTCAAAACTTGAAATTTATTTTTAATCTTCAAATTATAAATTTAAATCTACATCTTGTAGTCCAATAGCTCTAATGTTAATATTTTTATTTTAATTCGACAAAATCACAAAGTAATAAACCCATACTCAAAATTTTAAATCAAATACTCAAAATTTAAAATCTTCAAACTTAAACTTAAACTTAAACTTAAATCCACTATATCAATCTTCAAAAATCTAAAATTCAATAAATCTCCAACTTCTTATCTATATCATCATTTACGTTGAAAACTATTTTTTTTCTAAAACAAGAATTTAACCTTATTTTAGCAAAAAAATTATAATCATCAAACTAGATAGAAATTTAAATCTCAGAGCATAGAATAATAATAATAATTCTTACCTTCAACAATTGATTAACCCCAAAGAAATAATTCGTCAATCAAGAATTCTACCCCCACCTTTGGTCACTTCTACTTATCAAAATACCATAATATATAACACTTAATTTTCTCAAGTTCATCTACTAGAGTTTACCTAAAAGTTCAACATGTATATCTATTTTAATCATGTAGTCTATGTAACACCTTAACTACCAAAGCAATAAAATTGAAATAAGGACTTCCAATTGTATACTTAGTCCTTGCCATTCTCCTAAATTCAAATCAATCCTAATTGTGAATGAGCATCTCCTAATCGCAGGCTCACAGCTAGTACTACTAAGTTGAAGTACTAACCATGACATCGTACTTAATGAAAATGCGGACCTGCATGGGCCACTACAAAAAACTTGTCACGACCCGCACCCGCTTTTCATATACGAGTACGTGGCCAAGCCTAGACTACGCCGCAGCATCGACGATAGTACGCTATCTATGATAACAATGGTCCATCAATCCAAATAGATAATATTTAATCACAAATTCAAATCTATTGCTCATTCACAACATTTATATAGTTTTATAAGATTCTAAATTTATAATTAAATCATAACTCGGGAACAAATCCGCTAAACATCAAATCCAAAGAAGTTGCTAAACTATATAAATTCTAATATTGGCCTCCACAAGCATCTCGATCTCCAACCAAATCCAATGAGCAAGATATCAAGTCACCTAAAATATTTACCCAGTCAGGATGGAACGAGTACAATCCAATAGCAGTTCCAGTTAATTGACAAGTACTATGAATAATAAATAGTTATGAAATACTTAATGAGCATATAATAATAGAATATGGTACATCATAGAGGAACAGTTAAATAAAGAAATAATGAAAGACAAGAAAGAAGAACAGAGAAACATGTATAGACAAACATATATGTGAACTAGAAAATCTGTCATGCAAGTGTACAATCAGCAAGTATAGATTAATCCAGAATGACTGTATCTAACTAGTGTTTTGAAATACCAAGTTGACATGTAAACGGCTGGGGGCAATATCCGGCAAACCACACGTGTCGTGTGTGGCTGCTATTATTCCAGAAAGACCATGGGATAGAAAGAGAATGTTCACACGTCTCCTAGGTATTTTTCCGTCCGACAAGTACTCATGGATCCAAGTCCAGACACGAATAATCTCAATAGTCCAGAAGATGTCAACAGGCTAGAAAATATATTAATCCAGTAATTCATTAGTCCAGAAAAAAGTCAATAGGCCTGAAAATACGTGTCTCACGAAAATAGATCCATACAATACCAATCCGTGATCCATCGTGTCAGGAATCAGGTAAAACAATACTATAAACATGCATCATAAAAAATATTAAATAATAGAAACTACCAGAGAATGTACTTGCCTGTGGTCATTTGCTGGTACGGGTCGAAATTCAAGTTCAAGTCCAAATAGCCTATGTGTTACGAAATTGCCACGTCAAAAGATATTTTATTTTAATTTATTTAATTCTGGAATAATTACTCTAAAATTCTATTTTAATCTTATTATTCTGATTTTTAGGTTACTTCCTAAATTTTGTTCAAAAACTAAATTTTATCAACTCGAGACTCATGGTACGCAAATCGAGGCGATCTGTTGACCAAAAAGTCAACCGATACAAACTCAACTTTTATGTATGAATTCCTATAGATTTCAGCATCACAAATATGCTAGAATTTATAGCTCATCCGGATTCAAATTTGTTTGAAAATTATTGCACATACCAAAATCATATTGTGTAACGGTGGTTGATTGTTAACCTAGATGTTCTACATAATTAACAGTATCGAAATATTTTGTATTAAATCTTGGGAAAATATATGTCAATTATCTTGACATTAGCTTTCCAAAACTTTAAACGGTTCATGATTCTGATTCCTGATTCTCTCAGAATCGCAAAAATACCTAGACGCGTCTATTTTTGGACATACTGTGCTCTACGAATTTTATAGAATTTAATATTCAAAATTTCGTTAAAAAATTTATATATTCAGAAAACTAACCTCAATATGGTTCTAACACAAGAAACTGGGCCACGTTTGGAGTCCGGATCTATGAGTAATGGCTTCTGGAAGATGAAAGGAACCCTAGATGACATCCCCTCAAATCTCTCTTTCTAAAATAATAAGATAATTAAGGTTATTATAATATATATATATATATATATATATATATATATATATATATAGATGTTGGCTGACATGCGGCTGAATGAAAAGTGATAGGCTGACACGTGTCAGATTCTGGTTGGATAATTTTGTTTATATTATTTATTTTTGATTTGTCTTTATCAAAAAATTATTTAAGTCATTTTAAATCTAAATAACTCAAAGTAAACATTAAAAATAATCATAAAAATCTAAAAAATTACAAAAAATATATTTTGAACCCAAAAACCCTAAAAAAAATACTCCCAATAAATACTCAAAAAATTTCAAGAAAATTCTAGAAAATATATTTGTTTATTTAGAACCTAAAATAAAAAATTGGGAAATTTTTAATTATGTTTGTCACTAAAATAAATTCTTGAAAGCCCTAGAAAATTACTGTTACTAGTTTTTAATTAACCAAAAATTATGAAAAATCTCAATAGTCCCAAATTAACCTAATAACAATATTTAAGCAAGAATTTCAGGATACAGAGGTTACACCACCGGCGAGTATATTTTCGTGATTACTTTCAGTGCTTGATAGTCTCTATAAGGCATGCTTAGTATTTATTATTTGATTCTTGACACTTATTACGCAAATTAGTATGATGGATTCTTATTATGAGATACGTGAATGTTCTGGATTATTGTTATTTCTTCGTGACTGGTTTGGAATCCATATATACTTGTGGGGAGGGGAAATACTTAGTGGACGTGTGAACTACCCTTTCCATCCCATGGTCTTTCTGGAATAATAGCAGCCATGCACGACACGTGTGGTTTGCCGGATATTACCCCCTAGCCGTTCACATGTCAACAAGGTATTTCAAATCACATAGAGTAGTTGTTCCTATCTGTTCTTCCATATATTGTAGTTAGTTCCTTTGTTGCTTGGAGATATTGTACTATATGTTTGCCATGACAGGACTTCAGCATTGGTTATTCTAGTTGCTTTATTGTGAGTTCAATTTGTTGCTATCATATATTCCTTACTATTTATTGTCTTATAGCTTCTACTATGTGTTAGAACTATTTTCACTGTGATGTACTCGTTCCCTTCCTGACTGGATAAATATTTTAGGTGACTACAATGAGGATACAATGCCTACACATTATGGATCGTATGCTAGCGACATAATAGAGCCTCATCTTGCCATTTCAGAGGATCAGAGAGAGTTAACAGCTCATATATTGTCTGAAATGGAGTAGTTTAGTGGTAGTTAATTTTATTAGTTATTTTTGACCGAATTATTCTCCGGCAGTTTAATATTGTACTTTGGATATTTAGTTTTTGGAAAAATTCCTTGAACCCGCATCAATACTATTATTTCATTATCATATTGGTGTATTTATTTAAACTAGTGCCCGTGATTGAGTATAGTGTGAAGATGTATATATGTTGTGAGTTACAGATTATACTTGTGACTTATTGTACAATATTCTACTGTCGACACTACGGCGTAGGCTGGGCGTACTCATGACTCATGCCCTAATCCAGGGTGTGGGTCATAACATATTTTTAGTAGTAGCCCACACAGGTCTGGTTTTGCACAAGGTTGCGAACTCTTAGTGGTACTCAAGTTAGATGTACGGCTGTGAGCCTGCCATAGGATATACATACTAGGAATAGAAAAATACTCAATCACAACTAGGGATCCCGTATACTCAACTTGTTAACCCTTACTATTTTCTTTCGTGCAATCGAACCTCTTCCATAGTTGATTGTCCTTCTTGAATACTTCCTTATCTTGTGCCATATCAACTTTATTCTTGTTGCTTTCAACCTTTCAGAATGCCACCCAAGACTAGAACGCGCGGTGCCAGAGACGATGGTGCTTTCCCCACACCACTTGCATCGCATAGCTTCATATCTGTATCCTTTATGCTTAAGCATAGTTTAGTAATAGAACCCTTGAGTAGGAGTTGCAAGATCACGACTAGTGGGGGCACTATCCTAGTCAGTGATACATACAAGGGGCGTCGTATTACCTTGGGAGGCCATAAATTGGATGCTAGTTTACTCGTAATGCCACTTCCGAGTTTTGACATTATCCTTGGAATGGATTGGTTAAGTATGCACTATGCTAGCATAGACTGTCGTGAATGACGTGTACTGTTTCGTCCTCCAGGAGAGCCAGAATTTGAGTTTATTAGGGGAGGAGTTGAGTAGAGTGATAGAATTATTTTTGGAGCCATGGTAGCAGAAAAAGACTTGCCACACCCTATTATTATAGAATTTCTAGACGTATTTCTTGAGGAGCTACCAAGATTGCCACCGGGCAGAGATCTTGAATTTTCTATAGACTTAGTTCCTGGGGCAGAACCGGTGTCGCAGCAAGTCTACATGATCAACAACAGCGAGCTGGCAGAACTGAAGAAGCAGGTTGATGATTTGCTAGACAAGGGTTTTATTAGATCGAGTTCCTCGCCTTGGGGAGCCCCGATCTTATTTGTACCAAAGAAAGATGGGTCGGTACGAATGTGCATTAATTATAGGGCCCTGAACAACCTCACCATCAAAAATAAATACCAGCTACCAAGAATAAACGATCTTTTTGATCAGCTGAGCGGTATGAGAGTATTTTTGAAGATTGATTTAAGGTGAAGAGGGAAGATATTTTGAAAACTGTATTTCGGATAAGATACGACCAATATGAGTTTATGGTGATGCCATTTGGGTTGACTAATGCCCGACAGTCTTCATGAACTTGATGAACAAGGTGTTCCACCAATACCTTAAGTTTGTAGTAGTATTCATAGATGATATTCTTGTCTATTCGAAGACATCAAAAGAGCATGAGAATCATTTAAGGATTATGCTAGAGGCCCTTCGGAAGGAGAAGCTATATGAAAAACTCTCGAAATGTGAGTTCTTCCTGGATAAGGTAGAGTTCCTTGGGTATGTGGTGACTGGAGACGGGATATCGGTGGATCCAAAGAAGATTACTGTTGTAGAGTCTTGACCACTTCGAGTTCTGTTGCAGAGATTAGAAGCTTCTTAGGATTGGCCGAGTATTATAGAAAATTTGTAAAGAATTTTTCTTGGATCGCAGAGCCGTTGACTAGACTCACTCGGAAGGATGTACAGTTCATGTGGACCGAAGAATGTCAGGCTGCATTTAATAAGCTAAAGAAGAGATTGACCACAACGCCTGTTTTGACGGTGCCATCAGGGACAGGAGAATTTATTATTTATAGCGATGCTTCGGAGAAGGGCTTGGGATGTGTTCTAGAGCAGAACAAGAAGGTGGTGGCATATGCTTCTAGACAGTTACGGCCACATGAGAGAAACTATCCCACTCATGACTTGGAATTAGCAGCGATAATTTTTGCTCTAAATCTGTGGAGACATTATCTTTACGGAGTGCGTGTGGAAATATACATTGACCACAAAAGCTTGAAGTACGTCTTTATGCAGAAAGAGCTGAATTTGAGGCAGCGCAGGTGACTAGAACTGATAAAGGATTTTGATATTTCACTACAGTACCATCCAGGGAAGGCTAACGTAGTTGCCGATGCCTTCAACAGATATTCAGTAGTGATGTACTTGACAACAGATCGTCACTTATTAGAAGAATTGGATAGCCTGGGCATCGAGGTTATTATTCCAGGAGTGGAGACGCAGATGATGAGCATGCAGATTCAGTCAGAATTAATGGAAAAGATCCGAGAGACATAGTACCAGGATGAGGGTCTGCAAAACCTTAGAGCTCAAGTGCATACAGGATTGATGGATGACTTCCTTATTGCTGAGGATGGTTCATTAAGGCACGGGACTAGGTTATGTGTGCCTAGTGGGGACCTGCGGGAAGAGATCATACATGAGGCTCATCGTTCCTAGTATTCTATACATCCGGGAGCTAACAAGATGTATAAGGACTTGAGGGAACACGTGTGGTGGTATGGGATGAAGCGAGATGTAGCATGTTTTGTCTCCAGATGTTTAGTGTGCCAGCAGGTCAAAGCCGAGAGGCAGAGACTAGGAGGATTGTTACAGCCCCTTCTGATTTCTGAGTGGAAATAGGGGCATATCACGATGGGTTTTGTTTCCGGACTTCCACGCACTCAAGGAGGAAAGGACGCAATTTGGGTCATTGTTGACAGACTGATCAAATCAGCCCACTTTTTACCTTTCAAAGTGGGATTGACCACGGAGAAGCTCGTCGATTTATATGTGAGACAGATAGTCAGGCTGCATAGAGTTCTAGTAAGCATCGTATTCGATCGGGATAGTAGATTTATGTCCCACTTTTGGAGGAGTTTGCAGGCTAGCTTGGGTACCCAACTCAAATTTAGCACTGCTTACCACCCTCAGACGGATGGAAAGTCAGAGAGGACTATTCAGACGCTCGAGGATATGCTTCGGACATGTGTACTAGATTTTGGTGGCTCGTGGGAGGATTATCTTCACCTGGTAGAGTTTGCATACAATAATAACTATCAGGCCAGTATCGAGATGTCTCATTTCGAGGCTTTGTATGGTAGGAGATGCCGAACTCCATTATCATGGGATGACGTAGGAGAAAGAGTACTTTTGGAACCAGAGATGGTAGTTGATGCTGCAGAGAAGGTGAAGCAGATTAGAGAGAGACTTCGGGTGGCCCAAGACAGACAGAAGCAGTGGGCCGATAGCCACAGGAGACCGCTAGAGTTTGAGGTATTGATTCATTTATCTAAAAAATATTACATTCTTAGATTATGCATTAAGTTCCTGTTTTGGCATAGGTTGGTGACTTAGTGTTCTTGAGGATCTCTCCAACATGTGGAACGATTTGTTTCGGTGGAGGTAGAAAGCTTAGTCCAAGATTCATCAGACCTTTCAATGTTCTGGAGAAGGTCGGGACAATAGCTTATCGACTAGCCTTACCACCTACATTGGAAGGAGTACACAACGTGTTTCATGTGTCGCAGCTGAGATGATACGTGGCAGATCCTAGCCATGTATTAGATCATTCAGAGCTTGAGGTTGGACCAAGCCTCCGTTATCCGGAGCAGCCGGTGGAGATCTTAGACCGCAGAGATAAGGTGCTTCGTAACCAAGTAATTCCCTTGGTTCACGTCGTTTGGAGGCATCATTCTCCTAGTGAATCCACTTGGGAGCGGGAAGAGGAGATGCGAGAGCGTTACCCCTATCTTTTGCACCATGAGGTAATTTTCTTCTTGTATTTTTTCTTCCCTAAATTTTGAGGACAAATTTTTTTTAGGAGGGTAGACTTGTAACCTCCGTATCCTAAAATTCTAGCTTAAATGTTGTTATTAGGTTAATTTGGGGCTATTAAAATTTTTTCCATAATTTTTTGGTTAATTAAAAACTAATAACACTAAATTTCTAATACTTGCAAGAATTTATTTTAGTGTCAAACATAATTAAAAATATCCCAAACTTTTTTATTAGGTTCTAAATAATCAAATATATTTTCTAGAATTTTCTGATTATTTTTAGCATTTATTTTGAGTTAATTATGAAAAACTGAATTAAAAACTAATTTTTAGAAAAAGAAAGACTAATAAAATCAACCCGCCCAATCAGCAGCCAGCCTGGCCCGCGTGTCAGCTAGCACGACCAAGGCAGCGGGGCCCAGCGGTCAGTGAGAGAGGGCGAGGGCGGGTGCGGGTGAAGCGGTCCAAGCCAAGCCGAGTCCTAATCCGACTCGGACTCAGCCGAGCCAAGCCGCCTTGAATGCTGGCCATTCGATCCGAGCGAACAGCAGCGGATGGACACCATGTGGCACGTCCTTTAGCCACGGCTGCTCTCTCCCTGCTATAAATTCTAGGGTTTTTTTTAGCCAATTTTGGAGAATTGTCATCTAGGGTTTCCTTCATCTTCCAGAAGCCATTACTCATAGCTCTACACTCCAAATATGGCCCAGTTTCTTGCATTAGAACTGTATTGAGGTTAGTTTTTTGAATATGTAAATTGTTTCATGAAATTATGAATATTAAATTCTGAAAAATTCGTAGAGCACAGGATATCCAAAAATAGATGCGTCTCGGTGTTTTTGCGATTCCGGGAGAACCAGAAATTCGAATCATGAAACGTTTAAAGTTTCAGAAATCTAATGTCGAGATCATTGATATATGTTTTTTCCAAGATTTAATACAAAATATTTATGTGCTGTTAATTCTATAGATCTTCTAGGTTAACAATCAACCACCGTTGCACAATGCAATTTTAGTTATGTGCAATAATTTCCAAACGAATTTAAATTCGGATGAGCCATAAATTCTAGCATATTTTTGACACTAAAATCTACAGGAAACCATGCATAAAAGTTGAGTTTGCATCAGTTGACTTTTTGGTCAACAAATTGCCTCGATTTGCGTGTCATGTGTCTCGAGCTGATAAAATTCAGTTTCCTTGGACAAAATTTAGGAATTAACCTAAAAATTAGAATAATAAGATTAAAATAGGATTTTAGAGTAATTATTCTAGAATTAAATAAATTAAAATAAATTATCTTTTGACTGGTAAATTTGTAATACATAGGCTATTTGGACTGTGACTTGGACTCTGATTCATACCAGCTAAGGACCACATGCGAGTACATATTCGTGATTACTTTCAGTATTTGATAGTCTCTATAATGCATGCTTAGTATTGATTATTTAATTCTTGACACTTGTTACACGGATTAGTATGATGGATTCTTATTATGAGATACCTGACTGTTCTGGATTATTGTTATTTCTTCGTGACTGGTTTGGAATCCATATATACTTGTGGGGAGGGGAAATATTTAGTAGACGTGTGAACTACCCTTTCCATCGCACGGTCTTTCTGGAATAATAGCAGCCATGCACGACATGTGTGGTTTGCCGGATATTATCTCCTAGCCGTTCATATGTCAACAAGGTATTTCAAATCACATAGAGTAGTTGTTTCTATCTGTTCTTCCATACATTACAGTTAATTCCTTTATTTCTTGAAAATATTGTACTATATGTTTGCCAT
Source organism: Iris macrosiphon (assembly GCA_036927795.1). Taxonomy (NCBI): domain Eukaryota; kingdom Viridiplantae; phylum Streptophyta; class Magnoliopsida; order Asparagales; family Iridaceae; genus Iris; species Iris macrosiphon. The sequence continues at coordinate 96,035,749 of JAYESA010000006.1, forward strand.
GACAGGACTTCAGCATTGGTTATTCTAGTTGCTTTATTGTGAGTTCAGTTTGTTGCTATCATATATTCCTTACTATTTATTGTCTTTATAGCTTCTACCATGTGTTGGAACTATTTTTACTGTGATGTACTCGTTTCCTTCCTGACTGGATAAATATTTTAGGTAACTATAATGAGGATGCAATCCCTACACATTATGGACCGTATGCTAGCGACATAATAGAGCCTGATCTTTCCCTTTCGGAGGATCAGGGAGAGTTAGCAGCTCAGATACCGTCTGAAATGGAGTAGTTTAGTGGTAGTTGATTTTGTTAGTTATTTGTTAGTTATTTTGGACCGGATTGTTCTCCGGCAGTTTAATATTTTACTTTGGATATTTAGTTTTTGGGGAAATTCCTTGAACCCGCATCAAGACTATTATTTTATTATCATCTTGGTGTATTCATTTAAACTAGTGCCCGTGATTGAGTATAGTGTGCAGATGTATATATGTTATGAGTTATAGATTATACTTGTGGCTTATTGTATAGTATTCTATCGCCGACACTACGACGTAGGCTGGGCGTACTCATGATTCATGCCCAAATCCAGGGTGCGGGTCATGACAAGGTCCCTCATGACTCTGCCACTTAATTCGTCCTTGGAACACGGTCCACTGAATATGGGAATCAATTTCGAAGAAGCCAATCCATAACGAGGAAGGGATCTTGATTCAATCTATCCCAATCAAACGATACCAAAACTATTTCTTAGCTGCACTTCCCGAATAAGAAAAATGGGGCACTACATCCTAACCAAATAATAGGAAGTTTATTATCAAAACTTAGAAATATAATCCACCACTATAAAATAATGTAGGAAACTTGTCCTTCATCTCAGACTCAAGCTCCCATGACGACTCTCCAATTGAATAATTTCTCCAAAGCACGCGAACGAGAGGAACCGAACGACTTCAAAGCAGCTTCTCCTTACGATCCAAGATCTGTACAGCTTGCTCGACATATGTCAAGTTCTCCTTTAAGTCTAGTTGATCAAGATCTACCACATAACTCGGATCATGCATGTACTTTCTAAGTTATGAAATATAGAAGATATTATGCACCTCTGATAATGACGGTGGCCGAGCAATCTTATATGTGACTAGAGCGACTCGCTTGAATATTTTGAACTGGCCGACGAATCTTGGACTTAGCTTCCTTTTTGCTCAAAATCTGGTGAATCCTCGCATGGGTGAGACTTTGAGAAATACATGATGGCCTTCTAAGAACTGAAGAGGTTGATGGTGCACGTCTGAGTAACTCTTCTGATGGCTTTGTGCTACCTTCAGCCGCTCGCGGATCAAACAGATCTTTTTAACTGTTTACTCTACGAGTTTCGGGCCGAAAAAATTTCGTTCACCAATTTTATCCCAACAAATAGGGGATCTACATTTCTGCCCGTACAATGCCTCATACGGCGCTATTTGAATACTTGATTGATAACTATTATTGTATGCAAATTTGGCTGATGGTAGATGCATATCCCAACTTGACTTCAAGTCCAAGGCATAGAGCCGTAGCATGTCTTCGAGGTTCTGTTTTACCCTCTCTGTTTGGCCTTCTGTCTAAGGATGGTAGGCGAAGATGAACTTCAACCTTTTCCCCATTGCTGACTGAAGACTCTCCTAGAAGCGTGATAAAAAATTTCTATCTCGATCGAACGATCCCATCGAGGTGGATCTGCGCCAGACGGTCGACACTCCAAGAAACTTTGATAGGAAGAAAGTAAGCTGACTTGGTGTGTCGATCGACGATAACCCAAACGACATCATTTCTCCATTGCATCTTTGGCAAACCAATAATAAAATCTATGGTTATGTGTTTCCATTTCTACTTCGGTATAGCAAGGTTCTGCATCTCCTTGCCCGACTTTTGTTGCTCGACCTTTACTCACTGATAGGCCATGCATTGCGACACAAACAATGCCACGTCCCTCTTTATGTCGTGCCACCAAAATGTCGTACGGAGGTCTCGATATATCTTCGTGCTTCCTGGATGTGAAGTATAACTCGCATAGTGGGCTTCAGTGAGTATCTATTTTTTGAGATTCGCATCATTAGGAACGCATAATCTTACCTTCACCCAAATTATTCCATCCTTGCTCACCATAAAGTCGGTCGTCTTTCCTGCTGAGATAAGCTTGCGTATCTTTTCTATGAATAGGTCGTCCTTCTGAGCGGACTTGACTTTCTCCAATAGGTCCGGTTCGAGGCACAACTGAGCCGACTGCGCCCCCTTGTATCTAATTCATAGTGTAATGCCCAAAATCCCCAGATCCCTTCATAGCCGGTCGTCGATAGTAAAGCTTCCTATAAATACTCGACTCAGCGCATCAGCTACAATATTTCCCTTTCTCGGTGTATATATGATCAACACGTCAAAGTCGCTAAGGAATTCGAGCCAACGCTGTTGCCGCAAGTTTAGATCCTTTTGAGTTTAGAGGTACTTGAGGCTTTTATGATCTGTATAGATTTTATATGGTACGCCATAGAGGTAATGTCTCCATAACTTTAATGCGAAAACTACCGATGCCAGTTCCAGACCGTGTGTCAGATTATTCTTTTTGTGAGACTTTAACTGACTTGACGCATAGGCTATAACCTTGTCCTTTTGCATAAGGACACATCCCAAATCCTTGCCTAAAGTGTTGCTATAAATCTGGAAATCATCTGGCCCGTCTGAGAGAGTAAGAATCGGTGCTGAGATGAGGTGTCACTTTAATTCTATGAATGAAGCTTCATAGTTGTCTGACCATGTGAACGTTACTCCCTTTTGAGTGAGATAATTCAGAGGCGAAGCGATCCTTGAAAAATCCTTGACAAATTTTCTGTAGTAGCCTGCTAGACCAAGAAAGCTTCGAATATCGTTGGCCGACTCAGATCCCTTCCACTCCATGATGGCTTCAACTTTCTTTGGGTCAACTGAGATACCCTCTGCAGAAATGATGTATCCGAGGAAAGATATGCTGTCCAACCAGAATTCGTACTTACTCAACTTCGCGAATAACTTATTGTCTCGAAGAGTTTGAAGCACCATCTGTAGGTGTCTGTGTGTTTTTCTTCATTCTTCAAGTAAACTAAGATGTCGTCTATGAATACCACCATAAACTTATCAAGGAATGGTCAGAACATACAGTCCATCAAATCCATGAATGCGATATGAGCATTCATCAGTCCGAACAACATGACATAAAGCTCATAGTGGCCATAACGGGTATGAAATGCTGACTTTGACATGTCCTCCGGCTTGATCTTCAATCGATGGTAGCCAGAACGAAGGTCTATCTTCGAAAATACTGATGCCCCTTGCAGTTGATCAAAGAGGTCATCAATCCTGCGCAGGGGTACTTGTTCCGGATGGTGACCTTATTTAGTTTTTGGTAGTCTATGCAGAGCAGTAATGTCCAATCCTTCTTCTTCACAAATAGAACAAGCACGTCCTAAGAAGACATGCTCGGATGGATGTACCCACGGTCAAGCAGCTCATGTATTTGATACTTTAACTCCTTTATTTCGGCATGGGCCATTCGATATGGAGCTTTAGAAATCAGTTGGGTATTTGGGAAGGTATCGATGATGAACTCGATTTCTCGGTCGGGTGGCATACCAGGTAGTCCATCCAAAAATACATCAGGGAATTCTGCCACAACAGAAGAAGACTCAACATTTGCACAATTCCGCCGAGTGTCCCGAACCGATGCTAAGTATCCCTCGCATCTAGAGTGTAGCATCCACCGAGATAACATTGTAGAAATCACCATGCAGGTTTTTAATGCTTATGTCGCTGAACCACTCGAGTAGCAGAATTTGACCTCTCCAGGTAGATGGAAGATGACCCGTTTCTCCGCATATTCAATGGTAGCCGAGAATGCGTCGAGCCAATCCATCCCCAAGATGATGTCGTAATCCCGAATATCTAGGACTAAGACATCTAGTGACAATTTCTTTCCTCCAATATAGACATAACCACCCTGACATACTGAACGAACATGTATTTTTGTGCTCGATCGATACTAACACTGAGGTCTAGATATAACGGCTTCATTTCTAGCTTGTTCTCTACGACAAAATCTACGAATATAAAACTATGCGTAGCACCAGAATCAAAAAGCACGCGAGCAGGTATGTTATTGAAAAATAATATACCTGACACAATAGTATCCGATGTGAGGGCTTCTTTCCGTGTCAAAGTGAATACCCGGGCTTGAGCTTGACGGCGATCTTGTTGTGGTATGGCTCAATTTGCATGAGTCACTGCAGCATGATTTTATTATTGAGGACAACGATGGAAGAAATACGGATAATTACCCATCAGATGGTTTTGATAACCACAAACGAGGCATAACCCATTCTTTCATCGGCAGTTGTCGACCGTATGCCCTGTGTCACTACCACCTTCCTAGATGAGGGTATTTTGGTCATTTAATATATTTATTAATTAGTGATTTAAATATTTATATATGGTGCTACTAATTAATTATATGGTGTTGTGCTATTTAATTATTTGTTTGTGGGCTAGCCTATTTTAATTAGACTAGTCATTAGTGGACCCACTAGATTGTCATGACACAATTGATCCCAACATTAGACTAGGCCCATTAGACCCATTTCCTTAATTAATTAAGGAGATTAGATTAGTTTCATATAGAATTAGAAGCTTTCTAAAATAGCCCTTCCTAATTAAACCTCATGACCAACTAGTGGGGCAACTTGGACATTGTATATTTCTTGGGAAGGGGGAAAGAAGGGGCCGGCCACCTATATGGAGGTTCTCTCTCTCTCCACTTCATTAGTTCATTCATTTTAGATCCCTAATTATGTTCTTTCCCAAATCTATTTATCCCTCCATCAAATTTATCCTAATTCACTCTCAATTTTATCAACTAAGAAGCATTAGAGCTTGGATTGCAAGGAGCACTTGAAGGAAGAGAAATTGACAAAGATGTTGTGTCCTAATTGTGTCAATTGAGCATTTCATTGGGAATCCATCTCCTAATAGATAAATTTTGAATCCACCCATTAATTTAGACTCTAATTCATGTATTTAACCATTAGAAATCATCCCTTGGCTTAAGGCTACCCATATGATCAAGAACTAGGTTAATATGACTTGTATTATTGATTTTACAAGGTATTTTGTGTCTATTTTGGAGGAATTACGAGATTAAAACATCAAATGTGTGTCATGAGACCAATTAAATATAATTAGACTTAAATCAGGATTGTTGGACTAGATACGTGTCCATAATTAGACACGAATAGACCGTATCATAGTATTTTGTGATACGGAATGATACATGGTTTATTTTGGGTGATTTATGTAATTACTCTTCAATCTCTATTGTAAGTAGTTGTATTAGTTATATAATTATGTAATTGATATGTATTATAGGTATTTGTAATATATTGGGGGACTTAGTACTTGGTTTGGATATGTATCATGGGTATCCTAGTTGTGCACCCTAAATGTTTGAGGAAATGACTACTAGTATATGTATCCTATGGTACTTTACATTACTAGTTTTTTACACATCTTAGCATTATACTACCTAGTATATAATTACTTGATTAGCATATTATTAAGTATTTATATGTATATATATGTATCTATGTTTATAGTTATGTATATGAGGTGTTATACATGTATTAGTATTGTATGTATGCTGTGGAGAGTTAGAGGGGGATCGGGTCAGTGTGTAGACTGTGATAGTGTTTGCAGCTATTGCAATGTATTGCAGGTGATGGTTGAAGCCTGCAATATCACTGCTGTGCTATGTTGATGCAAGAAGAGGGGAAGGAATAAGCACTGCAACTAGTGCTATGCCTGGTTGCAGAGATGCACAGTCAGGTTTATCAGATAGCAGCAGTAGTAGTATCAGTTGTAAGAGGCACATCAGGCATACAACAAAGCCTTGTTGCAGAACGGTGGCAACAGCTCGAGAGAGCTTGCTTGCAGTTTATAATATCACAGTAGATGGAGCTGCATTATCCAACAACGAGGGGAGCAAGATCTTGGCCTGTATCAAGCAATAGGGGCAGCAACATCAAGTATTAGGGCAGTGTGCATGTACAGAGTAAGGGGGTTACCAGGTTATGGAGTTGGGTTATTTTGTAGACAGGTATTTGGAATGCAGGAAAGTGTATCAGATAAGGGGAGCAGTTGCAAACTGCTACTGAGTATTCATATCTAAGTGTTAGTATCGGTTAGTAGCATTGTAGTATGGATATGAGTGTGTGAGGGTTGTTGAGTGAGTAAGGGTAGAGTGTGGATATCCTAGTGATACCAAGGTATGGATTATGGGCTAGGTAATAGGAGTTTGAGATAAGATATTATTGGATACCAAGAGATTAGTTGGTATTTTGAGTTATGATGTCAAGATGAGTATTAGAGTTAGATATTAAAATAAGATATTAGGTAAATAGTGTAGGTATCCTAAGACAATAAGGTAATGACCTAGTATAGTTAGATATTGAATTAGAATCTAGGTATAACTTAAATATTAACTAGTTTATCTTAGCAACCACCTTAGAAGCTAGAATTAGATTTAAAACCAAGGCAACACCTAGTGAGACCTAGACTTGACCTGGAAGAGCATCTATTAGTGCATTTTTATCTCATTTCTCTTTTATTACACGAATTGATGTCACGACCCGCACCCGGTTTAGGGGCACGAGAGCGTGGGTACGTCCAGCCTACGTCGCAGCATCGGCGGTAGAACGCTGTCTAGGTCAAGTACTATCTAAACAATCTCACGCTAGTATCCAACTCCATAGGAGACGTGGATATCATAAAATAAATCTAGAAATACTCAATCACAACTACAGCACGATAGAAAAATGAAGAAATAAAAGAATACAACACAAGTCTAATGACACAATAATCATACCTGCAATCAGTAACATCCAATTCCCCCAAGTGTGTCGGAAACCAGTCTACTAAGGTCACAGTCTGGAAAATATTTTCCAGTCAGGAAGGAGCAAAGTACATCTCTAAATAGCAGTTCTATATAAATGACATAAACTATGTAGCAGTTCTAGATGGAAACATACCAGATGCATGTATAGGTACGAGAAATGTACAATGAGAGAAATACTGGAAATACTGTAAGTAAATGCAGGAAAAGAACAATTTGTCAATGAGCAAGAATCCTATGACTAAGTGTGTGAGTACTAGCTTTAATATGTGATCGGCTTGGGAACTTGATCAGGCTGGTTACATGTGATTAGCTATGGTTCATATAAAGTCAGGCTAACCGTTGGTTAGCTATGATGCATGTAGAGGTCAGGCTAATCACACGTAACAGCTATGGAGCATGTAAATGGTCAGGCCGCACCCGACGTGGGATGTGGGGTGAGCTATGGTGCATATAAAGTTGGGTATGATCACATATCTACACTAAAGTACTCCCCAAACCCCCGACTGGTATAGTAGATCCAATCATGGTACGCTATGGCACAGGATTCCCTAGGAAGGTAGCAAATCTCCCCGGAAATCAGTGTCTGTACATGCACAAGATATCAAGGAAACAAGTCTTGTACAAGCTACACCATGAATAAGGAATAACATCTCATGACGAGATCCGTGTATACCAATCCGTGAAACCAACGTGTCAAGAACATGGATATTTACACTAGATACAGTGAACATAGGAGATATCATAAATTAGAAACTAATCAGAGAATGTACTCGCCTTGGGTCCTTAGCTGGTAAAACCAATGTCCTGTCCCAGAGTATCGTCTGGAGGAACCAACAGTCCTAAAATATATCAAATACAACATTTGCATCAGGAGCTACACTAACACATCACAAATACATGAACTCAGGGCTCTGCCAGGTATGGCACTAGTCAACTGGGGTCATCTAGTAGGGATACGTATATAATACACATTTACACTCCAAGTATATACCAATAAAACGTATATAATATATATATATAAGTGTCTCTTAGTATTTGTACAAAATACGTATTTGTGTATATACACTAATAGATGTATATAAATATATATTTTTATACCAAAATACATATTTGTATATATATATATATATCAATCAAAATATTTTATATATATATAACTAATCAAAGAATGTATATAATGCCACCCTCCTCAAGGTGATCCCAAATGAAATAGCAGTTAGTTCCAATGGGTCCGGAGCAGTCCAAATAGCTAGAAACTACATAAAGAAGTCCAAGATCGGAGTTCGGCACGAAAACCGAGATAAGGATTCCAGGCTAATAAGAGAAAGGGTCGTTGTTCGTTATTAAGGTAACATCTTAATTGAATGAAAATCATTTTGAAATTATTTTGAACAATAATTAAAAATAAAAGTTTATTTATAAAAATCTAGAATTTATGTAAAAGCCATCATATATTTTTATATCCATAGTAAAATTGGTCACCAGCCCAATTAAACAAATTGATCTTATTTTTTTATTATTGAAACTATATATTTTTTTAATTAATAATATAAACCCCGATATTATTATATTTTTGCATAATCAAAACCCTTATATTTAATACATAAAAATAAACTAATTACATGAAATTACTAAACTAATTAATTAATAAATTAATTAACTGATTAAGAATCTATTTACTGATTAATAAATAATTAACTAAACTAACTAATATACTTTAACTAATTGATTAATTAATTCACTGATTAAATTAACTCACTGATTAAAATAATTAACTAAACTAATCTAATTTATAACTAAACTAATCTAATTTATAACTAAACTAATCGAATTTAACTTACACAGAACAAGGAAAGAGGGAAGAGAAGACGGAGAGAGGGGCTCACGCTGAGGGTTTCCCGGTCGTCGACGCGGAGGAGGTCCGCCGGGATCACGCTGTGGTCGGCTTCCCCTCGACTTCGAGGCTGGATCTGGAAAATCAGGGCGGCAGCGAAAACTCGGCGGCGGCGCTCGGTTCGATGCGGCGGCGTCGAACTCAGCGGATCTGGCTGCGTCCGGTCAAGAGCGGCGGCGGTCGACGACTCGACGAGGGCTCGACGCGGGTGAGGCGGTCCGAGGCGGCCACCGGCGGCAGCGAAGCTCGGTCTCGCGGCGGCTGGATCTTCGAGCTCGATGCACGACGGTTAGGTCGACGTTCTTCTCAGCGGTGGTCGGTTCGAGGTTCCAGATGGTGGTTGCAGGCGGCCACCGGCTGTCGAACTCGGCGGGGGCTGGATCGATCGGCTCGACGCGGCGGTGGAGACTCGACTCGGCGGAGGCGGAGGTCCCAGTCGTCGGCGGCGGCGGGATCTAGGTTAGGTTAGGTTCTGTGGATGTGTCGGGATCGTGTCCGGGACTGGACACGGCGGGTTGGGTGTACGGTGGTGGAGGTGGATGTGTCCGGGTGTTGGACACATGAATCTGATGTAGTACTGTACATGGGTGGATGTGTCCCGATGGTGTCGGACATAATCGGTTGTAATGTTGTAACCGGACACAGAAAATGAATGGATACGATAGGACACCCGGGGTCGGACCCGAGGCCAACACGGCTGACATGGTAATGATGGACACACGGACACGAGCACACAAAAATGGTGATGGCTTGTTGGCTTGTGGAAAATTGTGGGGGCTAGCTAATAATTTGGAGATTAGGATTTCTTGGGAATGGTGATGAGGGACTTAAATAGGGAGAGAGGTGTGGGATAAAGGGTGAGGGTTGGCCCAAATAATGAATGGCCCAGATAATATGAATGAGTTTTCATGTGGGAAAAATGAGGGTGAAATTGGAAGATGGTAACCTTATAAATTTAATAGAAAAGTATTATAATTTAAGAAAATTTTTAAGAGGCTTCCAAGGCTAATTGATTAATTTGCTACTAATTAACCTCATATTTCAAAATCTTAGAAAGTATGTAATTTATTTATTTACTACCCCAAATGAATTTAAAAAGTATTATGAAGAAAACAACTAGTCCTTTAAATAATTTTATCAAATAAATAATTTTATGATTCCAAGCCAACAATATTCGAAGCTAGAGCATTATATATATATATCATTATTTATCTATTTAATTAATTTATAAGAAAGCGACATTTAGGAAAAATAATTTTTATACAAGATTTTAAATTACCTTCTACAATCAACATTGTTCAAAATCAAAAAAAAAATTCAAGGAGAAATTTTTTTTTTTTAAAACTTGGTATTTAAAATAAATTAAAAATCTAATTATTTTGGAAATTGGAAATCGGATGTTACAATTGATATGCCATTCATATATAGGTGTGTGATATCAGCTCAGATACCGAGATATATTATTTGCCCTGGACTACAGGAGAGTACATTCTCTGATAGTTTTCTTATTTGATAGCCTCTATGTTTTATGTATTTAGTATTGAGATGTTTGATTCCTGACATGATGGTTTCACGGATTGGTATACGTGGATCTTGGTCATGAGATATTATTATCGTGGTTACTCAGTGATCGCCGCATCTGCTCCGTGATTACTCACTAATTACGTTATATCTTAGTTATTATATAGACCGTTATCATAGTGCATGATATTATAGACCGTGTAGTATGATATACGTGTTATAACGTGTCATGATTTGGATTTGTGTACTTGTCAGTGGTTGGGAAATTATTAGTAGATATGTGATCATACCTTATAGTCCATGATTTAGTGTAGCCCGTGATAGTTAGCAGATCATGCAACTAACGAGTGATCATGCTAGCTTACCTTTTATATATAGCCCTTGTTAGGCCCAAGCCGATCACATTATCTTACTAGTATTTTAAGGCACACATATATATATATATATATATATATATATATATATATATATTATTCCTTTATTCCAGTTCATTATATTATTGTTTCTCACCATATTGTTCTCATTTTTTGCCATATTTTACCATGATATTATTTCTCGTGATATATGCTAGTTCAGTTACTTCCATAATTTATTTTTATTGCTATTATTGTTTTATAGTTTCTGTCAATTATTGGAACTGTTATTTGGGTTGTACTTCGCTCAAATCCTGGCTGGATATATTTTTCAGATAATTCATTAGAGGACTGGTGTCCTACCACTACGGGCCACAGGATGGCGAGCCTATTAAGCGATCACCCGTAGAGACTATTGAGTTAGTACCAGCAATTAATGAGGCATTGCTAGTTTATTCAGGATATTGTATATGTCAGTTAGACTTTGGCATTGTATTATTATTTAAGATCTTGTGTTGAGATTAGATTTGGACTTGTGATGTATTTTTGACTTTATTTCTTTTCTTCTATTTTATATCGTGCCAAATCTTTCTTTAGTTTGTTATTGTGATTGAGTATTGTTTATCATTATCATATTATTATATTGTCCTCTATTTGGGAGTTGAGATATCTTGACAGGTACATTATATATATATTGTGTGAGATATTTAGATAGTATTGTTGACCTAGACAGCATTTTACCACCGATGCTGTGGCATAGGTTGGACATACCCACGTACTAGTGCCTTTACATCAGGTGTGGGTCGTGAGACATTTTTGTATTGGCCCATGCATGTCTTCTCAGTAATAGTACTCAGACTTAGAGTATTACTACAAGCCTGCTATAGGATATAGGACTAGGGATATAGGATGAGAGGATACTCAATTACTACTAAGAACATTTCTAATCTATTGAACTTGCTATCTTTATCATTCAGAATAATTGGTTTCTTTGAAATATTACTGTCTTTCCTTGATTTTATCATAGCTTACAAAATATTAATTCCTTTATTTGAATCTATCTTCAGGATACCTCCGAAGACCAGATCGCAGCGTTCTGGAGCAGTTTCGGTGAGGTCCGTTACTTTGTCACCTCAAAGAGACATGAACGACTGTTCTGCCTCATTCTGCTCAGAGGATCGCTTTACCAGTCCAGGTAGGGATTTTCGTAACAGCTTTTGGGGGTGCTCCACCACCAGTTTCGAGGGCTGTTCCATCAGTCATAGAGGATCTTATACCACCATAACCTATGCTAGCAGACGGGATACATATGTCTGCCATGGTCCAGGAGATGATGGCAGCACAGCAGAGGCAGACGGACGTTCTACGTTAGGGCATCGAGAGTGCTCACTAGTTAGCACTAGCTACTGTGAAGAGGATAGCGCTTGTTCAGCCACAGACTGTACCGCTTTATCCCGTCCCGCACTAGCCAAGGCTGGGTACTATCATTAACTTCAAAAGGATGGGGCCCAAGGACTTCAAGGGCATTGAATTTATATTGTATGTCGACGATTGGATCGAGGATATAGAGAGGACTCTAGGACTAGCACAGATTCTAAAGGGCTTACAGTTAGAGGCAGCGGGAAGCCAGATATCGATACTACTATGACATGGTTTCACACTGACCCGAGGATCGTAGTGCCAGGACTGACTTGGAAAGCTTTTAAAGAGCTTTTCAAGGAAAAGTTCTTTCCAGATATGGCTCTGAGTGCTCTAGAGAGAGTTTCTATACCTCGTCCACTGGAACATGACAGTGGATGAGTACACGAAAGAGTTCTGTAGACTAGACAGATTTGTAGAGGGACATAATCCGCTAGAAAAGGCCTAAAAGTTTCGAATGGGTTTGATCAAGGAGATCATATCTCTCACTAGAGGACACCGTATCGTGACATTTGAGGATATCCTGATGGGCGCACAGAAGGCCGAGGATGACTTGGAGCTCAAATCTAAAAGAATGCGAGACACATCAGGAGGAGCTAGCAGTAGTACGGGTCCAGCCAAACGACCCTACTTCCAGCAGCAGAGGACCTTCCAACAGCAGAGACAATAGTTTCATACACCATTTCGAGTACCAGCAAAGCAGGCATACCTGGCCCCGAGAATGGCACCACATTCCCCATAGTGTACTCACAGTGGAAAGATTGGACATATACGAGAGGTTTATAGGAAGAGGCTTGGAGTGTGCCTCTATTGTGGAGAGCCAGGCCATCAGTTGAGGGAGTGTATAGTGTCTCATGTTCGAGCAGGTCTGAGAGCAGCACCAGAACAGAGAGCACCGACGAGGCTACCTACGGGACAACAGAGGGGACCTCCTTTACAGACCCAGCAATAGTATTTTGTCCAGCATCAATAGAAGTAGAGAGGTGCACCGCGAGGGCGATCTTTCACCATGACAATTGAGGATGAGGAGCCTGTTGGAGATGTGATATCAGGTTTAGTTCTCCTTGATTCTATTCTAACTTATGCTTTATTTGATTCTAGTACATTTGATTCTTTTGTATCAGTATCTTTTGCTCTAAAGCATCGATTAGAGTCTGAACCTTTGTCTAGGACTTGCAAGATTATGACTGGGGTGGCATTATCCTGGTCATTGATGTTTGCAAGGATCGAAGATTTATACTGGGAAGTTGGGAGTTGAGTGCGTGCTTACTCGTAATGCCACTTCCGAGCTACGATATTTTACTCGGGATGGATTGGCTAAGTAGGCACCATGTTAGTATAGATTATCGTGGAGGCAGAGTTTTATTTCGACTACCAGGAGAGCCAGAGTTTGAGATTGCCAGAAGAGCAATGGAGCAGAGCGAGGATGCCATCTGTGGATCCATGATGGAAGAGAAGGAGTTGTCACACCCGTTGATAGCAGAGTTCATGGATGTTTTTCCTGAGGAGTTGTCAGGTTTGCCGCCAGACTGATATGTTGAGTTCTCTATAGATTTGGTGCCAGACGTAGAGCCGATATCTCAGCACATCTATAGAATTAACAATTGCAAACTAGTAGAGTTAAAGAAGCAGGAGGATGAGTTGCAGGAAAAAAGGCTTCATTCGATCCAGTTTATTACCTTGGGTTGCTCCGGTATTATTTGTACCTAAGAAGAATGGGTCGGTACGCATGTGTATCGACTACAGGGCTCTGAACAACCTCACTATCAAGAATAAATACTTGCTGTCGAGAATTGATGATCTCTTTTATCAGTTAAGCTGAGCGAAGGTATTTTCGAAGATAGACTTGAGGTCAGGTTACCACCAGGTGAAAGTGAAGGAGGATATTCCGAAGATATCTTTCGGACTCGGTATGGCCAGTTTGAGTTCTTTGTAATACCATTTGGGTTGACCAAGGCCCTGGCGGTATTCATGAATATGATGAACAAGGTGTCCCACCAGTATCTTGATAAGTTTGTGTGGTATTTATTGATGATATTATGAAATATTCTAAGACCCCGGAGGAGCATGAGGAGCACCTGATGATAGTTTTGGAGACTCTTAAGAAGAAAAAACTTTATGGAAAGCTTTCAAAGTGTGAGTTCTTCCTTGACAATGTTGAATTTCTTGGGCATGTGATTACAGGTAACGGGATCTCAGTGGACCCGAAGAAGATTTCAGTAGTGGAGTCATGGGATACTCCGAGTTCAGTGGCAGAGATCATAAGTTTTCTAGGGCTAGTAGGTTATTACCGAAGGTTTGTATAGGATTTCTCTAGGATTGTAGAGATGATGACTAGGCTGACCAGGAAGGATGTGGAGTTTGTTTGGATAAAGGAGAGTCATGCCTCTTTTAAGGAGCTGAAGAAGTGGTTGACAAAAGCTCCAATATTGACATTGCCATCAGGATTAGGTAGATTCACTATTTATAGTGATGCTTCTGGGAAGGGTTTAGGTTGTGTCTTGTAGAATAATGGGAAGGTGATTGCCTATGCTTTCCTACAATTATGCCCTCATGAGAAAAATTATCCTACCCACGATTTGGAGTTGGAAGCGACCATCTTTGCTCTAAAGCTATAAAAATACTATTTATACGGAGAGCGTGTGGAGATCTTAGCAGACAACAAGAGCTTAAAGTACGTGTTTACCCATAAAGAGCTAAACATGAGACATGGCGGTGGTTGGAGTTGATAAAGGACTTTGACATATCTTTGCAGTACTATCCAGGGAAGACCAATGTAGTCGCTGATACCTTGAGCAGGTATCCAGTGGTTATGTTCTTGACTATGAACAAATCTTTATTGGCCGATCTTGAGAGATTAGGTATTGAGGTGCTGGTACCAGGTGTCGAAATACAAATATGGGGATTGCAGATACAGTAAGAGCTGATGGACATGATCTGAGATACGTAGTATGACGATGAGTCTCTGAGGAGCATCAGAATACAGATTTAGATGGGATTATCCTAGGACTTCACGATTGCTGAGGATGGATCACTACGACACGGTACTAGATTGTGTGTGCCAAGTAGGATATTACCCGAGGAGATTCATCAAGAGGCACATCGATCGTGGTATTCTATACATCCTGGTGCCAACAAGATGTATAAAGATCTGAGAGAGCATGTATGGTGGTATGGTATAAAGCAGGAGGTGGCACACTTTGTATACAGATGTTTAGTGTGTCAGTAGGTAAAGGTAGAGTGGCAGAGGATAGGTGGTTTACTTCAGCCTTTACCTATTCCAGAGTGGAAGTGAGAGCTTGTTACAATGGATTTTGTTTTGGGACTTCCGCATTCTCTAGGAGGTAAAAACGCAATTTGGGTCATCGTAGACTAGTTAAGAAAATCTGTCCACTTCTTGCCATTTAAAGTGGGTACGTCTACGGAGAAACTAGCGAAGATGTATGTGTGATAAATTATCAGTTTGTATGGAGTTCATGTGAGTATCATCTCGGATTGGGATAGTCGCTTTATAACCCACTTTTAGAGGAGTTTGTAGGCTAGCTTGGGCACCCAGCTCAAGTTCAGTACCGTATATCACTCCCAGACAGACAGGAAGTCGGAGAGGACTATTCAGACTCTCGAGGATATGCTTTGCACTTATGTTTTAGATTTCAGAGGCTCTTAGGAGGATCATCTTCACCTGGTAGAGTTTGCTTACAACAACAATTACCAAGCTAGCATCGAGGTGTCACCGTTCAAGGCTTTATATGGACGAAGATGTCGTAATCCTCTATCTTGGGATGATATTGGTGAGAGAGCCTTATTGGGACCGAAGATGATTGTGGATGCAGCTGAGAAGGTGAACCTCATCAGAGATAGACTTTAGGTGGCATAAGACAGACAACGGTATTGGGCCGATAGCCACCGAAACCTTTGGATTTTGAGGTATAGAGTTTGTTGTATTGCTTGTGATTGCTTTATTTTAGGTTGAGTGTTAAGGATGTATTTTGTTCTAGGTTGGCAATCTGGTGTTCTTGCCGATTTCTCTGACACGGGGTATGATTCGCTTTGGTGGAGGCAGGAAGCTTAGTCTACGGTATATCGGACCCTTTGGTATTCTTGTGAGGGTCGGTGCATTGGCCTACAGATATAGACTTGTCGCCTGCCCTAAAGGGAGTGTATGATGAGTTCTATGTGTCACAACTGAGATGGTACGTGGCATATCCTTGTCACGTATTGGATTACTCGAAGATCAAAGTGGGTCCGACTCTCAGCTACCCAGATCAGCCAGTAGAGATTCTGGATCACAGGAAGAAGGTGCTGCTGAACCAGATGATTCTTTTGGTATGCGTCGCGTGGAGGCATCACTCTCCAGAAGATTCTACCTGGGAGGGGGAAGCCGAGATGCACGAGTGATACCCTTATCTCTTTGAGCCGTGAGGTATTATTCTTTCTTGCTTGTTGTGATTGCTTGTTGTAGTGTTAGTTCTTTCTTAAATTTCGAGGATAAAATTTTTCTAAGGAGGGTGGACTTATCACTACCACATTCCTAGATGAGAGTATTTTGTTCATTTAGCATATTTATTAATTAGTGATTTAAATATTTATATATGGAGCTACTAATTAATTATATGGTATTGTGATATTTAATTATTTTTTTGTGGGCTAGCCTATTTTAATTAGAATAGTCATTAGTAGACCCACTGGATTATCATGACACAATTGAGCCCAACATTAGACTAGGCCCATTAGACCCATTCCCTTAATTTATTAAGGAGATAAGATTAGTTTCATGTAGAATTAGAAGTTTTCTAATATAGCTCTTCCTATTTAAATTTAATGACCAACTAGTAGGGTCAACTTGGACATTATATATTGCTTGGGAAGGGGGAAAAAGGGGGATGGCCACCTATAGGGAGGTTCTCTCTCTATATATATTCATTAGTTCATTCATTTTAGATCCCCAATTGTGTTCTTCTCCAATTCTATTCATTCCTCCATAAAATCCATCCTAATTATCTCATTTACTCTCAATTTCATCATCTAAGAAGTATTAGAGCTTGGATTGCAAGGAACACTTAAAGGGAGAGGAATTGACAAGGAGGTTATGTCCTAATTGTGTCCATTGAGCATTTTATTGGGAATCCATCTCCCAATAGGTTAAATTCTAAATCCATCCCTTAATTTAGACTCTAATTCATGTATTTAACCATTATAAATTATCCTTTGGCTTAAGGCTACCCATATGATCAAGAACTAGGTTCATATGGCTTGTATTATGGATTCTATATGATATTTTATGTCTATTTAGGGGGAATTATGAGATTTACACATCAAGTGTGTATCATGAGACCAATTAAATCTAATTAGACATAGATCAGGGTTATGGGACTAGATATGTATGCACAATTGGACACGAATAGAGCGTTTCAGGGTATTTTGTGATACTGTATGATACAAGGTTCATTTTGGGTGATTTGTGTAATTATTCTTTAATTTCTATTGTAAGTAGTTGCATTAGTTATATAATTATGTAATTGATATGTATTATAGGTATTTGTACTGTATTAGGGGACTTGGTACTTGGTTTTGTTATGCATCATGGGTATCCTAGTTGTGCACCCTAAGTATTTGAGGAAATATCTACTACTATATGTATCCTATGGTACTTTCCATTACTAGTTTGTTACACATCTATTAGCATTATACTACCTAGTATATAATTACTTGATTAGCATATTATTAAGTATATATATATATATATATATATATATATATATATATATATATATATATATATATATATATATATATATATGTTTATAGTTTTGTATATGAGGTGTTATACATGTATTAGTGTTGTATGTATGTTGTGGAGAGTTAGAGGGGGATCAGGTCATTGTACAGACTGTGATAGTGTTTGCAGCTATTGTAATGTATTGCAGGTGATGGTTAAAGCCTGCAATGTTACTGTAGTGGTATGTTAAAGCAAGGAGAGGGGAAGGAATTAGCACAACAACTAGTGCCGTGCCTGGTTGCAGAGATGCACAGTCAGGTTTATGAGATAGCAGCGTCGGTAGAATCAGTAGTAAGAGGGGGCTCGGGTTCTGATACTCGAAATATATTAGTTCAAGTGAACTTGGAAGAAAGTCAAGGCTATAGCAGTGGATGAGGGGCTTAACTGAAGTCAGTAAGGGAGAAAAACTGATACACTTATATCAGTAAAAGTGACTAGTATGGTGCAAGTAATTAGGGATTTGGATAGGTTGGTGTCAGTAACAAACCTATGTATAGAGCAATGCACCTGTGTGCAGTCAGTGAGGGAATGTGAAGTTGGGAAATTTGAAGGTAGATAGAATTACTAGTAACTGAGGTACTACACATCAGGCACGCAACAAAGCCTAGTTGTAGTATAGTGGCAACAGCTCGAGAGAGCTTGCTTGTACTTTACAATATTGTAGTAGATGGAGCTGCGTTATGCAACAACAAGGGGAGCAAGATCTGGGCCTGTATCAAGAAATGGGGGCACCAACATCAAGTATTAGGGTAGTGTGCATGTACATGAGTAAGGGGGATTACCAGGTTATGGAGTTGGGTTATTGTATAGACTTGGAATACAAGAAAGTGTATCAGATAAGGGGAGCAGCAGTTGTAAACTGCTACTGAGTATTCATATCTAAGTGTTAGTATCGGTTAGTAGTGTTGTAGTAAGGATATGAGTCTGTGAGGGTTATTGAGTGAGTAAGGGTAGAGTGTGGGTATCCTAGTGATACCAAGGTATGGATTATGGGCTAGGTAATAGGAGTTTGAGATAAGATATTATTGGATACCAAGAGATTAGTTGGTATTTTGAGTTATGATGTCAGGATGAATATTAGAGTTAGATATTAAAATAAGGTATTATGTAAATAGTGTAGGTATCCTAAGACCCTAAGGTAATGACCTAGTATAGTTAGGTATTGAACCTAGAATCTAGGTATAACTTAAATATTAACTAGTTTACCTTAGCAACCACCCTAGAAGCTACAATTAGATCTAGAACCAAGGTAACACCTAGTAAGACCTAGACTTGACCTAGAAGATCATGTATTAGTGCATTTTTAACTCATTTCTCTTTCATTACACCAATGACATGCCATTTATATATATATATATATATAGATATATATGACACTAGCTCGGATACCGAGATATATTATTTGCTCAGGACTACATGCAAGTACATTCTCTGATAGTTTTCTTATTTGATAGACTATATATTTTATGTATTTAGTATTAAGATATTTGATTCCTGACATGTTGGTTTCAGATATTGGTATACGTGGATCTTGGTCATAAGATATTTTTATCGTGGTTACTCAGTGATCGTCGTATTGTGCTTCGTAATTACTCAGTGATTATGTGATATCTTAGTAATTATATAGACCGTGATCATAGTGTATGATATTATAGACCGTGAAGTGTGATATACGTGTTATAACTTATCATGATTTGGATTCGTGTACTAGTCGGGGGTTGGAAAAGTATTAGTGCATATGTGATCATATCTTATAGCCCATGATTTAGTGCAGCTCGTGATAGTTAGCAGATCATGTAACTCACGCGTGATCATGCTAGCTCACCTTTTATATATAGTCCTTGTTAGGCCCAAGCCGATCATATTATCTTACTAGTATTTCAAGGCACATTTATATATATTATTCTTTTATTCTAATTTATTATATTATTGTTCCTCACCATATTGTTCTCAGTTCTTGCCATTATTTTACCATGATATTATTTTTTATGATATATGCTAGTTCAGTTACTTCCTTTATTTACTTTTATTGCTATTGTTGTTTTATAGTTTTTGTCAATTATTGGAACTACTATTTGGATTGTACTTCACTCCAATCCTAACTGAATATATTTTTAGATGATTCATTAAAGGACTGGTGTCCTATGCACTACGAACTGCAGGATGGCGAGCCTATTGAGCTATCATCCGTAGAGCCTGTTGAGTTAGTACCAGCAATTGATAAGGTATAGCTAGTTTATTCATGATATTGAATATGTTAGTTAGACTTTGGCATTGTATTATTATTTAAGATCTTGTGTTGAGATTAGACTTAGACTTGTGATGTATTTAGGATTTTATTTCTTTCCTTCTATTTCATATCGTGCCATAGCTTCCTCTAGTTTGTTATTGTGATTGAGTATTGTTTACCATTATCATATTATCATAATCCTCCATTTGAGAGTTAAAATATCTTGACAGGTATATTACATATTTATATTGTGTGAGATATTTATATAGTATTATTAACCTATACAATATTCTACCGTAGATGCTCCAGCATAGGCTGGACATACCCACGTACTCGTGCCCTTATACCAGGTGCGAGTCGTGACACCCTGGCTTCTTATAGTAGGAACATGTTTGCCCTGATTTCTCTCTCTGCTGACTGTCGTTATTTGGATGCTTTGGAGCGTTATTTCTTCCAGCGTTGCTAGTGCGCTTGTGATTGGAAATATGCACAGCGCCGACAACAACTGAAGGATACTGTGGTTCGAGGGAAAGGGCATGGTTGAGAACTTCATGTATCGTCTGATATTAGGGAACGACCACGTGCGCATGTATGGCAGGTCGCCCTCAAATTATCTTATACGATACGCCGTATCATGTAGGTTGGAGCTTGCAAACTTGGTGAGGCGATTGAACTCGACGTAGTACTGATTCACTGTCATATTGCCTTATCAAAACTGCACAAACTCGTTCTCTTTTTATCGAAGAATGAAAGGGGGTATGACTATACGACATAATTTTGTCGACTACGCAGATTTGCTCCAAACATGGTGGCAACAGAGTTGGAGAGAGTAATAAGATTCCAGTAGGGACTTCACTTAGAGATCTTATACATGGTAGAGGTGCACAACTATCAGACTTTCAAGGCGGTATTGATAGTAGCCAAGAGGGTTGAGCTTACTTCTCCGATGATGGCATCCAGAAGAGTAGATCGAAAGAGACCTCATAGACAGAACAATGAGGGAGGACCAGTACCACGAACGTCAACACCATCCCCTGGCATTCATATCCATGATATGACATAGAGGAGGCCAGTAACCTCGACAGTGATGGTACCAACTCGACAACAACAGTCGCTGTAATAGCAACAGCAACAACGACGGGTAGCACCGACAGGTTGTACCTACTGTGGCAAGGAAGGTCATACCCGGGATGTTTGTCGGGTAGCTAACAAACTATGTTTGAGATATGAGAGCCATGATCATAATGTTTCCACGTGCCCATTAATGCAGAGGCTATTAGGGCAAGTACAATAGTTTCCTGTATTGCCAGCTCTTAGGGCAGTACAGCAAGGAGGACCAGCAGTAGCAGTGTGTCATTAAGCTCAGCGTCTGTTGTTGACACAGGCCCAGTTTTATAGGTAGCAATAGCAGAATCAGAAGGGGCCGTAACCACGGTAGCAAGAAAGATAGCAACAGGAAGCTCAACAAGGCCAAGGGCAGGCACTCACCTTGTCTTTGGAGGAAGCTATGGCGTCAAGCGACGTAGTGGAAGATAATATTTCCGTTACAACATTTCCTGCCATAACTTTAATTGATTTTGGAGCTTCATACTCATTTATATCTGCACAATACATGACACGTATTGGATTAAAGTTTGAGGCATTGTCAGAGAGGCTGAATATATTCACTGGCAATGGGATCGTAGAAGTTAGTAGGGTGTGCCTAGCTTGTCTAGTCGTAGTATGTGGGCATTTATTACCTGCAAAGTTGATCTAGTTTTCTATGGGTAACTTTGACGTTATCTTAGGCATTGACTTGTTGAGAGATAGTCATGCAGCGATAGACTACCGTGAGGGTAGAGTATTATTTAAAATTCTCGGTCTAGAAGAGTTTGTCCTTAGCAGAATGGCAAGAGACCATCGTAAGGAAGGAGTCACAACAGTAGCAAAGGGAGAAGACCCGCTACCCAAGATAGTTGAGTAGTTTATGGATGTCTTTTCCAATGATCTTCCCAGATTACCCCTAGCTAGAGCAGTAGAGTTCTGTATAGAGTTGATGCCAGGAGCAGAACTAGTATCTCAGAAGGTATACCCTATGTCACCATCAGAGCTTGATCAGTTATATCGACACGTGGAAGAACTGAAGGCGAAGAAGTTTATTTGGGCCAGTGGATCATCGTGGGGAGTACCAGCGGTGTTGGTGAAGAAGAATGATAGATCGACGCGGTTGTGTATGGATTACATGCAGCTTAATGCAGTGACAGTGAAGAGCAAGTACCCATTACCAAGAATTGATGATTTGTTTGACCAATTAAGTGGAGCAAGAGTCTTCTCCAAGATAGATTTACGATTAGGATATTATCAAGTGCGAGTTCGAGAGTAGGATATATCGAAGATAACATTTAGGTCACGATATGGGCATTACGAATTCTTAGTTATGCCATTCGGACTGACTAATGCTTTAGCGGTATTTAAGGACTTGATGAATATATTTTCATATTTTACTTAGACCAATTTGTGGTAGTATTCATCGATGACATCCTGGTGTATTCTCGTAATGAGGAGAAGCATGAAGAATATCTCAGGATAGTTCTGTAAACTTTGAGGGAGCACCAGTTATATGCAAAGCTTAGTAAGTATGAGTTTTGGCTGGATCACATATCCTTTCTTGGATATATTATTTCTGGAGTAGGAGTGTCAGTTGATCCCAAGAAGGTAGAGGCAGTAGAGAACTGGCCAGTTCCAAAGATAGTAGCAGAAGTGCATAGTTTCCTAGGCTTGGCAGGATACTACAGAAGATTTGTGTGAGATTTTGCTAAAATCTCGGTACCATTGACTCGGTTGACGCGCAAGGAAGTTAAATTTGTGTGGTCAACAAAATATCAGATAGCCTTTGAAGAATTGAAGAAGAAGTTAATCTCTGCACCAATCCTTACTCTTTCAGTAGGCTCCGGAGGATTCACAGTATACTGTGATGCATTTGGCAAGGAACTTGGATGTGTTTTGATGCAACAAGGAAGAGTGATAGTGTATACTTCTCAGAAACTCAGAGATTACGAGAAGAACTATCCAACTGACAATTTGGAGCTAGCGGTAGTAGTGTTTGCACTTAAGCTATGGAGGCACTACTTATATGGTGATCGAGTAAAAATATTCACATATCATAAGAGTTTTAAGTATGTGTTCATGTAGAAGGATCTAAACATGAGACATAGAAGGTGGCTAGAGTTGTTGAAAGATTATATCGTGGAACTTCAGTATCATCTAGGCAAGGCTAATATAGTAGCTGCTATATTTAGTAGAAGAGGTGGAAGATTTATGTTGACTACTCAGAAGCAAATTTTAGAAGACTTAAGAGAGATAGATATCGAGATAGTACTTTCACACTGTATAGGAGTTCAGGCTAGCCTACAAATTCAGTTGACTTTGGTTGATAGAATCAAGCTAGCTCAGGCTGAGGACCCGAAGATTTAAAAGCTACGAGAAGAATATGAGTCAGGCATTTGGAAGGAGTTGATAATACATGCGGATGGAACACTAAGGTTTGGGAATTGTCTATACGTACCAAGCAGGGATATTCGACAAAAAAGTTTTGACTGAAGCACACATTTTCCAGTATTTCATTCATCCGGGAGGCACAAAGATGTATCAAGATATCAAGCAACACTTTTGGTGGAACAAAATTAAGAGAAAAATAGCACGCTTCGTATCACGATATTTTATATATCAACAAGTGAAGGCAGAACAACCGAGACCGACAGGATTATTGCAGCCACTTCCTATTTTAGAGTGGAAGTGGGAACATCCTATTCTAGAGTAGAAGTGGAAATACATCACGATGGACTTTGTGAATGGTTTACCTAGATCACCGACTGGTCGAGATACAGTTTGGGTGATAGTGGATCTTCTGACAAAAGTAGCTCACTTTCTTCTTTTTTGAGTAGGACAGTCTACATAATAATTGGCTAAAATTTATATGCGACATATAGTGAGACAACACGATATCCCAGTAATTATCATGTCAGATTGAGATACTCGGTTTACTTCTTATTTTTGGAAAAGTTTGCATCAATGTTTGGGCACAAAGTTAAGATTCAGCACAGCTTACCACCCCTAGACAGACGGACAATCAGAGAGAACCATCCAGACCTTAGAGGATACACTATGAGCCTGTACCTTAGACCTTGGTGGATCTTAGGAGAATTATCTTCACTTGGAAGAATTCTCGTAAATTAATAGTTATCAAGCCAGTGTTCAGATGGAACCTTTTAAAATGCTGTACGGCAAGAAGTGTAGGTCACCGTTGGCTTAGGACAACATTGGTGAGCGAAAGATGTTAGGCCCTAAAATAATCATGCAGAAATTAGAGGTTGTCAAGCAGATTAGAGAGTGACTTCGGGTTGCACAAGATAGGTATCGTCATTGGGCCGATCAGCATCGTAGACCTTTAGAGTTTCGTGTCGGCGACCACATATTTTTATGGATTTTGCCTACCCATGGAGTCATTAGATTCGGGGTTTGCGGGAAGCTTAGTCCCAGATATGTAGGTCCATTCAATATTCTCAAGCGGGTAGGCAATATTGCTTATCGTCTTTCCCTCCCGCCTTCATTACGTAAGGTACACGATATATTTAATGTGTCTTAGTTGCGTAGGTATATTCCGGATCTGAGTCATATCCTTGATCACTCTGAATTAGTCGTTATTACCGACTTATCTTATGAGGAGCAACCCATTTCCATATTGGACCAAAGGGAGAAGGTGCTCAAGAATCGGACTATTTTCTCTGTTTAGGTTGCTTGGAAACATCATTCTCTAGGGAGATCGACGTGAAAGTGCGAGGATGATATTCGATCCTGGCACCCGCACCTATTCGATTCAAAAGGTATATTCTTTCTTAGGCCTTCATATCTCAGATTATGTGATAAGGTGATCACATGTATGTTGTGATGATATTGCTTGCATGTGTAGTTGCTAGTAGATTTGTATCATGCTTGTCCTGAATTCTCTAGCTATATTGCTTGGATTCGAATTCTGAGGACATAATTTTTCTAAGATGGATAGAGATGTCACTCCCCGTTCCCGATATACATATTTGGAACATAATTTTATTTTAGCATGGTTGCATGTGCATGGAGACTAGACCCATTCTTTGGTTTAACCTGGTTCATGATTTATTTTGTGGGTTGGTTTAACTCGTGAGAACCCTTGGTTCTACCCTCAACCCTACCATATATAACCCATCTCTCTTTCTCTCTCTCTCTCTCTCTCTCTCTTCACTTGTTCATTTCTTCCTCTTTCTTTAATTTTCTCTCCTAATTTCCATAGGCAAGTATACCTTGCATGAGAAATAGAGAAACCCTCCATATTATTGTTCTATTATGTTTGCTATGTATTTCTAAGAACTTTTAGTACTTGAAGTTTTCTATTTTGATAGATGGATTAATGTAGATCTATATTTCTAACTTAGAATTTTTATGAGTTTTTGAGTTTTTCTTGGTTTTGATCTATTAAACATATATTTTAGAGAACCACTTTTTGCTACATGATAGAGCTTTTAATTTCAAGCATTTTGGCTTTTGGTCCACTCGATTTGGACATAGAATGAGGATTTTATGAACAAAACAAGATTTTAGTTTTTGGAAGCTTTTTCGCCATGGCCGAACCTGCTGTTGGAGAAGACGAAGTTCGCATATGGCCAGTGAGCTATGCGACTGAGAGTGCCATGCAGCTTGAGAGGGTTATGCGGCCTAAACTCTTGCCGCATACTAACAACATACGTCCATCTTATTAGACGCATGACTGCTGATTTACAAAAGTATCCTTGAACACCTTGTGCTTTCACTTGCTGAACGAATAAAAAATTCGCTAAGTATAAGAGACAACCCATGCAGCACCGATACCCATGCAGCCTAGAGAGCATACATCCACTTTTCCTTGGACGCATGACTCTGAACCATTGGCAGTTATTTCTTTGGTTTTATCTTTTCTTTCTGACACACTTTTTGTATCGTCACATCAGTCACATCAGTAACTTTATGTCATATCTCTGACACTTCATTTATTGGCCGTCACTTTATCACTTGTCCCAAGGAGTAGACCTTAATCCCGAGCATGCCGCTATGACTTGTCATGGGGCCAAGTGGTTCATGTGGCCTGACTTCATATGCGGCAAGGACTTGTCATGCGGCCTGACTTTATATGCGGCCTGAACTTTCCATGCGGCCTAGAGACCCAAGAGGCCTTGCTTGTTTGATTGAATATTTCTTCTTCTTTGTGTAATTGGTAATTGGAATCGAATATTATATCCGTGCTAATATCACTATTGCCTGATATTTGTCCTGATTTAATGTGCGCCGAGGTACGAGACATCGTATCACGTGTTAAGTGATTATATTTGGGTTATGCATCAAGAATGCCTATAAATTCTTGAATGCGTGAATATTATAAATATAAATTTTTTCCCCTGTCCGGGCATAATAAGCGAGTCAACTACCAAAGCATGGTTAGGATATTGATTGTCTGAATGTTACACGCTCGGGTGAATCCAGATTTAACTTCCATGGATTCGTATCTAGCGTGCCCGTACCTTGTACGACATCTTAAGAATTTTTTTTATATGACCACGCCTTAAGATTTCAAACACAACATAGGGCTAATTAGATAACTAAAAGTAGTAGTAACATTGGAGGGAACGGTAACTCGAGATCATGCCAACGAACCTTCCCACTTAGATTCATTCTAAGTGCGCTGTGGGCTGGCCACCACAGATACTATATATCATCTTCCTTTGTGGAGTGCAGTATCTGACCTATTATTATGTGAAGCCATTATTTCACTATAGGAACTCTGGAACTGCTAATACCGTATTTTTAGCGCAGTAGCCCTGCGGGGGACTGGTGCATCCTGCAAGTGCCTATTTTATTTATTTGGTTCAATTAGGTCGTGTTCTGAACTGGCATGATATGAGAATACTTATTATGCATTATTTCTGAGATAACCTCAGACTCCACAAAAATAACAAGACATACAAATGATAGGTCGAATTAAGAAAGTAGACTTTGTTGTGATTGTATTATTCGGTTAGTAGCCTGGAAAAATGGACTATAATAGTGTTATGGTTCAACCTTTGTCCTTGTTTGGTTGTAGTATTGGGCCTTTGCGCTAGGATATGCCATGGACCTAAGTTACGACACTGAACCTATGTATTATTATATATTTTCCTTGGGTTTTTGTTTCTCCATTTCGTGCTTCCTTTGTTGTACTTGCTATTTAGGGTCTAACCCCACTGGTTTTCCATGGCCAGATTTTGAGCCAACACCCAAGGATCCAGCGTACCTTCCCCCAACTCATGGTGTGTACTAGGAACATAGTCGCAGGGGATAGCGAGTGGGTTTTCTTCTTCCCTGCTCATTGTAGAAGCATGAAAATCCCTCTATGTGCTCCAGTTTACAGTCAACAAATAAGCGAGGTACGCAAAACTGTGGTAGACGCATAATGGCAGCAGACGCTGACACCCTCGGATACATGATATTCCGAGAGGCATAACGTCCTATAACGCATCGTCCCCACAGTCACATCAGAGCATTTATGACTCTGATAAAATATACGGTCATTCTTACCGCCTCAAATCCTGCACCGCTGATTAGAATCTGTACTGACAGCTTTGTCATAATTACTTCTGGCAGTATACAACTGTTCAAATACCACGAATGCAAAAAATAACAAAAGATCAATGCGTCTCTGGCCCAATGCATCCCAGACCACATGTGTTCTATGCGTCTCTGGCCTAATGCATCCCAGACTCCATGTGTTCCATGCATTTATAGCTCATTGTATTCCAGACTCCATGCGTTCCTTACATCGGCCCCACGTGACTTCGACTCCATACAATTCCCATATGCGATCTGAACGACCACAGAGCAGGGAGGTCGCATAAGACTCACTAACCCATATTTTGATGTCTGTCAGAAGCTCTGACACCTCACTCATCACCCTGAGATGCTTCAGAATCCGTGGAGATGACGACTCAGAAAAAAATAAGTCACATCAGTGCATTAATTGCCTCGACATACAAGCCATGTCACGTCTCCTACGTATGCTGCTTCAAGACCTATACGGCCTCGATATCATGTGGCCAGAGCGTATACCTGATCAAGGCCAAACAAGAGTACGTATGCGACTTCAAAACCCATACGGCCTCATCCACATGGCCAGAGGGTAATTCTGACCAAGGCCAAATGAGAGCTTCTATGCGACTACAACAGTATGTGGCTCTCGACTCACAAGATTTTCTTCTACAACTAAAGATAATTTCTCTCACAGTTAGTGTTGACCAAGTGTCCAATTGACCGAGTTATCAACAAAATACCCCGAGATCTTTTCAAAATAGAAAATCCTAACCAGACCTAAGTGGCGGCTTGCCCGCACCATGCGACCACCGTTACGGTCGCATTCTGCTAAAAGAACCCTATGTGACCACCAAGCACGGGCATATGCGATATCCATAGCATGTCCACAGGGCGGCTATAAATAGCAAGATACCACACCCATACACGAGGTTGGCTGGCTATCTGCGGATTCACACTAGAACCAAGGAGAGAAGTTTCTCCATCCGGATCTTCCACGGAGTTAAGAGAGTTGCTACACTCATAACCCTCCATCGTCACCCCCAGATCAAAACAAATTTGTACTTAGATTGTCTCTTAGGTCTCTACTCTGTACTCTCAAGTTGGTTAATCAAAACCAAGTTCTCTTAGTTGTTACTTTTGATTTAAATAGCAAACGCGATGGCACTCTTCTAGGGACCAAATTCTCCTTTGTTGAGAAATTAGTGATACAATCCGACGCGTCCAAACTCGGCTCAACGCAAAATATGCTGGTAGTTCACTTCGACCAGCAAGCGTTCGAGGAAATACTCTCTAAAGTAAGTGTGAATCCTTCGCCAAGGCAAGCCAAGCCAACCCAACCCAACCCAAGAAGACCCTAGAACATGGGTAGCAAAGGCCACCGAGCCTAGCCCAATGGCGGAGAAGGCTATCTACGCCTCTCGAACCGTTGTCGAGAAAGTCCATGTTTATACGGCATCCTCGGTTGGCGCAGGAACTGCTCAACACTTGGAACCTGGCATAGGAAAATACTACGATGCCAGACATTCTGGGGCTGGGGTAGGGCCTATGCGTCTAAGAGGGATGTCGCATAATATTTATGCGACACCAACTCACAACCGTAGGCAGATAGCCGTATGCGGCAACAGAACTTCTATTTTCGACCGTATCTCATGTGACGCAGATCCTATGCAACCTACTACGAGTGGCAAAACCTAAATATGGACTTTTCTTACTATGCACCTGCGAGTGCAAAATTGAAGATGTCTAAGGCAGCACAAGCTCGTCGAGCTCAAGCCACTGCTCATGTCATTGAATGCAAATATGCATCGCCAACCATTACATGAGCCTCTAATAGAAAGTGGTACATAACTGACCCATGCGTCCAACACACAAGGACCAATGGACAAGGTTCATTCCAAGAGTCTTCCACCAATACCTCGGGGCAAGTTCGTTTATGAACCCCAAGTCTGGGAGAAAATGCATCGCCTGCACATCCGCGTGCTCGGGATACCCAAACTTGCAAAGAGGACGCAAAGGTGAACCATCCCTTGCATGATTTGCGTGAAGTGATCACTCACAAGCGCAAAGCAAGGAAAACCATTACGGCGTGCAACGTGCCCTCTTCCAGGCACTACTGCGCCAATATTATTATCGATTGTTGCTGCAATAAAGCAGCAATACTCACAGACAGGCAGTCGGCCTTCAAGCGACTGCACCCGAAAGTACCTACCCGGCAGCAACCCGGAGATCAGATACAAGTATCAGAGAGAGAGGAGTTGCCCTTCGCATGATGCTACTCAACTGGAAAGCTTCCCACCACCAAGGGAAGAAAGTAGTCTATCACCTTCGGTCCGACGCTCTCTGCCACTGCATCATGAAGGTGATTACCCGAAATGCCAACAACGGCACGAGTGGAAGGCATCTTCTAAAGCACTCGCTTAAAGAAGAAGCCGTCAGTCTCTGGGGTAGTTCTTCATCGAAACCTCTGAAGATGGTCCAAGCTGGGGGTAGTGCCCCCTCGATGTACGCAATAATCCGGTATTTCGAGGAGGCAATGATCCCCAAGGGACAGATCCTGAGATCTTTGAGGGTAGCAACCCCTATCAAAATGATATTATCTTCTACACTAGAAATAATACCCCCTCAGAATTTGAGGAGGATACAACGTCACCTGCTTTTCACGAAGAATATTTACTACAAGGGTATGAAACAGAGGTCACGACCTCCACTGCCCCATCAGTTTCTTCCCAAGTAAGGACAATTTATGAAGGCCCCGGTGACCGATAATGCCTCGAGGTTCTCGAGGCCATGATGCTTACGATGAGGGAATCAATGCAAGCCTTGACCCAGACATTGCTGGAAATCGAGGCAAAGATGACCCCCAAACAAGCAAGGGCATCAAGGCAAGCAAACTTGGACCCTGGGACCAACGGGGATTCAAACACAAATGGCCCATCCACTGGCATCAATCCTCCCTTGCCCGGCTCATCAGTGGTAGACGAGGTCAAAGAAACAATGAGAGAGGTCCGACAACTCCGGGCTTGCCTAGATTCTATGGGCACTCGGGACTCTTTCCGTGATCATGGGGTACGACAACCATACCTAATAGAATGGAGAGACATACCATGTCCACCAAAGTATAAACCCTTCAACATTAACCCGTTCGACGGGAAGTCGTCCCCTCGCCGGTTCAAGAGCTACTTTGAGATCACAACGGGACACTTACCCCACAATGATGCTATCCTTACCAGACTCTTCTTCGGATCATTATCGGAGGTAGCTTTCGACTGGTTCTACAGTCTTGAAGATAACTGTATCTCGTCATTTGATGACCTCAAGTGTCTGTTCCTCAACAAATTCTATGAGGCTAGAAATGATATGACGATGTCATCCCTGATGGACGTCGCCCAAGGTAAGAAGGAGCCAACACGAAACTACATTGAGTTGTTCCGACAGGCGGCACTAAGGTTGCCCCTGGCAATCTCGAGGTCATACTAATGGAGATGTACCTGAAAAATATGCTTCCGACAGTCAGCCTCTGGGTGGGTGAGAGCTAGTCCAAGGACTGGACAACATTCATTATAAGTATAGTCAATGCTGAAAAGAAGCTCAAAGATGCTCGACGCTTGAGAATCCATATCCCTACGACTGAGAAAAAGGGTAAACGTCCCACCAACAACAACAACAGCGGTAACAACAGCCGTGATACCAAGAAAAATTAGGCTATGATAGCCAACATAACTAAGAAGCCTAAGCAAAAGAAAGCAGAGCCTCCAAAATTAAAGGAGACCTACTCTTTTGAAGATGGTGATTTCAAACCCATCTTCGACATACTGATGCAAGGAGACAAGATTCGCCTCCCCGACGTCAAGCGCCAACCGAAAGCGGCAGACATGAATAACCCGAAGTACTGCCACTTCTACCGCTATGTCCACCACCCGACACATGAGTGCTATACCTTGAAGCGGTACATCCATCGTCTGATTGACACCAAGACTTTATCCTTGGATTTTGATGACGTGACGGTTACCGCTAACATGGTATCCCTACAGTTCGACAACTTTCCACCAACGGAAGCCCGAGACGGGGTAATTCCAATCCCCAAGGCAACTATGGAAGTTGTCAATCTTCTACCGGCCCGAGACCAAAAGTTCGGGCTAATACCTTCCATTCGGACCTCGTTCCAGACTTGACGTAGTCTGCGGTATCTCCTGCCATCAAGTCCAAATACAAAAAGTCCAAGTCCTGCCATATGGTGTCTCCCACCACTGAAGAAGCCATGGCAGGGGCGACTAGGTCGGGCGTGGCCTACCAGCGGGACTATAATGCTTCCGACGAAAGAGATCTGACAACGGTTGCACCCACTACACCTGCTATATATAATAAGGGACCATCCCAGCCTCCAACAGCACACAAACCCAAGCAAAATGAGGCTCGCTTTGACAAGACGTTGCACAAGAAAATAACTCAAGGGCTGGAGAAGCCCTACAACTTTGATATCTTGGCACAATTAGCCAACACTCTGGCAAAGTTGTCATTCTACAAGTTGTTTCGGCTATCCAGA
Organism: Iris macrosiphon; assembly: GCA_036927795.1. NCBI lineage: Eukaryota > Viridiplantae > Streptophyta > Magnoliopsida > Asparagales > Iridaceae > Iris > Iris macrosiphon. The sequence goes on from JAYESA010000006.1 coordinate 96,068,049, forward strand.
AACACCCGGGTCAGACTAAGCGAGGCATTACAGAATGCCAACACCTATCTAGCACAAGTAAAGCCGCATGCTGAAGATCCGGCAGCCTGCTCCCACTGCAATAACATTGTGGACACTATACCTAACATTATATTTTTGCAACAGGACATGCTACTAAAGAATAACAAGCATTATCGTCCCATGTACTATACATGGTATATTGGTGCCATAAAAGTAGACCGGATGCATGTCGATCCCTGTTCGTTGATCAGCATCATCCCGAGGAGCTTACTCCAAACTTTATGGATCCCGATATATTGTTTAGCATCTACTAATATTGCCATCAATAGCTTCAATGTAGGGAGAACCTATCCCCTGGGCAAGATCTGCCTAAAATGCCAGATTGGCGACTTGAAAATGAAAGTTACTTGCTACGTTATTGACGTGGACGTATCATATAACGTCTTGCTCGGACAGCCTTAGTTATATCAATATATGATCGTGCCATTGACTCTATACCAATATTTCAAATACGTCGACGAATAGAGGGAAGTCAAAATAGAGTTTGCAGATATCAACCCTTTCAAATGGGTCAAGGTGTACTACTCCGACGCCATCCTCTACAAACAAGTCCCTAAAAAGAAAGAGGGCAATAAAGCCGATGATGAAGCAAAGATTACAACTACACCAGTGGAGCCCATAAGAATTCGTCTCAAGGTTCGTACTCCCGGCACAGCCGCTTCCCTCATTGTCAAACTGCAAGGGAAGGCACCTAAGCTTCCGGCTACTTCCACATCATCAGAGCCTTTGGTTATTCGCCTCCCAGGTCGAGAAGACCACCAATGGGAGAACCAACTACACCTACTCTTTCTGAACCTATGGTCGTTCGCCTTCGTAGGTCGAGTCGACCACCAAGGGAAGACCTGGCAAGTACTGAACCTCTCGTAGTAAAACTGTGCCGAGAACGGTCAGAACCTTCACTTGCACTGGGGGTACCTGAAGAGAAAGATGAATTGGAGGAATATGTAGCCGCTCAGGCTGATATTCCTTCCCTTGATGATGTAATCCTAGATAAAAAATTATCCTACTTTCTGAATAAAGGGCTACCTTTGAACTATTCTTATATTTCACACATAAATACACTATATGCCATTGAGCATGGTCTAGGCTTACACGTGTAAACGAAAGTGACCACAACCTACACAGTGCACCGAATGCTCCCCAGCCAAGATTCTTACTTCCTAGTCTCGTCTAGGAAGATGGGAGATAATCTCATTATCTTCGACAGGGTAGAATGCCCTCAGTCCTTCATCCCAGGTGAAGAAGAACCAGAACCTGATATCGGCAGAATGCCGCTCTATCGGTATAGTTTAAAAGCCCTATACCTTATCCAGAAAATGGGGGTACAATCTGAAGGCCACTAAAGGGCTGAACTATGGCAAAGGCCGAAGGTTGCCCCTGCGTCTACCTACTCCTACAGGCAAGCTTGAGGATTACTACCATAAAACCAAGCATGGCTTAGGATATGTGATGCCTCCTACAACCCCTGAGGACTCAGACAAAGAAGATGAGATATACTCACACTCATCAGAATCTTAAGCCTGGGACTCCGACGTCAACATCGGAGACATTCTCAGATAAACGTTGTCCTACAACATAGTGTCTGCTAACCCCGAAAAAGATAACGAAGGCCCATCCGAACTCTTTGAGATGGAACCTTGGGTCCAACACCTTAATTCGCAATGGGAGATGCGATTCGAACAACGACAACCTTCCACAAAGGATGAAGTCATACAAGTTGACCTCGGCGATGAATCATGCCCCAAACCTATCTTCGTAAGCAAAATTCGATTCGATGAAGACCAGGAACCCTATTACAACTCATCAAGGATTACATTGACATCTTTGCTTAGAGCTACGAAGACATGCCAGGACTGGATCCCTAAATCGTGGTCCACAAACTCAATATCTTGGCAAATGCCAAACCAGTCAAGCAACAATAATGGCAATTTTAGTCAGACGTGATGGATTCCATCGAAGCTGAAGTCAACAAGCTGATAGCTAGGGGCTTCATCCGTGAGGAACAACACCCCAACTGGGTAGCCAATATTGTGCCAGTCGTTAAGAAGAATGGGAAGATCCGAGTCTACATCAACTTCCGTGATCTAAATACGATATATCCCAAAGACGAATTTTCTCTTCCAATCACCGACGTAATGATCAACAACACTTGTGGCATCGAGCACATGTCCTTCATGGATGGCTTCTTAGGCTACAACCAAATTAAAATATTTCTTGACGATGAGAAATATACATCATTCCGAACACTGATAGGCGTATACTGCTACACGGTCATGTCTTTCAGTCTAAAGAATGTAGGTGCCATAAACCAATGAGCCATGAGCATCATATTCTGTGATCATCTGTGCAAGACGGTGGAATATTATGTCGATGACATCGCCGTAAAAAGTCGATCCAAAGACGATCACCTCCAAGACTTGAGGACTTTATTTAACCTGATGTGCATACATAGCCTTAGGATTAACCCTACTAAGTCCTTTCTGGGAGTCTCCAGCGACAAATTTCTGGATTTCGTCATCACTGCCCGGGGCATAGACCCTGACAAGACCAAGGCCATCCTGGAGATAAATCAGCCAAAGAACCTCCGAGAACTTTGCGGTCTGCAAGGAAGGTTGGCATGCATCAGAAGGTTCCTATCAAACCTCTCTGGATGCTGCCAGCCGTTCATAAAACTCATGAAGAAAGGTTTCTCCTTTGTTTGGGATGAAGAATGCCAACGAGCATTCGACAACATCAAAGAATATCTATCAAACCATCCCGTGCTGGTGGCCCCGGTCATGGAAAAGTTATTCCTGCTCTATGTACATGCAATAAATTACTTTTTCAGTGCCCTGTTAGCCCAGAGCAGTGATTCAGGTCACGGGCAAGCCATATACTACCTCAGTCGGATGATGGTCTGCCCAGAGCATAGATATACCGCAGTCGAGAAAGAGTGCCTTGTATTGGTATTTGCTATCCAAAAAACTTGACACTACATGACTAGACAGACCATTCATATAATCTCATATGTCAACCCCCTCAGGGTCCTCATGACCAAACCCAGGGAACAAGGTTCCTGCTTGGCTTCCTGGGCAATATTATTATCTCCATATGACATAATATTCATCCCACATAAGGCCGTTAAGGGTCAGGCTTTGCCCGACTTTCTGGCAGTCCACCCGGGGTCAGAAACCTCAAAACTCTATGAAAAGATTCCAAACGAAGTGGCAAACGCCAATGTTACCTCATACGAAGCAATTTGGCGAATGTTCTTTGTTGGTGCTTCAAGGCCAGGATCCAAAGGCAACATCATTGCTGGGGGCAGGGTAATATTAACCTCCCTAAACGGTCTTGTCATCAATCGTGCCTACTCTCTCATGAAACCATGTTCTAATAATATGGCAGAGTATAATGCCTTAATCATTAGGCTCCAGCTCGCCAAACAAGTCAGAATAGAATACCTGGAGGCCTACGATGATTCTCAGCTAATAGTCAAATATGTCCGGGGTGAGTATGAAGTACAAAACGAGGACTTGATCCTCTTCCACAGTGATGACCAGGTCGGTCTGTCATGCCTGCTGCAGTTCATTCAGGCATTGCTCCACCTCAGCCAACTTCTCGCTCAAAAGATCAACCAATTGATCATAACCAGGAAGGGTCCTCAAAAGCTCAGTCTGGTTCTGGTTACAGTACTTAGTCCAAGTAAAAGCCTTGTCTCACCCTATGACGGCGTGCACCCTCGACTTCAGGTGCATGTATAAGCTCTGAATAGTGACCTTCGATGCATCTTCCTCGTCAGCAAATATGGAGGGAGTCAAAGGAGACGTGACGGTAGAGAATACAGTCGGTCGAGGAGGGGGCATAGCATCACTAGACGACCCCGGTAACAGGGGGACAATCGCGTAACGTCGGGCCTTGGCTTCTGCAAACTGCCTCCCAATTGAAAGTAGCGATTGGGCACTAGGTAATCGAGTGATATTAAACGCCGTAAGAGTGACGTCGGAAGATGTGCCGGTGTCAGCCGGTCCTACAACAACAGATGAAGGGCTTGGACCTTAGCCCCGGCAGCCGAAACCCCCTCTGTACTAGTCTCCGTAGCATATCCAACATGGGGTTCTTCGTTCCTAGCCAGAAGGGGAAGAGGCATAGACCTCCTCTGAATGACTCCACTGCCCCCTCCTTCCTCTATATCCTTTTCGGCAGTTACGTTTGCTATTCGCAGAAGGGAGCCGCCGCCTACAGGATCATCGCTACTTAGGGACAGAGTTACCCGAAGAATTAAAAACTCAAGATAGAAAATCTTATCTCTAGTAAAGCGGCAAAATAACATACCTGGAGAAGATAACATGATTGAAGGCTCACCTGCCACAGTTGCAGGCACCTCCAAAACACTCAAGTTACCTCCAAAGACTCGGAGAGCAGCAGGTTCCGTCGACAGCTCTTCAGGGATGCAATCACCCGGATCTTCAAAGACGAGCTCTTCAGGGGCAGCGTCGGACTCGTGAGAGGTCGTCCCCTCCTCCAGTTCTACGTAAGAGACCCTGAAAGCCATCGACCGTCGAGGGCAGCCCTTCCTCCCTTGTGTCTGCAAATCATCAAAAATACCAAAACTAAGGTATTCATTCGAAGGACTAGGTATAATTAAACTAAGAGAATTTACGGATATCTTTATAGCATCCAAAGTAGAGTCTCCCTCCCAAACCACCAATGCAAGGGGTCCTGCCTCCTCCCATACAGAGCCCTCTCCGCCAGGGTCCGACTCTCTGATGGGTCCCAGCCCTGAGGCCACTTCGACTCGTGCCTACTTGGGAGACCAGGGTAACGAGCCACCGTGGACTTGCGCTTAGGAGCGGAAAGACCGTCAGAAGAAGTCCACTCTTCGAAAGTTAGATCCAAATCAACTAACAGAGGACGTGCTACACTCTGGCCCTTCTTAGGCGTCCGTCGATCTTTCAACGATAGGGGCGCAAAGACGGTACTGGCTAAATAGGCTATGTCCGGGATATACTCTACAGGCAACGTATTGACTGTGTAGTAGAAAAGGCCCACGACATACAATAGAGTCGGTGCCATATCAGCAGTAGGCAACCTGAACTCTACCTCTGTACCAACGATCGTATAATAATGCCATGCTCGAGCTCCATCATGTCACAACCCACACCCGGTATAGGGGCACGAGAGTGTGGGTACGTCCAGCCTACATCGTAGCATCGACGGTAGAACGCTGTCTAGGTCATGTAACTATCTAATAAATCTCACATGAATATCCAACTCCATAAGGAGGCACAGATATCACAATATATACATAATATACTCAATCACGAAAAATAAAGCACGATGAGATATCGAAGCAAGCAATGAAATACAAGACAAGTCTAAACATAATAAATAGTCTAACCTGCAATCAATAATATCCAGTCTCCAATTATGCTGGAAACAAGTCCTCTAAGTCGCAGTCTGGGAAAAAATATCCAGTCAGGATTGGAACAAAATACACCTCTAACAGCAGTTGCACATAAATTGACAAAATCTATAGCACAGTGTAAAGAAATACAAGACAGATATAAAAAATGGAAATGAGAAATACTAGAATAAGGGAATGCTGGAATAATGAAATACTGGAGCATATGTCATCAATGTACATCTAGTAATGAAATAGACATACAAGTACATGCAAGAACAATGAACTGGTATATAAGTGTGTACCAGGACAAAAACTAAAATATGTGGCTATGCTAGATCAATATACTAGAGATACATGTCAAGAATCATCTAACTAAGTGTGTAAAACATCAGCATATCATGTGATCGGGTTAGGACTATATGACTCATTATATTGATTAGCGATCATCCCTAACAGGTCAGGCTAACCACATGTAACAGCGATGAGGCATGTAATGGTAAGGATGCACCAACATGAGGTGTGGGTGAGCTATGATGCATGTAAAGTTGGATATGATCACATAAGCTACTAATATTACCCTATTTTTCCCCAGCTAGCACGATGGATTCCAATCATGACTCCTCGTGACAGGTCTCGATGATGCTAACTCGTATAAATAACAGTGTCAGAGTCATGTACGCTATACAACAAGAGTTATAAAGATAATCAACATAATGGAAACTGTTAGAGAATGTACTCGCCTGGGGGTCCTGCTGCTGACAATAATAATGTCCGGTTTCCGAGGTCTCGTCTGAAAATCCAACAGTCCCATAGACAACATACAATATTGCATCAGACATCACACAATCATAATACTCTGGACTTAGGGCTACGCTAGGTGTGACTCTGGTCGACTAAGGTCAAGTGTTCGTCAATTTGTACGGGTGTCGTGTCTGAAATTTCTGTGCAATCAGACAGTCAATGATACGGTCCTGCCAGTATGTCGGTGTACATATGGCAGTCTGCTAACATGCTACGTGGTCACACTTGGGTCATCTAGTAGATAGACCAACAATATATATATATATATATATATATATATATATATATATATATCATACACATTAATACTAATTAATTACAATTATAAAAGATACATGTATATACATACTTAAGAGAATTTATACTATATATATATATTTATATACGTATACATATACATACATATTTATTAATCTTGGCATTAATATTCATTGGTATATATATATATATGTAAACCAATTTATTACATATATAATAAATATAAGTATATACACTAATTAAATACATACTATATGTATATATATATATTAAACATATACTATACGTATATATTTGCATATATATACTAACTTGAGAATTATACTATATATATATACTAATATACATTTAAACATACTCTAATACGTATGCTAATATGCATATACTAATGGACAATATACGCATACGCGTACGTATGCGTATACAACGAACACAAGAGAATGCTTCTCACCTTGGCTTTGGCGTGCACGTGCACGAGCGCGGCGAAGACGATGATGGCGACGACGATGACATAGGTTACGACTACGGCGACGATGATGATGGTGAAGGTATTGATGATGTCGATGGTGTTGACAACGACGTTGGTGGTGAAGGTGATCGCGATGGTGATGATCATGACGATGGCGATGATTTGACGACCAGGGGTGGCCGGGGCTGTCCAGGTGATGGAGTTGGCTGTCGGGGTGTATTCCGGCACGATGGTGAGGATGATGATGGTGATGAGAGGAGACGGGAACAGGGAGGTGCAGAGGGAGGTCCGGCGGGGTCGAGCTCCAGGAGAGGGGATTCATCCAGCGGGGTCGGGGACTGCTGCTCAGGCGAGCTCCGGTCGAGTTCAGTTGAACTCCGATAAAGAAGAAGAAGAAGGGAATCGTGATGGTGAAGATGATGGAGACGGGGATCGGCGGTGATGGTGATCGGTTTCAGCGGGGTGTCATCCGGAGGAGCGGTGTAGCAGTACATCTGGGGAAGGAGGCCGGGATCTGGCTGGGGAGAGAAGGTCAGGATCGGAAGAGGTGGTGGTCGAGCTTCAGGCTCGAGGCTGCTCGCTGCAGGCTTCCGACGTTGACAGCGCGGGTGGTCGGCTGTTGTGGAGGAGGCCGGTGGGCTGATGGATGGCCGCGGTGGTGCAGCGAGGGAGGTTGGAGAGGAGTCGGGGAGCATGGAAGTCGAGCACAGTGTCGAGCCCGACGGCTCATCGAGTTGAGATCCGGCGAGCTCGGGTGGCCGCGGGGTTCAGTTCTAGCGGGGAGATGACAGGCGGCTGGGGTGGCTCTCCGGCGAGGGGGAGGCCGGCTCAGGGAGGCGCTGCTCGGGAGGAGATGGGAGGTCTGAGGTGGACGGAGGAGGATCAGCTTCAGGCGAGGGAGATGACAGGGAGGTGGAGATGTTGCTGCGAGTCGAGATGGCAGGTTGTTGGTCGGCTCCGTCGAGCGGTGGTGAGGTCAGGCGTTCAGCGAGGATGATCTCCGGCGGGTCGAGGGGTTTGAAGGAAAGGGACGAGTGAAGTTGGCAGCTGGAGGTGGTGGAGCACAGTCGGCGGGTGCTCGTGGCCGGAGCTTGGTCGGAGGAGGGTGGCACTGGTTCAGTTGGTGAAGTGGGTTGAAGAAGAAGAAGAGAAGAAGAGAAAAAGAGAAGAAGAAGAGAAAGGGAAGCTCGGTTTTTAGTGTAGAGGAGGAAGGAGAGAGAGGGGGATGAGGTTTCCTAGATTTTTGGAGATTAGGGCCGGCATGGGGAAGAGTGATGTGATGGAGACATTATATAGGAAGGGGTGTGAGGATTGGAGGGTGGGGATTGGCTCATTTCAAATATGTGGTGTAGATTTCACATGAAGATAATGGTTTCTTCATGCAAAGGAGAGAGGGGGAGGATTGTTGACCGGTCAAAGAAGAGGGTTGGCCTCTTCATTTGGCCTTGACCAATGAGGGTGTGCTACATGTCACAACATTTGCAATTTAGCCCCTTAAGTTTGGGTAATTGCACAAACACATGAAATGATAAAAAATTGGTGGAAGAATTGGTGTTTGGTGTTTTGTAGGGTGAGGGGGTATTGTGTGTTTTGTATGGGCTTAATGAATGGGGTATTTAGATTAAATTGGGTTAAAACGTGATTAGTCAAAGTTGGTATCCCCAATTTAATTAGAAATAAATGCAAGCGATGTTCTAAAATTAATTAGGAGTACATGGGGCAAAAATTAGGTTGGGACACAAATATCATTAGTGAAGAAGACTCAGAACAGAATATTACCCTAATTTGGGTTGCACGAAAACGGGTCAAGATTGTCTCCAATTTCGATTGGAACGCACAACGATACAAAGTCAGATTTTATTTAGAAATTAAATAAACGTCCGTGACGAATATTGTGCCGCTAACATGAAGCACAAGAGAGCATAATTACGAGTTATAAAAAGGTCAGAATGGAAGGCGGGCACGTCTAGGGCAAGGTTGTGAAATTTGTTGGAAGGCAAAAGCTAGGGTAGCGCCCCAAATATCAGAGCAACGACAAGGCGCAACAATTAAATAAGATTATGGTAATTAATTACTACCTCAAATGATTAAATATTAAATGAAACAAATTAAATTCACAACCCTATAATTCGATCAGGTGTTCATCTAGTAGACTTCTAGGTCAAGTCTACTAGCTCAAACATTAAGAACACTGTATATAATATATATGTAAATACACATCACATACAATTATTTAAATTAAAAACACACAATATTAATAATATACAAAAATTCAAAAATACTCCTATTTTTTGGAACGTGGTAGTGATATGTCTACCCTCCTTAAAAGAATTTCGTCCTCGAAATTTAAGATCCTTAATAGTAGTATTTACTCATTATATTATTTTCCATCAAATTTAAAATCATCAAACCTATAATCATAAAGTAATCCATATTGTTATTTCACAAAATTCTCAAAATTCTATGAATATAATATTTCTGAAAATCCTCAAATTTAAAAAATCAAATTCAATTCTTATCACAATCTCCTCCAAAACTTAAAATTAATAATTAAATACTCAAAAATTTAATATCCAATCCTCTAATTTAATTCCAATCAATGCACATTTATGAAATTAAGAAATCTCATCTAAAAATACTAATCCATAAATCCAATCAATGCATATTTATAAAATTTAAATTCTCATCTCGGAAATTGAATTCAAACACTAATCCATTAATGATCTTATTCCTTGATTTCTTTTTCCACAAAATACTCAACAATGCTATATTCATGGAATCTTCAATGCAACATTCATAATATAAATTTTTAAATTCATATCTTGCAATCAAATAAATATAATAATAATCTCCTAAATTTCCTCAAATGTTAGTGACATTCAATCATACCATAATCTTCATAAAAATTTATGATTTAACAAATCGTCAATTCCGCCATATTAATTCTCACTCTTTATTTAAATTAATATTTTATCCTCAAAATTTAAGGCACCTTGTCTCTCTTTGTCAATCATAACCTTTTCATTAATTCTTTACTACAGTCAAAACCTCCAAAAATCAAAGTCTAAGAGAATCCTACCTATGGTCATACAACACGCAATACAACACGCACTCTAGATAAAACATGCAATCTAGGTGAAACATGCATGGTCATAGTCTCTGTCAGGGTGTACTACTAACTACATTCTAGTAAGAAGATCATTGATACAAGCTACGGTACTAAGAAATCAAGCAACCAATCAACAGACGGAAAAGGAACATAAGGAAAGAACATAGTCTTCTAGCCCATTACTTGGACATCTTCAACCTCTATCATACACTTAACTCTGGCACATTCACTAACTAATTCCTATCCTTGTATACTGGTACACATACCAACTAATCACTAGTCCACAAGATATCCATGGGTACATCCACATTACACACATCTGTCTATTAATACCAAAATCTGATACCAAGGACCTCTTAACATAATCATTGGTCAAATGATGCATCCAAAGTTTGATACCTCTATCCCTTTAGGTACCACTGTTCCACTACAAGCATACTCACTGCTAGCTCTCTTACCAATTATAATTTATACTAGTTATTCTTATCACTCAAGTGCACATCAAGTGCAACACACCATACTAAGTACTGCTCTCTCTAATACAAATATAGATTGACACCTAAGTCAGTTTACAGTGCCATCTCAATCATGCTCAAGTCAACAGATTCTTACGCATGTATATCATCTACTCATATACTAATATATATTTCTTATCCACCATAAAATTTTATCCTCAAAATAAAATCATTAAAATTTAACTTCTCGAACAATTTAAGATAAAATGTATATTCTTTCCTCAAAAGTCAAATATTCAAATGTCGAAATAGAATTTTAATCACTTCCCAAAAATCTTTATAGCTTTGACTTTGTTTATTGAATTGAATTTGAATCCTCAAAAATGTAATAACATAGAATCTCAACTCCTCAAAATTCTTAAAAAAATTATAATTCATTTCCACTCTTCAAACGATAAAATTAAATCCACAAGTATACATATAAATACTCACAGTCTCTAATACTCAAGGTGCACACAAATACACCAATTATCTACAACCTCAACTGTGTACTAAAATTTGCACTACCCAGATTACTTGCACTATTACTCCCAATAATTAAAGTTATCATCACACGTATTTTCATCCATAATTTTCAATCTATATCAACTGGTACACCAATCTAATTATTATCACACGAAGTACTTACTGTTACTAGCATATTGCTCAACTAATCCTCGATATAGAAACATTAAAACTCTTGGCATGGTAACACTAACTTCATTATTAGATTACCTCATCACACTTATTAGAACTCACGATTACTTGCACCTTCTATAACACCCATGTTTCACTTTACTCTCATGGGCAAGTATATGGTTCCTCATCTTGATTGATATATACGTATCTTCTCTTAATTCTTTTACAGCCTATTACACTAATCTGTGATACACTTCATACCTTGCATGATCCATATTGATATTCCTCAACCCATGGCATCTTATTAATACCTTTTATGCATGTATATTTCTTTACTCTTAACACCCCCAAGTATCAATCATCAAATTGAACATCATGTTCCATTAATCTTTAACACAATTCTTTGATACTTAATTGTTTACCTAGATCATCCAATTACATAAATTAATGACTATCCAGGGCTAGCATGCTGATTCTGATACTTACTATTGGAACCTTCACTGATACTCTTTTCTCCTTCTATCTATAGTGCCAATACTAACTATAACACACCTATCATAGAACTATTGCTACAAGGTACTATGCTATGGGTTAACTCTAGATTAATGCCTACTGCTCACATGTCCAACTAGAAAATATTTACAAACTCACAAGCAACACTCAGTCAATACTAATACTCAAGACACAAACCTAAATGCAAGTCACAAATTATCATACTAACCAGAATCCTCAAGAAAAGAAGCTTAAAAGGAACTGGATTAAGGAATGAGGATATCTCTACTGCTAGCAACAAAAGGAAACGATGGAACAAAGTCCTGTAATAATGGAAATAGATAAGTATTGAGATGAGATTTTAAGAACCAATTTAAGATACAATCTGATAATCATACACGTCTGTCCGAAATTATGACACTCAGAATCCTCGCCACGCCAGTAGGCATAGATGCGATAAACGACAGGTTCCGTAACTAAGGTATGCAACTCTATAATCATGTCATCTAGAATTCTCGCCATGCCAACCGGTATGGCTACGAGAGACTCTAAGTTTTATAATTATAGTATGTACATCCAAGTCAGGTTCCTACGTTCTCGTCACGACAGCTAATATGGCTGCGATAAACTCTAGGTTCCATAACCAAAGTAGACATTTTACCTTTCTCACTGTCCTCATCAATATATGCCATCAGATGATACCGTAAATTTTAGCCCGTAAAATTTATCTCGATATAAAATCAACTCAACAACGATACCAAGAATTAAGTTTTAACAACTGGTCAACAAGAATCAAACTCAACAATGATACCATGATTTTAATTTAATAATTGATCAACAAGAATCAAGTTCAATAACAACAAACAAGAGAGGATGAAAACAAGGAAAAATATTTAAATTGGAAATTGTAATAAGATTCTCAAGGGGTCGTCCCAAGAATCTCTTAATTTTTTTTTTGTGATTGAGTATCCTCTCTCATCCTAGTATCCTATGTCCTATATTATATAGCAAGCACGCAGTAGTACAACTAAGACGTCGCACTACCACGACATCGCATAACTTGCGAAGTCTGACCTACATGGGCCACCACTAAAAATGTGTCACGACCCGCACCCGGTATAGGGGCACGAGAGCGTGGGTACGTCCAGCCTACGCCGCAACATCGGCGGTAGAACGCTGTCTAGGTCACGTAACTATCTAATCAATCTCACATGAATATCCAACTCCATAAGGAGGCACAAATATCACAATATATACGGAATATACTCAATCACGAAAAATAAAGCACGATGAGATATCGAAGCAAGCAATAAAATACAAGACAAGTCTAAACACAATAAATAGTCTAACCTGCAATCAATAACATCCAGTCTTCAAGTATGCTGGAAACAAGTCCTCTAAGTCGCAGTCTAGAAAAAATATCCAGTCAGGATTGGAACAAAATACACCTCTAACAGCAGTTCCACATATATTGACAAAATCTATAGCACAGTGTAAAGAAATACAAGACAGATATGAAAACTGGCAATAAGAAATACTGGAATAAGGGAATAATGGAATAAAGAAATACTAGAGCATATGTCATCAATGTACATCTAGCAATGAAATAGACATACAAGTACACGCAAGAACAATGAACTGGTATATAAGTGTGTACCAGGACAAAAACTAAAATATATGGAGATGCTAGATCAATATACTAGAGATACATGTCAAGAATCATCTAACTAAGTGTGTAAAATATCAGCATATCATGTGATCGGCTTGGGACTATATGACTCATTACATTGATTAGCGATCATCCCTAACAGGTCAGGCTAACCACATATAACAGCGATGAGACATGTAATGGTAAGGCTGCACCGATGTGAGATGTGGGTGAGCTATGATGCATGTAAAGTTGGGTATGATCACATAAGCTACTAATATTTCCCTATTTTTCCCCAGCTAGCACGATGGATTCCAATCACGACTCCTCGTGACAGGTCTCGGTGATGCCAACTCGTGTAAATAACAGTGTCAGGGTCATGTACGCTATACAACAAGAGTTATAGAGATAATCAACATAATGGAAACTGTCAGAGAATGTACTCGCCTGGGGGTCCTGCTGCTGACAATAACAATGTCCGGTTTCCGAGTTCTCGTCTAAAAATCCAACAGTCCTATAGACAACATACAATATTGCATCAGACATCACACAATCATAATACTTTGGACTCAGGGCTACGCTAGGTATGACTTTGGTCAACTAAGGTCAAGTGTGCATCAATTTGTATGGGTGTCGTGTCTGAAATTGCTGTGCAATCAGACAGTCAATGATATGGTCCTGCCAGTATGTCGGTATACATATGGCAGTCTGCTAACATGCTACGTGATCACACTTGGGTCATCTAGTAGATAGACCAACAATATATATATATATATATATATATATATATATATATATATATATATATATATATATATATATATATATCATACACATTAATACTAATTAATTATAATTATAAAAGATACATGTATATACATACTTAATAGAATTTATACTATATATATATTTATATACATATACATATACATACATATTTATTAATCTTGGCATTAATATATATATATATATATATATATATATATATATATATATATATATATATATATATATATATATATATATATATATATATATATATATGTATATATATATGTAAACCAATTTACTACATATATAATAAATATAAGTATATACACTAATTAAATACATACTATATGTATATATATTAAACATATACTGTACGTATACATTTGCATATATATACTACCTTGAGAATTATACTATATATATATACTAATATACATTTAAACATACTCTAATACGTATGCCAATACGCACATACTAATGGACAATATACGCATACGCGTACGTATGCGTATACAACGAACACAAGAGAATGCTTCTCACCTTGGCTTTGGCTTGCACGTGCACGAGCGCGGCGAAGACGATGATGGCGACGACGATGACGTAGGTTACGACTACGGCGACGATGATGATGGTGAAGGTATTGATGATGGCGATGGTGTTGACAACGACGTTGGTGGTGAAGGTGATCACGATGGTGATGATCATGACGATGGCGATGATTTGACGACCAGGGGTGGCCGGGGATGTCCAGGTGATGGAGTTGGCCGCCGGGGTATAGTTCGGCACGATGGCGAGTATGATGATGGAGACATGAACAGGGAAGTGCAGAGGGAGGTCCGGCGGGGTCGAGCTCCAGGCGAGGGGATTCATCTAGCGGGGTCGGGGACCGCTGCTCAGGCGAGCTCCGATCGAGTTCAGTTGAACTCCGGTGAAGAAAAAGAAGAAGGGAGTCATGATGGTGAAGATGATGGAGACGGGGAGCGATGGTGATGGTGATCGGTTTCAGCGGGGTATCGTCCGGAGGAGCGGTGCAACAGTACAGCCGGGGAAGGAGGCCGGGATCCGGCTGGGGAGATGAAGGTCGAGATCGGAAGAGGTGGTGGTCGGGCTTCAGGCTCGAGGCTGCTCGCTGTAGGCTTTCGGCGTTGACAGCGCGGGTGGTTGGCTGTTGTGGAGAGGCCGCGGGCTGATGGATGGCCGCGGCGGTGCAGCGAGGGAGGTTGGAGAGGAGTCGGGGAGCATGGGAGTCGAGCACAGTGTCAAGCCCGACGGCTCGTCGAGTTAGTATCCGGCGAGCTCGGGTGGCCGCGGGGTTCAGTTCTAGCGGGGAGATGACAGGCGGCTGGGGTGGCTCTCCGGCGAGGGGGAGGCCGGCTCAGGGAGACGCTGCTCGGGAGGAGATGGGAGGTCTGAGGTGGACGGAGGAGGATCAGCTTCAGGCGAGGGAGATGAAAGGGAGGTGGAGATGCTGCTGCGAGTCTAGCGGTAGTGAGGTCAGGCATTCAGCGAGGGTGTTCTCCGACGGGTCGAGGGGTTTGAAGGAAAGGGACGAGTGAAGTTGGCAGCTGGCGGTGGTGGAGCACAGTCAGTGGGTGCTCATGGCCGGATCTTGGTCGGAGGAGGGTGGCACTGGTTCAGTTGGTGAAGTGGGTTGAAGAAGAAGAAGAGAAGAAGAGAAAAAGAGAAGAAGAAGAGAAAGGTAAGCTCGATTTTCAATGTAGAGGAGGGAGGAGAGAGAGGGGGATGAGGTTTCCTAGGTTTTTGGGGATTAGGGTCGGCATGGGGAAGAGGGATGTGATGGAGACATTATATAGGAAGGGGTGTGCGGATTGGAGGGTGGGGATTGGCTCATTTAAAATGTGTGGTATAGATTTCACATGAAGAGAATGGTTTCTTCATGCAAAGGAGAGGGGGGGATTGTTGACCGGTCAAAGAAGAGGGTTGGCCTCTTCATTTGGCCTTGACCATTGAGGGTGTGCCACATGTCATAATATTTGTAATTTAGCCCCTTATGTTTGGGTAATTGCACAAACAGATGAAATAATAAAAAATTGGTGGGAGAATTGGTGTTTGGTATTTTGTATGGTGAGGGGGTGTTGTGTGTTTTGTATGGGCTTAATGAATGGGGTATTTGGATTAAATTGGGTTAAAACGGGATTAGTCAAAGTTGATATCCCCAATTTGATTAGAAATAGATGCAAGCGGTATTCTAAAATTAATTAGGAGTACATGGGGCCAAAATTAGGTTGGGACACAATATCATTAGTGAAGAAGACTCATAACAGAATATTACCCTAATTTGGGTTGCACGAAAATGGGTCGAGATTGTCTCCAATTTCGATTGGAACGCACAACGATACAAAGTCAGATTTTATTTAGAAATTAAATAAATGTTCGCGACGAATATTGTGCCGCTAAAATGAAGCACAAGAGAGCATAATTACGAGTTACAAAAAGGTCAGAATGGAAGGCGGGCACGTCTAAGGCAAGGTTGTGAAATTTGTTGGAAGACAAAAGCTAGGGTAGCACCCCAAATATCGGAGCAACGGCAAGGCGCAACAATTAAATAAGATTACGGTAATTAATTACTACCTCAAATGATTAAATATTATATAAAACAAATTAAATTCACAACCCTATAATTCGGTCAGGTGTTCATCTAGTGGACTTCTAGGTCAAGTCTACTAGCTCAAACATTAAGAATACTGTATATAATATATATGTAAATACACATCTCATACAATTATTTAAATTAAAAACACACAATATTAATAATATACAAAAAGTCAAAAATACCCCTGTTTTTGGAACGTGGTAGTGACACATCGGGAAGAACATCAACCGCCTCCAGTGCGGCGCTGGGAGTCTCTAGTAAAAGTTGGTTGTATCCAAATTGACGAGCAAACCGGCTGGGAAGAAAGGGCTCCAGGAAGACCTCCACTTGGATTTGATATACCAAGTGAGAGGGACGTATGGTGAGGAGCCAGCGATAGAGGGTCATTGACAATCTACGACCGACAACTTCACTATCCCGGCGGATAACGCTTCTCTTCTACTTAGTGAAATCTGGAATCATCGTGCAAAATGTCCAGCCATTCAGATGGGTGAGCTCCCTCCTGCATGAGGATATGTCCTCGTGATGCCACTTCATCCCCTGATAGCGACGGATAAAGGCGTCTTCCTCTAACATCTCTTTCTGGGTACTGGGATGCATCAGAGACCGATGGTGCAACAAAAGCCAACCCATCAGGTAATGATAGGATAACTCTACCTTGTTGAATTCACCAACTCCCTTGTGGCATTTTACCTTTTCGATAAATCACCGAAGGCCCCGATGGGTGCCACAAACCATAGCGGGCAGTAACGCGAGTGGATGGCCAAAAGCTAGTCTCACAATCGGGATGATAAGATTGCGTCTGATTCTTTCAATCGAGCCTGACCCCTCCCATAAATATGTAGTTGCGTAGCTAGACCATCAAATACCCTGCCAGCAACGCCTGGTCGGACAGCTCATGAGTCTCCATGAGGAAATAGCTTAATTCCTCGCCATTAACCGACTTCTCACGATACTGTCTAATCGAGACTGCGATATCCTTTTGGGATTGCGACGCCTGGATATAAACCTCGTCCAACCCAGGCACCTCCGAAAAAAGATAATGCGTCCAGACAATAGTATACGGGATAGGCCCCTCGGAAGCCTTATCTTTCTTGTACTCTCTCTAGCAGAAGCTATGGTGGCACAATAATTCTTGATATACGGCCAAAAATTCTGGACTCTCCTTCTCAAACTCCTCCATCTTGTCATTACTCGGAGTGTATTCCTCATAAGGCACCTCACCCCAAGGGAGCCTCGAGACTGAATGCATCTAGTGTAAGGCCAACCCCATCTCCCCGCCAGGAGTAAAAAAAGTCCCCGTGTGACAGTTATACATCTCCATTAGTGCGAGGAAAAGACAACGGTTTATAGACTGGCCGTAACAAGTGCCCCTCACGGCAAAGAAAATGCCAGCGGTAGGGAGCTCTCGCTCGTAGCGCTTCAATACCCACTTGGTCAACCAATACCAAGAAGGAGTTTAATGGGCCCACCCAAGGGTTCGCAACTGCCCTAGTAGATATGCACCCTTCTTTGCAACCACATGAAGGAAGGTATCTGCGGTATACACATCAAGATTCGGCCCCAAATCACTCCTGACTATGCCAAAATCTAACCCAATAGAAGAATAAGAGGGCAATTTCTTGTAACACGAGAAAGCCCCCTTGCCTTGATGGCCCCCGACCCAGATATTATCGGTAAGAGCCCCTCACAGCTCATGCGTCAAATTCTAAGCCATCGACCTCCTGCCGATCACTATATGGAGGTCCGACAAAGGCATATGGAATTTGAAAGGAGGTATGGACATCTTTATCCCATGGTGAGTGAAACTCCAATCCTCCCTGAACCTTCCCAATTCGGGGGCGAACGAGGTCAGAGCATCACCTAACAGAAAGTAGGACTTCTTGATGGTATAACCCTTCCCATTAGCAGTCGCCCCTGAAGTCATCTGACTCAGAAGAAAAAATTTGCCCTGCTCAGCAATCTATTTCTGCCTGTTGGACAGAAAAATCTCATCCAACTGGCGTTGAATGGCAGCAGCTAGGTCCTTAAAATTTGCTTTCAACGGAACTAGCCCGTGGTTGAGCACCAACTCCCATGAAGGGGTGGTCGGTAACTTCACTACACAACATAGAAAGGACAGGCGTATCAACAAAGAGGAATCTGGATAAAATTAACATACAAAGAAGAATGATAGGCGCATAACACTTTGGCGCACGACGGCGTATACGACGACATGTGCCCATGCGATGAATCACAGCTTGTGCATCTGTAAAGCTGTCTATGGCATACTTTCAGTTATACGGTGGCGCATTAATAGCTTGCGCATCTGCAAAGTCAAGAGGCCACACATGTCTCCTATATCCATGCGATAAACCGTGCGAATCGCATCTCGGTGTTCTTGTATATTTCTACCCGTAAGAGGGTCATTACGTATGACGGGTCCCTGAATGTCTGAAGGAAACTTTAGGAGGCGAACCTCATCGGCGGTATCCTTCCCCTTTCTCGTACCCTTCTTCATGGACGCAACGCCCTCAGACGCGGGGCCCTTACCTTTGGCAGTGGCAGAGGACGAAGGAACTCGGGAAGACATGACGATCGATAGGAAAGGAAAAAACCAACGACGGCAGAAATAGAGAATAGAAGAAAAAGCAAGAGCCCTTCTTTCTCCGAACATCTCTCCCTTTTATAGATAGGGAAGCCTCGAAGAACGTAATACCCCGCCCGTATGGCAGACTAGGATAAGAGAGGTGATTGATTTCTTTGATCCACCGTCATCCGATGCCTCAGGCCCCGTGTTAGTAGATGGCCCATGATCCCGACTCGAAGATAGAACCAAATCTCCTCATTAATGTAGATTTGACAGCATGGCAGAGCCCTCCATACGACAACCTCTACATGCGTTAACAAGACAAAAATAGATAGTTAATGCGTGCTAGATTCATGCTTCTTATTCAAAGTATTCCAGACTTAGCCAAGTTAGGAAACTTTGAAGGGGGTCTTATAGAAGCATAAAAATTTCTTCTTGTGCTCTAGTTTATAGTCAACAAATAAGTGAGGTACACATAACTGAGGTGGACACATAACATAAGCGGATGTGTGACGCCCTCAGATACATGATATTCTGAGACCAATACCATCCTGTGATGCATCATCCCTATAGTCACATCAGAATATTTATGACTCTGACAAAATAGACAGTCATTATGATCGCCTCAAATCCTGCACTGTTGATTAGATTTCGTGCTGACAGCTTTATCATAATTACTTCTGGCAGTATACAGCTGTTCAAATACCACGAAAGCAGAAAACGACAAAAGATTCATGCGTCTCTGGCCCAATGCATTCCAGATCCCATGTGTTCTATGCGTCTCTGGCCCAATGTGTCCCAGACTCCATGTGTTCCATGCGTCTCTGGATCAATGCGCTCCAAACTCCATGCATTCCCTGTGTCACTGGCCCCATATGAATTTGACTCCATGCAGTTCCTATATGCGGTATGAACGACCATAGAGCAGGGCGGTCGCATAAAACCCCCTGACCCATATTTTGATGTTTGTCAGAAGCTCTGACACCTCACTCATCAACCTGAGATGCTACAAAATCTGTGCAGATGACGACTCAGGAAAAGACAATAAGTCACATTAGTACATTAATTGCCTCGACAGACGGGCCATGCCACGTATCCTACGTATACGGCTTCAAGACCCATGTGGCCTCGATATCATGCGGCCAGAGCATCCACCTGACCAAGGCCAAAAAAAAGTACGTATGTGGCTTCAAGACCCATGCAGCCTCATCCACATAGCCAGAGGGTCATTCCGACCAAGGCCAAACGAGCGCTTCTATGCGACTACAACAGTATGCGGCTCTCGATTTACAAGATTTTTTTTACAACCGAAGACGATTTCTCGCACAGTTAGTGTTGACCAAGTGTCTAATTGACCAAGTTATGTACACAACAGCCCCGAGATCTCTTCAAAATAGAAAATCCAAACCAGACCCAAGTGGAGGCTTGCCGGCACTATGCGGCCACCATTACGGCCGTATTCTGTTGAAGTAACCCCATGTGGCCACCAAGCACGGGCATATGCGACATCCATAGCACTTCCACAAGGCAGCTATAAATAGCAAGATACCACACCCATACAAGAGGCTGGCTAGTTATCTGCAGATTCACACTAGAACCAAGGAGAGAAGTTTCAGCGTCCGGATTGTCCACGGAGTAGAGAGAGTTGCTACACTCCTAACCCTCCATCGTCACCCCCAGATCAAAATAAATTTAAACTTAGATTGTCTCTTAAAACTCTACTCTATACTCTTAAGTTTGTTAATCAAAACCAAGTCCTCTTAGTTCTTTCTTTTAATTTAAATGGCAAACACTCGTCATTGTACATTTACTTCTTTTGGGTGTTTAGCCACCGACAACTGTTAGCCGGCTCATCTAGAGATTAGTTTTCTTATATAATTGTATTAAATCAGACTGCAGCTGATCACTATCATATATTTTTGTTATACTTTCAGCTTCTTATTTTGCATAGCTGGTCTCCGAAATATTTTAAAAAAGCGTTCAGATGCCTTATTGCTTTATCATATATGCTCTATGCTTACTGTTTCTTGTTTGAATAATTGAGAAATAGAAGTTCTTGACCCTAGGAGACTTGATTGTCGTATGCCCCCTTGTCTTATACACCCGTGACGGTCATACGACGTATAACACCTTGTACGGGGTAGCTCGCCATGTCTATCTCCGTATTTTGGTACTGGGCATGACAAGGCACGAACATGTCACGTCGGTAGGTGGACTGGATTGGGAAGTTGCCTTAACTCCTTGCAGGGTCGCTTTGGCATGGAGAACCTGTTGCAACAAGGGTCAGCGTATCGAAATGCACTGGTAAAGGAAAGCTTACCCAATTATACCAATCAACACGTTATTTATCTGAAGCATGCAAGTTATTATGTGGTCTTTCTATCTTGTCTTAGTTCAAGTTACAAGCATGCAATAGATACAAAAATTTACTAAAATAAATATGCCAGCGTTCGGTGAGTTTTACTTGTCCATCTGAACCACCTGCACAATACTTACCATGACCTTCCTAGCCATGAAGACATAAATAGCTTGCACAGTTTAAATATTCTAGGGGGTCACTGGCATTATACCATAGAGGATGAGTTATAGTCTTGGGCAAGAATGGTATGCAATGCTAGAAACTCGAGGCATCGCATGCCATTTCGCCCGCTCGAAAAACTAACATGATATTCGGTCCGGATCGGGTCGGTGACAGTGCTCCAGCGACTGTCCACAGGTACTAAGAGACCTTGTGCACAAGTTGCCCGTGACCAAGCGATGTTTAATACTAAGTTATCAACAATGCAGTTTAAGGCAACACAAACACGAGACAAGTAACATGGCATAATCTGTTTTGCATAGTCTTCCTGATCAGTTTATTCCACAGTCAAGAGTATTCTATACATAACACAATAATAGAAAAATATGTTCTAACTAGAAATAAAGTACGATGATAGAATATTCTAAATAAACTAGCATGCAACAAGGTAACCGTTCATAAGTTGATTGATAAGTATAAAGTAATCCAAGTCTATTCTATTTTATCTTGACATCTTTTAGTTATTATGGTATCGTTTGATCAGAATAATCAAGAGAGAATGATTATTTTGTGTAAAGACATGGAAGAAGGATCAACTAATCGAAGTATAGCCACTCAAAAGTTTGTGGAGAGAGGAAAGAAAAGAGGTGCTTCAAGACTCTGCTCGCGTGATGCCTACTGCATGATCACCTATATTACCACAAACAAAAAATCAATACCACCACTCCTCTTTTCCAAGATCAAAACAAAAGTGCAGTTCAACAAACGAAAGCAATAAAATTCATCGAAAATGTTCAAGAAATCGTAACTTAAAATCCAATTTGAAAGCACGAAAGCAACAATGCGACAAAGAAAACTAGGCAAGAAAACTTAGAGTGGAGAGGTCCCTCTTGACTCTGCCGTTTAGTCCGTCCTTGGGATACGGTCCATTGAATATGGGAATCGATTTCGAAGAAGCTAATCCAAAATAAGGAAGGGATCTTGATTCAATCTATCCTGATCGAACGATATCGAAAGTATTTTTTAGTCGCGCTCTCTGAATAGTGGGAACGGGGTACCATAATACCCTGTTAACTTCAGTCCTGTCTATAGCACAGAAGAGAGCATGAATAGCCCTAGAATCTAGACTTGCCAGTTTCTTATCTAGGTCTATATATTTGTCACAGGGTTTCCCTATAAGATTTCCATCAATGAAAATTCTAGAAGGCTTCCTATAACTATCTATAACTATGGTTCATAAGTCAAATCTAGTGATTTCAAATAAAAACTTATACGTGTCTTCCAGTAAGTATAGTTGGTATCGTCAAATAAGGGTGGCCTATTTATGGACTGGCCTTCACCACTGTTGGTCTAAATTGGTCGTGCAGTTGCCATAGATCTGCTCTAGGGTGTTAATCATTTATCAAGAGAACTTAGCTCTGATACCAATTGAAATATCGTATAGGCAACTCTAGATGGGGGGATGAATAGATGTCATGGCCCAGTCCCAAATACGTAGGACTAGAAATACGTAACATGACAGCCGTATGTATATGACAACTCCAATATGTTAGAAAATTATAATATATACGTATGCTATAATATGAATATTAATTCATAAGTGGTTCATATATTGTCAACAGAAGTCACAGGCATCTATATCTTGTCACTACCACGTTCCGAAAACAGGGGTATTTTCGACTTTTTACAATAATTAATATTATTGTAGTTACAATTTAGAAATTTCGTGATAGGTATATCAATTTAAATAAATATGTGGTGTGTAATTAAATATAGTAATCATAAACGGTGTTCAATTGTGTTTGTGCTGGTAGACTTGACCTAGAAGTCAGTAGGTGAATACCTGTCCGAATTGTGGGATTTGGTATTTTAATTGTTTATTTTAGAATTTAATTCTTGGAGGTAATAATTAATTACCGTATTTATTTATTTATTGCGCTTTGCCTTTGCTTCGATATTTGGAGCAGTATCCTGACTTTTGTCTTCCAACAAATTTCACAATCTTGCCCTAGACATGCCCGCCTTCCATTCTGCTATTTTTGCAACTCATAATTATGCTCTCTGTGCATTAATCCTAGCCGCACAAAAATTGTCGCGGACGTTATTTAATAAATTCCTATTTTTCATCATTGTGCGTTCCAATCGGAAATTGGAGGCAATCTTGACCTATTTTTCGTGCGGTCCAAATTAGGGTGATATTCTATTCTGAGTCTTCTTCATTATTGGTATTGATGACCTGACCTGATTTTGGCCCCTTGTACTCCTAATTAATTTTGAACACAGCTTGCATTTTATTCTAATTAAATTGAGGATAACATTTTGACTGATTTTATAAATCCTAATTTAATTCTAATATCTGATTAATTAAACCCTTGCCTAACGCACAACACCCTCTCACCATGAAAATTACTAAACACATTTTTCTCCACAAATTTTGTGTCATTTTATGTGTTTGTGCAATTTCCCGAATTTAGGGGGGCTAAGTTGCAATTATTCAATTGTAGGTGTCATCACCCCATTGGTCAAGACCAAATGGAAAGGTTATTTATTTTTGGACCAAATTGCATTTTTCCCACTCTACTTTACATGAAAACAATTTTCTCCATATCAAATCCTGGCCACTCAATTAAAGTGGGTACATCACCACCCTTCATCCACATCTCACCCCTCTCATATTTAATGTACTATCAAGCCCAAATCCCAAAAATTTAACCTAGGGAAACACACTCCCAAGCTTTCCCAAACCGTAGCCCCCATTTCTTATTTTTTTTCTTCTCTTATTCTTCTTCTTTTCTTGGTCTCTCAGTTCCTCAAGTGGATGGTAACCATGAAACTCCCATATATTTAGGTGAATCAGGTACTGAATCAGAGTAATCTGCAGCTACTCGAACTTTGATAGAGAAAGGTCCTGTGCTGTGGGCAAGCCACAAGATTGCATGCCACCAAAGAATGTGCTTCTGCATCGCAACCGAGAAAACAAGGCGGCATTTTATCTACCTTGGGCAATGCTTGCACTGGATGTCGTCTTTGGATCACCTCTGGTACCTGATTTTATGGGGATCATTGCGGGACATTTATATTACTTTCTAATCGTGGTGCATCCTCCCTGCTGTGTTCCGCGGTCCGACGGCCCGTAGCAACTCCGGCCATCCCCCTGCCGTACTCCGACGAGGCTCCGACTCAACTGTGAGTCCTTCTTCTTCTCCCTCCTTCTTTTTATATATATGTATATATATATATATATATATATATATATATATATATATATATATATATATATGTATATATATATGTATGTATATAACTAATGTAATATATTCATGTATATATATAACCAATGTATATTTTGTATATATATTAATTAATGTGTATAGTATTATTTATTAAGTTTATATATATATGCAAGTATCACTTATTTTAAAAAGTATATATTGTAGGTATTTAACCAAGGTGTATGTATTAAATTTAACTGGTATAAATGTATATATATTATGTGTATAATTATTTTGATATATATTGGTATATATATTTTGTATAAAAACCTTAGCATATTTTTAATATATATATATACATATATTTTGTATATGTATTTAATTTGATGTATATATTGTAAGTACATATGTTAATTAAGATGTGCATAATTATGTATCTATGTACTAGATGACCCTAGTGGACTAGTGCCCTGCCTGGCATAGCCCTGAGGCCAGTATATTTCCTCTGTGTTAGGATAGCATCTGATACAAGTGTTGTAATTGTGATGTGTTTATAGGACTGTTGGTTTACCCAGGGGATACTCTGGAACAGGACATCAATAATTACCAGCTAAGGACCCAAGGCGAGTACATTCTCTGATTAGTTTCTAATTTATGATATCTCCTATGTTTACTGTATCTAGTGTAAATATCCATATTCTTGACACGTTTTTAGTTGCAGAAGCACATTCTTTGGTGGCATGCAATCTTGTGGCTTGCCCACAGCACAGGACCTTTCTCTATCAAAGTTCGAGTAGCTGCAGATTACTCCGATTCAGTACCTGATTCACCTAAATATATGGGAGTTTCATGGTTACCATCCACTTGAGGAACTGAGAGACCAAGAAAAGAAAAAGAAAAAAAAATCCGCTGCTTACGGATGCTGAAATAGCCAGGACAACTGTTGAGGCCAATACCAAGGCATTACTGATATTTCCTGAAGGGGTACATTGTGAACCACATGGACATGTTTCATGGAACGAATTTCAATATGATATTGATGATTATGGAGATATATTTTTGAATTTTATGATGATGAAAGCATCTTGCAAGATCCCCGTGCAATCAATCCTGTGACAGTTATTATTGACATGGATAATTCTATCCCTGGAGACACCAGACGAATAACTGGTAACTACAATGAAATTTTGGATAGTTCTATTGATGATGATGATGATGAGATTGATAATACAGAAATTATTCTCGACCCAGTTTACAGGACTGCCGGATGCTCCGGCGGAACCCCCGCCGACGACGGAGACCCCTCCCCATCGTGAGCCTCTTCTTCCCTCTTTCCTTTCTCTGTTCTGTAAAGTCAGAATAATGTATATGTAATTAGTTATGTTAATTAATTTATTAATCAGTTTAGTTAATATAATCAATTAACTTATATTTAATTAGTTTAGTAATTATGTATAACTAGTTTATTAATTATATATATTAGTTTATTAATTAGACCTATTTAGTTTAGTATAAATATAAGTAGTTTATTGTTTTTTAAATGTATGAATTTAGTTATTATTATGTGTAAAAAGGGTTTTTGATTATGCAAAATATAATAATTTGTTGGGATTTATATTATTATTAAAAATATAGTTTCAATAATAAAAATAAGATAAAAATTGGTTATTTGGACTGGTAACTGAAATAACTAGAGATATATAAATATGATGGCTTTTACATAAATTCTAGTTTTTATAAATAAAACTTTTTATTTGAAATTATCGTTCAAAATAATTTCGAAACGATTTATATATGTAAATACGTATTCTAGTGTATGTAATTGATTTGGTATCTATGTATATATATTTTTAGTATATGTATATAATTATTTTGGTATATATACATGTATATATGTATGTATATTTTTGGTATAATTATACATATATTTAATTGGTATAATTTCATGTAGTATAAGTGTAATAAAACGTATTTTTAATATATGAATTAATTGGCATCTGTATATATATATGTATAGTATAAATTTGAATTGGTAATTTAATATTAGTATATTCTAATAATGATGGTGACAATATATACATATATTAGGTTAAATTATTTTTAGTATGTATACAAGTATCATTTATTTTAAAGTAGATATATTTATATATATCTACTATTGTAGTTGATGGAAATTATAATATGGTTAATTGGTAAACCTACTGGGTGATCCTAGGTGACCAGTAGCATACCTAGAGAAGTCCCGAACTCAGTGTTTTTAGACTATGTTAGTGTAGCATCTGATGCAAATGTGGTTTTGCTTGTGTTATGTTTATAGGACTGTTGGTTTACCCAGGGGATACTCTGGAACAGGACATCAATAATTACCAGCTAAGGACCCAAGGCGAGTACATTCTCTGATTAGTTTCTAATTTATGATATCTCCTATGTTCACTGTATCTAGTGTAAATATACATGTTCTTGACACGTTGGTTACACGGATTGGTATACACGGATCTCGTCATGAGATGTTATTCCTTATTCATGGTGTAGCTTGTAAAAGACTTGTTTTCCTTGTTATCTTGTGCATGTACAGACACTGATTCCCGGGGAGATTTGCTACCTTCCTAGGGAATCCTGTGCCATAGCGTACCATGATTGGATCTACTATACCAGTCGGGGGTTTGGGGAGTACTTTAGTGTAGATATGTGATCATACCCAACTTTATATGCACCATAGCTCATCCCACATCTCACGTCGGGTGCGGCCTGACCATTTATATGAACCATAGCTGTTACGTGTGATTAGCCTGATCTCTACATGCACCATAGCTAACCAACGGTTAGCCTGACCCTATATGAACCATAGCTAATCACATGTAACCAGCCTGATCAAGTTTCCAAGCCGATCACATATTAAAGCTAGTACTCACACACTTAGTCATAGAACTCTTGCTCATGGACATAATGTTTCTTTCCTGCATTTACTTACAGTATTTCCAGTATTTCTCTCATTGTACATTTCTCGTACCTATACATGCATCTGGTATGTTTCCATCTAGAACTGCTACATAGCTTATGTCATTTATATAGAACTGCTATTTAGAGATGTACTTTGCTCCTTCCTGACTGGAAAATATTTTTCCAGACTGTGACCTTAGTAGACTGGGTTCCGATACACTTGGGGATTGGAAGTTAATGATTGCAGGTATGATTATTTTGTCGTTAGACTTGTCTTGTATTTCTTGTTTGCCTTGATATCTCATCGTGCTTTAGTTTATGTGATTGAGTATTTCTAGCATTATTTTATGATATCCACGTCTCCTTATGGAGTTGGGTATTCACGTGAGTTTGATTAGATAGTTACATGACCTAGACAGCGTTCTACCGCCGATGCTGCGGCGTAGGCTGGACGTACCCACGCACTTGTGCCCCTAAACCGGGTGCGGGTCGTGACACATTTTTAGTGGTGGCCCATGCAGGTCAGACTTCGCGAGTTGTGCGATGTCGTGGTAGTGTGACGTCTTCGTTGTACTACTGCGTGCCTGCTATAGAATATAGGACATAGGATACTAGGATGAGAGAGGATACTCAATCATAAATTCTTGAGAGATTCCTGGGACGACCCCTTGAGAATCTTATTATAATTTCCAATTTAAATCTTTTTCCTTGTTTCCGTCCGCTCTTGCTTGTTGTTACTGAACTTGATTCTTGTTGAGCAGTTATTAAATTAAATTCTTGGTATCATTATTGAGTTTGATTCTTGTTGACCAGTTGTTAATTTTATTCCTGGTATCGTTGTTGAGTTGATTTCATATTGAGATGAATTTTACGGACTAAAATTTACGGTATCATCTGATGACATATATTGATGAGGACAGTGAGAAAGGTAAAAACGTCTACTTTGGTTATGGAACCTAGAGTTTATTGCAGCCATATTAGCTGTCGTGACAAGAACGTAGGAACCTAACTTGGATGTACATACTTTAGTTATGAGATTTAGAGTTTTTCGCAGCCATACCGGTTGGCGTGGCGAGTATTCTAGATGACATGATTATAGGGTTGCATACCTTAGTTACGGAACCTGTCGTTTATCGTATCTATGCTTACTGGCGTGGCGAGGATTCTGTGTGTCATGATTTCTGACGGACGTGTATGATTATCAGGTTGTATCTTAAATTGGTTCTTAAAGTATCATCTCAAGACTTATCTAATTCTGTTATTCCAGGACTTTGTTCCATCGCTTCTTTCTTTACTAGCAGTAAAGATACCTTCTGTCCTCAATTCAGTCTTTGAGCTCCTATTCCTTGAGGATTCCTTGTTAAGTATGATAATTAGTGACTTGTAATTTTTTGTGTCTTGTATTAGTATTGACTGTGTTGCTAGTAAGTTTTAAGTGTTTCTTAGTTGGACATGTGAGCAGTAGGCTTTAATCTAGAGTTAGCCTTAGCATAGTACCTTGTACCAATGATTCTAGGAGTAGTGTCATTAGAGACTGAGAGTTAAGGAGAGTATAGAGTATCAGTGATAGTTCTCAGAGTTGGTATCAGAGCCAATTATCCGTCCTGGATAATCATGATTATGTAATCGAGTGATCTATGTAAACGATTAAGTATCCAGGAATTGTGTTAAGGATTTATGGAGCATGATGTCCAAATTGATGATTGATATCGAAAATGTTAAAGGTAAGGAAATACATACGCATAAAGAGTTAATGAGGTGTCATGGGTAGAGAAATAGTGGAATTGGTAATGAAAGTGGTTAAGTGTATCACAGATTAGTTTAACAGGCTGTAAAAGATTACAGGGAAATACCTACACAATAATCGAGATGAGGAACCATATACTTGCCCATGAGAATAAGAAACATGAGTGTTGTAGTAGATACATGTAATCATGAGTTATAATGAGCATTGATGAGATGATGCATCAATGAAACTAGTGATATAATACCAAGAGTGCTAATGATTCTATATCGAGGAATAGTCGAGAATAACGTTAATAACAGTGAGCACTCTGGGTGAAGATAATTAAATGATATACCAGTTGACATAAATTAAAAATCATGAAAGAAATTACAGGTGATGATAACTTTGAATCAATGGAGATAATGGTGCAAGTGATTTAGGCAGTACAATTTTAGTACACAGTTATAAACACTAGATGCATTGAGTGCACCTTGAGTACCAGAGACCATGAGCATTGATATGTACATTTGTGGATTTATAAATTAAAAAGTGGAAATAAAATTTTATTTTTAGAATAATTGAGGAGTTGAGATTTCGTCATTAAATTTTGAGGATTCAAATATGAATTCAATAAACACGGTTAAGGCTACAAAGATTTTAGGAGTGATTAAATTTTATTTCGATATTGAGTATCTGATTTTGAGGAAGTATATACAATTTATTTTAAGTCGACCGAGAAGTTAAACCTTGACAATTATTTTGAGGGTTAATTTTATGGTAAATGAGAGATATGAATACTAATATATGAGTAGATGAGATACATGTGTAAGGATCTGGTGATTGAGCATGATTGAGATGGCACCGCAGACTGACTTGGGTGTCCATCTAGAGTTGTATTAGAAAGGGCTTAGTATTTAGTATGATGTGTTACACTTGGTGTGAACTTGAGTGATGAGAACAAATGGTATGGACAATTGTAGTAGTAACGAGAACTAGCAGTGGGTGTACTTATAGTAGAACAGAGATACCTAAAGAGATAGAGGTATCAAACTTTACATGCATAATTTGATCTATGATTGTGTTAGAGGTTCTTGGTATCAAATTTTGGTATTAATAGACAGGTGTGTGCAATACTGATATATTCATGGATCTTGTGGATAAATGACTAGTTGATATGGGTACCAGTGTACATGAATAGGAATTAGTTAGTGAATGTGCTAGAGTAAGTGTTTGTTAGAGATAGTAGATACTACAAGTAATATGTTAGCAGGTTCCTTCTTTCCTCATGTTGTTTTCGCCTTCTGATTGATTGATTCCCTAGTACCGTGGTTTGTATTCGTGATTTACTTGTTAGAATGTAGTTAGTAGTACACCCTGACAGAGACTGCAATACCATGATAAGACACATGACCTATATATTTTCTTAGATTGCATGACTGTAGGTAGAACCTTCTTAAACCATGATCATTGGGGTTGGACCATAGCAAAGATCTATGAAAAGGTTATGACTGGATGAAAGGGACAAGCTGATTAAAAATTTAAGGATAAGCATTCATTTAAATAAAGAGTTAATGAGTAATATAACAAAATTGATGGATCCTTGATAATTACGAAGATCGAGGTATGATTGAAATTGAGGATAAACATTAATTTAAATAAAGGATTAAAAATTTCACATGGCAGAATTGATGATTATTAATTTCAGGAAGGTTGGCTATGATATAATTTATCATTGAAAGTTTGAGGAAAATTTGGAAAATTATCATTATATGTTTGATTGCAAGATAGTGATTTAAAAATTTTATAATTGCGGACATTACATTGAAGGATCCATAAGTATCGCATTGTTAAGTATTTTGAGGAAAAGAGGAAACTGAAGAATTAGATCATTGATGGATTATTGTTTGGATTCAGACTTTTGGGACGAGATTCAATACATTGATTGAAATTAAATTTGAGGAACAGATATCAAATTCCGAGTATAAATATTTTTACATTTAAATTCGTGGAAATTGTGAGGAAATGGAAACTGATTTTTATTTGAGGATATTTCAGGAATATAGAAATTTCAAAATTTTTTTAAAAATTGCGAAACGACAAGGTGGACTATTTCAGGATTTTGTGGGTTGTTGAATTTCACAAATTATGGAAAATAATAATGTGTAGGAGTAAATGCTACTATGAGGATTTTAAATTTCGAGGACGAAATTCTTTTAAGGTGGGTAGACTTGTCACTACCACGTTCCGAAAACAGGGGTATTTTTGACTTTTTACAATAATTAATATTATTGTAGTTACAATTTAGAAATTTCGTGATAGGTATATCAATTTAAATAAATATGTGGTGTGTAATTAAATATAGTAATCATATACGGTGTTCAATTGTGTTTGTGCTGGTAGACTTGACCTAGAAGTCAGTAGGTGAACACCTGTCCGAATTGTGGGATTTGGTATTTTAATTGTTTATTTTAGAATTTAATTCTTGGAGGTAAAAATTAATTACCGTATTTATTTATTTATTGCGCTTTGCCTTTGCTTCGATATTTGGAGCAGTATCCTGACTTTTGTCTTCCAACAAATTTCACAATCTTGCCCTAGACATGCCCGCCTTCCATTCTGCTATTTTTGCAACTCATAATTATGCTCTCTGTGCATTAATCCTAGCCGCACAAAAATCGTCGCGGACGTTATTTAATAAATTCCTATTTTTCATCGTTGTGCGTTCCAATCGGAAATTGGAGGCAATCTTGACCTATTTTTCGTGCGGCCCAAATTAGGGTGATATTCTATTCTGAGTCTTCTTCATTATTGGTATTGATGACCTGACCTGATTTTGGCCCCTTGTACTCCTAATTAATTTTGAACACAGCTTGCATTTTATTCTAATTAAATTGAGGATAACATTTTGACTGATTTTATAAATCCTAATTTAATTCTAATATCCGATTAATTAAACCCTTGCCTAACGCACAACACCCTCTCACCATGAAAATTACTAAACACATTTTTCTCCACAAATTTTGTGTCATTTTATGTGTTTGTGCAATTTCCCGAATTTAGGGGGGCTAAGTTGCAATTATTCAATTGTAGGTGTCATCACCCCATTGGTCAAGACCAAATGGAAAGGTTATTTATTTTTGGACCAAATTACATTTTTCCCACTCTACTTTACATGAAAACAATTTTCTCCATATCAAATCCTGGCCACTCAATTAAAGTGGGTACATCACCACCCTTCATCCACATCTCACCCCCTCCTATTTAATGTACTATCAAGCCCAAATCCCAAAAATTTAACCTAGGGAAACACACTCCCAAGCTTTCCCAAACTGTAGCCCCCATTTCTTATTTTTTTCCTTCTCTTATTCTTCTTCTTTTCTTCTTCTTCTTCCTTCTCCCCTTCTCTTCTGTTTTTAAACTAATTAGAAGAGGGGGGGGGGGGGGGAAACCATCACCAAAGCCATCCCCATCACCCTGTGCCCCGGCCATCAGCCAGCCTCGGCGGCCCAGCTCCCAACCCGATCTCGGCCTGCTTCTCCCTCCGCCGAGCAGCCCCGACAGTCGCTGCTCGACTGTGCGACCCGACTGCTGATCCCCGCTGCTCCGGCGCTGTCCCCGCGTCGAGCCGTACCTCCTCCTCTCCGGCTGAGCCCCCACCTCCGGAGGCCGACGACGGGGACCCCGGCCTGACGCCGCCCGCCTGCTGCTGCCTCCGCTACTGTTTTTCTTCGAAGAGGCCCCAACAACAAATTTCAGAGAGAGAGAGGGAGAGTGGGCACTGATCCCTCTGCTCGTTGCCAATGGCGGTCGGCCTTGTTTTCTCGGTTGCGATGCAGAAGCACATTCTTTGGTGGCATGCAATCTTGTGGCTTGCCCACAGCACAGGACCTTTCTCTATCAAAGTTCGAGTAGCTGCAGATTACTCCGATTCAGTACCTGATTCACCTAAATATATGGGAGTTTCATGGTTACCATCCACTTGAGGAACTGAGAGACCAAGAAAAGAAAAAGAAAAAAAAATCCGCTGCTTACGGATGCTGAAATAGCCAGGACAACTGTTGAGGCCAATACCAAGGCATTACTGATATTTCCTGAAGGGGTACATTGTGAACCACATGGACATGTTTCATGGAACGAATTTCAATATGATATTGATGATTATGGAGATATATTTTTGAATTTTATGATGATGAAAGCATCTTGCAAGATCCCCGTGCAATCAATCCTGTGACAGTTATTATTGACATGGATAATTCTATCCCTGGAGACACCAGACGAATAACTGGTAACTACAATGAAATTTTGGATAGTTCTATTGATGATGATGATGATGAGATTGATAATACAGAAATTATTCTCGACCCAGTTTACAGGACTGCCGGATGCTCCGACGGAACCCCCGCCGACGACGGAGACCCCTCCCCATCGTGAGCCTCTTCTTCCCTCTTTCCTTTCTCTGTTCTGTAAAGTCAGAATAATGTATATGTAATTAGTTAAGTTAATTAATTTATTAATCAGTTTAGTTAATATAATCAGTTAACTTATATTTAATTAGTTTAGTAATTATGTATAACTAGTTTATTAATTATATATATTAGTTTATTAATTAGACCTATTTAGTTTAGTATAAATATAAGTAGTTTATTGTTTTTTAAATGTATGAATTTAGTTATTATTATGTGTAAAAAGGGTTTTTGATTATGCAAAATATAATAATTTGTTGGGATTTATATTATTATTAAAAATATAGTTTCAATAATAAAAATAAGATAAAAATTGGTTATTTGGACTGGTAACTGAAATAACTAGAGATATATAAATATGATGGCTTTTACATAAATTCTAGTTTTTATAAATAAAACTTTTTATTTGAAATTATCGTTCAAAATAATTTCGAAACGATTTATATATGTAAATACGTATTCTAGTGTATGTAATTGATTTGGTATCTATGTATATATATTTTTAGTATATGTATATAATTATTTTGGTATATATACATGTATATATGTATGTATATTTTTGGTATAATTATACATATATTTAATTGGTATAATTTCATGTAGTATAAGTGTAATAAAACGTATTTTTAATATATGAATTAATTGGCATCTGTATATATATATGTATAGTATAAATTTGAATTGGTAATTTAATATTAGTATATTCTAATAATGATGGTGACAATATATACATATATTAGGTTAAATTCTTTTTAGTATGTATACAAGTATCATTTATTTTAAAGTAGATATATTTACATATATCTACTATTGTAGTTGATGGAAATTATAATATGGTTAATTGGTAAACCTACTGGGTGATCCTAGGTGACCAGTAGCATACCTAGAGAAGTCCCGAACTCAGTGTTTTTAGACTATGTTAGTGTAGCATCTGATGCAAATGTGGTTTTGCTTGTGTTATGTTTATAGGACTGTTGGTTTACCCAGGGGATACTCTGGAACAGGACATCAATAATTACCAGCTAAGGACCCAAGGCGAGTACATTCTCTGATTAGTTTCTAATTTATGATATCTCCTATGTTCACTGTATCTAGTGTAAATATACATGTTCTTGACACGTTGGTTACACGGATTGGTATACACGGATCTCGTCATGAGATGTTATTCCTTATTCATGGTGTAGCTTGTACAAGACTTGTTTTCCTTGTTATCTTGTGCATGTACAGACACTGATTTCCGGGGAGATTTGCTACCTTCCTAGGGAATCCTGTGCCATAGCGTACCATGATTGGATCTACTATACCAGTCGGGGGTTTGGGGAGTACTTTAGTGTAGATATGTGATCATACCCAACTTTATATGCACCATAGCTCACCCCACATCTCACGTCGGGTGCGGCCTGACCATTTATATGAACCATAGCTGTTACGTGTGATTAGCCTGATCTCTACATGCACCATAGCTAACCAACGGTTAGCCTGACCCTATATGAACCATAGCTAATCACATGTAACCAGCCTGATCAAGTTCCCAAGCCGATCACATATTAAAGCTAGTACTCACACACTTAGTCATAGAACTCTTGCTCATGGACATAATGTTTCCTTCCTGCATTTACTTACAGTATTTCCAGTATTTCTCTCATTGTACATTTCTCGTACCTATACATGCATCTGGTATGTTTCCATCTAGAACTGCTACATAGCTTATGTCATTTATATAGAACTGCTATTTAGAGATGTACTTTGCTCCTTCCTGACTGGAAAATATTTTTCCAGACTGTGACCTTAGTAGACTGGGTTCCGATACACTTGGGGATTGGAAGTTAATGATTGCAGGTATGATTATTTTGTCGTTAGACTTGTCTTGTATTTCTTGTTTGCCTTGATATCTCATCGTGCTTTAGTTTATGTGATTGAGTATTTCTAGCATTATTTTATGATATCCACGTCTCCTTATGGAGTTGGGTATTCACGTGAGTTTGATTAGATAGTTACATGACCTAGACAGCGTTCTACCGCCGATGCTGCGGCGTAGGCTGGACGTACCCACGCACTTGTGCCCCTAAACCGGGTGCGGGTCGTGACATATCTCATCCACAAGCACAAGTAAAGGAATATCAAAATAAACAGCTAAATGTCTCAAGTACGAAGTATCAAAAGAATAATAGTCAGGTGAAGACAAATCCACTACCTATCAACTATAT
The DNA here is from genome assembly GCA_036927795.1 of Iris macrosiphon. Taxonomy (NCBI): domain Eukaryota; kingdom Viridiplantae; phylum Streptophyta; class Magnoliopsida; order Asparagales; family Iridaceae; genus Iris; species Iris macrosiphon. Next base: position 96,104,422 of record JAYESA010000006.1, read on the forward strand.
CAAAACCTAAAATGAGAGAGGAGATCAAAACCCCAATATGAAATAAATGTCAATAAAGAAACAACAGCTAAGGATCCATCAGCAATGAAGTAATCACTAGTACTCAAAAGGTAAGACCTCCTCAACAGAGAATGATGTGTCAGGTCCGGGTCCATACTCCTGCGGATAATCCTGCACATCTATACCTAAAAGTGGAGTAGGTCCTTAGAGGGACGTAACAAGATACAAAAAATATATGCCATAATATACTGAAAATAACATCCAAAGGGTCGCCTATCTACTTGAAATGCACTTTTGAGAACAACTTTCCAACGTATGGGCTATCTGGCTAAAAATAGGATTTGTGTGACTCTCTTGGAGAATCAATGGCCTAAAAATGTAACGTCTTTTGATCGTCAGAGGCCTCCTGTAAATAATATAATATAAGGATCATCTGACCACGCATCTCTGGTGGAGCATACGAATTACAAAAGAAAAGTGTAAAGGAGCCCATATGCCTACTGGTTGTTCTCCCTACCCCATGCTCTATTCATGTCATATCCATGCCACAGTGATACCTCTAATAACTGCCAAGTCTTCTAGCATGCATTTCTATTAAGAATTATTTTCTATCTGTCGCACGTCCCATACGTACATGTGGCCAGTCTATCACGCAAGTCTGTGTCCTACATGAGACTCACACTCGTGTAAAAAATATTTTACAGCTAATAAAACATAAGAATGCCTCAATATCATGGAGTGGTCTTGTAATACTAGGTCGTCATACAAAATATTAAATAAGTGACAAAAGAAGATGCAACCGTCGTTGCACCCAAGTTATTCTTGGACGTGCAGTTTTATATAGTAAAAAAAAATAACTAAATAAATAAAAACAAATATACATGCTAATAATAAATGTAAATAAACAGCATAAACTCAAGGTATACTTGCCTGGCAAGCAAGCTGTGAAATATAGGTCCAAACGTCAAGCACAATAAATCGTAAAGTAGGGGATCTGAAGGAATGTGTTCGGATGCTGAAATAAATATCACCAATGTCTTTGGAATCAGCGAGAGAGTCAGAAAACTCTACCCTTCGTCCAATTTGGATACAGGGGCAAAACGATAATTTTGGGCTAAATCGGGGTCCATAGGTGGCCCACTTTGTACCGAACTGCGTGTTCGAGGTAAAAGTCTCTAAATGAGACAGATTATAGGTCAAACAAATCCTAAACGATGATAAAAATTCAACAGTATGTCCAATTTTGGATTCTAGTGAACCAATCACAATTTCTCCCGTCAAGTCAACCGTATGACCCGCAAATAGGCGACTCGGTCAACTGTCTCAGAATCGCGTGAAACTTGGGTCACGTGACCAGCGTGATACCACAAATCTAATGACATAAGTTTTTTCATATTCCGATGAGCGTGCACCAACTAATAGAAAAATTTGTAAAATGCCAATACGAGGAACTTTTTACGGATATAGGTTGATTTTGACGCGCCCACACGTCAGGATATACCATACGCTCCTTTCGGTGCAACTATTATATGATGTGGTGGTCCGGTTTATCGGGACACACTCCGTATCGCAATTTCTAATTTCTTAAAAAGCTATTTTTTTGCGATTTTAAATCTAAATTTAGCACATAATTAATGATCCAAAGTATATAAATATTAGGTCATTGCGATCCTTTTTATATAGACTAGCTATAAGAAAAAATAATTATAATTAAGTGAGTTAGATTGGAAGAAAATTGCTTTCCAAAACAACATGTTAGTTTCAAAAACTGTTAATTCACATATATCTAAAACAGTAGTTTTTTGGAAAGTTTTAGAAAGATTTACATCAGAAATCGGGTGGTTCGAATAAAATAACTTGAAGACATTAGAAGGTGTTCATGTTATGGTTGAATATAAACAACTGGATGGAAATTCGGTCGCGTATGTAGGAAGAAATTTAGTGGGAAAGATGGGTACATGGTGTTCATTTCTGTCACAGTTTTGACCCGCGCGTGTACTGGTTAGCGGCGACGGCGGTAGTTCTTCGGCGTTCGATGGTCGAGCGACGGCGACGGTAGTGAGGGGGGAGGTCTGTGGTGACTGCTAGTTGGTTAGGGTTAGGATTTTCATTTGTTTACGTACACACACACACACAGTTGAGAGTGACCTGGGTCGGGTCGAATATAGAGGATGGTCGGGTCGTTGGTGAACCGTGGGGGAAAAAGTTGGTTGTTGTTGTTGTTATTGTAATATAAGTGGTATTGTTATATTTTGCTTGATTGATTGTTATATATATATATATATATATATATATATATATATATATATATATATATATATATATATATATATATATATATATATTATATTTTTTCTTTTATTTTCTTTTATTTTCTTTTATTTTATAAAAGTATCCCTATTAATTATAATTACTATAATTTCTATAAAATAATTATTTGTTTATTTTTATTCTATTTATTTTATTATTATTTATTGCTATGTTGTCGTTATACGCATTATTTTTCCTATTATTATATAAAAAAATCCTAAAAAATTAGGGGAGGTGAATAGAGTTATGTGTCTATAGTGACCATAGATCTGCTCTAGTGTATTAATCCTTTATCAAGAGAACTTAGCTCTGATACCAATTAAAATATCGTGTAGGCAACTCTAGAGGGGGGTGAATAGAGTTTTGTGTCTATAGTGACGAATTAAAAACTGATTAAGGCTAAGTCCATGAAGCAACTACTAACAGAGTAAATAATTAGAGAGATAATAATGCAGAAAGTAAATAGAGTAAGGAAGAGAAAACGCAAACACCTAGATGTATACTGGTTGCCCTCGTGGAGGACTAGTCCAGTCCCGAGAACTCAAGCTTGGAGTTTAAATCTAATATCAGTGAAACACAAGTTTTGATCTAAAGGCTTGCCACTTCTTTACAAGACGAGCTTTTGATCCGAAGCGCTCGACTACTTCAACTTTGCAGAAGCAAAACTTAAAAATTTTTAAGTGAGAACACTTTACAACTCTTTCACAACTTCTAGCTGAATCGCACCGAGGCACTTTAGGGATAAGGAAGTTGTGGCTAAGAAGATTTGGAAGAGTGTGGCTGAGAGAAAGGCTTAGAATATATAGAGCTTAGAAGATAGAAAGCTTGAGAGATGATTTAAAATAGGAGAAATCATGCTCTATTTATACTAGTCTGGGGGAGGGGGGGGGGTAGAATTGGCCCGGGTTCTGTCCCCTACCGTTCTAAAATTCTAACATTGGATACCTCGTAACCAGGTAGAGCAAAAAATTAGGTTGCTAATTTTATGGGAACCGAGTTGGCCCAAGTTCGATGAAGGACCGAGTTTGGCCCGAGCTCAATCTTCCTTAGACCAGAAGCTCTATAAATGGGTTAAATTGGTTTGGTTTGGTTCAGTTGGGTTCAATGCTTGGTTGTTTGTTTGGTGGAGCTATAAAAAATATGTTGAGTATTTGTTATGCCATAGTATGACTCATTGTACATGTTTTCTAGACTCAAACAAAGATAAAATTACAGACTCTGAACATTAAAAAGAAGATATAACAGCTGTTTGATGAAGTATGTTGATGTCACGTTGTCACGCCCCACTCCAAAATACCGAGGGACTAGCTACATGGCAACGGCCAGCAGCACAACTCCAATGGACAAACCTGATTTAATAGACCCTTTAGAGTGCACTTAAGCTGTATCACAACTAAAATGGTCTACAATATATATGTCATAGTCTATATATCTAATCTCATCCACCAAGTCATAAACAAGAGGTAATATGATAAACCAGTCTCAAATATCAACACCATAAATGAAACTGTCTATCACAATATAATAAGTAAATATTACAGGGAATAATCTATATCAAAATAATGAGAGACAAAATATCCAAATCCATAACTAAGAATCATAAGGTATCATACATAAAGATAATATGAGAAATCAAGAGAAGTCCTCCGGTACGACCTCGTCCTCGGTTGCTGATACTGCTCCGATATCAACTCCTGGCCCGTAAACCTCAGGATAAAACTCCTCTTCAATACCTGGGGACATAATCCATATCCAGGTCCTCAGGGGACATAGCAAGGTACAATAAACACTCAAGCCAATAGTGAATAGTATAATAGGAAAATAAAAGGGGAAGCTACAACAATCAACTATTGATATGCAAATAAGAATATGGTATCGTACCGTGGCTGGTACTCATGAAAGATCCCAATGGACACTTCCGTACGCTAATAGTACACTCAAGGCTCCGTATGGGGGAACCAAGAGGAAGATGGATATATATAAATATAATACTTTAGATTTCGTATAGGGAACCTAAAGCCTAATACATATAAATAGTAATAGTAAAATATGCCCAGAGCACGATGAAGACTCTCCCCACCCAATGTAACCTTACATTTCAATCAAAACACACAAGATCATGACCTCTAACTATGAACACAAGTCATAGTCAATATGTATAATTATAATTACCACTATAGCATGCATCCTGTAGTCCTATCCAGAGTCCAAGTACCACGATCAAATCGAGAAAGACTCTGCCACATGGATATCGTGTCCAGTGTCCTATGGTCGGATGTGCAAATATCATATGCACAAAACATGGGTTCGGAAGAATGACTCTTTAACTACGATACTCGACTCCGCAGGGAATATTGGTACCCGAATCTTGTCCGGACACAAAGTATCGTATAACGGCCCCAGGCTCACAAGAACCACAATAAGCCACACAAATACAATATCCAATGCATAATTAATATCAAATAAATAATTAAAAACTGTAAATATCTTGATAAGGTACACTTGCCTGATTCTGCAGTCAGTGGTGATAAAGATGATCCTGCGTCCGTTCCTTCAGAATTTAATTGACCTATAAATCAATTAATTACTTAAGGGTCCAAACATTATTTCTTGTAATTATTTGCCAACTAGGTTGCCACCTATACAACTTTCTTTAGTTAGAACTTCTATAAATAAAAATAAATCAATTTAAATATTATTTATATATATAATATATATTTATATGGGAATAATTAGGGTGCACTGTATGCCTACATGTGTTTGTGATAGGTTTATGTCAAGTTCTAGTCAAAAGGAGACAATTTTATGGTAACCGTAATTCTAGATGTTCTTTAATATTTTTGGAGCATGGGGGAGATCCAATAAATGCAACATCCACGTTCAACTATATTAGACTCAATTAAAATTATTATTATAAATTTTGTTGGAAGGAAAAAGGTCGTGCATTACTCAAAATATCCAAGCCATGGCAAAGGATTATATATCTTAAAAAAGATTTTAGGAATTACTACTCTAATCTATTTAAATTAAATAAAAAGAATTAAAAAGAATTGAAAAATACCTAAATAATACTATTTAAAAATAATAGGGCTTACAATATACCCAAAAAGAATTGCGTCCTCGCAATTAAGAAATAAGCTACTCTATGAAGCTATAATAACATAATAACTATGGCAGTTATGAGGCCATACCTTTTTCCTCGAATAAGTGAGGATAACGCTATCGTACGACATCCTCTCACTCCCAGGTGGATTCACCTAGAGAGTGATGCTTCCAAGCTATACGAACCAGTCTGATCGTCTGACCTTGTAGCGTCTTCCCACTAGTATCCAGTATCCCCACGGACTGTTCCTCATATCTCAAACTCGAACCTACTGCAATCTCAGAATGATCAACTACGTGGCTTTGGTCAGCCACGTACCTCCTTAGCTGTGAGACATGGAATACATCATGCACTCCCTCTAGAGATGGGGGTAATGCAAGACGATACGCCACCACACCAATGTGCTCCAAGATATCAAAAGGACCAATGCACCTTGGACTTAGCTTGCCTTTATTTCCGAATCTAATGGTGCCTCGAGTTGGGAAGATCCTCAAAAATACATGCTCACCTTCTTTGAACTCTAAAGGTCGTCGATGTGTGTCTGCCCAATGCTTCTGCCTGTCCTGGGCTGTATAAAGATGACTCTGGATTTGCTTCACCTTCTCAACTGTCTGTGTCACCAACTCTTGACCGAGTATCTGTCGTTCACCTATATCACTCCAACATATAGGAGAACTGCACTTCCTACCGTACAATGCCTCAAAAGTTGCTATCTGGATGCTCGCCTGATAGCTATTATTGTAGAAAAACTCAACAAGATGCAAGTGGTCTTCCCAAGACCTTCCAAAATCTAGGATACAGGATCGCAACATATCCTCTACGATCTGGATTGCGCGCTCTGATTGGCCATCCGTCTACGGATGGTAAGAAGTGTTGAACTTGAGTTTAGTACCTAAGCTCTCCTGCATACTCCGCTAAAAGTGGGAGGTGAATCTAGAATCATGATCCGATACAATACTAACTGGCACTCTATGGAACCTCATAATCTGTCGCATATACATGTCGGCTAGAATCTCTGTGGACTGTCCGACTCTGAACGGCAAGAAATGTGTCGAATTTGTGAGATGGTCCACAATAACCCACACTACATCCTTCCCAGTGGGGCTCCTCAAAAATTCTGTAACAAAATCTATGGTGATATATTCCCACTTCCATTCAGGGATGGGAAGTGGCTGTAACATACCCGTGGTCCTCTGATGCTCGGCCTTAACTTGCTAACAGACCAAACAGTTTGCCATGAACCGCACAATCTATCTTTTCATTCCATGCCACCAGTAATACGTACTGTCTCAAATCTTGGTACATCTTTGTACCTCTCGGATGAATAGAGTAAATAGAGCTATGTGCCTCATTTATCAACTCATCTCTCAACTCTCCATTCGGTACATATAGGCGATTTCCATACCTCAGTGTTCCGTCCTCATGGATCCGAAGTCCCATCTGCATACCGACTTCCGTCCTCTCTCTAAGTCTCCGAAATCTAGCATCTGTCGGCAAAGTTGCCTTGATCCTCTCAACTAGTAAAGATTGAACCTCAAGGTTAGCCAACTTTCCTCCTTGTCCTGGCAGAATAACCTCTATCCCAAGATCTTGAAGGTCCTCTAATAGCTGGGGCTACGTCGTCAAGAAATAAGCCGTAAACTTCTTGCTGAGTGCATCTGCTACGACGTTTGCCTTGCCCAAATGGTACTACAAATCTATATCGTAATCAACCATCAACTCTAACCATCGCCTCTGCCTCAAGTTAAGCTCCTTCTGAGTGTAGACATACTTTAGACTCTTGTGATCAGTAAAAATCTCCACTCGCTCTCCATCAAGAAAGTGCCTCCATATCTTCAATGCAAAAATCACTGCATCTAGCTCAAGATCGTGCATCAGATAATTCTTCTCATGCACCTTCAATTGTCTCGATACATAAGCGATAACTTTACCATGTTGCATCAAAATATATCCTAATCCACTTCCTGACGCATCACTATATACTACAAATCCTCCCGATCCTGAAGGAAGGGTCAAGATCGGTGCAGTCGTTAACCGCTTCTTCAACTCTTCAAAGACCTTCTGACACTTCTTTGTCCAAACAAACTCCTGGTCCTTACGTGTCAATCGTGTCATAGGCTCTACAATCCTTGAGAATTTTTGTACGAATCTTCGATAATATCTGACAAGTCCGAGAAAACTCCTAACCTTTGCAACTGATGTAGGTATAGGCCATGTCTCAATTGTAGCAACCTTCTCTTGATCAACTGAAAGTCCTTCCCCTGAAATTGTGTGTCCAAGAAAAGGTACTATGTCCAGGTAGAATTCATATTTGCTAAGCTTGGCGTACAGCCTCTCCTACCTTAGCGTCTCCAATACGATTCTAAGATGCTCCTCGTGTTCTTCGTGGTTTTTGGAGTATACCATGATGTCATCAATAAATACGACCACGAACTTGTCCAAGTACTGGTGGAAGACCTTATTCGTTAATCTCATAAATACAGCTGGCACATTGGTTAAACCAAATGGCATAACTAAGAACTCATAATGGTCGTACTTGGTCCTGAAGGCTATCTTTGGTATATCTTCCTTCCGTACCTTGATCTAATGATAGCCGGATCTAAGATCAATTTTTGAGAATACACAAGCACCACTTAATTGATCGAACATATCATCAATGCGTGGTAAAGGATACATATTCTTGATTGTTATGACATTCAGTGCTCTATAATCAATGCACAAGCATATCGTTCCATCCTTCAGTACAAACAGGATAGGCGCACCCAAGCTGAAACACTGGCTCGAATAAAGCCCTTCTCTAAAAGATTATCAACTTGTATCTTCAGTTCTACTAATTCCTTTGGTGCTAACCGGTACATAGATGAGGTAATGGGCTCTGCTCCTGGAGTCAATTCTATAGTAAATTCTATTTCCTGATCAGGTGGTAAGCCTGGAAGGTCGTCGAAAAATACATCCACAAACTCTGATATAACCTTTGGGTATTCTGGCTCCCTTATGCAGTGAGTGCCTTAAAAGTAGGCTGGGCACCCTGCTCTCTGGCTCCTCAAAGAAACTAAAACTCTGGATGTCCTGGCGGTCTAAAGATAACACATTCATATCTGCAGTCTAAATTTGCATGGTACTGACTCAACTAGTCCATACCAAGTACAACGTCATAGTCCGGCATAGAGAAAATCAAGAATTGAGCTCGCATCTCACGACCACAAACTACTACCGAGCAAGATCTATAAGTGTCACTAACAGGGATGATACCACCTCCCATAAGAATCCTCATGGTCTTCGGGAGGGGTGAGGTAGCTACTCTATGGGTGGCTACGAAACTTGCAGCTATGAATGAATGAGATGCACCTGAACAAATAATACTATAGCAGGTAATGAAGCAACTAGTATGGTACCTGCGATGACCTTTTCTGTAGTCTCTGCCTTCTCAATATTCATGGCAAATGCCTGACCTCGTCCCTGAGATGGTGCTCTCTGCTGCTGTACTTGTTAAAAAAGTACTATCTATGGTGCCAAGGGTGGCCTCGACTGATATCATCCCGTAGCTGGTGGTCTGGCTTCTCCTATTCCTGTCTACGGTGCTTCTAGTGTTGGATACGCTGGTCTCTGTGACTGCTGGACCGGCCTCGGTGCTGGTAAAGTGGGTCGATGTTTTAGTTGGTGCTCCTCCTTGACGCGCAGGGCAATCTCTGGATGTATGCTGGCTGAATCCGTAAACTAGACATAGTCCTAACTTGCGTCTATAATCCTTTGCAAGATATCCTGCCTTGCCACAGTAGTTACAAGTAGGGGGATTCTGGGCTGCTCGCTGTGGTTGAGGCATCGAAGGTCGCTTCACTTGACCTCCCTACGGTACTCGAGCTGGGGCTATATATGGGCGCTTCAGGCTGGACTCGCTTATGTGGATGCGTTCCATGCATCGAGCTGCAGCAAGGACGTCGATATAAGAAGTGGGTGCAACGCAACCAATCTGTCTCTGTAACTCAAACTTAGTCCATCAAAGAATTTCTCTGCCTTTTTTTCTTCTGTCGGGATCAACGTAGGGGCGAAGCGGCTTAACCGTATAAACTCCGCATTATACTCTTCAACTATCATATTGCCTTGGGTGAGGCGATTGAACCTTTCTCGAAGCTCCGCTAGTGTCACGACCCGCACCCAATGTAAGGGTACAAGTCGGAAACAACGCCCATCCTACGCCGGAGAATCGGCGGTAGAACGTTGTCTGGGTAATCTATCTAGCAACATAATAAACCACCAAAAATAGCAATATACTCAATCACAGAACTAAGATGGAAATGAGCACGAAACAGATAAAAGAATAGAATAGTCACAAACAACTCATAAGTCTAAAATAATACATCAATGAGTCTGAAAGAAGTACTACAAAAATAGCTAGAGATAAATCTAGTACAAAAGAAATACTAAGAAGCTACTAAACCCGGGTCAACTGTCTCAGTTGGGATAAGTCGTTCCTGAACCAGGGTCTCAGACTCTAGACCCATAACATCCTGAGGTCCATAATGTATAGGGTACCAGTCCTCAGTGTCATCTGGAAAAAATATATCCAGTCAGGAAATAAGCAGAGTACATCTCTAACAGCAGTTCTAATCAATAATAAAAAATATATAACAGTAAATAGACGTGAATATACAAGATGCACAATAGATACAAGAGATACATAATAAGGAAATACTGAAATAAATACAAGAATGAACAATATGACAATGAACAAGAATACTAATGTCTAAGTGTGTGAGTACTAGCTTTAACATGTGATCGGCTTGGGAACTTGCACAAGAGTTTAATGGCCTGGCTGATCATACATGCGATGTATGATCAATACTCACAAGGAATAAGACATACACAAGGAGGGTATGATCACATATCTACACTAAAGTACTCTCCACCCCCGACTGGTATAATAGATCTAACCATGGTATGCTATGGCACGGGATTCTCTAGGAAGGTAGCAAATCTCCCCGAGAATCAGTGTCTGTACATGCACAAGATAATCAATGAAACAAGACTTGCACAAGATACACCATATACAAGGAATAACATCTCATGACGAGATCTGGATATACCAATCCGTATAAATATCGTGTCAAGAAACATGGATATCTACACTAGATACATTGAACATAGAGGATATCAAAAACGAGAAACTATCAGAGAATGTACCCATCTGAAGTCCAATGAATAGCCTCACAGATGTCTGATACGGTGCCCCGAAGACCTAGATAGGGAATATAACATTAATACAAGGTTCCAGAAAGAAAATAAGTCAAACTAATCAACTTCTAGGTCAACAAGTCAATTCTAAGTCAAAAGTCAAACTAGGTCAACTATAAGTCAACTATAGTCAACTATGGTCAACTATGGTTAACTATGGTCAACTACTTAAATCTAGGTTGCAAAGGTCTACACAAGGATATTGGGTTTAAATAATAAAGTCTAAGTCACAAAAACCCATATCTTGAATACTAGGATACCATATCTCCGGATACGTAAATCCATAAGTGAAAAATTACATACAATTGCCAAAACAATATTATTAAAAAAAATCCTAAAGACAAACATCAAAAAGGTACCTTAGTTTTTGAACCAACTTGGTATCACAACATAAAACCATAATCTTGATACCCCAAACCCAATACCTTGGGTATTCCCAATTACCTTGGTATCTACCTTGGTATCTCAAGGTAATATCCCAAACTCGTTTATACTAACTACCCATAATATACATATGCTATACTAATATACTTATACTACAAAGAAATTAGCAATTTAAGAATATATTTACTTATATATTAAATACCACTATGTACATATATATCTAAACTATATCTATATAAGTATTTATATAGAAATCTGCCAACTGTCACTAAAATAGTCTATGAAATTTTGATACTCTGATATGCTACCCCTTTAGTGACGGTTCTGTCCGTTGCTAAATCTGCTGTCGCTGCTGCTGCTGACTGTTCCCGCTGCTGCTACTGCTGCTTTGGTGACGGCTGCAGCTGCTGTCACCTTTGTTGCTGTTGCTGCTACAGCGGCTGCTGCTACTTGTTGTGACGCGGCTGCTGTCACCCTTTGTTGCTATCGCTAAAACCATTATATATATATATATATATATATATATATATATATATATATATATATATATATATATATATATATATATATATATATATATATATATACTCATATATACATACCACTATTTAATGTATACTTACCCTAATACATGCAACTATTACATATAAAGATACATACACTCTTACCCCTCACATACACATATATAAATAGTAATATATGTATATACATAATACCATATTTAATTACATATACATATTGCTATCCCCGAAATAAATATGTACATAATAAATACATGGTACCATACACACATGCATAGTATTATGTATATATATAATTATACATATATGTTTACCTATACATAATCATACAATAATATGTCACACATATATATAAATAGGACTATAACAACATATAATTATCTATTGAACATATGCATAACTATACATACTAATATATATAATTATACTTACAATTAGAAGAATAGCCACCTAACCATATATACACTTATAATATATACATAGATCTAAGACACAATATTACATAAATATAATTACACTATATATATATATATATATATATATATATATATATATATATATATATATATATATATCACAATGATAAGAGAACTAAATCCACAATTTAAATTACACAACTACATGGATCGTATCATCCCGTATCCCACTAGATCTAGGATACGCTTACGATACGAGTCCTCCACACATCCAAACGTACCCCGAATTACACGAACAAGTCACATATATTATTTATAAATAATACGAAGAGTCAAATATAGATCTACGTGTCCGTGTCAAAATATGACATGTACAAAGTCCCGTGTTGGAGGGAAAACCCCCAAATCAATACGTATCACCAAATTGTTGGGATACGGCCTACACATACCTAATTTTGGACACGATACTAGCCCCAAACACATAATCATATGCCAAATTGATCTATCGGACCAATTGACACACACAACAAAAGTCAATATCGGAATTCCCCCAAATTTGACACAAAAAGTACCATAACTTTCTCAATAGGCCTCCTATGAACACAAAACCAAATCCTATGGGTAGCCTATGCATATGGGTTGATTTTTCATGGTTAAATTTCAGATTTATAACCTAAATTAAGGAAAAAAACTGATTTGTACCTATTGGGAGATAGATTCCCAATAAAACCTCCAAATGTGATGAAATTGGCCTCCAACTTGTAGATCATTGCTGCTCTTTGTAGATCCTTGCTTCCTCCTTCTAGATCCTTGCTTCTCTAGTCTCCAATGGTGATTTGAAAAGGAATTGGGATGAAATTTGGTAGAAAAATGAAGTGGGAATGAAAGAATTTGGTTGAGAAAAATTCTAGATCTACTTTTAAAATAAAAAAAGGAGAGAGAATTTTCTTCCTCTTTTATAATAGGCCTGTAAACCCCCTCGATTTACTCTGTAGATAGTTAGGGTGGATCTGGAAAATTTTGATTTTTGGTAGCAGATGTCGAGGTTTAGAGTGGAGATAATTTATCTGGTATTTAAATCATTTTAATTAAACCCTTGGTGCGCCCTGGCATTCCTAAATTAATCGTAGCCCAATATCAGCCCATAAATTCCATCGGGCTATTGTACTTTCGACTTGACTCGCCAAATTAGGCACTGGACTTTTCCGCCTTTTAAAATCAGTTTTTGTGTGCTCCAAATTAATTGCACAATATTTCGAAAATTGTAACCCATATTTAATTCCGTATCGGACACCTGTGTCGTTATCCTAAATTTTGGGTTACCAACTTAACCCGTTGAGCCGGACCAACTAAAGGGTCCAAGACTGATTCCAAGCCCCCACCATTTTTGACCTTTGCGTCATTTCCAGATTTTGACCCCAAGTGTCCCATTTAATTTAAATTTGTGGGACACATTATTTCTATTTAAATCAGGGATACCAACTTTGTAAATCCTATTTTTAATCCTAAATTAATTCCAATGCCATTTTAATTAAACTCGTGCCTAACGCACAATACCCCCTCACCAAAAAAATTACTAAACACAATTTTCTCCATAATTTTTGCGTCATTTTATGTGTTCATACAATTTCTCGAATTTAAGGGGCTAATTTGTAAATATGGTACATGTGTCAAAACCTCATTTGTTTAAACCCAAATGGAGAAACCCCACCCATGATCGTTCAAACCACACTCCACTCCCCTTTGTGAGCACACCATTTTTTTTCTTCATGGCACATCCTAGCCATCCATTCAAATTAGGATTCACCATCACCCTCCATCCAACTCACCACTTCCCTATAAATCTATCACATCACCCTCACACAATCCCCAAAGTAGGCCCTAATCCCCACATTTGGGAAATCCCACCCCCTGTCTCTCTCCTCCCTCTTTACTACACAAACCCACACAACCCGCTGTACAGCCCGCTCCGGCCGCCACTGTGCAGCTGCTCCGGCCGCCACTGTGCAGCCCACTCTGTGTGCCCGGTCCAGCCCGCCAAGGTGCAGCTGATCCAGCCCTCCGATCCTCCGTGCGAGGTCTGCTCCCAGCCCCTCTCAGTTTCCCCCCGAGCCTAGCTTCGGCCAAGCGTTCTCCGGCGCAGCCACCGTAGTTCAGGCCGATGTAACCCGCTGTACTCTAGCGTCGAGCCCCCCGCGGCTCCGGTACAGTCCCCCTCGACTCCACCCCATTCGACCTCCTGACTGGAGCTGAGCCACGACGATCAGCCGAGCTGCCCGACGTTGATCCTTACCCGCTGCTGCTATCGACTCTGGCTCCCAGTCGGCTAACCACCTTTGGCCGTCAACCTCCCGCATCCCCATCATTATCACCATTAATACCCAGTTCCTGCGAGGCTCAGGATGAACGTCGAGCACGATGCGGTCATGAGCGACTGCATCCGGAGGTTCGACTTCATTGGCGCAGCATCGAACACATACCTGAGCTCCGATCATCTCCTTCCCGACGGACATCGACGTCCCGATCGCTCTCGGCCTTTCCATCATGATGATTTGAGCCGACGACAAAGACTGGTCTTTGGTGCACTGATCATTATTTCGATCGACTCATCGAAGTGCTCGACCTATTGTCTCTGAAGATGTCGACCTCTAGGTGAGTCGAGCCATCTTCGGTTGAGCAGAACCACCCGCAGCATCACCACCAGTTCCTCGGTCTCTGTCACCAGGATCTCCCCCACCTCACTGTCACCCCCTCCGGCCAGCGAACCTCGCCGAGGTATATGACTCCCTCCCCCTCTCTTTGATTATATATATGTGTTATTAGCTAGGGTTTATAGTTGTGTATTGTAGTGTAACTTGGAGCATATATGTGTGTATGTTTGATTAGGGTTTTAATGTTGAGTTTAGGATTTATTTTCATAAGTTTTAAATTGAAATTATGATGTACAAGGAGTTAGGGTTTGGGTAAATGAATGGAAATTCAGGGTTTATTCTTCATGAAATTAATGGGTAAGCATGGAGTTGGGTATGATGTTATAAAATATATACTTCGAGGCTTGGAAATTATAGGTACATTGAAAATAAAGGGTTGAGAATGGAACGGGCTTAGTTAAGGGTAAGATTAATCATTGAGATTTTTATGGTTAAGTGTCATATGAAATCTTAGGGTTTATTACATTTTAGTAAATACACCTTGATGGATGAAGAGGAGCAGGTTTGAGTATTGTGAAATGATGATGCGTTATTAAAATATTAATTTGTATCGAAGAATATGTTATGTTTAGGAGATGTGTTTGATATCATAAGTTGTTCATTTGCTGAGGACTGATAAATAATAAGGAAATGGTAGAGGAGTAGCTATGTATAAGTGAAAGGAGGTTCAGATAATGAAATAACAGTTTCGAGGGTTAAATAAATAAAAATTAAATTATTTAAGGATGATATTTGTAAACGTGCTTGATAACGACTGTGAACACCGGGATAAAGCCTGAGGTTTGATCATGGTTTGAACTGCTGATAAACAACGTGATGAATAGTGGGATCGAGGATTTTTCCGATGATATTATACAGGTGATTGATTTTGAGATAGGTATTATATAGGATATAGGGTCAGAGATTGAGGACAGTGAATTATTAGTTAACTATTTGAGCTGAGATTGTAGCCTATGTTTAGACGTGTGTCACATCCCTGTTTGCCGTGTGATAGACTTTGATTTGGGTTTGTATCTCATCTCTAGGTACTACGGGACCTGAGGACTTGGACGTGGTATCGGATCCCCGTCATCAGCAACCGGACGCAGGCAAGTTTACCTTACCACTCTGTATTTCAGATTACAGTTATTTATTATTTCTTTATGTATATTGTGCACGTAGTTATGTTGACGTTCGATACTTCACGATCGGTTCACAACCGGGTGAAGACGTACGTCGTAACGCCTTAGAAGGATTGTTGGATGTTTCGTAGCATCCCGATATGCGTACCTGAGTATATCGACACCCCAGGACACACTCATACATTATGATTGTGCCAGATTCCTGTATCCTGATACTGACATCATGACCAGAGACTGGGATGACCTTAGAATCGCGTCTGTTAAGTTATCTTCCGTGTGTCGAGACTGTTAGATAGAGGTTCAGGTTCAGCGCACAATCGTTGACCGCTTGGGAAGGGGAAGACAGTTACTAGACGTTTGGGCTACTCTGCACGTGCTTATATATATATATATATATATATATGTACTATTTCTGTAGTGATCCTGTATCTAGAGTAGTTGTACCACCCGTGTGACTCCTTGCCCGGAGCTGCGGTACGTGCCATGTGTTTCCGTGTCCGGAGCTACGGTTTTATTTTAGAAAGCCCACGCATCGAACATTGTCTTTAAACTGTATCACACTTCTTTGGTTATGATAGAGTACCCTGTCATTGCACTTGTACTTTTTGCTTACTTGGCATGTTGTATTTTTGTACCTTGTTACGTCCCTCTGAGGACCTAGTTCCCTGCCAGTTTTGTAGCATAGATGATTACGGAACATTTGGAGTGGCTGTTGGAGTTGCATGTCTTGCGAGCATGGTACCAAGTACTCACATCTTATCTACCGGCATTATAGTTATTTTGCATTTATTATTCATTTGCTGTTGTAGCCTAGTTTTTATAGACTCATACTTCTTCTCGAGTCTATTCGAGTTAGTGTATTATTGGACGGCCGACTCTAGCACATATAGCTCTTTCTCGTATACTGCTGTATATTGTGGATTGAGACATTGAGGTTTACATTTATGAGAAATCTAGATTGTGCCCTTTATATTATACAGCTTATATGTATTCGAGTCAGACCAGAGTCTGGTCGAATGCGTAGCTGGCGTGTCACGTATTCCTGGTCCTACGTATTTTGGGATTGGGGCGTGACATGTTTTTGTGGTGGCCCATGCAGGTCAGATTTAAATCGTCTTGGTCACCTGACTGTGTCAAGCGAGCCTGTAAATTAGGAATAGATGTTTTGATTGTTGAATAGGATCTCAATCCATAATCGATTTTAAAACTCTTTGTATATGATTATCGCCCTTGGACTTCCACTTTTCATTCGTTTAATCTTCGTCAATATCTCTATCCTTGTTTCTCGTCCCCTATTGTTCGGGGAGACGAATGCTTGTGACTGATGACTTTCCTTCCATCTAGAAGAAGATCGAAGACCAGACGACAGGAGACAAAATTCGTATACCTTTCTCGGAGAAGATTGTTACCTTATCAGGATAGATTGATGGGTCCTTTGGATTCTAGATCTAGTATGGACGATTGGCAAGAGAGTTGGACCCACTAGTACACTACCCGTGCTTGAGGTAACAGTGATCTTCGAAGTACTGAGAGTTAGAAGGATTGTTGATCATGACCTAGAATAATTTATAGAAATGTATCGCCCAATGATGGAAACTAGTGGTTGGATACGACAGCAATGATAGGAACGATGATATTATGGACTAGAGGAGATAAAAAATTTTAGTATCTCACTTAGAAGATAATAATCGAATTCCAGAAATTCTAGTATGTGCTTGAGTGATACCATCATTGTACTTGTGACTTGGACAGATAAATAACGAAAAGAAGGAATTTGAGGAATAGAATTTTTGGGAAAACTTTGAGGAGAAGAGAATTATACATTAGGCAAGGATTTTTTTTTTTTTGAGGATTGATGTTGTAAACAGAACGGGAGAAATTATTTTGAGGTTAAGTCTGGAAGATGACACCGTCCTAGCATGAGTAGATTGAGCCAATACCACGTGACACTAAATTGTCGACGTAGTTGTAATTATATTTTTAGGCCACCAGGTTATCCTGAGTTGAGTTAAGAAAGCCCAGGGGTATGGTACCCATCTACCTTAGGGGTATACAATACAGGAGGTGAACCAGTGTACCACCATGTTATATCAGAGTTGAGGATGTTTTTTTAGAGGATCTTCTAGGCCTGCCACCTGACAGAGAGATAGAATTTTCTATAGAGTTGACTCCAAGAGCGGAGCCAATTATTTTCCCGTCTTCAGACTAGCGCCGAAAGAGTTGGTTGAGTTGAAGGTCCATCATAGAGGATCACTTGGATAAGAGTTTCAGTCGGGCTAGAGTTTCTCCATGGGGGAAAACCCATCTTAATTATGCCGAAGAAAGACGGGACAATATATTTGAATCAGCTAAGTGGCACGTGTATTCTCGAAGATCAATCTCAGATCCAGCTATCATCAGATCTAGGTACGGAGAGAGGACATTCCTAAGAAGACTTTCTGGACAAAGTATGGATACTAAGAGTTATAGTCATGCCGTTTGGTTTAACCAACGTGCCAGCAGTATTTATGAGCTTGAGGAACAATATTTTCCACCAGTACTTGGATAAGTTCGTGGAGGTAGTTATCGACAACATCTTGGTATATTCCAAGAGTCAGGAAGAGCATGAGAGACATCTCAGGATCGTGTTGGAGATGTTGAGACAGAAAGGCTGTACGCCGAGCTCCGCAAATATGAGTTATGTTCAGATAGAATAGATAGTCGACGCATCAGGACAACTGAGAGTTCATAAGAAGGACTATCTGACGGATAGTCTAGAGCTAGCTGCAGTGATATTTGTACTAAAGCTATGGCGACACTACCTTTATGGAGAGAATGTTGAGATTTATACAAAACGCAAAAGTCTGAAAGTATATCTACACGCAGATGGAGCTCAACATGAAACATAGGTACTGGCTAGAATTTACGACAGATTATAAATTTGAGTTGCAGTAGAACCCTGGCAAGGCGAATATAGTTTACGACTCATCGCCAGTTGTTAGGGGATTTTTAGGAACTCAAGATTGAGATTATATTGCCAGGTATGGGTGAACAGATGGCCAGTCTTGAGGTCCAGTCCATATTTATTGAGAGGATCAAGGCAGCCTTGCCTACAGATACGAGATTTAGACGATTGCAAGAAAGGACAGAGGCCAGCATGCAGATGGGACTCAGGATTCTTGGAGACGGAACATTGAGGTATGGAGATCGCCTATACGTTCGAGTGGCGAGCTACGCCAGGAGTTGATGACCGAGGCGTATAGCTCGACTTATTCAATTCATTCTGGGGGTACGAAGATGTACCGAGACTTGAGGCAGCAATTCTAGTGGCATGGGATGAAGAGAGAAATTGCAAGATTCGTGGCAAAGTGTTTAGTTTGTCAGCAAGTCAAGACTGAACATCAGAGGACTGCAGGATTATTACAGCCGCTTCCCATTCCCGAGTGGAAGTGGGAACACATTACCATGGACTTCGTCACAAGATTCCCGCGAAGTCCTAGCGGGAAGAATGCAGTTTTGGGTTGTCGTAGACAGACTCACCAAGTCTGCACAATTTTTGCCCTTCAGAGTTGGGCAGTCCACAGAGATATTAGCTGACATGTATATGAGGCATATAGTACGACTACATAGAGTGCCTGTCAGCATTGTTTCGGATCGTGATTCCAGATTTACGTCAAATTTTTGACGGAGTATGCAGGAGAGCCTAGGAACTCGTCTCAAATTTAGCACTGTATATCATCCACTGATTGATGGCCAATCGGAGCGCACGATACAGATATTAGAGGATATGTTGAGAGCGTGCATGATTGATTTTGGAGGATCTTGGAAGGACCACCTACACTGGGTAGAATTCTCCTACAATAACAGTTACCAGGCTAGCATACATATGGCACCTTATGAGACACTGTACGGCAGGAAATGTCGGTTGCCAGTTTGTTGGAGTGATGTGGGAGAGTGTCATATACTTGGTCCAGAGTTGGTGACACAGATAGTGGAGAAGGTCAAGCAGATTCAGAGCCACCTGCGTGCAGCACAGGACAGACAGAAATATTGGACAGATGCGCACCGCAGGCCATTGGAGTTCAAGGAGGGTGACCATGTATTTCTGAGGATATCGCCCACTCGTGGTACCATCAGATTCGGAGGCAGAGGCAAGCTAAGTCTGAGGTACATCGGACCTTTTGATATTTTAGAACGAGTTGGCGAAGTGGCTTACCGTCTTGCATTACCTCCATCATTAGAGGGAGTACATGACGTATTTCACGTATCGCAGCTGAGGAGATATGTCGCAGACCCTAGCCACGTGCTTGATCATTCGGAGATTACAATCGGGCCCAGTCTGTCTTACGTAGAGCAGCCAGTTGAGATCCACGATCGCAGCGAGAAGACTTTGAGAGGGCAGACGATTCGACTGGTCAGAGTGGCATGGAAGCACCATTCACCAGGCGAGTCTACTTGGGAGCGAGAGGATTCTATTCGGCAGCGATTCCCGTACTTATTTGAGGAGCAAGGTACGAATTTATAAACGACATTTGATTACTAGATTGTTTTAAAATTCTGTTAGATATTATCGTGCTTTACTTTTGATTTCGAGGACAAAATTTTTCTAAGTTGGGAAGAATGTAAACCCCCTCGATTTACTCTGTAGATAGTTAGGGTGGATTTGGAAAATTTTGGTTTTTGGTAGCAGATGTCGAGGTTTAGAGTGGAGATAATTTATCTGGTATTTAAATCATTTTAATTAAACCCTTGGTGTGCCCTGGCATTCCTAAATTAATCGGTGCCCAATATCAGCCCATAAATTCCATCGGGCTATTATACTTTCGACTTGACTCGCCAAATTAGGCACTTGACTTTTTCGCCTTTTAAAATCAGTTTTTGTGTGCTCTAAATTAATTGCGCAACATTTCAAAAATCGTAACCCATATTTAATTCCGTGTCGGACACCTGTGTCGTTATCCTAAATTTTGGGTTACCAACTTAACCCGTTGAGCCGGACCAACTAAAGGGTCCAAGACTGATTCCAAGCCCCCACCATTTTTGACCTTTGCATCATTTTCGGATTTTGACCCCAAGTGCCCCATTTAATTTAAATTCGCGGGACACATTATTTCTATTTAAATCAGGGATACCAACTTTGTAAATCCCATTTTTAATCCTAAATTAATCCCAATGCCATTTTAATTAAACCCGTGCCTAACGCACAATACCCCCTCACCATAAAAATTACTACACAATTTTCTCCATAATTTTTGCGTCATTTTATGTGTTCATACAATTTCCTGAATTTAAGGGGCTAATTTGCAAATATGGTACATGTGTCAAAACCTCATTTATTTTAACCCAAATGGAGAAACCCCCACCCATGACCGTTCAAACCATACTCCATACCCCTTTGTGAGCACACCATTTTTTTTTCTTCATGGCACATCCTAGCCATCCATTTAAATTAGGATTCACCATCACCCTCCATCCAACTCACAACTTCCCTATAAAGCCATCATATCACCTTCACACAATCCCCAAAGCAGGCCCTAATCCCCACATTTAGGAAATCCCACCGCCTCTCTCTCTCCTCCCTCTTCACTACACAAACCCACACACCCCAACCGTATAATTACTTTCTTCTTCTCCTTCCTTCTTCTTCTTCCTTCATTCTTCTTCACCCATTATTCTCCCTGAAGGAAACCATCTGGCCGCCACTGTACAGCCCGCTCTGGCCGCCACTGTGCAGCTACTTCGGCCGCCACTGTGCAGCCCACTCCGTACGTCCGGTCCAGCCCGCCAAGGTACAGCTGATCCAGCCCTCCGATCCTCCGTGTGAGGTCTGCTCCAAGTCCCTCTCAGTTTCCCCCCGAGCCTAGCTCCGGCCAAGCGTTCTCTGGCGCAGCCACCGTAGTTCAGGCCGTTGTAACCCGCTATTCTCCAGCGTCGAGCCCCCCGCGGCTTCGGCACTGTCCCCCTCGACTCCACCCCATTCGACCTCCTGACTGCAGCTGAGCCACGACGATCAGCCGAGCTGCCCGACGTCGATCCTTACCCACTGTTGCTGTCGACTTCGGCCCCTAGTCGGCCAACCACCTCTGGCCGTTGACCTCCCGTATCCCCATCATTATCACCATTAATACCCAGTTCCGGCGAGCCTCAGGATGAACGTCGAGCACGATGCGGTCATGAGCGACTGCATCCGGAGGTTCGACTTTAATGGCGTAGCATCAGACACATACCTGAGCTCCGATCATCTTCTTCCCGACGGACATCGACGTTCCGATCGCTCTCGGCCTTTCCATCGCGACGATTTGAGCCGACGACAAAGACTGGTCTTCGGTGCACTGATTGTTATTTCGATCGACTCGTCGAAGTGCTCGACCTATTGTCTCTGAAGATGTCGACCTCTAGGTGAGTCGAGCCATCTTCGGTTGAGCAGAACCACCCGCAGCATCACCACCAGTTCCTCGGTCTCTGTCACCAGGATCTCCCCCACCTCGCTGTCACCCCCTCCGGCCAGCGAACCTCGCCGAGCTATACGACTCCCTCCCCCTCTTTTTGATTATATATATGTGTTATTAGCTAGGGTTTATAGTTGTGTATTGTAGTGTAACTTGGAGCATATATGTGTGTATGTTTGATTAGGGTTTTAATGTTGAGTTTAGGATTTATTTCATAAGTTTTAAATTGAAATTATGATGTACAAGGAGTTAGGGTTTGGGGAAATGAATGGAAATTTAGGGTTTATTCTTCATAAAATTAATGGGTAAGCATGGAGTTGGGGTATGATGTTATAAAATATATACTTTGAGGCTTGGAAATTATAGGTACATTGAAATTTAAGGGTTGAGAATGGAACGGGCTTAGTTAAGGGTACGATTAATCATTGAGATTTTTGTGGTTAAGTGTCATATGAAATCTTAGGGTTTATTACATTTTAATAAATACACCTTGATGGATGAAGAGAAGCAGGTTTGAGTATTATGAAATGATGATGCGTTATTAAAATATTGATTTGTATCAAAGAATATGTTATGTTTAGGAGATGTGTTTGATATCATAAGTTGTTCATTTGCTGAGGACAGATAAATAATAAGGAAATGGTAGAGGAGTAGCTATGTATAAGTGAGAGGAGGTTCAGATGATGAAATAACAGTTTCGAGGGTTAAATAAATAAAAATTAAATTATTTAAGGATGATATTTGTAAACGCGCTTGATAACGACTGTGAACACCGGGATGAAGCCTGAGGTTTGATCATGGTTTGAACTGCTGATAAACAACGTGATGAATAATGGGATCGAGGATTTGTCTGATGATATTATACAGGTGATTGATTTTGAGATAGGTATTATATAGGATCTAGGGTCAGAGATTGAGGACAGTGAATTATTAGTTAACTATTTGAGCTGAGATTGTAGCCTATGTTTAGACATGTGTCACATCCCTATTTGCCGTGTGATAGACTTTGATTCGGGTTTGTATCTCATCTCTAGGTACTACGGGACCTGAGGACTTGGACGTGGTATCGAATCCCCGTCATCAGCAACCGGACGCAGACAAGTGTACCTTGCCACACTGTATTTCAGATTACAGTTATTTATTGTTTCTTTATGTACATTGTGCACGTAGTTATGTTGACGTTCGATACTTCGCGACCGGTTCACAACCGGGTGAAGACGTACGTCGTAACACCTTAGAAGGATTGTTGGATGTTTCGTAGCATCCCGATATGCGTACCTGAGTATATCGATACCCCAGGACACACTCTTACACTGTGATCGTGCCAGATTCCTGTATCCTGATACTGACATCATGACCAGAGACTGGGACGACCTTAGGGTCGCATCTGTTGAGTTATCTTCCGTGTATCGAGACTGTTAGATAGAGGTTCAAGTTCAGCGCACAAACGTTGACCGCTTGGGAAGGGGAAGACAGTTACTAGACGTTTGGGCTACTCTGCACGCGCTTATATATATATAAGTGCTATTTCTGTAGTGATTCTGAATCTAGAGTAGTTGTACCACCCGTGTGACTCCTTGCCCGGAGCTGTGGTACGTACCGTGTGTTTCCGTGTCCGGAGCTACGGTTTTATTTTAGAAAGCCCACGCGTCGAACATTGTCTTTAAACTGTGTCACACTTGTTTGGTTATGATAGAGTACCCTGTCGTTGCACTTGTACTTTCTGCTTACTTGGCATGTTGTATTTCTGTACCTTGTTACGTCCCTCTGAGGACCTGGTTTCCTGCCAGTTTTGCAGCATAGATGATTATGGAGCATTTGGAGTGGCTGTTGGAGTTGCATGTCTTGCGAGCATGGTACCAGGTACTCACATCTTATCTACCGGCATTATGGTTATTTTGTATTGATTATTCATCTGCTGTTGTAGCCTAGTTTTTATAGACTCATACTTCTTCTCGAGTCTATTCGAGTTAGTGTGTTATTGGGCGGCCGACTCTAGCACATATAGCTCTTTCTCGTATACTGTTGTACATTGTGGATTGAGACATAGAGGTTTACATTTATAGGAAATCTAGATTGTGCCCTTTATATTATACAGCTTATACGTATTCGAGTCAGACCAGAGTCTGGTCGAATGCGTAGCTGGAGTGTCACGTATTCCTGGTCCTACGTATTTTGGGACTGGGGCGTGACAGGACGGCCCCTATTTCCCCTCCCTCAAGCTTCCATGTAATGTCCAATATACCCCTTGGGGCCTCTCATAAAGAAATAATTAAGGAGGGAAGCTTCTAGTCTAATGGTTTAATTAATTAATCCATCTCCTTAATCAATAGGCTTTTCTAATGGGCTCAAATCCTAACAATTAATTCATATTGGTCCATGGTCTAAACTAAACTAGTTAGGTCCACTAACACAAGTCTAAAATAAATAACTAATATCTAACAATAATTAAATAATATAATAAATAATTATTATCATGCCCAATATTTAAATAAATTATGAAATTACTAAAATATTATTTCCTAGAAAATGTGGTAGTGACAGCTCGAGTAATAGATGGAATGTACATCTCCTGGAAGAGTCTAGATAACTCCTCAGACACTAAAGTAATACACACAGAAATACTACGCTGCTCTAGACACTGACACAAGGGTCACGCTGGTCAACTAACAAAGTCGCGTGTGCACGCAGCTAAGATGTACACGTGTCCTGTCCTCATTTATCGTGTACCTCGAGGTAGCAATTTATCAAGGTCCTGTTACGAAACTAATTACGTTTTGTATAAAATACATGTCCTTAATTATCATGTAAAAGGTGCACTTGGTTGATATCTAGGTTGTGAGGTAAATCACAAAGTTCTTATTAACAATTCTTATTAATTGAGTAATTAGTAATTAGTAATTATTAATTACTAATCTAATTAAACACACACACACACACACATATTTTTCACTTAGGGTTTTACTGTCTCTCGTGTCCGTTTGACGATACGATGACACCACGATACGTGAGGTTTTTAATAGAAACAACATAAAATACCTGGTCGTGTCCGAGGGGGTCTGTGCTTCATCGACGGCCTGCTCCTTCGGCGTGGGGCGGAGCTCCGGCGTCGCACGGGAAAGCAACTGCAACAGTTGCAGCAGCGGTAGCAGCAGCCTCGGCAGCAGCTGCAGCGGCGGCTCGGCGGTGCTGGCGGTTGAGGACGGCGGTCAGGGTGGTTGAGAAGGTGTTGGATGGTGGTACTGGCATTTGGAGGTACTCGGGGTTGGGTAGGGGTGGAGTCGGGGATGACGCGGGGTGGTGATGGCGATGTTGATGATGGTGAGGGAGTGGTGGTTGGCGGTGGTACAGGAGGTTGGAGACGGTGGTCAGGTGATGGTGTCGATGGTGCTGGGGTGGTGGAGACGGTGAGGCTGGGGCAGTGGCGGCTGGAGGTGATGATGGTGTCGGGGAAAGAGAAGAGGGTGATCGGCTAGGGTTTTATTAGGTTAGGGTTTTGGTTTTCTAGGATTTAAAGAGAGATAAATGTATTTATATAGGAGAGAGGAATAGGGAGTTGACCTCGGGAATTGGGCCTGCCAGGCCTCTTTGGGGTGGGGAATATGTCCACATGAAAGGGTGTAGGGTGTACATGGGCTAGGTTGGGTCTAGCTTTGGGTGGGGTTGGTCTTCACATTAATTTAATTTAAACTAATGCACAAGGCGTTCTCTTATCAATTGAAAATACATGGGATTAAAATTGGATGGGACACAAGTGTCATGGGCGTAGCAGGCTCAGAATAGATTAATGCCATAATTTGGGTTTTGTGAAACATGTTGAGGTTGTGTCTCCAATTTCAAATAGGAATGGACAATTATGACAAGTTGGATTTATTGGGATTTATACAAGGACGTTTGTAACGAATATTGTGCAGCTAAAATGAAGCACAATATTGAGTATTTAAGAGTTACACAAGGGTCAGAATGGTAGTCTGGCATGTCTAGGAAGTGAGTATAAAATTTGTTTGAAGGTAACTACTAGGGTGGCGCTCCAAATATCGAAGCAATGGTAAGGGGTATTAATTAATATAATTATTGCACATAAATTTCTAATTTACTGCATTCAACTCTAATTGCCACCAATTTATCGTATTGACATTGTACATGACATTGATATTTAGACCACGTACATGATATATTCGACATTGCTCGTGTACCGTGATGTGTCATGATTGGATCCATAGTACTAGTTGGGGGCGGGAAAGTAGTTAGTGAGAAATGTGATCATATCCTTATTATGCAAGTATAGAATAATGTAAGTGTTAATCATGCTCCTCATATATGATTAGCCAGGCCCTATAGCTCACGTACATGTTCCCAAGCCGATCATATTTCGAAACTACTATTTCAAACACTTAGAATAGATTCCAGTTCTCTATTTTAGATCATATACTACATCACCCGTATATGATATTGTACCTTGTTCTCTTCATTCATATATGCACTGACTGTATCACATTGCCTATATTGTCTGTCTCTTTACATGGCCTGTCTCTTTATTTTGCTATTGCATTTATTCACTGTCTTCTCTCAGTATATAGCATTATCTGTTTATTGCTTTATAGTCCTTATCAATTAAATGGAACTGTTATTTGAGATGTACTTTGCTCCTTCCTGACTGGAAATATTTTTCCAGACTATGCCTTAGAGGATCGATATCCAACACTTTATGGACCATATGGTGAGTAGCTGCAGACTTGGACTTGGTAGTTCAGTTGTGATTCCGGGAGGTCTAGCCGAAATCACTAGTTTTTTAGCTAGTTCTTTTAGCAGTTCATTTGGTACCGGATTTGTCTCCGGCATTCTTGTCGAGACTTGGATATTTGTTGAGTAGATTATTTACTTTTAGACTTGTGTTGTGTCTTATTTATTTCTTCGATATCTTATCGTGCTGTAGTTATGTGATTGTATCACGATCCGCACCCGGTATAGGGGCACGAGAACGTGGGTACGTCCAGCCTACGCCGCAGCATCGGCGGTAGAACGCTGTCTAGGTCAAGTACTATCTAAACAATCTCACACTAGTATCCAACTCCATAAGGAGACGTGGATATCATAAAATAATGCTAGAAATACTCAATCACATAAACTAAAGCACGATGAGATATCAAGGCAAACAAGAAATACAAGATAAGTCTAACGACAAAATAATCATACCTGCAATCATTAACTTCCAATCCCCAAGTGTGTCGGAAACCAGTCTACTAAGGTCACAGTCTGGAAAAATATTTTCCAGTCAGGAAGGAGCAAAGTACATCTCTAAATAGCAGTTCTATATAAATGACATAAAATATGTAGCAGTTCTAGATGGAAATATACCAGATGCATGTATAGGTACGAGAAATATACAATGAAAGAAATACTGGAAATACTGTAAGTAAATGCAGGAAAAGAAACAATATGTCAATGAGCAAGAAACCTATGACTAAGTGTGTGAGTACTAGCTTTAACATGTGATCGGCTTGGGAACTTGATCAGGCTGGTTATATGTGACTAGCTATAATTCATGGAAGGTCAGGCTAACCGTTGGTTAGCTATGATGCATGTAGAGGTCAGGCTAATCACACATAACAGCTATGAAGCATGGAGATGGTCAGGCCGCACCCGACGTGAGATGTGGGGTGAGCTATGATGCATGAAAAGTTGGGTATGATCACATATCTACACTAAAATACTCCCCAAACCCCCGACTGGTATAGTAGATCAAATTATGGTACGCTATGGCACGGGATTCCCTAGGAAGGTAGCAAATCTCCCCGGGTCTCAGTGTCTGTACATGCACAAGATATCAAGGAAACAAGTCTTGTACAAGCTACACCATGAATAAGGAATAACATCTCATGACGAGATCTGTGTATACCAATCCGTGTAACCAACGTGTCAAGAACATGGATATTTACATTAGATACAGTGAACATAGGAGATATCATAAATTAGAAACTAATCAGAGAATGTACTCGCCTTGGGTCCTTAGCTGGTATTTATGGATGTCCTGTTCCAGAGTATCCCCTGGGTGAAACAACAGTCCTATAAACACATCACAATATAACATTTGCATCAGATGCTATGCTAACACACAGTCAAAACACTGGCCTCAGGTCTATGCCAGGTATGGCACTAGTCAGCTAGGGTCATCTAGTAGGGATACATATATACACCTCATCAACTAATCATATATATATAATTTCTATCAATTACAATAATAGATATATGTATAAATATATACTTAAAAATAATAATACTTGCATATATATATAAACATAATCCATGAAATATATCTAAAATATATACCAATATATTTTATACTTGCTATAGTTGTATATTTACCAAATTACGTACATATATATTAACATATATCAAAATACGTATATATCATATATGTGAAAAGTACATTTTTAGAATATACATATATATTGTCAACATCATTATTAAAACATACTAATATTAATTCACCAATTAAATTTATACCCTATAAAATACCCAATATACATACATATACATATGCATTAATTAATAACATACTTATACAATTAATTATACCTACTTAATTATACAATTTATTTAAATACATACTATACTTATACAGTTAAATATTAATAAAAATAATTAATATACATATTCATATTTCAAATACATACATTACATTACACTAAGGTATATATGTATTATACTTATACATGTATTAAACATTAAATAAAATAATACTATACACATATCTACACATGATTAAATATATACAATTACATTCACATTAATTAAATACCTACAAATACATATACATTAGTCATATATGTACATATACATTACAATAGCTACATATATATGTGTATATATATATATATATATATATATATATATATATATATATATATATATATGTGAAAAGAAGGAAGGAGGGGAGAAGGAAACTTACAGAGGGGGAAGTCGGCTGGCCGGAAAATGGCCGGAGGGGGAGCTCGTGAGGGCCGTCGGGAAGCTGCTGCGGTCGCCGGAGTTGAGCAGCGGGAGCAATGGTGGTCGGTTCCAGGGTGCAGCGGGATCCGGCCGACGGGGATGTGCAGCGGGGTGCTGCCGTGGAGCGCCGGAGTTGATGGGATGGTGGTGGTGCTGAATGATGATGGTGGTGGTGATAGGTGGAGAAGCGGAAGAGAGGAGGAGCAGAGGTGTCGATGGAGTGGCCGGAGTAGTCGCAGCAAGGCGGAGGGAGGTGCTCGGGGTTGGTCGGAGAGATGGCTTGCGGTGGTCGAAGCCGCCGTGGAGTGTCGCTGTACCGGAGCAGTCGGGGAGCACAGCAGCGGCAAGGGGAGGATGCTCGGGGTCTGGCTCGGCCGCCGGGCTGGAGGAACGTGACCGGAGCGGTGGTCGGCTCGACGGGGACTCGAGCGTGGGGATGAACTCGATAGGGGCCGCCGGACTGGTGGCCGGGCTGAACGCCGAAGAATAGAGGGAGCCGCCGGAGAACAGTAGATGATGGGGGAGGTGTACAGTAATGGTTCCCCCCCCTCTTTGAAAGTTTACAAACAAGGAAAGGAGAAGAAGGAAGAAGAAGAAAAAAAAAGTGAAGAAGAAAAGAAGAAAAGTGGAGAAAAGAGAAGAAGGAGGTTTCCTACGTTGGGGTTGAGGATGGAGGAGAGAGAGGGGTGGGGGCTTGCTTGGGGATTAGGATTTTCTAGGGAAAGGTGTTTGATGTGACATTATATATGGGAGAGTGTGTGGAATAAAGGGTTAGGATTTGCCCACTTTAAATGAGTGGTCCAGATTGGACATGAAGAAATGTTCATGTGGGGATGAGGGTGATAAAATATTAAGGATTCCTCATTGGTTTAAACAAATGGGTGTTTACACCAAAAATGCAAATTTGCAATTTAGCCTCCTTAAATTTGGGTATTTGCACAGACACATAAAATGACGAAAATTTGGCGGGCGATTCGGTGTCCGGTGTTTTATAGGGTCAGGGGGCGCTGTAAGATCAGTATGGGCTCAATTGGCAGGGCACTGGAATTACATTGAGATTTCAGAATCTGTTAAAACAGTATCCTCAATTTAATTAGAAATAAATGCAAGTTGTTTTCAAAAATTAATTAGGAGTACATGGGGCCAAAATCAGGTCAGGTCACCAATATCAATAATGAAGAAGACTCAGGACAGAATATTACCCTAATTTGGGCCGCACGAAAAATAGGTCAAGATTGCCTCCAATTTTCGATTGGAACGCACAACGATACAAAATAGGAATTTATTAAATAACGTCCGCGACGATTTTTGTGCGGCCAGAAATAATGTACAGAGAGCATAATTATGAGTTGCAAAAAATAGCAGAATGGAAGGCGGGCATGTCTAGGGCAAGATTGTGAAATTTGTTGGAAGACAAAAGTCTGGATAGCGCTCCAATTATCGAAGCAAAGACAATGCGCAATAATTAATTAAAATACAGTCATTAATTAAAATCTCCAATAATTAAATTCTATATAAATCAATTAAATCCAGAATTCTATAATTCGGACAGATGTTGTTCTACTGGGCTTCTAGGTCAATTCTGCTAGCAAAAA
The DNA here is from genome assembly GCA_036927795.1 of Iris macrosiphon. Lineage (NCBI taxonomy): Eukaryota > Viridiplantae > Streptophyta > Magnoliopsida > Asparagales > Iridaceae > Iris > Iris macrosiphon. Next base: position 96,135,236 of record JAYESA010000006.1, read on the forward strand.
TAAATGAACACTGCATCTAATACTATATTTAATTACACATCACCCATAATTAATTAAATTAATATACCTATCACGCAATTACTAAATTGTAACTATAATAATATTAAATATTATAAAAAGTCAAAAATATCCCTGTTTTCGGAATGTGGTAGTGACAAGTCTACCCTCCTTAAAAGAACTTCGTCCTCGAAATTTAAAGTCCTAATAGTAGCATTTATTCATACACATTATTATTTCCCTAAATGTTTAAATTCATCATCCATGAAATTAGGTAATAATCCACAATGTCTTTTCACAATTTGTCAAAAATTCTAAAATTATTGCATAACCTGAAAAATCTTCGAAATAGAATCAAAGTCCATTTTTATCAAAAATTTCCTAGAAATTTTTAGTTAATAATTCAATACTCAGAATTTAATATCCACCCTTCAAATTTGATTTTAATCAATGCACAATTGAAAAATGTAATCTCGTCCAAAAGTTTGAATTCAAACATTAGTCTATCAATAATTTATAACTCGATTTCCTCTTCCTCAAAATACTCAACAATGCGATACTTATGGATTCTCTAATTGCAACATCCCATATAAAGTTCTAAAATTCATAACTTGCAATTAAATAAACATATTGATAATTCTCCCAAAATTTCCAAATTAATAACCAATTTAATCACATCACAATCTTCCTGGAATTAATAAGTCATAAATTCTGCCATGTTAAATTCTTGGCCCTTTATTTAAATCGATGTTTATCCTCGAATTTAATCATCTTGCCTCTCTTGTCAAGTCATAACTCCTTCATGAATCTTCGTCATGGTTAAAACCCAATAATCATAGTCTAAGAAAATCTTTACTACAATCCTACAACGTGCAACCTAAGGGGATGTGTACGGTCATGGTGTCTTTTGTCATGGTATTGCAGTCTCTGTATCAGGGGTACTACTAACTACATTATAACAAGAATCATGCATACAAGCTACGGTACTAAGGTATCAGTCAATTACTCAAATAGATAGGAACAGGATGAAGGAAGAATAGAACCTGCTAACACATTACCTGTAGTATCTCCTATCTCTAACATACACTTAACTCCAGCATATTCACTAACTAATTCCTTTTCCTGTACATTGGTACCCATATCAACTAGTCATTTATCCACAAGATCCATGAATATATCCATGTTGCACACACATGTCTATTAACACCTAAATCTGATGCCAAGAATCTCTAATATAACCATGATTCAATAATGCATCTAAGTTTGATACCTCTATCTCTTCAGTACCACACTCTCTGTCAGTTCTCGTTCCCACTATAATTGTCCATACTATTCGTTCTCATCGCTCCAGTGCACACCAAGTGTAACACCATACTAAGTACTGTTCTTTCCAATACAACTTTAGATGGACACCCAAGTCAGTCTGCGGTGCCATCTCAATCCTGCTCAAGTTATCAGATCCTTACACATGTATATCATCTACTCATATACTAATATATTTCGCATCCATCATGAATTTAATCTTCAAAAATAATCGTCAAGGTTTAACTTCTCGATCAACAAAATAATTTGCATATACCTCCTCAAAGTCAGATACTCAACATTGAAATAAATTTAATCACTTCTAAAATCCTTGTAGCCTTAACCATGTTTATTGAATTCATATTTGAAATCCTCAAAAATTAAATGACAAAATCTCAACTCCTCAATTATTCTAAAAATACAATCTTATTTCCACCTTTTTAATTTATAACTCCACAATGTACATATCAGTGCTCACAGTCTCTGATACTCAAGGTGCACTCAATGCATCTAGTGTCTATAATTGTGTACTAAAATTGTACTGCCTGAATCACTTGTACTATTACCTCCAATGATCAAAGTTATCATCAACTGTGTTTTCTTTCATGATTTCAATTCATGTCAACTGGTATACCATCTAATTATCATCACACCGAGTGCTTACTGTTACTAGCACCATTTTCAATAATCCTTGATATAGAATCATTGGCACTCTTGGTATTACATTACTAGCTTCATTAATGAATCATCTCATCAAGCTCATTATAACTCCTCATGCATATAAATTTCTTTACCTTTAACACGCCCGATATCAATCATCAGATTGAACGTTATGCTCCATTAATCCTTAACACAATTCCTTGATACCTAATTGTTTACATAGATCATCCAATTACATAATCAATTGACTATCCAGGACGGGTATGCTGGCTCTGATACTAACTCTTGGAACCTTCACTGATACTCTTACTCCTTTTTCTATAATACCAACACTAATTATAATAACACCTATCATAGAACCATTGCTACAAGGCACTATGCTATGGGTTAACTCTAGATTTATGCCTACTGCTCACATGTCCAACTAGGAAATACTTACAACTCACAGGCAACACTCAGTCAATACTAATACTCAAGACACAGACATAATTACAAGTCACTAATTATCATACTTAACAAGGAACCCTCAAGGAATAGAAGCTCAAAAAGGAATTGGATTGAGGACAGAAGGTATCTTTACTGCTAGTAAAGAAAAGAAGCGATGGAACAAGGTCCTGGAATAACAGAAATAGATAAGTCTTGAGATAATATTTTAAGAACCAATTTAAGATACAACCTGATAATCATACACGTCTATCCGAAATCATGACACTCAGAATCCTCGCTACGCCAGTAAGCATAGATACGATAAACGACAGGTTCCGTAACTAAGGTATGCAACTCTATAATCATGTCATCTAGAATCTTCGCCACGCCAACCGGTATGGCTGCGAGAAACTCTAAATCTCATAACTAAGTATGTACATCCAAGTTAGGTTCCTACGTTCTCGTCACGACAGCTAATATGGCTGCGATAACTCTAGGTTCCATGACCAAAGTAGACGTTTTACCTTTCTCACTGTCCTCATCAATATATGTCATCAGATGATACCATAAATTCTAGTCCGTAAAATTCATCTCAATATGAAATCAACTCAACAACGATACCAAGAATTAAATTTAACAACTGGTCAACAAGAATCAAACTCAATATCAACGAGTGAGGACGGACGAAAACAAGGGCGAAGGAATTAAATTGGAAATTATAATAAGATTCTCATGGGGTCATCCCAGGAAATCTTTCAAATAAATTGTGATTGAGTATCCTCTCTCATCCTAGTATCCTATGTCCTAGATCCTATCGCAGGTACGCAGTAGTATAACAAGGATGCCACACTACTACGACATCGCACAACTCGCGAAGTCTGACCTGCATGGGCCACCACTAAAAACGTGTCATGACCCACACCCGGTATAGGGGCACGAGAACGTGGGTACGTCCAGCCTACGCCGCAGCATCGGCGGTAGAACACTGTCTAGGTCAAGTACTATCTAAACAATCTCACACTAGTATCCAACTCCATAAGGAGACGTGGATATCATAAAATAATGCTAGAAATACTCAATCACATAAACTAAAGCACGATGAGATATCAAGGCAAACAAGAAATACAAGACAAGTCTAACGACAAAATAATCATACCTGCAATCATTAACTTCCAATCCCCAAGTGTGTCAGAAACCAGTCTACTAAGGTAACAGTCTAGAAAAATATTTTCCAGTCAGGAAGGAGCAAAGTACATCTCTAAATAGCAGTTCTATATAAATGACATAAACTATGTAGCAGTTCTAGATGGAAATATACCAGATGCATGTATAGGTACGAGAAATGTACAATGAAAGAAATACTGGAAATACTGTAAGTAAATGCAGGAAAAGAAACAATATGTCAATGAGCAAGAAACCTATGACTAAGTGTGTGAGTACTAGCTTTAACATGTGATCGGCTTGGGAACTTGATCAGGCTGGTTACATGTGACTAGCTATGATTCATGGAAGGTCAGGCTAATCGTTGGTTAGCTATGATGCATGTAGAGGTCAGGCTAATCACACGTAACAGCTATGAAGCATGGAGATGGTCAGGCCGCACTCGACGTAAGATGTGGGGTGAGCTATGATGCATGGAAAGTTGGGTATGATCACATATCTACACTAAAATACTCCCCAAACCCCCGACTGGTATAGTAGATCAAATCATGGTATGCTATGGCACGGGATTCCCTAGGGAGGTAGCAAATCTCCCCGGGTCTCAGTGTCTGTACATGCACAAGATATCAAGGAAACAAGTCTTGTACAAGCTACACCATGAATAAGGAATAACATCTCATGACGAGATCTGTGTATACCAATCCGTGTAACCAACGTGTCAAGAACATGGATATTTATACTAGATACAGTGAACATAGGAGATATCATAAATTAGAAACTAATCAGAGAATGTACTCGCCTTGGGTCCTTAGCTGGTATTTATGGATGTCCTGTTCCAGAGTATCCCCTGGGTGAAACAATAATCCTATAAACACATCACAATATAACATTTGCATCAGATGCTATGCTAACACACAGTCAGAACACTGGCCTCAGGGCCATGCCAGGCATGGCACTAGTCAGCTAGGGTCATCTGGTAGGGATACATATATACACATCATCAACTAATCATATATATATAATTTCTATCAATTAAAATAATAGATATATGTATAAATATATACTTAAAAATAATAATACTTGCATATATATATAAACATAATCCATAAAATATATCTAAAATATATACCAATATATTTTATACTTGCTATAGTTGTATATTTACCAAATTACGTATATATATATATTAACATATATCAAAATACGTATATATCATATATGTACAAAGTACAATTTTAGAATATACATATATATTGTCAACATCATTATTAAAACATACTAATATTAATTCACCAATTAAATTTATACCCTATAAAATACCCAATATACATACATATACATATGCATTAATTAATAACATACTTATACAATTAATTATACCTACTTAATTATACAATTTATTTAAATACATACTATACTTATACAGTTAAATATTAATAAAAATAATTAATATACATATTCATATTTCAAATACATACATTACATTACACTAAGGTATATATGTATTATACTTATACATGTATTAAACATTAAATAAAATAATACTATACACATATCTACACATGATTAAATATATACAATTACATTCACATTAATTAAATACCTACAAATACATATACATTAGTCATATATGTACATATACATTATAATAGCTACATATATATGTGTATATATATATATATATATATGTGAAGAAGGAAGGAGGGAAGAAGGAAACTTACAGAGGGGGAAGTCGGCTGGCCGGAAAATGGCCGGAGGGGGAGCTCGTGAGGGCCGCCGGGAAGCTGTTGCGGTCGCCGGAGTTGAGCAGCGGGAGCAATGGTGGTCGGCTCCAGGGTGCAGCGGGATCCGGCCGACGGGGATGTGCAGCGGGGTGCTGCCGTGGAGCGCCGGAGTTGATGGGATGGTGGTGGTGCTGAATGATGATGGTGGTGGTGATAGGTGGAGAAGCGGGAGAGAGGAGGAGCAGAGGTGTCGATGGAGTGGCCGGAGTAGTCGCAGCAAGGCGGAGGGAGGTGCTCGGGGTTGGTCGGAGAGATGGCTTGCGGTGGTCGAAGCCGCCGTGGAGTGTCGCTGTACCGGAGCAGTCGGGGAGCACAGCAGCGGCGAGGGGAGGATGCTCGGGGTCGGGCTCGGCCGTCGGGCTGGAGGAGCGTGACCGGAGCGGTGGTCGGCTCGACGGGGACTCGAGCGCGGGGATGAACTCGAGAGGGGCCGCCGGACTGGTGGCCGGGCTGAACGCCGGAGAATAGAGGGAGCTGCCGGAGAACAGTAGATGATGGGGGAGGTGTACAGTAATGGTTCCCCCCCTCTTTGAAAGTTTACAAACAAGGAAAGGAGAAGAAGGAAGAAGAAGAAAAAAAAAGAGAAGAAGAAAAGAAGAAAAGTGGAGAAAAGAGAAGAAGGAGGTTTCCTACGTTGGGGTTGAGGATGGAGGAGAGAGAGAGGTGGGGGCTTGCTTGGGGATTAGGGTTTTCTAGGAAAAGGTGTTTGATGTGACATTATATATGGGAGAGTATGTGGAATAAAGGGTTAGAATTTGCCCACTTTAAATGAGTGGTCCAGATTGGACATGAAGAAATGTTCATGTGGGGATGAGGGTGATAAAATATTAAGGATTCCTCATTGGTTTAAACAAATGGGTGTTTACACCAAAAATGCAAATTTATAATTTAGCCTCCTTAAATTTGGGTATTTGCACAGACACATAAAATGACAAAAATTTGGCGGGCGATTCGGTGTCCGGTGTTTTGTTGGGTCAAGGGGCGCTGTAAGATCAGTATGGGCTCAATTGGCAGGGCACTGGAATTACATTGAGATTTCAGAATCTGTTAAAACAGAATCCTCAATTTAATTAAAAATAAATGCAAGTTATTTTCAAAAATTAATTAGGAGTACATGGGGCCAAAATCAGGTCAGGTCACCAATATCAATAATGAAGAAGACTCAGGACAGAATATTACCCTAATTTGGGCCGCACGAAAAATAGGTCAAGATTGCCTCCAATTTTCGATTGGAACGCACAACGATACAAAATAGGAATTTATTAAATAACGTCCGCGACGATTTTTATGCGGCCAGAAATAATGTACAGAGAGAATAATTATGAGTTAGAAAAAATAGCAGAATGGAAGGCGGGCATGTCTAGGGCAAGATTGTGAAATTTGTTGAAAGACAAAAGTCAGGGTAGCGCTCCAATTATCGAAGAAAAGACAATGCGCAATAATTAATTAAAATACAGTCATTAATTAAAATCTCCAATAATTAAATTCTAGATAAATCAATTAAATCCAGAATTCTATAATTCGGACAGATGTTGTTCTACTGGGCTTCTAGGTCAATTATGCTAGCAAAAATAAATAAATACTGCATCTAATACTATATTTAATTACACATCACCCATAATTAATTAAATTAATATACCTATCATGCAATTACTAAATTGTAACTACAATAATATTAAATATTATAAAAAGTCAAAAATATCCCTGTTTTCAGAATGTGGTAGTGACAGATTGAGTATGTTGTTCATTTATATTGCGTCATCCGTGCCTCCTTATGGAGATTGGATGCTTGTGTGAGATTGCTTAGATAGAATCATGACCTAGACAGCGTTCTACCGCCGATGCTGCGGCGTAGGCTGGACGTACCCGCGTACTCGTGCCCCAATTTTCGGGTGCGGGTCGTGACACAAGGCCCTTTCTCTGGACTTCGACAATGTCACGGGCGCCGCTAACGTGGTATCCCTCCAGTTCGACAACTTTTCGGCGCCGGAAGCCTAAGACGGAGTGGTCCCAGTCCCAAAGGAAACTATGGAAGTGGTCAACCTTCCACCAGCTCAATACCAGACAACCGAGCTAATACCTTCTACCACACCACATGGAGAGGTCATATGGGTCCATCCTGACCTCGTGCTAGACTTGACGCAGCCGGCAACTTCCTCCACCGCTAAGTCTAAGGGCAAGATATCTAAATAGTGTTACACAGTTCCTCCCTCGACAGAAGAGCTGGCAGCAGGTACAACAAGGCCGGGTGTAATGTACCAATCGATAAACAGTAATATGCCCCCGGTTGTTGTGCCTACTACCACTGGTCCTGGGCAATCTCATCCCCCGCCAGCGGACAAGTCTAAACAGAAGGAAAGTCGCTTCGATAAACCATTGCACAAGGATGCACCACAAGGGCCAAAAAGTCCCAATAACTTTGATATCTTAGCATAATTTTTGGATCGAATAGAAAAAATGGTTTTTTTTCTTCTAGTTAACACTCCAACAAAATTGTCGCTATTTGAGCTTTTGTGGCTCTCCAAAGACACTCGGGATGCCCTGAGTGAGGCATTAAAGAATGTCGATACCTACCTGGCGTAAGTCAAGCCACCAGCCAAAGATTCTGCTACTTGTCCATATTTCAACAACGCCATAGATGCGATACCCAATATCACATTCTCGCAACAGGACCTTTTGCTCAAAAACAATAAGCACGATCGGCCCATGTACTATACATAATATATTGGCGATGTCAAGGTGGACCAGATGCATATTAACCTAGGATCGTCGATCACCATCATCCTGAGAAGTCTGCTCCAGACCCTGGGGATACTGATGTATCGTCTAGCGGCCACCAATACTGCCATCAGTGGATTCAACAAAGGAAGGAGCTACCCTCTGGGAAAAATCTGCCTGAAATGCCAGATTGACGACCTAAAAATAGAAGTCACCTGTTACGTCATAGACATAGATATATCCTGCAACATCTTGTTAGGGCGTCCATGGATATATGAACATAGGATCATGTCATGCACCCTCCACCAGTGCCTGAAATATGTAGACAAATATGATTTCGTCAACTCCGTAGTTCACTAATGTTAATCCGTTTAAGGGAATCAAGATTTACTGCTCAGACTCGATCCTCTAAAAGAAAATTGGCCAGGATGAAGGTGTCAATGAGTCCGACGATGAAGCCGAGCCCACAACAACACCCGAGGAGCCCTTGAGAATCTACCTCAAGGCTCGCACTCCCGACGCTGCCACCCCCTCATCGTCAAATCGCACGAGAAGGCACTTGAATCTCCAGTACCTTCAACATCATCAGAACCAATGGTCATTCACCTTCGTAGGCCGAATCGACCACCAAAAAAATATCTCGCTCTATCTACGCCTTTTGAACCCATGATCGTTTGTCTTCACATGCCGAGCCGACAACCAAAGGAGGACCTGACGTCGGTTGCAGCTTCTGGACCTTTGGTGGTAAAATTACATAGAAAAACTCTAAAGCCTTCGCTTGTGCTGGGGGTAGCCCTGGAGAAGGATGAGCTGGAGGAGTATATATCTGCTAATTTCAACATCCCTTCCCCTGACATTATATTTCTGCCAGAAAAGATACCTTATTTTCTCAATAAAGGGTTATCTTTGAACTACTCTGAGTATATGCATATAAGCGCATTGTACTCCATGGAGCATGGTCGAGGCCTTCATCTGTATACACAAGTGACCACTACCTATACAGTATACTGGCTTCGCTCTAGGCAAGATTCTTATTTCTTAGTCCCACCAAAAAAGAAGGGAGATAAGCTCATTATCTTCGGCAGAGTGGAGTACCCCCGGTCCTTCACCCCAAGGGAAGTAGAACCAGAATATGATGTAGAAAGAATGCCACTCTACTGGTACAATTCAAATCCCTGCATCTTATCCAGAATATGGGATACAACCTAAAGATCACTGAAGGGTTGAACTACGGCAAAGGCCGAAGGTGGCCTCTACGACTTTCCTTCCCTGCAGGCAAGCCTGAGGATTACTATCATAAGTCCAAGCCTGGCTTAGGATATGTAACGCCTCCTTAAACCCCTGAGGGCTCAGATAAAGAAGATGAAGTGAGCTCACACTCTTTAGAATCTTTAGCCTGGGACTCCGACGTCAACATCAGGGACGTGCTCAAACAAACACCCTCTAACATGGTGTCTGTCGACCTTGAGGAAGACAACGAGGATCCACCTGAGCTCTTTGAGATGGAACCATGGGCCAAACACCTTCATTCATAATTAGAGATGCGATTTGGACATCGAGAGCCTCCAACAGAGGATGAAGTCATACAAATTGACCTGGGCGACGAATCATACCCCAAACCTATCTTCGTCAGAAAAAGCTTGCTTAACGAAGACCGGGAATCCCTATTACAACTCATCAGGGAATACATCAATATATTTGCCTGGAGTTACGAAGACATGCCATGACTGGATCCCGAAATCGTGGTCCACATACTCAATATATTGACAAATGCCAACACAAGTCAAGCAACAACAACGACCGTTCCGGCCAGACGTGATGGATTCTATCGAAGCTAAAGTCAATAAGATGATAGCTAGTGGCTTCATCTGCAAGAAACAATAACCCAAATGGGTAGCTAATATCGTACCTGTCATTAAGAAGAATGGGAAGATCCAAATCTTCATCGACTTTCGTGACCTAAATATGGCATGTCCAAAAGACGAATTTTCTTTTCTAATCACCGACGTAATAATCGATAACACTTGTGGATTTAAGCGCATGTACTTCATGGATGGCTTCTCATCCTATAATCAAATTAAGATATTTCTCGACGATGAGAAACATACATCGTTCCGGACCTCGATAGGTGTATACTGTTACACTGTCATGCCTTTCGGTTTAAAGAACGCAGGTGCTAAATACCAGCGAGATATGAGCACTATTTTTTGTGAACATATGCACAAGACAGTGGAATGCTACATCGATGACATCATCGTCAAGAGTCGCTCCAAAGATGATTACCTCCAAGACCTGAGGATTGTGTTTGACTTAATGCGCGCACACTGCCTCAAGATAAACCCTACCAAGTCCTTTCTGGGAGTCTCCAGCGGCAAATTCCTGGGTTTCGTCATCACTTTCTGGGGTATTCATATAGACCCCAACAAGACCAAGGCCATCTTGGAGATGAATCCGCCAAGAAACCATCGGGAACTTGCGGCCTTCAAGGGAGGTTGGCATGCATCAGGATATTCATATCAAATCTCTCTGGACATTGCCGGCCATTCACATAGCTCATGAAGAAATGTGTCGCCTTTGTTTGGAATGAAGAGTGCCAACAAGCGTTGGACAACATCAACGAATACCTATCAAACCCTCATGTGCTGGTGGCCCTAGTCACGGGAAAGCTATTTTTGCTCTATGTACGTAAGATGGATCACTCTCATAGTGACCTATTAGCCCAGAATAGTGATACAGGCCCCGAGCAGGCCATATACTACCTCAGCCGGATGATGGTCGACGTAGAGCATAGGTATACCACCGTTGAGAAGGAGTACCTTGCTCTGGAATTCGCTATAAAAAAAAACTCTACCCACTCAGGGTCCTCATGACCAAACCTGGGGCACTCAGTTCCCGTTTGGCTACCTGGGCAATACTATTATCCCCATATGATATGGTATTCGTCCTACAGAAGGTCGTCAAGGGTTAAACTTTAGCCGACTTTTTGACAGCCCACCTAGGGTCAAAAATCTAAAAGCTCTATAAAGATATTCCAGATGAAGTGGTGGATGCCAGAGTTACTTTACACGAAGCGGTCTTGCGAATATTCTTTGACGTTGCTTCAAGAGCAAGGCCCAAAGGCAACATCGTTGCTGGGGTCGAGATAGTATTGATCTCCCCATACGACCTCGTCATCAATCGTGCGTACTCCCTCACGGAGCCATGCTCCAATAATATGGCAGAGTATAATGCCCTAATCATCGGACTCCAGCTGGCCAAGCAAGTTAGAGTAGAGTACCTAGAGGACTATGACGATTCTCAGCTAATCGTCAATCAGGCCTGGGGAGTATAAGAAGTCCGAAATAAAGACTTGATCCCCTACCACCAAGCTGCACTTAGTATTATTGCAACCTTCAAGATTTTCTTTATTGAGCATGTTCCTTGGTTGCAAAACATTGAGGCTAACACCTTGGCCAGGCTCGCTGCTTCCTTGCAGTTCCAAACAACACCCATCAACTAATTAATGTGATCGGCCAAGAGCTAGTCTATCCCAAAAGCAACCAATACTTGTGCCTCAGCTATGTAGAGGAGATCGACACTGATATTAAAGATTGGAGGCTTCCATTCATTGACTATGCAGTTTATAGAATTCTTTCCGAGAATCCGAAGGAAGCTACTTCAATCAGAAGATGCTTCCTCCGTTTCTATTACGATAATGAGACCAAAATATTATATCGTCGATCCTATGATGGTCTTCTGCTATGATTCTTATCGAACGTAGAGACAAAATAAGCCCTCCGAAAAGCTCACGATGGCGTCTGCGGGGTGCATCAACCCGGTCCAAATCTATAAGACTGTCTTCGGAGAATGGGCTACTATTGGCCTACAATGGTAGCAGATGTTGTTGAATATGCGAGAAAGTGCCAAACATGCCAAGTCCACGCTAACTTCATCTACCAGCCACTTGAGTTCCTACACCCAACGGTAGCATCATGGTCGTTTGAGGCATGGGAAATGGATATCATCGGGTCAACCAGTCTTCCTTCATATCATTGGGTCAACCAGTCTTCCTTCATCTAAAGGGCATCAGTTCATCTTGGCGATCATCGACTACTTCTCCAAGTGGACAAAATCTGTACCACTCACAGAAGTCAAGATGTCCAAAGTGATCTTCTTCGTCAAGCATTACGTCATATACCGCTTTGGCTTACCATGAAGGATCATCCATAAAAATGGTCCACAGTTTGCAAGCCATGTGTTCTATTAATTTTGTGATAAAAACCATATTCAGAAGTAGCGTCGACTCCTACAACCCAGTAATAAAAGGTTTGAAGCGGTCAACAAAACCATCTTCAAGTCCCTCAAGAAATTTGTGTCTTCCAACAAGGCGACTGAAATAAAAAGCTGGGTGAATGTCTTTGGGCCTACCGTATAATAGTACGAACAACTACTGTTAACACGTCATTCTTTTTGGTGTACGAATGTATGGTGGTACTCTCGCTCGAGATCCAGATCCCTTCACTATGAATAGCTCTCTCCAACCGACTAACTACGGACGACAACTACCGCCGACGGTTACAGGAGTTGGAAGCACTCGATGAGAAACAACTCTTAGCTCAACAACACATAGAGCTGTATCAAACATGCCTCTCTGGAGCCGTCACCAAACAGGTAAATTAGAGAATATTCCAAGTGGGTGACCTCGTATTAACAGTAAGAAGACCAATAGTTATGACTCACAAGACGGCCGACAAATTCTAACCTAAATGGGAGGGCCCGTTCATTGTGGAAATCGTATTTTTCAACGGTGCATACCAGCTAGTGAAACCCAATGACGACTTTCTCATGATGCCTATCAACGACAAGTTCCAAGAAAATACTAAGTCTAAACTATACTTGTACTCCCATCATCCCCAGCGGGACAACCCAGATGTATATATCTACACTCTTGGTTCTTCATCCCCAGCAAGTGCCTATGTGCAACATTTTCTCCTTCGATACAAATTCTTGTAAAAGCCATCATCTGTATCCAGGAGTCCTGGATACGCAACGGATGATGGATCCCCAAAGTTGCTGCTACTAAGTGCAGAATGTATACACCAATTCAATTCCAGACTGCACCAAAGTGCAGTTTCCTCCCCGTAACTGATACTCACTAATGTGTGCATTCTTGATACACATATACACCTACACACACTAGCATGCACACACGCACTATAATGGTATCAACACACCTCCAGTACACTCCCGAACAAATAATAATACACTCACACCAACATAAAACTCATAATACATAACACATATATATACACTCTAGCTAGACAATTCATCAAAAACTAGTTAGACATCACTCCATGATACACTCTAATATCATGATACTCTCATGATACACTTACTAATCACCAAGTACACTACCAATAAAACATAGAACACCTTTAATACATCAAATATGGTATAAATTATATATGTAATAATTATCATAATATATTATGAAGAATTTGGCATGTTAGGACTCCAAATATATTGAGATACCCAACCTACACCACCGTATCATGGGGTATCATGATACGGACATCCCATATCCATTTGTGGACCTATATACCCTCTCAAATCATGCATGTAAATTCTCTCACCCAAAAATAGGTATTTTGTGTGTATTTTATATTTATTTTAGATTATTTTAAAATTAATTAAAATCTAATTATTTTATTAGGATACTTCATCATAGTTTGGACATTGGTGACGTAGGATGACCCCAAAATCTATATCATCCTTCATAGAAAGTAGCCTATATGGGAGACACAACTCGTAGGATCTTCACGTGACACAAAATTCGACCATTCAACATTAGTATGGCACTAGTATAACAACCATAGTTTCTTGTATTTAATAATGAGATATTTTATATATATAATTTATTTATGGTTATTCTCCAATCCAAACTTTCTTTAATTAGCAACCCAAAATTAAATTGCCACCATGATGTTTTTAAGCCAAGCAAATCTAGGAAATATCCTTTTTTTTAAAAATTTGCATATTATTTCCTTTTATCTTATTTTATTTTAGAATTTAATCAAATCTTGGTTATTAATATCTAACTGGATTATAGATTTACCGTATATTTGCTACCAACCAAATTAGGAAAGCACCTAATCTTATTCCTACCCATAACCGACCCCCTTCACATCTGTACACCCTCTCAAAACCCGCAGGTTTCTCCCCCTCTCAATCCGCGACCCCCTCACCCTATATATATATATATATATATATATATATATATATATATATACATGTATATATATATATATATATATGTATATATATATATATATATATATATGTATATATATATATATATATATATATTATCTCTTTCTCAAAATCCTAACCTATTTTTTTCTCTCCTCCTCCATCACCAAGCCGTCGACCTCCTCTTACCGCCGCCCCCTTACGTTGACAAGCCCAATACCGACCACCACCTCCATCCAAGAACCCTAGTTCATCTTCCACCTCCACCTTCTAGTAAGTTCTTTCTTCAACCATTTTCTTCTTCTCCATGAGCTCTTATTCCCCATGATCATCTTCTTCTTCATAAATTATTATAAAATAAAATAAAACCTAATTTCTATGATGTTGTAAACTCTAATTTGTATGTTGATGTAAAACTCTAATTTGTATGATTATTGTAAACCTTCTTTTGCATGTTGTAGTGAAACCCTAATTTGCATGAGAAAAATATATATGGAGCCAAACCCGAATCTTCTTTTCATTAATGATAAACTAAGTTTATATGATGTTTCAAGAATCAAGAATTATATATTATGGTGGATTGATAAATATATTATAGGTTTAAAACCTATGTTGTTGATTGTAAAGTTGAACCCATGAATGCATGTATGCACCCATATGTAGAAATCTTAATTAAACCATGTTAATTATAGAGAAATACAATTATTAAAATTATTTTATCCATAATTTTACTGTTTATTTCATAATATTAGTTTGATAAATTTTTTGAAATAAATTGCATGTACAATATGTAGGGTGACCTAGTTTGATGATTTATCCAAAATTTCACATCGAATCCTTCTAAAACTTTATAAATAATTAAAATATGATATTATTAACCTATATTAAATTTAATTTTAAAATATATTTTTTAGAAATATACCTTTTGATTTAAATAATTTTATTCATAAAAAGACACATAGTTGACTTAGTTTGCATGTAAACTTATTGTAACTTGTTCTTTGGTCATATATGAATGTCCTCTTATTATTTGTGATTAAAATTTATTTTTTAGAATTAAATATGATTTAGGATTTTCATGCAAAGCATAATAGTAGGGCTATAATGGCAAAAGTTTGCCAATACTATTACTAGAAGACTAGTATGTGTCCAACGGAAAGACTAAAAAATAGAATTAATAATTATTTTCTATTATTTTAGAATTACTTTCAGAATTAATATTTTTATGAATTCATCTTTTGAGAACTTACATGCAGGAGAAACCCTATTTAGCACACATATTTGCATGACTAGTTGCCAACCTTCGTAGAAACCCCTTATGTGATAAAAACTATTAATTTGCGTATTTTTATAATTAATTCCAGAATTAATAGTTTTAATAAATAATATTTTAAAAATATTTTTTGGTAATATTGATGGCTAGTAATATTTTGGTGTGTAGTTACTTGCATGTGCATCCAACGTAGGATTAATAACTAGATAATAACTTAATTTAACTAGAAAGTAGAGTCTAATTAGTTTCATAATTAATTGGTAGGTGTTCGAGATATTCCTATGGAGAGCTCCGGACCATGTTTGTTGTGCGCGTATCTTGGCTTGGAAGGCAAGTACACCTTGCTTGATTGTATTGTTCAGTTTATATATGCCAAATTTTCTTATTTGTTAGTTGTGTGCACGCATCTTAGAGTGTCAGACTTACCCAGTATATTGTAAAGATAGGTGATATCTTCTGACCTGACACATGTTTCAACACGTTCACTGTCTGAGTGAGTGAGTGCATGTACTAGCGTGTCGACCGTACATCGATACATGAGTTCGCGTCTTGGTTAGTAGTTAGTGTTGGTTTAGTTTCTAAATTTTTATTGACATCGTTGCATTATGTCTACACCACGTATACAGTTCGGATACATTGGGTGGGAATAATCTACTAGTAAGCGTATGGGATTTTTGTTTCTTACAGTGTATATAGTATGACTGGCTTACCCCCGAGTCCTTCTGGACGCCTGGTGGGATGACTCTTTTTCTATTTCTCCTCCCTCATGCGCCACTAGTGATGTCTCGAGTGCATATCACTTAGATGGTTAGTTACCCTATTTATTGTTTACTGCTTTACTTTCATGCATGTTAATTTTTTGGATTTAATTCTTGTCACAGAACCTATAAAATGCTTGATTAGCCAATTGTGGCCCATTGTCATGTATTATCCTCCAGGGAACACCGAAATAATAGATAATATGGTGTTTGACGAAATTAATTATGTTGGACATCTTAAATTCGACGAGCGGGACTGCTTATGCCCATTTGAAGAAGTAATTGGTTATCGCAAGTATAAATCGATGTCCTCTAGAAGAAGATGGCTAATCGGACCAATAATATCTATTCCCCAGGCTTCAAAAGGTCAGGAGATAGCTGTAGGGTATAAGAACTCAGTTGGTTAATAGATAAAATCAGCATAGATTTGACATGATCTGCATTTACAAGCGTAATCTACGGTGTCTGCCACCATGGTAGGCCATTAATAACCCATTCTCCTGAGGTCGTCTTATAATTTAGGATATGGCTGATGTTCTCCACAGATGCCATTATGAGCTTCACAGAGTGACTGTCTTACTCCATGGTTAGAAAGACAACGTAGCAGCAATCCCTCATAAAAACGACAATATAATATTTTGGATGAGGCATCATAGTAGAATCGGAGTGAGCATCTTTTAATAGATATGGTTTCTTTCGGATCTTCTGGAAGAATTCCATAAGCAACGCAGTCTATAAAAGGGTTTCTCCAAACTTTATCTGTGGAAGTTGAATTTATGATATAACTCTGTTCAATGTGCAAGTATTTTTTTGTACGGAACAACTATCTTCCTATTAGCATCATTGAGTATCATCTCTTTATGGGAACGACCAAAGCATCTATTTTCATATTCTGTAACAGAGACACATGCTCGATGAAGAATCCTTTGAAAGTAAAATCCAGTTTGATTGCCGCTTGATGATAAGGGATGAGGTCTTCATGTCGGGCCTCGTACTCTCCTATGATCTGATTGTCTATCAGCTTAGAATCTTTGTAGGTTTCAAGATATTCTATATCCAATTCGTTAGCTAATTGGAGACCAATGAGTAGAGCATTGTATTCTGCCACATTATTGGATCATGGTTCACTAGAATATGCTCGATGAATGAGCAGTTTGTCAGGAGATACTAGGACTATGCCAACTCCAGCTATTATGTTGCCTTTTGGTCCTATTCTTGATCCGCCATCAAAAAAATAGTTGCCAAGTGTCATCTCCCATTACCATGTTAGACTCTAAGACTTCATCTAGAATGTCATCGTATAATTTGAAAGTTTTCGGTATAGGATGAGCAGCCAGGAAATCAGCTAGAGCTTGACCCTTTCCTGATTTTTACGGGACATACACCATGTCATAAGGCGATAGCTGCATTTCCATATGGCTAAGCGAGAATTTATTTCTCTTGGCTTAGTCATCAACACCCGGAGGGAATTTACTCTGGATATGACATGAATGGTTTGACCTGACACGTAGTCTCATGTCTTTTTAATAGTAAACATCATGACGAGGCATTCTTTTTCCACTAGATTATATCGATATTCAGCGCCGACCATCGTGCAACTAAGATAATAGATTTTCTGTTCATGGCATTCATTACTCTTCTAAGCAAGAAGAGCTCATAGGAAGTGATCCATTGCTCGAACATACAGAAAAATGGTTTCCCTATGATCGGAGACACCAGAACTAGCAGATTTATGAGATATTATTTGATGTCGTCGGATGCTTGTTGACATGCTTCATTCCAGATAAATGATACGCCTTTCTTTATTACCTGAGTGAAGGGTCGGTATCACCTCGTGAGATTGGAGATGAACCTTCTAATGTATGCCAGTCGGCCTTGCAGACTATGAAGTTCTTTGAGATTGTGTTGAGGCTGCATTTCAAGGATAGCTTTGATTTTATTAGGGTCAATATGAATACCCTTAGAAGTTATAACAAATCCAAGAGACTTGCCACAGGATACTCCTAAAAAGAATTTAGTAGGATTCATCATCAATTGGTGGTGGTGTATCAATTCGAACACAGCTTTCAAATCTTGATGGTGATCATCTTTAAGACAATTTTTTATAGCAATATTATCCACGTAGAATTCTATTTTTTCCGTAAATGCTTCTGAAAAATTTCACTCATGGATTATTGATATGTTGCTCCTGTATTCTTCAAGCCGAATGGCATAACTGTATAGCAGTAAACTCCCAATAATCTAAGAAAAGAGGTATATTTTTCATCATCAGACGACATCTTGATTTGATTGTACCTTGAGAATCCATCTATGAATGACATACGTTCAAAGCCACATGTATTGTCGATCATGATATCTGTGATGGGGAGAGGAAATTCATCTTTTGGATAGGCCGAGTTAAGATCTCGATAATCTACACAGATATGAACCTTTCCATTTTTTTTCATGACTGGAACGACATTGGCTACCCAGTCAGGATGTTGCTCTTCTCGAACGAAACTACATGTTATAAGTTTCTCGACTTCTGCTTCAATTGTATCCATCATATCCGGACGGAATTGCCATTATTGTTGTTTCACTGGCTTAGCATTCGAAAGAATGTTGAGCTTATGTGTGGCTATTTGAGGATCCAGGCTAGGCATATCCTCATAACTCCAGGCGAAGACATCAATATATTCTTTTATTAGCTGGACCAAAGTGTGTTGATCTTTTTCAGGAAGACTCTTGCTAATAAAGATTGGCCTTAGGAAAATTCTTCTCCTAGATTAATTTGGACTACTTCATCCTCTATAGGTGGCTTGCGTTACTCAAACCGAAGCTCCTATTGAGTATTTATCTATTGTGCCCACGGATCAATCTCAAATGGTTCCAATGGTTCAACTTCATTATAATCTGAACTAGTTGACACCATATTTACAGAGAAAGCATGTTTGAATATGTCACCAATGCTTTCGTCAGAATCCCATAATGATGAATCAGAGGAATGAGAATGTGTCTCTTCTTCCTATTCTGAACTTTCAGGACTTGTTGGTGGTGTAACATATCCCAAACCATGACTAGTCCGCTGGTAGTATACTTCTAGCATGCCTTTTGGAGAGAAGTGACGTATAGGAGTCAGTCTTCCTTTTCCATAATTCAGTCCCAAACCAGATTTTAAGTTGTAGCCCATCCATTGCATAATATTCCTGGCTGATTGGATATAAAGATACGGTTGTATCTTCTCAATATCCTTGTCAGAATCATTAGTCTGTGTGACTTTTTTGTTTCTAGCTTTGCCAAAAATTATCTGATGTTGCTTGTCATGTCTTGCTGGGACTATGAAGTATGTATCCTTATATTGTTCATATAATAAACTATATTGTAATGGAGATGCCACGGGTATGGACATAGGTTCGTAGAGATGAAGAGCCTCTAAGAATTTTCTAGCAAAGTGTTCAACATCAACGTAGTACAAAGTGGTATATTATTTATTCATGAAATACAAGATCTCTTCATCTTCTACATAGTCAGCAAAATCTTTAGCCTTGTCAGAAGGTTTGGCAAGATTGATGACTAGGGGTGGATTCACTGATGTTGGTGGCTTGTTACGACAAAGGTCGATAGCAAGTGTCTCATTCTTCAATGTCGATTGTTTATTGCATCGAAGGTTGATGATCAATGGAGGTGACTTGTGCAGGTTGATGACGAGAGGCTTCAAAAGAGTCGGTCGAGTAATACGTCCTTTGACTAATATCATCAGAGGCTCTTCTTTTGGGGCTTTCTCAACTTCATCACCAGCTTAATCAGCCTTTTCTTTCATGTACTCTGGTGTATAAAGTGCAGAGTCAAAGAAATAGGCTTCGACACCTTTGAATGTGTAGAGGTCAGCTACCTCTGTTTTGACTTTTCCCCGACTGTCCACATATTTGAAGCATTAGTTTAGGGTGGAGAGTATAATTTTATGCTCGTGTATCCATGGTCGTCCCAGTAAAACATTGTAGGATACGGCAGAGTCAATCACATAGCATATGACTTTAGTACGTAGATCGCCTATCTGAATTTTTAGGCGTATTTTTTCCAGCGGTTTACTTCTTCTAGCATTGAAGCCTATAATAGTAGTATTAGTGGCAGACAGGTTATGCATTGGTTTCTTTAATCCTTTCAATAGTCCTTTAAGAATGATGCTGAGTGAAGAACCAGGGTCGATGTGAATCCATTTTACCTTAAAGGATCCAATATAACCGGTATAAAATGGAGGACTGTCATGCTGGTTATCTTTGAGTAGCATGGCATCTTGTGTGAAGGTGATATTACGAATCTTCTTGATCATGCTGTGGCATTGAGGACATACTAGTGGCTCTTCAATAGGAGTCTTGATATCACGCCCTAGTACGAGAATACGTAGACGGACATGGCCAGCTACCCCATACAAGGTACTATATATCGTACGACGATCACGACTGTAACTAGACAAGATGGTACATGCTATAATCAAGTCTCCTAGGGTCAAGAACTTTTATGTCTTAATCATTCAAACAAGAAGCAATAATATAGAATACTTCAGAATATGCAGTAAGGCATCCCAAATGCCACATCGGAATATTCTTTAGAGATCTGGCGATACATAATAATGTGTGAGATGCAAGATCAAAGTATACATGACAGAGAGTCAACTACAGTCTGAATATATACAGTCATGTAAGGAACTAGTGTCCAGAATTGCCGGCTAACAGGGGTCGATTGGAAAAATGCCCAAAAGAATATAGTTTATAAAATACGGGCAGTGAATAAAGGAACCTACTCATTATCCTTGGCGGCCATGTTCCAGGTAGGCGCCATTTGTTGGAAGAAAGTACGCTGGATCCTCGGATGTTGGCTTGAAACCTGGCCATGCAAAACTAGTGGGATTAGACCCTAAATAGCAAGTACCACAAAGAAGCACGAAAAGAATAAAAAACCAAAGCAATATATATATATATATATATATATATATATATATATATATATATATATATATATATATATATATATATATATATATATATATATATATATATATATATATATATATATATATATATATATATATATTGTAAACTCCCTCGACCAGATTTCAGTAGTTAATATTAAATTAGGATTATTTTTAGCAAATTAGAATTATTGCAACTTTTTAAATTTATTTTGCTTACATATCCTATTGATTTGTACACCTGTCCATCACACAAATATTTATAGCATTACACTGACTGTTATCCTCAAACAAAGTTCACATACCCCTCCTAGACATGTTAGTCAATTTTTCTGAACTTTGTGCAACTCCCAGATATGCTGGCATAAGTATCGTTTTAGTCGCATAAATATCGTTACAAACGTCCGTATTTATTTTTAATTAAATTCCCAGATCTGTACCCATCTCTGTTCCAATAGAGATTTGAGGCCCAACAAGCACCTGTTTTGCCCAAACAAAAATACGTTATTATTCTACTTTGATTATACTTCATTTAGTATATTTACACCGCACTGAAATTATGGCCCTACCTGCCTCTAAATAATTAGTAAACACCGTGCGCATTAATTATTAATTAATTAATACGGTGACCCGTATCACCTAAAACCCAGGCCCAGACCCTACCCAAGCTCACCCCCACCCCCTCAGGGCCCTCACACAGCTTTCCCCTTCAATTCTGTGAATTCTAGCATTTTTAGGAATAGGGTATTTTTTCCAGACAATTTTGTAATTGTGCAATTTCCCAATTATATGACCTTTATGCAATTTATAAAATTGCAGGGGTTTTTCTGTAAATTTCCAGTGTGAGGTGTCAACCTCCTATTGGCCGGTGAACCTACACCGTCCATTTGGACGTGGGACCCACCCAAAAATATCAGAAAAATATCCCAAAATATCTAAAGATATTTTAAATAGAAAATTCCCTAAAAACCCCTAAAACCTAAACCTATTTATAACTATTCCATCAGCCCAAACCCTATTTAAACCAACCCCCTCCCCTTCCCGAACTCCCCACACCACCTCTCTCGGCCACCACCCGCACCGGACCTCCGCCGACATGTTCGGCCCTCCCCCAGCACCCTTCCGGCCAACCACCACCCTCCCTGGCCGCCGCAACCGCCGCCGGCAACCCCCGCAGAACCGACCCGACCACCAACACCCATAGCAGCCTCCACCACCCGACACCTCCAACCACCACCACCCGCCACCGTGGACCACCGCCACCAACCCCATCCGCTTCGCCCCGACCCCCTCTACCAGACCACCACCTTCCCGCCGCCCCACGACCACCGCCCCGGCCGCCAGCTCCCCCGTAGCGTCCTCCCCCAACTTCCCGACCACTGTAACCAGCCACCCCCGATTGCCTCCAACTTCCCCTCCGGCCGCCTCTTACCACCGCCACCACCACCGAACCCTTCTCCTTGACCTCCTCCTCCGTTCCCCCACCCTGCACCGCCGCCTCCGCCGCCGCCTGCGCCGCTACAGCTGCTGCAAGCCGCAGCTACTGCTGTTGCTGTTAACTGCAGCTGCTGTTGCAGCCACCTTTCCGGCCAGCCACCGTCCGCCCCGCCGCCATCCTCCCGCCGGCGACGAGTCGTGGGTCCCCCTGTCAGTCAGGTATACCCCCCCAACCTATAAATACGTAAATACATGTATTTATATATATGTATGTATATATGTATATGTATATGTATATATATGTATATATATATATATATATATATGTTTATATATATATATTATAATATATAATATATATTATATTATTATATTACTATATATATACAGAATACATATGTATTATATATATATATATATATATATATATATATATATATATATATATATATATATATATATATATATATATATATATATATATATTTATATATATTGTATATATTGTATATATTGTATTATATATATTATTATATATAATATTATCATAATTATAGTATATACAGTAAATATACTATATAAATAAATATGTATATACCTATGTATTTTTATATTATTTATATATATATATATATATATATATATATATATATGTATATATGTATATATATATATATATATATATATATATATATATATATATATATATATATATATATATATATATATATATATATATATATATATATATATATATATATATATATATATTATTCTATATATAATTATATATATATTATATAATTATATATATATTATATTATTATATATGAATATATATACAGTATATATTGTATAATATATATGTATATATATATATATATACAGTATTTATATTATATATATATATGTCTTTTATTTTAGTTATATATATGTGTGTGTGTGTATATATATATATATATATATATATATATGTATATTATTATATATATATAATTATATATACTATATAATTATATTATAAAATATATATACATTATATATATAAGATACTATTATATGTATGTTTTTATGCTATTTATGCATTTTTCCTTTATATATATATATATGTATATGTATACATATAGTTATATATATATTTTAATTATATATATGTATATATAATTTATATATATAAATATATTATATTTATATACTCAGAATCTATATTTTAAATATATATATGTATTTATATTTTTAGCATCTATATATATAGTATATATGTATGTATATATATGTATATATATATATTATGTATTATACTTATACTATTATATAGCTATATATGTATATATATATATAAATTAATTATATATGAATATGTACATGTAAATATGTATTATTTATAATTGCATATACTATTATATATATACTTATATATTATATATACATGAAATACATATGTATATTATAAATTTATATAGTATGCATATATTTAATTATGAATATTATTGTATATATAAATTATTAAGTAAGTAAATATATATAGCATATGTTTATATGTTTATTATTTTATTTCCTTCTTGTAAATTATACATATATTATATATATAATATATATGTATTATATATAGGTATATATTTTAAGTATATAAATACTATACTTATATTTATTATGCTATAAATATTATGTACTGAACATCTTTTTAATGTTAAATTCATGAACCCTGTATGTCCTAAATAGAGTTCAACGTAGTCAGTGACCCCTGGTCCCAGGACCCCTCAGACTTGACTGCAAGTACAGGTCTTTGGCACGCCCAGCTCAGAGAAG
Source organism: Iris macrosiphon (assembly GCA_036927795.1). NCBI lineage: Eukaryota > Viridiplantae > Streptophyta > Magnoliopsida > Asparagales > Iridaceae > Iris > Iris macrosiphon. The sequence continues at coordinate 96,159,737 of JAYESA010000006.1, forward strand.
TAGGCAAGTATACCTTGCCAAGTTTTTACTGTTTAATTATTAACTGTTGAATGTTATTTTTAGTGAATTTACATATAATAGTATGTATCTGAGACTGCCTCGGGTACCGACAACAAGTAAGTTGACAAGTAGTATAACTAACTTAGTCCTTAGCAGACTTACCTACAGCTGCGAGGGTATCCTAATATCCTCCTAAACCCTAACACTTGTACATGCAACAAGATTGCAATACATATTGGGATACGAGTTTACGTACTCGATTAGCTACCGGTGCGTGTGACGTGCATCACGGCTTAGTACGAATTCAGGAAAATTCAGGAAAGCTATGACTTGGCATTAGTTACATTGGGCGGGGAGAACAACTAATAGGCGTATGGGATACCCACCTCTTTTATACAGATATCACACTCAACAGAGTGATATGGACGTTATATATATATATTACCGTTACCATGCTCTTCGGAGATGGGGAATTGCAGAGTGCCCTTGAACGGGGGCATATGTGGCATGTACTAGCCAGTCACTACGGTTGGAGAATTACATCAGCATATGTCTAGCCTACACTTTTCCATACGTACTAAGTTGTCTCATATTGCATTCACTTAGATGGCTAGCACACCTTTATTTACTTTATTCAGTATTTATACATGGCATGTATTTTATGTATCTTATTATGTCCCACTGAGGATCTGGTTCCCTTCCAGATTTAGATGAGACATTCTACCCCACAGTATATGGACCTGGAGAGGAGACTAGAGATGCCACTAAGGAGGAGTTAGAGGAACTACCATCAGAGTCTGCCTGAGTACACCTGGAGCTGGAGGACCTTCTCCCTGATCTTTAGTAGCTTGTTCACTGGAGCTGGAGCTACTACCTAGATAGACGATACTCTAGTCTATTTTATTTTCTGTACTTCTATCTTTTGTAGTGGGTTTGTTCCCACTAGATATCTGATTTATACTATGACACTTCAGCTTAGTACTTATATATATTTCAGCACCTATTCCAGTATTTCTTGATATTTTATGGATGAGATTAGATTTACCTATATTAAACTTGTAGTATTTTAGGACAGCATAGCACGTCTCTTTAGGGTCCTCACACAGCTTTTCCCTTCAATTCTGTAAATTTTAGCATTTTTTGGAAAAGGGTGTTTTTTCCAGAAAATTTTATAATTGCGCAATTTCCCAATTATAGGACCTTCATGCAATTTATAAAATTGTAGGGGTTTTTCTGTAAATTTTCAGTGTGAAGTGTCAACCTCCTATTGGCCGGTGAACCTACACCGTCTATTTGGACGTGGGACCCACCCAAAATATCAGGAAAATATCCCAAAATATCTAAAGATATTTTAAATAGAAAATTCCCTAAAAACCCCTAAAACCTAAACCTATTTACAACTATGCCATCAGCCCAAACCCTATTTAAACCAACCCGCTCCCCTTCCCGAACTCCCCACACCACCTCTCTCGGCCACCACCCCCACCGGACCTCCGTCGACCGGTTCGCTCCTACCCCAGCTCCTTTCCGGCCAACCACCACCCTCCTTGGCCGCCGCAACTGCCGCCGGCAACCCCCGCAGAACCGACCTGACCACCAACACCCACAGTAGCCTGCACCACCCGACGCCTCCAACCATCACCACCCACCACCGTGGACCACCTCCATCACCCCAATCCGCTTTGCCCCGACCCCCTCTACCAGACCACCACCTTCCCACCGCCCCACGACCACCGCCCCGGCCGCCAGCTCCCCCGCAGCGTCCTCCCTCGACTTCCCGACCACTGCAACCAGCCACCCCCGACTGCCTCTAACTTCCCCTCTGGCCGCCTCTGACCACCGCCACCACCACCGAACCCTTCGCCTTGACCTCCTCCTCCGTTCCCCCACCTTGCACCGCCGCCTCCGCCGCCGCCTGTGCCGCTGCAGCTGCTGCTGTTGCTGTTAACTGCAGCTGCTGTTGCAGCCGCCTTTTCGGCCAGCCACCGGCCGCTCCACCGCCGTCCTCCCGCCGGCGACGAGGCGTGGGTCCCCCTGTCAGACAGGTATACCCCCACCCAATAAATACGTAAATACATGTATTTATATATATGTATGTATATATGTATATATATATGTATATATATGTACATTTATATATATATGTTTATATATATATTATAATATATAATATATATAATATTATTATATTACTGTATATATATATATATATATATTTATATATATTTATATATATTGTATATATTGTATTATATATATTATTATATATAATATTATCATAATTACAGTATATACAATAAATATACTATATAAATAAATATGTATATACCTATGTATTTTTATATTATTTATATATATATATATATGTATATATTGATATATATATATCTATATATATTATTATTCTATATATAATTATATATATATATATATATATATATATATATATTATATAATTATATATATATATATGAATATATATATACATTATATATATTGTATAATATATATGTATATATATATACAGTATTTATATTATATATATATGTCTTTTATTTTATTGATATATATATATATATTATTATATATATATAATTATATATACTATATAATTATAATATAAAATATATATACAGTATATATAAGATACTATTATATGTATGTTTTTATGCTATTTATGCATTTTTTATTTATTTAAATATATATGTATATGTATACATATAGTTATATATATTGTAATTATATATATGTATATATAATTTATATATATAAATATATTATATTTATATACTCAGAATATATATTTTAAATATATATATGTATTTATATTTTTAGCATCTATATGTATAGTATATATTTATGTATATATATGTATATATATATTACATATTATACTTATACTATTATATAGCTATATATGTATATATATATATATATATATATATATATATAAATTAATTATATATGAATATGTATATGTAAATATGTATTATTTATAATTGCATATACTATTATATATATACTTATATATTATATATACGTGAAATACATATGTATATTATATATTTATATAGTATGCATATATTTAATTATGAATATTATTGTATATATAAATTATTAAGTAACTAAAATATATATAGCATATGTTTATATTTTATTATTTTATTTCCTTCTTGTAAATTATACATATATTATATATATCTAATATATATGTATTATATATAGGTATATATTTTAAGTATATAACTACTATACTTATATTTATTATGCTATAAATATTATGTACTGAACATCTTTTTAATGTTAAATTCACGAACCATGTATGTCCTGAACAGAGTTCAACGCTGTCAGTGACCCCTGGTCACAGGACCCCTCAGACTTGACTGCAAGTGCAGGTCTTTGGCACGCCTAGCTCAGAGAAGTAGGCAAGTATACCTTGCCAAGTTTTTACTGTTTAATTATTAACTGTTGAATGTTATTTTTAGTGAATTTACATATAACAGTATGTATCTGAGACTGCCTCGGGTACCGTCAACAAGTACGTTGACAAGTAGTATAACTAACTTAGTCCTTAGCAGACTTACCTACAGCTGCGAGGGTATCCTAATATCCTCTTAAACCCTAACACTTGTACACGCAACAAGATTGCAATGCATATTGGGATGCGAGTTTATGTACTCGATTAGCTACCGGTGCGTGTGACGTGCATCACGGCTTAGCACGAACACAAGAAAATTCAGGAAAGCTATGACTTGGCATTAGTTACATTGGGCGGGGAGAACAACTAATAGGCGTATGGGACACCCAACTCTTTTATACAGATACCGCACTCGATGGAGTGATACGGACGTTATATATATATATTACCGTTACCATGCTCTTCGGAGATGGAGAATTGCAGAGTGCCCTTGAACGGGGGCATATGTGGCATATACTAGCCAGTCACTACAGTTGGAGAATTACGTCAGCATATGTCTAGCCCACACTTTCCCATACATACTAAGTTGTCTCATATTGCATTCACTTAGATGGCTAGTACACCTTTATTTACTTTATTTAGTATTTATACATGGCATGTGTTTTATGTATCTTGTTATGTCCCACTGAGGACCTGGTTTCCTTCCAGATTTAGATGAGACATTCTACCCCACAGTGTATGGACCAGGACAGGAGACTAGAGATGCCACTAAGGAGGAGTTAGAGGAACTACCATAAGAGTCTGCCTGAGTACACCTGGAGCTGGAGCACCTTCTCCCTGATCTTTAGTAGCTTGTTCACCTGGAGCTGGAGCTACTACCTAGATAGACGATACTCTAGTCTATCTTATTTTTTGTACTTCTATCTTTTGTAGTGGGTTTGTTCCCACCAGATATCTGATTTGTACTATGACACTTCAGCTTAGTACTTATATATATTTCAGCACCTATTCCAGTATTCCTTGATATTTTGTTAATGAGATTAGATTTACCTGTATTAAACTTGTAGTATTTTAGGACAGTGTAGCACGTCTCTTTAGGGTCCATTAAATTGGGTAAACCCTTAGTGACGTGTCAGCTGGCCAATGCCACGTGGCCTGGTTCCGTATATTTTGGGACTGGGGCATGACATAGTTTTAGTGATGGCCCATGCAGGTCCAGTTAATTGCTAGTGGTATGATAACATGCCCAGCAAGCCTGCTATATGATAGGAATACTAGGTCTCATCCACACTGACTTATCCTTAAAAATTTTGTATCCTGCTTGATTATTATATCATTATTTCCTTCGTACTTTTCTAATTATTCTATCTTCTTCAGAAATATGGACATACCCAGTGGACAAGCGATTGATGGGGCTGACCAAGCAACAGACCCCTCGCCAGATGTCCAAAGGACCCCAACCCCCCCGAGAGACTAATCTCCGAGAAGGATGCTGGTCTATCCAGCAACTCCGTACCTTCACCAGAATCCTACCCAGGCAGCTACGCCAGCCCAACATGAAGGGCAAACTTCCCAGGCACCGACACCACAGGCGTAGACACCTTTGCCACCACCTCCAGCCATTCCTGCCCTGATGCCACAGCTTGAGGGACAACCTCAAATATTCCAATTCTTTCAAGCCATGTTGCAGGCTCAGTGGCAACAGACTGAAGCCCTGAGACAGTATTTGATGACAGCCCTGGAGAGAACAACTGCCCCAGCACCAGCACCTGTCCAACCAGCCGGCACTGTCCGAGGCTTTCGCCAGATGGGCCCGGGAACCTTTTTAGGCAGCAAAACTCTGGAAGAGATCTCAGACTGGATCTCCAACACGGAAATGCTGCTAGAAGGTTCACAGCTTCATCCCGACCTATGGATGACCGCAGTGAGGGCCCAACAGCATCGGCAAAAAACCATACTTGGAAACAATTCCTGGAATACTTCAATGCAAAGTACTTCCCAGCCACGGTCAGAAATGCTCTGTATTCCCAATTCCTGCATTTGGAACAAGGGAATATGACCGTCGACATCTACGACGCAGAATTCAGTCGACTTAGTCGATTTGGGGCCATTCTGATACCTAACGAGCTGGAAAAGGCCATGAGGTTCCATCACAGTCTTACCTTCGGGCTCCAAAGGTATACTACGGCATAGTCGAGAATCTCCTATAAAGAGGTTCTTTCAGAAGCAAGAATACAGGAAGCCAATGGCCGAGGAGCAAGGCACTATAACCCAACCATACCGGCTAGAAACCAGCCCAGAACGGGAGGACCAATCCATCGTCCGGGAATGCAGTCACAGCAAAAGACAGTGCCATATTAGCACAAGGAACTTCCGACTTGTCACCATTGTGGAAATAAGGGACATTATGCCAAAAACTGCCAAAGGAAGCATGGACTATGCCTGATATGTAGAGAAAGTCAACATATGGCCAAAGACTGCCCACAACACAGAGAGGCAACACCCCAGAACGGGCAAAGACCAGCAGCACCAACCCAGAGAATGCTACTCTCTACTGGAGGTCAGCATCCCCCAGTGTCTGGAAGATTTCAGATGGGACCACCCTTAGCCACCCAGGAAACACAGTACAACCAAGCCAGACAATAGACCAGAGGGCAAAGGCACGGGCATGCCTTTGTTTTAGCTGAAATTGCAGAGGAGCCAGAAAGTGAAACTATTACAGGTACCATTTTAGTTGCGTCATTACCTGCAACCGCTTTATTTGATTCTGGCGCTACGCTATCTTTTATATCTAGTAGTTTCGTAGCCATGCACAAACTAGCCACTTCCCCACTGCCTAAATGCTGGAAAATTCTTACAGGAGGAGGCATAGTGCCGGTGACCAGCATTATTGAAACATGCTCGGTAGTCGTTTGTAGTAGAGAGCTAAGAGCGCGATTCTTGGTACTCCCAATACCAAACTTCGATGTTGTCTTAGGCATGGACTGGTTAAGCCAGTACAATGCTATACTAGACTTCCTGAAGGGTAGCGTCATTTTTTTAGACCACCAGGTCACCTGGAGTTCGAGTACATGCGAGTATAGATAGGGTATAAATAGTACCTAGGATTACAAATTATAGTGGTTAACCCTAGTTACCTGGTGACTTACAGTATCCAACCTAAATTATTTTTCCACCCTCTAGATAATGAGCATGACTAAGCAAAAACAGATAAGTAGATTGCTAGACATTGATTGCTAGGCTCAAACATGTGAATGAAGTGATACCTGAGTACTACAGGTAGTTTCCAAATTAGATTTAATGTACTTGACTTATTCGGGTAGTCAGTGACTTTTAGTCTCGTATTTCCACCTTCGATAAATCGATTAGTTAAAGCTAGTATCGGGAATAGAGCAATTAGATTGAAGGAGAGAGTATCGACAGATGTTAGCCTTGAGATGGATATCGTGAACTACCAATAATGTACGACCAGTTGTAAACCTGATGGTACCCATATAGTTTGGAAAAAGGGTACGCATAGAGTAAAGTAGGAGAAACCTCATGATCGAGGTAAAAAGGGTAGAGTGGCAACAAGATGAGATTCGTGATAAGTACCTGACCTAAATTGGTCATTCGTACGGAGGAGAAGGTAAAGAAAATCCAAGGACACCTGCGAGCAACACATGACAGACAAAAGCACTGGGCAAACGTACATCGACGACCTCTAGATTTCTAAGTGGTAGAACACGTGTTTTTGAAAGATCTCACCTACCCGAGGAACTATCTGATTGGGAGAAAAAAGAAAACTGAGTCCGAGGTACATCGGACCCTTCAATGTGTTGGAAAGCATCGAAGAAGTTGCTTCCAAGCTAGCCTTACCTCAGACATTGGAAGGAGTACATGACGTCTTCCGTATATCTCAACTAAGGAGGTATATTTCAGATCCAAGTCATATGCTGGACCATTCAGAGATCACCGTCGGCCCAAGCTTATCACACCAGGAAGAGCCTGTAAAGATCCTAGACCGAAGCGAGAAGGTGTTGTGAGGCCAGACTATCCCTCTAGTTTGTATTGCATGGAGACATCATGCACCAAGCGAGTCAACCTGGGAACGAGAAGAGGATATTCGACAGCGTTTCCTCCATCTATTCCCAGACCAGGGTATGTCCTAATATTTTAAATCAATCTTTCGTTCTCATTATATGTCTGTTTTTATTTCGAGGACGAAATACTCTAAAGAGGGTAGATTGTAAACTCCCTCGACCAGATATCAGTAGGTAATATTAAATTAGGATTATTTTTAGCAAATTAGAATTATTGCAACTTTTTAAATTTATTTTGCTTACATATCCTATTGATTTGTACACCTGTCCATCACACAAATATTTATAGCATTACACTGATTGTTATCCTCAAACAAAGTTCACACACCCCTCCTAGACATGTTAGTCTATTTTTCTGAACTTTGTGTAACTCCCAGATATGCTGGCATAAGTATCGTTTTAGTCGCACAAATATCGTTACAAACGTCCGTATTTATTTTTAATTAAATTCTCAGATCTGTACCCATCTCTGTTCCAATAGAGATTTGAGGCCCAACAGGCACCTTTTTGCCCAAACAAAAATACGTTATTATTCTACTTTGAGTATACTACATTTAGTATATTTATACGATACTGAAATTATGGCCCTACCTGCCTCTAAATAATTAGTAAACACCGTGCGCATTAATTATTAATTAATTAATACGGTGACCCATATCACCTAAAAACCAGGCCCAGACCCTACCAGGCTCACCCCTACCCCCTCAGGGCCCTCACACAGCTTTCCCCTTCAATTCTGTGAATTTTAGCATTTTTAGGAATAAGGTATTTTTCCCAGAAAATTTCATAATTGCGTAATTTCTCAATTATAGGACCTTTATGCAATTTATGAAATTGCAGGGGTTTTTCTGTAAATTTCCTGTATGAGGTGTCAACCTCCTATTGGCCGGTGAACCTACACCGTCCATTTGGACGTGGGACCCACCCAAAAATATCAAGAAAATATCCCAAAATATCTAAAGATATTTTAAATAGAAAATTCCCTAAAAACTCCTAAAACCTAAACCTATTTACAACTATGCCATCAGCCCAAACCCTATTTAAACCAACCCCCTCCCCTTTCCGAACTCCCCACACCACCTCTCTCGGCCACCACCCCCACCGGACCTCCTCCGACCGGTTCGCCCCTCCCCCAGCTCCCTTCCGGCCAACCACCACCCTCCCTGGCCGCCGCAACTGCCGCCGGCAACCCCCGCAGAACCGACCCGACCACCAACACCAACAGCAGCCTCCACCACCCGATGCCTCCAACCCCCACCACCCGCCACCGTGGACCACCTCCACCACCTCCATCCTCTTCGCCCCGACCCCCTCTACCAGACCACCACCTTCCCGCCGCCCCATGACAACCGCCCCGGCCGCCAGCTCCCCCGCAGCGTCCTCCCCCGACTTTCCGACCACTGCAACCAGCCACCCCTGACTGCCTCCAACTTCCCCTCCGGCCGTCTCTGACCACCGCCACCACCACCGAACCCTTCGCCTTGACCTCCTCCTCCGTTCCCCCACCCTGCACCGCCGCCTCCGCCGTCGTCTGCGCTGCTGCAGCTGCTGCAAGCCGCCGCTGCTGCTGTTGCTGTTAACTGCAGCTGCTGTTGCAGCCGCCTTTTCGGCCAGCCACCGGCCGCTCCGCCGCCGTTCTCCCGTCGACGACGAGGCGTGGGTCCCCCCTGTCAGACAGGTATACCCCCCCCCCCCACCCAATAAATAAGTAATTACATGTATTTATATATATGTATGTATATATGTATATATATGTATATTTATATATATATATGTTTATATATATATATATTATAATATATAATATATATTACATTATTATATTACTGTATATATACAGAATATATATGTATTATTATATATGTATTATTATATGTATTAGTATATATTTATGTATATATATGTATATATATATATATTTATATTTATATATATTGTATATATTGTATTATATATATTATTATATATAATATTATCATAATTATAGTATATACAGTAAATATACTATATAAATAGATAAGTATATACCTACGTATTTTTATATTATTTTTATATTTTTTATATATATGTATATATTTATATATATATCTATATATATTATTATTCTATATATAATTATATATATATATATTATATAATTATGTATATATATATTATATTATTATATATGAATATATATATTATATTATTATATATGAATATACATATACAGTATATATTGTATAATATATATGTATATATATATACAGTATTTATATTATATATATGTCATTTATTTTATTTATATGTATGTGTATATTATTATTATTATTATTATTATTATTATTATTATTATTATTATATATATATATATATATATATATATATATATATATATATATATATATATATATATATATATATGTATATTATATATATATATATAATTATATATACTATATAGTTATATTATAAAATATATATATAAGATACTATTATATGTATGTTTTTATGCTATTTATGCATTTTTTTCTTTATTTATATATATATGTATATGTATACATATAGTTATGTATATTGTAATTATATATATATATATATAATTTATATATATAAATATATTATATTTATATACTCAGAATATATATTTTAAATATATATATGTATTTATATTTTTATCATCTATATGTATAGTTTATATGTAAGTATATATATGTATATATATATATTATGTATTATAATTATACTATTATATAGCTATATATGTATATATATATATATATAAATTAATTATATATGAATATGTATATGTAAATATGTATTATTTATAATTGCATATACTATTTTATATATACTTATATGTTATATTTACATGAAATACATATGTATATTATTTATTTATATAGTATGCATATATTTAATTATGAAAATTATTGTATATATAAATTATTAAGTAACTAAAATATATATAGCATATGTTTATATTTTATTATTTTATTTCCTTCTTGTAAATTATACATATATTATATATATCTAATATATATGTATTATATATAGGTATATATTTTAAGTATATAAATACTATACTTATATTTATTATGCTATAAATATTATGTACTGAACATCTTTTTAATGTTAAATTCACGAACCCTGTATGTCCTGAACAGAGTTCAACGCTGTCAGTGACCCCTGGTCACAGGACCCCTCAGACTTGACTGCAAGTGCAGGTCTTTGGCACGCCCAGCTCAGAGAAGTAGGCAAGTATACCTTGCCAAGTTTTTACTGTTTAATTATTAACTGTTGAATGTTATTTTTAGTGAATTTACATATAACAGTATGTATCTGAGACTGCCTCGGGTACCGTCAACAAGTACGTTGACAAGTAGTATAACTAACTTAGTCCTTAGCAGACTTACCTACAGCTGCGAGGGTATCCTAATATCCTCCTAAACCCTAACATTTGTACACGCAACAAGATTGCAATACATATTGGAATGCGAGTTTACGTACTCGATTAGCTACCGGTGCGTGTGACATGCATCACGGCTTAGCACGAACTCATAAAAATTCAGGAAAGCTATGACTTGGCATTAGTTACATTAGGCGGGGAGAACAACTAATAGGCGTATGGGACACCCACCTCTTTTATACAGATACCGCACTCGACGGAGTGATACGGATGTTATATATATATATTACCGTTACCATGCTCTTCGGAGATGGTAAATTACAGAGTGCCCTTGAACGGGGGCATATGTGGCATATACTAGCCAGTCACTACGGTTGGAGAATTACGTCAGCATATGTCTAGCCCACACTTTTCCATACGTACTAAGTTGTCTCATATTGCATTCACTTAGATGGCTAGTACACCTTTATTTACTTTATTCAGTATTTATACATGGCATGTATTTTATGTATCTTGTTATGTCCCACTGAGGACCTGGTTTTCTTCCAGATTTAGATGAGACATTCTACCCTACAGTGTATGGACCAGGACAGGAGACTAGAGATGCCACTAAGGAGGAGTTAGAGGAACTACCATCAGAGTCTGCCTGAGTACACCTGGAGCTGGAGCACCTTCTCCCTGATCCTTAGTAGCTTGCTCACCTGGAGCTGTAGCTACTACCTAGATAGACGATACTCTAGTCTATCTTATTTTTTGCACTTCTATCTTTTGTAGTGGGTTTGTTCCCACCAGATATCTGATTTGTACTATGACACTTCAGCTTAGTACTTATATATATTTCAGCACCTATTCCAGTATTCCTTGATATTTTGTTAATGAGATTAGATTTACCTGTATTAAACTTATAGTATTTTAGGACAGCATAGCACGTCTCTTTAGGGTCCATTAAATTGGGTAAACCCTTAGTGACGTGTCAGCTGGCCAATGCCATGTGGCCTGGTTCCTTATATTTTGGGACTGGGGCATGACATAGTTTTAGTGGTGGCCCATGCAGGTCCAGTTAATTGCTAGTGGTATGATAACATGCCCAGCAAGCCTGCTATAGGATAGGAATACTAGGTCTCATCCACACTGACTTATCCTTAAAAATTTTGTATCCTGCTTGATTATTATATCATTATTTCCTTCATACTTTTCTAATTATTCTATCTTCTTCAGAAATATGGACATACCCAGTGGACAAGCGATTGATGGGGCTGACCAAGCAACAGACCCCTCGCCAGATGTCCAAAGGACCCCAACCCCCCCGAGAGACTAATCCTCGAGAAGGATGCTGGTCTATCCAGCAACTCCGTACCTTCACCAGAATCCTACCCAGGCAGCTACGCCAGCCCAACATGAAGGACAAACTTTCCAGGCACCGACACCACTGGCGGAGACACCTTTGCCTCCACCTCCAGCCCTTCCTGCCCTGATGCCACAGCTTGAGGGACAACCTTAAATGTTCCAATTCTTTCAAGCCATGTTGCAGGCTCAGTGGCAACAGACTGAAGCCCTGAGACAGTGTTTGATGACAGCCCTGGAGAGAATAGCTGCCCCAGCACCAGCACCTGTCCAACCAGCCGGCACTGTCCGAGGCTTTCGTCAGATGGGCCCGGAAACCTTTTCAGGCAGCGAAACTCTGGAAGAGATCTCAGACTGGATCTCCAACACGAAAATGCTGCTAGAAGGTTCACAGCTTCATCCCGACCTATGGATGACCGCAGTGAGGGCCCAACTAAAAGGCAATGCCCATAACTGGTGGGACTCCACAGAGCGCAGCATCGGTAAAAAACCATACTTGGAAATAATTTCTGGAATACTTCAATGCAAAGTACTTCCCAGCTACGGTCAAAAATGCTCTGTATTGCCAGTTCCTGTATTTGGAACAAGGGAATATGACCGTCGACGCCTACGACGCAGAATTCAGTCGACTTAGTCGATTTGGGGCCATTCTGATACCTAACGAGCTGGAAAAGGCTATGAGGTTCCATCACAGCCTTACCTTCGAGCTCCAAAGGTATACTACGGCACAGTCGAGAATCTCCTATAAAGAGGTTCTTTCAGAAGCAAGAATACAGGAAGCCATTGGCCGAGGAGCAAGGCACTATAACCCAACCATACCGGCCAGAAACCAGCCCAAAACGGGAGGACCAATCCATCATCCGGGAATGCAGTCACAGCAAAAGACGGTGCCATATTAGCACAAGGAACTTCCGACTTGTCACCATTGTGGAAATAAGGGACATTATGCCAAAAACTGTCGAAGGAATCATGGACTATGCCTGATATATAGAGAAAGTCAACATATGGCCAAAGACTGGCCACAACACAGAGAGGCAACACCCCAGAACGGGCAAAGACCAGCAGCACCAACCCAGATAATGCTACTCTCTACTGGAGGTCAGCATCCCCTAGTGTCTGGAAGATTTCAGAGGGGACCACCCTTGGCCACCCAGGAAACGTAATACAACCAAGCCAGACAATAGACCAGAGGGCAAAGGCACGAGCATGCCTTTGTTTTAGCTGAAATTGCAGAGGAGCCAGAAAGTGAAACTATTACAGGTACCATTTTAGTTGTGTCATTACCTGCAACCGCTTTATTTGATTCTGGCACTACGCTATCTTTCATATCTAGTAGTTTTGTAGCCATGCACAAACTAGCCACTTTCCCACTGCCTAAATGCTGGAAAATTCTTACAGGAGGAGGCATAGTGCCGGTGACCAGCATTATTGAAACATGCTCGGTAGTCGTTTGTAGTAGAGAGCTAAGAGCACGATTCTGGGTACTCCCAATACCAAACTTTGACGTTGTCTTAGGCATGGACTGGTTAAGCCAGTACAATGCTATACTAGACTTCCTGAAGGGTAGCATCATTTTTTTAGACTACCAGGTCACCTGGAGTTCGAGTACATGCGAGTATAGATAGGGTATAGATAGTACCTAGGATAACAAATCATAGCGGTTAACCCTAGTTACCTGGTGACTTACAGTATCCAACCTAAATTATTTTTCCACCCTCTAGATAATGAGCAGGACTAAGAAAAAATAGATAGGTAGATTGCTAGACATTGATTGCTAGGCTCAAACATGTGAATGAAGTGATAGCTGAGTACTACAGGTAGTTTCCAAATTAGATTTAATGTACTTGACTTATTCGGGTAGTCAGTGACTTTTAGTCTCGTATTTCCACCTTCAATAAATCGATTAGTTAAAGCTAGTATCGAGAATAGAGCAATTAGATTGAAGGAGAGAGAATCGACAGATGTTAGCCTTGGGATGGATATCGTGAACTACCAATAATGTACGACCAGTTGTAAACCTGATGGTACCCATATAGTTTGGAAAAAGGGTACGCATAGAGTAAAGTAGGAGAAACCTTATGATCGAGGTAAAAAGGGTAGAGTGGCAACAAGATGAGATTCGTGATAAGTACCTGACCTAAATTGGTCATTCGTACGGAGGAGAAGGTAAAGAAAATCCAAGGACACCTGCGAGCAACACATGACAGACAAAAGCACTGGGCAAACGTACATCGACGACCTCTAGATTTCTAAGTGGTAGAACACGTGTTTTTGAAAGATCCCACCTACCCGAGGAACTATCAGATTGGGAGAAAAAAGAAAACTAAGTCCGAGGTACATCGGACCCTTCAATGTGTTGGAAAGCATCGGAGAAGTTGCTTCCAAGCTAGCCTTACCTCAGACATTGGAAGGAGTACATGACGTCTTCCATGTATCTCAATTAAGGAGGTACATTTCAGATCCAAGTCATATGCTGGACCATTCAGAGATCACCGTCGGCCCAAGCTTATCACACCAGGAGGAGCCTGTAAAGATCCTAGACCGAAGCGAGTAGGTGTTGTGAGGCTAGACTATCCCTCTAGTTTGTATTGCAACAAGACATCATGCACCAGGCGAGTCAACCTGGGAACGAGAAGAGGATATTCGACAGCGTTTCCCCCATCTATTCCCAGACCAGGGTATGTCCTAATATTTTAAATCAATCTTTCGTTCTCATTATATGTCTATTTTTATTTTGAGGACGAAATGCTCTAAGGAGGGTAGATTGTAAACTCCCTCGACCAGATATCAGTAGTTAATATTAAATTAGGATTATTTTTAGCAAATTAGAATTATTGTAACTTTTTAAATTTATTTTGCTTACATATCCTATTGATTTGTACACCTGTCCATCACACAAATATTTATAGCATTACACTGATTGTTATCCTCAAACAAAGTTCACATACCCCTCCTAGACATGTTAGTCTATTTTTTTGAATTTTGTGCAACTCCCAGATATGCTGGCATAAGTATCGTTTTAGTCGCACAAATATCGTTACAAACGTCCGTATTTATTTTTAATTAAATTCCCAGATCTGTACCAATCTCTGTTCAAATAGAGATTTGAGGCCCAACAGGCACCTGTTTTGCCCAAACAAAAATACGTTATTATTCTACTTTGAGTATACTACATTTAGTATATTTATACCACACTGAAATTATGGCCCTACCTGCCTCTAAATAATTAGTAAACACCGTGCGCATTAATTATTAATTAATTAATACGGTGACCCATATCACCTAAAAACCAGGCCCAGACCCAACCAGGCTCACCCCTACCCCCTCAGGGCCCTCACACGGCTTTCCCCTTCAATTCTGTGAATTTTAGCATTTTTAGGAATAGGGTATTTTTCCCAAAAAATTTTGTAATTGCGCAATTTCTCAATTATAGGACCTTTATGCAATTTATAAAATTGTAGGGGTTTTTCTGTAAATTTCTAGTGTGAGGTGTCAACCTCCTATTGGCCGGTGAACCTACACCGTCCATTTGGAGGTGGGACCCACCCAAAAATATCAAGAAAATATCCCAAAATATCTAAAGATATTTTAAATAGAAAATTCCCTAAAAACCCCTAAAACCTAAACCTATTTACAACTATGCCATCAGCCCAAACCCTATTTAAACTAACCCCCTCCCCTTCCCGAACTCCCCACACCACCTCTCTCGGCCACCACCCCCACCGGACCTCCGCCGACCGGTTCGCCCCTCCCCCAGCTCCCTTCCGGCCAACCACCACCCTCCTTGGCCGCCGCAACCGCCGCCGACAACCCCCGCAGAACCGACCCGACCACCAACACCCACAGCAGCCTCCACCACCCGATGCCTCCAACCACCACCACCCGCCATCGTGGACCACCTCCACCACCCCCATCCGCTTTGCCCCGACCCCCTCTACCAGACCACCACCTTCCCGCCGCCCCACGACCACCGCCCCGGCCGCCATCTCCCCCGCAGCGTCCTCCCCCGACTTTCCGACCACTGCAACCAGCCACCCCCGACTGCCTCCAACTTCCCCTCCGGCCGCCTCTGACCACCGCTACCACCACCGAACCCTTCGCCTTGACCTCCTCCTACGTTCCCCCACCCTACACCGCCGCCTTCGCCGTCGCCTGCGCTGCTGCAGCTGCTGCAAGCCGCCGCTGCTGCTGTTGCTGTTAACTGCAGCTGCTATTGCAGCCGCCTTTCCTGCCAGCCACCGGCCGCTCCGTCGCCGTCCTCCCGTCGGCGACGAGGCGTGGGTCCCCCCTGTCAGACAGGTATACCCCCCCACCCAATAAATACGTAAATACATGTGTTTATATATATGTATGTATGTATATATGTATATATATGTATATTTATATATATATGTTTATATATATATATTATAATATATAATATATATTATATTATTATATTACTGTATATATACAGTATATATATACAGAATATATATGTATTATTATATATTTTATATATGTATTATTATATGTATTAGTATATATTTATGTATATATATATATATATATATATATATATATATATATATTGTATATATTGTATTATATATATTATTATATATAATATTATCATAATTATAGTATATACAGTAAATATACTATATAAATAGATATGTATATACCTATGTATTTATATTATTTTTATATTATTTATATATATGTATATATTTATATATATATATCTATATATATTATTATTCTATATATAATTATATATATATTATATAATTATATATATATATTATATTATTATATATGAATATACATATACAGTATATATTGTATAATATGTATGTATATATATATACAGTATATATATTATATATATATGTCATTTATTTTATTTATATATATGTGTATATTATTATTATATATATATATATATATATATATATATATATATATATATATATATATATGTGTATATTATTATATATATATAATTATATATACTATATAGTTATATTATAAAATATATATATAAGATACTATTATATGTATGTTTTTATGCTATTTATGCATTTTTTTCTTTATTTATATATATATGTATATGTATACATATAGTTATGTATATTGTAATTATATATATGTGTATATAATTTATATATATAAATATATTATATTTATATACTCAGAATATATATTTTAAATATATATATGTATTTATATTTTTAGCATCTATATGTATAGTTTATATGTATGTATATATATGTATATATATATTATGTATTATACTTATACTATTATATAGCTATATATGTATATATATATATAAATTAATTATATATGAATATGTATATGTAAATATGTATTATTTATAATTGCATATACTATTTTATATATACTTATATGTTATATATACATGAAATACATATGTATATTATATATTTATATAGTATGCATATATTTAATTATGAATATTATTGTATATATAAATTATTAAGTAACTAAAATATATATAGCATATGTTTATATTTTATTATTTTATTTCCTTCTTGTAAATTTTACATATATTATAAATATCAAATATATATGTATTATATATAGGTATATATTTTAAGTATATAAATACTATACTTATATTTATTATGCTATAAATATTATGTACTGAACATCTTTTTAATGTTAAATTCACGAACCCTGTATGTCCTGAATAGAGTTCAACGTAGTCAGTGATCCTTGGTCACAGGACCCCTCAGACTTGACTGCAAGTACAGGTTTTGTTATGCCCAGCTCAGAGAAGTAGGCAAGTATACCTTGCCAAGTTTTTACTGTTTAATTATTAACTGTTGAATGTTATTTTTAGTGAATTTACATATAACAGTATGTATCTGAGACTGCCTCGGGTACCGTCAACAAGTACGTTGACAAGTAGTATAACTAACTTAGTCCTTAACAGACTTACCTACAGCTGCGAGGGTATCCTAATATCCTCCTAAACCCTAACACTTGTACACGCAACAAGATTGCAATACATATTGGAATGCGAGTTTACGTACTCGATTAGCTACCGGTGCGTGTGACGTGCATCACGGCTTAGCACGAACTCATGAAAATTCAGGAAAGCTATGACTTGGCATTAGTTACATTAGGCGGGGAGAACAACTAATAGGCGTATGGGACACCCACCTCTTTTATACAGATACCGCACTCGACGGAGTGATACGGACGTTATATATATATATTACCGTTACCATGCTCTTCGGAGATGGTAAATTACAGAGTGCCCTTGAACGGGGGCATATGTGGCATATACTAGCCAGTCACTATGGTTGGTGAATTACGTCAGCATATGTCTCGCCTACACTTTCCCATACGTACTAAGTTGTCTCACATTGCATTCACTTAGATGGCTAGCACACCTTTATTTACTTTATTCAGTATTTATACATGGCATGTGTTTTATGTATCTTGTTATGTCCCACTGAGGACCTGGTTCCCTTCCAGATTTAGATGAGACATTCTACCCCACAGTGTATGGACCTGGACAGGAGACTAGAGATGCCACTGAGGAGGACTTAGAGGAACTACCATCAGAGTCTGCCTGAGTACACCTGGAGCTGGAGCACCTTCTCCCTGATCTTTAGTAGCTTGTTCACCTGGAGCTGGAGCTACAACCTAGATAGACGATACTCTAGTCTATCTTATTTTCTGTACTCCTATCTTTTGTAGTGGGTTTGTTCCCACCAGATATCTGATTTGTACTATGACACTTCAACTTAGTACTTATATATATTTCAGCACCTATTCCAGTATTCCTTGATATTTTGTGGATGAGATTAGATTTATCTGTATTAAACTTATAGTATTTTTGGACAGCGTAGCACGTCTCTTTAGGGTCCATTAAATTGGGTAAACCCTTAGTGACGTATCAGCTGGCCAATGCCACGTGGCCTGGTTCCGTATATTTTGGGACTGGGGCGTGACATATATATATATATAATAGTTCTATGTCGTAGTGTAGGTACATGGCATATCCTAGCACACGGGCCCAACCCTACAACCAAACGAGGACAAGGGTTGAATCCATCACACTATGATAGTCCATTTCTCTAGGCTACTTACAGAATAATACAATCACAACCAAGTCCAATTTATAAAATCGGTCAATCACTTGTACGGCTTGCTATTTATGGAGTCTGAGGTTATCTTAGAATAATGCATAATAGGTATCCTCAGATCATGTTATTTCCAAACATGAGCTAACCTAGCTAATAAATGAATATACAAGTACTTCAAAAATTGTACCAGTTTCCCGTAGGGCCACTGCGCTAAAAATACAGTATTAGCGGTTCCTATGTTCCTACAGTAAAATAGTGGCTTAACATATTTATAACAGGTCATAAACTGCACTCCACTAAGGCAGATAATATATAGTATTATGGCGGCCAGCCCACAGTGCACTTAGATTTAAATCTTTGTGGGAAGGTTCGTTGGCATAATCTCGAGATACCATTTCCTCCCTATGTTACTACCACTTTTAGTTGCTTAATTAACCCTATATTATGTTCAAAAATCTCAAGGCATGGACATATGAGAATTTTTCTTAAGATGTCATACAAAGTAGGATACACTAGATACGAATCCATGGAAGTTTAATCTGGATTCACCCGAGCGTATATGCAATATTCAATAAATCAATATTCTAGCCATGCTTTGGTATTTGACTCACATATCATGTTCGTGCTGGAAAAAATAGTATATTTATATTATCACGCGTTCAGAAATTTGGAGGCATTCTCGATGCACATCCCAAATATAATCACTTTAACACATAACATGATATGTCGTACCTCAATGCATATTAGATCAGAAACTTTATCAGGAAATAATCGTATCAATACGAATACAATATTCGAGTCCAATTACCAATTTTATTGGGTCACATGAATCATAATCACATTATAACACAAAGCTTATATCATGCACATCGCTGGTTAGTCACTATTTACTTAGTCTGGTTCACTGAGAAGTTTTTTAAGTCCAACACATATTTATGCCATGTATGAAGCCAATCTTAGAACATGGTCACATCTAGCATGAGGTCTGGTTTCTAAGTCCATTCTTTCTTTGAATCATAACACAAGCAATACCATAATCAACCACATAGAGGATGATAAGAACATTCCAAATAGGATAAGTGAACACATAATGAAAATACTACGTGCACACATGGGGTTACTAAGGATAACATGTGCATGAAATTGTACGCATGAAGGTCAGGCATATAAAGTCTCATGAACTACAAAAGGGGGGTGGCGCATAAACTAACAAAAGTAAGGTTGGCGCATAAACTCACAGAAATAGGGCTGGCACCCTTTGTCAAGTTAACCAACATGGCGCACTTGACAAAAGTTCGCGAGCAAGAAATAAGGCATCCTTTCAAATAAAGTACGCGAGCAGCTAACTAAAAGACAACACACAATCTGAGGTCAAAGTTCGACAGTCGAAAAACTCGTCAGTCGAGGAGCACACAAACAATAACACAGAAATCAAGAAATCAACCAAAGATTCGTCTCTAATAAAATGAAGAGGGAAGAAAGTGCGTAAGCAGACCAACGTAAAAAAAGTACGCCGGCTGACGAAACATAGGAAAAGTGTGCCAGATGCCAAACGTGAAGAAAGTGCGCTGACTGACTATGGCACAATTTTCTCTTAGTTTTTCAGGGAGAACTTTGATTGAATACGCACCAAAGTGCACCAACTGAGTTTTTCTCTCGAAAGTGCACCATTGACTCACGGAGTGTGACTAGCGCACTTTTGCTATGAGACTTAGTGCAGTATGATTAGTACACACGAAGAATTGAGACAGCAAACTAATGTGCCCAAAGTAAAACATACGTATTTCTACGTCATATGGGTCATCTTGCATACTCTACACAGAGTACTATTCTTCTTCTCTAATCAGCCATTTTGGTATACGTATTGTATTAAGTTTCAGCGCTGAACTTAGCTGAACTCAAAATCAAGCACGGCCAAAAGCAAAGTTACATAAATTATGGTGCTCTACACTATGAGCTAATTAGTTTTGACAAACACAAAGTTTTAGAGAGATCAAACCCTAAGAAAATAATAGTTAACCCATAGACCCAAACTCAGGTCCTTGCAATTCAATCCAAGAAAATCAAGAACAACAAGTATTAAAGATGAAGGAGTGCTCAGTCCCAACAATATGAGCTAGAAATAAACAGGAATTATTAAGAACTAAAAGCATGCATAAATCCATAGTTCTTCTTCTTGTGCAAGATGTTCTTGAGAGAGAGAGAAAACCTAAGGGAGAGAGATGGAAAGGAAACATAATGAGAAAAGAGAGAGAGAGAAATAAGAATATATAGATATTTAGGTTTTAGATATGGACCGTTGGATCACTCAAACCCTTCTAAGCCACGCATGCCACCAACCCAACCAAATCCACTATCTCCATACCTCTCGGGTCCGATCTAAATAATAGTCGGGCTAGTAACTAATGTACGCCAAAGTGCGCTAAGGAGAATATGTGCCAAAGTACGTTGGGAAACGAGGCTGACACTTGAGTTGAGCTAAGCACGAGTCTGTGTGTATCAGAGCTTCACTCAAAGCTTCATGAGTCTCCTTCGACAAACGACGTAACTCGAATATAGAAAATTGGACTGGGATATTGGCCAGTTGTGCCAATATATAAAAATTGTAGGGCTTTGTAAGTCCTTGGGGTACATTCTTCTTTAGGAATTTGTCGAAGCGCACTTCCGTATGCTTCCCTTTCTCTGCTTAGTAGGCTTCGAAGGAGCAGGTTCGGTTGTGACTGGAGCAACATGAGTTGGCAAAGTAGGAAGAGTGTCAAGAACATCTTTCGGGATAGACATAAGTTTTATGATAATCTTTGCTAGACCTGGTACCAGTCATGGCTTCTTCTTTGGGCATCAGAGAAATAAGTACCATGTTATAAGACTTGAGTTTCTTTTTATTATGCCTCTTCTTGGAGCGAGTCTGTGGGCTAGTCTTATAGTAGCCCAATCCACTACGTGATTTTTTGGACTATGCTTGGAGTTGTAGAGGAATACATTGTCCCTTGCCAAAGTTTAAACCTATAGATTATTGGCTGTATTGATAAAATTGGGGACGATCTTCCTCAACCACCTGAGTTGAGGTCGATGCTCTAATTATTGTAGCAGGAGGAGGAAATTTTTTTGTAGGAACACCTTCATAAGCAATAAAAAAAATTGTGCCCTATACAACAGAATACTACCACTCATAGATTATTGCCGGTGTGTCAAGAGAAGCTTGCGAATAAAGCTCGGTGGGGCTATGTTTAGATTTAGAAATCTGATCCGAGAGATATATCTTCTTGATGTTGAAGTGATGATCCGAAGAAATCATACTACATGGTTTATAATTCTTACCCTTCTTGGATTTTGAATTGGAAAATATTGCTCCCTAGTCCCAATCTGGCAGCAGGTCTGGATGAATCCATATAATCTCGCCATGATCGGTGATAAAATGCACCAATCCCTTTGTTTGACTTCGAGAGGGCGGGAGATTTACCACTTTTATCGTAGCTCGAGGTATTAGATGACGTCATTTGGGATTTCTTGTGCTGGAAAATTATCGAATTGTAGAGACACCATATTAGTGGTGATTGTTTTCTCCTCATTGTGAAGGGTGATAGCTTTAGTATCTATCAACTGTTGTATTTTTCTTTTTAAGACATAAAAGGCCTTGGTAGGATGATGTACATACCGATGGTATAAGCAGTACTTTGGGTTGTCTGTTTTACCAACCTTATTTGGTCGCTTGATATCAGGCAACTGTAACTTTTTTTTATTAGATATTCAAAAATATTGTGGATGTCGCTCTCGTCAAAGGAATATTCTTCTTTAGGCATGGAAGACTTTGGAGGCTTTTTTGCTGGAGGAGAGGTGGGTGCCTTTGACAGATTTATTGCTAAGGCCTCATTTCCTTTATTGTTACAATTATTCGCACTATTGTTGTTGTTGGAGGGGTGCTTTCCTTCTGTATTGGTCATTTATAACCCTAAATTATGTGCCACCTTCGTGTTACCTTCAGCAGCTTCGGCCCCTATGTTGAACGTCGTCCAGTCTTAAAATTGAGTTGGACCCGTCTAGAGCCCTATATAGGCAGTAGGTTTTACAAGTATCAATGAATGTGGAGTCTGGAATACAGAGGTATTGTAGTGTCCCACTCCGCATAGGCACTATGTACAAGATATATTGCTTTGTTGGCTCGAGCGGAAGCCTTCTCGAAGTGTTCTCCAATCGAAACACAAGATGATTGATCTAAGTGAGTGGGCAAAAATTCATTCTCTGATTCTTACATGCCTTAATAATGAATCTGAGTTTTCTACTACTTGTTCTAAGAAGATAGTTTATAAGAAGAATGAAAGAACCTGACTCTACATGCTTAATAAGAGAACTCGTATTACTTGTTATTGAAACGAATCTGCTTGCCTAACTAGAGAACTTGAATGCTTGTCTAAAAGAGATAGAACCATTGACATGCTAAGAAAAGATAGAAATATTGTATGCTTAGTTAGACGGACACCGCTATCGAATAAACCGTTGCCATACTAATAAACAAGAGTAAAAGAATGTTCTATATGTTTCTATCGAATGCTAAACAAGAATAAAATTACATGCTTGTCTAAGAGAGATAGTGGAATGACTACTATGCTTGCTTAAATAATAGATTTCTTGATTGTTAGCTAGGGTACTAAAGAGATAGAATTGAATGCTAGATTTATAGAACTATTCTTGCTTGTTACTTGTTAAAAGATCTAGATTGCTTGAACATGTTTTATTGATCGCTTTGCAAAGAGATAGAATTGTATGAATTGTTGGAACTGGTGCATCTAGACAAATAGTCCGCCCTGAGGTGAGAAGATATGGCTATTAGGTAAGAGTATAGAGAGCTCCGGCTCTATGACTTGATTGATATGCTTGCTTGCTCGTTCATCGTTCATCGGTTGCATGATAGCATTTTTATCTGATAGGAACTTGCATTCATGCATTTGGTCTGGACAACTTGTGCACAAGGTTTATCTCTCGAATAATTTCTAGAGCACTAGGATCGTTCATCCCGAGAGAGACTAGAATACCCTGAGGCTAGAAGTCCATATTAATGGGAGGGCATGATCTGGAGGTCTATTAATAAGATGGACTTATACATCCCAACTGCTAATCCCTTGGAGGGGACCATCATATAGTTAGGACGCATGCTAGGCTATCTTTCTTGCATACCTAACTGTTTGATGCAGAGATGGACATGAAAGGAGAACCTTATTTATATATAAGCAAATTGTTGCTAACTTGTATGTTTGTTGCAGGGATAACCGTTCGACTATGGGTAAGGATCACTGAATAAGTGATCACTTGTATTTCCTTATATTCCTTGTCATAAATACTAAATAAGATGTATTTGTTTACTTGAATATGTTGCTGGCCCCATTGTATTGAATTGAATAGTCCACTTGATACACTTGTCTTGATTCGAGATTATCAGTCCACTAGAGATAACTTTTGTTCCTAAGAGATCGAATATGGCTCACGATACATGTTGTGCACTGCACGATAGAACACTGTCTCTATAGCTTGATTGTATGTATTGATTATGCAAACTGATTTCAAAGACATATTTTTGAAAACATGTAAACTGACTATAATCCGGTGCTGCATAAAATAAACCTAGGTAAAATAGCAAGATCACTAGTAATGTAATATTTTGCCACATGCTTACTGTCACGCCCCAGTCCCAAAATACGTAGGAACAGAAATACATGACACGCCAGCTACGCATTCGACCAGACTCTGGTCTGACTCGAATACGTATAAGCTGTAATATAAAGGGCACTATCTAGATATTCCATAAATGTAAACCTCTATGTCTCAATCCACAACGTACAACAGTATACAAGAAAGAGCTATATGTGCTAGAGTCGGCCGTCCAATAACACACTAACTCGAATAGACTCAAGAAGAAGTATGAGTCTATAAAAACTAGGCTACAATAGCAAATAAAATAAACAATGTAAAATAACCATAATGCCGGTAGATATAATGTGAGTACCTGGTACCATGCCCGCAAGACCTGCAACTCCAACATCAACTCTAAATGCTCCATAATTATCTATGCTACAAAACTGGCAGGGAACCAGGTCCTCAGAGGGACGTAACAAGGTACAGAAATACAATATGCCAAATAAACAGAAAGTACAAGTGCACGACAGGGTACTCTATCATAACCAAACTAGTGTGACACAGTTTAAAGACAATGTTCGACGCATGGGCTGTCCAAAATAAAATCGTAGCTCCGAACACAGAGACACACGGGGCGTACCGTAGCTCCGAGCACAGAGACACACGGATGATACACTACTCTAGAATACATGATTACTACATATACATATATAAGCGCGTGCAGAGGAGCCCAAGCGTCTAGTAACTGTCTTCCCCTTCCCAAGCGGTCAACGATTGTGCGTTGAACCTGACCCTCTAACTATAGTCTCAACTCACAGATATAACTCAACAGACACGACCCTAAGGTCGTCCCAGTCTCTGGTCATGATGTCGGTATCAGGATACAGGAATCTGGCACGATCACAGTGTATGAGTGTGCCCTGGGGTATCGATAAACTCAGGGACGCATATCAAGATACTATGAATCATCCAACAATCTTTCTAAGACGTTACGACGTACGTCTTCACCCGGTTGTGAATCGGACGCAAAGTACCGAACGTCAGCAATAATACGTGCACATTGTACATAACAAAATAATAAATATCTGTAACTGAAATACAGGATGGCAAGGTACACTTGCCTGCGTGCGGCTGCTGATGACGGGGATCTAGTACCGCGTCCAAGTCCTCGGGTCCTACAGTACCTAGAGAAGAGATACAAACCAGAATTAATATTCTATTCTACGACTCACAAGGGCAAGATACTAGAGGGCTGACTACAACTGACTAACGGTACGATAGTCCATCAACTAGTCATCTATACACTCTCCTCGACCAATCCTCATTCTTACCATATTCTTCACGTGGTTCAGTAGTTCAGGTATGCTCACCCTCTGACCGTATTTACTCCTTAGATATTAGGTCTTCCTTAACCCTTGGATCATTTCGTCCTCAAATACTGCTCATCCCTACAGATCACCACGCACATCCATAAATGTGTTTAACCCTTAAGCTCAATGTTCTCTCACTCAAATTGATATATTGATGATGATTTAAGCCTCCAAGTTCACCATTAACCTTAACCTCAAGTCATAATATTATCATTCGATTTAATCAGCAATGTTCAAGTATTAAACCACACTATCCAATGTAAATCCTAACAATCACAATCTAGCATCTCTACTTAATGTATATCCATAATTTTATTTCACAACTTATGAAACTAAACCCCAACCATATCTCAATATCCGAATCCAACTTTATAAAACACAAGATACATGAATACTACAATACATATATCCTAAAACATGTCAACCTCCTTAAACCCATCCTTAAGTTATTTAAAATCCACAGGCACATTAATCCTCATTAAACTTAGCCAATATAAATCTTAATCCCATAGTTAACATTTAATTATTTATGCTACACTAACCATATATATCAACATGCTGTAAACACAACCCTAGTTAATATATACACAACCATATATCATCCTTTTTAATTAGATAATAAATCTGGAAATTAAATGAAGGTAGGTGGAGAGTCGACCTTGACGATGATGGTGTCGGGTACGGTCGTAGAAGGTGGCCGGGGGTGGTGGTGACGATGGTGGTAGTGGTGGTGATGGTGGTAGTGAAAACTGGTGGTGATGGTGAAGGAAAAGAGGAAGTCGGACGGGGACGCACAGTCCGGCGGTGGGGACGCACAGCCTCAGGTCGGTCGGGGGGAGCACAGTCCGGCGGCGGGGACGCACAGCCTCGGGTCGGTCGGGGGAGAACGCACAGTCCGGTCGGCGGGGGTTTCTGTGTACCGGAGCGGGGACGCACAGCGGGGGAACTACGCCGACGAGAAGGTCGGGACAGCACAATGTGGTCAGAAGGAATTGCTGTGGAGTCACCGCGGTGGGGGGTCGATGGCCGGAGTCGGGCCGGAGCGGCCTGTGGGTCTTCTCACGAGGAGGAACAAAACTCCAATGAGGAAGAAGAGTGAAGGAAGGAGTTTCCTTGCATGAACAATAAATGGAGGAGGAGAGAGAAAGAGGGGGAAAGTTTTCCTTGGGATTAGGGCCGGTGGTGTGCTTTGAGGGTGGGGTGAGGTGTTATTTTATAGGGGTTTGTGAAGGGGATGGAGGGTGGTGATGAACCTATTCAAAATGGAGGGTGGAGATTTGTCATGAAGAAAAGTGGGTTTCTTCATGAAGGGGGTGAATGGATGGGTGAGAATGGGACCCCATTTTGGGACCTCTCCATTGTTCATGGTCAATAGGGTGATGACACATAAAATTATTAATTGCAACTTAGCCCCATAAATTCGGGAATTTGTACGGACACATAAAATGACACAAAAATTGTGGAGAAAAATGTGTTTAGTAATTTTCATGGTGAGAGGTATTGTGCATTAGGCACGGGTTTAATTAAAATAGCATTGGGATTTATTAAGGATAAAAAATGGGATTTACAAAGTTAGTATCCCCGATTTAATTAGAAATAAAGTGTCCCGCAAATTTAAATTAAATAGGGGCACTTGGGGTCAAAATTCGGAAATGACGCAAAGGTCAAAAATGGTGGGGGCTTGGAGTCAGTCTTGGACCCTTTAGTTGGTCCGGCTCAACGAGTTAAGTTGGTATCTCAAAAATTAGGGTAACGACACAAGTGTTCGACACGGAATTAAATATGGATTAGGGTTTCAGAAAATTGTGCAATTAATTTAGAGCACAACGAAAAGCTGATTTTGATCGACGAAAAAGTCCAGTGCCTAATTTGGCGGGTCAAGTCAGAAGTACAGTAATTGAACAAAATTTATGGGCTGATATTTGGCTCCAAATAATCAAACAATGATAGGGCGCACCAAGGGTTTTAATTAATTGAATTAAATACCAGATAAAATTATCTCCACTCTAAACCTCAACATCTACTACTAAATCTAAAATTTTCCAAATCCAAACCTGACTATCTATAGAATAAATCGAGGGGGTTTACATTCTTCCTAACTTGGAAAAATTTTGTCCCCAAAATTAAAAGTAAAGCACAATAATATTTAAAAGAATTTTAAAACAACTTGTTATCTAATGCGGTATGGGAATTCATACCTTGCTCCTCAAATAAGTACGAGAATCGTTGCCGAATAGAATCTTCGCGCTCCCAAGTAGACTCGCCTGGTGAATGGTGCTTCCATGCCACTCTGACTAGTCGAATCGTCTGCCCTCTCAAAGTCTTCTCGCTGCGATCGAGGATCGCAACTGGCTGCTCTACTTAAGACTGACTGGGCCCGACTGTAATCTCCGAATGATCAAGCATGTGGCTAGGGTCTGCGACATATCTCCTCAGCTGCGATACGTGAAATACGTCATGTACTCTCTCTAATGATGGAGGTAATACAAGACGGTAAGCCACTTCGCCAACTCGTTCCAGTATGTCAAAAGGTCCTATGTAACTCGGACTCAGCTTGCCTCTGCCTCCGAATCTGATGGTACCGTGGGTGGGCGATATCCTCAAAAATACGTGGTCACCCTCCTTGAATTCCAATGGTCTGCGGTGCGCATCTGCCCAGTATTTCTGTCTGTCCTGTGCTGCGTGCAGGTGGCTCTGAATCTGCTTGACCTTCTCCACTGTCTGTGTCACCAACTCTGGACCAAGTATCTGACGCTCTCCCACGTCACTCCAACAAACTGGCAACCTACATTTCCTGCCGTACAGTGCCTCATAAGGTGCCATCTGTATGCTGGCCTGGTAACTGTTATTGTAGAAGAATTCTACCAAGTGTAGATGGTCCTCCCAAGATCTTCCAAAATCAATCATGTACGCTCTCAACATATCCTCTAATATCTGTATCGTGCACTCTGACTGTCCATCAGTCTGTGGATGATATGCAGTACTGAACTTGAGACAAATTTTTTAGACCCTCCTGCATACTCTGCCAAAATGTGACGTGAATCTGGAATCACGATCCGATACAATGCTGACAGGCGCTCCATGTTGTCGTACTATCTGCCTCATATACATGCTAGCTAATATCTCCATGGACTGCCAAACTCTGAAGGGCAAGAAATGTGCAGACTTGGTGAGTCTATCTACGACAACCCAAACTGCATCCTTTCCACTTGGGCTTCGCGGGAATCCTGTGGCGAAGTCCATGGTAATGTGTTCCCACTTCCACTCGAGAATGGGAAGCGGCTGCAACAATCCTGTAGTCCTCTGATGTTCAGCTTTAACTTGCTAACAAACTAAATATTTCGCCACGAATCTTACGATTTCTCTCTTCATTCCATGCCACCAGAAATGTTGCCTCAAGTCTCGGTACATCTTCTTACCCCGGGATGAATGGAATAGATCGAGCTATGTGCCTCGGTCATCAACTCTTGGCGTAGCTTGCCACTCGAAACATATAGGCTATCTCTACACCTCAATGTTCCGTCTTCATGAATCCTGAGTCCTGTCTGCATGTCGGCCTCTGTCCTTTCTCGTAATCGTCTAAAACTCGTATCTGTAGGCAAGGCTGCCTTGATCCTCTCAATAAATGTGGACTGATCCTCGAGACTGGCCGTTTATCCACCCATGACTGTCAATATAATCTCAATCCTGAGTTCCTGAAAATCCCCTAACAACTGGTGATGAGTCATAAACTACATTTGCCTTGCCAACGTGGTACTTCAACTCGATAGTATAATCCGTCATAAATTCTAGCCAATACCTTTGTCTCACGTTGAGTTCCTTCTATGCGTAGGCATTCTTCAGACTTTTTGTGTTTTGTATAAATCTCAACATGCTCTTCATAAAGGTAGTGTCGCCATCGCTTTAGTGCAAATATTACTGTAGCTAGTCCTAGATCGTGTGTCTGATAGTTCTTCTCATGAACCCTTTGTCGTCCTGATGCGTATATTGTCTATTCTATCTAATCATAACTCATATTTGCTGAGCTTGGCATACAGTCTCTCCTATCTCAGCATCTCTAACACGATCCTGAGATGTCCCTCATGCTCCTCTTGGCTTTTGGAATAAACCAAGATGTCGTCGATAATTACCACCACGAACTTATCCAAGTACTAGTGGAAAATATTGTTCCTCAAACTCATAAATACTGCTGGCACGTTAGTTAAGCCAAACGGCATGAATAGAAACTTATAGTATCCATACTTCGTCCGAAACGCCGTCTTCGGAATGTCTTCTCTCCGTACCTTGATCTGATGATAGTTGATCTGAGATCGATCTTCGAGAATGCATGCGCCACTTAGCTGATTTAATTGTACCGTCTTGTCTCTCTTCGGCACATTTAAGATGGGTATTTCCCCATGGAGAAATACTAGCCCGACTGAAACTCTTGTCTAAGTGATCCTCTACTATGGACCTTCAACTCAACCAACTCTTTCGGTGCTAGTCTGAAGACGGGAAAATAATTAGCTCCGCTCTTGGAGTCAACTCTATAGCAAATTCTATCTCTCTGTCAGGTGGCAGGCCGGAAAGATTCTCTAGAATCACATCCTCAAACTCTGGTATAATACGGGGTACACTGGTTCCCCTTCTGCAATATGTGCCTCAAAGGTAGGTGGGCACCATGCTTCCAGGCTCTCTAAAAACTCAAACTCAGGGTAATCTGGTGGTCTAAAGGTGACACAACCACGACGGCAATCAAGCGTTGCGTGGTATTGGCTCAACCAATCCATGTCTAGGATAATGTCAAAGTCTGGACTAATTCTCATACTAATTTCTTCCGTTCTGTTTTCAATATCTATCCTCAAAAGAAAAAAAAAATTTCTTGCCATATATATAATCTCTCTTCTCCTCAAGGTTTTCCTTAAAATCTTATTCCTCGAATTTCTTCCTTTCGCTATTCATCTCTCCAAGTCACAAGTACAATGATGGTATCACTTAAGCACATACTAGAATTTCTAGAATCTGATCATTATCTTCCAAGTGAGATCCTAAATTTTTATCTCATCTAGCTCATAATCATCGTTCCTAGCATTGCTATCGTATACAACCACTAGTTTTCATCATCAGGCTGTACATTTCCATAAATTATTCTAGGTCATGATCAATAATCCTTCTAGCTCTTAATACTTCCAAGATCACTGCTACCCTAACCACTGGTAGGGTACTACTGGGTCCAACTCTCTTGCCAACCTTCCACACTAATTCTAGAATCCAAAGAACCCATCAATCTATCCTGATAAGGTAACAATCTTCTCCGAGAAAGGTATACGAATTCTGTCTTCTGTCGTCTGGTCTTCGATCTTCTTCTGGAGGGAAGTCATCAGTCACAAGCATTCGTCTCCCCGAACAATAGGGGACGATAAACAAGGATAGCGATATTGACGAAGATTGAACGAATGCAAAGTGGAAGTCCAAGGGCGATAATCACATACAAAGAGTTTTAAAATCGATTATAGATTGAGATCCTATTCAACAATCATAATATCTTTTCCTAATTTGCAGGCTCGCTTGGCACAGTCAGGTGACCAAGACGATTTAATTCTGACCTGCATGGGCCACCACAAAAATATGTCACGCCCCAGTACCAAAATACGTAGGAACAGGAATACGTGACACGCCAGCTACGCATTCGACCAGACTCTAGTCTGACTCGAATACGTATAAGCTATAATATAAAGGGCACTATCTAGATATTCTATAAATGTAAACCTCTATGTCTCAATCCACAACGTACAACAGTATACAAGAAAGAGCTATATGTGCTAGAGTCGGCCGCCCAATAACACACTAACTCGAATAGACTCGAGAAGAAGTATGAGTCTATAAAAACTAGGCTACAACAGCAGATGAAATAAATAATTTAAAATAACTATAATGTCGGTAGATATAATATGAGTACCTGGTACCATGTCCGCAAGACCTGCAACTCCAACAGCAACTCCAAATGCTCCGTAATCATCTATGCTGCAAAACTGGCAGGGAACCAGGTCCTCAGAGGTACGTAACAAGGTACAGAAATACAACATGCCAAGTAAACAGAAAGTACAAGTGCACGACAGGGTACTCTATCATAACCAAACTAGTGTGACACAGTTTAAAGACAATGTTCGACGCGTGGGCTGTCCAAAATAAAATCGTAGCTCCGAACACAGAGACACACGGGGCGTACCGTAGCTCTGAGCACAGAGACACACGGGTGATACACTACTCTAGAATACAGGATCACTATATATACATATATAAGCGCGTGCAGAGGAGCCCAAGCGTCTAGTAACTGTCTTTCCCTTCCCAAGCGGTCAACGATTGTGCGTTGAACCTGACCCTCTAACTACAGTCTCAACTCACAGATATAACTCAACAGACGTGACCCTAAGGTCGTCCCAGTCTGTGGTCATGATGTCGGTATCAGGATACAGGAATCTGGCACGATCACAGTGTATGAGTGTGTCCTGGGGTGTCGATAAACTCAGGTACGCATATCGAAATACTACGAATCATCCAACAATCTTCCTAAGACGTTACGATGTACGTCTTCACCCGGTTGTGAACCGGATGCGAAGTACCAAACGTCAGCAATAATACGTGCACATTGTACATAACAAAACAATAAATATCTGTAACTGAAATACAGGGTGGCAATGTACACTTGCCTGCGTGCGGCTGCTGATGACGGGGATCTGGTACCCGCGTCCAAGTCCTCGGGTCCCGCAGTACCTAGAGAAGAGATACAAACCAGAATTAATATTCTATTCTATGACTCACAAGGGCAAGATACTAGAGGGCTGACTACAACTGACTAACGGTACGATAGTCCATCAACTAGTCATCTATACACTCTCCTCGACTAATCCTCATTCTTACCATATTCTTCACGTGGTTCAGTAGTTCAGGTATGCTCACCCTCTGACCGTATTTACTCGTTAGATATTAGGTCTTCCTTAACCCTCGGATCATTTCGTGCTCAAACAGTGCTTATCCCTACAGATCACCACGCACATCCATAAATATGTTTAACCCTTAAGCTCAATGTTCTCTCACCTCAAATTGATATATTGATGACGATTTAAGCCTCCAAGTTCACCATTAACCTTAACCTCAAGTCATAATATTATCATTCGATTTAATCAGCAATGTTCAAGTATTAAACCACACTATCCAATGTAAATCCTAACAATCACAACCTAGCATCTCTACTTACTGTATATCCATAATTTTATTTCACAACTTATGAAACTAAACCCCAACCACATCTCAATATCCGAATCCAACTTTATAAAACACAAGATACATGAACACTATAATACATATATCCTAAAACATGTCAACCTCCTTAAACCCATCCTTAAGTTATTTAAAATCCACAGGCACATTAATCCTCATTAAACTTAGCCAATATAAACCTTAATCCCATAGTTAACATTTGATTATTTATGCTACACTAACCATATATATCAACATGCTGTAAACACAACCCTAGTTAATATATACACAACCATATATCATCCTATTTAATTAGATAATAAATCTAAAAATTAAATGAAGGTAGGTAGAGAGTCGACCTTGACGACGACGGTGCCGGGTATGGTCGGAGAAGGTGGCCGGGGGTAGTGGTGACGATGGTGGTAGTGGTGGTGATGGTGGTGGTGAAAACTGGTGGTGATGGGGAAGGAAAATAGGAAGTCGGACGGGGATGCACAGTTCGGCGGTGGGGACGCACAGCCTCGGGTCGGTCGGGGGGAGCACAGCCCAGCGGCGGGGACGCACAGCCTCAGGTCGGTCGGGGGAGAACGCACAGTCCGGTCGATGGGGGTTTCTGTGTACCGGAGCGGGGACACACAGCGGTCGACAGGACGCACAGCGGGGGAACTGCGCCGGCGGGAAGGTCGGGACAGCACAGTGCAGTCAGAAGGAATTGCTATGGAGTCACCGCGGTGTGGGGTTGATGGTCAGAGTCGGGCCGGAGCGGCCGGTGGGTCTTCTCACAGGGAGGAATGAAACTCCAATGAGGAAGAAGAGTGAAGGAAGGAGTTTCCTTGCATGAACAATAAATGGAGGAGAAGAGAGAAAGAGGGGGAAAGTTTTCCTTGGGATTAGGGCCGGTGGTGTGCTTTGAGGGTGGGGTGAGGTGTTGTTTTATAGGGGTTTGTGAAGGGGATGGAGGGTGGTGATGAACCTATTCAAAATGGAGGGTGGAGATTTGTCATGAAGAAAAGTGGGTTTCTTCATGAAGGGGGGTGAATGGATGGGTGAGAATAGGACCCTATTTTGGGACCTCTCCATTGTTCATGGCCAATAGGGTGATGACACATAAAATTATTAATTGCAACTTAGCCCCGTAAATTCGAGAATTTGTACGGACACATAAAATGACACAAAAATTGTGGAGAAAAATGTGTTTAGTAATTTTTATGGTGAGAGGGTGTTGTGCGTTAGGCACGGGTTTAATTAAAATGGCATTAGGATTTATTAAGGATAAAAATAGGATTTACAAAGTTGGTATCCCCGATTTAATTAGAAATAAAGTGTCCCACGAATTTAAATTAAATGGGGGCACTTGGGGTCAAAATTCGGAAATGACGCAAAGGTCAAAAATGGTGGGGGCTTGGAGTCAGTCTTGGACCCTTTAGTTGGTCCGGCTCAACGGGTTAAGTTGGTATCTCAAAAATTAGGGTAACGACACAAGTGTCTGACACGGAATTAAATATGGATTAGGATTTCGGAAAATTGTGCAATTAATTTAGAGCACAACGAAAAGCTGTTTATTGATCGATTGAAAAGTCCAGTACCTAATTTGGCGGGTCAAGTCAGAAGTACAGTAATTGAACAAAATTTATGGGCTGATATTGGGCTCCGAATAATCAAACAATGATAGGGTGCGCGAAGGGTTTTAATTAATTGAATTAAATACCAGATAAAATTATCTCCACTCTAAACCTCAACATTACTGCTAAATCCAAAATTTTCCAAATCCAAACCTGACTATCTATAGAATAAATCGAGGGGGTTTACACTTACTTAGTGTTGGTTTCAGTGAGTGTTGCTTCTGTTCGTTGATTTTATACCCACCAGTACTTTCTCTAAAGTACTGAACCACCAACAATTTGATTATTCTCAGGTGCTGGATCGTCCGATGAAGCGATAGCCATGCCTCATCCCAAGGACCCAGAAATCTAGAGTCGATGCCTTGATCCGTATCGAGATTACTTTGAGCTGCTTTAGTATAAAGGGATGTAATGTATGGAACGATGTCATTGTAATCGAGATAAAGTGAGCTTGAGCGAATTATAATCTCGGCCAAGCGCGGCTTGTAATATATCTTGATTATCAATAAAGAGCTTGTTTTCACATGCCATTGTGTTCTTTACTTTTCTGCAATATTGTGTCGCCGCTCCTATCTTGAATAGATTACTTGTCCTTTTTCAAGCTTTTTTCTTGTGCAAGTGCAGCTTAGGCTTGTACGGTATCACATCCACGCGAGGACTATCGGTCCCGTAAGGACCCATACGAGGATGAACGGCTCCCCTGCGGGATCGGGGTGTGACATAATGGTATCAGAGCGACTCGACTCTATGGCCATTCCGCTGCTTAGCTTCAACTCAAGATATTCTTTGTCACTTGATATCATTGCCTCAATGAGCATTCCATACAATAAGTCCATAAATATTCTCAAAGATATCGACAAAAGTTTTCTGGATTTGATTTGTTGCTTGAGATATGATTTATGAATTCTGATGGCTAGAGTTTTATTGAGTTCTTAATTGTAAAAGTTTTTGATTGAGGATGGTGAGGGATGAGGACTATCACTGCTCTGGATATCGAAAGTTTCTCCTTGAGTTTTCAGGATGAAACTATTTCTTGATGGGTATGTATGTAGTGCCCCGCTCCGTGTAGGTACTATGTACAAGAGATATCGCTTTGCTGGCTCGAGCGGAAAGCCTTCTCGAAGTGTTCTCCGATTGAAAGACAAGATGATTGATCTATGTGAGTGGGCAGAACTTTATTCTCTGATTCTTGCATAATAAATCTGAGATTTCTACTCTTTATTCTAAGAAGATAGTTTCATAAGAAGAATGATAGAAACTGACTCTATATGCTTAATAAGAGAACTCGTATTGCTTGTCATTGAAATAAACCTTCTTTCTTAACTAGAGAACTTGAATGCTTATCTAAAAGAGATAGAACCATTGCCATACTAAGAAAAGATAGAAATATTGATTGCTTAGTTACACGGACATCGTTATCGAATGAACCGCTGCCATGCTAATAAACAAGAGTAAAAAAAAATTCAATATGTTTCCATCAGATGCTAAACAAGAATAGAACCACATGCTTGTCTAAAAGAAATAGTGGAATGACTACTATGCTTGCTTAAATAATAGATTACTTACCTATTCGCTAGCGCACTAAAGAGATAGAATTACATGCTAGATTTATAGAACTATTCTTGCTTGTTACTTGTTAAAAGAGATAGATTACTTGAACATGTTTTATTGATCACTTTGCAAAGAGATAAAATTGTATGAATTGCTGGAACTAGTACATCTATACTAATAATCCACCCTGAGGCGAGAAGATGTGGCTATTAGGCAAGCGTATAGAGAGCTCCGACTCTATGGCTTGATTCATATGCTTGCTTGCTCGTTCATCGTTTATCAGTTGTATGATAGAATTTTTATCTGATAGGAACTTTCATTCATGCATTTGGTTTGGACAACTTGTGCACAAGGTTTATCTCTCGAAAAATTTTTGTGGCACTGAAATCGTTCAGCCCGGGAGAGACTAGAATACCCTGAGGCTAGAGGTCCTTATTTACAGGAGGGTAAGATCTGGAGGTCTATTAGTGAGATAGGCTTGTACGTCCCAACTGTTAATACCGTGGAGGGGATCATCATGTAGTTACGGCGCATCTAGGCTAGCTTTCCTGTATACATAACTGTTTGATACAGAGACGGACAGGGAAGGTGAACCTCGTTTATATATATATGCAAATTATTGCTAACTTTTATGTCTGCTGCAGGGATAACCGTTCGGCTATGGGTAAGGATCACTGAATAAGTGATCACTTATATTTTTTTATGTTCCTTGTCACAAATGCTAAATATGATGTATTTGTTTAATTGAATATGATGTCGGTCCTATTGTATTGAATTGAATAGTCCACTTGATGCACTTGTCTTGATTCGAGATGATCAGTCCACTAGAGATAACTTTTGTTCCTAAGAGATCAAATATGGCTCACGATACATGATGTGCACTGCAAGATAGAATATGTAGCTCTATAGCTTGCTTGTATGTATTGATTGTGCAAACTGGTTTCATAGACAAGTTTTTGAAAAGATGTAAACTAACTATAACCCGGTGCTGCATGAAATAAACCTAGGTAAAAGTAGCAAGATAACTAGTAATGTAATATTTTTCCACATGCTTACTCAGTGTTGGTTTCAGGGAGTGTTGCTTCTGTTCGTTGATTTTATACTCACCAGTACTTTTTTCAAAGTACTGACCCACCAACAGTTTGCTTGTTCACACGTTTTGGATCGTTCGAGGAAGCGATAGCCGTGCTTCATCCCAAGGACTCAAAAATCTAGAGTCGATGCCTTGAGCCGTATCGAGATTGCTTTGAGCTGCTTTAGTATAAAGGGATGTAATGTATTGAACGATGTCATTGTAATCGAGAGAAAGAGAGCTTGAGCGAATTATAATCTCGGCCAACTGCCGCTTGTTATACATCTTAATTATCAATAAATAGCTTATTTACTTTCCCTTGTTCAAGCTTTGGTCTTGTGCAAGCGCAACTTAGGCTTGCACGACATCATGCCCATGCGAGGAAGATCGGTCCCGCAAGGACCCAAGCGAGGACGAACGGCTCCCTTGCGGGATCGGAGCATGATAGGGGTAACTTCAGAGTTTCTTGCCTGAAATGCTTTATGAATTCACGAGCGGATTCCTTCTCCTTCTATTTGATATTGATGAGTGAAGACATCATCATATCCATGCCTCCCTCATAGAATTATGATAGGAAAAGATGATTCATATCATCAAACAAGGATATGCAGTAATCGGGTAAACTACTATACCAATCGTAGGCTATGTCGGTCAAGCATCCTACGAACAATCCGATGAGGAGAGCAACTTATTTCTGTAGGTGAGCCGTCATCATATTAAAATATTTAATATATTGGCTCGGTGATGTCGTACCTTCAAACAAGATAATTTATTGGGGGTTTGTATTCAGGATGGAATGGAACATTATCCCAATGAAGAGGATAAGGCTATTTCACCCCCAGCTTACAAAGTTGGTCTTTGGTCTTTGTTCTTTAAAACATCGACCTGTGAATGCAACTCCCTGATAGCTTCAAGAGGATCTTCTGGTCCGAGTGGTGTAGTTTACTGATAAGATCCTGGTTGAATATGTATTATCACTGGTTGAGGTCCACTTCCAATATTGATAGGATTAAGAGTTGGCACTACTGACTCTTGGTTTAGGACTGCTTCTAGATTTGGGTTATCCTGCAAAGGTATTATTTTAGGAGTAGGCTGTGCAAGTATGAATGAAGCCACTTGGACAAGTACTGGTGTAGTAGAATATTTTGCTGTCATTATTAGATGCATATTTTGCAGCATAGTATGCATGTCCCTGAGAGCGGCCTCTAATAAGTTGAGGTATTGTTCGGTGGCTTCAGATAGAGAAGTGACTTGTTCGTCATCGATGGTGTAGATGATAACATCTTTGTGTACAACGGAGGGATTGGTAGAAAGAACTGTATAGTTGGAGTCTATGCTGTCAGTTTCAGAATCTGGGGGCTTGCCACCCCCAGCCTTAGATTATGAGGAATAGGCATTCCCGCGAAGAAATAGCTCTCATCTTGGAGAACAGGTATTTTGGTATACTCCTTTAAAGGATTCAACAAGTTGGACAAATTTCCTCTGGCTAGGTGTTCTTAAAGAAATTTGTCTTGATTGTCTCCTATTACGGGGAAGATGTGAAGCCATGTACACTGTAATAAAGAGCGGTTCGTCATCATCATACTCCTTTTTGTTAACTTGCTTTGCATATCGAGGTTTGGGAGACATAGTATAGGACAACCAGTCAAACACAGACTATTTTGTTGATGTACAACAATATTTGATTACAACTCTATGACAATTGCAACGATGTTCATTAGGAAACACTGTTATAAAGTCATAAGGGTCTCTCTCTTTACGCTTTTGTATAATAAGCTCGTGTAAATCAAAAAAAAGAAGAGAAGAGAAGAGGAAGAAGAGGAAGAGGACAGACTATGCCTCTTTACATGAGATATATTGAATCTTTTATGCACATTTTTGGTTTCCAGTGTGTAGAGTGAAGTGCTGGCTTGATTAGCGAATGATTCATTACCTCGCGCACAATCAGCATATTGTGAATAGGTTGACCCTACTTAGTGCACTTTCTGTGGTGTAGGCAGAGTTGGCACAGTTTGTCTACGTGCATTTGTTTTGCATGAAGGTGTTGGCATGGCGCACTAATAGTAGGCTTCTGACGAGTGGCGAATGACTTTCCCTCCATTGTTCGTGTAATCATGATGTTAGGAGAATGATTCTTTCTAACTAACTTTTATCTCTCTTTGAAGAGTGCATATATAGAAAGATCGGTTTGGACAGCGGTGTCCATTACTTGCTTGCCCCGTATATTACAATGAACATGTGCGGGTTCAGAAGCTTGGGTGTGGATCACCCTTTGCTTGATATTACGCGAGTTGTGCGATTTGTATCCCTTGATTAATGCAAATGATTCAGAAGCTTGGGTGTGGATAACCCTTTGCTTGATATTGTACGAGTTACGCAATTAGTATTCCTTGTTTAACACAAAAAAATTATCCACCAAATCATCGACCTGAGTTTGGTTGACAGAATCGACCAGGTAGTTCTTGTCAATCATAATACTCTTTCCCTTGTTGGCTGTCACTACCACTTTTCCCGGAGAGGGGTATTTTTGTCTTTTTTAAATATTGGTAATATTATAAATATTGGTATTTTAAATTATTGTTTGATTGATATCTTATTTTTATTATAACA
Organism: Iris macrosiphon; assembly: GCA_036927795.1. Classification (NCBI taxonomy): domain Eukaryota; kingdom Viridiplantae; phylum Streptophyta; class Magnoliopsida; order Asparagales; family Iridaceae; genus Iris; species Iris macrosiphon. Next base: position 96,200,164 of record JAYESA010000006.1, read on the forward strand.
AGTATGGATATTTTTAGCTTATATTATTTCAATATTTGGTATGGTTGCGTATGTTTATGTATTGTATTTAGTTAATGGTTAGTTGTTAGCCATTGGTTAGACTAGTTGTTAGAAGACCTAATTGGACCTAACTAGACTTGTCATGGACCAAATTTAAGTTAGACCCATTGAACCAAACATTTGGGCCAGGCCCATTAGACTCACCCCTCTTTACTAATTAGGTGTTAAACCTTCATTAGGAAGAAAAGCTTCCTTCTTAATTAAATTCTTCATGACAACCCTCAAGGGGTATTCTAGACTTTATACATTACTTAGGAGAGGGGCAAGGGGCCAACCACTACATAGAGGGGGTTCTCTCTCTCTTTCTACTTTATTTTATTCAATTCTAGATCCTCAATTGAGTTCTTTCCCAATTCACTTCATCACTCCACCAAATTTATCTCAAATTTAACCTCATTCCCTATTATTTCCATCAATTAAGAAGTCTTAGATCTTGGATTGAAAGGAGCACTTGAAGGAGAAGAAATTGGCAAGAAGATCATGTCATAATTGTGTTCATTGAGCATTTTATTCAGAATTCATCTTTTAATAGGTAAATTCTGAATTTACGCCTTAATGTAGACTCTAATTCGTGCATTTAGCCATTAATAATCATCTCTTGGCTTAGAGCTACCCATAGGATCAAGAACTAAGTTTATATGACTTGTATTGTGGAATCTACATGGTTTTTATGTCCAATTAGAGAGAATTACGAGATTGACATATCAAGTGTGTATCATGAGACCAATTAGACCTAATTAGACTTAGATCGGGGTTATGGAACTAGATACATTTCCATAATTGGATATGAGTAGAACATATTATGATATTTTGTGATACGGTGTGATACGGGTCCATTTTCGGTGATTTGTGTCTAGTAGTATAATTACTATTCAATTTTCATTATAATTAGTTATACTAGTTATGTATATACGTAGTTGGTATATATATTATGAGTATTTGTTATAAGTTATAGGGTTTTTGGTATCAATGGTGAGGGTGTATCCTAGTGCACCATGTTGTGCTACTCTTTGGTACAATATGTGTTTGATATAATATCTATACTAGAGTGGTGTGAGTGAGTTTGAATTTGGTATAACTGAGACTAAGGGTGGATTGCCGTGTACCTTGTGTATTGTACAGTAGGGTACAATGATGTGGTATGGTGTTTAGTAACATCAGATGATGAGGGAAGTTGGGAGGTCTGTCAGACCTGGACAGTAGATACAGCAACAACTTGAAGTTGCATTATTACTCATATAACACATCAGACATTAGGTTGAGCTAGTTCATTGATCTTGAGTTCACTACATTAGCAATGAACTCGAACAGAGGTAACATAAATTGGTAAGAATGAGAAGATCAGGTAACAACTTATTGTTAGAACAGTGTAGAGTGACTGATAGAGGAATCCATGTAATATGTATTTATGGTTTGTGAATGTGTGATAGTGAGGCCTAGTTACTGAGTGATGTGTTTATAAATGACTGTAGTAGCAGCAAGGGGAGAGCATGTGGTGTTCATTTGACAATGCAATAATAGCAACTGCATTGGAGCAGTATCAGTAGAGATTACCTCCAGATTAATAACTGATCAGTGGGACATCACTTAGTAATTTATATATATGTTAGGAGTAGATTAAGAAGTTAGCAATTTAGTATAGTTATAGTTAGTTACACTATTAGTTAGTACACTAGCTAAGTAATTGATAAATAGCATAGGCTCTGTTTTGGAAATTACCTGAAAGAGGATTTTTTAGTTGATATTTGAGTATCAAGTTCAAGGGGGAGGGGTCGAGTGATGGTTACTGCAACCACAGTAAAAGAGTACTGGGCAGTTTTGGATACACTATAGGTGTATCAGAGATAGCTGAGAAGGGTTAGTTAGTATATGAATTTGTAATGTTAGTTAGTTCCAGTCCTTAATAGTTAGTTAGTAGCCAATGATTTATATTTCTATTGCTAGTATTGTAGATTACCTTATTCTATTCCTGACATTATAGTTCCTCTCTTTCATTCTTATACGCATTGATTTATATTTCTATTGCTAGTATTGCCTATTCCTTTATTATTTTTAAATCATCAGTTTATTCTCATCAGATTCAGCATCCTCTATTTTACTATTTTATAGTTTTTGTTAATTAATTTGAACTACTATTGGGTTGTACTCTCTCCATTCCTGACTAGATAATATTTTTCAGAGGATTTGGGAGATTGGTGTCCGATGTATTACGGACCTCAACCTATAAATGGTGCACACGTGGACCCACTAGTTCATGAGTGATTTCCAAAAGGGTTATCCGGATCACTAGCCTTTTATAGTTAGACTTTATTAGTACATTGGTACAGGATTTGTCTTCGGCTCATTTTGAATTGGATATTGTATTGAGATTTGATGTTATTGATATGAGTTGTAGATATTTAGAGATTAAATATTACTTTAGAATTCTTTGATTCCTATCGTGCTTTAGTTATTGTGATTGAGTATCATATCATTATTATTATCTTTTATCCTCCATTCAGAGTTGAGACATTGATAGAAAATATATATACTGAGTGAGAAAGATAGATTGTATTGACAACCTAGACAGCGTTCTACCGCCAATGTTGTGGCATAGGCTGGACGTAACCACGTTCTCGTGCCCTGTACCATGTGCGGGTCGTGACACATTTTTGTGGTGGCCCATGCTGGTCTAGCTTCGTAATTAGTATAAAGTTGTGGTAGTACAAAGTCTTAGTTGTACTACTGCGAGCCTGCGATAGGATATAGGACATAGGATACTAGGATCAGAGAGAGGGATACTCAATCACAACTAGGAATTCCAATTTGATTTAAAATTTCTACTATTGATTCATTTTTGAATACTTTGAATATTATTGTCCATCCTTGATAATATCTTATCTTGTGCCAAATTGATCTTTTTTGTTTTGATCTATCTTCACGATGTCGCCGAAGACAATATCTCATTGGTCGGGAGCAGCTTTTGAGAAGTCTGCCACCTCTCAACCACCTACTCAGACAACAGGGGTTATACCTCCTACGATATTAGTTTACGTATGAGTCTCGGCTGCTTTCAGTGGTCCTCCTCTACCTGTTCAGAGGACTGCCCCAATTGCTTCAGAGGGACTTCTACCACCTCTATTGTCAGGAGATGTCGCACCGATGGTTGCACTATTTAGAGAGATGATGTAGGTACAGAGGGAACAAATAGAGGCCCAATATAGGCAGTCAGATATGATATAGCAGAGTATCAAAAATGCCCATCAGGTAGCTATTGTAGCAGTTCAGAGAGGGGCTCCTCCACAGCCACAGGATGTTCAGCTCAAGCCGGGCAACTTTAAAATTTTAAGAAGCTACAGCCTCGAGTTTTTTAGGAGAGAGAGGGTATCATCTATGATAACGATTGTCTCGAAGATATTGAGCTTCTCATGAGGGTGTCCCATCTTGCTGAGGATCTGAAGGTTGAGGTGGTAGGACTTCAGTTGTTCAACATCGCCCGCACTTGGTTCAGGAATGAGCCACTTCTTGCTGATGCAAGGCGGTCTTGGAAGGTGTTCAAGGACCTCTTCAAGAAGAAGTTCTTTGCTCAGACGGACAGATTGGACTTAGGAAGGCAGTTTGAGAGCCTTACTCAGGGGAGCATGTCCGTAGAGGAGTACGTCGCAGAGTTCGCAAGGCTGAGCCGATTTGTGAAGTACCTGGTAAGGGAGCCAGAAGTTTGGGCTATCCATTTCTGCGAGGGTCTGAATTAGGAAGTGAAGATCCTTATTTCGTCTTTCTATGAGACATATTCTGAGATACTTATGGAGGCACGCAAGGTCGAGCCAGAGTGGAACATGAAACCGAAGATGGACCATGATATCTTTGGAGGTGCCAGTAGCAGTATGGGTCCGACAAAGAGGTCACAGATCCAGCAACAGTATTATGGGGCTTATTGGCTCCAGCAACAGCAATTTTTTGTGCAATTTGGAGCTTATCAGCACCAGTATCAGATGAAGGAGCCGATTGTTGCCCCAGTACCAGCTCCAGTACAGTAGGTGCCACAACAACCTTAGAGACAGGTGCAACAGGCTCCTCAATACACCTATTGTAAGAGGACTGGATACATTTGGGAGATGTGCCGGGAGAGACTTAGAGCATGATTATATTGTGGATCAACGGAGAAATGGTGAAGGATTATCTCTGGACCCTTTATCGTCCAGGCCACCTGAGACACTGCAGATTGTCCAGCAACCGCAGAAGGAGCCACCCCAGCAGGGCAAGGCATTTGTGATGACGGTCGAGGAGAACGATGCTATAGGTGATGGGTTAGCGAGTTCTATTTGTTTCTTTCTGTCCCTTCCATTTATTTTAATTGATTGCTTCTTTAGTACCTTTTGGATGCTTGTGTTATATAGTTAGTATAGCTAATAGAATACCCTGACAGAGACAACAGTAACATGACAGACGGAGACCATGACCAAGTATGTTGTTCTTTACATAGGACTGTTCTTTGTGTGATTTTAGATAGGACCTTCTTGGACTATGATTGCTGGAGGTTTTACCTGGAAAAAGTACGATAACCTTAAATTTCGAGGACAAATTTTTTTAAAGGGGGTAGACTTGTCACTACTACTTTTTCCGGAGAGGGGTATTTTTGTCTTTTTGAATATTGGTAATATTATAAATATTGTTATTTTAAAAATTATTGTTTGATTGATATCTTATTTTTATTTTAACTAGTATGGATATTTTTAGCTTATATTATTTCAATATTTGGTATGGTTGCATATGTTTATGTATTGTATTTAGTTAATGGTTAGTTGTTAGCCATTGGTTAGACTAGTTATCAGAAGACCTAATTGGATCTAACTAGACTTGTCATGGACCATTTTTAAGTTAGACCCATTGAACCCAACATTTGGGCTAGGCCCATTAGACTCATCCCTCTTGACTAATTAGGTGACTTAATTAAACCTTCATTAGGAAGAGAAGCTTCCTCAATTAAATTCTTTATGACAACCCTCAAGGGGTATTCTAGACATTATACATTGCTTGGGAGAGGGGCAAGGGGCCGGCCACTACATAGAGGGGGTTCTCTCTCCCTCTTTCTTTACTTTATTTCATTCAATTCTAGTTCCCCAATTGAGTTCTTCCCCAATTCACTTTATCCCTCCACCAAATTTATCTCAAATTAACCCTCATTCCCACTTATTCCTATTAATTAAAAAGCATTGGAGCTTGGATTGCAATGAGCACTTGAAGGAGAAGTAATTGGTAAGGAGATCGTGTCCTAATTGTGTCCAATAAATATTTTATTGGGAATCCATCTTCCAATAGGTAAATTCTGAATTCACCCCTTAATTTAGACTCTAATTTGTACATTTAACCATTAGAAATCATCCCTTGGCTTAGGGCTACCCATAGGATCAAGAACTAAGTTCATATGACTTGTATTATGGAATCTACATGGTTTTTTATGTCCAATTAGGGAGAATTACAAGATTGACACATCAAGTGTGTATCATGAGACCAATTAGACCTAATTAGACTTAGATCAGGATTGTGGAACTAGATACGTGTCCATAATTGGACACGAGTAAAACGTATTATGGTATTTTGTGATACAGTGTGATACGGGATCCATTTTGGGTAATTTATGCCTAGTAGTGTAATTACTCTTCAATTTTTATTATAATTAGTTGCACTAGTTATTTATATATGTAATTGGTGAGGGTATATCCTAGTGCACCATGGTGTGCTACTCTTTGGTACAATATGTATTTGATATAATGTTTATACTAGAATGTTGTGAGTGTGAGTTTGAATTTGGTATAACTGAGAACTAATGGGGGATTGTCGTGCACCATGTGCACTGTACAGTAGGGTGCAGTACTATGGTATGGTGTTTAGTAACATCAGATGACAAGAAAAGTTGGGAGGTCTGTCGAGATCTGGACAGTAGACACAGTAGCAACTTGAAGTTACATTTTCACTCATGTAACACATTAGACATTAGGTGGAGCTAGTCCATTGATCTTGAGTTCAATGCATTAGAAATGAACTCGAACAGAGGTAACAAAAATTGGTAAGAATGAGGAGAGAAGGTAATAGCTTAGTGTTAGAACAGTGTAGAGTGACTGATGGAGGAATCAATATAATATTTGTGTTCATGGTGTGTGAGTGTGTGATGGTGAGGCATAGTTACAGATTGATGTGTTTATAAATGACTACAGTAGCAGCAAGGGGAGAGCATGTGGTGCTCATTTGAGATAATGCAATAAGAGCAACTGCATTGGAGTAGTATCAATAGAGATTACCTGCAGATTAATTCCTGATCAGTGGCATATCACTTAGTAATTTATATATATATGTTAGGAGTAGATTAAGAAGTTAGAATTTTTGTGTAGTTGTAGTTAGTTACCCTATCAGTTTATACACTAGTTAAATAATTGATTAATAGCCTAGGCTCAGGTTTGGAGATTACCTGAAAGAGGAGTTTTCAGTTGAGATTTTAGTATCAAGTTCAAGGGGGAGGGGTCGAGTGATGGTTACTGCAACCACAGTAAAAGATTACTAGGCAGTATTGGATATACTATTGGTGTATCAGAGATAGCTGAGAATGGTTAGTTAGTGTATGTATTAGTAATGTCAGTTAGTACATGTCCTTAATAGTAAGTTAGTTGCTAGTTATCAGTTAATAGTTATAGTAGTTAGTGAGTATCAGTAGATAATAAGGCTAGTATTGATTACCAGTTGGTAAGCTAGGAATGACAGTTGGTATTATAGGATATATGAGTGTATCAATTAAGTGTTAATATTAGTTAATAGCTAAGGTATTTACTAGAACAACTAGTATTAGCTAGTTAGTAACCAATATAGACTTATACCTTAGTGTGACCTGGTATTGGCCTAGAGATCATGGTTTAATGCATATTTAACTTATTCCCTCTTATTTACACATATTGACATAATATTTCCTAAATAGGTGTGTGTGATACCAGCTCGGATGTAATGACCCATTCCACTCAAGCGGACAGTCGATTTAAACGGCAAAAGTGCAACGATCTGACCTGCTTTACTCAGCGAGAAGACTCATTTGAGGCAAATGATTTCCCAACTTGGCCCTTCAGGAGTTTTGTCTTAGGCTTTCAGAGGCTCGCTCGGAGTATTGCTTGACCGAGGCAAATCATCTCTAAGGTGGGTGGCTACGATAAACTTGTCTTTGCTTAGCCAGCACACTTAAAATATGGACGATACATGCTAGTCGCTAGGTGAATCACCACTTGCATGCTAATAAATAATACAATGCACCTAGCTAAGAGAATAATCCCAACTTGTATTGCTTGTGTTAGAACATAGAAATAAAACTTTGCTAATATATGGACCCTCGCATGCTATCTTTGTCTTGTGCAACTAGACCCCGCCATGCCTCGAGTAGAACATTATACTCTTCGAAGTGCACTGCTTTACTTGTTATACTGCACGCCCATAGATTTTGTCGCTTGGTATGTCCCTTTACGGATTCACTCCTCATTCTACCCTTAGGCCCATGCCAAAGTAAATGCTTATGTTCTATATAAATGCATGCTTGCCTGCTCATATGTGGACTTGTAATGTTGCCTCGATCCAATACTTGCCATAATGAAACTTATGCTACAATCAAGTAATACTATCGCGTATCGTGCATGCATCTTGTTAGCCAAAAGACTATCAAATAGTCCTTCTGTGCAATGTGAACTTGTAAGTATCCGGGACCGTTAGGTCGCCAAGGCAATCCTTGAGCTAAGAGAATGCATCAAGTTAAACTCTGAATGAGAATTATGTCAAGTTTATATCTGAACGAGAATTATGTCAAGCAAATCAAGAATCATAGCTCGTGGAGCAAATGCTTGTTTAGAATAAGAATCATGGATTGTCTTGTCAAGATGTGAATATGGAATGACCCAGGACTTGCATGTCGCGGACAACTTGGATTCAAGGGGGATCTTCGGATCTCGTTCCACGGACGGTCTCCGGGGCACTAGGACCGATCCGATCCGGATGAAACTAACGTTTAGTCTCACGTGCTTGGACGGGATGGCTTGCAGCACCTCATGTTTTTCGTTGCATACCATCCTCGTCATCGACTATAACTCATCCTTTATGGCTATGCCAGCGACTCATGTTCATATAGATAAGTCATCCACGCTTAGCGGCAATTCGGGTGCGAGTCATTGCATTGCATTGCATCGAGAATATCTGAAACACCTGAATGATCATGAGTATAACACACTTGTATATATATGGAACACTCCAACATCCTCTGTAATACACCTGATAATCCATGTAACTCGTGCACCCGAAACATAATCTCACTCACAATACTTGTGTTTGCTTATGTTATTGCCCCTGGATTCATTATATATATACTCGTGCTTTAATTAACTTGGTTTGCCTTAGGCAGGGAAGGACAAATGGTAAGTTGGTAAGTCTCATCGTGTTTTCTCTTATATCGCATGGCGCACTGCTACACGAGTTAGGCTTTATATTATTTCCATAAAACTGATCCTAAGGCAAGATTAGAAAGATAACTAAATAGATGGTGCACAGAACCTATATAACATGTTTGGATTTGTCAAACCAGCGAGTAGCCTCCCTACGAGAGCATTCATGTACTGATAACCCACTAGATTACTTACAGGGTGCGAGAGAAGCTTGTTTGGTGCGGATGCTTCCTTCTTGAGTGCTAAGGCATGGAGTTTACTCTGGAGTATTGGAGCATTGCGTCCGGAACTGAAGCACATATACAAGACATAATTTTGGAACATCGTCAATATATCATTCCATAAATGTAGCCACTTGGCACGCTTTTACTGTTCAGAGAGAGAGAGGATTGAGCTACTTATAATCTTGGCCTAGTGTCGCCTGTAACACTTGTTCAATATCAATAAAGAGTTTGTTTTAAATTCTATACTTATGTTATTTAATGCTTTCGCTATTGACGGCTCTGCGAACTTGTTACCAATCACATGTGCGTTTAAAATTTTGCTGCACTCGGACAATCTGTGTGACTCTGTGGCTTAGACCTTTTGCCGCCTTATCGCATCACGGCCTTGCACGGACTCGGCTCACGCTCGTGTGGCATCACGTCCAGATGGGTCAAGCGATCATCCCGCGGGAGCACTGGCTCGGTGATTCGCGTCAAGCGAGGACTGCTGATTGCCTACGGGATATCGGGGCTTGACATGTTGGTATCAGAGAATGGCTTTACGCCTTTGGACTTCATTTCAATTTTCTCAATTTTGAAAGCTCGTTCGTGGGTTATGTGCATATGCTCTCTCTCAATGTCCCATCGGAATGTTCCAAACAATGAGTGTAAATACTTTTAAAAAGTGCATATAAATGATATAATTGCTTGTACGAAATTATGATGCGAAGGCCTTTGTGCCGACCTGTGTTAGACTTTGTGGGAATAGATACGTGCTAGAATTTACAAGTTATGTGCGAACCCGAATACATATACGTGATTACTCAAGTGGTTAGTGTGCGAAATAGAATATTGTCCAAATGGTTAGCTATGCACACAGCCTTTCGGATAAGTTGTATTGAGTATCGTGTGCCAAGACCCTTTTGGTGCAAGCTAGTTGCAAACGAGATTGGGATATCATTCAGATAAGAGACAAGTCTGACTTAGAATGGTACCGATAGAAATATTATCAGATTATCGCTTAGGCGAACATAGAGAATCGTGCTTGGATTTTGGGAAATAGCTCGAACGGTATTCCGTGTCGAAAGATACAGATCGAATATTATTTACTTTGATGACTATTAACAGGATATATACGAGACTAAGATTTATCAGACGATGCTAAGTATCATGCAGGAATTCTAAGAAAAACTTGGTGAAGATGCTAGTGATTGATGCGAACATCGATTAAGAATTTAATTGGGTGACTCAATTCCGAGTGTGTATGGATCATTTATAAATGTTCAAACAAATTTATAGGTCTCATGCGATAATTGGATTGAATGTTTGAAGAATGTATTGAACAAGATATAAGGCTTATATCGAATAGGGATTCATGGAAATGGAAATCGATATCTTTGGTAAAGAAACTTGTTGAAAACTTGGAGGATATGAGCGATTTTGGATTTAAAATAAATGAATTGAACTTGAATACAATATCGCTCAAATTAAAGTTAGCCCAAGAAAGAAATATTATGGTTCGATAAAGAGGTAAGTGATAATAGATTTGGCTTGGAGTTTAGAAGAATGATCTCAAAATCCAGTTCGAAAAGATAACCTTCAAAATCAATCCCAACGAGAACGATTACCGCACGAGATCGCCGGCGTGGTAATTTCATGTACGGCAGGGATGATCGAACTCACGGAAACATGTTTGATGATTATTCCAAACGAATACGATGAATGGAACGTATCAAAAGATGGAATAGGCTTGGGCTTGAATATTGAAACTTAGTTGCTCAAGGAATGATAGAAGTAGACTATGAATTTACCGAACGGTAACCTTAAAGTTGGATGATTTTCCTAGACGAATTATAATCACTGCATGAACAGACATGACTTGGTGGATAAATATATATAACTTGGATAAAGCAAAAGTAAAATAATAAGGTGTCTAGATCTTACCGAAGATAACCATATTGTTTGGCATTCTTGTCTTGTCCGAGCGTAACTCTATGCTCGTACATGCGTCACGCCCAGATTAGGATAATTATCTAGTATGAGCATTGGCATGGTGATCTCACGTCCAACGAGGGTGATCAAATTTGAAAATACAAGTGAATCGAAAGTATTTCAGGGATAAGTTAGCCTAGAACCGGGAATAAATTACGCTTGATGGTTTTATGAACGGATACGTGAATATTGTTGGATGACTTGGAGTTATAATTAAAGCTTTAGAATTGAATCTTGGCTTGGTAGTCTAGACTTGGAATGGATATATGGATTCTATCGAATATACTTAAAGAGATAGAATATGCAAATCACTAGGCTTGTCATTCAACTTGGATATCATAGATTTTACTGAACGGATTTGACCCATGTGCAAACAAATGTGTTATTGTGTGTAGGATGATCCGTGCTCGATATTTAGAAATCTGAGTGAGCTTGGGTAGAATATCCTGTGCAAATAAACAATGGTTTGATCTTAGGAATTGGGACGAGCATCATACGACAAATTTGCACGATGAATCGTGTACTTGAACTTGTACTTATGACCTTGTGAGATGACCTAGTAATTAGGCAGCCAACCTTGGGCCGAGTGAAAGAACTTGTGTAACCGACTTTAGTACATTGCTTGAACAAAGCATAGAATTGGGGCAGCAAGACTTAGAGTTAGACTCAGAACGGTAATGTATAATATGTTTGACCCGAACGGATGGACGATAGTCGGTTAATCGAATAGATCGTGCTTAACGGTAGTACAAATATTTGGTTGGAATGGAAATGACTTGGACTTGATTGACCCTGTCAGAGTATCCTTGTGATTCATAAGATGAGAACCCTTGAAATTTTCGCAAGTAGCTTGTCTGATTTCACTATCTATAAGTTTGGTTGAATGCATATGTTTGAGGGACACCTTGAACGTGTGCACGATCCAAGACTCAATGATATATGAAACTCAAGTGCTAAGACTTCGCTATCGCCAAGTTGGTAACATGCATATGTTTGAAGGACGCTTTGAATATGTGTACGATCCAGACTCACGATATACTGATCTCGAATGCTAGTGCAAGTGAATATCCATATGGACAAGTATAATGACTTGTATAAGTTGCATCAGCCTTAGATCATCATTCAAGATGGATTGTAACATACCCCGCATTAAGCGATAATTTGTTTCGCGCTAAGGCACAATAGAGACCGAGTCAGAACTTGGATTGGATGATAGTCATTCAATAAGACCGACCCAGCATACACGCGAACGGTATAAGGAACGAGTAGGAAATTATGTTCGAACGGATTTAGTGGTACCGATTGCTACGCTTGGGATAGATTCGATAGTGTGGTAGACCAGTTTGCGCTCGGGAAGTCTCGAGGACGAGAATTTTTTTGAGTGGTATATAATGTAACGACCAATTTCGCTCAAGCGGACAGCCGATTCAAATGGCAAAAGTGCAATGACCCGACCCGCTTTGCTCAGCAAGAAGACTCGTTTGAGGCAAAGAATTTTGTGACTTGGCCCTTCAGGAGTTTCGGCTTAGGCTTTCAGAGGCTCGCTCGGAGTATCGCTCGACCGAGGCAAATCATCACTAAGGTGGGTGGCTATGATGAACTCGTCTTTGCTTAACCAGAACACTTAAAATATGGACGATACATGCTAGTCACTAGGTGAATCACCCCATGTATGCTAATAAAGAATACAACGCACCTAGCTAAGGGAATAATCCTAACTTGTATTGCTTGTGTTAGAACATGGAAATAAAACTTTGCTAATATATGGACCCTCGCATGCTATCTCTGTCTTGTGCAACTAGACCCCACTATGCCTCGAGTAGAACATTATACTCTTCTAAGTGCACTGCTTCACTTGCTATACTGCACGCATATAAATTATGTCACTCAGTATATCCTTTTACGGATTTACTCCTCGTTCTACCCTTAGACCCGTGCCAAAGTAAATGCTTATGTTCTATCTAAATGCATGCTTGCCTGCTCATATGTTAACTTGTAGTATTGCCTCGATCCAATACTTTCCATAATAAAACTTATACCATAATCAAGTAATACTATCGCGTATCATGCATGCATCTTGTTAGCCAGAAGACTATCAAATAGTCCTTCTGTGCAATATGAACCTGCAAGTATCCGGGACCGTTAGGTTGCCAAGGCAATCCCCGAAACAGAGGAATGTATCAAGTTGAACTCTGAACGAGAATCATGTTAAGTTTATATATGAACGAGAATCATGTCAAGCAAATCAAGAATCACAGCTCGTGAAGAAAATGCTCGTTCAGAACAAGAATCATGGATTGTCTTGTCAAGATGTAAATATGGAATAACCCAGGACTTGCATGTCACGGACAACTTGGAATCAAGGGGGATCTTCGGATCTCGTTCCACGGATGGTCTCCGGGGTACTGGGGCCAATCTGATCCGGATGGAACTAATATTTAGTCTCACGTACTTGGACAGGTTGGCTTGCAGTGCCTCACACGCTTTTTGTCGCATACCATCCTCGTCATCGACTATAACTCGTCCTTTATGGCTATGCCAGCGACTCGTGTTTATATAGATAAGTTATTCTCGCTTAGCGGCAATCCGCGTGCGAGTCACTACATTGCATCGGATCGAGAATATCTGAAATACCTGAACGATCATGAGTATAACATACCTATATATATATATATATTTAACACTCTAACATCTTCTACAACACACCTGATAATCTATGTAACTCGTATACCCGAAACATAATATCTTTTACAACACTTGTGTTTGTTTATGCTATTTCCCCTGGATTCATTATATATATACTCGTGCTTGAATTAACTTGGTTTGACTTGGACAGGGAAGGATAAATGGTAAGTTGGTAAGTCTCACCGTATTTTTTCTTATATCGTAAGATGCAGTGCCACACAAGTTAGGCTTTACATCATTGCCATAAAACTGATCCTATGGCAAGATTAGAAAGATAACTAAATAAATGGTGCGCGGAACCTATATAACGTGTTTGAATTTGTCAAACGGGCGAGTAGCCTCTCCACCAGTGCATTCATGTACTGATAACCCACCAGATTGCTTGCAGGGTGCGAAAGAACCTCGTTTGGTGCGGATGCCTCCTTCGTACGTGCTAAGGTGTAAAGTTCACTTTGGAGCCTTGAGCATTGCGTCCGAAACTGAAGCACATATATATGACATAATATTGGAACATCGCCTATACATCATTCCATAAATGTAGCCACATGGCACGCTTTTACTGTTCAGAGAGAGAGGCTGGAGCTAGTTATAATCTCGACCTAGCGCCACTTGTAACCCTTGTTCAATATCAATAAAGAGTTTGTTTTAAATTAGAATTCTTTTGTTATTTAATGCTTCCACTATTGACGACTCTGTAAACTTGTTACCAATCGCATGTGCATTTAAAATTTTGCTGCACTCGGACAATCTGTACGACTATATGGCTTAGACCTCTTACCGCTTGTTCGGATCACGGCCTTGCACGGACGTGGCTCACGCTCATGCAGCATCATGCCCAAATGGGTCAAGCGATCATCCCGCAGGAGCACTGGCACGGTTATTCGTGTCCAGCGGGGATGACTGATTGCCTACGGGAGATCGGGGCGTACATCGGACATCGAGTGACATCATTTACTCCGGACAGAGGCGAGTACATTCTAATAGTTTCCATTATTTGATTACTACTATAATTCAAGTATTTAGAAATATTACTTATGATTCTTGATAGGATGGTACACGGATTGGTATTTTTATTGGATCGTCAGTCATGAGATGTTACCTTGATTATCGAGATGGTATCGAATACTTCTCCTTGTTGGTATTAGATAATATTAGATATTATAGGTTAAACATTGGATACATTGTCTAGTAACGTGTCATGGTTTGATCTATCATATCAGTCGGGACGAAGGAAAAACTAATTAAATATGTGATTAGGAACTATCGGCAAGTAGTGTAATCATTGGCTACTAATTAATCTTATACTACATGTATGGTTGAGTTAGCTCTCTATAGTGTAATTATTGAATATCCCAAGCTGATCACATATCTAGTTAGTATCTTAAAACGCATGGTATATTGTAGACTCTATTTCAGTTCATAGATGACCTTGTTCTATTCCTGACATTATAGTTTCTCTCTTTCATTCTTTTACTCATTGATTTATATTTTTGTTGCTAGTATTGCATGTTCCTTCATTATTTTTAAATCATCAGTTTATTCTTATCGTATATAGCATCCTCTATTTTACTGTTTTTGTCAATTAATTGAAACTACTATTGGGTTGTACTTCACTCCATTCCCGACGGGAAAATATTTTTCAGAGGATCCGGGAGATTGGTGTCCGACATATTTCGGACCTCAGCCTATAAATGGTGCAGACATGGATCCACTAGTTCAGGAGTGATTGCCGGAAGGGTTATCCGGATCACTAGTCTTTTATAGTTAGACTCTATTAGTATATTGGTACCGGATTTGTCTCTGCCGCATAGTGCGCTTTGTTCGATCTTTGTATCACTACTTTATGTGGATTGAGATATAGTTGACTCAACTTGTTAGACGAATATACTTGCCCTCTAGACTGGTCAGAGCATATCGTATCAGGTACATGACTATTCTGATATGAATATGCGAATAAAAATTTACCCAAAATAAAATTTTAATCCACAACTGCCTTGGCAACTCCCTTTTGAATTCTCTAACCCCTTTGAATCCAGTACTCGTATTCTATCACCTCCTCTTTGAATTCTTTATTGTTGTTTTCCGTCTTCCCTTATTTCGAAAAGATGAACTTTCGTGCTTAGTCTAAGTTTAATACACGGAGAGTACTAGATGTACCCCATAGGCCAAGCACTCATGATGACAAACAAAAGAGCACAGGCACAGGAAGTCGTAGATACAGGTATGACCTTAGTTATATATGTCATTTCATACTCATGACCCCATTGTGACACGAGATCTTAGGAGCATAGTAGCCGTAGAATTATATATAAGGTAGTTTAGCAGTTATGAGGATGTGTTGATATTCTACCCAGATGACATACACGCGATGCTAATAGATGACGCGAGTAGCAGTAGTAGTATTCTTTCTCTATCACCATCTCTCCCTCTTGGGTGGCTCATCTTCTCTTCTATATCCATTCCTTATCTCGTGCTTAACTCTTTCTATTATAGTCGTATTCTTTCGTGCCATTATGAATTATTTGATTTATATCAATCTCACCCTTATTTTTGTTAGTTAAAACATAAATAGTTTAGTAAATAATTAATAACTAAAGGATGAGTACATAATGATAACCCTTATATATATACACTATAACAAACATCTGTATCCTCTTACTATTTTCAAAACCATGTATAATATCCCTTAGTCTAATAGGAATTAGTTGGATTGTTGAATTAGTCCATACTCCTAATAGTTTTATAAAGTTAGTCAAGACCTTAAGTGTTGCCCTAAAACTTAGACTAGGCTTAGGAAGGAATTGAAGTTACTTGTTACAAACTGACAACTATGACAATTCGCTGGCGAAGTAGCGACAGTTGCAGCTAGACCGTTATAGTAAAGTAGTCGAAGTATTTGTAGACATCCTGGTCAGGTGGTATGGCAGTATTAGACTACGATACTTGACGGTTACAAAGAAAAATCATGGTTGTGAGATTCCAGACAGGTATCCCAAGATGAATAAATTTGTCTTACAACCTAGACAATAGTCGCAAGAGACTTTGACTACTAGTAAAATTCTTTTAAGTTGGGTAGTGTAGATGAGTTAGAGGATGATAGAATAGTGTATGGACAATAAATAAGGAAGTGTTAGAATGACAGACCATGACTTTTAGGAAGTACTGCTAGATAGCAATGTAGTGTAATAGCTATAGTGATTATTATGAATATGGGTTAGTGTCAATTTCGAGGACAAAATTTTTATAAGTTGGGTAGAATGTAAAACCCCTAATTTTTAAAAATAGTATTAATTATTTAATTAACTTATAGTAATTATTAGCTAATTCGAAGAAATATAATTTATTTAATTTTTTTATTTTTAGGTGATTGTGCATTTAGAGATTTATGGAGCAATTATAATTTTACCTTAATTTATCCCATGTAGGAGACCTTGTGGACAGTTGATAGAATAATTGTATGCACTAAATTTTTTTCTAGAATTATATATATATATATATATATATATAATTTATTAATTTAAATAAAAAAGAAAGAAATAAAAGAAAAAATTTAAGAAAAAAAAGAAATAGAAAGAATAGAATAAAAGAAAGAAAAAGGAAAAAGATCAAAACCCTAACCTACCCGACCCTAACCTACCCAGACCCGGCCCGCTAGAGAACAACAGCTACAAACTACCCCCCGCGCGACCGCGAGTCACCCCCGCTCCCTTTCTCTCATTCCCTATATATATATCATATTTATATAATCCTAAACCCTAACCCTAAACTGCTCACCTCGACTGCCGCAGCCGACCCGCCACCGCCGGACCACCACGCAGTCGCCGGAGAACCTGCCGGCCGGCCGCGATCGCGAGCGCCCCACGTAGAGAACTGTCGCGACGAACCCCTGTTCACGCATAGGTTTCTGCATCCTCGCTCAACCAAACTCGACCCCGTCTTCGCCTGTAAGATCCCTACCTATCCCTCTCTAAACCCCGTAGATTAGTTTCCATCGTTCAACGCTAAACCCTAGGTAAAAATTGATGCCAAGTCGAGGAAAAACCACGACTTTCAATTTCAGAAAATCTGTTGCGATGACCCATGTTCAAGGGCTCGTATCTCCCACCACATGGATACAAACCTAGAAATTCTTTTTATTATGGAAAGACCACTTGACCGAGATCATTCTCTATCAATTATATTATTTTATCTGGTGTTGTATGCAGAAATAAATAAGGTTGAAATTTTACAAAAAACTATTTTTAAAATATTAAAATTTGTGACACGGAGCGCGTCCTGCCAAACGGGACCACCCTATCATGTACCAAGTGCACCAAAAGGTGCGCACGGTATACCCAGATGTGTGGACTTTCACGAAAACTAATTTGGACGTGTGTGCGCGTCAGAATCACCCCGTATCCGCAAAAAGTTCCTATATCGCGACTTTTGTAAAACACCACACCATTTAGTGTACGCTCGTCAGAACGCGACAAAACTTACGCCATTGGATTCATGGTATCACGCTGGTTGTGTGACCCAAGTTTCACGTAATTCTGAGACAGCTGACCAAGTCGCCTATTTGCGGGCCCCACGATTGACTTTTTTGGCAAATTTGTGTTCAGCTTACCGGAATCCAAAATTGGACATACCGTTGAGTTCGTATTGACGTTTAGAATTGGTTTGACCTATAATTTGTCCCATTTAGAGACATTTACCCCCTGGCATACTTTTCGGTGCAAGGTGGCCCACATGTGGACCCCGCTTTGACCAAAAATTACCATTTTGCCCTTGTGTCCAAATTGGACGAAAGGGTAGTATTTTTTAGCTATCTCACTTATTCTGGGAATGTTGGTGATGTTTATTTCATCATCCGGAGATGTTCATTCTGCGACCATAGTTTCTGATCCTGTGTGCTTGACTCTTGGACGTTATACTTTACAGCTTTCTTACCAGGCAAGATATCTTGCCAAATTATTTACAGTACTTTACATGCTTATTATATTTCTGTATATTCATTGTATTTCTGTATATTCATTGCATGTATAGTTTTTTTCAGTCATTACTATATATTAGATATGTTGACACACACATGACACTTAGTATCATGAGAGGACAATCAGTAGGCGTATGGGCTTTAACCACTCTGGTGAACCGTAGTAACTAGCACGCACTATGGTAGTCATATCCGATGGTTGCTACCCCCGCGGTATGTCGATTGATGGTGTCACAAGGGTCGCTACCCCCGCGGTATATCGGCTGATGATATTCTAGACGTGTGTGTGAGTTATGAGATTAGATCGAGTAGCCTACCCTTGCCCATACGTCAAAAAGTTGTCCTCATTTGCATTCATATAGATTGTCTTGTACAGCGTACTTATTTATTTTTAAACATTATGCATGTTTACTGTATTCAATTGGCTTGCTTCTATATATCTTGTTATGTCCCTCTGAGGACCTGGTCCCTTGCCAGGTATAGACGACCAGGAGTATCTGTAGGAGTACGGGCCTGGACCTGATGCATTATTTTCTACCGAGGAGGTCTTACCTTCTGAGCATCATTGATTACCTCTAGCAATGGATCTTTTAGCTTATACACTTTTATCATCACTTTATTTTATATTGGAGATTTTACTCTTCTCTCTCATTTTAGTTTTGATATAGTCATTGGTAGTGGATTTGTCTCCACCCGACTATAATTTTGGATATTTCAGACTCATTATTCTAGTTTAGTATTTCTTTTCTATGACTTGTTGTGTGGATGAGATTAGTATTTCTGTGACTTGTGAATATATATACCACATGTGAGTATTATTCATATTACAGCGTACGTGTGTATCATGGCATCCATATATTGGAGTTGACATATACATACGGCTGGCATGCTTATGTGTTCCTAGTTCTACGTATTTTGGGACTGGGGCGTGACAAGAATGTACTATTTTAACGAATATATGTATTATATTTTGACTGTAGAATGTACTATCCATTTAGACTTGTGACACCACTGGTTATTTACTGTACAATTCTATGAATGCTGTGAGATATGCATAATATTTTGACTGTAGAATGTACTATATATTTGTATATTTCTTTATTCATTATATATTGTTATCAGGGATGGCAGGACGACGCGGAGGGTTCGGCAGGTCCCGAGGTAGACAGAGTGCTCCTCAGGTACTGCCTACTGTTGGTTCCGGATCCTCGTCGCCTAGTACTCCAGTATATCGATCAGTCACATCACCGACTGCGACGACATTACGTAGCATCACTCCTGGGACGAGTAGGTCCAGGCGTGATAGTACTCCCTCGTCCAGCGTTCCTCCTGCTGACGGAACCATGGAGACAGATGAGCATGTAGAGGAGGTCGTACCGACGTTGTCCCAGCATCAGTGGGATCCTCCATGTGCACCTCCGGAGGAGACGATGACAGAGATTTAGGCCGACGGTACAAAGTAAGTCAATTAGATGGTTTAGCATCATATATATCATATATTTCTTTATTCATCATATATTGATTTTTTGATCAAAATAATTATCTCTGTATAGATATCGTCCATCGTCGGTTCAGAGATGCCTGGGCCTCTTTCTGAGGAACAACTATGGTGGCCCTTGGATCAACTACTCTGAAGCTCCGGAGGAGAGAAATGCGTTCTGGTTTGCGCACTTCAAGGTAAAAGTATATTATATAAATCTCTAATTTATGCATATTATATAACTTATTCGTGATGCTCACTTACTAAATTATTTATTGTAGCAAACGTATTTCTATTCTGTACTAGGTCGAGTTGATCGAGCGAATGTTTCCTGCCGTTGCCGCCAAGCTTATTCGTGATGCTCTGGATGACCTGAAGGCTCGTGATCATGCTAGAAAACCAATCCAATGTTGGATCACGCTTGAGCAGTGGACTGCATTTAGGGCTATATTCGACGATCGGAGGTACAAGGAATGGTCTAAGAAGGCCAAGGCGGCTAGGCAGAATGCTGCAAAGTGGTGTGGTGGCTCGATTCCGATGACCGAACATTTTCATCGTTTGGTATATTTTTATTTAAGATATATTATTTTAATGTAAGTACGATAAAATGGTAGTAGAAAAAATATATTTAATTTTAGTACTAAATAATATATTTTTAACAAGTACAGAGGGGTAAGGATGCAAACATGGTGACCGTCTTCTTGGCCACCTATCGAAAGGACAAAAATCTCATTGATGAGAGGGGCTCGCAGACCTATGTAAGTATTACTTTACTTTGTGTTAATTTTAATATAACTTAGGCAATTATCGAGTATCCAAACTTTTCTAGGCCAAGTATCTTAAGCAGCGTGAGCGGGCGATTGCTAGTGCACCTACAGCTGGAGACGCTGGTACTTCCTCACAACCCGCTCCAACTTCGTCGACGGACGAGCTATGGGTGACCGCCGCTGGTGGTCTCTAGAGGGGTATGTACTACGGTAGGGGGTCCTATGGCACCCTGGTTGCGACACAGTCATCTAAGGCCTCCCCGACAAGTGCATATTCCCCACAGCCCTCGCAGTCGTCGGCCAGAGTCCAGGAGGCTGTTGACCGTCATATTGCGTCTCTCCATGACGAGTTGTTGCGAAGGATAGAGGAGCAGCCCCAGTCCCAGCCACAGGCGGACGATCCGACGCTCATCGCACGATTTGATATGCTCGATCGCAGCATCACGGAGCTCCGAGATTTGACAAATGATCTTAGAGCCTCGACAGAGCGCAGCGTGACGGAGCTCCAGGCATCATAGCTATCCTTGGGCGAGAGGCTGACGATGATGTAGGATTCAATGGTTCATAGCAGTACGAGGTTGTTATCTACCATGGATTCCTATAACCAGCGACTCACAGAGTTGGAGCGGATATATCCTCCTGGTGCGCCTACATCGACACAGACTCCACCAACGTCACTGCCTTCTCCATCGACATCGGTATCGATTTCACGGGAGCAGTATGATCTGTTCTTATCCTTCATGCGCGCCGGTGGTCATCCTCCTACAGATCCGCAGTAGTATGGATATTTGCATGGATATATATTTGCTGGATATTTGTATTCTTTGTATTATTTAGGATAAGACTCAGTTGTATGGATATATATTTGCTGTATTCTTTATGACGATATTTGCTGGATGTTTTATTTTCTTCAAATTTTATTATATTATTCATATTAAATATATGTTAATTTACCGGTGTTGAGTGTTCAACACAAGGGGGTCGGCGAACCCAGGAAATTTAACGGAGGGTTGCTCCGGGTCTATTTCTACAGATTGTGAATTAATAAATTACAGGAATAATAGTTTAGAAATAATTCAGTATTGAATTTTTTTATTTTTTTACTTTATCATTAGTGACATTTTTAGCGACGTTTAGTGACATTCTTTCACGTCGCTAAATAACGTTGCTAAGTTGCGACGTTACTGTACGTCGCTAATAACATCGCTAGAGACGTCGCTGTACGTCGCAACTTGCTGACATGGCAATATTGCCAGGTTATTAAAGACGTGGTTGTAATGTCGCTAAAAAGTCACTACATATGTCGCTAATTTACGACATATAGCAACAAATGTACATGTCGCTAATTAGCGACGATGAGTCATTAAACGTCGCTAATCTAGCGACGTATCTACGTCGCTAGAAAACGTCGGTATAGCGACGTTCGGTGACGTTTTTCCTGTCAGCGACTAGCTTAAAGGCGACTTCTGTAAAATGTCGCTAATTACGTCACTAAAACAAATTAGCGATGTTTATTGATCAATTAGCGATGTTTCTTTACGTCGCTAATTTGACTTTTTCTGGTAGTGTATCACCATGGACTTCATGACAGGTCTTCATAGATCCCCGACTAGTAGAGATGTCATTTGGGTGATAGTAGATTGACTCATGAAAGTTGCTCACTTTTTACCTTTCAGAGTTGGTTAGTCTACTGAGCAGTTAGTCGAGATATATAGGAGATAGGTTGTCAGATAGCATGGAGTGCGAGTTAGCATAGTCTTGGTCAGGGACTCTAGGTTTACTTCATATTTCTGGCAGAGCCTTCAGTAGAGCTTGGGCACCTGTCTAAGGTTCAGATCAGCTTACCATCCGTAGATAGATGGCCTGTCCGAGCGTACGATCCAGACTTTGGAGGATATGCTTCGGTTGTGTACCCTAGACTTCAGTGGTTCATGGGAGTATCACTTTTACTTAGTGGAGTTCTCCTACAATAATAGCTTCCAGGCGAGCATTCAGATGGCACCATTCGAGGTGTTATATGGCTGGAGATGTAGATCATTGTTGGCTTGGGATGTATTAGCCAGAGGCAGATGCTTGGTCCCGAGATGATTGCTCAATCAATTAGGGTTATCAGGCATATCAGAGAGCATCTCAGAGTAGCTCAAGATCATCAGTGTCATTGCAAAAATTCTTATCGGCGTCATCTTGAGTTCTCCGTTGGTGACCATGTATTTCTTAGGATTTCCTCTACCAGTAGAGTTATTAAATTTGGAGTACGAGAAAAGCTTAGGCCTAGATTTATTGGTCTCTTCGATATTCTCAAGCGCGTAGGAGATGTCTCCTATCATCTAACTCTTTCTTCGTCGCTTTGCGAGGTACCAGATGTGTTTCACGTATCTTAATTGTGTCAGTTTGTTTTAAATCCGAGCCATATCCTAGATTGTTCTGAGCTAGTCGTTGCAACCGACATATCGTATGAGGAAAGCCTCGTATTTATTTTGGACCAGAGAGAGAAGGTTCTCAAGAACCGGACTATTCGACTAGTTTATGTTTCTTGGGGTCATCACTCACCGGGTGAGTCAACGTGGGAGCGCGAGAATGATATTTGTGCTTGTTATCCGCATTTGTCTGACTCATGATGTATACTTATTTGTGTCCTCCATATATTATTCTTAGCTTGTCTGTGATTGTTTATCTGCCGTAGTATGTAGTTTCTTTTAAATTACTTGTTCCATTATTACTCTGGATTTCATAGTCGTATGAGTTTTCTGCTTAGTTCTTAATATCATGCTTTTCTGGAGTTTTCTTGCTTGTTTTAGAGCCTTATTGAAATTTCAAGGATAAAATTTTATTAAGGAGGGGAGAATAGTGAGACTCGCCTCACAATATCTGTATTTGTATATGAATACGTATTTATGTATTATACCTTAAGATTTTCTGGTTTCCTGTTTTCGAGAAAATACCTAACAAATTATGCAACAATCTTGATTTCCTAAGTTTTAGACAACTATATTATCACCAGACTGCCCTAAACAAGTAGAATATCTATTGGTATTGCCATAGACCGTACTAGGACCCACTAGTAGAACGGAGAACAATGGAATTTTCTGAAGTGGAGCTTTCTTCCTTTATTTGGTGATCTGTCGGTGATCCGCGAAATTCAGATAGATAATTCGATTAAAATATTTTTCTGGGAATAGGGTTCAAATATTTTGTAAATTGTATTTGATTCACTCTATTATCCATTAGTTTCTTGGTTCTGACTCATCTTATTATTCATTGGTTTCTCAGTTTTGTATATGAATGGATGAGTTTGATCAGTTTGAGTTGTGGATCGCTGATGTGGAAGATACGACGGTCAAGATTAATTTATCCCTCTATATATATTATTTTAATTTTCTCTTTCCTCTTTCTTTTTATTTCTTTCTCTCTTCCCTTTCTCTATCATTCTCATTTTCTTTTCATTTTTCACGGGAGCTTGGAGCTTGGTCTTGAGGCCTAAGAGTGGTTTTTGAACCACTCCTGGTGGTGGAGTAGAAGGTTTATATTGGGAGGTCGACTGTAGGCAAGTACATCTTGCCAAACTACTGAACAACTATATTTATTGTCATTTTTTGCTTTTCTTGGAGATAACTTAGTTTATTACAAAACTCGTTTTGTTAAACTTGTTTCTTCCATGATTATAGATGATATGCTTGTTTCTTAATTTTGGTTTAAGCTAGGTTTTGATTTTTCCTGTTAATCTTGATATTGGCCTGGTAGAATAACTCGGTATCAAGAGAGATATTAGAGTTACCATCATAGAACCTAGTTATGTATGCTACATGAGACCTTGTATAGCTTGTACCCGAATGGTTTTGAGTTTGCTGGAATCCAGACATATTTTAATTTCCC
Source organism: Iris macrosiphon (assembly GCA_036927795.1). Lineage (NCBI taxonomy): Eukaryota > Viridiplantae > Streptophyta > Magnoliopsida > Asparagales > Iridaceae > Iris > Iris macrosiphon. Next base: position 96,224,640 of record JAYESA010000006.1, read on the forward strand.
GAAAACCCATTTCTATAGTATTTTGAGGAATTGATCTATCAAATCTCAAAATTTGTGAAAACTAATGCCCACGTGTTATAGGAAATTTTATTTTATTCAATTTTGACTTTTGAAAAATTAAATTTTGAGTTAGAACAAGGCCAGAACAAGTTTTAAAAAATCTAAGACCAGGCTTGTTGTGGTCGATCGGATGATTCAACGGTGATCCCTAGCAATCCGACGGATGATCCGACTTTTGGCCCCCAAACTTGCTGTGACAAATCGGATGATCTAACGGTAATCCGCGATAATCTGACGGATGATCTGAATTAGCCGGGTTTACCTTATTTTGATTCTTTTTATCCGTTTTCAATATTTTCTTCGACTATGATGACTTCTTAGCATGACTATATAACCTTTATAGTTAGGGGATGATTATACACCTTATATACACTTGACATAAGTACATGACTAGAACTTTAATAGTTAAGGGGTGATTATACACCCTATATACACTTGACATGAGTACATGACTAGATGACCTTGTATAGTTAGGGGATAATTTTACATCCTATATACACTTGACATGAGTACATGCTTACATGCTATATATTGTCCTATACATGCTTGATGGTGGCTCATAGTAGCACACTCATGATTCTTGTCAAGTACATGCTTGATAGTGGCTCGTAGTAGCGCACTTATGACTCCATTACAAGTTATTTTACTGTTATGGCTTGTTATAGTGCACTCTTATCTTGTCTAGAACAACGTGGTTATTTTTTTGTCTTTTCCTTGTGATTGTCAAATCATTGTCCAATCTTGCATATCCTCGAAGGAAGTATATGTCTAGGAGGGATTCTACAGAATGCCACACCCAGAATCCTAAATAAAAATTATAAAGATTAAAACAACTAGCTTGATTAATTAGAGCATCGGGAGGAAATATCTAGGTTATATGGAGTCCGGTTATCTTGTCACTCTCTATGGATGGATTTGAGCTCTCCATTATGAGGGGCATATTTCTAGCACACCGTCGAGTAGGATAATCATGTACATATTTATTATTTATTATTATTATTATTAGCTTTCCGTCTTGTGGAGCAGACATGGCTCACCATTGTGTAATGCATACTTGGGCTCACCGTTGAGTGATGCTACTTCATTAGTATGCTGGCCATTTTGGTTGTGCATGTGCTATATCTACTTGCTTAATTCTGGTTGGATAGCTTGGATAGTCTGCAGGGCATGCAACCATTAAAAATTTCCAAATTATATTTGTTAGTAATTGGGATTGCGATAACCCTAGTTAGCTAATGTACCAAGTCGTACTTATTGATTCGTCGTGATTGATAAATGAAGTCAATTTTCTGCTTATGATAGTTCTTATTCATGTACTTGATCTTATCTTGGTTTATATTCATATTTACTGCTTATGCCATGTTTCCTGATCTTGTACTTACATGCTACTCTTGCTTACTTTACAAGATCCTGTACATGTTCGCATGCTCCATTTTACTTTACATGTTCCTGTTTTCCTTCATATTTCTTGGTGCACTTTATTATTATCTGGTGGTTACTTGTTGCTTTCATATATTGTTATTTTTTTGTATATTGATTTTAGTTTATAGTTTGGCCTCATTTGTTGTACTTGCTATTGGGGTCTGACTCTAATAGTTTTGCATGGCCAGATCTCGTAGCAGAACCCAAGGATCTTTCTTACCTTCTGCTAGATGGTGACCACCCGGAGCACCAGACTAACTGAGTGGGTTTCTTCTTCATTCACCCACTAGTTTATGTATATTATTTATTTGTGGCATTTAGACTCCGAGCACGCATTTAGCTTATATTTTGGATTTGATACCTAGCCTACGAGCATGACATGATTAGCGTATTCTAGACTATAGCTAGAGTTGATCATGTATGACAATGACTCTTGCTAGTTCTTTATTTTGTATTACTAGCTCCATGATCATCTGTGTATACATAGTTTGGGACGCTTTACTATCTTATGTCTGATGATCATATATCTTGTATATTGTTCTATTTGCTTGTGATTGAGACATTAGGATTTCTTTACATAGGATTGACTGTTGGCTTGTAGTACTAATCTCCCATGTCTTATACAGCTATGACTGTATCTCGGGGTACTGGAGTACTCTGGTATACGTAGCTGGCCGAGTTCCGCCCCCGCTCTCTAGTTTTCTGGTTCTGGGTTGTCAGAAGGTTTTAGTTGTGGCCCATGCAGGTCTGGTTTTCAGACGTATGGGGGTTGTCAATATTTAGGTGTCTCAATCATTATTTGTTCCTTTTTTTATCTCTTTCGTATTATCCTATATCTCTGATCCTTTGACCTTTTATCTGCTTTTATCCTTGATCTATCATGTTCCTCAAATTTTATCCTTGTGTCCTTTAACTTTTAAGGGCACTGTCCTGATCTTATAGGTCAGATTGTTCAAGCTCAGCCAAAGGCGAAGCAACATCTTGTTGGCCAATCGATTTCTGGGGTTCAGCCTTAGCATTCATGAGCAGAGTCTAGGATAGATCCTGGGGCAAAATAGCATGTCCAGTCTAATCAGCCGGCAATACCAGTTTAGCCAGAGCAGCCATAGGTTGTCCTTGCACTGATGGATAATCTAAGGGACTTCATGGCGACGCATCAGCGCCAGAGTAACGTTCTCACTTAGTCAGTTCAGACGGCCTTAGAGCGAGCTAGTCCTCAGATTATGAATTATGCGAGCAGCTTCAGGCATCTTCATCCCTAGTACTTCTATGGTACGAAGGATGAGATTGTGTCTGATATGTGGCTTAAGGATACTAAGGCTATACTTGAGGCGGTACGAGTTTCGGTTAGGGCACGAGTAGCAGTAGTTAGGCTATTGTTGTTGGATTTGGACCTTGATTGGTAGGTAGTTCAGGAGGTTTCATTAACGGTGTCGATACTGTCGGCAGACTTTAGCGAGAGGTTTTAGATTAGGTACTTTAACGCGGTATCGCATTATAATTTGCAGCTAAAATTTAACAACCTTCAGTAAATAGCAAGGACCGTCGACGGCTATGCTGCAGAGTTTTGTAGGTTCAATCGGTTTGCTCTCACCTTGGTGGCGATCGAGTTGGACCAAGCTAGGAGGTTCCAACAGGGACTCCATTTAGAGATTATTATAGCGGTGGAGCAGCATGAGTTCCAAACTTTCAACGTCGTGATGAGAGCGGCGATGAGGCATGAGTCCACCTTCTAGAGGATCGTAGAGAGGGTTGGGGGCAGAAGTGGCCTCATGCATCGAGGGGATCTTCTTACCAGTCCTTAGCACCAGCCCTAACTGTTCGATCTTTGACGATTGGGTCTCCGAGGGAAGCAGCTCATGTAGCTTCATTTCAGTAGTCTTCATAGACACGCCCTCAGCAGTAGAGGCAGACATCTTCAGTTGGTTGTTCCCATTATGGAAAGTCATATCATGTTCTTTCATAATATCGCATGGCACATGGTTTGTGTTTGGTGTATGGTAGAAAATACCATATGATGATTTCTTGTCCATGGAGGGCTTCAGCTGGATAATCTTATGTCTAGCCAGAAGTTCCATAGTTCAGGGCCCTAGTGTCGGTTCAGTAGCATTAGGTGTCACGACCCACACCCGGTGTAAGGGTATAAGTCGGGAACAATGCCCAGCCTACGCCGTAGAATCGGCGGTAGAACGTTGTTTGGATAATCTATCTAACAATATAATAAGCCACCAACAATATCAATATACTCAATCACAGATCTAAGATGGAAATGAGCACGAATATGATAAAGAATAAAATAGTCACATATAACTCATGAGTCAAATAATAACATCAATAAGTCTGAAGAAATACTAAGCAATAAGCTGGAGACAAATCCAGTACAGGAGAAATCTAAGAAGCTACAAGTCCCGGGTCATCTGTCTCAGTCGGGATGAGTCCCTTCTGAGCCAGGTCTCTGACTCTAAGCCCACAACATCCTGAGGCCTGTAATGTATAGGGTACCACTCCTCAGTGTCATCTAGAAAAAATATCTACTCAGGAAAGGAGCAGAGTACATCTCTAATAGCAGTTACAATCAAAGATATAAACTATATAACAGTAAAAAGATATGAATATACAAGATGCAACAATAGATACAAGAGCAATAAGAAAATACTATAAATAAATACGAGAATAAACAATATGATAATGAACAAGAATACCAATGACTAAGTGTGTGAGTACTAGCTTTAACATGTGATCGGCTTGGAAACTTGCACAAGAATAAAAGGCCTGGTTAATCATACAAGTGGTATATGATCAACACTCACAAGGAACAAGACATGCACAAGGAGGGTATGATCACATATCTATACTAAAATACTCTCCACCCCCGACTGGTATAGGGGATCCAACCATGGTACGCTATAGCATAGGATTCTCCAGGAAGATAGCGACTCTCCCCAAGAATCAGTGTTTGTACATGTACAAGATAAACAATAAAACAAGGCTTGCACAAGATACACCATATACCAAGAAATAACATCTCATGACGAGATCTGGATATACCAATCCATATAACCATCGTGTCAAGGAAATATGGATATCTACATTAGATACAATGAATATAGAGAATATTATAAATGAGAAACTATCAGAGAATTTACTCGCCTAAAGTCCGGTGAATAGTCTCACAGATATCTGATACGGTGCCTCGAAGACCTAGATATGTAATATAACATCAATACAAGGTTTTGGAATAAAAATAAGTTAAACTAGTCAACATCTAGGTCAAAGAGCCATTTCTAAGTCAAAATAGTCAAACTATGTCAACTCTAAGTCAAACCGGTCAAGCTAGGTCAAACTACCTATTTCTAGGTTGCATGAGTCTATCTCAATGATGTTGGGTTTATATACTTATGAACTAGGCCAAACAAGCTAGATCTAGGATACTAAGATACCGTATCTTATAATACACAAACAAAATATATAAATTATCATATATGCATATTCAAACAATAATATATATACTAATCCTAACTAACAAAAGCTATGTGGATACCTTGGTTTTGAACCAACTCGGTATCGCACCACTTAAACCACATCCTGATACCCAAACCCAATACCTTGAGTATCGGCCAATACCTTGACATTTACCTTGGTATCTCAAGAAATGTCAAATCCTCATTTATAGCTAACACCCACTATTAACCATATGCTAATCAACTAACTACTAATTTATAACATATTAATATATAGATACTAACCTACAATACAATACTTATAAGATATATATAGTTTAAGAATCTAATTAATACCTATCTATCTAACTATCACATAACATACATATAGATACTATATCTACATATTTAACTAGAGATACATAAGAATATGTGATTAGATCAAACTTACTATATAATAAATACATATATATAGCTTTATTAACTAGGTAACTAGCTAAACTATATACATACACATCTATTTATAACTATCAACTAACTATTTAACTATCAACTAACTACTAAACTAACTAAACTACTAACTTACCTAGCTCTGCAACTCGGTACCTTGCTGCTGATACTGGAGGTTGCTGCTGCTACTGGTCTTCATATCGATGTTGTTGCTGCTATTCTTCATATTGTTGTCGTTGCTGCTGTTCATATTGTTGTCGCTGTTGTTGTTCATATTGCTGTTGCTGCTGCTATTCATATTGATGTTGCTGTTGTTGTTCATATTGCTGTTCCCTGTACTTACTGACCGAGCTGCCCTCTCTCCCATCCACACAACCACACACATAACCAAGCATACACATATAAATAAAACTCTTCTCAACTATACGCATACAAACACATATCCATTACTAGATAACAGCACCTATATATATATATATATATATATACAACATACATATATACATATATATAACCATTCTTATAACTATATATATATATATATATATATATATATATATATATATATATATATATATATACACATCAAAGGTACATACATAGTTATATATAACTAGTTATATGTAATTATGTATACCATATAATATAGATATACATAAATATCATTATACAATTAAACACACAATCATATAGCTCTATACATATATAACAACCATATGTATATAGATACCTATACTCATATGCTATATACATATACATAGATACACTTATACATACATAGATATATATATCCAATAGTATCTTATATATATATATATATATATATATATATATATATATATATATATATATATATATATATATATATATAATACTTACACATATACATATAACTACATATGCCACACATAGCTAAGAATAATGGAATTTAGATCTAGAAATGCAACATAACAAACACGTGAAGTGCATCGCACCCATATCAAACTAGATCTATGATACGCTTGCGATATGAGTCCACCACACAACCAAACGTACCCCGAAGGACACGAGAAAGTCTAAATTATTATATGAACAATATGAAGAGTCAAACATATCTCTATGTGTCCGTGTCAAAAAGAGACATGCATAAAGTCCCGTGGCGGAGGGAAAACTCCCAAAACAACACATATCACCAATTTGTTGGGATACGACCTACACGTATCCAATTGTGGATATAACACTAGCCACTAACACACAAACACATGTCAATTGGATCTATAGGGTCAATTAACAAACACAACCAGTGTCAATCTCGGAATTCCCCCAAAATTGACACAAAAAATACCATAACTTTCTCAATAGGCCTCCTATGAACTCAATTCCAAATCCTATGGGTAGCCTATGCATATGGGTTGGTTTTTTATAGTTAAATCTCAGATTTAGAACCTAAATAAATGAAAAAAACTAAATTATACATATTAGGAGATGGATTCCCAATGCAACCTCCAAATATGATAAAATTGGCCTCCAACTTGTAGATCCTTGCTCCTCTTTGTAGATCCTGACTTCCTTCTTCTAGTTCCTTGCTCCATTAGTCTATAATGATGATTTAGGAAAGAATTAGGATGAAATTTGGTAGAAAAATGATGTAGGAATGAAGGAATTTGGTTGAGAGAAATTCTAGATCTAGATTTGAAATGAAAAGAGGAGAGAGAAACCCCCCCCCCTCTTTAAGTAGGTCGCCCCCCCCCCCCCCCTTGCCCCTTCCTTAAGCTACTATGTAATGTCTATTATACCCCTTGGGGCCTCTTATGAAGAAATATTAAGGAGGGAAGGTTCTAGTCTAATGGTTTAATTAAACTAATCATCCTCTTAATCAATGGGCTTCTAAATGGGCTCAATTCTAACTATTAATACATGTTGGTCTATGAGTCTAAACTAAACTAGTTAGGTCCACTAACACAAATTTAAAATAATAAACTAACATCTAACAATAATTAAATAATACCATAATTAATTATTTAATATGCATAATATTTAATTAATTATAAAATGGCTAAAATATCCTTTCCTAGAAAATGTGGTAGTGACAAGTCTATCTTCCCTAAAAAAAATTTGTCCTCGAAATTCAAAGACAAAAACTACCCCCAGAAAATAACAGAACATAACAAAAGAACAGAACATAACTAGGAAAGAACATACTTCAAGGCACAAACAAATATGGATAACACTCTCGCATTTTATCATCTCTCTCCCAGGTAGACTCTTCCAGAGAGTGATGCCTCCATACGACACGTACCAAAGAAATAGTATGGTTCCTCAGCACCTTCTCTCTCTGATCCAGAATCTTAATTGGCTACTTTGGATAGCTAAGAGTAGGACCCATCTCTATCTCTGAGTGATCCAACACGTGACTAGGATCTGCCACGTACCGTCTCAACTGCGACACGTAAAACACATTGTGCACTCTCTACAATGCAGGTGGCAAGTCTAGTCTATAAGCAACTGCACCGACCCTCTCTAGAATAGTGAAAGGTCCGATGAATCACGGACTAAGCTTTGCGCCTCCACCGAAGCGAATCATGCCTCGTGTCAAAGAAATCTTCATAAACACCAAACCACCCACCTAGAATAAAATACCACCTTAAGAACTTAATCTATAACAAACAACCAATAATAAGTAGAAAATAAAAATCTAAAACTATACCTCAAACTCCAAAGGTCTCGGGTGGCTATCAGCACAATATCGTTGTCTGTCCTGCGCCACCCAAAGTTTGTCTCTGATCAACTGAACCTTCTCCGCTGCATCCACAACCATCTCTGGCCCAAGCAAAATTCTCTCTTCAACATTGTCCCATGACAAGGGAGTACGACATCTCCGATCGTACAGAGCGTCAAATGGTGACATCTCTATACTATCCTGGTAACTGTTGTTGTAAGCAAACTCTACCAAATAGAGATGGTCCTTCTAAGATCTCCTAAAATCTAGTACACAAGTGCGCAATATATCCTTGAGAGTCTGAATAGTCCTCTCTGACTTTCTATCTATTTGGGGGTGATATACAGTACTGAACTTAAGCTGAGTGCCCAAACTCACCTGTAAACTCCTCCAGAAATGAGAAGTAAAACGGTTATCCCGATCCGAGACTATGCTGACGGGAACTCCATGTATCCTGACGATCTGCCTCACATACATCTCTGCCAGCTTCTCCGTAAACAAACCCACCTTGAAAGGCAAAAAATGGGTCGACTTGGTCAACCTGTCAACGATAACCCAAATCACGTCTTTCCCTCCTAAAGATCGTGGAAGTCCAGACATAAAATCCATAGTAATATGCTCCCACTTCCATTCTGGAATGGGTAATAGCTGAAGTAAAGTGCCTGGCCTCTGCCTCTCGGCTTTCACCTGCTGGCACACTAAGCATCTGGATACAAACTGTGCCACTTCCCTCTTTATGCCATACCACCACACACTCTCTGGCATATCCTGATACATCTTGTTGGCACCTGGATATATGGAATACTGAGGGCGATGCGCTTCCAGTAATACCTCCTTACGTAGCTCCCCACTAGGCACACACAATCTAACTCCATGCCGCAAAGAACCATCTTCAGCAATGGTGAAATCATCCTCTAATCCTGCTCTCACCTGAGCTCTGATGCTTCTCAAAGATACATCCTTATACTGGGCCGCCTTAGTCATGTCCATCAAATCTGAGTGTATCTGCAATCCCTATATCTGTATAGCCAAACCAGGAACTATCACCTCAATGCCTAAGCTCTCCAAGTCCTCTAATAAATATCGATCCTGCATCAAAAATATAGCTATCGAATACCTGCTCAAGGCATCGGCAACTACATTAGCATTCCCAAGATGATACTGCAAAGATATGTCAAAATCCTTCATCAGTTCCAGCCACCAACGCTGCCTCATGTTCAACTCCTTCTGCGTGAAAACGTACTTCAAGCTCTTATGGTTTGTGAAGATCTCCACACGCTCTCCGTACAAATAGTATTTCCACAACTTCAGGGCAAAGATGACTATTGCCAACTCTAAATTATGGGTAGGTTAGTTCTTCTCATGAGGACGTAATTGCCTGGATGCATAGGCAATCACTTTCACATTTTGCTGAAGAACACAACCCAAACCTTTTCCTGATGCATCACTATAAATAGTAAAACCTCCAGACCCTGATGGCAACGTCAAAATAGGAGCAGACGTCAACCTCTTCTTCAATTTCTCAAAAGTAAACTGGCAATCCTCCGTCCAAACAAACTCTACATCCTTCCTGGTGAGTCTTCTCATCGGCTCGGCAATCCTTGAAAAATCTTGCACAAACTTTCTGTAGTAGCCTGCCAATCCCAAGAAACTCCTAATCTCTGCTACCGAACTCGGGGTCTTTCAAGACTCCACTGCTGTGATCTTCTTCGGATCTACTAAAATACCATCACCAGTCACAACATACCCCGATAACTCCACCTTGTCCAGGAAGAACTCACACTTGGACAACTTTCCATACAGCTTCTCCTTCCTCATCACTTCCAACACAATCCGCAAATGCTCCTCGTGCTCCTCTGGTGTCTTCGAGTATGTGAGTATATCATCAATGAACACCACCATAAACTTATCAAGGTACTGATGAAATACCTTGTTCATCAAGTTCATAAATATCGCCGGGGCATTAGTCAACCCAAAGGGCATCACCATAAACTCATACTGACCATACCGAGTTCTAAAATCATTCTTCGGTATGTCCTCTGACTTCACTTTCACTTGGTGGCAGCCTGATCTCAAGTCTATCTTAGAAAATACCTTGGCACCACTCAACTGATCGAACAAGTCATCAATCCGTGGCAAAGGGTACTTATTCTTGATAGTGAGATTATTCAATGCCCTATAATTAATGTACATGCGCGCTGATCCATCTTTCTTCGGTACAAACAATATCGGGGCTCCCCACGGTGAAGAACTCGATCTGATAAACCCCTTATCCTATAATTCGTCCACCTGCTTCTTCAGCTCGACCAGCTCACTTTTGTTTACTCTATAGACATGCTGTGAAATTGGTTCTGCACCTGGCACCAAGTCTATAGAGAATTCAACATCTCGATCTGACGGCAATTCTGGCAATTTCTCAGGAAACACATCCAAGAACTCTGCTATCAACGGTATGGCAACTCCTTTCCGTCCACCATAGCTCTACAAATAATGCCTTTTCTCTGCTCTGCAGCTCCTCTAGCAAACTCGAACTCTGGCTCTCCTGGTGGACCAAACAAAACTCTACCTCCTCTATAATCTATACTAGTACGGTGCCTACTCAACCAATCCATCTCGAGTATAATGTCGTAGCTCGAAAGTGACATTACAAGTAGACACGCACTCAACTCCCGGCCTCCCAGAGTAACTCTTCGATCCTTGCAAATATTATTAACCAGGATATGCCTCCCCCGGTCAAGATCTTGCAAGTCCTAAGCAAAGACTCAGCTACCAAACCATGCTTCAGAGCAAAAGAAACAGATACAAAACTATGGGAAGCACCACCATCAAACAAAGCTAAAGCTGGAATAGAATCAAGAAGAACAGAACCTGCGATGACATCTCCGGTGGGCTTATCCTCCTCGACGGTCATAGCAAACGCCCATCCCTGACATGCACCTCCTTGATGCTGATGCTGGACAAAACGCTGATGCTGGGTCAAAAGCGGTCCCCTCGGCTGTACTGCAGGTGGTCTCGCCTGTGTCCTCGGAGCTGAAGCTGCTCCATGAATTGCACGACGAGGATTGGAAGGACACTCCCTCAGCTGATGCCCTTCAGTACCACAATACAAACAAACTCCCAACCTTATCCTGCAAACTTTTCAGATATGGTCGGGCTTCTTGCAGAAGTGGCAGGAAGCTTGTTGTAACTATCTGTGATGTTGTGGTGCCTAGTGAAATGGTGCCCTAGTCGGAGTTTGGTGTTGCTGCGGCTGCTGGAAAGGCCTGGACTGGAAATGAGGATGCTTAGAAGATACTGTACTGTTGTTGACCCCCAGAAAAGAATCACGATCTCTCTTAGGCTTTAAACCAAACTCTCGCTCAACCTTGCATGCCTCCGCAAGTATCTCCGAGTATGTCTCATAAAAAGACGGAATGAGGATCTTTACTTCCCAGTTTAGACCCTCGCAAATACGAATAGCCCGAACCTCCGGCTCTCTCACCAAATATTCTACAAATCGGCTCAGCTTGCCGAACTCTACAGCGTACTCCTCCACAAACATGCTCCCCTGAGGAAGGCTCTCAAACTACCTCCCCAAGTCTAGCCTGTCTGCCCGAACGAAGAACTTCTTCTTGAAGAGGTCCTTGAATACCTTCCATGACTATCCTGCATCAACAAGAATTGGCTCATTTCTGAACCAAGTGTGGGCGACATCAAACTATTGAAGTCCTACCGCCTCAACCTTCAGATTCTCATAAAGACGGGACACCCTCATAAGACGCTCAATGTCCTCGAGCCATTCATCAGCATAGATGATGCCCTCCGTCCCCTTGAAGACCCTAGGCTCTAGCTTCTTGAAGTCCTGAATATTGCCTGGCCGAAGCTGACAACCTGCTGCTGGACCAGAACTCCTCTCTCTACTACAGCACGGGCAAGCTGATGAGCACTCTTAATGCCCTGCCGAAAGATATCGGTCTGCCTCTGATTTGCCTCAAACTGAGCCCTCTACGCCTCTAACATCTTCCGAAATAGTGTAAACATCTGTATTGCATCTGCTGGCATGGGAGGTGGAGGTGGAAGTCCCTCAAATAAAGCTGGCATAGTCCTCTGAGTAGGTGGTGGACCTCTGAAAGCAGCTCATACTCCAATCACCGGAGAAATGACTAGTGTAGGTCCTCGGGATGTCGCAGACTTCTCAAAAGCTGCTCTCCTACGATCTAGTCTTAGGCGGCATCCTGAGATAAAGCGAAAGAAAGAATCAATATGGCACATGATGTAAAACACTCAAGGAAGGACAGTTAAAAGATCGAATATCAATATCAAGGAAGAATAGTTGAATGAATCAAAAGAATTTTTCCTAGATGTGATTGAGTATTCTCAGCCTATAGCCTATATCTTATATCCTGAAACAGGCTCGTAATAACACTCAATTCAGAGCACCACTACGAATCACACTAATTGCGACCTCAAAGACCTGTATAGGCCACCACTAAAAATGTATCACGACCCACACCCAGTGTAAGGGTACAAGTCAGGAATAACGCTCAGCCTACGCCGCAGAATCTGTGGTAGAACACTGTTTGGATAATCTATCTAACAATATAATGAGCCAACAATAATATCAATATACTCAATCACAGATCTAAGATGGAAATGAGCACGAATATGATAAAGAATAAAATAGTCATATAAAACTCATGAGTCAAATAATAACATCAATGAGTCTGAAGAAATACTAAGCAATAAGCTAGAGAAAAATCTAGTACAAAAGAAATCTAAGAAGCTACAAGTCCCGGGTCATCTGCCTCAGTCGAGATGAGTCCCTCCTGATCCAGGGTCTCTGACTCTAAGCCCACAATATCCTGAGGCCTGTAATGTGTAGGGTACCACTCCTCAGTGTCATCTGGGAAAAATATATCCAGTCAAGAAAGGAGCAGAGTACATCTCTAACAGCAGTTCTAATCAATGATATAAACTATATAACAGTAAAAAGATATGAATATACAAGATGCAACAATAGATACAAGAGATATACAATAAGAAAATACTGCAAATAAAATACAAGAATGAATAATAGAATAATGAACAAGAATACCAATGACTAAGTGTGTGAGTACTAACTTTAATATGTGATCGGCTTAAAAACTTGCACAAGAGTAAAAGGCATGGTTAATCATATGTGCGATGTATGAACAACACTTGCAAGGAACAAGACATGCACAAGGATGGTATGATCATATATCTACACTAAAATACTCTCCACCCCCGACTGGTATAGGGGATCCAACTATGGTACGCTATGGCACGGGATTCTCCAAGAAGATAGCGACTCTTCCCGAGAATCAGTGTCTATACATGTACTAGATAAATAATAAAACAAGGCTTTCACAAGATACAACATATACCAAGGAATAACATCTCATAACGAGATTCGGATATACCAATTCGTGTAACCATCGTGTCAAAAAAACATGGATATCTATACTAGATATAATAAATATAGAGGATATCATAAATGAGATACTATCAGAGAATGTACTCGCCTGAAGTCCGGTGAATAGTCTCACAGATGTCTGATACGGTGTCTCAAAGACCTTGATATGGAATATAACATCAATATAAGATTTCAGAATAAAAATAAGTTAAACTAGTCAACATCTAGGTCAAAGAGTCATTTCTAAGTCAAAATAGTCAAACTAGGTCAACTCTAAGTCAAACTGGTCAAACTAGGTCAAACTACCTATTTCTAGGTTGCATGAGTCTATCTCAATGATGTTAGATTTATACACTTATAAACTAGGCCAAACAAGCTAGATCTAGGATACGAAGATACCGTATCTTATGATACACAAACAAAAGATATGAATTATCATATATGCATATTCAAACAATAATATATATACTAATCCTAACTACCAAAAGCTATGTGGATACCTTAGTTTTGAACAAACTCGGTATCGCTCCACTAAACCTCCATCTTGATACCCAAACCCAATACCTTGAGTATCGGCCAATACCTTGACATTTACCTTGGTATCTCAAGGAATATCAAATCCTCATTTATAGCTAACACCCACAATTAACCATATGCTAATCAACTAACTACTAATTTCTAACATACTAATACATAGATACTGTCACTACCACATTTCCAGATAAGGGCATTTGTGTAATTTCACTAATTTGAATAATTATGTATTAAATTATTTTGCTGAGTTTTATAACTATTTATATATTGTAGTGATATTTGGCTTTAGGTCAAACCCTAGAACTCATTAGGACAAACCCTAATGACTAAATCCTAAATCAAAAACCTAATTCTAGAGAAACCCTAGAATTCAACTTCTAGGTTGGACCTCAAACCCTAGACTGACTAAACCTTAGTTAATTAGGTTCTACATGACCTAACATAGGGGGTTTAACCTAAACTTATGCATTAGAAACCCTAACTTGGTTTTAATATAAAAGGGAACCCTCTTTTCCCTTCAGGAAGGAGAAACCCTAGCCTCCATCAAGAAACCCAATTCCCCACCTCCAGATTTCGGAATCCAGACCTAGGAGGTCCCTTTTCCTCCTCCAAAGCAAAGAGAAGCAAGGGGTTGGGTCAAGAAGCCTTGGAGAAGAAGAACCTCCATTGAAGAAGCCATCTCCCTAGGTAAAACCCTATTCTTATTCATTTTTATTTCTGTTTTTTTCTGTTGTTCATGCCCATTAGGAAACCCCTATTGTGTAGATCTCGATTTATAGGGATTCTACATAAGGACCTAGGAGATCTAGGGTTTTGGGTGACCTACGTTTAGCTTTCCCAAATTCTGGAACCCTAAACCTAGGAATTTTAGTGTAGGCATGATTACATCTCCTGCCTTTAGCCTAGATCTTGATTTAGGGTTTTAATTGGGGGATTTCACTGTGTAGACATGATTTTACCTCCAACGTGAAGGGTTGGATCTCACTTTAGGGTTTCGTTTGGAGTTTTTCCCTAAATTCGTAATGTGAGTTTGATTTCAGCACACCAGGTGCTTGTGAATATGTTTATTAGGGTTTTTACCTATTTAACGTATTTAAATTCCTGCATATTTTGATGTGTTAAACTATATACATAATATAACTTGGGTAGAAATCTGTGTGTCGGTTCCCTGTTCAGTCGAGTGAAGATTTCTGCTGTGTGTCGAGTGTTCAGTGTGTGTTTTAGTGCAATGTGGGTTTTAGTGTGATACTGTGTATACCGTGGGGGTGTGTCCCTGTTTTGGGAGGGTGTTAGAAAGGTGTAGCAGTGTCTACTCGGGTCAGTGTGTCTCAGTATGTTGGAGATGGATTGGTGTATACTGTGTTAAACCGGGTTTCCTTGTGTCTCAGTGTCTAGGTCAGGTCCCAGTGTGTATGTATCTGTGTCCTTGTATCTGTGGTTGAGAAACCTGTATACCTATCTCTGTGTGAACTTGTGTATGACCCTGCGTCATAGTGTATCAGTGAGAACTCAGTGAGTGAGTTCAGAGTTTCAGTATCCAAACAGTTAAGTGTGTTAGTGTCTTGTAGGTATAGTTCTAGGATTCTTAGTGTATCAGTATCAGTTAGAGCAGTGTGTTGTGCAGTGTTAGTAACTTGGGAAGGTTCTGTGCACAGTGGGGATTTTTTTCTGTGCTGTGCAGTGCTGGGTTTTCACTGAGCAGTTGGGTTTGGGGATTCCAGATTTCAGTGTGTGTATCAGTTAGAAATATGTACCTGTGTGAATTTCAGGGTATTAGTTACCTGTGTGATAGTGGTTGTGTAGGAAGAGTTCTGTGTAGGCTGGGAATGAAGAACCAAACTCTGTGTGTGTGTACCATAGAGCTCATTATACCTATGTGTTAATAAGTGACTGTGTGTAGGATTTTGATTTCAGTATGTGCAACTGTGTAGTGTAGATTCTGTGTGTATTAGCTAGATGTGTGTATGAGTTGAGAATTAGTGTAGCAGTAACTAGTGTTTACCTGTGTGTTGAGGTGCAGTTCAGTGTGTTTCAGTGTGTAGTCTAGTGTGTGTTATTATCCAGTGTGCCTGTGTGAGTGTGTTGCTGTCAGTGAGTACATTGAGGTAATATCTGTGTGTAGGTGTAGTCTGAACAACTTCAGACTGTGTAACTATGTAGATGTGTTAGGGGTATCAGTATCTGTGTAGACTGTGTGAGAACTGTAGGTTTGTGAATATCTTGTGTTAGCTATGTGTCTACAGTGTGGTACAGCTGAGTATCAAGGGAAGTGGGTGTTATATATATATGTGGGAGATAAGTGCAGTAAAGTGGGTAAAGATTAATATCAGTGAGGTAAGTGGAGGATAGAACTAGTGTCTAGATATCAAGGTAGGTATTAGTTATACTATGGTTAATTTGCCTTAAGGTTAGAATGTTTAAGGCTTTAACTTAAAAACCAAATATACAAGATGTATATACTAGTAATGTCTAGTATAGCTAGTAATGAATAGTTAGTTAAGTTTTGTCCAACATGGACTATTAGGATATATAAAGGGACTAGTAGACCTAGTTAACCTAGTATGACTCAGTGGACAAGTTTTGACTAAGTTGACCAGTAAACCTTAGACATGACCTAGAAACCTCGTATTTAATTAGTTAAACATGTTATTCTTTTGATTTAATATCTGACATTAATATTCCATAAATAGGTCATTGTGATTCCACTTTGGACATCGATCCTCGCATTTTGCTCAGGACCACAGGCGAGTACATTCTCTGACAGTTTTCATTGTTGATTACTTCTATAAATTGTAGTGTATTACATACTTGATTTCGACACTGTGGATACACGGGTTAGCACCCTAGATCCCCATCATGAGGAGTTGTGATTGGAATCCATCGTGCTAGCTGGGGGATGGGGAACTATTAGTAGATTATGTGATCATATCCAAACTTATCATGCATCACAGCTCACCCCACTTCTCACGTCGGGTGCGGCCTGACCATCATCATGCTTCATAGCTGTTATATATGATTAGCCTGACCATTATCATGCATCATAGCTAACCATATGGTTAGCCTGACCTTCAAGAATCATAGCTAATCATATATAACCAGCCTGATCTAGTCCCAAGCCGATCACATAATGAACTAATATTTCAAACACTTAGTTAGATGTCTATTTTATTCAGATTTACTTGTTCTAGCATTCACTATTTATTGTTCATTGCTAGATGCTCTATTGCCTATTTTCATTTCTCCAGTACTTTACATGTACAGCATTCATTTCCATCTTGTATTTCTTACACTGTTTATAGTCTTTGTCAATTTAATGAAACTGCTGTTAGTGCTTGTGCTTCGCTCCAATCCTGACTGGATAATAAAATTTTTAGAGGACCTGGAGGACTTTTGCCCCACTCATTACGGCCCAGGATTAGAGGAAGATTTCACTCCAGAAATCCCAGAGGAGTTGCCTATCCTAGAGGAGATCTTGCCTGCCTGTACTTAGATTACTTTTTCTGCATTTATTGTTTTAGACTGAGACTGAGTTGTATTTATTATTTTTGTGACTTTGTGAGGTCATCTAGACCAGGATTTGAGTTGGACTTATTGTGGTTGGTTTTTATAGAACTCCTTTCTATTCTCATCGTGCCCATTATTTCATATAGCTTGTGATTGAGTATATTTATAGAACTGTGGATTATTATCCTTGTCCTCCGTGCGGAGTTGAGATTATTGACAGGATATATTATGTTTGTGACCTAGACAGCGTTCTACCGTCGATGCTGCGGCGTAGGCTGGACGTACACACGACTCATGCCCAAATTTCGGGTGCGGGTCGTGACACGTTTTTAGTGGTGGCCCATGCAGGTCTAGCTTCGCAAGTTGTGAGATGTCGTGGTAGTGCGACAACTTAGTTGTACTACTACGAGCCTGTTTTAGGAGTAGGAATTAGGTCGAGGATATGCTTAATCACAATTAGAAAATTCTGATTCTTATGATACTACTCTTAATGATTTTTTCTTTAGAAATTACTGTCCTTCCTTGATGATATCGTATCTAATCCCTTAATCGATTCCTTTCACGCTGTCCTCAGGATGCCGTCAAGGACCAGATCGCAGGATCAGCAGCAGCCTCCGAGGCAGATCCAGCAGGCTTGTCACTTCTTTAAGAAGCCAGGTCACCTTTGGAAGAGCTGTAGGATGAGGCGAGGACTTTATTTGTACTGTGGCACTGCGGGACATCAAGTGAGGGGTTATAGTCGAGCTCCTTATCTTCCCGACCAGTGTGCAGATCCAAATCAAAGAAGTCCAGTTAAGCCACATGTGAAACCGCAGATGGCTCATCATCAGCAGCACCAGACACCAGTTCGGGGACACATCCAGCAGCAACAGCCACAGAGACAGACTCAGCCCACTATCCAGTGTGTGTATTGCAGGAAGATGGGACATACCAAAGACATCTGCAGGAAGAGGTTGGGCACATGTCTGTCCTGCGGATCTGTCACTACCACATTCTGAAAATAGGGGTATTTTCGATTTTTTCAATATTTAATATTATGTCATTTACAATTAAATTAATTGCATGAATAATATATATATTTAAATTAAATAACTGTGTGATGTGTACTTTAATATATTGTATTATAGACAGTGTTCATTGTGTTTGTGATAGCAGACTAGACCTAGTAGCCAGTAGACGAACCCCTGTCCGAATTATAGAATTCTGGATTTTGTTATTTTATTTAGAATTTAATATTTGAAGATTGAAATTAATTACTGTATTTTATTTAATATTTTTGCGCATTGCCTTTGCTTCGATATTTGGAGCACTATCCAGACTTTTGTCTTCCAACAAATTTCACAATCTTGTCCTAGACATGTCCGCCTTCAATTCTGCTATTTTTGCAACTCATAATTTTGCCCCTTGTGCATTGTTTCTGGCCGCACAAAAATCGTCGCGGACGTTATTTTTAATTTCCTATTTTTGTATCGTTGTGCGTTCCAATCGAAAATTGGAGGCCATCTTGACCTATTTTTCGTGCGACCCAAATTAGGGAAATATTCTGTTCTGAGTCTTCTTCAATATTGGTATTGATGACTTGATCTGATTTTGGCCCCAGGTACTCCTAATTAATTGTTGAACACAACTTGCATTTATTTCTATTTAATTTGAGGATACCATTTTATCTGATTTTAAAATCCCAAATTAATTCCAGTGCCCTCCAAATTCAGCCCATACCCATCTTACAATGCCCCCTGACCCTACAAAATATCGGACCCCGAATCGCCCGCCAAATTTTCGTCATTTCATGTGGTTGTGCAATTTCCCGAATTTAAGGGGCTAAGTTGCAATTATTTAATTGTAGGTGCCAACACCTAATTATTTTAACCAATGGGGGAGCCTATTAATTTTTATTTAAAACCTACATGAATTAATATTTCATGAATCATCATGGCCACTCATTTAAGTGGGTAAAATCCTCACCCTACATCACACCCTCTCTCTCCCTATTAAATGCCTTGTACCCTCAAACCCTAATCCCTATGCAACCTAGAAAACACCACCTCACAAGCCTCCAAAATCCTCAAACCCCCACCTCTCTCCAACGTAGGATTCCTTCTCCCTCTTCCTTTTCTCTTCTCTTTTCTTCTTCCTTCTTCTTCTTCCTTCTCCTTCTTCTTTATTTTCTTTTTTTTTGAATTCAAATATTGATTTGGGGGGGGGGGACACTGTTCAAACCCCCTTACTGTGCACCCCGGCACTGTTCCGGTGGCTGAGCCCGTTTCCGGCGGCCATTTCCCGCTGGCTGCCGCTGCCGCACTTGCTGTGCAAACCGTCCGGCGGCGTCCAGCGGCTTCCCAAGCAGTCCGGCGGCCAGCCCCGAGACCGGCCGGCCTAGCCCGAGCCGGCGGCTGCTCGAGCTCCTCCTCCCTGTGTGCTCCGGCCCAGGTGGCCGACTCCCTCCCCCTCGGCGTCCGGCGGCTCCCCTCACAGACTCCGGCGTCCAGCGGCCAGCGGCCATCCCGAGCCCTCGCGCCGGCGGCGCTGCTGCACCCCACCGGCGGCCCTCCGGCGGCCGGCGGCTCCACCCCCTCTGTAAGTATTATCCTTTCCTCTCTCTCTCTTTTTATATATATATATATATATATATCTTTATATATATATATCTTATATATATATATATATATCTAATGTATATATATGTGTTTGTTTATACATTTAATTAATGTGAAAAATTAGTATATGTATATATAATCAATATAAGGTATTGTATGTATTTAAATAAATAGTATAAAAATGTATTTAAAATTTATGTTTAATATATATATTAGTATGGTATATATATAAATACCTAGTATACGTATTTGTGTATATTGATTAATGTTTATATCTAATGTACATATATAAAAGTTTGTTTATATATTTAAATTAGCATGAAATTAGTATATGCTTTAATTAAATTTGTATGTATAATTAATGTAAAGTATTATATATGTGGTAATTAGTATATTTAATAAATTACTTTATTAATATCTGATTAATATGAGCAGTAGGTAATTAAATAAATTCTATATTTAAATTTGGCATATATATATATATATATAAGATATATATATATAAAGATATATAGTATGGTATATATATAAATACCTAGTATACGTATTTGTGTATATTGATTAATGTTTATATCTAATGTACATATATAAAAGTTTGTTTATATATTTAAATTAGCATGAAATTAGTATATGCTTTAATTAAATTTGTATGTATAATTAATGTAAAGTATTATATATGTGGTAATTAGTATATTTAATAAATTACTTTATTAATATCTGATTAATATGAGCAGTAGGTAATTAAATAAATTCTATATTTAAATTTGGCATATATATATATATATTTTGTATATATATATATATATACTTGATATAATTTCATATATATTGTACATGTATGTTATTTATGAATAAAGTGTTTAAATACATGTACTATCATGGTATATATATATTTTGCATATGTGGTGATTTTGGTGCAAGTATGTATACAGTATAATTATTATTTTGGTATACAAATACATATGTGTATATGTATTTGTATGGGTATACTTATTAAAACGTATTTTTGGTATTCGTATTTAATAAAAATGTAATTTGGTATAAATGAACAAATATGTAAATGACCGTATTTTGGTATCAATGTATATATGTAGAGTTATATTTTCATATTGGTATACATTTTGCATAAAACCTTAGCATATTTTTAATATATATACATATATATATAATTGTATTTAATTTGAGATGTTGTATATACATACAGGTATTAGTTTTTGTTTAAAGTGTATATATTTTACTTATATCTATTATTGTAATTAAGGAATATTAGTATATGTATAGTTGGCCTATCTAGTAGATGACCCTACCGTACCTAGCGTAGCCCTAAGGCCAGTGTATTTTTGTTGTGTGTTAGGATAGCTTCTGATGGAAATGTCATATTGTGATGTGTTTATAGGACTG
This sequence comes from Iris macrosiphon, assembly GCA_036927795.1. Classification (NCBI taxonomy): domain Eukaryota; kingdom Viridiplantae; phylum Streptophyta; class Magnoliopsida; order Asparagales; family Iridaceae; genus Iris; species Iris macrosiphon. Next base: position 96,246,159 of record JAYESA010000006.1, read on the forward strand.
TGGGTTTACCAGGGGATACTCTGGAACAGGACATCCATAAATACCAGCTAAGGACCCGAGGCAAGTACATTCTCTGATAATTTCCAATTCTTGATAATTGCTATAAGTTCAATGATCTTGAAATGTTACAACTGAATCTTTGACACTGTGCTACACGGACTAGTATAGCTTGGATCTGCAGTCATGAGATGTTACCTTAATTATCGTATTGACATTGTATACGACATGTATATTTAGACACCGTACATGATAGACTTTACTTGCTCGTGTATCGTGACGTGTCATGGTTGGATCCACAGTACTAGTTGGGGGCGGGGAAGTAGTTAGTAAGAAATGTGATCATAACCTCTTATTATAGTATAAAAATTGTAAGTGTTAATCATGCTCTTCACCCATGATTAGCCAGGCCCTGTAGCTACTGTACATGTTCCCAAGCCGATCACATTTCGAAACTACTATTTCAAACACCTAGAATAGATTACAGTTCCCTATTTTAAATCATATACTACATCACCCGTATATGATACTGTTCCTTGTTCTTTTATTTCCATACATGCACTGACTATATCATAATTGCCTATTACCTGTCTCTTTACATTGCCTGTCTCTCTTAAAATTGCCATTGCATTTATTTCACTGTCTTTTCAGTAGCTAGCATAACATGTTTTATTGTATTATAGACATTATCAATTAATGGAACTGTTATTTGAGATTGTGCTTTGCTCCTTCCTGACTGGAAACATTTTTCCAGACTATGCCTTAGAGGACCGCTGTCCGACACTTATGGACTATGGTGAGTAGCTGCAGACTTGGTAGTTAGCTGTGATTCTTGAAGGTCTAGACGGAATTATTATTTCTTGTTAGTTTTTAAGTAGACTATTTGGTACCGGATTTGTCTCCGGCCTTTGATGATTCTTGGATATTGTTAAGTTAAGTTATTTCTTGTGGACTTGTGTTGTGTTTAATTTTAGTTTTATTATTCGAAATCTTATCGTGCTGTAATCCTGTGATTGAGTATGTGTTCATCTTATTTGTGTCATCCATGCCTCCTAATGGAGATTGGATGCTTGCGTGACAGTAGTTAGATAGTATCAAGACCTTGACAGCGTTCTACCGCCGATGCTGCGGCGTAGGCTGGACGTACCCACGCACTTGTGCCCCTAAACCGGGTGCGGGTCGTGACACATTTTTAGTGGTGGCCCATGCAGGTCAGACTTCGCGAGTTGTGCGATGTCGTGGTAGTGTGACATCCTTGTTATACTACTGCGTGCCTGCGATAGAATCTAGGACATAGGATACTAGGACGAGAGCAAATACTCAATCACAATTCCTTGAGAGATTCCTGGGATGACCCCTGAGAATCTTGTTAAAACTCCCAATTTACAATCATTCCCTTGTTCTGTCCATTCTCACTATTGATGTTGATTGATTGCTGTTAATTAAGGTATTAAATTAGGATTTTGCTTCATTATAGAGTTGATTTCATATCAAGATGAGTTTACAGACTAATTTATGGTATTATTTGATGATGCACGTCGATGAGGATAGTGAAAATGATTAACACTAGGGCTATTGGACTACAGAAGGTGGATTTAAATTTTTAATTGAAGATTGAAAATGAATTTCAAATTTTAGGATTCTGAGAAGATTGAGATTGCTATAAAAATTTATTTTGAAGATTTCAATAAATTGCAAAATCTTAAAATTTGAGGAACTGAAATATTGTTATTAAAATTTTATTTTGAGGATTCAGATTCGATTCAATAAACCTAGACAAGTCTGTAAGGATTTTGAGTGATTTAATTTTCATTTCAGTAATTAGATAATTGGTCTTGAGGAAAGTGTATGCAATTTACTTTAAATTTTATTCGAGGAGTTATTTTGAGGAAAATTTATTTGAGGATAAGATCTTATAGTGAGAGAGATATATTAGTATATAATTAGATGAGATGCATGTGTATAAGGATCGGTTGGCTTGAGTATGAATGAGAATTCACTGCAAACTGACTTGGGTGATCATCAAGGGTTGTATTAGAAAGTGCAGTATTTAGTATAGTGTGTTGCATTGATATGCACTTGAGTGATAGGGATAACTAGTATCAACGATTGCAGTAGGTAAGGAAGCCAATAGTAAGTGTTTGTGATAGAACTGTGATCCCTAGGGGATATAGGTATTAGACCTTGGATGCATTTGACCTGTGCAATCACAACTAGGAATTTATTCCCTTTATCTTGAATGTTGTTTCTTTAGATCTGTACTGTCCTTCCTTAATGATATCGCATTTTACCTTAATTGATTCTTTGGGATCTGTCTTCAGGATGTCGCCGCAGACACGGTCTATGAGAGCGGGAACACCAGTTTTAGAGGGGTCTGCCACCTCTCCACCTGATGGACAGACATCCGTAGTTCCTCCTACATCTCCGATGCACGTAGGTGATCCTCCTCCACCTGTTAAGAGGATAGCCGCAGCTGTAACGGACAACCTTCCTCCTCCATCAACTCCGATTCCCGGAGGTTTGCCCATTGACGGAACACAGATGTTTACCTTGATTCAGGGCATGGTAGATGCCCAGAGAGTGACGGCAGACGCTCAGCGAGTTCAAGCTGAGGCTCAGAAGGTGCAAGCAGAAGCGTACCAGGCACAAACCGAGCTGATGAAAGAAAACATGGAGAATGCTCACCAGGTGACTCTCCAAGCTTTGGAGAAAGTAGCACAATACCAGCAGTTTCCTGGCCAGCAGCAGAGATCAGGCACTATAGTAGATTTCAAAAGGATGATGCCTCGAGAGTTTAAAGGCACCGAAGGGATACTCTACGCTGACGACTGGCTAGAAGATATAGAGAGAAGCCTGCGATTGACCCAGATTCCGGAGAACTTGAAGATAGAAGCCGCTGGCAGTCAGATGTTCGATATCGCACTCACGTGGTATCGCACAGAACCGAGAATTACTGCACAAGGACTTACTTGGGAGACTTTCAAGGAACTCTTCAAAGAGAAGTTCTTTCCCGACGTGGCATTGGGAACCTTGGAAAGTCAGTTTCATGACTTAGTTCAAGGAAACATGTCGGTCGACGAGTACGCTGCGGAATTCTGTAGATTGAGCCGTTTTGCATCGTCTATGATTCGAGACCCTGGAGATCGAGCCCGGAAATTTAGAAAGGGACTGACAAGAGAGATTAAGTCGCGCACTTCTGGTCGTCGTACCGCTACCTTCGAGGCTATCTTGATGGATGCTCAGATTGCAGAAGAGGATCTGGATCTCAGGCCTAAGAGGAGTCACGATACCTTTGGAGATACGAATGATAGCGCAAGACAGGCCAAGCATCCCCGTATTCAGTACCAAGTACCATTTCATGTTCAGCAACAACCATGGATATTTCAGCATCCACCGCAGTACCTAGCACCAGTTCCTATCCAGCGACAGCCCTGGGCATTTCAGTATCAACAGCAGTACCCGGCACCAGTTCCTGTACAGCAGGATCAACGAACTTGTCACTTCTGTAAGAAGCCAGGTCACCTTTGGGAGAGCTGTAGAACGAGGCTAGGACTTTGTTTGCTCTGCGGCGCTGCGGGACATCGAGTAAGGGATTGTCTTCTAACCTCTTATCTCCCCGGCCAGCGCTCAACTTCAGATTATAGAGACCCAGTTAGGTTACCTGTGGAACCGTATATTGCTCAGTACCCGCGGAGGGAGCCACCCCAGCAGGACGGGCAATAGCGGTGACGGTCAAGGGACCGATGTTGCAGGTAATGTGTTTGTAGGTTCTGTTCTTTCCTCCATTCTGTTCCCCTCTATTTGATTGATTGATTGATTGCTTAGTACGTAGTTCGTATGCATGCCTCTTGTTATAATGTAGTTAGTAGTACCCCTGATACATAGACTGCAACACCATAACAAATGAGACCATAACCATGTATGTTCCCCCTAGATTGCATGTGGTATGATTATAGGTAGAATTTTCTTAGACCGTGTTGACTGTAGTGAAGATTCATGAAGGAGTTATGACCTAACAAGAGGAACAAGATGATTAAAATTTGAGGATAGTTATTTGATTTAAATAAATGGTTAAGAAATTAACATGGCAAAAATTGGTGGTTTATTAATTCCAGGAAAGATTTTGACATATTTAAATTGATTATTAATTTAGAAATTTTGGGAGATTAATCAATGTATTTATTTAATTGCAAGTTATGAATTTTGAACTTTAAAATTGAATGTGACATTTGGAGAATCCGTAAATATCATATTGTAGAGTACTTTGAGGAGTGGATATTAAATTCCGGACATTGGATTATTAACTCAAAACTTTCAGGAAAGTTTTGATAAAAAGGGACTTTGATTCTATGTCGAGGATTTTTACAGGAATACAGATAATTTCAGATTTATGAAATTGTGAAAAGACCTTGTGGATTATTCGTGGTTGATGAGTTTAATGGAGGGAATAATAATGTATGATTAAATGCTAATATGAGGATTTTAAATTTCGAGGACGAAATTCTTTTAAGGTGGGTAGACTTGTCACTACCACATTCTGAAAATAGGGGTATTTTCGATTTTTTCAATATTTAATATTATGTCATTTACAATTAAATTAATTGCATGAATAATATATATATTTAAATTAAATAACTGTGTGATGTGTACTTTAATATATTGTATTATAGACAGTGTTCATTGTGTTTGTGATAGCAGACTAGACCTAGTAGCCAGTAGACGAACCCCTGTCCGAATTATAGAATTCTGGATTTTGTTATTTTATTTAGAATTTAATATTTGAAGATTGAAATTAATTACTGTATTTTATTTAATATTTTTGCGCATTGCCTTTGCTTCGATATTTGGAGCACTATCCAGACTTTTGTCTTCCAACAAATTTCACAATCTTGTCCTAGACATGTCCGCCTTCAATTCTGCTATTTTTGCAACTCATAATTTTGCCCCTTGTGCATTGTTTCTGGCCGCACAAAAATCGTCGCGGACGTTATTTTTAATTTCCTATTTTTGTATCGTTGTGCGTTCCAATCGAAAATTGGAGGCCATCTTGACCTATTTTTCGTGCGACCCAAATTAGGGAAATATTCTGTTCTGAGTCTTCTTCAATATTGGTATTGATGACTTGATCTGATTTTGGCCCCAGGTACTCCTAATTAATTGTTGAACACAACTTGCATTTATTTCTATTTAATTTGAGGATACCATTTTATCTGATTTTAAAATCCCAAATTAATTCCAGTGCCCTCCAAATTCAGCCCATACCCATCTTACAGTGCCCCCTGACCCTACAAAATATCGGACCCCGAATCGCCCGCCAAATTTTCGTCATTTCATGTGGTTGTGCAATTTCCCGAATTTAAGGGGCTAAGTTGCAATTATTTAATTGTAGGTGCCAACACCTAATTATTTTAACCAATGGGGGAGCCTATTAATTTTTATTTAAAACCTACATGAATTAATATTTCATGAATCATCATGGCCACTCATTTAAGTGGGTGAAATCCTCACCCTACATCACACCCTCTCTCTCCCTATTAAATGCCTTGTACCCTCAAACCCTAATCCCTATGCAACCTAGAAAACACCACCTCACAAGCCTCCAAAATCCTCAAACCCCCACCACTCTCCAACGTAGGATTCCTTCTCCCTCTTCCTTTCCTCTTCTCTTTTCTTCTTCCTTCTTCTTCTTCCTTCTCCTTCTTCTTTATTTTCTTTTTTTTTGAATTCAAATATTGATTTGGGGGGGGGGACACTGTTCAAACCCCCTTACTGTGCACCCCGGCACTGTTCCGGTGGCTGAGCCCGTTTCCGGCGGCCATTTCCCGCTGGCTGCCGCTGCCGCACTTGCTGTGCAAACCGTCCGGCGGCGTCCAGCGGCTTCCCAAGCAGTCCGGCGGCCAGCCCCGAGACCGGCCGGCCTAGCCCGAGCCGGCGGCTGCTCGAGCTCCTCCTCCCTGTGTGCTCCGGCCCAGGTGGCCGACTCCCTCCCCTTCGGCGTCCGGCAGCTCCCCTCACAGACTCCGGCGTCCAGCGGCCAGCGGCCATCCCGAGCCCTCGCGCCGGCGGCGCTGCTGCACCCCACCGGCGGCCCTCCGGCGGCCGGCGGCTCCACCCCCTCTGTAAGTATTATCCTTTCCTCTCTCTCTCTTTTTATATATATATATATATATATATCTTTATATATATATATCTTATATATATATATATATATCTAATGTATATATATGTGTTTGTTTATACATTTAATTAATGTGAAAAATTAGTATATGTATATATAATCAATATAAGGTATTGTATGTATTTAAATAAATAGTATAAAAATGTATTTAAAATTTATGTTTAATATATATATTAGTATGGTATATATATAAATACCTAGTATACGTATTTGTGTATATTGATTAATGTTTATATCTAATGTACATATATAAAAGTTTGTTTATATATTTAAATTAGCATGAAATTAGTATATGCTTTAATTAAATTTGTATGTATAATTAATGTAAAGTATTATATATGTGGTAATTAGTATATTTAATAAATTACTTTATTAATATCTGATTAATATGAGCAGTAGGTAATTAAATAAATTCTATATTTAAATTTGGCATATATATATATATATTTTGTATATATATATATATATACTTGATATAATTTCATATATATTGTACATGTATGTTATTTATGAATAAAGTGTTTAAATACATGTACTATCATGGTATATATATATTTTGCATATGTGGTGATTTTGGTGCAAGTATGTATACAGTATAATTATTATTTTGGTATACAAATACATATGTGTATATGTATTTGTATGGGTATACTTATTAAAACGTATTTTTGGTATTCGTATTTAATAAAAATGTAATTTGGTATAAATGAACAAATATGTAAATGACCGTATTTTGGTATCAATGTATATATGTAGAGTTATATTTTCATATTGGTATACATTTTGCATAAAACCTTAGCATATTTTTAATATATATACATATATATATAATTGTATTTAATTTGAGATGTTGTATATACATACAGGTATTAGTTTTTGTTTAAAGTGTATATATTTTACTTATATCTATTATTGTAATTAAGGAATATTAGTATATGTATAGTTGGCCTATCTAGTAGATGACCCTACCGTACCTAGCGTAGCCCTAAGGCCAGTGTATTTTTGTTGTGTGTTAGGATAGCTTCTGATGGAAATGTCATATTGTGATGTGTTTATAGGACTGTGGGTTTACCAGGGGATACTCTGGAACAGGACATCCATAAATACCAGCTAAGGACCCGAGGCAAGTACATTCTCTGATAATTTCCAATTCTTGATAATTGCTATAAGTTCAATGATCTTGAAATGTTACAACTGAATCTTTGACACTGTGCTACACGGACTAGTATAGCTTGGATCTGCAGTCATGAGATGTTACCTTAATTATCGTATTGACATTGTATACGACATGTATATTTAGACACCGTACATGATAGACTTTACTTGCTCGTGTATCGTGACGTGTCATGGTTGGATCCACAGTACTAGTTGGGGGCGGGGAAGTAGTTAGTAAGAAATGTGATCATAACCTCTTATTATAGTATAAAAATTGTAAGTGTTAATCATGCTCTTCACCCATGATTAGCCAGGCCCTATAGCTACTGTACATGTTCCCAAGCCGATCACATTTCGAAACTACTATTTCAAACACCTAGAATAGATTACAGTTCCCTATTTTAAATCATATACTACATCACCCGTATATGATACTGTTCCTTGTTCTTTTATTTCCATACATGCACTGACTATATCATAATTGCCTATTACCTGTCTCTTTACATTGCCTGTCTCTCTTAAAATTGCCATTGCATTTATTTCACTGTCTTCTCAGTAGCTAGCATAACATGTTTTATTGTATTATAGACATTATCAATTAATGGAACTGTTATTTGAGATTGTGCTTTGCTCCTTCCTGACTGGAAACATTTTTCCAGACTATGCCTTAGAGGACCGCTGTCCGACACTTATGGACTATGGTGAGTAGCTGCAGACTTGGTAGTTAGCTGTAATTCTGGAAGGTCTAGACGGAATTATTATTTCTTGTTAGTTTTTAAGTAGACTATTTGGTACCGGATTTGTCTCCGGCCTTTGATGATTCTTGGATATTGTTAAGTTAAGTTATTTCTTGTGGACTTGTGTTGTGTTTAATTTTAGTTTTATTATTCGAAATCTTATCGTGCTGTAATCCTGTGATTGAGTATGTGTTCATCTTATTTGTGTCATCCATGCCTCCTAATGGAGATTGGATGCTTGCGTGACAGTAGTTAGATAGTATCAAGACCTTGACAGCGTTCTACCGCCGATGCTGCGGCGTAGGCTGGACGTACCCACGCACTTGTGCCCCTAAACCGGGTGCGGGTCGTGACAGGATCGATGACCCATCAGCTGAGGGATTGCCCTACCATACAGACTCGCCCAGGTCAGGGTGGAGCAGCCGTCCAAAGAGGACCAGACAAGGTACCTGCCGTACCAGGAGGCCAACAACAGAGAGGACCTCCACTTCTACCGCAGCAGCAGATGTTTGCTCAGCACCGGCAGCAAAGAGGTGCACTCCAGGGGCGAGAATACGCCATAGCAGTCGAGGAGGTCGAACCAGCAGGAGACTTGATCACAGGTTCAGTTCTTCTCGATTGTATTCCCGCATTTACCTTATTCGACTCTGGCGCTTCCCATAGTTTTGTGTCTGTATCTTATGCCCTTTGACATTATTTAGAGACAGAATCACTAATTAGGATTTGCAAGATCACGACTGGTGGAGGTATTATCCTAGTCCGTGATTACTGCAAGGACCGAAGGGTGTCAGTAGGAGGCCGAGAGTTGAGCGTGAGCTTACTCGTCATGCCACTCCCGGGTACGATATTGTACTCGGAATGGACTGGTTGAGTAGGCATCATGCTACTATAGATTGTTATAGAGGCAGAGTATTATTTCGATCACCAGGAGAGCCGGAATTCGAGGTCGCCAGAGGAGCAGCGGAGCAGAGCAGGATGCTCAATCACAATTATTGAGAGATTCCTGGGACGACCCTTGAGAATCTCGTTATGAATTCCAATTTAATTCCTTTCCCCTTATTTTCGTCTGTTATCGCTTGTTGATAATGAGTTTGATTCTTGTTGACCTGTCGTTAAATTTAATTCTTGGTATCGTTGTTGAGTTGATTTCTTATCGAGATGAATTTTTATGGACTAAACTTTACGGTATCATCTGATGACATATATTGATGAGGAAAGTGAGAAAGGTAAAACGTCTACTTTGGTTATGGAACCTAGAGTTTATCGCAGCCATACTAGTTGTCGTGACGAGAACGTAGGAACCTGACTAGGATGTACATACTGTAGTTATGAAACTTAGAGTCTCTCGCAGCCATACCGGTTGGCATGGCGAAGATTCTAGATGACATGATTATAGAGTTGCATACCTTAGTTACGGAACCTGTCGTTTATCGCATCTATGCTTACTGGCGTGGCGAGGATTCTGAGTGTCATGATTTCTGATAGACGTGTATGATTATCAGGTTGTATCTTAAATTGGTTCTTAAAATATCATCTCAATACTTATCTATTTCGTTATTATATGACTTTGTTCCATCGCTTCTTTTCTTTACTAGCAGTAAAGATACCTTCAGTCCTTGATCCAGTTCCTTTTTGAGCTTATTTTCTTTGAGGATTCCTTGTTAGTATAATAATTAGTGACTTGCAATTTTGGTTGTGTCTTGTATTAGTTTGACTGAGTATGACTTGTGAGTTTGTAAGTGTTTCTTAGTTGGACATGTGAGCAGTAGGCCTTAATCTAGAGATACCCATAGCATAGTACCTTGTAGCAATAGTTCTATGATAGGTGTTATTATAATTAGTATTGGTATTATAGAAAGAGGAGTAAGAGTATCAGTGATGATTCCAAGAGTTAGTATCAGAACCAGCATACCCGTCCTGGATAATCATGATTATGTAATTGGATGATCTATGAAAATAATTAAGTATCAAGGAATTGTGTTAAGGATTAATGGAGCATGATGTTCAATTTAATGATTGATACTGGGTGTGCTAAAAATAAAATAAAATAAAGAAATGTTTATACATAAAGGGTTTTAATGAGATGTTATGTTGTTAAAATATTGAGGATTCAAAATTTCGATTAAATAAACATAGTCAAAGCTATAAAGATTTTAGAAGTGATTAAAATTTTATTTCGATATAGAGTACTTGACTTTTCAGGAAGTGTATACATATTATTTTAAATTGTTCAAGAAGTTAAACTTAGATGATCTTATTTTTGAGGATTAATTTATGGTGGGTAAGAAATATATTAGTATGTGAGTGGATGAAGTGCATACGTAAGGGTCTGTTGACTTGGGCATATTTGTGATAGCACTGCAAACAGACTTGGGTGTTCATCTAGAGTTGTATTAGAAGGAACAGTACTTAGTATGGTGTGTTGCACTTGGTGTACACTTGATAAATAAGAACAACTAGTATGAAAGAATATAGTAGGAGAGAGGACTAGCAGTGGGTGTACTTGTAGTAGAACTGTGGTACCTAAAGAGATAGAGGTATCAAACCTTACATGCATCTTTTGACTTAGGATTGTGTTAGAGGTCCTTAGTATCAGATTTTGGTATTAATAGACTGGTGTGTGCAATATGGATATATTCATAGATGTTGTGGACTAATTACTAGTTGATATGGGTACCAGTGTACAAGAATAGGAATTAGTTAGTGAATGTGCCAGAGTTAAGGGTATACTAGAGGATGAAGATATCCAAGTAATGGGTTAGAAGACTATGTCCTGTTCTTTTCTTCTGTCCTTTTCCGTCTGTTGACTGATTGGTTTACTCCTTAGTACCGTAGTTGTATTCATGATTTTCTTGTTAGAGTGTAGTTGGTAGCACACCCTGACCGAGACTGCAATACCACGACAAAGAGACTATGACAATGTGTGTTTTATCTAGATTGTATATTTTATTTAGACTGCGAGTGGCGCAGGACAGACAGCGGCATTGGGCCGACAGCCACCGTAGACCCCTTGAGTTTCAGGTATAGATTGTTGTTTTTCTGGATTGTGTTTGTTTGTTTAGACTGCGTGTTGAGACTGTTTTGTTTTAGGTTGGCGATCTAGTATTCCTACGGATTTCTCCGACGCGTGGAACGATTCGTTTTGGTAGAGGCGGGAAGCTTAGCCCACGCTACATCGGACCCTTCGGTATTTTTGCGAAGATAGGTGCAGTGGCGTATAGACTAGACTTGCCGCCTGCTTTAGAGGGAGTGCATGATGTGTTCCACGTGTCGCAGCTGAGACGGTACGTGGCAGACCCTAGTCACGTACTTGATCAGTCGGAGATTGAGGTTGGTCCGACGCTCAGCTACCCCGAGCAGCCCGTAGAGATCTTGGACCGCAGAGAGAAGGTGTTGCGAAACCAAACTATTTCTTTGGTTCGCGTTGCTTGGAGACATCACTCTCCAGGAAAGTCGACCTGGGAAAGAGAGGACGAAATGCGCGAGCAATACCCGTATCTCTTCTAGACTTAAGGTATATTTCCTTTTCTGAATTCATTCTTGTTCTAATTCAGTCAAATTTCGAGGACGAAATTTCTTTTAGGAGGGTAGACTTGTCACTACCATATTTCCAGATAAGGGCATTTTTGTAATTTTACTAATTTGAATAATTATGTATTAAATTATTTTGCTGAGTTTTATAACTATTTATATATTGTAGTGATATTTGGCTTTAGGTCAAACCCTAGAACTCATTAGGACAAACCCTAATGACTAAACCCTAAATCAAAAACCTAATTCTAGAGAAACCCTAGAATTCAACTTCTAGGTTGGACCTCAAACCCTAGACTGACTAAACCTTAGTTAATTAGGTTCTACATGACCTAACATAGGAGGTTTAACCTAAACTTATGCATTAGAAACCCTAACTTGGTTTTAATATAAAAGGGAACCCTCTTTTCCCTTCAGGAAGGAGAAACCCTAGCCTCCATCAAGAAACCCAATTCCCCACCTCTAGATTTCGGAATCCAGACCTAGGAGGTCCCTTTTCCTCCTCCAAAGCAAAGAGAAGCAAGGGGTTGGGTCAAGAAGCCTTGGAGAAGAAGAACCTCCATTGAAGAAGCCATCTCCCTAGGTAAAACCCTATTCTTATTCATTTTTATTTCTGTTTTTTTCTGTTGTTCATGCCCATTAGGAAACCCCTATTGTGTAGATCTCGATTTATAGGGATTCTACAAGAGGACCTAGGAGATCTAGGGTTTTGGGTGACCTACGTTTAGCTTTCCCAAATTCTGGACCCCTAAACCTAGGAATTTTAGTGTAGGCATGATTACATCTCCTGCCTTTAGCCTAGATCTTGATTTAGGGTTTTAATTGGGGGATTTCACTGTGTAGACACGATTTTACCTCCAACGTGAAGGGTTGGATCTCACTTTAGGGTTTCGTTTGGAGTTTTTCCCTAAATTCATAATGTGAGTTTGATTTCAGCACACCAGGTGCTTGTGAATATGTTTATTAGGGTTTTTACCTATTTAACGTATTTAAATTCCTGCATATTTTGATGTGTCAAACTATATACATAATATAACTTGGGTAGAAATCTGTGTGTCGGTTCCCTGTTCAGTCGAGTGAAGATTTCTGCTGTGTGTCGAGTGTTCAGTGTGTGTTTTAGTGCAATGTGGGTTTTAGTGTGATACTGTGTATACCGTGGGGGTGTGTCCCTGTTTTGGGAGGGTGTTAGAAAGGTGTAGCAGTGTCTACTCGAGTCAGTGTGTCTCAGTATATTGGAGATGGATTGGTGTATACTGTGTTAAACCGGGTTCCCTTGTGTCTCAGTGTCTAGGTCAGGTCCCAGTGTGTATGTATCTGTGTCCTTGTATCTGTGGTTGAGAAACCTGTGTACCTATCTCTGTGTGAACTTGTGTATGACCCTGTGTCATAGTGTATCAGTGAGAACTCAGTGAGTGAGTTCAGAGTTTCAGTATCCAAACAGTTAAGTGTGTTAGTGTCTTATAGGTATAGTTCTAGGATTCTTAGTGTATCAGTATCAGTTAGAGCAGTGTGTTGTGCAGTGTCAGTAACTTGGGAAGGTTCTGTGCAAAGTGGGGATTTTTTTCTGTGCTGTGCAGTGCTGGGTTTTCACTGAGCAGTTGGGTTTGGGGATTCCAGATTTCAGTGTGTGTATCAGTTAGAAATATGTACCTGTGTGAATTTCAGGGTATTAGTTACCTGTGTGATAGTGGTTGTGTAGGAAGAGTTCTGTGTAGGCTGGGAATGAAGAACCAAACTGTGTGTGTGTGTACCATAGAGCTCATTATACCTATGTGTTAATAAGTGACTGTGTGTAGGATTTTGATTTCAGTATGTGCAACTGTGTAGTATAGATTCTGTGTGTATTAGCTAGATGTGTGTATGAGTTGAGAATTAGTGTAGCAGTAACTAGTGTTTACCTGTGTGTTGAGGTACAGTTCAGTGTATTTCAGTGTATAGTCTAGTGTGTGTTATTATCCAGTGTGCCTGTGTGAGTGTGTTGCTGTCAGTGAGTACATTGAGGTAATATCTGTGTGTAGGTGTAGTCTGAACAACTTCAGACTGTGTAACTGTGTAGATGTGTTAGGGGTATCAGTATCTGTGTAGACTGTGTGAGAACTGTAGGTTTGTGAATATCTTGTGTTAGCTATGTGTCTACAGTGTGGTACAGCTGAGTATCAAGGGAAGTGGGTGTTATATATATATGTGGGAGATAAGTGCAGTAAAGTGGGTAAAGATTAATATCAGTGAGGTAAGTGGAGGATAGAACTAGTGTCTAGATATCAAGGTAGGTATTAGTTATACTATGGTTAATTTGCCTTAAGGTTAGAATGTTTAAGGCTTTAACTTAAAAACCAAATATACAAGATGTATATACTAGTAATGTCTAGTATAGCTAGTAATGAATAGTTAGTTAAGTTTTGTCCAACATGGACTATTAGGATATATAAAGGGACTAGTAGACCTAGTTAACCTAGTATGACTCAGTGGACAAGTTTTGACTAAGTTGACCAGTAAACCTTAGACATGACCTAGAAACCTCGTATTTAATTAGTTAAACATGTTATTCTTTTGATTTAATATCTGACATTAATATTCCATAAATAGGTCATTGTGATTCCACTTTGGACATCGATCCTCGCATTTTGCTCAGGACCACAGGCGAGTACATTCTCTGACAGTTTTCATTGTTGATTACTTCTATAAATTGTAGTGTATTACATACTTGATTTCGACACTGTGGATACTAGGGTTAGCACCCTAGATCCCCATCATGGGGTGATTGGAATCCATCGTGCTAGCTGGGGGATGGGGAACTATTAGTAGATTATGTGATCATATCCAAACTTATCATGCATCACAGCTCACCCCACTTCTCACGTCGGGTGCGGCCTGACCATCATCATGCTTCATAGCTATTATATATGATTAGCCTGACCATTATCATGCATCATAGCTAACCATATGGTTAGCCTGACCTTCAAGAATCATAGCTAATCATATATAACCAGCCTGATCTAGTCCCAAGCCGATCACATAATGAACTAATATTTCAAACACTTAGTTAGATGTCTATTTTATTCAGATTTACTTGTTCTAGCATTCACTATTTATTGTTCATTGCTAGATGCTCTATTGCCTATTTCCATTTCTCCAGTACTTTACATGTCCAGCATTCATTTCCATCTTGTATTTCTTACACTGTTTATAGTCTTTGTCAATTTAATGAAACTGCTGTTAGTGCTTGTGCTTCGCTCCAATCCTGACTGGATAACAAAATTTTTAGAGGACCTGGAGGACTTTTGCCCCACTCATTACGGCCCAGGATTAGAGGGAGATTTCACTCCAGAAATCCCAGAGGAGTTGCCTATCCTAGAGGAGATCTTGCCTGCCTGTACTTGGATTACTTTTTTTGCATTTATTGTTTTAGACTGAGACTGAGTTGTATTTATTATTTTTGTGACTTTGTGAGGTCATCTAGACCAGGATTTGAGTTGGACTTATTGTGGTTGGTTTTTATAGTCTAATGGTTTAATTAAACTAATCATCCTCATAATCAATGGGCTTCTAAATGGGCTCAATTCTAACTATTAATACATGTTGGTCCATGAGTCTAAGCTAAACTAGTTAGGTCCACTAACACAAATCCAAAATAATAAACTAACATCTAACAATAATTAAATAATACCATAAATAATTATTTAACATGCATAATATTTAATTAATTATGAAATAAATAAAATATCATTTTCTAGAAAATATGGTAGTGACATTAGGCCCAGAGGCCTTTATCGATATCCAGACGTTCCAACAACAGAGGCCGTGACAATATACTTAGGCCCAGACTTAGGCTCAGTCGCAGAAGTATGCTCAGAAGTATGCTCATTCGCTCGCGAATCAACCAAAATTTCTGGACGGTCTGCTCAACTTTATCCAAGTAGATAAGTGACCTACACTTTCGCCCATACAAAGCCTCATACGGAGCCATCTGAATGCTGGACTGGTAGTTATTGTTATATGCAAATTCTGCCAATAGTAAGTGAACGTCCCAACTTGACTTTGAATCTATCGCGCAGAGCCGTAGCATGTCTTCGAGAATATGATTCACCCATTCTGTTTGGTCATCGGTTTGAGGATGATAGGATGTACTTGGTCCCCATCGCCGATTAAAGGCCTTCCAAGAAAAATGATAAAATCGCCCATCCCAATCTAAGACAATAGATACTGGAACTTCGTCCAGTCGAACTATCTCATCAAGATAGATTTGAGCGAAGCGATCGATGCTCCAAGCAACTTTGAAGGGAATGAAGTGTGCTGACTTGGTTAGCAAATCGGCGGTGGCCCAGACGGCATTATTTTTCTGTTGCATCTTCGGTAAGCCAAATATAAATTCATGCTGATGTGCTTCCATTTCCATTCCAGAGTAGCGAGGTTCTGCATTTCTTCGCCCGGCCTTTTGTCTTCATCTTTTAACCTCTCACAGGCCATGCATTGCGACACGAAGAGTGCCACATCGCTTTTTATGCCATGTTACCAAAATGTCGTGCGCAGATCTTTATACATTTTTGTGCTGTCAGGATACACTACATATCCTGCATAATTGGCTTCTGTAAGGATTTTTTTATTTTTGCATCATTGGGGATGCACAGTCTTGCATTCACCTACATTGTTTCACTATTGGTTTCAGCAAAGTTGGTTTTCTTTCCTGTTAAAACTTGTCAGCGCATCTTCTTCAGGAATAAGCCATCCTTCTGAGCGGACTTGACATTTTCTCTCAAGCTCAGCTCAAGTTGCAATCGAGCCAGTTGTGCCCCTCGATATCGAATTCGGAGTTCGATACCTATTCTTTTCAAATTTTCTACTATCCTACAGTCAATTGCAAGTGATCCCATACACTTCGGACTCAAGGCATCTGCTACAATATTTTCCTTGCCTGGCATATAATCGATCGTCAGGTCATAATCTTTAATGCGTTCCAGCCAACGCCTTTGTCGTAGGTTCAGGTCCCTTTGGGTGAATAGGTACTTGAGGCTCTTGTAATCAGTATAAATTCGACAAGCTATACCATAAAGGTAGTCACCACAATTTCAACGCGAACACAATTATCGCCAATTCCAGATCGGGAGTAGGATAATTTTTCTCGTGTCGCTTTAACTGCCTTGAAGCAAAGGCTATCAATTTATTATTCTGCATGAGCACGCATGCCAAGCCTTATATTGATGCATCGCTAAAATTTTTGAATCCTTAAGGCCTATCCAAAAATAAAAGTATCAGGGATGAGATGAGCACTGCTTTAACTCTTGGAATAAAACTTCGCAGTCGTCCGACCACTCGTATGCGACTCCCTTCTGAGTGAGGCGAGTCAGAGGCGATGCAAGTGTTAAAAATTTTATGATGAATTATCTATAGTAGCCCACCAAATCGTGAAAGCTTCACATTTTTTTGGCTGATGTAGGTCGCTTTCACTCAACAACGGATTCGAATTTCTTTAGATCGACTGAAATATCGCTCACGAAAATGATGTGCACAAGAAAAGATACACTTCTCAGCCAAAATTCACACTTAGCTTCGCGTACAACTTATTCTCTTGAAGAGTTTGAATCACGATCTGTAAGTTCTCCATGTGTTCCTTTTTGTTCTTCAAGTACACCAAGATATTGTCAATGAATACCACCACGAGCTTGTCGAGAAATGATCGGAACACGCGATTCATCAAATCCATGAAAGTTGTGGGGGCATTTGTTAATCCGAACTTCATCACCAGGAACTCGTAGTAGGCATAGCGAGTGCGAAATGCTGACTTTGGCACGTTGTCCGGCTTGATCTTAAGTTGATGGTAACCCAAACGAATGTCTGTTTTTTAAAATACTGATGCACCTTGCAGTTAATCGAAGAGGTAGTTAATTCTAGGTAGCGGATACTTGCTCCGGACTGTGACTTTGTTCAATTCTCGATAGTCTATGCATAGCCACATCGACCCATCATTTTTCTTCAAGAACATAATTGCCATGCCCCATGGAGACATACTAGGCCGAATATATCCCAGGTCGAATAACTCTTGTATCTGGACTTTCAACTCTTTTAATTCTCTTGGGACAATTCTGTACGGAGCCTTGGAAATTGGTCTGGTATCTAGAAATGAGTCAATGGTGAATTTAATCTCTCGATCGTGTAGCATGCTGGGCAATTAATCTGGAAACACGTCAGAGAATTATGCCACAACGTTATTATATTCTACGTTTGCACCATCCTGCCGAGTATCTCGAACGAACGTTAAATACCTTTCGCAGCCAGAATGTTTTATTCGTCGAGCAGACATTACAGAAATCACTATGCAGGGATTCCACGCTTGACCACATGAGTAGCAGAATTTGATTTCTTCGGGTAGACATAACATGACTCTTTTTTTGCATAATCGATGGTGGCTGAGCAAGCGCCGAGCCAATCCATCCCCAAGATGATATCGTAGTCCCTGATATCTATGACTATCGCATCGTGCGACAATCTCCTACCTACGATACAAATACAACCGACTCTGCAGACTGAGCGAGCAGGCAAATTCATACCCAATGGGGTACTAACGCAAATGTTTAGACCTAGCGGTGTCATAGGCAACTTGTGTTTTATGGCAAAATTTGCCAATATAAAACAATGTGTAGCACCAAAATCAAAAAACACTCGAGAAGGTACATAATTAAAAAGCAACCTCATAATAGTGTCCAAAGCGAACGTCGCCTCTCACGTCATTTCATAAACTTGTCCTTGAGCATTGGTACAAAGTTCCTGCTGTGGTGCGGCCTGATTGACTTAGGGCACCTGCGCTTAATTTTGTTGCAGTTGACGGCACGGAGGGAACCGGTTGGGGCGATCGGTACAGTCACGAGCAACATGGCCCAACCGACCACAAATGAAGCATCCCCTATTTTGAGCATGACAGTCGCTGGCCTGATGTCTTGGTCGGTTGCAATGGGTGCAATATGCCACTTGACCTCTCCCTAGGTTGTGGCCCTAAAAATTGTCATGGTTGGGATGCTTTTGAGTGTTTTGTCCTCCAGCGGTACTAGGGTGCTTGTAATTTGAATGTTGCACAACACCGACAGTAGTCAATGGAAACTACGGCTCTAGGGAGAGTACATGGTTGAGTACCTCTCTCATCGTCTGATATTAATGAACGACTACGTGTGATTAGATCACAGGTCACAGACTGCCTTCGAATCTTCGAGCATGACTCGCTGTGTTAGGCAGATAGGAGCTAGCAAATTTAGCGAGTCAATTGAACTCTGTGACGTACTGCCTGACTGTCATGCTTTCCTACTGAAGATGCACGAACTCATTCTCCTTTTGACAACGAATAGCTGGGGGCAGGAACTTGTCTTTGAATGTCTTACAGAAACGTAGCCCAGGATATCATCTCGTCGTTGTAGTCTTCTAGGATCGATCTCATATTCACGTCCCACCAACCGTGCACGTTCAACTAAAGTTGGATGGGTACAGGCGACTCGCTTCTCCTCGGGAACTTCGAGTAGTTTGAACCAGTTCGGCCAACTAATCTAAAGCCACAACAAGGTCTTCAGTCCCATAGAAAAATATGTTGCAGACCATCTTGAACTCATTGAAGTCGAAGACATAGTCTCTCTCCTTAGCGGGCTGAGGCACTTCGGCTTCAGCTGTTGGCTGCTCAATTAGCGCAAATATGGTTACAAAATAATTAGATGCCAAGTCGGAATAATTTGTTATAAGGTATCCATCTGCTTCTGCTGAACCAGGAACTGAGCTTCAAAATATTGCTTGAACTTGTCTTGTCGTTCTTCCGCCCGTTTCTCGGCTCGCTTAAATCGATCCTCATCCCGTCGCTGCTGTGCCTCCAATATTTACATCAATCGATCAATCGGATCGACAGAGGGCACAGCTTGCTAGCTACCAGAATTTCTCGATATGATAGAACTAGTCTCTTATACTTGTACCGCTCCTTGGGCTTGTGTTATTTCCTAATCTTGAGTTATTCCTTTAAGAGAAAGTAACTAGCATCAGTCTCATAATGTATTATCGACTCACTGTATGGAACACATCTTATTTTGACGATACGAATTCAAGAGTTGAACTAGGAGGGACAAGGGTTCTTAAGAAAAAATTTCCAACACGAGGGCCAAAGGAACTGAAGTCATGCTCTGATACCAATATGTCTCACCCCAATTTTGTAGAAGCTATAGTCGTCCCTCGGGCATGATGTTGTACGATCCTAAGCTGCGCTCACACAAGTCAAAGGCATTATGATACTCGAGCACAACACAGAGTACATTGGATTATTGAATGACACAACTGCACGGAAGAAAAGCTCTCTTTATTGATATGAATATCATTTACAGACTCTTGAATAGAAGAAGAGGGATATCGTGCGGGCTTACAAGATAAACACAAAATGAGATAGTCGTTCCATACATTACATCCATTTACTAAAATTAAAAGATAAATGATATTCTGGAAGGGTCATGGCCTTGCCACCGAGTTGTATGGGATATGTGCACGAGCTTCAGGAATTTGTACACAAGATTCAAAATACGAACACGATGCATGTCTTCTTGCTGGAGTGGTTGAGGAAGGCCTCAGCTCATCGCAGTGCCGCCTCGGCTCAGAAAAACTGTTGCAATATGGGTGAGTACATCAAAATATATTGGTGATGGCGAGCTAACCCAACTCACCAAATCGATATGGTATTTATGTGAAGCATACAAAATTATTATTATATGATCTTTCTATATTGCATTAGTCCAAGTTACAAGCATGAGATAGAAAATAAAATGACTAAAATAAGTATGCCATCGTTAGGTGATATTTACCTGCAGTCAACGTATCCAATTGCACAAGACTTACTATGTTTTTTCCTGCCATAAGACATCATTAGCTTGAACAGTTCAAGGAAACATATAGGGTCACTGGCACCACAAACCATCATAAACTTTAGTCTGGGTAGACGACGATCCTTACAGCGCAGGTAGCGAGCTCCGCTACAAACTCTCGCATTACCCATGCTAGTTTGCTAGCACAACTATCTAAGTTCCACCTGGGACGAATCGGTCCCAGTTTTCCGGCAACCATTTACAGGAACCATAAACCTTATGCGCAAGTTGTCCGTAATCATATGACGTCTAAAATTGTGTTATCAAATGAAGCATTTCAAGACAACGAAGCATTTCAAGACAACATGAATAGAATGTAACTACTTAGCATAACCTGATAGCGTAGTCTACATATTCAAGTGATCGCATTATAAGTATATACTAATTATTTGCACAGTTATATATAAATAAACTCTAGCTACAACTGAAACATAAAATAAGCACATTCGTTGCAGACAAGCACACAACAGTATGATCGTTTCTTGAGTTTTTTGTGACATGCATCAAGTATTCAAGCCTACTTCTTTTCTTTATCTTGAGTCTTTTTATTATTATGGTATCGTTGATCGAAACGCAATACGAGTCAATTGTTAAGTGTTAAGACTTAGAAAGAAGGGTCAATGTTATAGCCACTCATAAGTTGGTGAATCTCTAAGGAGAAAGATGATGCTTTTAGTACTCCGCTCGTGCATCGCCTACTCGGTCACCTGCATTGACACAAACAGACGATCAATACCTTCTCTACTCTTTCTCCTAGAATTTGATACGAATGCAAAGTCCAAAGAATAAAAGCAATAAAATCCATCAAAATCTTCCACCAAAATGCATTCATAAAACCAACGCGAAAGCAGCAAAGCGGCATCGAAAACGAGCAACAAAAACCAACACGGAAGAAAGGTCCCTTGTAACTCTGCCGCTAAGTCATTCCTCAAGACACAATCTACTGAATATGGGACTTTATTCCAAAAAAATCAATACATAACAAGAAAAGAATCTTGATTCAATCTATCCCGTTCAACCGATACGGACATTTTTCCTTAGTCGTACTCTCCACATCGGGGGAATGGGTCACTACAACACATGCCAATTTGGTTGAGAATGAAATGATCCATACCTTAGAAGCCAGAAGCAGAAGTGAGGACACAAGTGGGGGCAGCAATGGGAGAGGGGGAACACGACTACTTAGAAGAGTCTAAACTTGGGAGCGTGCGCTAATAAAATATTAATATTTATTAATTATTGTTATCAAAATTTATAGATATCTTAATATTTATTAAAATTTATAAATTTTAGTTCAAAGTTAGAGAGAGATCATTCGCATGATAATTTATATGATGTCAAGGTAAGTAATTCTTAGTTTCTTGTTACTTTGATTAATGTGTATTAAAATTTCTTCAATTTTCCTAAAAAATTTGTCCTCTTTTAAATTATGGTCTTATTATAGAAAACGATTATATCATCAGGGAAATATGCTCCCGTCACCGGAGAAACGAGCTCCCCGTTGGAGAAACGAGCCCCCAAGTAAGAACTGTCAAATCAAGGTTCTTATTGAGATTTAATAACCTCATAGTAGTTTCTGGCTTCTAAGGTCCATACTAGTCAAGTTGATGCTAGTACATATGAAAATCTTGCTCAGTGGTTTCATAGGAATGTTGGTCTTGATGATGTTGATGTTGAGGATGTACCTGAACCTAGACTAGTTAATCCTAAAGAAGATTATCATAGTGTATCAAGTAGTAGGGGTGAGAAAATATTGGTTTTTCAACCGAAAACTGATCCGACCCGACCCGAAATAGCAGTTCGGGTCAGTTTTAAAGAAAATGGTTCAAATTTTGGTTTGTAGGTATAAAAAAAAGTTTTTGTTCGGATTATGGGTCTGGGATTCGGTTCCCGAATCGAACCAAAAATTGATATGTATATTTACTATAACACCCTCCTTAAATATATATATGTCAAAAATTCCTAAACCTAACTCATATTTTGCTCTCCTTCTCCTTTGTTTTTGAGAAGCCGCTCCCATTGCGGATTCTCCGACCTTGGCGAGAGTTGCGCTCGCCAGCTACCTTTACTCCACCGCGTTATCCTACCCCTCACCCGACTGATCCCTCTTATCTTTCTTGAAAATTGATCTTTTTTTCTCTCCAGATTTCAAAGTAAAAAAAAAGGCGAACTAGCATATGTTTCGGATGGGACTAGGGACTAATTGGAAGAAACTCGATTTGTGCTTGGTTTATGTTTAGGTTCGCTCTTTTCTTCTTTTTTATTGGAGTTAGTGAAAATTTCATTTTCTTTAATTTAGGGTTTGGTCTTTCATGCTTTTCTAATATTAGGGATTCCTAAAAATTTAATTTTTTTTATTTGGTGTTTGTACTTAATTTAGGCTCTAGCCATCTGGACTTGCTAAAAGAATCAAATTTTCTTTATTACTAGGCCCACCGCATCACGCATGTGCTTTGGACACAGTCCCATCGACCCCTCGCTCTCCTCTTCTGTGCCGATATGTTCTCCAGTGGTGCTCTGGACGCATTCTAACTAGGTATGTTTCATTGATGTTGATTTTGGTTTCTTGATGCTTGAACAACAAAAATGTGATTATGTACTAGCAATTGATCCTTGTTTGTTCTCTCTATTTTGAATATACACAATAATGATACTTCAGCTTTCAAGTTTTTTTTGTATTACATTTGGTTTTACCAGACCAGACCCACTTGGGCCCATGGAACCGAACCGACCAAAATCGAACCGACAGAAGTTGGTTTGGTTCAATTTTCTGATATAGTTTGGTTCTCAGTTTTGTGAAATTCGATTTTTGGTTCTTTCGGTTTCCATATGAACGGTTTGGTTTGAAACAAACCGAACCGTTGCTCCCCTAGAAAGTAGTGATAAGGAACTAAAGTAGAAGAATCTTGATGAATATGAAAGTGTGCAAGATGAAGTTTTTGAAGGTGATATTGATAATGATGTGGTCGATGATGTTATGATACCACCGTCAAACACCTGTAGAAGCATAAAAAATATGCTGGAAGCTCTACGCAGCATATTGATACAAAGCAGCATAAACCGAGGACTTCAGAGCCTTCAAGCGTGCAAACAGAGCTTCTCCGCCAAAGCACAGTGAGAAATACAGGCTCAAGGACCATCCGCGTAGGACAGTACGTCCAGGCTACTTTAGCGTAAACAGGGGCTTCATCGCCTTTATGGCATAAAACTCATCCTCTTTTCATGCAGCATTGAAGTGTACGAGGGACGCTTCGTATTCTCCAAAGTGAACCTGTCAGAGCCGGCAGTGAACCTGTCAAAGCCTGCAATGAACCTGTCAGAGCTTGCAATGAACCTGACGTCTCGACTTCTGACAAAGGGATACTGCTCGACTACCCAGGCGATGGCTATAATGATGGTGCGGCACTGCAACCCAGGCTATCGTTTACTGCCATTTCCCTTGCGTAAACCGCTTTTACGTACACAGAAGAATATGCTGCCTAGTTTTACACAGGCAAACATGAGCTCCTCACACTCCGCAGAAGACAAACCGCCTGCCACGTCAAAAGTTGTACCTCATACGAGATTCGAGGCACGTCTCTGCATTTTTTATGCACAGAGCGGTGACAGGTTCTCGAGGCACGTCTTTAAATTTGAAGCGCCAAAAACTGACAGATGCCTGAGACACGTCTCTGCACCATGCGCAGGCCAAGTGACAGACCTTCAAAATATCCCTCTGTGTTTAATGCACCGGATGGTGGCAAATCTCCACAATTAATGCTGGGGATTTGATGATATCTTCAAAGGTCGTAATTCCGGCTAAAACGTCCACATCCACTCGGCCTCTGTGCCCATTCAGCTTCGGTGCCTGCTCGGCTTCTACGCCTATTCAGCTTCGGTGCCTGCTCGGCTTCTATGCCCATTCAGCTTCGGTGCCTGCTCGGCTTCTACGCCTATTCAGCTTCGGTGCCTGCTCGGCTTCTACGCCTATTCAGCTTCGGTGCCTGCTCGGCTTCTACGCCCATTCAGCTTTGGTGCCTACTCGGCTTCTACGCCTACTCGACCTTTATGACCACTCGGCTTCTATGCCTATTCGACTTCTATGCCGGTTTGATAACTATTCGGCTTCTATGCCATGGTGACAGACGTTGGCTTCTATGCCAACCTCTTCTACACGATGGATACCTACCTACGTGGCTTCTACGCCGTGATCTTCGTAGCGATTATATGCATTTTGTCCCTTAGTTGGACCCGCGTCACATGCTAATTCAAAGGATCATCTATACGCAGGCATTGGTTATTT
Organism: Iris macrosiphon; assembly: GCA_036927795.1. Classification (NCBI taxonomy): domain Eukaryota; kingdom Viridiplantae; phylum Streptophyta; class Magnoliopsida; order Asparagales; family Iridaceae; genus Iris; species Iris macrosiphon. The sequence goes on from JAYESA010000006.1 coordinate 96,270,915, forward strand.
TAACCGTTGTGTAAAAGGGTGTTGTACTTTCCACTACTCGGTTTTTACACCGATTGAGTGGTCACTGTCACTAAAACTCTATAAATAGAGACCTCTATCAACAGAGAAAAAGGGTGGAAAATTGGAGGTCAAAGAATTCAAGGTCGAAGAATTCACGGTCGAAGAATTCAAGGTCGAAGAATTAGAGAAAAGAGAGAGAGAGAGAGAAGAGTCCGGAGCTCAGGCAAAGAGAAGGGATCGACGACTTTGGCATCGGGCATCCACCCTCTTTAGCAACCCTCGAAGCTGCTACCTGTCTTCCACGGCACTTCTTCAAACATCGTGTGGTCCAAGGGCTAAAGTGATCGACTGCAGATCAGACACCTATAGCAATATTCACCCAGATTAAATAAATTGTACTTAGACATCCTCGCGTAGGATCGAATTTGTACAATCTTGTTTGTAAACAATAAAAGAAGGGGCGGGTCTTCGCACAAGACCTCGTTTTTCCTGCATTCATCAAATCTTTTCTCGTTTATATTACATCTAAAACAAGATGGCGACTCTGCTGGAGACATCTTTCTCTTCTGATGAGGAAGCTATTGCTCGACACGATGCAGTTTCCGTGGGAGCCGTGAAGAAGACACTGGTCATCCAGTTCGACCAGTCTGCCTACGAAGATATGCTCCGAACAAGGGGCAGCTCTCACTCTCTCACTATCCAAAACAACAGGAAGCTGCGTAAGGTCTAGATGCCCAAGACATCCTCTACCATTCCTGTGGACTCTTCGATCTCTCCGATCTCTCCGACCAATGAGGTTGTAGCGTTGCTCCCTCCGCGCCCTGTGCGTAAAATTCAGTCGCCTGTCTCTGACAGAACCGACAAAACTTCTGGCAATGCCTCTGCGCTAACCCAGAAGTATACTCTGCGCTCTGCGCGTGAAATTCAGTCTTCCGTCCCTGGCGGAATAGACAAAACTTCTGGCAATGCCTCAGCGCTAACCCAGAAGTATACTCCGTGAGCTGCGCGTGAAATTTAGTCTCCCGTCCCTGGCAGAATAGACAAAACTTCTGATAAAGCCTCAGCGCCAAATCAGAAGTACAAGACACGCTCCGCGCGTAAAATAACATCTGACCTTTATGGAGAACCAGATGATCCCTATGATCTCCGCAAGGGAAAGTGAGCGGCGGCCTACTCAACTTCTCGGCCTTTACGCCAGCAAGGGAATGATCTGCACGCCCTCCGAATTACGCGAGACGCTGATAGCCGCCTGAGGACATCCTCAGCTTTACGCCAACCAGAGCGAAGCTCCAAATTACGCCAAGCGAACTCCCTAGGCATAAAGAAGGCTCCAGTCACGGAAAGACACCCTCCCCGGTGATTATCCGCCACACAGATGGCCAACCTATTGTATACGGGTGGCACAGGGAAGACTACGGTTCCCATCATCCGCATGCCCACCAATGGGAACAGAAGGAACAAGCCATCATCTTCTTCTTCTGCAACTCCTCCTGACCTGCGGGATTATCTGATCCAGAAACGCAAAGACAAAAGTCATGAACAGACTTCAGTTCCCCTAACGGTCAAACATGGGAAGATCTTATGGGAAGATACATCAACGTCTAATGTCGTCATGACAGGTGGACCACACGAAGATTCCATCTTTATTTTTCTACCAACTCGCGACGATCAGCATCCAATAATCTTCGGTCGCAGACAGAACATCCTGATCAGACAGGAAGAATTTCACGAATCTGAAACTGGCAGGATACAAACCCACAGATATAGCCCGCAAGCATTAAATATTATACAAAGCATGGGTTATGATTTGAAGCTGAAACAAGGCCTCAACTATGGGAAAGGCAGACGAACACCGCTGCTCGGCAATCCCCACTATCAATAAACCCATTCCGGGTTAGGGTACGCCACCTCCCTTACGACTTCCAAGTCGAACGAGGATGTCTCTTCCTCTTTTCAAGATGGCTCATCGCCCTCCGGCTCATCTCATGCCCTCGAGCAAACATTATCGGCAAATGTGGTAGCAACGGATTCCTTCAAATCAGACGAACGAGAATTCGAACCATTCGAGAATGACGCTTGGGCTCAGCAGATGGATACACAATGGGAGTTCTGCATCGAGCAGAGAGAACCTCCCACTAAAGATAAAGTTATCCAGATTGACGTAGGGGATGAATTTTCACCAAAGCTGATATTTATCAGTAATGACCTTTCCAAAGAAGAAAGGGAAGAAATTACCCAGCTGATAAAAGAATATATCGACGTCTTTGCGTGGAATTATGAGGATATGCCAGGTCTTGATCCAAAGGTGGCTACTCATAAACTCAACATACTGCCCGATTCAAAGCCTGTGAAGCAGCACCAATGCCGGTTCCGCCCGGACATGATGGACGCCATTGAAGCTGAAGTCAAGAAGTTGATAGCCTGTGGCTTCATCCATGAAGAACAACATCCCGACTGGGTCGCCAATGTTGTTTCGATCATGAAGAAGAATGGAAAAGTACAGATCTGCATCGATTACCGAGATCTGAACGCAGCCTGCCCCAAGGATGAGTTTCCTCTTTCCATCACAGACGTCATGATCGACAATACATGCGGTTTTGAACGCATGTCTTTCATGGATGGATTCTCGAGATACAATCAGATCAAGATGCATCCTGAAGACGAGAAGCATACCGCCTTCCGGTCACCACTGGGGGTATACTGCTATATGGTCATGCCCTTCGAATTAAAGAACGCCGGGGCTACATACCAACGAGCTATAAGTGACATATTCCACAAGTATTTACGCAAGACAGTGGAGTATTACATGGACGATGTAGCTGTCAAAAGCAGTCTCAGGGATAATCACATCCAAGACTTGAAGACAGTATTTGAATTGATGCGCCAATATCAACTCAAAATGAACCCTACAAAGTCCTTTCTGGAGGTATCTAGCGGCAAATTTCTGGGATTTGTCATCACCGCCAAAGGCATTCAAGTGGACCCTGATAAAGTCAAGGCCATCCTAGAGATGCGACCGCCCCACAATCTGAAGGAACTCAGGGGATTTCAAGGTCGTCTGGCTTATATCTGAAGGTTCATATCCAACCTTTCCGGGAGATGCCAGCCTTTCTCTCGTCTCATGAAGAAAGGTGTATCCTTCGTATGGGACGAAGCCTGTCAGCAAGCGTTCGGGGATATCAAACACTACCTCACCAGTCCACCAGTTCTGGTACCCCCTGTCATAGGAAGATCGTTCGTACTGTACGTCCGAGCAATGGATTATTCCCTAGGAGCTCTTTTCGCACAAAAGAACGATATGGGCCACGAGCAGGCTATCTACTACCTCAGCAGGATGATGGTCGGAGCCGAACACCGGTACAACCCAGTGGAGAAAGAATGCTTGGCCCTAATGTTCGCTATCCAGAAAACGTGACACTATATTACGGGCCAAACCATTCACATCATCTCCCGGATCAATCCTCTTCGGGTACTGATGAGCAAGCCAAGTGTTCTTAATTCCCGACTCGCGACTTGGGCGATGTTATTAACGCCATACGACATGGTGTATGTCCCTCAGAAGTCCGTCAAAGGCCAAGCATTGGCTAACTTTCTAGCTGCTCATCCGATCCCAGAAGCCTCCAAATTGTACGAGGACATTCCCAACGAAGTCGCAGAGTGTAACTCCGCAACGAAAGGCGATGCATGGCAACTGTTCTTCGATGGCGCCTCCAGGACTGGTCCCAGGAGAAACGTGGTGTCATGAGTAAGGATCGTCCTAGTCACTCCTGATAAACTCGTTATCTATCGAGCATATTCTCTTAGCGAGCCCTGTTCTAACAATGTGGCGGAATACAACGCTCTACTAATCGGGCTCCAAGTCGCTAAAGAGCTGGGGGTCGAATCTCTGGAAGCCTTCGGTGATTCTCTGCTGATCGTCAACCAAGTCAGAGGAATATATGAAGTCCGGAATCCCGACCACATCCCCTATCACCGAGCAATGGTCGAGATAGCCATGACATTCAAAGGTTTCTTCCTTGAGCATATACCTCGATCTCAGAATCTGGAAGCTGATGCCCTAGCCAGTCTAGCTGCACATTTAGCCACCCCTGTAACAAGGCAGAATTCGGTAATCCTTCTTAACAGAGACTTATTCTGTGTGAAAAACAAATTTCACATAGAACATAGCTACACGGTGAACGCAGATCCGCCCAGGAGAGACTGGAAAAGTCCCTTTATAGATTCTGTAGCATACGGAATCTTGTCGGAAGATCCTATAGAAGCAATATATGTTAAAAGATGATCATTACGCTTCTATTTCGACGCATCGTCGCAATGCCTATATCGTCGGTCTTACGACGGGCTCTTATTATGATGTCTCTCTGGTGATGAAGTACAGCGGTCCATGAAGCTCACTACGGTGTGTGCGGGGCGCATCAACCCGGTCCCAAGCTACAGGATCGTATCAGAAGAATGGGCTATTACTGGCCCACTATGATCACAGACGCAATCTAGTATGCCAGACGATGCAGAGCCTGTCAGGTTCATGCGGACTTCATACATCGACCGTCCGAACATCTACATCCTACGGTTGCATCCTGGCCTTTCAAAGCATGGGGTATGGATATCATTGGTCCTATTCACCCGTCTTCTTCCAGAGGTCACCGGTTCATACTAGCCATCACGAATTACTTCTCCAAATGGGCAGAGGCGATCCCTCTTGCTGAGGTAAAGACATCTAACGTGACCAGCTTCATCAAGCATCACGTTATTTACCGCTTCGGGGTTCCCCGAAGGATAATCCATGACAATGGGCCTCAGTTCATCATCCATGCGTTTCACCGATTCTGCGATAAAAATCGGATACAAAATGTGGCCTCCACGGCATATTATCTAGCTGCTAATGGGTTGGCGGAAGCCTTTAACAAAACCATTATCAAACTCTTAAAGAAGTTCGTCTCTTCGAACAAAAGAGATTGGAATGAGAAGCTGGGAGAATGTCTCTAGGCATATCGCACAACGGTATGAGCACCGACAGGTTGCACGCCATTCTCATTAGTCTACGGCAGTAAAGCAGTCCTTCCTATCGAAATTCAAATTTTGTCACTCAGGATAGCCGTGGCTAACGAGTTAACTCGAGAAAAGAATGACCTGTTAAAGAAGGATTAGACGAGAAACGCCTCCAAGCTCAGCAGCGCATCGCGCTCTACCAAGCACGCATTTCCAAAACTTTTTATCAAAAAATAAAGGAAAGAGTGTTCAAAGTCGGCGAGCTAGTCTTGGCTGTAAGAAGGTCGATGATTCTTACTCACAGGAGTAAAGGCAAATTCCAGCCCAAGTGGAAAGGCCCTTACGTGATCGAGACAACGTTCTCAAACGGCGCTTACAGTTTAGCCCAGCCTAATGGAGACCTGCTAATGGCTCCTATCAATGGCAAATTCCTGAAAAGGTACTATGCTTAAACCTCCTCGGCTCAAGTAGAATAAGGTGATCTCATTCTGACAAAACTACTTCCAAAACGAAACTAGTTGGATCATATTTCTATCATGTCCATATGACCTCTGGATAGATATGCTCTGCTAAAACTTACCGAAAGTATATCATGTCCATATCACCTCTGATATCACTTTTACCCAAACCTATCATTTATATTCCGAAATGGTGGGTCCACAAAGTCAGATAAAAAGCCTCTTTATTATTCCCAGAAAAGAGCGAAAGTACATTTGAAAAGCAAAAGCAAAAGTACATCATGAGGGGGGAGCGGTCAGGTCACGAAGCTGCTGCGCCAGTACGGCCATCCTCTCAGCCCCGGAATCTAAGACATCAGCGCAGACCCGCTCCAACCGTGCCTCATCATCTATTAGGAGGGACAACTCGGCTCTAGCCCGAAGGAGACCGGCACGGGCGACTCCTGTACTCGCAAGTTTTGTTGTGCTACGACCAGTCAGCCATTCACCACATCGAGACCTGCTGACGACTGAGAAGCCCACTCCTTAGCCTGAGCAAGCTTTGTCTCCAGTTTGCGGACCCTCGCTACATTGCCGTCATGCTCGGCCTGGCACTTCGTTTGAAGGGCGATAGTCTCCTCCAAAACGGCTTTTTCTTTGTCCATCTCTTGCTGGTTGGTCTCGATGAATTTATTCAGAATTTCCTTCTTTTCAACGAGATGCGCAGTCAAGGAGTCATATCTGGCCTGGACCAGAGCTTCAATGTTGCCTCGAGCTAGCTGCAGGTATTCGTTAATGGGTTGCTCTAAACCATTAACCATCGCCTCCAGCGCATCAGCTACCCCGGTATCGTCAAATTCCCGGATTGCCTCTATCGAGAACCGAGAGGATCTCTTCAGCGACGCAAAGTCCAGCTTCTTTGCCAACACCATTGACATTAGCGTTCTTAAAGTGGTGTAGAAGATGCCGGTGTACTGCTCGGTCAGCGCAGCTAGGTCCGCTTGAACGCGGGGAGTGTCCACGATCGTGGCGACTTCCCCTCCAGGAATAACCACAGACGATGTTGTCACGACCGTCGCCTCAACAGGTGGTGCGACAAAAGAAGAAGCGCCAACACCGGACGAAGCGACCGGCGTGCTCAAAGGAGGCACTATCGCAATAACAGGCTCGTCCTTCTCTTGAGATATCAGAGTCTCCTCGACAGGCAAGCCAGCGCCCAGAGATGTCTCCTCTTCAAAATCGGGTACCTCCATGTCGCCGCCAGAGCCAAAGGACGCATCTACACTGCCCTCCCCAAAGAGGTCTTCCCCTGAAAGGAGGACGAAAGAAAGTTAATATCAGCATAATATTAACTTTTCTAAAAGAAAAGGCGTGAAGACGATATTTACCCGGGACCGATGGCATATATGTCGCATCCGCAGCCTGTACAGCTAAATTATTTCTCAATGATGTTAGGCAAGCTGTCATACCTGGGGAAGGGGGTCTGCTAACAGAAGCTGACAGATAGTCTTCCAAGTCCTCCTCCAAATCCAACCGAGGCTCATCGGCTGGAATCGTGCTAGGTGTACTCGCAGGCACGGCAGAAGTCCCTCCCGATGCCGATCCGGCTAGAGGTATACGGAACTTTATTATACTCAGCCCCGAAGGTGACCTCGCTCCACTACCTGAAGCAATAGCCACGATACCAGTGTCCAGCTGAGATTCTCCGGCACCACCAGCCGGAACTGTAGAAGGTCCCTCTCTAAAAGGTGAGGAACCTCCAATCAAAGAATTGTCCCCAACACGGGGAGACGCGAGCTCACCTCCATGAGCATCAATGCCGGGAATACGGAGAGAACAATTTACCGTCTTCTTCTTCCTCTTATGAGGGGAAGCTTCCTTGGAAGCAGGAGCCCTTCGCTTCCCAGAAACTACCAAAGCCCCTGCAAGCGGAGGTACTTCGCCCCTAGGGACCGACACCAGAGGCTCATCCGGGGTAACGGACTCACCCTCGTCGGAAGAAACCGAGGGGACTTCAACTCTTCCCCCAGGCTTAGAAGAAGGCGCCCTAAAGCTTCCATGCATATCAAAATCATGATGGAAGGTGTTCGTCGCAACATAGATCTGGGCATACGAATGCAGGATGCGCAGCTCCGTGGAGAGTGGAATGACGGACACAATAAAAATTACCCCAGTACAGCCCATGATGAAATATCGCCATCCCCGCACTCCATCAATAAGCCCATCTCTGGACCTGAAGCTGGTGACGGCGTTGCCCATGTGCAACTGATCATACCAAAACTGCCGGGCAAACCGACTGGGCAAGTAGGGCTCCAAGAAGCAATGATCTTCACTTCTGTACAGCAGATGGGATGGTCTAATACAGACCAACCAATTAAAAGCTTCGGGAGAAAGAATGGTCTTCTCTCTACCCGAATCCTCGAGCCTAATCCCCGACTGATTGCGATGTACAGGAGGGGCGGTACAGAAAAGCTTCCAACTATGACTGAAGTCTAGCGCCCGCCGACAGTCTATAACCGTGCTCACGTTCCAGAAAGACTTCTGGTAGTTCAACAAGAAACTACCCCCCGAACTACTGCCGGAACTGGGAGACATCACCCGGGGGTTATGGAGAATTAACCACCCCAACTAATACAGGTATGGTAATTCTATCCTAGGAAAGCTATCACGCCGAACTTCATCGACGAGCAGCCCGTCAGTCATGGCCCTCAGGCCAGCTTTTATACGGCACACCATGGCAGGGAGCAAGTCCAGTCTTGCCCCAAACACCAGACGTACTGCAGGCCAGAGCATGATGCGGTGAATGCGGTCCGCAGATGCGACGCCCGACACTACCAATCGGCGCAGCCATATGGAGAGGAAGCCAGCCAGTTGAGCCTCCCTGGACAGAGGCCTGTGACAGTACCTCAAATAGCTATAGGCCTTAGTGCCTTCAGGATACTTTCCCGTCCCTTCGTCGAGGAACCGATCCGGAGCACCAGTATCCACTATGAGATCGTCAACTACCTGAGCATTAAGCGCACTCAGGGGATTCACAGGCAGATCCTTGCCCTCCAATACCTTCTCCGGCTTAGCAGTCCTGGACCGATGGAAGAAAAGATATGACGTCCATTTGCTAATGTGAGCCAAATCTGAGGGCTCATCATAAAAAGCGGTACAGGCAAGGTAATGGCACATCAGCTCCTGATAGACCTCCACTACCCGAGGGTCTGAACCCCCTAGCTCCCGGTTCGTGGGAACATACTCTTCGTATGGAGTATCCCCCATCGGCAGTCTTGAGATCTCTGCCATCTCATGTAGGGCTAATCCCAACTCCCCCAGTGGAGTGGCGAAGGTCCCGGTGAGCGAAATATATTGCTCTATCAGTGCCAGGAACAGGTTAGGGTTAGGAGGTAACCCAATACTGGTCGCACTCACAACTGCAAACAGACCGATGTTCTCCAACTCGGTCTGAAAATGCTTCAGGGCCCAATCAACCAAGCGAGCCCATCGAAGGTTTGAAGGGGTGATCCACCCGCCACACCGAGGGTTCACCTTAGGGTATACTCCCCCATGCCCCATAAAATCATTACAGAAAGTTGGTAACTGGACCGGCTGGATCACCAAACTGTCTTCACTCGGGATACTGCCCGGGTACAGCACCTGAACAGCATCACAGAGCCAGAAGGGCGGCTGACAAATGACCCCTGGTCAGCTCCTCTTAGATGAAAGATCTTCCTCGGCTTGCCGTAAAGATCGGGGGTCAGCGTCCATGACATCTTCCTGGGATGCGTAGCATGAAAGAAGGCCGAGATGGGGTAGTCTCTCGGCATACTGGGCAGATACAAGACCAAATCCACGACAGGGAAAACCCAGAGTTCTCTCTTGGGCTTTGTCTGGGACTGCTTATCGATCATGTCCCCGAAGAAGAAAGCCGGCTTCAGGTATTGCTCCCCGTCTACGTACGTTAGGGGCTCCCCGTTGATCATGCTCAGCAGCATTCGCTCACCCTGAGCCGATATCAGAATTGCCCTTCCTTCATGATATTGGGGCCCGGAGATAGGAAATGTCATGTATGACAGATCCTCCAAATAGTTGGAGTGCAGCATCCCGATGGCAGACCCCATCACTTCAGCTAGCGAAGACTCATGCAAGTTAACTACAAAAGCACAGAAGAAACATGTCAGTTCCTAAACTAGACATTTTGGACTTGCAGCATCCAATCAACAGTCCGTGCTCTACGCCGAGACTGTGAAACTTGAACCTTTACGCTGGAATCCATTTCCTTAACGTAAAAGTCAAGATTGCCGGTATACGGACTGTGCTTTACGCCAGATTGATTAAATTGAGTTATTACGCCAGGATTTCCATCCACGAGCATAAAACTCAAATTTTAAAACACCAAGTTTTTGGCGGTCAAGGGTTTTACGCTCGACTGCGGAAAAAATGGAGTTTTTATGCTGACACATTAGGAATGTGGGCGTAAAAGATGAAACGTCTCCGTGCAGCATCTTCCACAAAGAGGCTATCAGCACAGATGACGACCTAGCACGGTCACGTTCAACGTGTGCGAAGGATTTTCAGTCATTCTCTTCTTTCCCAAAAGCTCTACCTTCCAGGCCGGGTGCACTAATGGTCGGTGGGATGCTCCGCTCAGAATGAAGTTCACCTTGTCCCACCAGAGACTCTCTCGCTTGGGCCGAAGAACGAGAAGAGGAATCAACCTTCTTTCCCTTAGCGGAGGAGGTTTGTTTCGAAGCCATTACTGGAGACTTTGAAGACTCGAAGAAGAAACAGAACTCGAACAGTCGAAAGCTTTCTCTCGCAGAAGACGGATGGAAAGTTTTTCCCCTCAGAAACTTGGGATATATATAGAGTTCGGATGGACTCCTCGGACCCCGAACCAAATCTCCTAATTAATATTCGGTTGTGATTGGGTCCCACGTCAGCCTATTTATTCAGAGAAGGCGGACAGTCGACGAATTCAAAAAGTTTTTTGCGCAAAGCAGGTTCATGGTTTCTACGCTAAGGAGCTTTCTACGCTCGACAGCTACAGATCTACGGTTTTACGCTCGCAAGCTAAAAGTCTATGGTTTTTACGCCCGGATGCCTTTGTGCTCGGTAGCTTTTATGCTCGAGAGGCTATAAACCTACGACTTCACGCTCAGCAGATACCAAATCGATGATCTCATGCTCGGTGGCGCATAGTTTACGCTCGGAGGCGACGGATCCACGACTTCACGCTCGAAAAAAATTTCTTTTCAGAAGCAACAAATCCACAGTTCTACGCTAAAGAGCTTTCTATGCTCGACGGCTACGAATCTACGACTTTTCGTTCGACAGCTACAAGTCAGATTTTACGCCCGGATGCCTTTGTGCTCGGTAGCTTTTATGCTCGAGAGGCTACAAACCTACGACTTTACGCTCAGGAACTACAAGTCTATGATTTCACGCTCGATGGTGTTTAGTTTACGCTCAGAGGCTGCCAACTCATAATTTTGCGCTCTATGACTTCCCGCGAATCTGAAAGATATGCAGGCCAGAGCACGCGTACATCTGAACGATCCTCAAAGCGATCAATTACAGGAGTTCACACAGAAGATACTCCTTCTTGACCTCAAGATATCCCAAGTACCCGAAGCATACAGAGTTCAAACATTAAAAAAATTACTCTTCTTCATGGGTCGATTTGAAGTTCATCCTGACTCCAGTCTGAATATTTCATCTACCAAGATGGCAAATCAGTTTGACAGCCATTTCTCGCCCTGTTCCAAGGGATTTCCGAGAAATCCTTATTGAAGATTATGTCTGAATAAAGAAATTCTGTTTATCAGAAGTAACAGTTCAGGATTCTACGCGGTTCCTCACTCCTAAACAGCAGGACAGTTCGAACACTCGAATGCTAAAGCGGCTTTCTACGCATCCCTAGTTATGCGTAAAAGACAGGACAGGACCCAGCACTCTTTCTAAAATAGAGTCGGCGTAAAGAATCAGACGTGTCGAAGCTACACACATTCAGACTTCACAGCAAAGTATGGCAAGATGATCATATGAAGAAAGAAAGACGATTTTATTAAAGATTAAAGTCATGATTACATATGAGGGAAATCCAATCTACAAGGGTTTTTCTTCATCTTCATGATTACATATGAGGGAAATCCCGTCTACAAAAGGATTTTTTCTCGTCGTCGTCGGAAGGCCACCCCCAGAATCTGCTCTATCAGGTTCTTGCATGGGCGCCAATTCTTTATCTCTCCTCCAGCAGTTGGTCGGTTCTCGCAACCGACTAAAAGGGTAAATGGAGGGAGAATACAGAACTGGGCCTGCCTAAATTATGCAGATCCCATGCTCCATGCACCGTGACAGATTGAGTTGAGGTATTTTACCCAACTCAATACCCGAGGTCAGAGCTAGTTGCTGCTCTCATCCCCGGAGGTAACGGGAGAAGGTGCCACTTGCAAGTAGCATGGTGAAATATGATTCTTCGTCTCTCCCGAAGAACCACCATACAAAGTTGCTGATTATCCCGAGCAATGGAGGCTATGATATCCTTCCATGATCCATCGTTACAAAGGACATTTGCTCGAAGATGCCATCTTTTTCGGCTCCTTACATGCTGGAAGAGCATGATCTTCTTCTTTCTCAAGTCGACCCGACGAACTATGGCCATCATTTCTGTATGATAAAGGAAGTGTGGAAAGAACAGGAGAACTCCTCAGCCTTTTTATAGGCGAGAGAGAGCACCGATCCCCAATGAATCCACCATAAAGTCAGCCTCGACCATTTCAAAACTCCATTCATAAACGTTTCGAGTTATGAGGAATGGTTCATGCTTCATTCAAAGCGTTTCAAATTATGAGGAATTTAAAAGCTTTGAAGGGGGTCTTGTAGAAGCATAAAAAATATGCTGGAAGCTCTACGCAGCATATTGATGCAAAGCAGCGTAAACTGAGGACTTCAGAGCCTTCAAGCGTGCAAACAGAGCTTCTCCGCCAAAGCACAGTGAGAAATACAGGCTCAAGGACTATTCGCGTAGGACAGTACGTCCAGGCTGCTTCAGCGTAAACAGGGGCTTCATCGCCTTTATGGCGTAAAACTCATCCTCTTTTCATGCAGCATTGAAGTGTACGAGGGACGCTTCGTATTCTCCAAAGTAAACCTGTCAGAGCCGGCAGTGAACCTGTCAAAGCCTGCAATGAACCTGACGTCTTGACTTCTGACAAAGGGATACTGCTCGACTACCCAGGCGACGGCTATAATGATGGCGCGGCACTGCAACCCAGGCTATCATTTACTACCATTTTCCTTGCGTAAACTGCTTTTATGTACATAGGGAAATACGCTGCCTAGTTGTACACAGGCAAACATGAGCTCCTTACGCTCCGCAGAAGACAAACCGCCTGCCACGTCAAAAGCTGTACCTCATACGAGATTCGAGGCACGTCTCTGCATTTTTTACGCACAAAGCGGTGATAGGTTCTCGAGGCACGTCTCTGCATTTGAAGCGTCGAAAACTGACAGATGCCTAAGACACGTCTCTGCACCATGCGCAGGCCAAGTGACAGACCTTCAAAACATGCCTCTGCGTTTAATGCACCGGATGATGGCAAATCTCCACAACTAATGCTGGGGATTTGATTATATCTCCAAAAGCCATAATTCTGGCTAAAACGTCCACATCTACTCGGCCTCTGTGTCCATTCAGCTTCGGTGCCTGCTCGGCTTCTACGCCTATTCAGCTTCGGTGCCTGCTCAGCTTCTACGCCCATTCAGCTTCGGTGCCAACTCGACTTCTACGCCTACTCGGCCTTTATGATCACTCAGCTTCTACGCCTATTCGGCTTCTATGCCGGTTTGATAACTATTCGACTTCTATGCCGTGGTGACAGACATTGGCTTCTATGCCAACCTCTTCTACACGATGGATACCTACCTACGTGGCTTCTACTCCGTGATCTTCATAGCGATTATACGCATTTTGTCCCTTAGTTGGACCCGCGTCACACGCTCATTTAAAGGATCATCTATATGCAGGCATTGGTTATTTTAACCGTTATGTAAAAGGGTGTTGTACTTTCCACTACTCGGTTTTTACACCGATTGAGTGGTCACTGTCACTAAAACTCTATAAATAGAGACCTCTATCAATAGAGGAAAAGGGCAGAAAATTGGAGGTCAAAGAATTCAAGGTCAAAGAATTCACGGTCGAAGAATTCAAGGTCGAAGAATTAGAGAAAAGAGAGAGAGAGAGAGAGAGAGAGAGAGAGAGAGAGAGAGAAGAGTCTGGAGCTCAGGCAAAGAGAAGGGATCAACGACTTTGGCATCGGGCATCCACCCTCTTTAGCAACCCTCGAAGCTGCTACCTGTCTTCCACGGCACTTCTTCAAACATCGTGTGGTCCAAGGGCTAAAGTGATCGACTGCAGATCAGACACCTATAGCAATATTCACCCAGATTAAATAAATTGTACTTAGACATCCTTGCGTAGGATCGAATTTGTACAATCTTGTTTGTAAACAATAAAAGAAGGGGCGGGTCTTCGCACAAGACCTCATTTTTCCCGCATTCATCAAATCTTTTCTCGTTTATATTACATCCAAAACAACACCAATAATAAGAAACCTCTATCAACTGAATTTTAATTATCTTTTTTTTACTAATTCATATATATATATATATATATAATCTTATTTAATCTTGCAGGTATTCATTTTAAGTGATACTTGAAGACTTATGCGATCAAAAATAAGTTTGCATATATAGCTAAGAAAAAAAGATACAAGGCCTAACTATAAAGAAAGTTGTCCTTAGCTTGTTTTAGCGAGAAAACTCCAAGATGAACCTACGTTTAGAATAAAAACCTTGAAGAACAAACATAAGTATCAGGCAGATCACGAGTTCAAGAATCATTTAGCTGATGCAAATTGGGTTGTTGATGTGTTGGATTTAAAGATCAAACAAAATGAGAATACATGGACACCATATAATATCATAGACGAGATTTGGCACAAATTTTAGGTAAAAATTTCTTACCATGTTGCACGAGCAGGAAGATGTAAGGTCATTAAGAAAGTTAATAGGAGTTATGTAAAAAGTTATGGTAAGCTCCCATAATTATGCAATCAAATACTTCTCTCTAAGCGATAAAACATTGGTCCTTATTCCAGGGATGTTTTTCTATACATATTTTATAATTTATGTATCTCATACAAAGCATCCATAGATGGATTTATTTGTGGATGTAGGCCAATTATAGGTTTAGATGGATGCTTCCTTAAAGGAAAATATGGTGGTGCTCTACTTGCAGCAACTAGTTTAAATGCCAAGAATAGATTATTCCCATTTGCTATCTATATATCCAGGTCTGAGAATACAAATAATTGGACCAATTTTCTAGAACAGGTTAGTAGACACTTGACTACGCACCCACTAGGGTTGACATTCAACTCTAATAGACAAACAGGTCTTATAAAAGTTGTGTCAAATGTGTTTCCAGAATGAAATCAACGATTTTACTTTAGGCATATGTTTAAAAAATTAAAAAGAAATTTTTAGGAAAGATGTTTGAGAGAATTGTATGGAAGGAAACAAAAGCTTACAAGATCAATGAGTTTAGAAACCATATGGAGGAGTTATTGTCACGCCCCAGTCCCAAATTATACGGGACCAGGCCACGTGGCAATGGCCAGCTACGTATTCAACCAGACTCTTGTCCGACCCAAATACGTTTAAGTTATACCATCTAAGTGTTATAATAAAATATATAACTATGTCTCAATCCACAAGGACACAAAATTTCAACAATGAACTATATGTGCTACATTTGGTCGCCCAGTAACACACAAGCTCGAATAGACTCGAGAAATAAATATAGTCTAAAAAAATAGGCTATATCAGTAAATGTGTAAACAACAAGAAAATGTAAACATAACTAAAGTAGAATTGATACAAGTACTTAGTTCCAATACATGCATAACTAGACGATACGCATCCACAGTTCCAGAAAACTCCACAACTGTCTATGCTGCAAAAGTTGCAAGGAACCAAGTCCTTAGAAGGACATAACAAGGTACATGAAACTGCATGCCAAAAGTAAAACAGTATAGTTGTACAAGGTACTCAAGGGTATAGCTGTTGTAACCATCTAGGTGAGATGCACATGAGAACATCACTCGCATGCTAGACAACCAAAGTGCAAACCTGAAGATCTCAATAGACACTTCAGTAACTAATAAAAAACCCGCAGGCCCCCCTCAAGACCTGTAGCAACAAATGAAAACCTGAAGCTCTATAAGAGATAACGGCAACTAATGATGAAGGGTAGCCTAACGCACTGAGTATTCTCTTCCCTCCCATATAACCTCACATCTCATATATACAACACGCAAGGTTAAGACCTCTAACTAGTACGTCGAGTCATAATAAGTAAGTATAGTAGAGTAACATATCAAGTCACGAGTCCTAATGCCAAATAAAGAATCTGGTCTCCATGAATATTTCAAATATGGATTATCGTGGAATGTAATGTCAAGTGTCTGAAGGTCTGACGTACAAAATATCAGCACAAATTTTGGGTTCGTGAAGTCAACTATAACTATCGACACTCGACTCCACTAACGAACGTCGGCACCCGAATCTGACTCGGACGCTAAGTTTCGACTAACGGTCCTAGGGTAAAAAAGTACATCAGCAGTCAATATGTAGTAAGAATATCTATATAAAATATATAATACAGGAAACTGTTGTACGATATGGTAAGGTACACTTGCCTGGGCCGTAGAGAATGGCATGGCAAAGTTCAGGTAGCAAGCTTAATATGCTAACTGCTCCCGAAAAGATAGAATCCTCACGAATGCCTCCGGATGCTGAAAATATTATCACCAATATTTTTAAAATATAAAAAATAGCTAGGATTGACTATCTATAAGTCCAGTTTGGACGCAGGAGTAAAATTAATAATTTTGGGTCAAAGCGGGGTCCACAAGTGGCCCCACTTTGCACCAAAAATGTGCTAGAGATAAAGTTATCCAAATTTGGCAAACTTAGTATCCACAAGTTCAGAATGATGATACAAACCCAACAGAATATCCAGAATTAAATTTCGGTGAGCCGATCACGAAATTACCTCTTAAGTGGGACCGTAAGGCCCGCAAAACAGCATTTCGGTCAACAATCTTAGAATCGAACCAAACTTTGGTTACAGGACCTGCATAATGCTACGAGTCCAATTTCATAAGTTCCATTGTAAAATGACTCGTATACACAAAGTAATTACAAATTTTCAAAAAAGGCCGATATGGTATTTTTTTTGACGGATACGGGTTGACTCCGGCTTGCGCACACGTCCAAATCAAGTTTCATGAAAGTCCACATGTCCGTGTTAACTGTACGCACCTTTTTGTGCAATCCTCATGCGATTATGTCACCTCGTTTGGTGGGACGAACTCCGTATCGAAGAATTTTAAAGTTTTAAAAATAGATTTTTCCTTGTTTTGGAACTCGAATTTACAGAGATAAAAAGCAAATAAATAAACTAAAAGAAACGATTTAAACTTGGATATGTTGTCTAAAAGTTTATTCAGGTAGATTCTTAAATTACCCAATAAATTGGAAGAAAATAGAACACGAACATGGGAGTTTGGAACAGTTTAAAATAATATTTTAAGACAGATTTTTAGTCGAATTTGGATCGACTTTTCTCTCGATCCAGAGCATCATAAATTATTCTATTTAAAGGGAGTGGTAGTCGTTCATGTTGTGAATGCGTAAGAAGAATCGGATCAAAAAATAGATGAAAGTGGAGAGAGAAAACTCACTGCGAAGTAGGGTGGTCGGGAGTGTAAAATCTCTCACCCAAAAATAGGTATTTTGTGTGTATTCAATATTTATTGTGTTTATTTAGATTATTTTAAAATTAATTTAAATCTATTTGTTGTATTAGGATACTTCATCGTAGTTTAAAAATTAATAACATAGGACGACCCCAAAATCTACATCGCCCTTCGTAGGAAGTAGCCTACACTGGAGACACTATCCGTATGATCTTTGAATGACACAAAATTTGATCATTTAGCATTTGTATGGCACTAGTGTAACAACCGTAGATTCTTTTGTGTAATATTTAGATTTTTTTTATATACATAATTTATTTATGATTATTTTTTAATTCAACCTTCTTCAATAAGCAACCCATAATTTTTCTATGCCAATTTAAGCGACTTCTCTCTTTTTGTAGGATTTATTTATGTATTTATTTATTATTATCATATTTCTTAGGATCTTAATCAAATTTTGGTTATTAAAATCTAGTAGGAGTAGAGATTTACCATAGATTTGCTACCATCCAAATTAAGAAACAATTTAAACAAATCCTAATCCTACCCATAGTTGAACCCTCCCCCCATACTCACGGGTTCCTCCCCTCTCAAGCTGCGACCCCTATATATATATATATATATATATATATATATATATATATATATATATATATATATATATATATATATATATATATATATATATATATATATATATATATATCTTCTCATCTTAAACCCTAACCCTAATCTAAAATCCCCCTCCACCTCCTCTTACCGCTGACCTCCCCCCATAGACCCCCTCACGTGGACAAGTCCAAGGCCTCTTCCCTATTCAAGAACCCTAGTTCTTCATCTTCTCTCTTCTAGTAAGTTCTTTTTTTTAAACCTTCTCTCCACCAACCTCTCTAATGTATATGAATGCATGAATAAATATTTATATATATATATATAAATAAATAATTTTGTATGTGTTTATAATCCATTGCCATGCTCTTCATTGTAGGGTTTTATTTTATAGTTTTGCATGCAGAGTTTTGAACCCATGTATGCATGTATGCAACCATAGGTAGAAAATTTGAATTAACCATGTTAATAATAGTGATATATGATGATTAAAATTATTTTAACCATATTTTACTGCTTATTTTTGAATATTAGTTTAATAAATTTGTGTTAAATAAATTGCATGTACAATGTGTAGGGTGACCTAGTTTAATATTTTATCCAAAATCCTGCATCGATCCCTTCTAAAACTTTATGAATAATTAAATTATGTTGTTATTAACCTATATTAAATTTAGTTTTTAAATTATTTTCCAAAAAAATTACTTTTGATTTAAATGAATTTTATGCACAAAAAGACACATAGTTGACCTAGTTTGCATGTAAACTTTTTGTAACTTGTTCTTTGGCCATATATGAATGTTCTTCCTTTTATTTAGTGATTAAAACTTATTTTTCAGAATTAAATGTGATTTAGGATTTTCATGCAAAGCATAATAGTAGGGTTATAATGGCAAAATTTTGCCAATACTATTGCTAGAAGACTAATATGTGTCCAAAGAAAAGACCAATAAGTAGAATTGATAATTATGCATGTAGGAACTCATTAAATAATTATTTTCTAGTATTTTAGAATTATTTCTAGAATTTAAATTTTTTATGAATTCATCTTTTGAGAACTTGCATGTCGGGAAAACCCTATTTAGGAACCATATTGCATGACTAGTTACCAACCTTCTTAGAAATCACTTGTGAGTTAAAAATTATTAATTTGCTATTTTTTTATAATTAATTTCAGAATTAATATTTTAATAAATATGTTTTAAAAATATTTTTTGGTAATGTTGGATTGCTAGTAATAATTTGGTGTGTAGTTACTTGCATGTGCAACCAACGTAGGATTAATAATTAGATGATAACTTAATGTAACCAAAAAATAAAAGTCTAATTAGAGTAATAATTAATTGGTAGGTGTTCGTGACGTTTCTATAGAAAGCTCCAGACCAGATTTGTTGTGCTCGCAGCTTGACTTGGAAGGCAAGTACACATTGCTTGATTTTATTGTTCAGTATACATATGCCTAGTTTTTATTTGCTAGTTGTGTGAACCCGTCTTAGAGTAGCAGACTTTTCTGGTATATTATGAAGTTACGTGGTATCTTCTGACCTGGCACAAGTTCAACACAATCACTGAGTGAGTAAGTGCATGGACTAGTGTGTCGACTGATCATCGATACGTCAGTTCGTATCTTGTGATGGTAGTTAGTGTTGGGCTAGTTGTTTGTATTTATTGACATCATTGCATTATGTCTGCACCGCGTATACGGTTCGGATACATTGGGAGGAAAGAATCTACTAGTGAGCGTATGGGATTTCTATTTCTTATTGTGTATATGGTGTGATTGGCATACCCCCGAGTCCTTTTGGATGCCTGGTGAGATGACTGTTCTTCTTCTTTTTTTCTCCCTTATGTGCCACTAGAGATGTCTCGAGTGCATATCACTTAGATGGTTAGTTACCTTATTTATGTTTTACTACTTTACTTTCATGCATGTCAATTTCGTGTGTACTTGTTACGTCCCTCTGAGGACCTGGCACTTTTTCTAAATCCAGACGAGAACTTGTACCCGATGGACTACGGAGTTGGAGATTTTACAGACAAGGACTTTGAGGTGGAGCCACAGAGGTTTTCTTGAGCATTCATGGACGACATTTTCTTAGTGTCTTTGGTGTTTTTATCTAGTTAGCTGGCACCTGGACCATTTCTTTATTGCTTAGTTGTATTCTTTCAGTATTCTTTTGTAAAAATTTTTAATGGATTATTCTCCACTAGATTTTATTTTGTATTTGATTCTGAGACTTATCTATTCATTCAGTTATTACTCTACGATATTTATGGATGAGACTAGATTTTAC
The DNA here is from genome assembly GCA_036927795.1 of Iris macrosiphon. NCBI lineage: Eukaryota > Viridiplantae > Streptophyta > Magnoliopsida > Asparagales > Iridaceae > Iris > Iris macrosiphon. Next base: position 96,291,057 of record JAYESA010000006.1, read on the forward strand.
CTACCAGGAATACGGTGACTTAGATATATTTTACAGTGTTCTACGACTGGTTAGGTCCATTAAATTAGGTTCCTATACTTGTTCGTACATATGGCATGTGTGCGTATACCTAGTCCTAGGTATTTTGGGACTGGAGCATGACAGGGAGGCCTGTGCTCACGTGGCTGCTGCTATTTTTGTGCGCGTTTGTTGTCGGCGGTACTCCGCCAGCTTGGCGGCAGTCGACAGCGGTGAGGGGTTTGGGTCGGAGGAGAGGAAGGGTAAGAGATGTGTCACCCCACTTTTTGGATTAGGGGTATTCTCGTCTTTTCAAAATTAATGTGTAAATGGATTGCATGATAATAACTTATATCTAAATAATTGTGGTATTAATTAATTAAAAACCATAAATCTATTATGTGCAAATTTTCCAATTGTATGCACTCTTATGCCGAAGTATAGTAAGGTGCCCACCCGTCGGAAACGACACGTGAACAAAACCCATTTCTCCTTCATTACATTTTTCCATGATTTTTGGGAGTGAGTAATTTAACATCAACTCCTTGAAACCATGGTCTCCAAACCCTTAGACCAATGTAATTCTCGCAATTTCATCCGAACCTAGCCCATTAGAATATCTCCATAACAAGCCAAGGCCTTTCCCTAGTGTTGACCAAAGTCAACATATTCTAGGTCAAACTTAACATCACACACACATATATATATATATATATTCCCTTTTTTTTCTTTTTCCCTTAACCCTAAATAACCCCAGCCGAATTCTCCATCCCATCCTCCTGTTCATCTCCTCCCCAAACAACCCTGACCGGACCTGTCGACCCTCGACGCCGGAGCAGTTCAACCGGCCTGCACGACTCGAGCACCCCGCTGCGCTCAAGCCGCCGAGTCCTCCTCCGTTCAACCGGAGATGCTGCCATCAGACCGACTGAACCGAGAGTTCAACCGGAGCCGCTGCTATTAGACCGACTGAACCGAGAGTTCAACCGGAGCCGCTGCTATCAGATCGACTGAACCGAGAGCTCGCTGGAGACGCTGTACTCGATCTTGACTCGTCCCCCCCCCCCCCCGTGGGCCAGACTGGACCGATCGATAAGCCGCGAACACCGCTGTTGACGACGACTTCGACGACTCCGGAGCTGCACCGTGAACCCGAATAGCATTCCGCCACCACCTCCTTCACGACGACCATGACACTGAATCCTTCGCTTCCACGTGCACAGGTTCGAACCCTCGCATGCATGAACACGTACATGTATACACGTATTCCTCGTAGTAATCCACACGTATTAGCCGTAGAGTATCCAGTATACAAACGGTATGTACATATTGTGTATGTATTATTATATGATAAACATACTCGGTACACATATATATGTATGGTGTATCTCCATCGCATATATACAGATATAAATGCCCTGTATATATATATATATACTGTATTGTGCTCAATTAACATAAAGCATACGTATATTTATATATACAATATAAACCCTGTTAAGTATTAGATGCATACTTCTGTTATAATGATAATTAATTAAGTATTGATGTTTATGATAGATAATAATAGGAATTATATACCCGTGTACGAGGTGACCCTAACAAATTACGGATACCATAGCTATCTTGACCTGTGACCATGTAGTGTGTTAGAAGACTGCCATATGTACATTGACGTACTGGCAAGACCGTACTATTGACTGTCTGTTATGCATAGCAACGACAGACGTGACCCCTTAGCGTAATCCCTAAGATCATGGTGTTGATTGTGTAATGGTGTAAAATCTGATGCAGTATTGTGTTTATGATATATCTATAGGACTGTTGGATCACTCAGACGATACTTTGGAACCCGGACATTAGTATTGCCAGCTAAGGACCACAGGTGAGTATATTCTCTGACAGTTTCTATTATGTTGTTTATCTCTATAATTCTTGTTGTATAGCGTACATGACCCTGACACTGTTCTTTACACGAGTTGGCATCATTGAGACCTGTCACGAGGAGTCGTGATTGAAATCCATCGTACTAGCTAGGGAAATGGGGAAATATTAGTAGCTTGTGTGATCATACCCAACTTTATATGCATCATTAGCTCACCCACACCTTACGTCGGTGCAGCCTTACCCTTACATGCCTCATCGATGTTACATATGGTTAGCCAGACTTGTTGGGGATAATCGCTAATCAATGTAATGAGTCATATAGCCCAATCCGATCACATAATATGCTGATGTTTCACACACTTAGTTAGAGGATTCTTGACATGTATCTTGGTATATTGATCTTGCATCTCTATATGTTTTAGGTATTATTCTTGTACACACTTACATCCCAGTTCATTATTCTTGCGTGTACTTGTAGTTCTATTCATTGTTAGATGCATATTGATGATGATGTTCCAGTATTTCTTATTCCAGCATTTCCTTTATTCTAGTATCTTATTGCCAGTTGTTCATATCTGTCTTGTATTTCTTTACACTGTGTTATAATTTTTGTCAATATATGTGGAACTACTGTTAGAGGTGTATTTCGTTCCAATCCTGACTGGATATTTTTTCCAAAGAATCTTGAGGATTTCTGCACTACGCACTACGGACCAGGTATAGAGGTTGACTACGCACCAGAGATCCTAGAGGAGACTATGCCTCTAGATGAGACATTACCCACAGCTATCTAGATATTATTTATTATACTTCGAGACTTATGGAGGTTATTTCAGTTTATGTTTAGACTCATGTTAAGTTTAATTGGAGACTTGTGTTGGACAGCTAGAGTATGATTATCTTTATGTTTGAACACGGTATTTAACTATGTCATTTCCTTTTATCTTTTATCATGCCTTATAGTTGTTAAGATTGAGTTAAACTGTGAGATTACTGTGAGATGTATATTAACCTCCTTATGGAGATGGATATCATTGACAGGTGTTAGTTACATAGAATTACTGTAACCTAGACAGCGTTCTACCGCCGATGTTGCGGCGTAGGCTGGACGTACCCACGCTCTCGTGCTCCTATACCGGGTGCGAATCGTGATACATTTTTACTGGTGGCCCATGCAGGTCGAGTTTCACAAGTTATACGATATCGTGGTAGTGCGACAACTTAGTTTTACTACTACGAGCCTGTAATAGGATATAGGAAACATGATTTAGGATGAGAGTATGCTCAATCACACTAGGAAATTCTGAACTCATATTGCTATTCTAATGGATTGTTCCTTTAGCACTTTACCGTCCTTCCTTGATAGTATCACATCTATCACCTTAATTGATTCTTTTAATCTGTATTCAGGATGCCGCCGAATACTAGATCCATGGGAATAGGAGCAGCCAATTCAGAGAGGACTGCCACCTCTCAACATGACGAACAGATACCGGAAGATCCTCCTACATCTCCTGTTCGTGTAGGAGTGTCTGTAGCTAACGGGATTCCTTCTCCACCTATACAGAGGATTGCCCCAGCTATAACAGACAACCTTCCACCACCACCGACACCGATTTTCGGAGGAGTGCCCGCTGACGAGGCACAAATATTCGCACTGATGCAGGGCATGCTAGAGGCCCAAAGAGTAACAGCAGAAGCTCAGCGTATTCAAGCTGAGGCTCAGAGGGTGCAAGCAGAAGCACAGCAAGCGTAGACCGAACTGATGAGAGAGAGCATGGAGAATGCTCATCAGGTGGCTCTCCAGGCTATGGAGAGAGTAGCACGACAACCGCAACATCAAGGTCAGCAACAACAGAGGCCCGGTACCATAGTGGACTTTAAGAGGATGATGCCTCGAGAGTTCAAAGGCACAGAAGGAATACTATATGCTGACGAATGGTTAGAGGACATAGAAAGAAACTTGCGCTTATCACAGATTCCGGAGATTCTTCAGATAGAGGCCGCTGGCAGTCAGATGTTTGATATCGCACTGACGTGGTATCGTACAGAGCCGAGACTCGCCGTTGAAGGACTTACTTGGGAGGACTTTAAGGAGCTCTTCAAAGAGAAATTCTTCCTGACGTAGCCTTGGGAACCTTAGAAAGTCAGTTCCATGACTTAGTCCAAGGAGGCATGTCAGTCGATGAATATGCTGCAGAGTTTTGTCGATTGAGTCGATTTGTGCCATCGATGGTTCGAGACCCAGAAGACAGAGCTCGGAAATTCAGAAAAGGATTAAATAGGGAGATCAAGTCTCGTACTTCGGGACGACGTACTGCTACATTTGAGGGTATTCTGATGGATGCCCAGATTGCCGAAGATGACTTGGACCTCAGGCCCAAGAGAGGATGCGACACATCTGGAGCAACAGGAGGTAACACAGGACCAGACAAGTGCCCACACTTCCAACAACAACAACATAGGTCATACCAGCAGCAACACCAGCAACAGGTATCAGCTCGAGGACATGCTCAACAACAGCAACCACAAAGGCATAATCAACTCGCTACCCCATGTTCGAATTGCAGAAAGATGGGACATACAAGAGACATCTGCAGAAAAAGGTTGGGCACTTGTTTATCGTGTGGATCAGCAACACATCAGCTGAGGGAATGCCCAGCTATTCAGACTCGCCAGAGAGGAGCAGCAGCTCAGAGAGGACCAGCCAGAGCACCCATTGTACCAGGAGGCCAGCAGCAGAGAGGACCTCCACTTCCACTACAGCAGGATAGGTTTGGCCAGCATCAGCAGCAGCAGAGAGGAGCACCACAAGGACGAGCTTACGTTATGACCACTGAGGAGGCCGAGCCAGCTGGAGACGTGATTTCAGGTTCAGTTTTACTTGATTCTACTCCAGCACTTGTATTATTTGATTCTAGCGCTTCCCATAGTTTCGTATATGTATCTTATGCCCTTAAGCATCATTTAAAAATGGAACCATTAGATAGGACTTGCAAGATCATGACTGGAGGAGGCATTATCCTAGTCCGTAATTGTTGCAAGGATCGGAGAGTGTCATTGGAAGGCCGAGAGTTGAGCGTGAGTTTACTCGTCATGCCACTTCTGGAATACGACATTGTACTCGAAATAGACTGGTTAAGTAAACACCATGCTTCTATAGATTGTCACGGAGGTAGAGTAATATTTTGACCACCAGGAGAGCCAGAGTTTAAGATTGCCAGAAGAGCAGAGGAGCGGAACGGAGGCACTTTTTGCGAAGCCAGGGTGGAAGAAGAGGAGTTACCGCATCCACTTATAACGGAGTTCCTGGATGTATTTCCAGAGGAGTTGCCAGGTTTGCCACCAGACAGAGATGTTGAGTTCTCTATAGACTTGATACCAGGAGCGAAGCCTATTTCGCAATATGTCTATAAAGTTAACAACAACGAGTTGGTAGAACTGAAGAAACAAGTAGAGGAGCTGCAGGACAAGGGATTTATTAGGTCCAGCTCATCGCCATGGGGAGCACCGGTGTTATTCGTACCAAAGAAGGATGGCACGGTACGCATGTGTATCGATTATAGAGCCTTGAATAACCTTACTATCAAAAACAAATATCCGCTGCCGAGGATAGATAATCTTTTCGATCAATTGAGCGGAGCAAAGGTATTTTAAAAAATAGACTTGAGGTCAGGCTATCACCAGGTGAAGTTGAAGGAAGAAGACATACCGAAGACCGCCTTCCGGACCAGATATGGCCAGTTTGAATTTACAGTAATGCCGTTTGGTTTAACCAATGCGCCAGCAGTATTTATGAACTTGATAAATAAGGTGTTCCACCAGTACCTTGACAAGTTCGTAGTGGTGTTTATTGACGATATTCTAGTATATTCAAAAACCCCAAAAGAGCATGAAGAGCACCTGAGGATAGTCTTAGAAACTCTTAGGAGAGAGAAATTATACGGGAAGCTTTCAAAGTGTGAGTTATTTCTTGACAAGGTTGAATTTCTTGGACACATGGTAACGGATAACAGAATTTCAGTTAACCCAAGGAAGATAGAGGCAGTAGAGTCATGGGCTACCCCCAGTACGGTAGCTGAAATCAAGAGCTTTCTCGGACTAGCAGGATACTACAGAAGATTTATATAAGACTTTTCCAAGATTGCAGAGCCAATGACTAGGCTGACCAAGAAAGATGTAGAATTTGTCTGGACAGAAGAATGTCAAGCTGCATTCGATGAGCTGAAGAGAAGATTGACGACAGCACCAGTTTTGACGTTGCCATCAGGGACAGGTGGATTCACTATCTACAGAAATGCTTCAGGAAAAGGGTTGGGATGCGTTCTTCAACAACACGGGAAAGTAATTGCCTATGCTTCAAGACAATTACGCCCTCATGAAAGGAACTACCCCACTCATGATCTGGAGTTAGCGGTAGTTATCTTTGCCCTAAAGCTATGGAAGCACTATCTGTACGGAGAGCGTGTAGAGATCTTCACAGACCACAAGAGCTTAAAGTACGTATTTATACAGAAGGAGCTGAATATGAGATAGAGAAGGTGGTTAGAATTGATGAAAGACTTCGATATCTCATTACAGTATCATCCAGGGAAAGCCAACGTAGTCGTGGATGCCTTGAGCAGGTACCCAATGGCTATGTGCTTAACTTCGGATAGACACTTATTAGCTGATCTTGAGAGTTTAGGAATTGAGGTATTAGTTCCAGGAGCTGAGATTCAGATGTTGAGACTGCAGATACAATCAGAGCTGATGGACAGAATTAGAGACGTACAGTATGATGATGAGACTCTAAGGAATATTAGAGCACAAGTTCAGACAGGATTGATAGATAATTTCACTATTGCGGATGATGGATCCTTACGACATGGCACGAGGATATGTGTGCCAAGTGGAGAGCTGCGTGAAGAAGTTTTACAGGAGGCACACCGCTCTCAGTACTCGATGCATCCCAGAGCCAACAAGATGTATCAAGATTTGAGGAAGCATGTATGGTGGTATGGTATGAAGCGCGAAGTAGCACGCTTCGTATCCCGATGTTTAGTGTGCCAACAGGTGAAAGCAGATCGACAGAGGCCAGGGGGATTGCTTCAACCTTTACCCATTCCAGAATGGAAGTGGGAGCACGTGACTATGGACTTTGTTTCGGGACTTCCTCGTTCTCCAGGAGGAAAGGACGTGATTTGGGTCATCGTGGATAGGTTGACCAAATCAGCCCACTTCTTACCTTTCAAAGTGGGTACATCAACGGAGAAGCTAGCGGAAATATATGTACAGCAGATTGTCAGATTGCATGGAGTTTCTGTGAGCATTGTCTCAGATAGGGATAGTCGTTTCACTTCCCATTTCTGGAGGAGTCTGCAGTCTAGCTTGGGCACTCAGCTCAAGTTCAGTACCGCATATTACCCTCAGACAGACGGGCAATCTGAAAGAACTATTCAGACTCTTGAAGACATGCTACGCACTTGAGTTTTGGATCTCGGAGGTTCATGGGAGGATCATCTACATTTGGTAGAGTTTGCTTACAACAATAGCTACCAGGCCAGCATTGAGATGTCACCATTCGAGGCCTTATATGGACGTGTTTCGGATAATAAACGAGAGAGAATATGGAAAACGAGATCTTATACGAAAACCCGCCCTTTCTTCGGTGTTTACAAACAAGATTGTACAATTTTAATCCTATACGAGGATGTCTAAGTATAATTTATTTAATCTGAGTAAATATTGCTATAGGTGTCTGATCTGCAGTCGATCACTTTAGCCCTTGGACCATACGTTGTTTTAGAAGTATCGTGGAAGACAGAAAGCAGCTTCGAAGGTTGCTAAAGAGGGGGGATGCCCGATGCCAAAGTCGTCGATCCCTTCTCTTTGCCTGAGCTCTGGATTCTTCTCTCTTTCGATCGTTTGACCTTCGATCTTTGCGACCGTTGGATCTGATACTAGATTTCTTGATCAATTTTTCGACCAACCAACCTCCAATTTTTTTGACCTTTGGATCTGATACTGGATTTCTTGATCAATTTTTTCGACCAACCAACCTCCAATTTTTTGACCCTTGGATCTGATACTGGATTTCTTGATCAATTTTTTTGACCAACCAACCTCCAATTTTTTGACCCTTTCCCTCTGTTGATAGAGGTCTCTATTTATAGAGTTTTAGTGTTAGTGACCACTCAGTCGGTGTAGAAATCGAGTAGTAGAAAGTACATCACCTATTTACACGACGGTTTAAAATAACAAATGCCTGCGTATAGATGACCTTTTGAGTGAGCATGTGACGTGTGTCCAACTAAGGGACAAACGCGTATATCTGCTGCGAAGATCATGGCGTAGAAGCCACGTAGGTAGTTATCCCTTGTGTAGAAGAGGTTGGCGTAGAAGCCAATAACTGTCACCATGGCATAGAAGCCAAGTAGGCATAGAAGCCGAGTAGGCGTAGAAGCCAAGTAGGCGTAGAAGCTAAGTAGGCGTAGAAGACGAGCGGTCATAGAGGCCGAGTGGGAGTAGAAGCCGAGCAGGCGTAGAAGACGAGTGGGCATAGAAGCCGAGCAGGCGTAGAAGCCGAGCAGGCGTAGAAGCCGAGATGATGTGGACGTTTTAACCAGAATTACGGCTTTTGAAGATATAATCAAATCTCTTGCATTAAATACAGAGATCGGCCCCCATCCTGCACATTAAATGCAGAGGCTTGTCTTTAAGATTTGCCATCATTCTGCGCATTAAATGCAGATACGCGCCTCGAATTCTGTACGAAGAGTAACTGCTGATGTGGCAGTCTGTTTGCCTTTTGCGGAGCGTAAGAAGCTCACGTCTGCCTGTATAAAATTGGGCAGCGTATTCCCTTATATGTATAAGAGTAGTTTACGTAAAGGGAATGTCACTAAATGACGGTTCGATAACATTTAATCAAATCTCCTGCATTAAATACGGAGATTCGCCATTATCCTGCTCATTAAATAAGGAGGCGTATTTTGAAGGCCTGACACCCTTCTGTGCATCAAGTGCAGAGACGTACCTTGGGCATCTGTCAGTATTCGGCACTTTAAATGCAGAGACGTGCCTCGAGAAACTGTCACCGCTCTGCGCATTAAATGCAGAGACGTGCCTCGAGCCCTGTACGAAGTACAGCTTTTGTCGTGGCAGGCTGTTTGTCTTCTGCGGAGCATAAACAGCTCACATCTGCCTGTGTAAAACTAGGCAGCGTATTCCTTCGTATGTGTAAAAGTGGTTTACACAAAGGTAATCACAGTAAATGACAGCCTGGGTTGCAGTGTCGTGCCATCATTATACCCGTCGTCTGGGTAGTAGTTTAGTACTCTTTGTCAGGAGTCCAGACGTCAGGTTCATTGAATGATCTGACAGGTTTATTTCGAAAAATATGAAGCGTTCCTCGTACACTTCAATGCTGCATTGAAAGCGGATGAGTTTTATGCCATAAAGGCGATGAAGCACCATGTTTATGCTGAAGCAGCCTGGACATACTGTATTACGCGGATGGTCCTTGAGCTTATATTTTTACACTGTGCTCAGCGGAAAAGCTCTGTTGCACGTTTGATGGCTCTGAGGTCCTCTGTTTACGCTGCCCTATATCAACATGTTGCGTATAGTTATCCAGCGTATTTTTCAAGCTTCTACAAGACCCCCTTCAAAGCTTTTAAATTCCTCATAATTTGAAATGCTTTGAATGAAGTATGAACCGTTCCTCGTAACTCGAAACGCTCTGAATGGAGCCTGAAATGGTCAAGCCTGACACGTTCTTTCATGGCTAACTTTATGGCGGAGTTATTGGGGATCGGTGTGATCTCTTTCGCCTATAAAAAGGCTGAGGAGTTTTCCTGTTCTTCCCACACTTCCTTCACCACACAGCGATAATGGCCGGAGTTTGTCGAGTCGACTTGAGGAAGAAGGAGATCATGCTCTTCCAGCATATACGGAGCCGAAAAAGATGGCATCTTCGAGCAAATGTCCTCTGCAATGATGGATCATTGAAGGATATCATAGCCTCCTTTGCTCGGGATAATCAGCAACTTTGTATGGTGGTTCTTCGGGAGAGAGGAAGGGTCGTATTAGACCACACTGCTTGCAAGCGGTACCTTCTCCCGTTACCTGCGGACGAGAGCGGGCAAACTGGCCGCTGTTCGAGAATGGGTTGGGTAAAATACCTCAACACAGTCTGTCACGGCGCTGGACGCAAGAAAGCAGATTTACCCTGCTTCTTCGTATTGGAGGATGGGTCTAGGCCCAGTTTTGTATCCTCTCGCCGTTGATCATATGTCAGTCGTTTTGCGGTCAATGACTGACTGCTGGAGGAGATGGATGAAGAATGCCGCCCACGCGAGAACCTGGCCGAAACAGATTATGGGCGCGATCTTTAAATGAAAATGAGAAACCCTTTGTAGACAGGATTTCCCTCATATGTAACCACGAAAATGGAGAAAAACCCTTGTAGACTGGATTTCCCTCATATGTAATCGTTATTTTAATAAGATCATCTTCTTCTTTGCATATGATCATTTTGCCATACTTTGCTGTGAAATCTGAATATGTGTAGCTTCGACACGTCTGATATCTTTACGCCGACTCTGTTAGAAAGAGTGCTAGGTCCTGTCCTGTCTTTTATGCATAACTAATGATGCGCAGAAAGCTGCTTTAGCAGTCGAGTGTTCGAACTGTCCTGCTGTCAGGGATGAGGAACCGTGTAGAATTCTAAACTATTTTTTACTTCTAATAAACAGAATTTTTGTTCAGACCGTCATTTTCAAAAATGATTTCTCAAAAATCCCTTGGGACAGGGCGAGAACTGGCTGTCAAAGACTGAGTTGCCATCTTGAACTATTTAGACGAAATATTTAGACTAGATTCTGGATGAACTTTGAATCGACCCATGAAGTAGAGTAATTTTTGATGTTTGAACTCTGTATGCCTTGGGTACTTGGGGTCTCTTGAGGTTAAGAAGGAGTATCTTCTGTGTGAACTCCTGCAATTGATCGTCTTAAGAATTATTCAGATGTACTGTACTGGCCTACACATCTTTCAGATGTGCGGGAAGTCATAGAGCGTGAAATCATAAATTTGCAGCCTCTGAGCGTAAACTAAATACCACCGAGCATGAAATCATAAACTTGTAGTTCCTGAGCGTGAAGTCGTAGGTTTGTAGCCTCTCGAGCATAAAAGCTACCGAGCATGAGAGCATCCGGGCATAAAACCATAGACTTGTAGCCTTTGAACGTAAAACCGTAGATTTGTAGCTGTCGAGCGTAGAAAGCTCCTTGGCGCAGAACTGTAGATTTGTAGCCTGTGAAAAGGAAATCTTTCGAGCGTGAAGTTGTGGATCTGTTGCCTCTGAGCGTAAACTAAACGCCACCGAGCGTGAGATCATAGATTTGTAGCTGCTGAGCGTGAAGTCGTAGGTTTGTAGCCTCTCGAGCATAAAAGTTACCGAGCACAAAGGCATCCGGGCATAAAACCATAGACTCATAGCCTGTGAGCGTAAAATCGTAGATTTGTAGCTGTCGAGCGTAGAAAGCTCCTTAGCGTAAAGAACCACGAATCTGCTTTGCGCGAAAACTTTTTGAATTCGCTGACTGTCCGCCTTCTCTGAGTAATAGGCTGACATAGTACCCAATCATAACCGAATATTAATTAGGAGATTTGGTTCGGGATTCGAGGAGTCCATCCGAACTCTATATATACCCCAAGTTTCTGAGAGAAAAAATTTTCATCCGTCTTCTGCGAAAGAAAGCCTTCGACTGTTCGAGTTCTTCTTCGTTTCTTCTCCGAGATTTTAAAGTTTCCAGTAATGTCCCCAAAACAAGTCCCCTCCACTAAGGGAAAGAATGTTGATTCTTCCTCTCGTTCTTCTACTCAAGTGAGAGCATCTTCGGTCGGGCAAGGCGAACTTCATTCTGAGCGAAGTGTCCCGCCGACGAGCAGTGCATCCGGCCTTAAAGGTAGAGCTTTTGGGACGAAAAAGAACGACTGAAAATCCTTCGCACACGTTGTACATGACCGCGCTAGGTCGTCTTCTGTGCTGATAGCCTCTTTGAGGAAGATGATGCACAAAGACGTTTCATATTTTACGCCCACATTTCTAATGTGTCAGCAAAAAAACTCCATATTTTCGCAGTCTGGCGTAAAAGCTTTGACTGTCGAAAGTTGGCGTATAAAATTTGAGTGTTACGCTTCTGGATAAAGATTCTGGCATAATGACCCAATTTTACCAGTCTGGCGTAAAGCACAGACTGTATACTGCCAGCCTTGAACTTTATGTTTTTAGGAAATGGATTCCAGCATAATGGTTAAGTTTTTACGGTCTTGGCGTAAAGCACGGACTGTTGATTTTTGGCGTATGCTGCAAGATCTGTAACGTCTAGTTATAGGAACTGATGTATTTTTCTTGCACTCTTACAGTTGACTTGCATGTGTCTTCGCTAGCCGATGTGATGGGTTCTGCCGCCGGGATACTGCACTCCAACTATCTGGAGGATCTGTCACACGTGACATTCCCTATCTCCGGGCCCCAGTATCCCGAAGGAAGGAAAATTTTGATATCGGCTCAGGGCGAGCGAACGCTACTGAACTTGATCAACGGGGTTCCCCTGACGTACATAGACGGGGACCAGTACCTAAAGCCGACTTTCCTCTTCGGGGACATGATTGACAAGCAGTCCCAGACGAAGCCCAAGAGAGAACTCTGGGTTTTCCCTGCCGGGAGCTTGGTTTTGTATCTACCCAAGATGCCGAGAGACTATCCTATCTCGGCTTTCTTTCATGCGACACATCCCAGGCGGATGTCGTGGACGCTGACTCCTGATCTTCACGGCAGGCCGGGGAAGATCTTTCATCTGAAAGGAGCCGACCATGGGTCATTTGTCAGCCGCCCTTCCAGCTCTGTGACGATATTCAGGGGACTGTACTCGGGCAGTGTCCCGAGTGAAGACAGCTTAGTGATCCAGCCGGTCCAATTACCGACCTTCTGCAATGATTTTATGGGAGACGGGGGAGTATACCCTAAGGTGAACCCTCGGTGCGGTGGGTGGATCACCCCTACAAATCTTCGATGGGCTCGCTTAGCTGATTGGACCCTGAAGTATTTTTGGACCAAGTTGGAGAACATTGGTCTGTTTGCAGCTGTGAGTACCACCAGTGTTGGGTTACCTCCTAACCCCAACCTGTTTCTGGCACTGATGGAGCGATATATTTCGCTCACCGGGACTTTCGCCACTCCACTAGGGGAGCTGGGATTGGCCCTTCATAAAATGGCAGAGATCTCGAGACTGCCGATGGCGATGGGGGATACTCCGTATGAAGAGTATGTTCCTACGAACCGGGAGCTGAGGGATTCAGACCCTCGGGTAGTGGAAGTGTACCAGGAGCTGATATGCCACTACCTCACTTGTACCGCTTTTTATTATGAGCCCTCAGATTTGGCTCACATCAATAAATGGACGTCCTACCTCTTCTTTCACCGGTCCAGGACTGCTAAGCCGGAGAAGGTATTGGAGGGCAAGGATCAGCCTGTGAATCCTCTGAGCGTGCTTAATGCTCAGGTAGTCGACGATCTTATGGTAGACGCTGGGGCTCCGGACTTGATCCTTGACGAAGGGATAGGACAGTATCATGTAGGCACTAAGGCCTATAGTTATTTGAGGCACTGCCGCAGGCCTCTGTCTAGGGAAGCTCAACTGGCTTGCTTCCTCTCCATATGGCTGTGCCGACTGGTGGTATCTGGCATCGCATCTGCGGACCGCATTCACCGTAACACGCTATGGCCTGCAGTGCGTCTGGTGTTCGGGGCAAGACTGGGTTTGCTCCCTGCCATGGTTTGCCGTATACAAGCTAGCCTGAGGGCCATGACTGACGGGCTGCTCCTCGATAAAATTCGGCTTGATAGCTTTCCCATGGTAGAATTACCATACCTGTATTTGATGGGATGGTTAATTCTTCATAACCCCAGGGTTATGTCTCCCGGCTCCGACAGTAGTTCGGGGGCTAGTTTCTTGTTGAACTACCAGAAATCTTCCTGGAATGTGACCACGATTCTAGACTGTCGGCGGGTGCTGGGCTTCAGTCACAACTGGAAGCTCTTCTGCACTGTTCTCTCTGTACATTGCAATCAATCGAGGATTAGGCTTGAGGATTATGGTAGAGAGAAGACCAATCTTTCTCCTGAAGCTTTTAATTGGTTGGTCTGCATTAGACCTTCTCATTTACTGTAAAGGAGTAAAGACCATTGCTTCTTGGAGCCCTACCTGCCTAGTTGGTTTGCCAGGCAGTTTGGGTATGATCAGTTGCACGTGGGCAACGCTGTCACCAGCTTCCGGTCCAGGGGTAGACTCATTGATGGAGCGAGAGGCTGGCGATACTTTATCATGGGTTGTACTGGAGCAATTTTTACTGTGCCGGTCATTACACTCTCCACGGAGCTGCGCATCCTGCACTCGTATGCCCAGTTCTATGTGGCAACGAACACCTTCCATCGCGATTTTGATATGCATAGAAGTTTTAGGGTGCCCTCTTCCATGTCTGGGGGAAGAGTCGAAGTCCCCTTGGTTTCTTCTGATGAGAGTGAGGAGTCCGTCACTCCAGATGAGCCTCTGTTGGCGGTATCGAGGGGCGAAGTACCTCTGCCTGCAGGGCCTTTGGTAATCTTCGGGAAGCGAAGGGCTCCTACTCCGAAGGAGACTTCCCCTCGCAAGAGGAAGAAGAAGACGGTTAATCGTCCTCACCGGATTCCTGGTATTGAGGCTCCTGGAAGTGAGCCTGCATCTCCCCATGTTGGGGATGATTCTTTGATTGGAGGTTCCTCGCCTTTTAGAGAGGGACCCTCTAATGTTCCGGCCGATGGTGCCGGAGAATCTCTGCTGGAGGCTGCCGTCGCTGCTACTGCTTCAGGTAGTGGAACGAGGTCACCTCCGGGGCTGAGTATACCTTTATGTGGATCGGCATCGGGAGGGACCCCTGCCGTGCCTGTAAGCGCACCTGGCGAGATTCCTGCCGATGAGCCTCGGTTGGAATTTGACGAGGACCTGGAAGACTATTTGCCAGCATTGGTTAGCAGACCCCTTTCTCCAGGTATGACAGCTTGCTTAGCATCATTAAGAAATGATTTAGCTGTACTGGCCGCAGACGCGACATATATGCCGTCGGCCATGGGTAAATGTCGTCTTCACACCTCTTCTTTTAGGAAAATTAACATTATGTTGATATTAACTTCCTTTCGTCCTCTTTTCAGGGGAAGACCTCTTCGGGGCGGGCAGTGTAGATGCGCCCTTCGGCTCTGTGTCAGGTCCTGGCGGCGACACAGAGGTGCCTATTTTTGAAGAGGAAACATCTTCGGGTGCCGGCTGGCCTGTCGACGAGGTCCCGATATCTCAAGAGGAGGACGAGCCTGTCATTGCGACAATGCCTCCTTTGAGTATGCTGGTATCTTCGTCCGGTGTTGGCGCTTCTTCTTTCGTCGCGCCACCTGTTGAGGCGACGGCCATGGCAACATCGTCTGTGGTTGTTCTTGGAGGAGGACTTGCCAATATCGAGGCCACTCCCGGCGTAAATTCGAATCTAGCTGCGTTGATCGAGCAGTACACTGGTATCTTCTACACCACTTTGAAAATATTAATATCAATGGTGTTGGCGAAGAATCTGAGCTTTGCGTCGCTGAAGAGGTCCTCTCGGTCCGCGATAGTGCCAATCCGAGAATTCGACGACACTGGGGTAGCTGATACGCTAGAGGAGATAGTTAATGGTTTGGAGCAACCCATTAACGAATACTTGCAGCTAGATCGAGACAGTATTGAAGATCTGGTCCAGGCTAGGTATGACTCCATGACTGCGCTGCTTGCCGAACAGATGGCAGGCCTAAATAAATCCATCCAGATACATCAGCAGTAGATGGATGAAAGAAAAGCCGTCCTGGAGGAGGCCATCGCTCTTCAAACGAAGTGCCAGGCCGAGCATGAAGGGAATGTAGCGAGGGTCCGCAGGCTGGACACAAAACTCGCTCAGGAAAAGGAGTAGGCTTCTCAGTCGTCGGAAGCTCTAGCTGTGGCGGATGGCCGATTGGGCGTAGCATAACAGAACTTGGCGCGTGCAGGAGTCGCCCGTGCTGGTTTTCTTCGGGCTAGAGCCGAATTGTCCCTCATGAGCAATGATGAGGCACGACTGGAGCGGGCTCGCGCTGATGTCTTGGGTTCCAGGACTGAGAAGATGGCCGCACTGGCGCAGCAGCTTTGCGACCTGACCGCTCCCCCAAAATGATGTACTTTTGCTTTTGCTTTTCAATGTACTTTTGCTCCTTTTTGGGAATAATAAAGAGGCTTTCATCTGACTTTGTGGACCCATCATTTTGGAATATAAATGACAGGTTTGGGTGAAAGTGATATCAGAGGTAATATGGACGTGATATACTCTCGGTAAGTTTCAGCAGGATATATCTATTCAGAGGTTATATGGATATGATAGAAATATGCTTTTTAGCTAAATTTTGTACACAAGACACTATCAGAGGTAGTCTGGACGTGATAGGTCTTGAAGTTCCAAATTAGTTAAATATATCTATTCAGAGGTTATATGGACATGATAGAATACGATCCAACTAGTTTCGTTTTGGAAGTAGTTTTGTCAGAATGAGGTTTTCGCCATATTCCACTTGAGCAGAGGAGGTTAAGCATAGTACCTTTTCAGGAATTTTCCATTGATGGGAGCCATTAACAGGTCTCCATTAGGCTGGGCTAACCTGTAAGCGCCATTTGAGAACGTCGTCTCTATCACATAAGGGCCTTCCCATTTGGGCTAGAATTTGCCCTTACTTCTGTGAGTAAGAATCATCGGCCTTCTTACAGCTAAAACTAGCTCGCCGACTTTGAACACCCTTTCCTTCATTTTTTGATTATGTCACTACCACAATTCCAGATAAGGGCATTTGGGTAATTTCACTTTTCTGAATAATTATGTATTAATTAATCTGCAGAGTTTTATAAACTATTTATATGTTGTTAGTGATATTTGGTTTTAGGTCAAACCCTAGAACGCATTAGGACAAACCCTAATGACCAAACCCTAATTAGAAGACCCAGTTCTAGTAAAACCCTAGAATTCTAATTTGTAGGTTGAACCTCAAACCCTAGACTGACTAAACCTTAGTTAATTAGGTTCTACATGACCTAACCTGGGGTTTTAACCTAAAACTATGCATTAGAAACCCTAACTTGGTTTTAATATAAAAGGGAAGCCTCTCTCAAAGCCATTCTTCATGTAGAAAGAAGAAACCCTAGCCTCCATAAGAAAAACCACTTGTTCTCCACTCCCAAATTCGAGATCAAACCCTAGGGATCCCATCTTCCTCCTCCAAAGCAAGGAAAACAAGGAACTTGGGTCAAGGAACCATGAGGAAGAAGAACTTTCATAGGGAAACCATCTCCCTATAGGTAAAACCCTATTTTTATTCAATTATATTCTATTTTTGTTGATTATTGCCCATTAGGAAACCCTCTTGTTGTATGGATCTCGATTTCTAGGGATCCTACATGAAGCCCTAGGAGAAATTAGGGTTTAAGTGTCCCAACATTTGGTTTCTCCAATTTTTTGTGAATCCTAACCCTAGGTATTTGTATGTAGACTGATTTCATCTCATACGTATAGATTAAATCTTGATTTTTAGGGTTTCGTTTGGGGTTTTTCATAAGTTCTTATTAGGAGTTCGATTTCAGCTCTCCAGGTGTTTGGTGATAGGTTTATTAGGATTTACCTATCTAATCTATTCTAATATTGCACATTTGGATGCATGATATATGTATATATTTATACATATATATATATATATAGGGTTGTGTGATTTGGGGAAT
The DNA here is from genome assembly GCA_036927795.1 of Iris macrosiphon. Classification (NCBI taxonomy): domain Eukaryota; kingdom Viridiplantae; phylum Streptophyta; class Magnoliopsida; order Asparagales; family Iridaceae; genus Iris; species Iris macrosiphon. The sequence continues at coordinate 96,308,786 of JAYESA010000006.1, forward strand.
TTTCTGTGGGTGCACAGTTCTGTGTGTTTGGGATCTTCCCTGTACAGTCGGGTTGTGTATCTGGGTTTATGTGTGAGGCATGTGTGCCTATGGGGTATTGGGTTATGTATGTGTATATTTGGGGTCTGTGTGTCTACTGAGGAATTCTCAGTGTGTCTAGAAATTGTATGTGTCAGTGCCCTGTGTGTTTCTCAGTGAGCCTTGTGTAGCATTGTGTGTGTGAGAGGCATATACCTGTGTCAGTTTATATCAGTGTAGAGTATCAGAAACTGTGCAGTCGGGTAGTATGGTTCTATGTGTATTCTAGTGAGTGTGTAATGCTGTGTGTGTGTGGGCAAGTTGCTGTGTGAGTTCCTAACTAAGTGAACCAGTGTATCTCTGTGTAGTAGGTGCAGTACCTATGTGTATGCAACCTATGTGTATCAGTCAGATATATCCTGTGTGTATGTGTCCCTATTTTTTTGAGAATCAAAACCTGTGTCTACCTGTGTAGTATATATATCAGTAGCAGTTGCAGTGAAGATTGGGTTCCTCACCTAGTAGTATATTTGTCAAGTTCATAGGTTAGTCTCAGTTTTGATATTTGTGGGTTAATGACTATTATGTTAGCCCAGTTTTGATACTGTGTAGTAGTGTGTGTAGGTGTGCCTGTGTGACAGTGTATCCTAGAACCCAGTACCCTTGTGTGCATCTGTGTGTGACTGTATAAGTGTCTCAGAAATTACAGGTTCATGCGTGTGTGTGTATAGATAGGTTGTGAGCAGGAACTGTACAGTGTGCAGAATTCTGTGTGAGTATTATGTGCAGTGAGGAATCTGTGTTAGTGTGCCTGTGTATAGGTCGAGTGTCAGTTAAAACATAGTGAACTGTAGGTGTGTGAGTGAGCAATATGTAGTGTGTAGCAGTATCTAACAGTGAGGAGTGCCTGTGAGTTTTTCCTGTGTTGTGTCTATGGGAATTATCTGAGTGAGAGGGAACCTTAGTGTGTGACAGAGTGTCTGTGTGTCAGCTAGCTAGGTGAGTGTGTTCTCAGTAAGGGAAAAATAGAACTGTGTATATGTGTATAGCAGTGATACTTGTGTCAGTGTGTCTAGTATCAGTAGGATTGTAGGTTAATACATCAGTGTAAATACCTGTATTTGTGTGTTAATATATATATATATACAACTATTAGTCTAGACAGTTAGTGGTAGATTAATATCTATGCTAGCACATAGTTTAGCTACATGTATAAATGTATATATATGAAGATATATAGATATGCATGTATTGTATTATAATTAGTATCTATATGGTATTGAGGTACATTAGTGTTAGTATCTATGACCTAGTATAAACCACCCCAGTTAGAATGCCCTAGTATAAACCTTAGATATGACCTAGAAGCCTCACACTTAATTATTTAAACCTGTTATTTCTTTAATTCAGTACCTGACATTTATATTCCACAAATAGGTCATTGTGATCTCACTTTGGACATCGATCCTCACACTTTGCTCAGGACCACAGGCGAGTACATTCTCTGACAGTTTTCGTTTTGTTGATTACTTCTATAAATTATAGTGTATTACATACTTGATTCCGACACCATGGATACACGGGTTAGCACCCTAGATCCCCATCATGAGGAGTCGTGATTGGAATCCATCATGCTAGCTGGGGGATGGGAAACTATTAGTAGATTATGTGATCATATCCAAACTTACCATGCATCATAGCTCACCCCACTTCTCACGTCGGGTGCGGCCTGACCATCATCATGCTTCATAGCTGTTATATATGATTAGCCTGACCATTATCATGCATCATAGCTAACCATATGGTTAGCCTGACCTCCAAGAATCATAGCTAATCATATATAACCAGCCTGATCTAGTCCCAAGCCGATCACATAATAAACTAATATTTCAAACACTTAGCTAGATGTCTACTTTATTCAGATTCACTTGTTCTAGCATTCACTGTTTATTGTTCATTGCTAGATGCTCTATTGCCTATTTCATTTCTCCTGTACTTCTCATTTTCAGTATTTACTCTCATCTTGTATTTCTTACACTGTTTATAGTCTTTGTCAATTTAATGAAACTGCTGTTAGTGCTTGTGCTTCGCTCCAATCCTGACTGGATAACAAAAAATTTCAGAGGACCTGGAGGACTTTTGCCCCACTCATTACGACCCAGGATTAGAGGAAGATTTCACTCCAGAAATCCCAGAGGAGTTGCCTATCCAAGAGGAGATCTTGCCTGCCTGTACTTAGATTACTTTTTTTGCATTTATTGTTTTAGACTGAGACTGAGTTGTATTTCATTATTTGTGACTTTGTGAGGTCATCTAGACCCAGGATTGAGTTAGACTTATTGTGGTTGGTTTTTAATAGAACTCCTTTCTATTTCTCAGCGTGCCATTACTTCTTATAGCTTGTGATTGAGTATATTATAGAACTGTGGATTATTTATCATTGTCCTTCGTACGGAGTTGAGTTTATTGACAGGATATATTATATGTTGAGACCTACACAGCGTTCTACCGCCGATGCTGCGGCGTAGGCTGGATGTACCCACGGCTCATGCCCAAATTTCGGGTGCGGGTCATGACACGTTTTAGTGGTGGCCCATGCAGGTCAAGCTTCGCAAGTTGTGCGATGTCGTGGTAGTGCGACAACTTAGTTGTACTACTACGAGCCTGTTTTAGGAATAAGAATTAGGTCGAGGATATGCTCAATCACAATTAGGAATTTCTGATTCTTATGATACTACTCTTAATGATTTTCCTTTAGAAATTACTGTCCTTCCTTGATGATATCGTATCTATTGCCTTAATTGATTCTTTCAATCTGTCTTCAGGATGCCGCCGAAGACCAGGTCCCAGAGACTCGGAGCAGCAGCTTCAGAGAGGTCTGCCACTTCTCGCCCTGCCGGACAGACATCCGCAGCACCTCCTACATCTCCAGTACATGTGGGAGTGTCTGCAGCTTTTGGGGGTCCTCCACCACCTATTCAGAGGGTCCCCACAGCTACGACGGAACCACCACCACCACCACCAGTTCAGTATCCAGGAGGTGTGCCCGTCGATGGGGCACAGATGTTCGCTTTGATTCAGGGCATGGTCGATGCCCAGAGGACGTCGGCAGAGGCCCAGAGGGTGCAGGCTGAGGCACACCAGGCCCAGACAGAGATGATGAGGGTGAACATGGAGAATGCTCACCAAGTGGCTCTCCAGGCTGTGGAGAGGGTCACTCAGCAGCAGCAGCATCCTGGTCAGCAATAACAGAGGCCGGGCACCATTGTGGATTTCAAGAGGATGATGCCTCGGGAGTTCAAGGGGACAGAAGGGATACTCTACGCCGATGATTGGCTAGAGGACATCGAGAGGAACTTGCGCTTGGCGTAGCTTCCGGAGGCCGTCCAGATCGAGGCCGCAGGCAGCCAGATGTTCGATATTGCCCTGACATGGTTTTGCATGGAGCCGAGACTCTTGTGCAGGGGACTCACTTGGGAGGCTTTCAGGGAGCTCTTCAAGGAGAAATTCTTTCCTGACGTTGCCCTGGGAGCCTTGGAGAGTCAGTTTCATGACTTAGTCCAGGGGAGCTCGTCCGTCGATGATTATGCCGCGAAGTTTTGCCGCCTGAGCCGCTTCGCGCCGTCGATGATTAGAGATCCTGGGGACAGGGCCCGAAAGTTCAGAAAGGGGCTAGCAAGGGAGATCAAGTCTCGCACGTCGGGACGTCGCACCGCTACTTTCGAGGGCATATTGATGGATGCCCAGATAGCCGGGGACGACTTGGACCTTAGGCCCAAGAGGGGACGCGATGTTTCCGGAGGAGCAAACAGTAGTGCGGGATCAGGCAAGCGTCCACACTATCAGCAGCAACAGAGGCCCTTTCAGCAGCAGCACCAGCAGCACTAGGCACCAGCCCGAGGGCAGGTCCAGCAACAGCAGCAGAGGCAGACTCAGCCCGCCCTCCAGTGTGCGTACTGCGAGAAGACAGGACACACCAGAGAGGTCTGCAGGAAGAGGTTGGGCTCATGTTTGTACTGCGGATCGACGACACACCAGCTGAGGGATTGTCCTACCATTCGTCCAGGTCAGGGTGGAGCAGCCGCCCAGAGAGGACCAGACAGGGTACCTGCCGTACCAGGAGGCCAACAACGGATGGGACCACTTCCACCGCAATATCAGAGGTTCGCCCAACATCAGCAGCAGAGAGGTGCACCCCAGGGGCGAGCATACGCCATGGCAGTTGAGAAGATCGAGCCAGCAGGAGACTTGATCACAGGTTCGGTTCTTCTTGATTGTATTCCCGCATTTACCTTATTCGACTCTGGCGCTTCCCATAGTTTTGTGTCTGTATCTTATGCACTTCGACATCATTTAGACACAGAACCATTAGCTAGGACTTGCAAGATCATGACTGGTGGAGGTATTATCCTAGTCCGTGATCACTACAAGGACCGAAGAGTGTCAGTAGGAGGCCGAGAGTTGAGCGTGAGCTTACTCGTCATGCCACTTCCGGGGTACGATATTGTACTCGGAATGGACTGGTTGAGTAGGCATCATGCTACCATAGATTGTTTTGGAGGCAGAGTATTATTTAGACCACCAGGAGAGCCGGAGTTTGAGGTCGTCAGAGGAGCAGCGGAACAGAGGAAGGGAACATTTTGCGGAGCCAGGGCAGAAGAAGAGGAGTTGCCACATCCTCTGATAGCGGAGTTCCTGGATGTATTTCCAGAGGAGTTACCAGGCTTGCCGCCAGACAAAGATATTGAATTCTCTATAGACTTGGTTCCAGGAGCGGAGCCTATTTCACAACATGTCTATAGAGTCAACAACAGCGAGCTGGCAGAACTGAAGAAGCAAGTTGAGGAGCTGCAGGACAAAGGCTTCATCAAATCCAGTTCATCACCATGGGGAGCTCCGGTATTGTTCGTACCGAAGAAGGACGGCACGGTGCGCATGTGCATTGACTATAGAGCTTTGAACAATATCACTATCAAGAACAAGTACCCGCTGCCGAGGATAGATGATCTTTTCGATCAGTTGAGCGGGGCGAGGGTGTTTTCAAAGATTGATTTGAGGTCAGGCTATCACCAGGTGAAGGTGAAGAAAGAAGACATGCCAAAGACAGCTTTTCGGACCAGATACGGCTAGTTTGAGTTCATGGTGATGCTATTTGGTTTAACCAATGCACCGGCAGTATTCATGAACCTGATGAACAAGGTGTTCCACCAGTACCTTGACAAGTTCGTGGTGGTATTCATCGACGATATTCTTGTGTATTCCAAGACCCCGGAGGAGCACGAAGAGCACCTGAGGTTGGTCTTAGAGACTCTCGGGAGGGAGAAGCTGTACGGAAAACTCTCTAAGTGTGAATTCTTCCTCGACAAGGTTGAATTTCTTGGGCATGTGGTATCGGGAGACGGAATCGCGGTTAACCCACAGAAGATCGAGGCAGTGGAGTCGTGGGCTACCCCCAGTTCGGTAGCTGAGATCAGGAGTTTTCTCGGGCTAGCAGGATACTACAGGAGGTTTGTACAAGACTTCTCCAAGATTGCAGCGTCGATGACCAGACTGACTAGGAAGGATGTGGATTTTGTCTGGACGGAGGAGTGCCAGGCCGCATTTGATGAGCTGAAGAAGAGGTTGACGACAGCTCCAATTTTGACGTTGCCAGCAGGGATAGGTGGTTTCACCATCTACAGTGATGCTTCAGGGAAGGGTCTGGGATGTGTTCTTCAGCAGCACGGGAAGGTGATTGCCTATGCTTCCAGGCAGTTACGCCCTCATGAAAAGAACTACCCCACCCACGATTTGGAGTTAGCAGCAGTTATCTTCGCTCTAAAGCTGTAGAAATATTACCTGTATAGAGAGCGTGTAGAGATCTTTACAGACCACAAGAGCTTGAAGTACGTGTTCACACAGAAGGAGCTGAACATGAGGCAGAGGAGGTGGTTGGAGTTGATGAAGGACTTCGACATCTCATTGCAGTACCACCCAGGGAAGGCCAACGTAGTCGCCGATGCCTTGAGCAGGTATCCGATGGCTATGTACTTGATGACTGATAGACATTTGTTGGCTGACCTGGAAAGCTTGGAGATTGAGGTGTTAGTTCCCGGTACTGAGATTCAGATGTAGGGATTGCAGATACAGTCCGAGCTGGTGGACAGGATCAGAGCTGCGCAGTACGAGGATGAGGCTCTGAGGAGTATCAGGGCACAGGTTCAGATGGGATTGTCGGACGATTTTACTATCGCAGATGATGGTTCCTTACGGTACGGCACGAGGATGTGTATGCCAAGCGGGGAGCTGCGCGAGGAGGTTTTGCAGGAGGCACACCGCTCTCAGTACTCGATGCATCCCGGTGCCAACAAGATGTATCGAGACTTGAGGGAGCACGTATGGTGGTATGGAATGAAGCGCGAGGTAGCACGCTTCGTATCTCGGTGTCTAGTGTGCCAGCAGGTAAAGGCAGACCGGCAGAGACCAGGTGGTTTGCTTCAACCTTTACCGATTCCAGAATGGAAATGGGAGCACGTAACCATGGATTTTGTTTCAGGGCTTCCACGTTCACCAGGAGGGAAGGATGCGATTTGGGTCATCGTGGACAGGTTGACCAAATCAGCCCATTTTTTACCTTTCAAGGTGGGCACGTCGACGGAGAGGCTAGCAGAGATGTACGTACGACAGATCGTTAGGCTTCATGGAGTTCCTGTGAGCATCGTCTCGGATCGGGATAGTCGTTTCACTTCCCACTTCTGGAGGAGTCTGCAGGCTAGCTTGGGCACTCAGCTCAAGTTCAGTACCGCATATCACCCCCAGACAGACGGACAGTCTGAACGGACTATTCAGACTCTAGAGGATATGCTACGCACTTGTGTCCTAGATTTTGGAGGTTCTTGGGAGGATCATCTGCACCTGGTAGAGTTTGCTTACAACAACAGCTACCACGCCAGCATCGAGATATCACCATTTGAGGCTCTTTATGGACGGAGGTGTCGTACACCATTATCTTGGGACAACGTTGGAGAGAGAGCCTTGCTAGGACCAGAAATGGTCGTGGATGCAGCAGAAAAGGTGAAACTCATCAGAGACAGACTGCGAGTGGCGCAGGACAGACAGCGGCATTGGGCCGACGGTCACCGTAGACCCCTTGAGTTTCAGGTATAGATGGTTGTTTTTTGGCTTGTGTTTGTTTGTGTAGACTGCGTGCTGAGACTGTTTTGTTTTAGGTGGATGATCTAGTATTCCTACGGATTTCTCCGACGCGTGGCATAATTCGTTTTGGTGGAGGCGGGAAGCTTAGCCCACGCTACATCGGACCCTTCGATGTTCTTGCGAGGATAGGTGCAGTGGCGTATAGACTAGACTTGCCGCCTGCATTAGAGGGAGTGCATGATGTGTTCCATATGTCACAGCTGAGACGGTACGTGGCAGATCCTAGTCACGTACTTGATCACTCGGAGATTGAGGTTGGTCTGACGCTCAGCTACCCTGAGCAGCCCGTAGAGATCTTGGATCGCAGAGAGAAGGTGTTGCGGAACCAAACTATTTCTTTGGTTCGTGTTGCATGGAGACATCACTCTCCGGGGGAGTCGACCTGGGAGAGAGAGGACGAAATACGCGAGCAATACCCGTATCTCTTCTAGACTTGAGGTATAATTCCTTTTCTGAATTCGTTCTTGTTCTAGTTCAGTCCAATTTCGAGGACGAAATTTCTTTTAGGAGGGTAGACTTGTCACTACCACAATTCCAGATAAGGGCATTTGGGTAATTTCACTATTCTGAATAATTATGTATTAATTAATCTGCAGAGTTTTATAAACTATTTATATGTTGTTAGTGATATTTGGTTTTAGGTCAAACCCTAGAACGTATTAGGACAAACCCTAATGACCAAACCCTAATTAGAAGACCCAGTTCTAGTGAAACCCTAGAATTCTAATTTGTAGGTTGAACCTCAAACCCTAGACTGACTAAACCTTAGTTAATTAGGTTCTACATGACCTAACCTGGGGTTTTAACCTAAAACTATGCATTAGAAACCCTAACTTGGTTTTAATATAAAAGGGAAGCCTCTCTCAAAGCCATTCTTCATGTAGAAAGAAGAAACCCTAGCCTCCATAAGAAAAACCACTTGTTCTCCACCCCCAAATTCGAGATCAAACCCTAGGGATCCCATCTTCCTCCTCCAAAGCAAGGAAAACAAGGAACTTGGGTCAAGGAACCTTGAGGAAGAAGAACTTTCATAGGGAAACCATCTCCCTATAGGTAAAACCCTATTTTTATTCAATTATATTCTGTTTTATTGATTATTGCCCATTAGGAAACCCTCTTGTTGTATGGATCTCGATTTCTAGGGATCCTACATGAAGCCCTAGGGGAAATTAGGGTTTAAGTGTCCCAACATTTGGTTTCCCCAATTTTTCGTGAACCCTAACCCTAGGTATTTGTATGTAGACTGATTTCATCTCATACGTATAGATTAAATCTTGATTTTTAGGGTTTCGTTTGGGGTTTTTCATAAGTTCTTATTAGGAGTTCGATTTCAGCTCTCCAGGTGTTTGGTGATAGGTTTATTAGGATTTACCTATCTAATCTATTCTAATATTGCACATTTGGATGCATGATATATGTATATATTTATACATATATATATATATATAGGGTTGTGTGATTTGGGGAATTTTCTGTGGGTGCACAGTTCTGTGTGTTTGGGATCTTCCCTGTACAGTCGGGTTGTGTATCTGGGTTTATGTGTGAGGCATGTGTGCCTATGGGGTATTGGGTTATGTATGTGTATATTTGGGGTCTGTGTGTCTACTGAGGAATTCTCAGTGTGTCTAGAAATTGTATGTGTCAGTGCCCTGTGTGTTTCTCAGTGAGCCTTGTGTAGCATTGTGTGTGTGAGAGGCATATACCTGTGTCAGTTTATATCAGTGTAGAGTATCAAAAACTGTGCAGTCGGGTAGTATGGTTCTGTGTGTATTCTGGTGAGTGTGTAATGTTGTGTGTGTGTGGGCAAGTTGCTGTGTGAGTTCCTAACTAAGTGAACCAGTGTATCTCTGTGTAGTAGGTGCAGTACCTATGTGTATGCAACCTATGTGTATCAGTCAGATATATCCTGTGTGTATGTGTCCCTGTTTTTTTGAGAATCAAAACCTGTGTCTACCTGTGTAGTATATATATCAGCAGCAGTTGCAGTGAAGATTGGGTTCCTCACCTAGTAGTATATTTGTCAAGTTCATAGGTTAGTCTCAGTTTTGATATTTGTGGGTTAATGACTATTATGTTAGCCCAGCTTTGATACTGTGTAGTAGTGTGTGTAGGTGTGCCTGTATGACAGTGTATCCTAGAACCCAGTACCCTTGTGTGCATCTGTGTGTGACTGTATAAGTGTCTCAGAAATTGCAGGTTCATGCGTGTGTGTGTATAGATAGGTTGTGAGCAGGAACTGTGCAGTGTGCAAAATTCTGTGTGAGTATTATGTGCAGTGAGGAATCTGTGTCAGTGTGCCTGTGTATAGGTCGAGTGTCAGTTAAAACATAGTGAACTGTAGGTGTGTGAGTGAGCAATATGTAGTATGTAGCCGTATCTAACAGTGAGGAGTGCCTGTGAGTTTTTCCTGTGTTGTGTCTATGGGAATTATCTGAGTGAGAGGGAACCTTAGTGTGTGACAGAGTGTCTGTGTGTCAGCTAGCTAGGTGAGTGTATTCTCAGTAAAGGAAAAACGGAACTGTGCATATGTGTATAGCAGTGATACCTGTGTCAGTGTGTCTAGTATCAGTAGGATTGTAGGTTAATACATCAGTGTAAATACCTGCATTTGTGTGTTAATATATATATATACAACTATTAGTCTAGACAGTTAGTGGTAGATTAATATCTATGCTAGCACATAGTTTAGCTACATGTATAAATGTATATATATGAAGATATATAGATATGCATGTATTGTATTATAATTAGTATCTATATGGTATTGAGGTACATTAGTGTTAGTATCTATGACCTAGTATAAACCATCCCAGTTAGAATGCCCTAGTATAAACCTTAGATATGACCTAGAAGCCTCACACTTAATTATTTAAACCTGTTATTTCTTTAATTCAGTACCTGACATTTATATTCCACAAATAGGTCATTGTGATCTCACTTTGGACATCGATCCTCACACTTTGCTCAGGACCACAGGCGAGTACATTCTCTGACAGTTTTTGTTTTGTTGATTACTTCTATAAATTATAGTGTATTACATACTTGATTCCGACACCATGGATACACGGGTTAGCACCCTAGATCCCCATCATGAGGAGTCGTGATTGGAATCCATCGTGCTAGTTGGGGGATGGGGAACTATTAGTAGATTATGTGATCATATCCAAACTTACCATGCATCATAGCTCACCCCACTTCTCACGTCGGGTGCGGCCTGACCATCATCATGCTTCATAGCTGTTATATATGATTAGCCTGACCATTATCATGCATCATAGCTAACCATATGGTTAGCCTGACCTCCAAGAATCATAGCTAATCATATATAACCAGCCTGATCTAGTCCCAAGCCGATCACATAATAAACTAATATTTCAAACACTTAGCTAGATGTCTACTTTATTCAGATTCACTTGTTCTAGCATTCACTGTTTATTGTTCATTGCTAGATGCTCTATTGCCTATTTCATTTCTCCTGTACTTCTCATTTTCAGTATTTACTCTCATCTTATATTTCTTATACTGTTTATAGTCTTTGTCAATTTAATGAAACTGCTGTTAGTGCTTGTGCTTCGCTCCAATCCTGACTGGATAACAAAATTTTTCAGAGGACCTGGAGGACTTTTGCCCCACTCATTACGGCCCAGGATTAGAGGGAGATTTCACTCCAGAAATTCCAGAGGAGTTGCCTATCCAAGAGGAGATCTTGCCTGCCTGTACTTAGATTACTTTTTCTGCATTTATTGTTTTAGACTGAGACTGAGTTGTATTTCATTATTTGTGACTTTGTGAGGTCATCTAGACCCAGGATTGAGTTGGACTTATTGTGGTTGGTTTTTAATAGAACTCATTTCTATTTCTCAGCGTGCCATTACTTCTTATAGCTTGTGATTGAGTATATTATAGAACTGTGGATTATTTATCATTGTCCTTCGTACGGAGTTGAGTTTATTGACAGGATATATTACATGTTGAGACCTAGACAGCGTTCTACCGCCGATGCTGTGGCGTAGGCTGGACGTACCCACGGCTCATGCCCAAATTTCGGGTGCGGGTCGTGACAGATTAAAAGCCCTGGAAATGCGTGCTTGGTAGAACGCGATACGCTGTTGAGCTTGGAGGCGTTTCTCGTCTAATCCTTCTACCTCTTGAAGCCTTAACAGGTCATTCTTTTCTTGAGTCAACTCATTAGTCATGGCTATCCTGAGTGACGGAATTTGGATCTCGATGGGGAGAACTGCTTCACTCTCGTAGACTAATGAGAATGGTGTGCAACCTGTTGGTGCCCGTACCGTTGTGCGGTATGCCCAGAGACATCCTCCCAGCTTCTCATTCCAATCCCTTTTGTTTGAAGAGACGAACTTCTTCAAGAGCTTGATAATGGTTTTGGTGAAAGCTTCCGCCAAACCATTAGCAGCATGATTATATGCCGTAGAGGCAACATTTTGTATCCGATTTTTATCGCAAAATCGATGAAACGCTTGGCTGATGAATTAAGGCCCATTGTCATGGATTATCCTTTGGGGTATCCCGAAGCGATAAATAACGTGATGCTTGATGAAGCTGATCACATTAGATGCCTTCACCTCAGCAAGAGGGATCGCCTCTGCCCATTTAGAGAAATAATCCGTGATGGCCAGTATGAACCGGTGACCTCTGGAAGAAGACGGGTGAATAGGACCAATGATATCCATACCCCATGCTTCGAAAGGCCAGGACGCAACCGTAGGATGTAGATATTCGGGAGGTTGATGGATAAAGTCTGCATGGACCTGACAGGCTCTGCATTGTCTTGCATACTTTATTGCATCTATGATCATAGTAGGCCAGTAATAGCCCATTCTCCTGATGCAATCCTGTAGCGTACGAGGAATGCTTCGTCTTTTCCGAAATGAACCTGTTAAGTCACACAGTGAACCTGACATCTGACTCCTGACAAAAAGTGTTGTACGGCTACCCAGACGACGGCTGGAAAGATGGTAGACCACTCGGGATGCGCCCCACAGTATGATGGCGGATCTCTGTATTTAATGCAGAGGATTTGATTAAATATCACCGAACCATCATTTACTGACATCCCCTCAGCGGAGACTACTTTTACGCATACAAGGGGATACGCTGCCTTATTTTACACAGGCAAACGCAAACTATTTTATGCTCCACGGAAGACAAACAGACTGCCACGTCAAAAGCTGCCCTTCGTACAGGGCTCGAGGCACGTCTCTGCACCTAATGCTCAGAACGGTGGCAGGCCTTCGGAATACGTCTCTGTAGTTAATGACGATGGCGGATCTCGGCATTTAATGCAAGAGATTTGATTATATCTCCAAGAGCCGTAATTTCGGCTAAAGACGTCCGTATCACCTCGGCTTCTACACCCATTCAGCTTTTGTGACTGCTCGGCCTCTACGACCACTCTGGCATGTTACGCGGCAGCTTCTACGCCCATTCAGCTTCTGTGCCCACTGGGCTTCTACGCCTCATCAGCTTCTATGCTCGTTCGGCTTCTATGCTCATTCGGCCTTCTGTGCTTATTCTGCTTCTATGCCATCAGGCTTCTACGCCTACTCGGCTTCTATGCCTACTTGGCTTCTACGCCACGATGACAGACATTTGGCTTCTATGCCAACCTCTTCTACACGATGGATACCTACCTACGTGGCTTCTACGCCGTGATCTTGGTAGCGATTATACGCGTTTTGTCCCTTAGTTGGACCCGCGTCACACGCTCATTCAAAAGATCATCTATACGCAGGCTTTGGTTATTTTAACCATTGTGTAAAAGGGTGTTGTACTTTCCACTACTCGGTTTCTACACCGATTGAGTGGTCACTGTCACCAAAACTCTATAAATAGAGACCTCTATCAACAGAGGAACAGGTCGAAAGGTCGAAGGTCGAAGGTCGAAAAAATCGAACAAGGTCGAGACTTTAAAACTCGAACAAGGTCGAACCTCCAAAGAGATCGAACCACGGGTCGAAACATTAGAGATTGAGGAGAGATCGGAGAGTCTTTGAGAGAGAGAGAGAGAGAGAGAGAGAAGCATCCAGAGCTCAGGCGAAGAGTAGCGATCGACGACATTGGCCTCGTGCATCCATCCTCTTTTGCCACCTACGAAGCTGCTTTCCGTCTTTCACGGTACTTCTTCACCATCGTGTAGTCCAAGGGCTAAAGTGATCGACTGCAGATCAGACACCTATAGCAATCATCTACCCAGATTAAATAAATTATACTCCCACATCCTCGTATAGGATCAAATTGTACAAGTTTGTTTGTAAACCAAAGAAGGCGGGTTTCGTGCAAACCTCGTATTATATACATTTTCGTTCTTTCGTTTAATACCACAAACAAGATGGCGACTCTGCTGGGGACATCTTTCTCTTCTGATGAGGAAGCGATTGCTCAATACGATGCGATATCTGTGGGATCCGTGAAGAAGACACTGGTCATCCAGTTTGACCAGTCTGCCTACGAAGACATGCTTCAGACGGGGGGTAGCTCTCACTCTCTCTCGGTACAAAACAACAGAAAGCTGCGCAAGGTCTGGATGCCCAAGACATCCTCTACCATTCCTGTGGACTCTTCGATCTCTCCGATCTCTCCGACCAATGAGGTTGTATCATTGCTCCCTCCGTGCACTTCACGTAAAAATTAGTCTCCCGCTACGCGCAGTACAGACAAAACTTCGGGCAAAGCCTCAGCGCTAACCCAAAAGTATCCACTGCGCTCTACCCGTAGAAACCAGTCTCCCGCTACGCACGGTACAGACAAAACTTCGGGCAAAGCCTCAGCACTAACCCAGAGGTATCTACTGCGCTCTACGCATAGAAACCAGTCTCCCGCTACGCGCGGTACAGACAAAACTTCGGGCAAAGCCTCAGCGCTAACCCAGAGGTGTCCACTGTGCTCTACGCGTAGAAACCAGTCTCCCGTCCATGGCGGAATAGACAAAACTTCTGATGATGCCTCAGCGCCAAATCGGAAGTACAAAGCACGCTCCGCGCGTGAAACAACATATGACCTCTACGGGGAACCAGATAACACCTGTGATCTCCGCAAGGGAAAGCAAGCGGCGAGCTACTTAACTTCTCGGCATTCACGCCAGCAAGGGAACAATCTACCCACCCTCCAAATTACGCGAGAAGCTGATGGCCGCCTGAGGACATCCTCAGCCTTACGTCAACCAGAGCGAAGCTCTAAATTACGCCAGGCGAAGTCCCTAGGCGTACAGAAGGCTCGATTGATGGAAAGACACGCTCCTCGGAGATTATTCGCCACCCAGATGGCCAGTCTTTTGTATACGGGTAGCACAAGGAAGACTATGGTCCCCATCGTCCGCATACCTACCACGGCAAACCGAAAGAACGAGCAGTCTCTTTCGTCTTCTTCCGCAAATTCTTCTGACCTGCGCAAATATCTAATCCAGAAACGCAAGGAGAGGGAATCTTCCAGCATGGCTATTACGCCTTCTAGCGAGCACTGTTGTGATGGTCACAGGATTGTAATTAATTGCTGCTGTTCAAAATCAAAATGGCCAGTTTTCAACCGACTGAGCTACTCTCCATATTTCCTAGAAGAAGAGCCCACACATGCATCTGTGAACATAGCTTCACATATACCTGGAGGAAGCTCAGGCTCAAGACGTCCGTCCTCTAGAACTCCGAGCCAAAGGAGATCCAACATGCTCCTCAGAGACACTGAAGATGGGGTGTTCCAGAATACTCGTTCGAGGTCACAACAACTGACTTTGTACTCCTCTGATTCCGACGCTGGGGGTCGCCATTCTCCCGAATCAAATACTGAGAGTATAGAGTCGACTTCTGTAGCGACCTATACGCATCCTTCGACGATGCCCAGGGAAATAGGAGTATATGCCATTGGAGATGAACATGAGGAAGCTTCGCCGTCAGGAAGCGAGGAGCAGCGCATCACTACACTGGAGACGTCTCTGAAACAAATGCAATCCATGATGAACATGCACCAGATGATGCTAACTCAACAGGCGGCTGCTATGGCTCAAACATCAGTCCCGCCAGTACAGATACGTGTGGGGGTGGACTTGCCACCATCCAACACGGTCCAAGAACTTGCTCTAGATCAAGAGTCAGCTGGTCCTCCACTTCCTCACTCAGAGAATGCATTACCTCCTGTGGGAGTCACGATACAACCGACTCCACACCAATTCGTGGTCTCGCTACCGGCTAAAAATCTGATGCAAGCAGTACGGGAGTTGAAAGCCCAATTCGATGCCTTGAAGCACAAAGATCAGCTCAAGAAATTGGGAATCAACCAACCTTACCCAGCTATCTGGGAAGAGGTCCATTTTCCTCCGAGATACAAACCTCAGACTATGGCTCTGTTCGAGGGGAAAACATCGCCAAGTCAGTACATGAACTATTTCCGCATGATGACGGTGTTGCTACAAGGGAATGACGCCCTCCTCACCCGGGTGTTCAAAGGCTGTCTCTCAGGAGTGGCTTACCAGTGGTACCGCAGCCTGGTGGACAACTACATTACTTCCTTCGAAGACTTTAAGACTTTATTCTTCACACGATTCTACGAGGGAGGAATGGACATGTCTATGTCCTCTCTCATCGAAGTCAAGCAGAGGGAAAAAAAGGACGTTCGTACCTTCGTCGAACGTTTTCGTCAGGCCACGCTACAGATGCCTCCAGGAGTTTCAGACTCTGCATTGGTGGACATTTGCAGTAAGAACCTCCTTCTCGTGGTCTCGGTGTTCACAGGACCATATCAGTTCCACGACTGGCCCTCGTTCATCATCTCAGCAGTGGCCGCCGATGATAACGCAAGGCACACGACAATGGCATTATGATCTCTACCTCTGACAGAGGCAAAAGGTCATCCCCCAACGGCGACCATTCTCGCAGTTCCAAAGGAAAAGAAGCTCTGGCAATCAATACGTCCAGACAAAAGACTGCGGCAACCACGCAGACGAAACCTGGGACTTCCAGGCCCGTCGAAGTATACTCTTTCGATGACGACGATATCCCGAGTATATTCGAGTGTCTAGTCAAGAGTGGCAATATCACCCTTCCGGAGGAGAAGCGGCCCAGTGAAGCCGGCAGTGCCAACAACTCCAAGTACTGCATCTTCTACAGATACATACACCACCCGACCAAGGCGTATTACATACTAAAAAGGAAGATCCAGGGGCTGATCGATGTTAAGGCCATCACTCTGCATAACACCGAGAAGACGGTCACGGCCAATATGGTCTCCCTGCAATTTGGCAATCTGCCTCCCCAGGAATTCTCGGACGGTGTGACACCTATTTCCCGGGCAACGATGAACATCGTCAATCTTCCTCCGGCTAGGGGTCAAAATCATGACCTGGTACCCTTAACCACCCGGCGGGGCGAGATCATGTGGGTTCATTCGGATTTAGTATCGGAGCTCGAGGAAGAGACTAATGCTGCTAAGGCTAAGTCTAGGAAGAACTCTAAATGCAAACCATGCCATATGGTTGCAACTTCTTCGCCACCAGACGAGCGATGGACCATTCTCTGGGAGCTCTTCTCGCGCAGAAAAACAATGCTGGACATGAACAGGCTATCTACTATCTAAGTAGAATGATGATCGGAGCTGAGCACCGGTACAATCTGGTAGAAAAAGAATGTTTGGCTCTGATGTTCGCTATCCAGAAGACGCGGCACTATGTCACCGGCCAGACTATTCACATCATCTCCAAGATCAATCCTCTTCGGGTACTGATGAACAAGCCAAGTGTTCTTAACTCCCAACTCACAACTTGGGCGATGTTATTGACACCATATGACATGGTGTACGTCCCTCAGAAGTCCATCAAAGGCCAAGCATTGGCTGACTTCCTAACTGCTCATCCGATCCCGGGGGCCTCCAAATTATACGAGGATATTCCCGACGAAGTTGCAGAATGTAGTTCCGCGATAGAAAGTAACGCATGGCAACTGTTCTTCGATGGCGCCTCCAGGACTGGTCCCAAAGGAAACGTGGTTTCAGGGGTAGGAATTGTCCTGGTTACTCCCGATAAACTCGTCATCTATCGAGCATACTCTCTTAACGAGCCATGTTCCAACAATATGGCGGAGTACAACGCTCTACTAATCGGGCTCCAAGTCGCTAAAGAGCTGGGGGTCGAATCTCTGAAAGCTTTTGGTGATTCTCTGCTTATCGTCAATCAAGTCAGGGGAATATATGAAGTCCGAAATCCAGACCTCATCCCCTATCACCAAGCAACGGTCGAGATAGCCGTGACATTCAAGGGATTCTTCCTAGAGCACGTACCTCGATCTCAGAACCTGGAAGCCGATGCCCTAGCCAGTCTAGCTGCAGATTTAGCTACTCCTATAAGAAGGCAGAATTCGGTAATCCTTCTTAACAGAGATCTATTTTGCGTGAAGAACAACGCTCACATCGAACGCAGTTATGCTGTGAACACCGATCCTCCTACGAGAGATTGGAGAAGTCCCTTTATAGATTTCGTGGCATACGGAATCTTGCTGGAGGACCCTAAAGAAGCAGCATCCGTCAAAAGACGATCATTACGCTTCTACTTCGATGCATCTTCACAATGCCTATATCGTCGGACCTACGACGGACTGCTATTGAGATGTCTCTCTAATGATGAAGTACAGCAGATTATCCGCGAAGCTTACGACGGCGTATGCGGGGCGCATCAACCCGATCCTAAGCTACAGGATCGTATCAGGAGAATAGGCTATTATTGGCCCACTATGATCGCAGATGCAATCAAGTATGCCAAATGATGCAAGGCCTGTCAGGTCTATGCAGACTTTATACACCAGCCGTCTGAACATCTACATCCTACGGTTGCATCCTGGCCTTTCGAAGCATGGGGTATGGACATCATTGGTCCTATTCACCCGTCTTCTTCCAGAGGTCACCAGTTCATACTGGCCATCACGGATTACTTCTCTAAATAGACAGAGGTGATCCCTCTCGCTGAGGTAAAACATCTAATGTGATTAACTTCATCAAGCATTACATCATTTATCACTTTAGGATTCCCCGAAGGATAATCCATGACAATGGGCCTCAATTCATCAGCCAAGCGTTTCATCGATTTTGCGATAAAAATCGGATACAAAATGTCGCCTCTACGGCGTATTATCCAGCTGCTAATGGTTTGGCAGAAGCCTTCAATAAAACCATTATCAAACTCTTGAAGAAGTTCGTCTCTTCAAATAAAAGAGATTGGAACGAGAAGCTGGGAGAATGTCTCTGGGCATACCGCACAACGGTCCGAGCACCGACAGGTTGCACCCCGTTCTCACTGGTCTACGGGAGCAAAGCAGTTCTTCCCATCGAAATCCAAATCCCGTCACTCAGGATAGCAGTCGCCAATGAGTTAACTCAGGAAAAGAATGATCTTTTAAGGCTTCAAGAGCTAGAAGGATTAGACGAGAAACGCCTTCAAGCTCAACAGAGCATCGTGTTCTATCAAACACGTATTTCCAGAGCTTTTAATCAAAAAGTAAAGGAAAGAGTGTTCAAAGTTGGCGAGCTAGTCTTAGCGGTAAGAAGGCCAATGATTCTCACTCACAGAAGCAAGGGCAAATTTTAGCCCAAATGGGAAGGCCCCTACGTAATCGAGACAACGTTCTCAAACGGCGCTTACAGGTTAGCCCAGCCTAATGGAGACCTACTAATGGCTCCTATCAATGGCAAATTCCTGAAAATGTACTATGCTTAACCTCCTCTGCTCAAGTGGAATAAAAGGCAAAAATCTCATTCTGACAAAACTACTTCCAAAACGAAACTAGTTGGGTCGTACTCTATCATGTCCATATGACCCCTGAATAGATGCGCCCTGCTAAAGTTTACCGAGAGACTATCACGTCCATACTACCTCTGATATTACTCTCACCCAAACCCATCATTTACATTCCGAAATGATGGGTCCACAAAGTCAGATAAAAAGCCTCTTTATTATTCCCCAAAAAAAGAGCGGAAGTACATTAAAAGGCAAAAGCAAAAGTACATCATGAAGGGGGAGCGGCCAAATCGTGAATCTGCTGCGCCAGTCTGGCCATCTTCTCATTCCTGGAGTCCAAAATGGCAGCTCGAGCTCGCTCCCATCTCATCTCCTCATCATTCAAGCCGGATAAATCAGACAGAGAATGTGTAAGATCGGCGTGCATGGCACTCGCATATGCCAAGTTCTGTTGAGCTTCTTCCATCTGGCTCTGTAACACATGTACTCCGACGGCTGAAGCACGAGACCACTCCTTCGCTAAAGTGAGCTCAGCCTCCAACTTACGGACCCTCGCTTCATTTTTCTTATGTTCAGCTTTACTCTTGGCCAACTGGGGAACAACACACTCTAAGAGGGTGTGCTCGTCGCTCATCTCCTGCTGCCGCATCTCGAGGGACCTGCTCAGAGCTTCCAACTCTCCCAGCCTTGCAGTCAGCGAGTCATATTCATCCTGGACCAAATCGTCAACACTGCCTTGGGATAGCTGCGAGTATTCGTTAACGGGTTGCTCCAACCCATTAACTACCTCCGCCAGGGCGTCAGCTAAACCAGTATCGCCAAGGTCCCTGATCGCCTCTATCGAAAATCAAGAGGACTTCTTCAGGCGCTTAAAGTTCAGATTCTTCTCCAACACCATTGATATTAGCGTTTTCAAAGTGTTGTAGAAGATACTGGTATACTGCTCGGTCAGGGCAGCTAGGCCCGAATGCACGCTGGGAGTGGCTGCAATATTGTTGAACCATACTACAGAGGCGACCACAATCGACGTGGCCACAGTCCTCGTCTCGATAGGGGGTACGACAAAAGAGGAAGCGCCAACACCAGACGAAGCAACCAGCATACTCGATGGAGGCATTGTCGCAACGACAGGGTCGTCCTCTTGAGGTACCGAAGCCTCGTCGGCAGGCGAGCCGGCACCCGAAGATGCTTCCCCTTCAAAACCAGGCGCCTCTGTATCAACGCCAGGACATGACACGGAGCCGAAGGACGCATATACATTGCCCTCCCTAAAGAGGTCGTCCCCTGAGAAGAAGACAAGAGGAAGTTAATGTCAAACATGATGTTAATTTTCCTAGAGAAGAGGCACGAAAAGACGACAGTGATGCTAGGCAAGCTGTCATACCTGGAGACAAGGGCCTGCTAACTGACACTGGCAAATACTCTTCCAGGTCTTCTCCAGGATCCACTTGAGGCTCGTCAACTGGAATCTCGCTAGAAGTGCTGACGGGCACGGCAGGGGCCTCTCCCAATGCTGATCTGGACAAAGGTATATGGAGTCTTATAACCATCCTCGAAGGCGACTTCGTTCCACTACCTGAAGCAGTAGCAGCGGTAGCAGTCTCCAGCTGAAATTCTCCGATGCCACCGGCCAAAACTGCAGAAGGTTCCTCTCTAAAAGGCGAGGAACCCCCAATCAAAGAATTATCCCCGACATAGGGAGAAGCAGGCTCACTTCCAGGAGTCTCAATGCCAGGAATCTGGAGAGGACGAGCAACCATCCTCTTCGTCCTCTTACGAGGGGAAGCCTCCTTCAAAGCGGAAGCCCTTCGTTTCCCGGAGACTACCAACGCCCCTGCAGGCGGAGGTATTTCACCCCTCGGTACCGATACGAGAGGCTCATCCGGAGTAGCGGACTCGTCACCCTCGTCAGAAGAAATCGAGGGAACTTCAACCCTTCCCCCAGGTTTGGAAGAGGGCACCCTAAAACTTCTACCCATATCAAAATCACGATGGAAGGTATTCGTTGCCACATAGAACTGGGCATACGAATGCAGGATGCGCAACTCCGTAGAATATGTGACGAAGGGCACAATAAAAATTGCCCCGGTGCAGCCCATGATAAAATATCGCCATCCCCTCGCTCCATCGATGATTCCACCTCTGGACTTGAAGCTGGTGACGGCGTTGCCCACATGCAACTGATCATACCCAAACTGCCTGGCAAACCGACTAGGCAGGTAGGGTTCGAAGAAGCAGTAATCTTCACTTCTGTACAGCAGGTGGGAAGGTCTAATACAGACCAACCAATTAAAGGCTACAGGAGAAAGAATGGTCCTATCTCCACCTGAGTCCTCAAGCCTAGTCCCCGATTGGTTGCGATGAACAGGCGGGACAGTGCAAAGGAGCTTCCAGCTGTGACCACAATGCAGCACCCGTCGACAGTCTAAAACTGTGAGCACATTCTAAGAGGATTTCTTGTAATTCAGCAAGAAACTCCCCCCAAGCTACTGTCGGAACCGGGAGACATCACCCGGGGGTTATGGAGAATTAACCATCCCATTAAATACAGGTATGGTAATTCCACCCGGGGAAAGCTTTCACGCCGAGCTTCATCAGCGAGCAGCGCCTCAGTCATCGCCCTCAAGCCAGCTTGTATGCGGCACACCATGGCAGGGAGCAAGCCCAGTCTCGCCCCAAATACCAGACGCACTGTAGGCCACAAGATATTGTGGTGAATACGATCCGCATATGCGATGCCGGGTACCACCAGTCGGTGCAGCCATATAGAGAGGAAGCCAGCCAGTTGAGCTTCCTTAGATAGAGCCCTGCGGCAGTGCCTCAAATAGCTGTAGGCCTTAGTACCTGCAGGATATCTTCCTATCCCTTCGACGAGGATCTGATCCGGAGCCCTAGCATCCTCCAGGAGATCGTCGATTTCCTGAGCAGTCAGCACGCTCAGAGGATTCACAGGCTCATCCTTGACTTCCAAGACTTTCTCCGGCTGAGCAGCCCTAGCCTGGTGAAAAAAGAGGTAGGACGTCCATTTGCTGATGTGAGCCAAATCTGAGGGCTCATTATAAAAGGTGGTGCAAGCAAGGTAGTGGCACATCAGCTCCTGATACACTTCCACTACCCGAGGGTCTGAATCTCCCTACTCCCGGTTCGTGGAAACATACTCTTCATACGGAGTATCCCCCATCGGCAGTCTCGAGATCTCTGCCATCTCGTGAAGGGCCAATCCCAACTCCCCCAGCGGAGTGGCGAAAGTCCCGGTGAGCGGAATATATCGCTCCATCAGTGCCAAAAATAGGTTAGGGTTAGGAGGCAACCCAACGCTGGTAGCACTCACAGCTGCCAACAGACCGATGTTCTCCAACTCGATCCGAAAATATTCCAGGGCCCAATCAACTAAGCGAGCCCATCGAAGATTTGTTGGGGTCATCCACCAATTGCATCGAGGATTCGCCTTGGGGTATACTCCTCCGCGCCCCATGAAATCATTACAAAAGGTCGGCAATTGCACCGGCTGGAGCACCAAGCTGTCTTCACTAGGGACACTGCCCGGGTATAATCCCCTGAACAACGTTACATGACCAGAAGGGCGGCTGACAAATAGGCCAGATCCTTTCTGGTAGAAGATCTTCCCCGGCCTACCGTGAAGATCAGGAGTCAGCGTCCACGACATCCTCCTGGGATGAGTAGCATTGGAGAATGCCTAGATAGGATAATCTCTCGGCATCTTGGGCAGACTCAAGACCAACTTCCCGGCAGGGAAAACTCAGAGTTCTTTCTTTGGCTTCGTCTGGGACTGCTTATCAATCATGTCCCCAAAAAGAAAGGCCGGCTTTATATACTGGTCCCCGTCTACATACGTCAAAGGCTCTCCATTAATCATGCTCAGCAGCATTCGCTCGCCCTGAGCCGATATCAGAATTACCCTTCCTTCGGGGTACTGGGATCCGGAGATAGGAAATGTCACGTGTGACAGATCCTCCAAATAGTTGGAGTGCAGCATCCCGGCGGCAGAGCCCATCACTTCAGCCAGTGGAGACTCATGCAAGTTAACTGCAAAAGCACCAGAAGAAATACGTCAGTTCCTAACTAGACATTTCGGGACTTGCAGCATCCGCAAAAAGGAAAAACAACAGTCCGTGCTCTACGCCGAGACTGTAAAACTTGAGCCTTTATGCTGGAATCCATTTCCTTAAAAAAACGTTAAATTCAAGGTTAGCAGTATACGGTCTGTGCTTTACGCCAGATTGATTAAATTGAGTTATTACGCCAGGATTTCCATCCACAAGCATAAAACTTAAATTTTAATAGTATGCACCAAGTTTTCGGCGGTCAAAGCTTTTACGCTCAACTGCGAAAAAATGGAGTTTTTACGATGACACATTAGGAATGTGGACGTAAAAAGATAAAACGTCTCTGTGCATCATCTTCCTCAAAGAGGCTATCAGCACAGAAGATGACCTAGCGCGGTCACATTCAACGTGTGCGAAGGATTTTTCAGTCGTTCTCATTCGTCCCAAAAGCTCTACCTATCAGCCCGGGTGCACTGCTCGTCGGCGGGATGCTCGGCTCAGAATGGGGTTCGCCCTGTCCAACCGGAGGCACTCCTGCTTGGGCAGAAGAACGAGAAGAAGAATCAATCTTCTTTCCCTTAGAGGAGGAGGATTGCTTAGAGGCCATTACTGGAAACTTTGAAGACTCGAAGAAGAGCTCGAACAGTCGGAGGCTTTCTTTCGCAGAAGACGGATGAAAAGTTTTTCTCTCAAAAAACTTGGGATATATATAGAGTTCGGATGGACTCCTCGGACCCCGAACCAAATCTCCTGATTAAATATTCGGTCATGATTGGGTCCTATGTCAGCCTATTATTCAGAGAAGGTAGACAGTCAGCGAATTCGAAAAGTTTTTCGCGCAAAGCAGGTCAGCAGTTCTTACGCTAAGGAGCTTTCTACGCTCGACAGCAACAGATCTACGGTTTTACGGTCGCAAGCTATAAGTCTATGGTTTTATGCCCGGATACCTTTGTGCTCGGTAGCTTTTATGCTCGAGAGGCCACAATCCTACAACTTCATGCCAGCAGATAACAAAGCGATGATCTCACGCTCGGTGGCGCTTAGTTTACGCTCAGAAGCAACAGATCCGCGACTTCACGCTTGGAAAAATTTTCTTTTCAGAAGCTACAAATCAACAGTTCTACGCTAAGGATCTTTCTACGCTCGACAGCTACGAATCTACGGCTTTACGTTCGACGGCTACGAGTCGGGTTTCACGCCCAGATGCCCTTGTGCTCAGTAGCTTTTATGCTCGAGAGGCTACAAACCTACGACTTCATGCTTAGGAACTACAAGTCTATGATTTCATGCTCGATGGTGTTTAGTTTATGCTCAGAAGCTGCAGACTAATGATTTCACGCTCCACGACTTCCCGCACATCTGAAGGATATGCCGGCCAGATCACGCGTACATCTGAACGGTCCTCAAAGGCGGTCAATTGCAAAGAGTTCACACAGAGGATACTCGTTCTTGACCTCAAGATATCCCAAGTACCCGAAGCTTACAGATTTAAACATTAAAAAACTACTCTTCTTCATGGGTCGATTCAAAGTTCATCCAGACTCCAGTCTGAACATTTCATCTACCAAGAGGGCAAATCAGTTTGACAGCCATTTCTCGCCCTGTTCCAAGGAATTTTCGAGAAATTATTCTTGAAGATGATGTCTGAACAAAGAAATTATGTCTATCAGAAGTAACAGTTCAGGATTCTACACAGTTCCTCACTCCTAACAGCAGGACAGTTCGAACACTCGAATGCTAAAGCGGCTTTCTATGCATCCCTAGCTATGCGTAAAAGATAGGACAGGACCTAGCACTCTTTCTAAATAGAGTCGGCATAAAGAATCAGATGTGTCGAAGCTACACATATTCAGACTTTACAGCAAAGTATGGCAAGATGATCATATGAAGAAAAAAGACGATTTTATTAAAGATTAAAGTCATGATTACATATGAGGGAAATCCAATCTACAAGGGTTTTTTCTTCATTTTCATGATTACATCTGAGGGAAACCCCGTCTACAAAGGGCTTCCCCATCATCGTCCGAAGATCGCACCGAGAAGCTGTTCTGATAGGTTCTCACGTTGGTGATGGTCTTCCTCTTCTTCCAAGAAGATGATCAGTGGCACGAGGATACAAAACTGGGCATAGACCCATTCTCCAATAGAAGGAAAGCAGGGTAAATTTGTTGTCCTACAAACCACCGCCACTCAAGCCGGGACAGAGCTAGTCTGTCTGACTCTCGTCACCGGAGGTAACGGGAGAAGGCGCCACTTGCAAGCGCCATGGTGAAATACGATTCTTCGTCTCTCCCGAAGAACCACCATACAAAGTTGCTGATTATCCCGAGCAAGGGAGGCTATGATATCCTCCCATGATCCATCGCTGCAGATGATACTTCCTCAAAGATGCCATCTTTTTTGGCTCCTTACATGCTGGAGGAACATGGTCTTCTTCTTCCTCAAATCGACCCGACGGACTTCGGCGATCATCCTTGTGTGGCGAAAGGAATGCGGGGAGAAGAGGTTAAACTCCTCGGCCTTTTATAGGCGAGAGAGGTCACACCGGTCCCCAATAAATCTGCCATAAAGTCAGCATCGACCGTTTCAAACGATCCATTCAGAAACGTTTTGAGTTACGATGAGCGGTTCATGCTTCATTCAAAGCGTTCCAAATTCCGAAGAAATTTGAAAGCTTTGAAGGGGTCTTGTAGAAGCATGAAAAATATGCTGGATAGCTCTACGCAACATGGTGATACAGGGCAGCGTAAGCAGGGGACCTCAAGGCCATCAAGAGTGAAACGGAGCTTTTCCACTGAGCACGGCATAAAATATGATGGGGCCATCCGCGTAAATGCAGTATGTCCAAGCGGCTTCAGCGTAGACGGGGTGCTTCATCGCCTCCATGGCGTAAAACTCATCTGCTTTCATAGCAGTGTTAAAGCGTACGAGGAACGCTTCGTCTTTCCATAAATGAACCTGTTAAGTCACGCAGTGAACCTGACATCTGACTCCTGACAAAAAGTGCTGCACGGCTACCCAGACGACGGCTGGAAAGATGGCAGACCACTCGGGATGCGCCCCACAGTATAATGGCGGATCTCTGCATTTAATGCAGAGGATTTGATTAAATATCATCGAACCGTCGTTTACTGACATCCCCTCAGCGGAGACTGCTTTTACGCGTACAAGAGGATACGCTGCCTTGTTTTACACAGGCAAACGTGAACTATTTTACGCTCCGCGGAAGACAAACAGACTGCCACGTCAAAAGCTGCCCTTCGTACAGGGCTCGAGGCACGTCTCTGCACCTAATGCTCAGAACGGTGGCAGGCCTTCAGAACACGTCTCTGCAGTTAATGATGATGGCGGATCTCGGCATTTAATGCGAGAGATTTGATTATATCTCCAAGAGCCGTGATTTCGGCTAAAGACGTCCGCATCACCTCGGCTTCTACACCCATTCAGCTTCTGTGCCCACTCAGCTTCTATGCCTCGTCAGCTTCTATGCTCGTTCGGCTTCTATGCTCATTCAGCCTTCTGTGCTTATTCGGCTTCTATGCCATCAGGCTTCTACGCCTACTCGGCTTCTATGCCTACTTGGCTTCTACGCCATGATGACAGACATTTGGCTTCTATGCGAACCTCTTCTACACAATGGATACCTACCTAGGTGGCTTCTACGCCATGACCTTCGTAGCGATTATACGCGTTTTGTCCCTTAGTTGGACCCGCGTCACACGCTCATTCAAAAGATTATCTATACGCAGGCTTTGGTTATTTTAACCGTTGTGTAAAAGGGTGCTGTACTTTCCACTACTCGATTTCCACACCGATTGAGTGGTCACTGTCACCAAAACTCTATAAATAGAGACCTTTATCAACAGAGGAACAGGTCGAAAGGTCGAAGGTCGAAGGTCAAAAAAATCGAACAAGGTCGAGACTTTAAAACTCGAACAAGGTCGAACCTCCAAAGAGATCGAACCACGGGTCGAAACATTAGAGATTAAGGAGAGATCGGAGAGTCTTTGAGAGAGAGGGAGAGAGAGAGAGAAGCATCCAGAGCTCAGACGAAGAGTAGCGATCGACGACATTGGCCTTGTGCATCCATCCTCTTTCGCCACCTACGAAGCTGCTTTCCGTCTTCCACGGCACTTCTTCACCATCGTGTAGTCCAAGGGCTAAAGTGATCGACTGCAGATCAGACACCTATAGTAATCATCTACCCAGATTAAATAAATTGTACTCCCACATCCTCGTATAGGATCAAATTGTACAAGTTTGTTTGTAAACGAAAGAAGACGGGTTTCGTGCAAACCTCGTATTATATACATTTTTGTTCTTTCGTTTAATACCACAAACAACGCGGTCGTGGGCTTCACGGATAATCCGCTGTGCTTCATCACCAGAAAGACATCGTAATAATAGTCCGTCATAAGACCGGCGATATAGACATTGTGACGATGCGTCAAAATAGAAACATAATGATCGTCTTTTGACGGATACTGCTTCTTTAGGATCTTCTGGCAAGATTTCGTATGCTAAGAAATCTATAAAGGGAGTTCTTCAGTCTCTTCTGGGAGGATCTGTGTCCACCGCGTAGCTGTGTTCTATGTAAAAGTTATTTTTCACACAGAATAAATCTCTGTTAAGAAGGATTACCGAATTCTGCCTTCTTATAGGGGTAGCCAAATCTGCAGCTAGACTGGCTAGGGCATCAGCTTCCAGATTCTGAGATCGAGGTACATGCTCTAGGAAGAATCCTTTGAATGTCATGGCTATCTCGACCATTGCTTGGTGATAGAGGATGAGGTCTGGATTTCGGACTTCATATATTCCTCTGACTTGATTGACGATCAGCAGAGAATCACCGAAAGCTTCTAGAGATTCGACGCCCAATTCTTTAGCGACTTGGAGACCGATTAGTAGAGCGTTGTACTCTGCCACATTGTTGGAACAGGGCTCGCTAAGAGAATTTGCTCGGTAGATGACGAGCTTATCAGGAGTGACCAGAATAATTCCTACTCCCAAAACCATGTTTCCCCTGGGACCAATTTTGGAGGCACCATCGAAGAATAGTTGCCATGCATCGCCTTCCATCGCTGAATTACATTCTGCAACTTCGTCGGGAATATCCTCGTACAGTTTGGAGGCCTTCGGGATCGGATGAGCAGCTAGAAAGTCAGCCAATGCTTGGCCTTTGATGGACTTCTGGGGGACGTACACCATGTTATACGGTGTTAATAACATCGCCCAAGTTGCGAGTCGGGAATTAAGAACACTTGGCTTGTTCATCAGTACCCGAAGAGGATTGATCCTGGAGATGATGTGAATGGTTTGGCCTGTGACATAGTGTCGCATTTTCTGAATGGCAAATATCAGAGCCAAGCATTCTTTCTCCACTGGATTGTACCGGTGTTCGGCTCCCAGCATCGTCTTGCTGAGGTAGTAGATAGCCTGCTCGTGACCCATCTTATTCTTTTGTGCGAGAAGAGCTCCTAGAGAATGATCCATCGCTCGAACATACAGCACGAATGGTCTTCCTATGACAGGAGGCACCAGAACTGGCGGACTAGTGAGGTAGCGCTTGATATCACCGAACGCTTGCTGACAGGCTTCGTCCCATACGAAGGATACACCTTTCTTCATGAGACGAGAAAATGGCTGACATCTCCCAGAGAGGTTGGATATGAATCTCCGGATATAAACCAGACGACCTTAAAATCCCCTGAGTTCCCTCAGATTATGGGGCGATCGTATTTCTAAGATGGCCTTGACTTTATCAGGGTCCACTTGAATGCCTTTGGCGGTAATGACAAATCCCAGAAATTTGCCACTAGATACCCCCAGAAAGGACTTTGTAGGATTCATTTTGAGTTAATGTTGGCGCATCAATTCAAATACCGTCTTCAAGTCTTGGATGTGATTATCCTTGAGGCAACTTTTGACAGCTACATCGTCCACGTAACACTCCACTGTCTTGCGTAAATGCTCATAGAATATGTTACTCATAGCCCGTTGGTACGTAGCCCCGGCATTCTTCAATCCGAAGGGCATGATCGTATAGCAATATACCCCCAATGGTGTCCGGAAGGCAGTATGCTTCTCGTCTTCAGGATGCATCTTGATTTGATTGTATCCTAAAAATCCGTCCATGAAAGACATACGTTCAAAACCGCATGTATTGTCAATCATGACGTCTGTGATGGGAAGAGGGAACTCATCCTTGGGGCAGGCTGCGTTCAGATCTCGGTAATCGATGCAGACTCGTACTTTCCCTTTTTTTCTTCATGACCGGGACAACATTGGCGACCCAGTCGGGATGTTGTTCTTCACGGATAAAGCCGCAGGCATCAACTTCTTGATTTCAGCTTCAATGGCGTCCATCATATTCGGGCAGAACTGGCGTTGGTGCTGCTTCACAGGCTTCGAATCGGGCAATATATTGAGCTTATGAGTAGCCACCTTTGGATCAAGGCTTGGCATGTCCTCATAATTCTACGCAAAGACGTCGATATATTCTTTTATCAGCTGGATAACTTCTTCCCTTTCTGCTTCGGAAAGATTGTTACTGATAAATATCGGCTTTGGCGAAAGCTCATCCCCAACGTCAATCTGGATAACTTTTCTCCAGTGGGCGGTTCTCTCTGCTCGAAGCGGAACTCTCATTGTGTATCCATTTGTTGAGCCCAAGCGTCATTCTTAAATAGTTCAGATTCGTGTTCGTCTGATTCGAAGGAATCCGTCACTACCATATTTACTGATAATGTTCGCTCGAGAGCATGAGATGAGTCGGAGGGCGTTGAGCCATTTTGAGAGGAGGAAAAGATATCCTCGTTTGAATCAGGAGTTGTGAGGGAGGTGGTGTACCCTAACCTGAAACGAGTTTGTTGATAGTAGGGATCGCCGTGCAGCGGCATTCGTCTGCCTTTCCCGTAGTTGAGACCCGGTTCCAGCTTCAAGTTATAACCCATACTTTGTATGATCTTCAAAGCTTGCGGGCTATATCTGTGAACTTGCATTTTACCGTTATCGTCATCGAAAGAATCCTCTTGCACAGTCGGTTCATTGCGCATGCGGCCGAAGACTATTGGATGCTGACTGCTGTAAGTAGGTGGGACAATGAAGATAGAATCCTCATACGGTCTATAAGCCATGGTGACATTGGATGATGACGCCACTTCCCATATGTATGGATGATAGGAATCTATAGCTTCCCAGAATTTTTGTGCTATAGGTTCTATATCGTCGTAGGGGGAGGATTCCTGATTTGGAATTTGGACGTCAATATTCTGGAAAAGTGGATGTTTATTATCATCTGAAACTCTGTTTTCGGTTGCATTTATATCACTCGGCTTCCTGTTGCGCCGGAGGTTGATGACCAAGGGCGGAGGCTTCTGGTTCAAAGTGATCACTAGAGGATCATCCCATTTTCCTAACCTGGTCTCATTTAGGTGGATAGCGATAGGCTCTATGGCTTTTGGACGAGTAGTCCGTCATTTCACCTTGATTGACAGAGGTTGCTTGGCAGAGGGTTCTTCTGGCTCCCGGTGGGATTCCTTCTCTTCTTCGGCTGACACCTCTTTCGTGCAGTCTTGAGAGTACAACATGGCATCAGAGTAGTAGGATTCTACTCCTTTGAACGGGTTCAGGTCAGCAATCTCCGTTTGTACTGTTCCTCAGGCGTCTACATATTTAAAGCATTGGTGTAGAGTTGAAGGAACAATATTGTGGTCGTGGATCCAAGGTCTACCCAGCAGAATGTTGTAGGACACCTCTGAATCGATGACGTAACATGTAGCCACCGATCTGAGGTTGCCAATTTGGATCCTCAGGCAAATTTTCCCCAATGGCTTACTTCTTTCGACGTTGAAACCCACGATTGTAGTGGTGGTGTAAGCCAATTCGCTGGTAGGAATCCTCAACGGTCTGAGCAGACTATGAGGAATGATGCTGATTGATGATCCCGGAACTATGTGAATCCGGTCGACCTCCATGGAACCGATGTACCCGGTGTAATAGAGGGGTCTGTCATGCCTGATATATTTTAACAGCATGTCATCTTGAGTGAAAGTGATGTTTGGGACCACCTCCATCACACTGCGGCATTGAGGACACGCCACGGGTTCTTCGTCAGGGGACTTGAGCTGGGTCAAGTATGCATCCGCCTGCATCAATGCTTCACTCAGGGCTTGACGAGTGTCCTGAGAGAGCCTGAGTAGCTCGAAGATGGACAGCCTGGCTGGTGTATTAGACAGTTGGGCCAGGATGTCGAAGTTGTATGGCTTCTCTAAACCTTTGTTTTGAATGTTTTTCACAGGTTTATCGAAGCGCACTTCTTTTTGCTTCCCTTTGTCCGCCGAAGTTGGTCTCGAAGGACCGGCCTCTGGTACAACGGATTCTGATTCTGAAGGTTTGGCAGCTGAAGCGTCTGCCGATGCATCTTCCTGGCTGGCTCTATAGTCCTAGAGGTAGGTTTTCCCTGAGCGGGTTCCAGTAGCCAAGACCTCGTCTTCTGATGCCAAGTGTACCATAATCATGTGACACGGCTTGTGCTTTGAGTTCTTTTTAGACTTAGCCTTAGCAGCTTGAGTCTCTTTCTCGATCTCTAGCACCAGATCTGGATGAACCCACATAGTCTTGTCTCGCTGGGTAGTTAGTGGTAGCAGGTCATGATTTTGACCTCTGGCTGGAGGGAGATTAACGATGTTCATCATCATCTGGGAAATAGGCGTAATATCGTCCAGGATTTCTTGGGTAGGCAGATTGCCAAATTGAAGGAAGATCATGTTGGTCGTGACCGTCTTCTCGCTGTTGCGCAGAGTGATGGCCTTAGCATCGATCAGCTCCTGGATCTTCCTTTTCAGTATATAACACGCCTTTGTGGGGTGGTGTATATAACTATGGAAGATGCAGTACTTGGGGTTGTTGGTACTGCCGGCCTCATTGGGCCGTCTCACCTCAGGAAGGGTAATCTTGCCGCTTTTGACGAGATATTCGAATATGCTTGGAATATCGTCGTCGTCGAAAGAGTACACTTCAAGGGACCTGAAAGTCCCAGGCTTTGTCTGCGTGGTAGCCACCATCTTTTACCTGGACGTGTTGATCGCCAGAGCTTCTTTACCCTTGGTACCACGAGGATGGTCGATGTTGGAGGATGACCTATTGCCTTTATCGGAGGCCGAGATCATGATGCCATTATCGTGCACCTTCTGACTATTGTCCTCCGCGGCTACCGCTGAGATGATAAACGAGGGCCAATCATGAAACTGATATGGTCCTGTGAACATCGAGATCACGGGGAGAAGGTTCTTCCTGCAGATGTCCACCAATGCCGAGTTTGGGACTCCTGGAGGCATTTGCAGAGTGGCTTGACGAAAACGTTCGATAAAAGTGCGAACATTCTCTTTTTTCTTCTGTCTGACTTCGATGAGAGAGGACATAGATATGTCCATCCCTCCCTCGTAGAATCGCGTGAAGAATAAAGCCTTGAAGTCTTCAAAGGAAGTAATGCAGTTGTCTGCCAGGTTACGGTACTACTGGTAAGCTACTCCCGAGGGACAGCCCTTGAACACCCGAATGAGGAGGGCGTCGTTCCCTTGTAACAATACTGTCATCATGCTGAAGTAGTTCATGTATTGACTCGGTGATATTTTTCCCTCGAACAAAGCCATAGTCTGTGGTTTGTATTTAGGAGGGAAAGGGACCTCTTCCCAGATAGCTGGGTAAGGTTGGTCGATTCCCAATTTCTTGAGCTGATCTTTGTGCTTCAGGGCATCAAATTGGGCTTTCAACTCCCGTACTGCCTGCATCGGATCTTCAGCCGATAGCGAGACCATGGAGTGATGAGGAATCGGTTGCATCGTAACTCCGATGGGAGGCAATACGTTCTCTGAGTGATGAAGCGGAGGAACTGCTGACTCCTGATCTAGAGAAGGCTCTTGGATCGTGTTAGATGGTGGTAAGTCCACCCCCACGCGTATCTGAGTTGGAGGGGCCGATGCTTGAGCCATGGCAGTTGCGTGTTGATTTAGCATCATCTGGTGCATGTTCTCCATCATGGATTGTATCTCCTTCAGAGATGTCTCCAGTATAGTGATGCGCTGTTCAGCGCTCCCGGATGGGGAAGCTTTCTCGTATTCATCTCCAATGGCATAAACTCCCATCTCCCTGGGTGTCATTGAAAGATTAGTATAGGTCTTTGTAGAAGTTGACTCTTTACTTTCAGTGTCTGATTCGGGAGACTGGCGACCCCCAGTATCGGAATCAGAAGAGTATGAAGTCGGTTGTTGCGACCTCAAACGAGTGTTTTGGAATGCCCCAGCTTCGGTGTTCCTAAGGAGCATGTTGAATCTCCTTCGGCTCGGAGTTCTAGATGGATGATGTCTTGAGCCCGACCCTCCTCTAGGTATGTGTGAAGCCATGTTCACAGATGCATGCGTGGGCTCTTCTTCCCGAAAAGATGGAGAGTAGCTCAACCGGTCGACAACTGACCATTTTGCTTCCGAACAGCAACAATTAATTACAATCCTATGACTATTACAACAGTGCTCGCTAGGAGGCGTAATAGATATGCTGGAAGATCCCCTCTTCTTGCATTTCTGGATCAGATAATTGAGCAGGTCAGGAGGAGTTACGGAAGAAGAAGATGATGGCTTGTTCCTTCTGTTCACATCAGTGGGCATGCGGATGTTGGGAACCATAGTTTTCCCTGTGCCACCTATATACAACAGGTTGGCCATCTGGGTGGCGGATAATCTCCGAGGAGGGTGTCTTCCCGCAAATTGAGCCTTCTTTGCTCTGAGGGGCTTCTCTTGGCATAATTTGGAGCTCTGCTCTGGTTGGCGTAAAGCTAAGGATGTCCTCAGTCGGTCATCAGCTTCTCGCGTAATCCGGAGGGCGGGCAGATTGTTCCCTTGCTGGCATAAAGGCCGAGAAGTTGAGTAGTCCGCCACTTGCTTTCCCTTGCGTAGATTGCAAGGATCATTTGCTTTTCCGCAGAAGACAGATGCATTTTTATGCGCAAAGCGCGTTTGTGATTCCTGATTTGGCGCTGAGGCATCATCAAAAATTTTGTCTATTCCGCCAGGGATGGGAGACTGAATTTTACGCGTAGAGCGCGGAGTAGGCTTCTGGACTAGCGCTGAGGCATTGTCCGAAGTTTCGTCTGTTCAGCCAGGGACAGGAGACTGAATTTTATGCGTAGAGCACGAATTATACTTCTGGGTTAGCGCTGAGGCATTGCCAGAAGTTTTGTCCGCCTTGTCAGAGACAGGCGACTGAATTTTACGCACAAGGCGCGGAGTATACTTCTGGGTTAGCGTTGAGGCATTGCCAGAAGTTTTGTCGGCCCTGTCAGAGACAGGCGACTGAATTTTATGCGCAAGGCGCGGAGGGAGCAATGCTACAACCTTATTGGTCGGATAGATCGGAGAGTCCACAGGAATGGTAGAGGATGTCTTGGGCATCCAGACCTTACGCAGCTTCCTGTTGTTTTTGACGGAGAGGGAGTGAGAGCTACCCACCGTTCAAAGCATATCTTCGTAGGCAGACTGGTCGAACTGGACGACCAGTGTCTTCTTCACGGATTCCACGGATACCGCATCGTATTGAGCAATAGCTTCCTCATCAGAAGAGAAAGACGTCCCCAGCAGAGTCGCCATCTTATTTCGGATAATAAACGAGAGAGAATATGGAAAACGAGGTCTTATACGAAAACCCGCCCTTTCTTCGGTGTTTACAAACAAGATTATACAATTTTAATCCTATACGAGGATGTCTAAGTATAATTTATTTAATTTGGGTAAATATTGCTATAGGTGTATGATCTGCAGTCGATCACTTTAGCCCTTGGACCACACGATATTGAAGAAGTGCCGTGGAAGACAGAAAGCAGCTTCAAATATTGCTAAAGAGGGGGGATGCCTGATGCCAAAGTCGTCGATCCCTTCTCTTTGCCTGAGCTCTGGATTCTTCTCTCTCTCTCTCGACCGTTTGACCTTCGATCTTTGCGACCGTTGGATCTGATACTGGATTTCTTGATCAATTTTTCGACCAACCAACCTCCAATTTTTTCGACCTTTGGATCTGATACTGGATTTCTTGATCAATTTTTCCGACCAACCAACCTCCAATTTTTCGACCCTTGGATCTGATACTGGATTTCTTGATCAATTTTTCCGACCAACCAACCTCTAATTTTTCGACCCTTTCCCTCTGTTGATAGAGGTCTCTATTTATAGAGTTTTAGTGACAGTGACTGTCACGCCCCGATTCTGTGGAATCGATAGTCGTCCCCCGGGCGTGACCGTCGTGCAGGCCTAGGTTACGCATCGCACAAGGCTAAGTATTTTGTTTTGTATCGCGAGCACATATTCAGAGTACGTAAATAATTGAAACACATATTGAAACATGAAAAAGTTCTCTTTTATTGATAATATGAACATCTATTACAAACTCCTTGAACTGAGTCATAAGGATTGCCTCCA
Source organism: Iris macrosiphon (assembly GCA_036927795.1). NCBI lineage: Eukaryota > Viridiplantae > Streptophyta > Magnoliopsida > Asparagales > Iridaceae > Iris > Iris macrosiphon. The sequence continues at coordinate 96,344,266 of JAYESA010000006.1, forward strand.
TGGCTTACAAAAGTGTTGACACAAAATGAGATAGCAGTCCTGTACATTACATCCCTTACTATACTCAAAATATAAGACCTTGGGTCGGAACGACGGCTTTGCCACGAAGCTGCATATTTGCTTGGTGGCTTGCTTCTTCTTCAAAATGCTTCAAAAGGTGGCACGGTCAAGGCGTGCCTACAGCTGGACTAGATTGGGGGTTTGTCTTCTGCTTCTCGCTTGGTTCTCCTTAGCGCGGGGAACCTGTTTCAACGAGGGTCAGTACATCAAAACGTACTGGTGAAGGCAAGCTGACCCAACTATACCAATCAACACATTGTTTTAATGAAGCATGCATATTTATTGTGGGTTTCTATCTTGCCTTAGTTTATTTTACAGCAAGAATTAGATATAAAAATCAATGAAATAACCCGCCACCGTTCGGTGACATATACCTGTCCGTCTGAACCACCTGTATTATACTTACCCTGCCTTCCCTGCCAAGAAGACACAAGTTAGTTGCAACAGGTTTAAATATACGAGGGGATCACTGGCTTGATGCCATAATGGACGGGTTTAGTCTCAGGCTAAGATGATGGAGGCACTTGTATCGCTGCACGCCATCCCGTCTATGGGAGAGACTATTTTTGAAGTTCCGTCCGGATCGGATCGGTGCCAGTGCCCCAGCAACCGTCCGCAGGAACCTATAGGCCTTGTGCACAAGTTGTCCGTGATCAATGGCGTTTGTGTTAAGTTTACCATTTATGTAGCTGAGGCAATGAAATCAGGGGATATGTAGCATTGTATGATTTATTTTGCATAGTCTCCCTGAACAATTGATGCATGGCAAAGGGTATTCTACATATAGCATATTTATAGAAGAAGAAGTAAGCATTCTAACTTGTATATATACATATGGTGAACATTTCAAATAAGCAAGCATGTAGTAAGTAACCGTTCACAAGTTTCAATGACAAGCATACAGATCCAAGTCTATTCCCTTATTATCTTGATATCTTTTAGTTATTACTTGGTATCGTTTGATCGGGGCAAGCACGAATACAAGATTCAGATATGAAGACTAGCAAGAAGGGCTAGCTAATCCGGATGGTAGCCACTCACTTAGTAGTTGGAAGGAAGAAGGAAAGAAGTACTTTAGGAGTCCGTTCGAGCGGCGCCTACAGCTGGTTCACCTGTATTGCCACGAACAGATGATCAATACCTCTTCCACTCTTTCCATTATCGGAATTGAAGTGCAGTTCGAAGAACGAAAACAATAAAATCCATTGAAACCGTTCAAGAAATCTCAAGCAAATCCGAAAACCAACTCAAAGCACGAAAGCAACAAGCGACATCAAAAACTAGGCAACAAAAGATGCAGCAGAGAGGTCCCTCCTGACTCTGCCGCTAAGTCGATCCCAGGGGCACGGTCCACTGAATATGGGAATAGATTCCGAAGAAGCAAATCCATAAAGAGGATGGACTCTTGTTTCAATCTATCCCGATCGAACGATATCGTCTTGTATTTCTTAGTCGCGCTCCCCGAATAGGGGGAACGGGGCACCACATCCTACCCAACCAATTGGAAGTTTCGTCCCGAAACTTAAGGAATAGAACCTACCACTAGGAAATAATGAGGGGAACCTTTCCCTCATCTCTGATTCAAGCTCCCAAGTAGATTCTTCGACAGAGTAATTCCGCCAAAGCACGCGCACTAGAGGAACCGAACGAGTCCGAAGCAGCTTTTCTTTCCTATCCAAAATTTGCACAGGTTGTTCTACATACGTCAAGTCAGGCTGAAGGTTCAGTTGTTCCAGGGCTACCACGTGGCTTGGATCATACACGTATTTCCTAACTTATGAAACATGAAAAATATCATGTACGTCGGATAGGGATGGTGGTAGGGCAATCTGATAAGCAACTGAGGCGACCCGCTTTAGTATTTCGAACGGACCAACAAATCTTGGACTTAGCTTTCCCTTCACTCCAAACCTGCTGACTCCTCACATGGGCGAGACCTTGAGGAATACCCGGTCGCCTACTAGGAACTCTAGTGGTCTTCGATGTACATCCGCGTAGCTCTTCTGACGGCTTTGAGCTACCTTTAATCTTTTCCGAATCAATCGAACTTTCTGGATAGTCTGCTCCCCAAGCTCAGGGCCAAGTATCTGCCGTTCACCAACTTCATCCCAGCAGATCGGAGATCGACACTTTCGCCAGTATAACGCCTCATACGGCGCCATTTGAATGCTTGATTGATAACTATTGTTGTAAGCAAATTCGGCTAAAGGTAGATGAAGGTCCCAACTAGTCTTCGAGTCCAAGGCACAAGGTCGCAACATGTCTTTGAGGATCTGGTTGACACGTTCTGTTTGGCCGTCGGTCTGTGGATGGTAGGCGGAGCTGAACTTCAACTTCGTCCCTATTGCTGACTGCAGGCTTTCCCAGAAACGCGATATGAATCGACCATCTCTATCGGAGAGTATGGATACGGGCACGCCGTGGAGCCGAATGATCTCGTTTAGGTAGATTTGAGCCAAGCGATCAGCACTCCAAGTAGATTTGATAGGCAGAAAATGAGCAGACTTGGTGAGGCAATCAACAATAACCCAAACGACATCATGTCCCCGTTGCGTCCTCGGCAAGCCAACAATAAAATCCATCGTTATGTGTTCCCATTTCCACTCCGGGATAGCAAGGTTCTGAAGCTCTCCGCCTGGTTTCTGGTGTTCGGCCTTTACTCTCTGACAAGCCATGCAATGCGACACAAACTGCGCCACATCCCGTTTCAAGCCGTGCCACCAAAATGTCGTGCGAAGATCCCGATACATCTTTGTGCTACCCGGATGAGAAGTATAACTAGCATAATGTGCCTCCGTGAGGATCTCTTTTCTGAGGGCCACGTCGTTTGGAATGCACAGTCTTCCCTTCACTCGAAGCATCCCGTCCAAGCCAACCGTAAAGTCGGACGCCTTCCCTGCTGAGATAAGGGCATGAATCTTTTGCAGGAATGGGTCGTCCTTCTGAGTGGCCTTAACTTTATGTAACAAGTCGGGTTCAAGACGCAGTTGAGCTACTTGCGCCCACTTTTTATATCTTATTTTCAGTGTAATGCCCAGTGATTCAAGATCTCGGTACAGCCTATCATCGATAGCCAAACTCCCTACAAATACTCGACTCAATGCATCAGCTACTACGTTTCCCTTGCCAGGCGTGTATCTGATCATGAGATCGAAATCGCTAAGGAGTTCAAGCCATCGCCGCTGCCGAAGATTCAAATCCCTCTGAGTGTACAAGTATTTCAAGCTCTTATGGTCCGTGTAGATCTCACACGGTACACCATAAAGGTAGTGGTGCTACAGTTTCAACACAAACACTACCGCAGCCAATTCTAAATCATGTGTCGGATAGCTTTTCTCATGAGGCTTTAGTTGCCTCGACACATAGGCTATTACTCTATCCCGCTGCATCAGGACACATCCCAGTCCTTTACCTGATGCATCACTGAAAATTTTGAAATCATTTGGTCCGTTCGGCAGAGCGAGAATTGGGGCAGAGACGAGGCGCTGCTTTAACTCCACAAATAAAGCTTCACAGTCGTTCGTCCAAGTAAACTTTGCACCCTTTCGTGTGAGCTGAGTCAAGGGCGAAGCAATTTTAGCAAAATTCTGTATAAACCTGCGGTAGTATCCCGCCAGTCCAAGAAAACTTCGGATATCGCTAACTGACTCCGGACGTTTCCACTGCGTGATGGCTTCTACCTTCTTCGGATCAACTGAAATACCTTCCGAAGAGATGATATGCCCCAAGAAAGAAATGTTGTCCAACCAGAATTCATATTTACTCAGTTTGGCATACAACTTGTTGTCTCGAAGGGTCTGCAGCACCATCCGCAGGTGTCCTGCGTGCTCATCCCTAGTCTTCGAGTACACCAAGATGTCATCGATAAAAACCACCACGAATTTATCGATGAAAGGCCTGAATACACGATTCATAACATCCATGAATGCTGCAGGTGCATTCATCAATCCAAACGGCATCACTGAGAATTTGTAATGCCCGTATTGGGTTCGAAAGGCAGTCTTTGGCATGTCCTCTGGCTTAATCTTCAGCTGGTGATAACCTGAGCGAAGATCGACCTTAGAAAATACCCTTGCCCCCTGTAGCTGATCGAACAAGTCATCTATCCGTGGCAGAGAATATTTGTTTCTGATTGTGACTTTGTTCAATTCCCTGTAGTCAATACAGAGTCGTAGAGTTCCGTCCTTCTTCTTCACGAAGAGCATGGGCGCACCCCAAGGAGACACGCTCGGACGGATAAACCCACGATCAAGTAATTCTTAAAGTTGGCATTTTAATTCCTTCAGCTCTACAGGGGCTATTCTGTACGGAGGCTTGGAAATCGGCTGCGTGTTTAGAAATGTGTCGATAGTGAATTCAATCTCTCGGTTGGGCGGCATGCCGGGTAGTTCGCTCGGGAACACATCGGGGAACTCCGCCTCAACGGAAATAGACTCGACGTTTGCGTAGTCCTACCGTGTGTCTCGAACCGACGCTAGAAATCCCTCGCAGCCCGAGTAGAGCATTCGCCGAGCAGATATTGCAGATATCACCATGCAGGCCCTGGTCGCATCTGTCGCTGGTCTACTAGTGTAACAGAATTCGGCTTCTCCTGGCAAACGAAAAAGGACGTATTTCTCTGCACACTCTATAGTTGCCGCGCAGGCGCCGAGCCAATCCATTCCCAAAATGATATCGTAGTCCCGAACATCTAGGACTAAAACATCAAGCGATAGTTTTCTTCCTCCAATACAGACGTGACCACCCCGACAGACTAAACGGACAGGTATTTTTGTACCAGATGGGGTGCTAACACTTAAATCTAAATGCAACGGAGTCATTTCTATATTATTCTCTGTTACAAAATTTGTAGATATAAAGCAATGTGTTGCACCAGAATCAAAAAGGACACGAGCAGGTATGTTATTAAATAGCAAAGTACCTGACACCACAGTGTCTGAGGCCAAAGCTTCTTCTTGTGTCATGATATAGACCCGACCTTGAGCCAGACTATGCCCTTGCTAAGGCACAGCTCGGTTGGCCTGGGTTGCAGCATTCTGGTTTTGTTGTGGAGGACGACGCTCTGAATACTTTGGACAGTTAGGAATGGCATGATCAGAAGCTCCACATATGAGGCATAACCCATGCTTTCGACGATATTCACTTTCGACGTGCCCTGTCCTTCTACAGAATTCACATCGTTGCCCCGAGTTTCCCTTTTTCGAACCGCCGTTGTTAGGGCACTTTGCAGCGGTGTTTCCTCTATCGTTGCCTTGGCGTTTGTGATTGGGGGTTTGCACAGCGCCGGTGGCAACGTGAGGATACTACGGTTCGAGAGAGAGGGCATGGTTTAATACTTCTCGCATTGTCTGATACTGTGGAACGACTACGTGACCATGGATGGAAGGACGTAGCCCTCCTTCGAATCGCCTGGCACGACTCGCTGCATTCGGTAGGTAAGAACTAGCAAATTTTGCCAGTTTATTGAATTCCGCAGAGTATTGCTTTACTGTCATGCTGCCTAGCCGTAGTTGTACGAAATCGTTTTCTCGCTGATGGCATACAGGCGGGGTATAAACTCCTTCTCAAACGCGTCACAAAAAGTCATCCACGCGATCGCCTCCTCTCCAGGGCCAAGTTGAAGAGATCGTCGATGCACGTCCCACCAGTCGTGCGCATTGAGGCGAAGTTGTAGTTGGGCACAGGCAACGCGCTTGTCATCAGGCACTTCTAGGAGAGAAAAATGGTCTTCAAGCTCGGCGAGCCAATCTAGGGCCATGATCGGGTCCTCAGTCCCCTTAAATGGCGTGTTGCAGACCTTCTTGAAGTTACCAAAGGTGAAGGTAGTCACTTCCCTCATCCTTGGCACTAGCGGTGTCTCTACTTCAAGGATTGGTTGTTCCACCGGAGTCGCTGTTGTCGTTGTGGACTGGTTGGTGGCCAAAGTCTGAACAAGCTGTTGCAGGGTATCTACCTACTTTTGTTGGACTGAGAGTTGGGCCTCTAGATTGCTCTCGAACTTGGCTTGGCAGGCATCATCTATCTGTCGTTGTGCTTCTAATATTTGCATCACCTGCTGAAGCGGATCTGTTCGAGACATGCCCCGTTGGCTCCGAGAGCTTTCTGAAGTTCCGGAACTGCTCTCCTGGGCCTGCGTCTCGCTTGGTGCTAGTGTTGACGGTTGCGCTTGCGTCATTCCTTCAAAAGATGTAAATTAGATCAGGATCATAATGTATTATGGACTTATTGCATGAACGTATCTCATTTTGGCCTTAACGAGTTCAGGAGTTCGTACAGGAATTTATCGTTAAAGGAACTTTTTCAGTTCCAGAGTCAAAAGAACTTTGAAGCTGTGCTCTGATACCAACATGTCACTCCCCGATTACATGGAATCGATAGTCGTCCCCCGGGCGTGACCGCCGTGCGGGCCTAGGTTGCGCACCGTACAAGGCTAAGTATTTTATTTTGCATCGCGAGCACATATTCAGAGTACGCAGATAATTGAAACACATATTGAAACATGGAAAAGTTCTCTTTTATTGATAATATGAACATCTATTACAAACTCCTTGAACTTAGTCATAAGGATTGCCTCCATGGCTTACAAAAGTATTGACACAAAATGAGATAGCAGTCATGTACATTACATCCCTTACTAAACTCAAAATATAAGACCTTGGGTCAGAACGACGACTTTGCCACGAAGCTGTATATTTGCTTGGTGGCTTGCTTCTTCTTCAAAATGCTTCAAAAGGTGGCACGGTCAAGGCGTGCCTACAGCTGGACTGGATTGGGGGTTTGTCTTCTGCTTCTTGCTTGGTTCTCCTTAGCGCGGGGAACCTGTTTCAACGAGGGTCAGTACATCGAAATATACTGGTGAAGGCAATCTAACCCAACTATACCAATCAACACGTTGTTTTAATGAATCATGCATATTTATTGTGGGTTTCTATCTTGCCTTAGTTCATTTTACAGCAAGAATTAGATATAGAAATTAATGAAATAACCCGCCACCGTTCGGTGACATATACCTGTCCGTCTGAACCACCTGTATTATACTTACCCTGCCTTCCCTGCCAAGAAGACACAAGTTAGTTGCAACAGGTTTAAATATACGAGGGGATCACTGGCTTGATGCCATAATGGACGGGTTTAGTCTCAGGCTAAGATGACGGAGGCACTTGTATCGCTGCACGCCATCCCGCCTATGGGGGAGACTATTCTTGAAGTTTCGTCCGGATCGGATCGGTGCCAGTGCCCCAGCAACCGTCCGCAGGAACCTATAGGCCTTGTGCACAAGTTGTCCGTGATCAATGGCGTTTGTGTTAAGTTTACCATTTATGTAGCTGAGGCAATGAAATCAGGGGATATGTAGCATTGTATGATTTATTTTGCATAGTCTCCCTGATCAATTGATGCATGGCAAAGGGTGTTCTACATATAGCATATTTATAGAAGAAGAAGTAAGCATTCTAACTTGTTTATATGCATATAGTGAACATTTCAAATAAGCAAGCATGTAGTAAGTAACCGTTCACAAGTTTCAATGACATGCATACAGATCCAAGTCTATTCCCTTATTATCTTGATATCTTTTAGTTATTACTTGGTATCGTTTGATCGGGGCAAGCACGAATACAAGATTCAGATGTGAAGACTAGCAAGAAGGGCTAGCTAATCGGGATGGTAGCCACTCACTTAGTAATTGGAAGAAAGAAGGAAAGAAGTGCTTTAGGAGTCCGTTCGAGCGGCGCCTACAGCTGGTTGACCTGCATTGCCACGAACAGATGATCAATACCTCATCCACTCTTTCCATTATCGAAATTAAAGTGCAGTTCGAAGAACGAAAACAATAAAATCCATCGAAACCGTTCAAGAAATCTCAAGCAAATTCGAAAACCAACTCAAAGCACGAAAGCAACAAGCGACATCGAAAACTAGGCAACAAAAGATGCAGCGGAGAGGTCCCTCCTGACTCTGCCGCTAAGTCGATCCCGGGGCACGGTCCACTGAATATGGGAATCGATTCCGAAGAAGCAAATCCATAAAAAGGATGGACTCTTATTTCAATCTATCCGGATCGAACGATATCGTCTTGTATTTCTTAGCCGTGCTCCCCGAATAGGGGGAACGGGGCACCACAGTGACCACTCAGTCGGTATAGAAACCGAGTAGTGGAAAGTACAGCACCCTTTTATACGACAATTTAAAATAACCAATGCCTGCGTATAGATGACCTTTTGAGTGAGCATGTGAAGCGTGTCCAACTAAGGGACAAACGCGTATATCTGCTACGAAGATCACGGCGTAGAATCCATGTAGGTAGTTATCACTTGTGTAGAAAAGGTTGGCGTAGAAGCCAATAACTGTCACCATGGCATAGAAGCCAAGTAGGCGTAGAAGCCGAGTAGGCGTAGAAGCCGAGTAGGCGTAGAAGCCGAGCGATCATAGAGGCCGAGTGGGCGTAGAAGCAGAGCAGGCGTAGAAGCTGAGTGGGCATAGAAGCCGAGCAGGCGTAGAAGTCGAGCAGGCGTAGAAGCCGAGCAGGCATAGAAGCCGAGCAGGCATAGAAGTCGAGATGATGTGGACGTTTTAGCCGAAATTACGGCTTTTGGAGATATAATCAAATCACTTGCATTAAATGCAGAGATCTGCCCCCATCCTGCGCATTAAATGCAGAGGCTTGTCTTTAAGATTTGCCATCATTCTGCACATTAAATGCAGATACGCGCCTCGAATTCTGTACGAAGAGTAACTGCTGATGTGGCGGTCTGTTTGCCTTCTGCGGAGCGTAAGAAGCTCACGTCTGCCTGTGTAAAACTGGGCAGCGTATTCCCTTATATGCGTAAGAGTAGTTTACGCAAAGGGGATGTCACTAAACGACGGTTCGGTAATATTTAATCAAATCTCCTACATTAAATGCGGAGATCCGCCATTATCCTGCTCATTAAATGAGGAGGCATGTTTTGAAGGCCTGCCACCCTTCTGTGCATCAAGTGCAGAGACGTGCCTTGGGCATCTGTCAGTATTCGACGCTTTAAATGCAGAGACGTGCCTCGAGCCCTGTACGAAGTGCAGCTTTTGTCGTGGCAGGCTATTTGTCTTCTGCGGAGGGAAAAAAGCTCACATCTGCCTGTGTAAAACTAGGCAGCGTATTCCTTCGTATGTGTAAAAGTGGTTTACGTAAAGGTAATCGCAGTAAATGACAGCCTGGGTTGCAGTGCCGCGCCATCATTATACCCGTCGCCTGGGTAGTCGTTCAGTACTCTTTGTCAGGAGTCCAGATGTCAGGTTCATTGCATAATCTGACAGGTTTATTTCGAAGAATACGAAGCGTTCCTTGTACACTTCAATGCTGCATTGAAAGCGGATGAGTTTTACGCCATAAAGGCGATGAAGCACCCTGTTTACGCTGAAGCAGCCTGGACATACTGTATTACGTGGATGGTCCTTGAGCCTATATTTTTACGCTATGCTCAGCGGAAAAGCTCTGTTGCACATTTGATGGATCTGAGGTCCTCTGTTTATGCTGCCCTGCATCAACATACTGCGTATAGTTATCCAGCGTATTTTTTATGCTTCTACAGGACGGAGGTATCTTACACCTTTATCTTGGGATGATGTTGGGGAAAGAGCCTTGTTAGGACCAGAAATGGTCGTGGATGCAGCAGAAAAGGTAAAACTTATCAGAGACAGACTACGAGTGGCGCATGAAAGACAGCGGCATTGGGCCGATAGCCATCGTAGACCCCTAGAGTTTCAGGTATTGTTTTGATTTGTTTTGTTTGGCTTGTGATTGTTTTTTTTAGATTGCGTGTTAAGATCGTTGTTCTAGGTTGGCGATTTGGTGTTCTTACGGATTTCTCTGACACGGGACACGATTTATTTTGGCAGAGATGGGAAGCTTAGTCTACGATACATCGGAGTATTCTTGCAAGGGTCGGTGCAGTGGCCTATAGACTAGACTTGCCGCCTGCTCTAGATGGAGTGCATAACGTGTTCCACGTGTCACAGCTGAGACGGTACGTGGTAGATCCTAGTCACGTATTAGATCACTCGGAGATCGAAGTTGGACCGACGCTCAGCTATCCTGAACAACCGATGGAGATCTTGGATCATAGAGAGAAGGTATTGCGGAACCAGACTATTCCCTTGGTTCGTGTTGCATGGAGAAATCACTCTCCAGGAGAATCAAATTGGGAGAGAAAGGACGAAATGCGCGAGCGGTATCCATATATCTTCGAGACTTGAGGTATAATCCACAAATTGATTGCTTGTTCTTGTGCAAGTTTAATTTAAATTTCGAGGACAAAATTCTTTAAGGAGGGTAGACTTGTCACCCCCACTTTTTGGATTAGGGGTATTCTCGTCTTTTCGAAATTAATGTGTAAATGAATTGCATGATAATAACTTATATCTAAATAATTGTGATATTAATTAATTAAAAACCATAAATCTATTATGTGCAAATTTTCCAATTGTATGCACTCTTATGCCGAAGTATAGTAAGGTACCCACCCGTCGGACACGACACGTGAACAAAACCTATTTCTCCTTTATTACATTTTTCCATGATTTTTGGGAGTGAGTAATTTAACATCAATCCCTTGAAACCATGGTCTCCAAACCCTTAGACCAATACAATTCTCGCAATTTCATCCGAACCTAGCCCATTAGAATATCTCCATAACAAGCCAAGGCCTTTCCCTAGTGTTGACCAAAGTCAACATATTCTAGGTCAAACTTAACATCACACACATATATATATATTCCCTTTTTTCTTTTTTCTTTTTTTCCTTAACCCTAAATAACCCCAGCCAAATTCTCCATCCCATACTCCTGTTCATCTCCTCCCCAAACAACCCTGACCGGACCTGTCGACCCTCGACGCCGGAGCAGTTCAACCGGCCTGCATGACTCGAGCACCCCGCTGCGCTCAAGCCGTCGAGTCCTCCTCCGTTCAACTGGAGCCGCTGCCATCAGACCGACTGAACCGAGAGTTCAACCGGAGCCGCTGCCATCAGACCGACTGAACCGAGAGTTCAACCGGAGCCGCTGACATCAGATCGACTGAACCGAGAGCTCACCGGAGATGCTGTACTCGATCTCGACTCGTCCCCCCCCCCCTCCCCCCCGTGGGCCAGACTGGACCGATCGACAAGCCGCGAACACCGCTGCTGACGACGACTTCGACGACCCCGGAGCTGCACCGTGAACCCGAGTAGCATTCCGCCACCACCTCCTTCACGACGACCACGACACCAAATCCTTTGCTTCCACGTGCACAGGTTCAAACCCTCGCATGCATGAACACGTACACGTATACACGTATTCCTCGTAGTAATCCACACGTATTAGTCGTAGAGTATCCAGTATACGAACGGTATGTACATATTGTGTATGTATTATTATATGATAAACGTACTCGGTACATATATATATGTATGGTGTATCTCCATCGCATATATACAGATGTAAATGCCATGTATATATATATATACTATATTATGCTGAATTAACATAAAGCATACGTATATTTATATATACAATATAAACCCTGTTAAGTATTAGATGCATACTTCTGTTATAATGATAATTAATTAAGTATTGATGTTTATGATAGATAACAATAGGCATTATATACCCGTGTACGAGGTGACCCTAACAAATTACGGATACCATAGCTATCTTGACCTGTGACCATGTAGTGTGTTAGAAGACTGTCATATGTATATTGACGTACTGGCAAGACCTACTATTGACTGTCTGTTATGCATAGCAACGACAGACGTGACCCCTTAGCGTAATCCCTAAGATCATGGTGTTGATTGTGTAATGGTGTAAAATCTGATGCAGTATTGTGTTTATGATATATCTATAGGACTGTTGGATCACTCAGACGATACTTTGGAACCCGGACATTGGTATTGCCAACTAAGGACCACAGGCGAGTACATTCTCTGACAGATTCCATTATGTTGATTATCTTTATAATTCTTGTTGTATAGCGTACATGACCCTGACACTGTTCTTTACACGAGTTGGCATCATTGAGACCTGTCACGAGGAGTCGTGATTGGGATCCATCGTGCTAGCTGGGGAAATAGGGAAATATTAGTAGCTTGTGTGATCATACCCAACTTTACATGCATCATTAGCTCACCCACACCTCACGTCGGTGCAGCCTTACCCTTACATGCCTCATCGCTGTTACATATGGTTAGCCGAACTTGTTGGGAATGATCGCTAATCAATGTAATGAGTCATATTGCCCAAGCCGATCACATGATATGCTGATGTTTCACACACTTAGTTAGAGGATTCTTGACATGTATCTTGGTATATTGATCTTGCATCTCTATATGGTTTAGGTATTATTCTTGTACACACTTACATCCCAGTTCATTATTCTTGCGTGTACTTGTAGTTCTATTCATTGTTAGATGCATATTGATGATGATGTTCCAGTATTGCTTATTCCAGCATTTTTTTATTCCAGTATCTTATTGCCAGTTGTTCATATCTGTCTTGTATTTCTTTACACTGTGTTATAGTTTTTGTCAAAATATATGGAACTGCTGTTAGAGGTGTATTTCGTTCCAATCCTGACTGGATATTTTTTCCAGAGAATCTTGAGGATTTCTGCACTACGAACTACGGACCAGGTATAGAGGCTGACTACGCACCAGAGATCCTAGAGGAGAGTATGCCTCTAGATGAGACATTACCCACAGCTATCTAGATATTATTTATTATACTTCGAGACTTATGGAGATTATTTCAGTTTATGTTTAGACTCATGTTAAGTTTAATTGGAGACTTGCGTTGGACAGCTAGACTGTGATTATCTTTATGTTTGAACATGGTGTTTAACTATGTCATTTCCTTTTGTCTTTTATCGTACCTTATAGTTGTTGTGATTGAGTTACACTGTAAGATTACTGTGAGATGTATATTAACCTCCTTATGGAGATGGATATCATTGACAGGTGTTAGTTACATAGAATTACTGTGACCTAGACAGCGTTCTACCGCCGATGCTGCGGCGTAGGCTGGACGTACCCACGCTTTCGTGCCCCTATACCGGGTGCGGGTCGTGACAAGATGGGTTTAGGGTTTGATTATATATATATATATATATATATATATATATATATATATATATATATATATATAACTGGAGAAGGGGGGTCGCGAGTTTGGGCTTATCCGCTGGGGGGGGGAATCTTAGGGTTTGGGTTTTTTTTATTTCTCTTTTCTTTTTATTCATTGTAAGATATATATATATATATATATATATATATATATATATATATATATATATATAACCAAAAATAGATTTGTTTTCGAATAAATTCTAAAAAAATTATAATACTTTATTTAGTATATTTTACTTCAAAAGATTATTTTTGTGGAACATTTATAATTACTAAATATAAATAAATATTTAATATAGGTTATTGAATCAAAGGGGTATACTTCTAATCAGCTAAGAAATACCAAAAATTTAATAATAAAATTATAATAATAAATTAAAAAAACGGATGTTTTCAATCTACCCAACGTATAAAAATTTCGTTCTCGAAATTTTAAAATAAGCATTGTAGAAAATAATTTAAGTATGCAAGGTCACACTTGATTCTCAAAAAATGAGAGACGCAGTTACCAATAGGATCCTAATTTGGTAGCACATTCTAGGAGTAAGGATACACTTAGTTTAAGTCAGTACCCAACTCATAGAGATTATGTTGGCCGTAAAAATACTAACCATGATCCGAAGACTTATGGAATGGTCTCATTCTAAGGAAAGATGCGAGAATAATAGGCTCTTCTAGTTGTAGTCACAGACTATCTAGGAAAATCTAGGTACTATCATAGTACTATTGGCGAATAACTTTATACGGGAAAATATTATCAATTCAATACTACGGCTATATAGATCAAGTCTTCAGTAAGGTCATAAATTAGGATTTGGTCGAATGTAACTTGTCAAGGTGGTATTGAGTGATCCGATTATTACATGACACGGATAACAAAGTAACAAGATCGAGGGGATCATGAAAAAGAAGAATTTATAAACCAAAATAATGAAATAATAATCAGTTTAAGAAGTTTTTTCTTAGTATTGAATTCAAGGTTAAGGCTAAGTAGGCATATAGAGAATCAAGTCATAATGATTAGGTCAAAAGAATTTTAAAAAATGGAAGGAATTGGTACTCCATGATGATAAGGGTATTTGCAAGGGTTTGGTTGTAGGAATTGAGAACAACTAAAGAATGAACAAAGATTCTAGTCAATCGCATAATTCAAATGGTCGTTAGGACTATCCCATGTGACTATGACTATGAAAGAAGATAAGTAACCCAAGATAAAAGGATAATTGCACGATTGATAGGAAACTGCAACTTTTGATTTGAGGAGAATCTTGGATTTCGGCTAATTAATTAGGCTAAAACTGCTACACTCCTACTCATACTAACATACAGTCTATCTATTATGGTTTCTTAGGATAACATTTGATTCTAAAATGCGTCTAGCAAAACTTAAGGTTAGAATCTAATGTATATCACTTATTAATCTTATATCTTATTTTTCCTTCAACTAGTTCCCTTAATTACATGTCTTGATTATCTCAAATATTGTTCCAACAATATGGTGTATAAATTGTCGAGAATATAGTCTACTATTGTTATTATCCTTCATAGATCTCTGAAATTATGTCTGTCATTTAATTTCTTCTATCTTTCTCTATATATAACACCACTTCATCTCCAAAAATCTTCCATCCATACTTCACAACTCAAACCATAGATATAATTCATCAATCTATTTATGAATACTTTATCTCTATTTTGTTGTCATATCCAGTCTAAAAATATAACTCTCTCTCTCTCTCTCTCTCTCTCTCTCTCTTTCATTTACCGATAAGGTCGTTCTATTCCAGAAATCCTAAGTTCCTCGAGAATAGCTCCCAGTAATAATTGTCCTAAAATTTTGGCGATGAGGTTTACTTAGGTCCTTAACCAGAACTGATACTTGCAAATTTTAGCATATTAAATGATTTGTATCACATTCCATTAGGATGCAACCTTATTTCCAACATATTCCCTATCCATACCTTGCAACTCAATCCTAGGTACCATTTATCAATTTATTTAATGATACCGCACTTCCATTTTATTCTTATATTTTAATGTCAATATTTTTATCTCGGCTCTTATCTCATGTTATTTCATGGCTTGTTTGGTTACTAAAAATCTTGTGACATCATCTTTCCATGGATCACAATTAATCTATGGTACTACCAATTGTTACCGTGTTATCATAACATGCATAATATACCCATCTCTATCCTTCATCCTGGAAATTGTATAATTTATTTCCTTGAACTAACCATTCTTATTCTTTCTTTGAGCCTTGAACTTAAGATTGAATCAACTGCCACCCAATTTGCTTAAGTCATGCACTCTCTATAATCCCTATTACCTCATTACCGATAATCCTATGTTTACTCCTCGCCTCAATTTACTTTACGATAGTCATCAATTTTCATCTTTCTTCAATCAAAATCTTCTCACAATTCCATCATTGCCTTTCTAGCTATAGTACGCTATACAATAATTACAAGTAAGCCTAACCTTTCTTATACCTAGCTATAGGTAAGTAATTTAAAGCTAAACTAGGCATGTGATCAATACTAACACTTGACAATTATTCGTCTACTGAGACAATCTCTCAGTCATGATTTGATTTACTGTACTCAATTCAATCTATGATGTATAAAAATATGTGTCTAAATATTAAATAACCCATCCAATCCACGCAATATCTCATTGTACTATTTTTTACCTTTGTCTTGGCTACACAATTCTTATGTGATCATCAAATACAATTCTCCCTCGGGAGAGTCCTCTTGGCTAAAATATTATTGTATTCTAATTTTTTTACTCCATTCCTAAGCACGATATTATGATTATATCCCCAAAGTAAAAAAAATTCAAACTAAATATAGTGATAGAATTCTACCCAGGCACTAGTATGGTCTTAAGTACAGGGCTTATCTATCCCTTCTATCAATAAGTATCTCACATCATACTTTCTAAGGTCTGTTATGCACCTGGTCTCATTTGGTTTAGGAAGTTATACTAACCTCCAAAGTTTAATTATATATTCTATAAAATTACTTTGATCATTATGATTAAATGATCCATCGTACCCCTAACAAAACATTGTTATACCTCTATTCAACTATATCTAACTTATGTAACATGGTTTTGCCCTCCGATTCTACAATCTTTTACTAGGTTAGAACCATATATATAAGGCCCCAATTATTATTCTGTTCTAACCGTCTATCTAATAGATGCATATGTCCAAACCATTCCTAACTTAGATAGTTATGCACTTTAGATGTATTTCCTCTACCATAAGCATAAATTCATCATGAACTCAAATTTAAATTGCATATCCTCCAAGTGCAACCCTCTACTCAAGCGTTGTTGTACTCAAATTTAATCTTAGATTATAACCTAGGTATAATGCTACCAATCATTACATCTAACTTAACATGTTCTCCTAATATGTGGTGTAACACATGTCATATATCAAATCATAATGTATTCCCCCAAGTTTTCTTTTTCTATTGTTATCATAGTATGAAAATAGATACCCTCCAAGCACGAGTTTAATTGAAATTCTTGTACCTAATAATCTTTCCAAGATGAGAGCCTGAAGTTCTAATTTCTCAATATCATAATACAGTTCCTTGTATCATCATAGACTATAACTAATCCCTAACAACTTGCTAGGCTTTTTGATAAATTATTCTGGACTACTAATAGTAACCCATCACTTCTAATCTAGGCAATTGATAGAGTCCATCTTGTTTTAGGTTCCTACTGCTGATGTTAATTCTCATACCTTTAATCTATTCTAACTCTAATATCTAGAAAGCATCTACCATAATCTTCCATACTCTGGTAACTGTCAATATCATATTTTCTAGGAAGGGTATTTGGTTATTTTCATAATTTAATAATTATTATGCATGTTAATATTTAATTCATGTATTATTTATTTATTTTTAGTAGGCTACATGATAATTTGAACTTGTGTTAGTGGACCTAACTAGTTTAGATTGGACTCATAGACCAATATTTATTTTAGTTAGACCATAGCCCAATATTTTAGCCCAACTCATTTAAGTTAGTGATTGAATTAATTAAACCATTAGGAGAAGATCCTTCATTTCTTAATTACTTTCTTCATGACAAGCCCATAGGGGTATTTTAGACATTACATACTTGCTTCCATCCCAAGCTAGGGCCGGCCATAGGGGGAGGAGGAGAGACTCTCTCTCTCTCTCTCTCTCTCTCTCTCTCTCTCTCTCTCTCTCTCTCTCTCTCTCTCTTAATTTATTTTATTTCAATTCTAGATCTAGAATTTTTTTCTTCCAAATTAATTCATCCCTACACAAATTCCTACCAAAATTCTCTTCAAATACCTTTTCTATTCACCATTGGAGGCTATTGGAGCAAGAAGGAGACAAGGATCTACAAGAAGGTGAAGAGTGCACAAGTTGAAGGCTCTTTGCATCCATTTGGAGACTTGAATTGGGAATCCATGTCTCAATAGGTACAATTCAGTTTTTTTCTTCTACTTAGACTCTAAATCGGTAGTTTAATCATTAGGAACCCTCTCATGTACTAGGGCTACCCATAGAAAGAGGAATTAGGTTCATAGGAGGCCCATGAAGAAAGTTATGTTGTATTTTGTGTCAATTTTGGAGAAACTCCAAGATTGACATATCATGTGTTTGTCAATAGGTCATTTAGACTAAATTGACATATGTTTGGTTGTGTGAGACTAGTGTCGTATCCACAAATAGATATGTGTAGGCCGTATCATGACAATTTGGTGATACGGATTAATTGGAGATTTTTTTTCGATACGGGGGGTATGAGCATGTCATATTTTGATACGAGCATGTAGATGAGTAGCTAGCACCTTATATTATCTTTAATTATGATTTTAGACTTGCTCGTGTCCTTCGGGATATATTTGGTGATGTATTGGGACCGTATAGCAAGCGTATCATAGATTTTGTGTGATACGGGTGTGATTCACTCTTTGTGTTTGATGTATTGCCATATGAGTATATTGAGATCCTAATTATATTTCTATGCTTGTTAGATTAATTATAGTATGTGTATTTACATCTATATGTTCCTTGATATATATTTACATACATAACTATATATACTTAGATGTTGGTGTTATATATATATATATATATATATATATATATATATATATATATATATATATATATATATATATATATATATATATATAATAGTGTTGTCTGTCGTATACTTCGAAGGTGACTGTCACATTGATTGTGCTAGTGTGTGCACTAGTGATTAGAGTGTGTGCTTGGTATGATGGGAGTGACAACAGTGCTAAGCATATAGGAGCAGCAGCAGTTGTAACATGGAAGGGTTCAGTGCTTGAGGGCCTGTGCAGCAGGCTTGGGAAAAATCGAGTTCAGACCAGTGTGTATTAGTGAAGACTTGGGCTTGGGCAAGTTAGCCTACAGAGCAATGTCAATGTAGTAGTAGCATTCTTAGCACTTGGAGCACCTGTGAGTGAGATGGGGGAGTAATTGCAGTGGGTAGAGCAGCAACAGTCGTTGTTGACAACTTTTGACTCTGAGGACAGTGGGCACTGCAATACAGAGAGCCACTGCATCCAGTATTGGCAGTCCCAAGTGTTGGCAATTGGCAGTTGGCAGCAAGGTATAAGTCAAGTTTGGATTAGTGTTGAGTATCGAGTCGATGTAGTTTAGTGTATGTTTAGGTATTGTATAGATAGAGTGAGAGATTGGGTTGTTCCTTGTAACATAGCAAGGGGTGTTAGGAATACCAACATGTGTATCTTGCACGTGAGTGTATGCAATGGGGGTATGTAGATATGGGTTAAGTTGTACTATATAGTAGAGGAATAGGTAGTTGGTATTGTTGAGTTGTGGTAGGAAGTGGTGATACCAAGAGTATCCAGAGGTTGGGTTCAGTCAAGAGGCAACTATGGAAACAAGCAATTGCTTGGGTATACATGGATGTGCAGTATCAGCAGTTTCATATATCTGACTGATACCAAGGGTATCAGTCATATATCAGTTAGCATGGGTTCAGTTAGTAAATATTATTTAGTAATATAAGATAGGTATTAATGTAGGTAAGTGTTATAAGGAAGGTGTTAAGTGATATCATGTACTAAATATTCACTAAGGGATAGGTATCCGTGAAGAGTATCAGTTAGTGTACTAAAGGGGTGTAGGCCAAGGCAAATTGATATCATACTTGAGTTGGGGTAAGTGTTAGGTAGGTAATGAGGGTACCCTGTAATGTTAAGATATATATATATATATATATATATATATATATATATATATATATATATATATATATATATATATATATATATATATATATATATATATATATATATATGATACGTAGTATAATGTATTAGTTAGTATTCTCTAATTTAGCTAGTATTGTCACGCCCCAGTCCCAAAATACCGAGGGACTAGCTACGTGGCAACGGCCAGCAGCACAACTCCAATGGGCAAACCCAATTTAATGGACCCTTTAGAGTGCACTTAAGCTGTATTACAACTAAAATGGTCTACAATATACATGTCTTAGTCTATGTATCTAATCTCATCCACCAAGTCATAAACAAGAGACAATATGATAACCCAGTCTCAAACATCAATACCATAAATAAAACTGTCTATCATAATATAATAAGTAAATATTACAGGGAACAACCCGTATTAAAATAATGAGAGAGAAAATATCCTAATCCACAACTAAGAATCACAAGGTATCATACATAAAGATAATCTGAGAAATCAAGAGAAGTCCTCCGGTACGACCTCGTCCTCGGCTACTGGTAATGCTCCGATATCAGCTCCTGGCCCGTAAATCTCGGGATAAAACTCATCGTCGATACCTGGGGACATAATCCATATCCAGATCCTCAGGGGATATAGCAAGGTACAATAAACACTCAAGCCAATAGTGAACAGTATAACGGGGAAATAAAAGGGGTGTAGAAGCATGAAAAATATGCTGGATAGCTCTACGCAGCATATTAATGCAAAGCAGCGTAAAAAGAGGAATTTAGAGCCTACAACGTGCAAACAGAGCTTCTCCGCCAAGCACAGCGTGAAATATAGGCTCGAGGACCATCCGCGTAGGGCAGTATGTCCAAGCTGCTTCAGCGTAAACAGGGATCGATGTCGCCTTTATGGCGTAAAACTCATCCTCTTTTAAATGCAGCATTGAAGTGCACGAGGGACGCTTCGTATTCTCCGAAGTGAACCTGTCAAAGCCTGCAATGAACCTGTCAGATCCTGCAATGAACCAGATGTCTCAACTTCTGACAAAAGGATACTGCTCGACTACCCAGGCGACGGCTATAATAATGGTGAGGCACTGCAACCCAGGCTATCATTTACTGCCATTTCCCTTGCGTAAATCGCTTTTACGTACACGGAGGAATACACTGCCTAGTTTTACACAGGCAAATGAGAGCTCCTTACGCTCCACGGAAGACAAACCGCCTGCCACGTCAAAAGCTGCACTCCGTACGGGACTCGAGGCACGTCTCTGCATTTAATGCACAGGGTGGTGACAGGCCCTCAAGGCAAGTCTCTGCAATTAATGTGCCGAATACTGACAGATGCCCGAGGCACGTCTCTACGTTTGATGCACAGAAGGGTGGCAGACCTTCAAAACACGCCTCTGTATTTAATGCGTAGGATGATGGTGGATCTCTATATTTAATGCAGGAGATTTGATTAAATGTCACCGAACCGTCGTTTAGTGACATCCCTTTTGCGAGAGCTGCTCCTACGCATACAAGGGAATACGCTGCCTAGTTTTACACAGGCAAACATGAGCTCCTTACGCTCTGCAGAAGACGAACAGACTGCCACGACAGCGGTTACTCTTTGCACAGGGTTCAAGGTGCGTATCTGTATTTAATGCACGGAATAATGGCAAATCTTAAAGACAAGCATCTGCATTTAATGCACGGGATGGGGGCAGATCTCTGCATTTAATGTAAGAGATCTGATTATCTCCAAAAGTCGTAATTCCGGCTAAGACGTCCACATTATCACTCTAGCACGTTACGCAGCGGCTTCTACGCCTATTCAGCTTCGGTGCCTGTTCGGCTTCTACGCCTACTCGGCCTCTATGACCACTCGGCTTCTACGCCCACTCGGCCTCTATGACCACTCGGCTTCTACGCTCACTCGGCCTTTATGACCACTCGGCTTCTACGCCTATTCGGCTTCTATGCCGGTTTGATAACTATTTGGCTTCTATGCCGGTTTGATAACTATTTGGCTTCTATGCCATGGTGACAGACATTGGCTTCTATGCCAACCTCTTCTACATGATGGATACCTACCTACGTGGCTTCTATGTCGTGATCTTTGTTGCGATTATACGCGTTTTGTCCCTTAGTTGGACCCGCGTCACACGCTCATTCAAAGGATCATCTATACGCAGGCATTGGTTATTTTAACCGTTGTATAAAAGGGTGTTGTACTTTCCACTACTCGATTTTTATACCGATTGAGTGGTCACTGTCACCAAAACTCTATAAATAGAGACCTCTATCAACAGAGGAAAAGGTCGAAGAATTGAAGGTCGAAGAATTGAAGGTCGAACGATCGGAAATAGGTCGACTAATCGGAGAAAAAGAGGAGAGAGAGAGAGAGAAGAGTCCAGAGCTCAGGCGAAGAGAATGGATCAACGACTTTGGCATCGGGCATCCACCCTCTTCAGCAACCTTCGAAGCTGCTACCTATCTTCCACGGCACTTCTTCAACATCGTGTGGTCCAAGGGCTAAAGTGATCGACTGCAGATCAGACACCTATAGCAATATTCACCCAGATTAAATAAATTGTACTTAGACATCCTCGTGTAGGATCAAATTTGTACAATCTTGTTTGTAAACATAAAAGAAGGGCGGGTCTTCGTACAAGACCTTTTTTCCGTATTTATCAAATCTTTTCTCGTTTATATTATTACACCAAAATAAGATGGCGACTCTGCTGGGGACATCTTTCTCTTCTGATGAGGAAGCTATTGCTCGACACGATGCGGTATTCGTGGGATCCGTGAAGAAGACACTGGTTGTCCAGTTCGACCAGTCTGCCTACGAAGATATGCTCCGAACAAGGGGCAGCTCTCACTCTCTTTCTGTCCGAAACAACAGGAAGCTGCGTAAGGTCTGGATGCCCAAGACATCCTCTACCATTCCTGTGGACTCTCCGATCTCTCCGACCAATGAGGTTGTACCATTGCTCCCTCCTCGTCCTACGTGTAAAATTCAGTCGCCTGTCTCTGACAGAACCGGCAAAACTTCTGGCAGTGCCTCAGCGCTAACCCAGAAGTATACTCCGCGCTCTGCGCGTGAAACTCAGTCTCCCGTCCCTGGCGGAATAGACAAAACTTCTGGCAATGCCTCAGCGCTAACCCAGAAGTATACTCCGTGCTCTGCGCGTAAAACTCAGTCTCCCGTCCCTGGCAGAATAGACAAAACTTCTGATAAAGCCTCAGAGCCAAATCAGAAGTACAAGTCATGCTCCACGCGTAAAACAACATCTGACCTCTACGGAGAACCAGATGATCCCTGTGATCTTCGCAAGGGAAAGCGAGCGGCAGACTACTCAACTTCTCGGCCTTTACGCCAGCAAGGAAACAATCAGCACGCCCTCCGAATTACGCGAGACGCTGATGGCCGCCTGAGGACATCCTCAGCTTTATGCCAACCAGAGCGAACCTCCAAATTACGCTAGGCGAAGTCCCTAGGCGTAAAGAAGGCTCCAGTTGCGGAAAGACACCCTCCTCGGGGATTATCCGCCACCCAGATGGCCAACCTGTTGTATACGGGTGGCACAGAGAAGACTATGGTTCCCATCATCCACATGCCCACCAATGGGGACAGAAGGAACAAGCCATCATCTTCTTCTTCTGCAACTCCTCCTGACCTGCAGGATTATCTGATCCAGAAACGCAAAGACAAAAGTCATAAACAGACTTCAGTTCCCCTAACGGTCAAACACGGGAAGATCTTATGGGAAGATACATCAACGTCTAATGTCGTCATGACAGGTGGACCACACGAAGATTCCATCTTTATTATTCCACCAACTCGCGATGACCAGCATCCAATAATCTTCGATCGCAGACGGAATACCCCGATCATACGGGAAGAATTTTGCGAGTCTGAAACTGGCAGGATATAAACCTACAGATATAGCCCGCAAGCATTAAATATTATGCAAAGCATGGGTTATGATTTGAAGCTGAAATAAGGCCTCAACTATGGAAAAGGTAGATGAACACCAGTGCGTGATAATTCTCAACATCAATAAGCTCATTTCGGGTTGGGATATATTGTATCTCTTACAAGATCCATTACTTCAAAATCTAATCCTGTACCACCAGAGGCAGCTCCTGCTAAATCAGTTTCTGTGGCCGGAGGCCACGGCATGTCCAGGGGTAATTTATCTCGACAGAACAAGGCGGCTTCCGAGGCCGGGGGTAAAATTTCCTCAAGATCCGAAGATGATGCAACGACGACAATCTTCCCAAAAAACTGTAAAACTCAGGCACCAGGAGCCCTACGACCAAAAGGGACTTTCTCCTTCAAAGAAGATGACATCATTGAAATCTTCAACATGTTGAGAAAGGAACGCAAGCTTCAGCTACCCAACATCAAATACCCTCAGAGGGCCGGCAAAGTCGATGACCCAGATTATTGTCTCTTCCATCGGTACACTCATCACCCTACAAGGGCCTGCTATGTGCTAAAAAGAAGAATACAGGAGTTGATCGATGCCAAGATCATCATCTTGCATCTATAAAACAAGGGGACAATCACTACAGAAAAATACCGGATGACGAGTCCCGCAAAAGTTTTCCCAGTGGATCCTTCAGAAGAAAAATCACTCTATAGTAATTCTTTTTCGAACAAAAAGTTTGTCATGTTCATATTACCTCTGAATAAACTTTCTGCTATCGACTATCATATTTTCTCTGATATCGGTTGTCATCTACACTTAACATCCGTGCTTAGCCATAAGTACGCCAGAGTGTTAAGTCCACAAAAACTGCCATGTCCATATTACCTCTGAGCAGACGTGTACCTCCATCCCCAATGGAGTCACAATCAAAAGTTTATCATGTTCATATTAGCTCTGAATAAACTTTTGGCTATCGACTATCATATTATCTCTGATATCGGTTGTCATCTACACTTAACATCCGTGCTTAGCCATAAGTACGCCAGAGTGTTAAGTCCACAAAAACTGCCATATCCATATTACCTCTGAGCAGACGTGTACCTCCATCCCCAATGGAGTCACAATCAAAAGTTTATCATGTTCATATTACCTCTGAATAAACTTTCGGCTATCGACTATCATATTACCTCTGATATCGGTTGTCATCTACAATTAACATCCGTGCTTAGCCATAAGTACGCCAGAGTGTTAAGTACACAAAAACTGTCATGTCCATATTACCTCTGAGCAGACAGCAGCCTCCGCCCTTAATCATCAACCTTCGGCGCAACAAGCAGCCGAGTGATGTAAATGTAACTAGGAGTGCAGTTTCTGATAATAATAAAGGACCTCTTTTTCAGTATATCGACGCACGAATTCCAAATCAGGAATCCTCTCCCCAGGACGATATAGAGCCTATAGCACGAAAATTCTTGGCAGCTATAGATTCCTATCATCCGTACATATGGGAAGTGGCGTCATCCTCCAATGTCACTACGACGTATGGACCACACGAGGATTCTATCTTTATTTGTAAACCCCCTGATTTTCAAGAAAATTTTAAATTTGGATTTTTACATTTATCTGGATTTTTCTGGTATTTTCTGGAATTTTTCTGAAATTAAATTCAAGTGTTTTAATTTTTAAATATTAATAAATAATATTAAAATAATATTTTATGGTGTAAAATAGAAAACCAGACATAGGGTAATTTTCCGAGAATTTATTGGACCCCGGATGGATTTTAAAAGCCCTAAATACTAATTAAATTATTAAACCCAAAAATAAACCAGGTTTTTATTAAATAAACCAAACCAATTTAAACCGGACCGGGTTTATAATTAAACCAAATTCATTATTGGGTCGGATCCGGGTTCAATCCAGACCCGACCCAATAACCCGAACCCGACCCGCCTAATTGATTTCGGATCGGGTCGGATCCGCCTAACCCGACCCGACCCGGCCACCCGAGACCCGCTAGCTCCTTCTTCCCCAAACGCCGACCCCGACTCTTCCCCTCCCCGCCGCCGGAACGGCCGCCGCCTGGCCTCCCGTCGCCTCCTCTTTCTCTCCCTGCAACCGCCGTCTCCTCCGCTCCAGCTTTCCCTCACCGGACGCCGCCTCTCCCTCTCCCTCGACCTCTATATAAACCCTAGCACCGCGCCCTCCGGCCAAATCCCCTCGCCGGCCACCCTGCTCCGCCGTAACCGACCCACAGCTGCGCCTCGCCCGGACCTCCTTCTTCCTCTCTCTCCCTCGCTCCAGCCTCCTCCAGCGGTGCAGATCCCGTCGACCTTCACCCGTCAGCCGCTTCAGGCCGACCTCCTCCAGGACCTCCTCCCTCCGCCGGACTCGCCGCCAGCTCCATCCCCTCCTCCGCCGAGAGCCCCGCCTGAGCCGCCTCCAGTGAGCCGACCTCCGCTGACTGAACACCCACTCCCAGCGGCCGGACACAGCTACCCTAGGCGAACACAGTACTCACAGCCGGACACGGACACGGCCAGACACAGGACACAGGGTCGTGTCGAATACGAGTATTCGCTGTTTTTCAAGCCCACTTCAGGTATTCATAACTTCTTGCTCGTAGCTCGGAATTCGATTCCGTAAATTGTATCGCATAGCCTGTATGACCCTCTCGGTGCCCGGATAAACCGCTCGGGGCATCGCGTCCTGTGGTGATCGCACACCGGGATCCAAAACAGGAAAAACTAAGCCCTGTTTTACCCCGGAATCGAGTACGCCCCGCCAAACGGGACGACTTGGTCGCGTGCGGTCTTCACCGACACGTGCGCATCGTTGATACGGACGTGCGGGATTTCGCAGAAGCTGATTCGGATGTGCGTGCACACCGGAATCAGTGCGTATCCGCGGACATCGCCCCGTATCCGACTTTTCTGAATCTCACTGTAACTTAGTGTACACACGTCGGATCGAGACAAAACTAGCGCCATCGGACTTGTAGCAATACGCTGGTCCTGTGAGCCAAGTTTGGTTCGATTCTGAGAACGTTGACAAAATCGTGTGTCGTGGGCCCCACAGGCTCCACCCGACGGGCGATTTTGAGAACGGCTTATCGGAATCCAATTCTGGAAGTTTCGTTGGGTTCGTATCATCGTTCCTGACCTGTTGACACTAAGTTGGACTATTTTTTAGACCTTTGACCCTGGCACATTTGTCGGTACAAAGTGGCCCACATTTGGATCCCACCTTGACCCGAAAATAACGTTTTTGCCCTTGTCTCCAAATTGGACTCAAGGACAGGCGTTCCTAGCTGATTAATATGTTCTGGATCTGATGGTGATATTTGTTTCAGCAACCGGACTACTGCCTGCAAATCCAGCTGTTGCCAGAGCTACAATTGGAGCTGAAAACCCAGGCAAGTGTACCTTGCCATAAAATACAGTTATTGATTCATTTTGATTCTCTTGCTTTAATTTCTGTGACTGTTGTACCTGCCCTATCAAGTACTTTATACCCAGGACACTTGACACAAAGCATGATATAGAATCTTCCTGATTATTCAAGGAGGTTTTGTATAGGATATAGATTTCATGATTTAAGCTTTATTTTCTTAGAACTTAATAAATGACTAACTGCATTAGTTTTAATCTTGCGTAACATGAACATTGAGAACTGTGACATGAGATTACATTGGGTAGGGAGAGTATTACCATATCAAGGCTGATTATATTATATATATTGTTATCTGGAAGTGTCCTAGTCTCTGACACAGAGCTTTGGCACCTGTACTGGCCCTTCGAGAAAACACTGCTATGGTTTCTTGTCACTGATCCTGTAGTAGTCTCAGCCTGAAGTATGATTAATAACTCTCATCTTGCATGATCACTTAGTTGGTTAGTTACTTACCCTATTGTTTCTTTATTTCTGCACTGCATTATATTTTGGCTTGTGTTTTCTGTACCTTGCTCTGTCCCCTGAGGACCTGGAATGGATTATGTCCCCAGATTTAGCAGACGAGATCTACCCAGAGGTATACGGAACAGGGGCACTACTCGGAGCAGCACATGAACCTGAAGACGAGGTGATCGCAGAGGACTTCTCTTGAATAATTGCTTTGCCATGCTCAGTCTTATGGCAAATAGACTTTATTTCCTGTTAATTAAACTCTTTATTTCCTGTCTTTGAGAACTTGTGTAAACAGACTTAATATCGGATTGTTCTCCGATTTTATTTACTTTGACTATTGTTGTTAATATTTCTTTTCTGATGTTGCTATCTTATATCTGTGGATGAGAATAGTAAAACCCTGACTGATGTAATACAGCTTAAGTATGCCCGATGGATCCATTAAATTGGGTTTGTCCATCGGTGCATGCTGCTGGCCATTATCACGCATCCGGTCCCTTGGTATTTTGGGACTGGGGCGTGACATCATTGTTCTAACTACCCGCAACGATCAGCGTTCAATAGTCTTCGGTCGCATGCGCAACGAACAGACTATACAAGAGGATTCCTTCGATGACGACTCTGGTGAAATGCAAGTTCACAGGTACAGCCCGCAAGCCTTGAAGATCATGCAAAATATGGGTTACAACATGAGGATGGAACCAGGTCTCAACTACGGAAAAGGCAGACGAACACCGCTGCTAGGCAATTCCCACTATCAACAAACCCGTTCCGGGTTAGGGTACGCCACCTCCCTGACGACTTCCAAGTCGAATGAGGATATCTTTTCCTCTTTTCAAGATGGCTCATCGCCCTCCGACTCATTTCACGCTCTCGAGCAAACATTATCAGCAAATATGGTAATGACAGATTCCTTCGAATCAGACGAACAAGAATCTGAACTATTTGAGAATGACGCTTGGGCTCAGCAGATGGACACACAATGGGAGTTCCGCTTCGAGCAAAGAGAACCTCCCACTAAAGATGAAGTTATCCAGATTGACGTAGGGGATGAACTTTCACCAAAGCCGATATTTATCAGTAACGATATTTTCGAAGAAGAAAGGGAACAAATTACCCAGCTGATAAAAGAATATTTCGATGTCTTTGCGTGGAATTATGAGAATATGCCAGGTCTTGATCCAAAGGTGGCTACTCATAAACTCAACATACTGCCCGATTCAAAGCCTGTGAAGCAGCACCAACGCCGGTTCCGCCCGAACATGATGGACGCCATTGAAGCTGAAGTCAAGAAGTTAATATCCTGCGGCTTCATCCGTGAGGAACAACATCCCGACTGGGTCGCCAATGTTGTCCCAGTCATGAAGAAGAATAGGAAAGTACGGATCTGCATCGATTACCGAGATCTGAACGCAGCCTGCCCCAAGGATGAATTCCCTCTTCCCATCACAGACGTCATGATCGACAATACATACGGTTTTGAACGTATGTCTTTCATGGACGGATTCTCAGGATACAATCAGATCAAGATGCATCTTGAAGACGAGAAGCATACTGCCTTCCGGTCACCACTGGGGGTATACTGCTATACGGTCATGCCCTTCGGATTAAAGAACGCCGGGGCTACATACCAACGAGCTATGAGTGACATATTCCATAAGCATTTACGCAAGACAGTGGAGTGTTACGTGGACGATGTAGCTGTCAAAAGCTGCCTCAGGGATAATCATATCCGAGACTTAAAGACCGTATTTGAATTGATGCACCAACATCAACTCAAAATGAACCCTACAAAGTCCTTTCTGGGGGTATCTGGCGACAAATTTCTGGGATTTGTCATCACCGCCAAAGGCATTCAAGTAGACCCTGATAAAGTCAAGGCCATCTTAGAGATGCGGCCGCCCCACAATCTGAGGGAACTCAGGGGATTTCAAGGTCGTCTAGCTTATATCCGAAGATTCATATCCAACCTCTCCGGGAGATGCCAGCCTTTTTCTCGTCTCATGAAGAAAGGTGTATCCTTCGTATGGGACGAAGCCTGTCAGCAAGCGTTCGGAGATATCAAGCGCTACCTCACTAGCCCGCCAGTTCTGGTACCTCCCGTCATAGGAAGACCATTCGTGCTATATGTTCGAGCAATGGATCATTCTCTGGGAGCACTTCTCGCACAAAAGAACGATATGGGCCACGAGCAGGCTATTTACTACCTCAACAGGATGATGGTCGGAGCCGAACACCGGTACAACCTTGTGGAGAAAGAATGCTTGGCTCTGATGTTCGCTATTCAGAAAATGCGACACTATGTCATGGGCCAAACCATTCATATCATCTCCAGGATTAATCCTCTTCGGGTACTGATGAGCAAGCCAAGTGTCCTTAATTCCCGACTCACGACTTGGGCAATATTATTAGCGCCATATGACATGGTGTACGTCCCTCAGAAGTCCGTCAAAGGCCAAGCATTGGCCGACTTTCTAGCTACTCATCCCATCCCAGAGGCCTCCAAACTGTACGAGGATATTCTCGACGAAGTTGTAGAGTGTAATTCCGCAAAGGAAGCCGATGCATGGCAACTGTTCTTCGATGGCGCCTCCAGGACTGGGCCCAGGGGAAACGTGGTTTCAGGAGTAGGGATCGTCCTAGTCACTCCTGATAAACTCGTTATCTACCGAGCATATTCTCTTAGCGAGCCCTGTTCTAACAATATGGCGGAATACAACGCTCTACTGATCGGGCTCCAAGTCGCTAAAGAGCTGGGGGTCGAATCTCTGGAAGCCTTCGGTGATTCTCTGTTGATCGTCAATCAAGTCAGAGGAATATATGAAGTCCGGAATCCCGACCTCATCCCCTATCACCAAGCAACGGTCGAGATAGCCATGACATTCAAGGGATTCTTCTTTGAGCATTTACCTCGATCTCAGAATCTGGAAGCTGATGCCCTAGCCAGTCTAGCTGCAGATTTAGCTACCCCTATAAGAAGGCAGAATTCGGTAATCCTTCTTAACAGAGACTTATTCTGTGTGAAAAATAACTTTCACATCGAATGCAACTACACGGTGGACATAGATCCTCCCAAGAGAGACTGGAGAAGTTCCTTTATAGATTTCGTAGCATACGGAATCTTGCCAGAAGATCCTAAAGAAGCAATATCTGTCAAAAGACGATCATTACGCTTCTACTTCGTCGCATCGTCATAATGCCTATATCGCCGGTCTTATGACGGGCTATTATTACGATGTCTCTCTGGTGATGAAGCACAGGGATTATCCGTGAAGCTCACGACGGCGTGTGCGGGGCGCATCAACCCGGTCCTAAGCTACAGGATCGTATCAGGAGAATAGGCTATTACTGACCCACTATGATCGCAGACGCAATCCAGTATGCCAGACGATGCAGAGCCTATCAGGTCCATGCAGACTTCATACATCAACCGTCCGAACATCTACATCCTATGGTTGCATCCTGGCCTTTCGAAGCATGGGGTATGGATATCATTGGTCCTATTCACCCGTCTTCTTCCAGAGGTCACCGGTTCATACTGGCCATCATGGATTACTTCTCCAAATGGGCGGAGGCGATCCCTCTTGCTGAGGTAAAGACATCTAATGTGACCAGCTTCATCAAGCATCACGACATTTACCGCTTTGGGGTTCCCCGAAGGATAATCCATGACAATGGGCCTCAGTTCATCAGCCATGCGTTCCACCGGTTTTGCGATAAAAATTGGATACAAAATGTGGCCTCTACGGCATATTATCCAGCTGCTAATGGGTTGGCGGAAGCCTTCAACAAAACCATTATCAAGCTCTTGAAGAAGTTTGTCTCTTCGAATAAAAGAGATTGGAATGAGAAGCTGGGAGAATGTCTCTGGGCATATCGTACCACGGTACGAGCGTCGACAGGTTGCACACCATTTTCATTGGTCTACGGGAGTGAAGCAGTTCTTCCTATCGAAATTCAAATTCCGTCACTCAGGATAGCCATGGCCAACGAGTTAACTCAAGAAAAGAATGACCTGTTAAGGCTTCAAGAGCAAGAAGGATTAGACGAGAAATGCCTCCAAGCTCAGCAGCGCATCGCGCTCTACCAAGCACGTATTTTCAGAACTTTTAATCAAAAAGTAAAGGAAAGAGTGTTCAAAGCCGGCGAGCTAGTCTTGGCTGTAAGAAGACCGATGATTCTTACTCACAGGAGTAAAGGCAAATTCTAGCCCAAGTGGGAAGGCCCTTACGTGATTGAGACAACGTTCTCAAACGGCGCTTACAGGTTAGCCCAGCCTAATGGAGTCCTGCTAATGGCTCCTATCAATGGCAAATTTCCGAAAAGGTACTATGCTTAAACCTCCTCTGCTCAAGTGGAATAAGGTGATCTTATTCTGACAAAACTACTTCCAAAACAAACTAGTTGGATCATATTATGTCATGTCCATATGACCTCTGAATAGGTTTGCTCTGCTAAAACTTACCGAAAGTATATCACGTCCATACTACCTCGGATATCACTTTTACCCAAACCTGTCATTTACATTCCGAAATGATGGGTCCACAAAGTCAGATAAAAAGCCTCTTTATTATTCCCAGAAAAGAGCAAGAGTACATTGAAAAGCAAAAGCAAAAGTACATCATGAAGGGGGAGCGGTCAGGTTGCGAAGCTGCTGCGCCAGTACGGCCATCCTCTCAGCCCCGAAATCCAAGACATCAGCGCGGACCCGCTCCAACCGTGCTTTGTCATCTATCAGGAGGGACAGTTCGGCTCTAGCCCGAAGGAGACCGGCACGGGCGACTCCTGCACTCGCCAAGTTTTGTTGTGCTGTGACCAGTCGGCCATTCACCATATCTAGACCTTCCGACGACTGAGAAGCCCACTCCTTTGCCTGAGCAAGCTTTGTCTCCAGTTTGTGGACCCTCGCTACATTACCGTCATGCTCGGCCTGGCACTTCGTTTGAAGGGCGAGAGTCTCCGCCAAGACGACTTTCCCTTTATCCATCTCCTGCTGATTGGTTTCGATGAATTTATTCAGACCTTCCTTCTTTTCAACAAGATGCGCAGTCAAGGAGTCATATCTGGCCTAGACCAAAGCTTCAATATTGCCTCGAGCTAGCTGCAGGTATTCGTTAATGGGTTGCTCCAAGCCATTAACCATCGCCTCCAGCGCGTCAGCTACCCCGGCATCACCGAATTCCCTGACCGCCTCTATCGAGAACCGAGAGGACCTCTTCAGTGACGCAAAGTCCAGCTTCTTCGCCAACACCATTGACATTAGCGTTCTCAAAGTGGTGTAGAAGATGCCGGTATACTGCTCGGTCAGCGCAACTAGGTCCGCATAAACGCGGGGAGTGTCCGCGATGGTGGCGACTTCCCCACCAGGAATCACCACAGACGATGTCGCCACGGCCGTTGCCTCAACAGGAGGAACGACGAAAGAAGAATCGCCAACACCGGACGAAGTGACCGGCGTGCTCAAAATAGGCAATGTCGCAACGACAGGCTCGTCCTCCTCTTGAGATATCTCAAGAGTCTCCTCGACAGGCAAGCCAGCACCCGAAGAGGTTTCCTCTTCAAAATCAGGTACCTCCGTGTCACCACTAGGACCTGACACAGACCCAGGTCTTCCCCTGAAAAGAAGACAAAAGGAAGTTAATATCAACGCAATATTAATTTTCCCAAAGAAGAGGCATAAAAGACGACATTTACCCCTGGCCGACGGCATATACGTCGCATCTGCATCCTGTACAGCTAAATTATTTCTTAAAAAATGTTAGGCGAGCTGTCATACCTGGAAAAAGGGGTCTGCAAACTGACACTGGCAAGTAGTCTTCCAGGTCCTCCTCAAAATCCAACCGAGGCTCATCGGCTGGAATCGCGCTAGGTGCGCTCGCAGGCGCAGCAGAAGTCCCTCCCGATGCCGATCCGACTAGAGGTATACGGAACTTTATTATACTCAGCCCCGAAGGCGACCTCGTTCCACTACCTGAAGCAGTAGCAGCGACGGCGGCATCCAGCTGAGATTCTCTGGCACCACCAGCCGGAACTGTGGAAGGTCCCTCTCTAAAAGGCGAGGAACCTCCAATTAAAGAATCGTCCCCAACACGGGGAGATGCAAGCTCACCTCCAGGAGCATCAATGCCAGGAATTCGGAGAGAACGATTTACCATCTTCTTCTTCCTCTTACGAGGAGAAGCTTCCTTGGGAGCAGGAGCCCTTCGCTTCCCAGAAACTACTAAAGCCCCTGCAGGCGGAGGTACTTCACCCATAGGGACCGACACTAGAGGCTCATCCGGGGTAACGGATTCGCCCTCGTCGGAAGAAACTGAGGGGACTTTAACTCTTCCCCCAGGCTTGGAAGGGGGCACCCTAAAGCTTCCATGCATATCAAAATCATGATGGAAGGTGTTCGTTGCCACATAGAACTGGGCATACGAATGCAGGATGTGCAGCTCCGTGGAGAGTGTAATGACGGGCACAATAAAAATTGCCCCAGTACAACCCATGATAAAATATCGCCATCCCCGCGCTCCATCAATGAGTCCACCTCTGGACCTGAAGCTGGTGACGGCGTTGCCCACATGCAACTGATCATACCCAAACTGCCGGGCAAACCGACTGGGCAAGTAGGGCTCCAAGAAGCAATGATCTTTGCTTCTGTACAGCAGATGGGATGGTCTAATACAAACCAACCAATTAAAAGCTTCGGGAGAAAGAATGGTCTTCTCTCTACCCGAATCCTCGAGCCTAATCCCCGACTGATTGCGATGTACAGGAGGGACGGTGCAGAAAAGCTTCCAACTATGACTGAAGCCTAGCGCCCGTCGACAGTCTATAATCGTGCTCACGTTCCAGGAAGACTTCCGGTAGTTCAACAAGAAACTACCCCCCGAACTATTGCCGGAACCGGGAGACATCACCCGGGGATTATGGAGAATTAACCACCCCATCAAATACAGGTATGGTAATTCTATCCTGGGAAAGCTATCCCGTCGAATTTCATCAACGAGCAGCCCGTCAGTCATGGCCCTCAGGCCAGCTTGTATATGGCACACCATGGCAGGGAGCAAGCCCAGTCTTGCCCCGAACACCAGACATACTGCAGGCCAGAGCGTGTTGCGGTGAATGCGGTCCGCAAATGCGACGTCAGGCACTACTACTCGGCGCAGCCATATGGAGAGGAAGCCAGCCAGTTGAGCCTCCCTGGACAGAGGCTTGCGACAGCGCCTCAAATAACTATAGGCCTTAATGCCTTCAGGATACTTTCCCATCCCTTCATCGAGGAATCGGTCCGGAGCACCAGCATCCACTATAAGGTCGTCAACTACCTGAGCATTAAGCGCACTCAGGGGATTCACCGGCAGATCCTTGCCCTCTAATACCTTCTCTGGCTTAGCAGTCCTGGACCGGTGAAAGAAGAGGTAGGACGTCCATTTGTTGACGTGAGCCAAATCTGAGGGCTCATCATAAAAAGCGGTGCAGGCGAGGTAGTGGCACATCAGCTCCTGATAGACCTCCACTACCCGAGGGTCTGAACCCCCCAGCTCCCGGTTCGTGGGAACATACTCTTCGTATGGAGTATCCTCCATCGGCAGTCTTGAGATCTCTGCCATCTCATGCAGGGCCAATCCTAACTCCCCCAGTGGAGTGGAAAAGGTCCCGGTAAGCGAAATATATCGCTCCATCAGTGCCAGAAATAGGTTAGGGTTAGGAGGTAACCCAACACTGGAAGCACTCATAGCTGCAAACAGACCGATGTTCTCCAACTCGGTCTGAAAATGCTTCAGGGCCCAATCAGCTAAGCGAGCCCATCGAAGGTTTGAAGGGGTGATCCACCCGCCACACCGAGGGTTCACCTTAGGGTATACTCCCCCATGCTCCATAAAATCATTACAGAAAGTCGGTAACTGGACCGGCTGGATCACCAAGCTATCTTCACTCGGGACACTGCCCGGGTACAGCCCCCTGAACAGCGTCACAGAGCGAGAAGGGCGGCTGACAAATGACCCCTGGTCAGCTCCTCTCAGATGAAAGATCTTCCCTGGCTTGCCGTGAAGATTAGGGGTCAGCGTCCACGACATCTTCCTGGGGTGCGTAGCATGAAAAAAGGCCGAGATAGGGTAGTCTCTCGGCATATTGGGCAGATACAAGACCAAATCCATAGCAGGGAAAACCCAGAGTTCTCTCTTAGGCTTTGTCTGGGACTGCTTGTCAATCATGTCCCCGAAAAGGAAATCTGACTTCAGGTATTGCTCCCCGTCTACAAACGTTAGGGGCTTCCCGTTGATCATGCTCAGCAGCATTCGCTCGCCCTGAGCCGATATCAGAATTGCCCTTCCTTCGGGATATTGGGGCCCGGAGATAGGAAATGTCACGTGTGACAGATCCTCCAAATAGTTGGAGTATAGCATCCCGGCGGCAGAGCCCATCACTTCAGCTAGCGGAGACTCATGCAAGTTAACTGCAAAAGCACAGGAGAAACACGTCAGTTCCTAAAACTAGACATTTCGGGACTTGCAGCATCCGATCAACAGTCCGTGCTCTACGTCGAGACTGTGAAACTTGAACCTTTACGCTGGAATCCATTTCCTTAACGTAAAAGTCAAGATTGGCAGTATACGGTCTGTGCTTTACGCCAGATTGATTAAATTGAGTTATTACGCCAGAATTTCCATCCAAGAGCATAAAACTCAAATTTTAATGATATACACCAAGTTTTCGGCGGTCAAAGCTTTTACGCTCGACTGTGGAAAAAATAGAGTTTTTACGCTGACACATTAGGAATGTGGGCGTAAAAAGATGAAACGTCTCCGTGCATCATCTTCCTCAAAGAGGCTATCAGCACAGAAGACAACCTAGCGCGGTCACGTTCAACGTGTGCGAAGGATTTTCAGTCATTCTCTTCTTTCCAAGAGCTCTACATTCCAGACCGGGTGCACTACTCGTCGGTGGGATGCTCCACTCAGAATGAAGTTCGCCTTGTCCAACCAGAGACGCTCTCGCTTGGGCCGAGGAACGAGAAGAGGAATCAACCTTCTTTCCCTTAGCGGAGGAAGTTTGTTTCGAAGCCATTACTGGAAACTTTGAAGACTCGAAGAAGAAACGAAGAACTCAAACAGTCGAAAGCTTTCTCTCGCAGAAGACGGATGGAAAGTTTTTCCCCTCAGAAACTTGGGATATATATAGAGTTCGGATGGACTCCTCGGACCCCGAACCAAATCTCCTAATTAATATTCGGTTATGATTGGGTCCCACGTCAGCCTATTTATTCAGAGAAGGCGGACAGTCGGCGAATTTGAAAAGTTTTTCGCGCAAAGCAGGTTCATGGTTTCTACGCTAAGGAGCTTTCTATGCTCGACAACTACAGATCTACGGTTTTACGCTCGCAAGCTATGAGTCTATAGTTTTACGCCCGGATGCCTTTGTGCTCGGTAGCTTTTATGCTCGAGAGGCTACAGACCTACGACTTCACGCTCAGCAGGTACCAAATCGATGATCTCACGCTCGGTGGCGCTTAGTTTACGCTCGGAGGCGACGGATCCACGACTTCACGCTCGAAAAATTTTCTTTTCAGAAGCAACAAATCTACAGTTCTACGCTAAGGAGCTTTCTACGCTCGACAGCTACAGATCTACAACTTTACGTTCGACAGCTACAAGTCGGGTTTTACGCCCGGATGCCTTTGTGCTCGGTAGCTTTTATGCTAGAGAGGCCACAAATCTACGACTTCACGCTCAGGAACTACAAGTCTATGATTTCACGCTCGATGGTGTTTAGTTTATGCTCAGAGGCTGCCAACTTATGATTTCGCGCTCCATGACTTCCCGCACATCTGAAAGATATGCAGGCCAGAGTACGCGTACATCTGAACGATCCTCAAGGCGGTCAATTACAGGAGTTCACACAGAAGATACTCCTTCTTGACCTCAAGATATCCCAAGTACCCGAAGCATACAGAGTTCAAAACATTGAAAAATTACTCTTCTTTACGGGTCGATTCGAAGTTCATCCAGACTCCAGTCTGAACATTTCATCTACCAAGATGGCAAAACAGTTTGACAGCCATTTCTTGCCCTGTTCCAAGGGATTTCCGAGAAATTATTCTTGAAGATGATGTCTGAACAAAGAAATTCTGTTTATCAGAAGTAACAGTTCAGGATTCTACGCGGTTCCTCACTCCTAAACAGCAGGACAGTTCAAACACTCGAATGCTAAAGCGGCTTTCTACGCATCCCTAGTTATGCGTAAAAGACAGGACAGGACCCAGCACTCTTTCTAAACAGAGTCGGCGTAAAGAATCAGACGTATCGAAGCTACACATATTCAGACTTTACAACAAAGTATGGCAAGATGATCATATGAAGAAGAAAGACGATTTTATTAAAAATTAAAGTCATGATTACATATGAGGAAAATCCAATCTACAAGGTTTTTTTTCATTTTTATGATTACATATGAGGGAAACCCCGTCTACAAAGGGCTTCCTCATCATCGTCTGAAGATCGCACCGAGAAGCTGTTCTGACAGGTTCTCACATTGGTAAAGGTCTTCCTCTTCTTCCAAGATGGTTCGTCGACATCCACAGTCGATGAACAAGAAGATGATCAGTGGCAGAAGGATACAAAACTAGGCCTAGACCCATCCTCCAACAAAAAAGAAAGCAGGGTAAATCTGCTTTCCTACGACCACCACCACTCAAGCCGGGACAGAGCTAGTCTGTCTGCCTCTCGTCACCGGAGGTAACGGAAGAAGGTGCCACTTGCAAGCAGCATGGTGAAATACGATTCTTCGTCTCTCCCGAAGAACCACCATACAAAGTTGCTGATTATCCCGAGCAAAGGAGGCTATAATATCCTTCCATGATCCATCGTTGTAGAGGATATTTGCTCGAAGACGCCATCTTTTTCGGCTCCTTACATGCTGGAAGAGCATGATCTCCTTCTTCCTCAAGTCGACCCAACGAACTCCGGCCATCATCTCTGTATGATGAAGGAAGTGTGGGAAGAACAGGAGAACTCCTCAGCCTTTTTATAGGCGAGAGAGAGCACCGATCCCCAATAAATTTTCCATAAAGTCAGCTTCGACCGTTTCAAAACTCCATTCAGAAATGTTTCGAGTTACGAGGAGTAGGTCATGCTTCATTCAAAGCGTTTCAAATTACGAGGAATTTAAAAGCTTTGAAGGGGGTCTTGTAGAAGCATGAAAAATACGCTGGATAGCTCTACGCAACATATTGATGCAAAGCAGCATAAAAAGAGGACTTCAGAGCCTTCAACGTACAAACAGAGCTTCTCCGCCAAGCACAGTATAAAATATAGGCTCGAGGACCATCTACGTAGGGCAGTATGTCCAGGCTGCTTCAGCGTAAACAGGGATCAACGTCGCCTTTATGGCGTAAAACTCATCCTCTTTTAAATGCAGCATTGAAGTGTACGAGGGACGCTTCGTATTCTCCGAAGTGAACCTGTCAGAGCCTGCAATGAACCTGTCAGATCCTGCAATGAACCTGATGTCTCGACTTCTGACAAAAGGATACTGCTCGACTACCCAGGCGACGGCTATAATGATGGCGAGGCACTGCAACCCAGGCTGTCATTTACTGCCATTTTCCTTGCGTAAACCGCTTTTACGTACACGGAGGAATACACTGCCTAATTTTACACAGGCAGATGAGAGCTCCTTACACTCCACGGAAGACAAACCACCTGCCACGTCAA
This sequence comes from Iris macrosiphon, assembly GCA_036927795.1. Classification (NCBI taxonomy): domain Eukaryota; kingdom Viridiplantae; phylum Streptophyta; class Magnoliopsida; order Asparagales; family Iridaceae; genus Iris; species Iris macrosiphon. The sequence goes on from JAYESA010000006.1 coordinate 96,383,246, forward strand.
AAGCTGCACTCCGTACGGGACTCGAGGCACGTCTCTGCATTTAATGCACAGGGTGGTGACAGGCCCTCAAGGCACGTCTCTGCAATTAATGCGCCGAATACTGACAGATGCCCAAGGCACGTCTCTGCGTTTGATGCACAGAAGGGTGGCAGACCTTCAAAACACGCATCTGTATTTAATGCACAGGATGATGGCGGATCTCCACATTTAATGCAGGAGATTTGATTAAATGTCACTGAACCATCATTTAGGGACATCCCCTTTGCGAGAGCTGCTCCTACGCATACAAGGGAATACGCTGCCTAGTTTTACACAGGCAAATATGAGCTCCTTACGCTCCACAGAAGACGAACAGACTGCCACGACAGTGATTACTCTTCGCACAGGGTTCAAGGTGCGTATCTGCATTTAATGCACGGAATGATGGCAAATCTTAAAGACAAGCATCTGCATTTAATGCACGGGATGGGGGCAGATCTCTGCATTTAATACAAGAGATCTGATTATCTCCAAAAGTCGTAATTCTGGCTAAGACGTCCACATCATCACTCTGGCACGTTACGCAGCGACTTCTACGCCTATTCAGCTTCGGTGCCTGCTCGGCTTCTACGCCTACTCGGCCTCTATGACCACTCAGCTTCTACGCCCACTCGGCCTCTATGACCACTCGACTTCTACGCCCACTCGGCCTCTATGACCACTCGGCTTCTACGCCCACTCGGCCTTTATGACCACTCGGCTTCTACGCCTATTCGGCTTCTATGCCGGTTTGATAACTATTTGGCTTCTATGCCATGGTGACAGATATTGGCTTCTATGCCAACCTCTTCTACACGATGGATACCTACCTACGTGGCTTCTACGCCGTGATCTTTGTAGCGATTATACGCATTTTGTCCCTTAGTTGGACCCACGTCACACGCTCATTCAAAGGATCATCTATACGCAGGCATTGGTTATTTTAACCGTTGTGTAAAAGGGTGATGTACTTTCCACTACTCGATTTTTATACCGATTGAGTGGTCACTGTCACCAAAACTCTATAAATAGAGACCTCTATCAACAGAGAAAAAGGTCAAAGAATTGAAGGTCGAACGATCGGAAATAGGTCGACTAATCGGAGAAAAAGAGGAGAGAGAGAGAGAGAGAGAGAAGAGTCCAGAGCTCAGGCGAAGAGAAGGGATCAACGACTTTGGCATCGGGCATCCACCCTCTTCAGCAACCTTCGAAGCTGCTACCTATCTTCCACGGCACTTCTTCAACATCGTGTGGTCCAAGGGCTAAAGTGATCGACTGCAGATCAGACACCTATAGCAATATTCACCCAGATTAAATAAATTGTACTTAGACATCCTCGTGTAGGATCAAATTTGTACAATCTTGTTTGTAAACATAAAAGAAAGACGGGTCTTCATACAAGACCTCATTTTTCGCATTCATCAAATCTTTTCTCGTTTATATTATTACACCGAAACAAGGGGAAGCTACAACAATCAACTATGTGATATGCAAATGAGAGTATGGTATCATACCCCAGACTAGTACTCACGAAAGATCCCAATGGACACTTCTGTATTCTAATAGTACACTCAAGGCTCCGTGTGGGGGAACCAGGAGGAAGATGGATATACATAAATATAATACTTTAGATTCCGCATAGGGAACCTAAAGCCTAATACACATAAATAGTAATAGTAAAATATGCCCAGAGCACGATGAAGACTCTCTCCACCCAATGTAACCTCACGTCTCAATCCAGACACGCAAGATCAAGACCTCTAACTATCAACACAAGTCATAGTCAATATGTACAATTATAATTACCACTATAGCAAGCATCCTGTAGTCCTATCCAGAGTCTAAGTACCATGATCAAGTCGAGAAAGACTCTGCCACATGAATATAGTGCCCAGTGTCCTATGGTCGGATGTGCAAATATCATATGCATAAAATATGGGTTCGGAAGAATGACTCTCTAACTACGATACTCGACTCCGCAGGGGATGACGGTACCCGAATCTTGTCTGGACACAAAGTATCGTATAACGGCCCTAGGATCACAAGAACAACAATAAGCCACACAAATACAATATCCAATGCATAATTAATATCAAATAAATAATTTAAAACTGTAAACATCTTGGCAAGGTACACTTGCCTGGTTTTGTAGTTAGTGGTGGTAAAGATGATCCCGCGTCCACTCCTTCGGAATTCAATTGACCTATAAATTAATTAATTGCTTAAGGATCCAAACATGATTTCTTGTAATTATAACTAAATTCTATAATTTCTTCAATGCCATGCAAAACCAAGCCCGTTATTATTTCTAACAACTTTGCTTACTTTTACAGGGTATCGGGACCTAGTTTTTTGGTTTTTGACTTCCAAAGTTAAAGTTTAAATCCCCAATTAGAGGACATAAAATTAAATCATAATAAATCATATATTCCAAAATTAAATATGATTTATATGAATTTATAGCAATAAATTTCAGATTTGACAAAAATAACATATTCCAGATTTCGGCAACTTTATGTTGACTAGTTTTGTCCGAAACTTGTTCGAATCCATTATTATTGTTTATATCTATTAAAAATTATTTTATATCATATTATATTCTGTTATAATCTTAGAAAATAATCACCTATTTTTTTCATCCAAAAATTTCTCTATTTACTAGCAACACAATGTGATATAGTCACCCGAAAACCTAGGCTAGTGGTCCCTAGTTATAGGTTCAGATTTTACATTAAAATATCAGAAAATTAATTTAAAAATACTTATTTTTTCAGAAATTAAATGCTAATTAATTTAGTTTTAATAATCAATAAGATTCCCTCAATTAATCATATCAAAAAGTCTTAAACTAGTTCTACCGACAAGCAAATCATCACCAAACTTTCACAAAAAAATCTATATTTTCTAATATAAGAACGAGATGGAAAAATAGAAGTTCTAATTCAGTAAATTAACTTAACCTAAAAGTATCATTCCATGGGATTTGAGAAAGAAGGGTTTAAGATTTACCGAAACCGTTGGAGGATTTGAAGATGGATTTCTTCCTGTCCAAGAATTTCCCTCCTTACTTGTGCTCGGCTTGCTACTTCCTTTATGATAGATTGTTGATGAAAAAAATAGTTCTTGATATAATTATGGGGAAGATGGGGTTCTTCTTGAAGGTTTAATGGTGTTTGGAAGGAGATATGGTGGAAGGATGATGAAAAGTGGAGCTTTTGGAAGAGTGGAAGGGATTTTTGGTGAAGGAGATGTTGTTGTGAGGGTGAGAGAGGCAAGGGAGGTTGTTCCACGCATGGGGGAGAGGGGAAAGGGGCGGCCAACTATGAGGGAGGGGTTTTGATATGGTTAGGGTTAGGGTTTGTTGGTAAGTTGATATATATAGGGCCTTTTTAAATAGATTTAAATAAAGGAGGGGGTTATCCTATTGCTAGGGGGGGGTCGGCCAAGGGGGGATGCTCTTGGACGAAAATAGGAGGGTGGGGTTGGTTGTTATGGTTAGGATTGGATAAGGTTTGGTTGTTGGGTTGGTTATGGAAGTAGTTAGGTAGTTATTTGCCAACTAGGTTGCCACCTATACAACTTTCTATAGTTAGAACTTCTATAAATAAAAATAAATTAATTTAAATATCATTTATATATATAATATATATTTACATGAGAATAATTGGGGTGCACTACATGCCTACATGTGTTTGGGTTGGGTTTGGGTCAAGTTCTAGTCAAAAGGAGACAATTTTACGGTAACCGCAATTCTTGATGTTCTTTAATATTTTTGGAGCATGGAAAAGATCCAATAAATACAACATCCATGTTCCAACTATATTAGAATCAATTAAAATTATTATTATAAATTTTGTTTGAAGGAAAAAGGTCGTGCATTTCTCAAAATATCCAAGCCATGGCAAAGGATCATATATCTAAAAGAAGGTTTTAGGAATTACTACTCTAATCTATTTAAATTAAATAAAAAGAATTAAAAGAATTAAAAATTACCTAAATAACATTATTCAAAAATGAGGGGGCTTACAAGTATAAATTTGGAAATGACTAGTCTTGACCTAGAAAACCTAGTTTACCAAGGTATTGACCTAGTTGACTAGTTTGACTTAGTTTAACCTAATGTTGACCTAGAGACCTAGTTTCAAGCTATTTTAGCATATTTATAATTTTAAAACACTATTTTGACTTAATACTCATATTTAGGTTCTCAAGGCACTGTTACGGATACGGTTGATATTCCATACCGGATTTTAGGCGAGTACATTCTCTGATAGTTTCTCGTTTATGATATCATCTATGTTTCTTGTATCTAGTATAGATATCCTTGATTTCCTGATACTTTGTTACACGAATTAGAATTTTATGGATCTCGTCATGAGATTTTATTATTCCTGTGATTCATGTGCATGTCATGTGATTCCTGTGCATGGATGAGACACTATTCCTGAGAAGGTTGGCCCCCTGATCTGTGATTCATGTGTCGTAGCATGTCATGGTTGGATCCACTATACCAGTAAGGGGCAGGGAGTGTTAGTGTAAATATGTGAGCATACCCTCCCTATGCAGTTCATGTATTCCTGTGAGTGTTAATCATACACCTCATGTATGATTAACTAGGCCATATTCCTGTACAAGTTCCCAAGCCGATCGCATGTTGTCACTGGTACTCACTCACTTAGATAGTCGTATCTCTTTATTTCATATATGATGTTCATATCTCTTGTATGTATTTTTTGTATTTTCTTATTCCTGTATATTTTTGCCATGCTCTATTCTTCTTGTATATGCTTTCTATATACTGTTACATAATTTTTATCATTTATTGGAACTACTGTTAGAGGTGTACTTTCCTCCTTTCCTGACTGGATATATTTTTTTAGATGACATTGAGAAGTGGTATCCCACTCACTACGGGCCTCAGGACGTAATTGGGTTAGAGTTAGGCACTGTGGCTTAGGAGGGACTCATCCCGGTTGAGACAGACGACACTTTACTAGTAGCTTAGTAGATAGGCTTATATTGTACTGGATTTGTTTTCAGCTTTGACAGTTAGTTTTATTTTATATTTTTGACTCATTGGATATATTCTATCTTTTAAGATGTATCTGACTCTTTAGTTCTTTATATCATATTCGTGCGATTGTTCCATCTTATGGTTCGGTGATTGAGTATTCATATTTCATTCGTGGCATTATATATCTTGATGATCATTATTGCTAGATAGTATAGTTTACCCAAACAGCATTCTACCGTCGATGCTGCGGTATAGGCTGGACGTTGTTCACTACTCGTGCCCCTACACCGGGTGTGGGTCATGATACATTTTTAGTGGTGGCCCATGCAGGTCTTCGAGGTCACAATTAGTGCGATTCGTAGTGGTGCTCTGATTTGAGTACTATTACGAGCATGTTCAGGATATAGGATATAGGCTATAGGTTGAGAATACACAATCACAACTAGGAAAAACTCTATTGTTAATTTCAACTGTTCTCCCTTGATATTTGATAATTGAGGTTTAACTGTCCTTCTTTGAATACATTCTATCTTGTGCCATATTGATTCTTTTATTTTGTTTTGCCTCAGGATGTCGTCTAAGACTCGATCACAGCAGAGAGGAGAAGCTTCTAAGAGATCTGTGACTTCCTGGGAGCATGCACTAGTCATTTCTCCGGTGATTGGCATATCAGCTGCATTCAGGGGTCCACCTCCAGTACAGAGGATTGTTTTAGCTGTGTCTGAGGGACTTCTAGCTCCACATTTCGTACCGACAGATGCGACTCAGGTGTTCGCATTATTTTACGAGATGATGGAGGCTCAGAGGGCCCAGTTAGAGGCTCACCAGAGGCAGACCGATGTGTTACGATAGGATATTGTGAGTGCTCATCATCTTGCCCTTGATGTAGTAGAGAGAGGAGCTCTGGTCCAGCAGTAGGTTGCTCCGCAGGTTGCCCAGCTTCGGCCCGGTAATATCTAGGACTTCAAGAAGCTGGAACCTCGGATCTTCAAGCGGATCGAGGGCATCGTCTATGCTGATGATTGGCTCGAGGATATCGAGCTTCTCATGAGGGTGTCCCATCTTGCTAAGGATCTGAAGGTTGAGGCAGTGGGACTTCAGTTATTCGATATCGCCCGCACTTGGTTCAGGAATGAGCCACTTCCTTCTGATACGGGGCAGCCTTGGGAGGTGTTTAAGGACCTCTTCAAGAGGAAGTTCTTTGCTCGGACAGACAGATTAGACTTAGGGAGGCAGTTTGAGGGCCATACTCAGGGGAGCATGTCCGTGGAGGAGTATGCCGCAGAGTTCAAAAGGTTGAGCCAATTTGTAGAGTACTTAGTGAGGGAGCAAGAGGTTCGGGCTATCCGCTTTCGTGAGGGTATGAACTGGGAAGTGAAATGCCACTTTCGAGTTATGATATTGTACTCGGGATGGATTGGTTGAGTAGACACATGCTAGTATAGATTGTCGAGGAGGTAGAATTTTGTTTATCCTGCCAGGAGAGCAAGAGTTTGAGTTTGCTAGAGGAGCTTCGGAGCAGGGAGAAGGCATTATCTGTGGAGCTATGGTGGAAGACAAAGAGTTGCCGCATCCCTTGACAACAGAGTTCTTGGATGTGTTTCCTGAGGAATTGCCAGGACTACCACCAGATAAAGATGTTGAGTTCTCTATAGACTTGATGCCAGGTACAGAGCCAATTTTATAGCATGTCTATAGAGTTAACAACAGCGAGCTGCTCGAGCTGAAGAAGCAAGTGGATGAACTACAGGATAAGGGGTTTATCAGATCAAGTTCTTCACCGTGGGGAGCCCCGGTATTGTTTGTACCAAAGAAGGATGGATCGGTGCACATATACATCGATTACAAGGCATTGAATAATCTCACTATCAAAAATAAATATATGTTGCCTCGGATTGACGACATGTTCGATCAGTTGAGTGGCGCCAAGGTGTTTTCCAAGATAGACTTGAGATCAGGCTACCACCAGGTGAAAGTGAAGCCGGAGGATATTTCGAAGACTGCTTTTAGGACTCGATATGGCCAATACGAGTTCATGGTGATGTTATTTGGGTTGACTAATGTCTCGGCGGTGTTTATGAATTTGATGGATAAAGTATTCCACCAGTACCTTGACAAGTTCGTGGTGGTGTTCATCGATGATATTCTCATATACTCGAAGACGCCAGAGGAGCATCTGTGGATTGTGTTAGATGTGCTGAGGAAGGAAAAGCTATATGGGAAGCTGTCCAAGTATGAGTTCTTCCTGGACAAGGTGGAGTTCTTAGGACATGTTGTGACTGGTGATGGGATTTCAGTGGACCCGAAGAAGATCACAGCAGTCGAATCTTGGAAGACCCCGAGTTCAGTGGCAGAGATCAGGAGTTTCTTGCGTCTGGCAGGCTACTACAAAAAATTTGTGTAAGATTTTTCGAGGATTGTAAGCCAATGACTAGACTCACCAGGAAGGACGCGGAGTTTGTTTGGACAGAGGAGTGTTAGGCTGCTTTTGAGGAATTGAAGACGAGGTTAATGTCTGCTTCAATTTTGACGTTGCCATCAGGGTCTGAAGGTTTCACTATCTATAGTGATGCATCGGGGAAAGGGCTGGGTTGTGTTCATCAGCAGAATGGGAAGGTGATTGCCTATCCATCCAGGCAATTACGTCCTCATGAGAAGAACTATCATACCCACGATTTGAAGTTGGCAGCGGTTATGTTTGCCTTGAAGTTGTGGAAATACTATCTGTACGGAGAGTGTGTGGAGATCTTCACAGACCACAAGAGTTTGAAGTACATTTTCACTCAGAAGGAGTTGAATATGAGGCAGCGTCGGCGGCTGGAACTGATGAAGGATTTTGATATATCCTTACAGTATCATCCAGGGAAGGCCAATGTAGTTGTCAATGCCTTGAGCAGGTATCCGGTAGCTATTTTTTGACGCAGGACCGATATTTGTTGGAGGATCTGGAAAGCTTAGGCATTGAGGTGATAGTTCATGGGATTGCAATGCAGATGTGGGGTTTGCAGATACACTCAGAGTTGATGGACAGGATTAAGGAAGTCCAGTATAAGGATATGTCTCGGAGGAGCATTAGAGCTCAGGTGAGCAGGATTGGAGGATGAGTTTCCCTATGATACTTTCTTAAGGAAACCAATTGTTTCCGGATTTGAGCCGGTATACATACTATTTGGCCTAAATTTCGGTTTCAGGCAGTAACTGAAACTGGTATTTCGACCGATACGTTCATAGATGCCTAAATAAGAACATTTGCTGGGCATGTGGATTGGCTATAGCTTTTGTTTCATTGGATTATAGTACTTATTTAACATTTTTGGATATTTGGCAGGTTTTTGCGCTTCCTTGACCAATTGCAATTGCCTGTCTATTGCCTAGTGGATCTGATCCTCATGGTTTTGAAATATTGACGGCGTACTATTTGGTTCCATGGTAAGATTTTACTTTCTACCTTATTGATAGAGGACCTGTTTCTAGTTTTCAGAGTCACAGTGTATACTCTGATGATTTGTCTCTCTTATGTTGTAGGAATACGAATATGTTTAAGGACATAATAAATATAGGAATACGAATATGTTTTAGGACATAATAAATATAGGATATGGACATCTTTTAGATAGATACAATATAATTATCTATATTACGTACATGGACACGGACACGGACACATGTACGTACACGATACAAACATCGCTTTTCCCTGCAACATACGTCTTTCATGTCCTCTCATTTTAAGGGCTATTGCACATCATTGTAGATATATCCAGAGGTTCTCACTTTTCCTGCACTTTTTTTTGGGAGATTTAGGGGATACTACATGGGTGGAAGTATCTATCACTTGGTTTATAGTCTGGTGATTCTATCATGAGTTTCTTTCTTTTTAACCATACTAAGTTTTGATATCTCTGAGCTACTCATTTGATTTCAATGACTCCTATGAAGCTTGTTTCTTGTATTCAACTATATGCTCTGTGAACTGATATTTTCAGCTGTAAGGTCCTGCTTTCCACTTATCAAAATATCCATATTTACTGATTCAGTACTTTTAGTTAATTTATTTGCAAAGAAGAAACGTTCTGATCTTGCTCTATTAAATTTCAACCCTTCTATTTGGCTCGCTCCGACTGTGCATCCGTTGTGCACGCGCACTGGAGCGAGAGCAGAGCGCGTGGCGGAGGAGGGAGGAGCGGTTAGAGGGGGGGGGGGGGGGGGAGGGAGATAGGGGGGCTCGGCGGCAGCGGCGGAGCAGGAGAGGTGAAAAATGGCTGAATTTGGCTTGCTTCGGCGGTGGTGCCGTCATGCTTCATCACATGTGCACAGTGGATGCACTGCTAGAGCGAGCCAAATATCATTTTCGATTAAATTTGCTTACATAGTCTTACCATGTGTTTCATGCCATCTTCTTTTACCATGTGTTTCATGCCATCTTCTTTCTTGTCTATAGGTATCTTCCTACTTTCCAAATGGTCTTTCTATGCTTTGTGGCAAAGCTTCTTCTCTCGCTTTTGATGCCTTGGGTCAGTAAACTTGACGTGGGACCTTTGTTGAGTAGCTCTCACTCGAGGTGAGCATTCGGTTTATTCGGTTTAAAACGAACCGAAATACTCAAAATCGAATAAATCAAAATTTTAAGAATTTAAAATTGAAACCGAACCGAAATGAGCCAAAACCGAAATCGAACTTAACCGACTAAGTTATTTGGTTTATTCGGTTGGACTATTGTTGTTTAATGAATCGGGTCCAAAATTGAGATCGTGGTTAAATTATATTAAAAATTATAGTTTTATACACACATGTGTAGTATTTCAAAGTTGTGCCAAAAATTTGGCTTCAAACCATATACATAGAATTATTGTTTTCAATATTTTTTTAATATATTGTTTTAATATATATATATATATATATATATATATATATATATATATATATATATATATATATATATATATATATATATATATATATATATAATATTTACATAATTGTATAAATTTTATTCGATTTTCGGTTTTGGACCGAAACTGTAAGCCCCTGATTTTTTCAAAAATATTAAAATTGGATTTTCCGCAATTTTCTAGAATTTTCTGAGAATTTTCTGTAATTAAAATCAGGGTTTTTAAATATTAAATAATTTTTAATAGATAATAAACGATATTAAAATATTATGAAAATAATATTTTTGGGTGTAAAATAAAAAACTGGACTTAGGGTAATTTTTCTGAAATTTATTGGACCCCGGACCTAATTTAAAACACCTAAAAACTATTTATTAATTAATTAACTGATTTATTTATTTATTATTATTATTATTATTATTATTATTATTATTATTATTATTATTATTATTATTATTTTGTATTTTTGGGCCCGGCCCGGCCCAGTGGGCCGAGCCCAGCAGCCCAGCCCAGCCCAGACACCCCTAGCGGGTCGGGCGGGTCCGCCCAACCCGGAACCCGCGCCCGACCCGGTCCCCTTCTCTTCCCCGTTCCGCTGTGCGACTGGATCCTCCGGCCACCGCCCTGGTTTCTCGCCGCCTCCGCCGGAGCGGGCCACGTCCCCCTCGGCCCCTCCTCACCCGGCCACGACCGCCCGCCCGAGTACTATATAACCCTCACTCTTCTTCTCCTCCGCCCTCACTTTCACCTTCCCCTAGCCAAACCCCCGCCGGAACCCTAGCAGCCGGATCTCCCTCGCCGGCCAGCACCACTAGCCCCGCCGACCTCCTTCCCGCCGACCAGCGCCCCGTCTCCAGCGCCTCCCCCTCTCCAGAACCCTCCAGCGCCTCCTCCCCATCTCCACCACCCTCGCCGTAGCCGCCCTAGCCGATCGACGACCCCCCCCTGCCGGCACCGCCCTCACCCGAGCCCCGGCGACGCCCCGCCGACCGTCGGCCAGTCCCGCAGCTTCGACAACCCTCAGCCCTAGGCCGGACACGCTGCTGGACACGCGGACACAGTGGACACGGCTGACACAGTGTCCAGAACGCGTGTCAGACTCCGAAAACCCCGTTTCGAGAAGCCTCGTTCAGGTACTCGTATCTTGCACCCTGTATCTCCGTTTTCAATTCCGTAAATTGCGTTGCGAAGCCTGTATGACCCTCTCGGTGCCCGGACAAATCGCTCGGGGCATCGCGTCCTGTGGTGATCGCACACCGCGATCCAAAAACAGGAAAAACAATGACCCGATTCACCCCGGAACTAGGTACGCCCCGCCAAACGGGACGATTTGGTCGCGCTCGGTCTTCACAGATACGTGCGCAGCGTTGATACGGACGTGTGGGATTTCGCGAAAGTCGATTCGGGTGTGCGTGCACACCGGGATCAACGCGTATCCGCGGACACCGCCCCGTATCCGCCTTTTCTGAATCACGCCCTAACTTTGTGTACACACGTCGGATTGAAACGAAACTTGCGCCATCGGACTCGTAGCGATACGCTGGTCCTGTGACCCCAGTTTGGTTCGATTCTGAGAACGTTGACGAAATCGGGTGTCGTGGGCCCCATAGGCCCCGCTCGACGGGCGATTTTGTGATCGGCTCATCGAAATTCAATTCTGGAAGTTCGTTGGGTTCGTATCATCGTTCCTGACCTGTTGACACTAAGTTTGGTGAATTTGGAGACCTTTGACCCTGACACGTTTTTCGGTGCAAAGCGGGCCCACATGCGGACCCCGTTTCGACCCGAAATTGCCGTTTTTGCCCTTGTCTCCAAATTGGACTCAAGGACAGGCGTTTCTAGCTATTTGATACCTTCTGAGCATGATGGTAATGTTTATTTCAGCATCCGGAGTCATTTCTGGAAATTTTCCCGAGGCACAAAACTGTATTTGGATCCAAACATCAGGCAAGTACCTGCACTTCAAGTTTAATCTTTATATTGTGATAATTAATTCCCTGCTTTACTAGTACCATTGATGATTACACGTAGTGTTAGAACACTGGATTTCATGTCTTGAATACTGGATTTTCATGTCTTGTTTTTCGTGTCGGGTGGGAGAATACTAGGAGGCATGTAGTTTACCCTTCCCCCTGTCGTGGCTGCTAGCTGTTGGTACGTGACTGTACCATCAGCCTTATACTTGTTTATTCCTGACTGCTAGTCGTCTATGACGGCCTTATTAGCCTTATAAGCCCCTACATGCCAACTATGTATTCTAAATACACAAATTCACGCACATAGTTCTGGTCGTGTTGCAGTTCTTGTTGTCTTGTTACAGTTACATTTCCTGTCACATTTTATTCCTGTTTTACTCATATTTCTGGTTATAGCAATTAATCATATTTTACTTCTAGTCGTGATGTATAGCATTATTTTTCAGTTAATTTCACTATTTACTTATGCATATTCTCAACATGATGCTTAGTCAGTTATTTTCTACCTGTCACAAATATTTAGTTTAAATCTTGTTGTGCATTGTGTACTTTGCTCTTTTCCTGACTGGATCCGTTGATTTAGGCGATGATGAGAACCTTGCCCCCACCTATTATGGCCCATATGAGGTAGCAGGTGATACGTCTGAGGAGCCTGTTCCCACCCAGGAGACTACTTTTGAGGAGTAGTAGCCAGTTAGCTAGTATTTTCTTTCAGCACAGCAATCGGATTTGTCCCCGATTTATCTTCTGGATTCTATATTAAACCATGGATTTGTATATCACATTTTGTCTTATGAAATCTTAGTATTCCTATTTCCTGTTATTTTCCTTGTCTATTTACTTTACTGTGGATGAGATAGATTTTAAATTACCTGTGAATATGACCTAGACAGCGTACTACCGCCGACACTGCGGCGTAGGCTGGACGTATCCACGTACTCGTGCCCAAATATCCGGGTGCGGGTCGTGACAGAAACCGAATAAAAAAATTTAGTATTTTTAAAACTGAAATCAAACCGAATTTTTTCAAACCGAACCGAATCTCTTTCGGTCCAAAACCGAATAATGCTCACCCCTAGCTTTCACTTTGCTGGAAGCTTATTATTTGAGTAAATGACCTTGCTTTTGATTGAGCAAGAGCTTAATTTCACGTGATAGCAGTTCACAACCGTTCTTTTTATTATAACCTTATTCATGATCATGCTTCTGTCAATTTGCTATATACATTCTTTTAATTATGATTAATTTTACTAATTTATTTTTCTAGAACCAAGTACACTACCTTATATTTCGTTAACTATTTTCCAGAAATTTGTCCACAGCACAGTGGTACATACTATTTTTTTTCAGTGTAGTTCAATTCAATTAGTAAGGTGTGGTTTGAATGTTTCACACCAAAGCATGTCGTTACACAAATTAATACCTTCCAAGTGTTCCTTATTGTCTCAAAGTTAGATAAGAACCCTAATGTTACAATTTTTCAAACAATGAGCTGATCTCTGTTACAAAATAAATAAAAATCTTTGAACAAATGAATAAAAATGAATAAGGTATTATAGCCATGTTCGGTCTCTGAACACTACACCAGAACTGCATCCATCTACCAGTAATCTTTACAGGAACAGGACCCATTTCTGAAGTGATGAAATCTCATCCTGTCTCGAACTATGATTTCCCGACCGTAGACTTCTGAGATAAACTTCGTCACACGATGACAATCCAAACAAACTCGCAAGTTTTTCACAATCCTGATAGGAGTACCTGGCGGTGTGTTGATCAGCCCAAAGGCGATGGCCAACTTCTCACTGTGTGTTGAAAGAGCAGTCTCCTTGTCTTCTTCATCGACATCAAGCAACACCTCCCCAACTTCCGGCATATACCCAGCCTTTGTCAGTCTGATAGCCATATCATCCAAGAACGAGTATATATATTTAGTTTGAGGGTGCGACCGATCACCCACAAGAAACTGATGGAACCTCCCATCCAGTTCAATGGAGCTGCACCCAGGTATCTTCCTCCCACCACCAACTTCAATTTTCTTCCTCACATGCCTGGCTTCATCCCATCTCCTGGACCCGGAATATAAATTTGCCAATAGAACTTGGCATCCAACTTGTTTCGGCTCAAGTTTGTTGATAAGCTTCCCAATCCTCTCTCCCATCTCCACATCTTTATAAATACGGCAAGCACCTAACAAAGCACCCCATATGGCAGTATCTGGTGCCATAGGCATTGTCGATATCATCTCCTCTGCCTCTTTCAAGAGCCCGGCACGGCCAAGAAGATCCACCATGCACCCATAATGCTCAATCTTCGGATCAATGCCATAGATTTTCTTCATCCAATCGAAGTATAATCTCCCCTTGTCAACTAATCTCCCATGACTACAAGCACTTAGCAAGGATATGAATGTTACTTCATCAGGAGCTATGTTTCTAGCCTTGATTTTTTCAAACAGTTGAATTGCTTTGTCAGACAAACCGTGGATGGCAAAACCACCGAGCATAGCATTCCAAGGCCGAATAGCATGCTTTACCCTATCATTGCTGTTAAATATCCTCAGCGCAAATTCTATCTCTCCGCACTTCGAATACATGTCTATCAGACCGGCAAGCAATCTATCATTTATCTTGATATTAGCCCTCTCTATGTACATATGGATCCACCTTCCTTGATCCAAAGCTACAAGGTTTGCACAGGCAGCAAGAACTGCGGTCAGTGTAAACTCATTTGGAGCTACACCAGTGTGTTGCATGTCATTGAACATATCCAATGCTTCCATAAAGCATCCTACCTACAAGTAACTAGCAAAAGTTATAAAAAGTTAAAATCGAATTATGGGCAGGGATTGAATATATGAAGCCAAATATGTTTATGGATGTTCTTAACGTTGAAAGTTATGAAAGTTGAACAGATTTACTATGTTATGGGGTATAGACTCTACGAAGGAAAATATGTTTATGAATGTTCTTAACGTTGGTCTAGGAAGCACGGACATGTCAGACACGCAACAGACACAACCGAGCACTTCAAAATACACAAGGACACACCATAATAGGTGTTGTGTCCGTGTTGCCTTCTCTTTACCATGTATCCGTGCAACATTGACGTTGGTTAGCTATCTATCTTGATCAATTGCTTCTATCTGGATTCTGTCTTCTCAACTCTGACGTTTTTCTTGTAACTAGTTATTATATGGTTCATATTTCTTAATTTATATTATTGAATATATTATTTTGATACGAGCCTTGACAGTAGCTCAGTACACTGGCAGTGAGCTGCACATTCATTAGATCAGTGAAGGCTAGTACATTCCCAGTGCTCTCAGTCAGCTCCTATATGCATTTCAGTCAGCTCCTATATGCTGTATTACCTAGTGAAAAAACCAATTTTCATTGGCATTTATGTTTAGATCCGTTGGAAAAATTCTTCAGCTGTTAATTCCCCAACAGACATTTTTTAATGGCTCTAATGTCTATTAATTGCTATTAAATCCAATATATATATATATATATATATATATATATATATATATATATATAGAGAGAGAGAGAGAGAGAGGGGATCCGGATCAAGAGTCCCGCTTATAAAGTCCCCAAAAAGTTCCGTCATTTTTAGCCGTTGGATTGTCTTTAAGTTATCTAATCTTGACCGTTGTTTTGATAAACGGTCACGATTAGATGACTTAAAGCATCATCCAACGGACCACAGTGACGGAACTTTTTGGGAGCTTTATAAGCGGACGCTCTTGATCCGGATCCATATATATATATTGTTGGTGTTGTTTCCTTTGGACCAGTGAGAATAGTCCCACATTGGCTACACCACCAAGTGAGTATATCAATATAATACTTTGTATGAGTTGAGGTGTGCACATGGGGTGTGGTGGGGCACATGGGTGTCATGTGGGGGTGTTTTCATAGGAGGAAAAAGGATTTTCTCAAAGAAAGCGTTTATGCTTTTTGTCACTCTCTTGAAAATATTCTCTTAGAAGCTAAAAGTCCCAAAGGGACTTAGCGACTCGGACTCGGACTCAAGGGCGCAAAGTGGCGCTTTGTTGACACACTTTGCACTTAGTTATTCAGATCCGTTTTCTGTGGAATTTGAATTTAAATCGTTCATATCTTTTCGTAACTGATTGGCGTCTAGAGTTTCCGCCCTCTCTATAAATACCCTCTTCGTAATCCCTTTGAGAACTTACTTCGAAAATAGGGTGACAAAGAGAGGTTATGCTACTGCCGCCATTAAAGTCCAGAGTGTTCGTGCGAGTCCAGTAAAAAGGTGACAGCGAGCGTTCCAGAAGTTCTACGTGAACTTGCTGGTTCCTGGAAACAAATCGTGTGGGACGAATCTTGCTTTGAGCAACGGTGATCTTCATCACCCCAGCAAGCAGAGATCCTTCTTCTCCTTCCTCTTCTCTTCTTGTAATCTGTTATGTCCGTCTGCAACTGCGATTACAAAGAAGAACAGAGATAGTTTTATGATTATTGTTTTTGTAGCAGCAAGTTGTAATCAAAATATTGTTATATAGTTGTTCGTTGGATCGAGGTATATCAGCGAGGAAACTTTCGTGTGAACTCCTGATCTCGACTTCAACTTTCGGTTCTTCCATCTTTGATTAAGCCTCGGGACTAACAATCTCAAAGCAAGATCCAAATAAGATGGAGAACTGTTCAAGTCTTTTGGGCACAAGTTTGCTCAAACTTGAAAAGATTGACGGGCTTCACTTCAATCATTTGGATGAGGAATGAGTCATCTGTCAAATGTTGGACGTGTGTAGACAGATCCTGGATTTATCATTCCTGCGGATGGAGGTGAATTTGCACTGGCTTCACTTGAGACGCAAATTCCAAAAGGAAGGAAGACATCTTATGCAAGTTGCCATATGGAGATGTCTGATGCAGTTGTCGTATGGAAACTGGCAATATACGCAAGCTGTATCTACGCATGACATTCTTTTTGCACATGGCAGAACTCGGTGCATAACAGGCTCGGTGCAGGTAGTCACTACGCATGGCGTTCTTTCGACGCATGACAGGACTTGGCGCATGGAAGCACCCATGTGGCTGGCTCTGAGAAAGGTTTATGCGCAACCAGGTTATGCGCATAGGGTTATGCGCACCTTGGCGCATGTCTCTTCAAACATGAAGGATCATGAGTATAAGGATTGCAGATCCAATTTCAAACTGAAATAGCAAGGTAATAGCTTAACTTGGTTACTTTGATTACTTAACTTTGTTGCGATAATTTGCGCAGGTTAAGTCATCTGGCATGGTTGTTGACCAGTGAATGAAAACTGGTGCATCGAGCCACGTGTGCTCTAGGAAGAGCTTCTCACCAAGGTTGGATCTATCATTGGAGGAGGTCTCGATGGCTAGCAAGGATCAAGCAGAGGATCTGGGAATTGGGACGATAGTTCTGGACTTCGAGAAGTTACAATCAAAGGAGGGCGTGTAGCTAAGTACCAGTGATTACCAAGGACCTGATCTCAGGAAATCTATTGCAGACTTGAGGGTGAACATCCATGGTTGCCAGATGGTAATATCTTGGCAGGAGACATACTTTGAAACAATGTGGTTTGTATCAAATGGATGTTCGAGCTTATGCTTGTGAGAAGAGTCTCATTATAAGAGTTGTGGGACCCCAGACTAGGACATGTACTCTTTACCGCAAGATGTCTAGTCTAGGACTTATCTCCAAATATGGGGATAAGTAGGTAGAGAATTGTGAGGTCTGTGCGCAGACAAAGATTACAAGAAAACCGTTCAAACGGGTTAACCGAAGCACAGATCTTTTGGAGTTGGTGCACTCAAATATCTGTGACTTCATACAATTCTCCACAAAGGCCAAGATAAAATATTTTATTACATTCATCGACGACTACTCGAAGTATGCGTTCGTTTATCTGCTCAAGTCAAAAGACGAAGGGTTCGAGAAGTTCAAAGAGTTGAGGGCTGAGACTGAACGTCAAACTGGATAACAACTCAAAAGACTCAGAAGTTATCGAGGCAAAGAATATAGGTCTATTGAATTCGCATCGTTCTGCAAGGAACATGGAATAGTCAATGAGACAATTGCTCCGTATTCTCCTCAATCGAATGGAGTAGCTGAAAGGAAGAACATGACCTTGACAGAGATGATAAACTCAATGTTGTTAACTGTGGGTCTTCCAAACTGCTTCCGGGGAGAAGCTGCGCTAACGGCTACGTTTATTCTGAATAGAGTATCGTACGCAACTTCCGATGTCACTCCTCATAAACTCTGGTTCAAAGTCAGACCCAACTTGAATATCATTCGAGTGTGGGGGTGCCTGGCGTATGTGAAGCTTCCGGACTTGAAGATTCAGAAGCTGGGTACGACTACAAAAACCATCTTCCTGGGTTATGCTGAGAAGAGTGATCCTCGAAAGTTTCTTGATATTGAATCAAATCATATCATCGAATCTTGCGACGCATAATTCTTTGAAGATAAGTTTGCAAGACACAAGAATAATATTATCGCGGACATTCCGAAGAATAGTATGAGTGCACAGGAGGCTAACGCTTCCAATGAAGATGTAGTGCAAACAGAAGTTGACATTCCAGAAACAACAATCAAACCAGAACTCGTAGAACCGGTATCGAAGTGAGTTAGGAGACAGAAGGACTTCGGAGATAATTTCGTTACCTATCATGTGGAAGCAGATCCGCTTACTATGATGAGGCAATGAAGAAGACCAGAGACGTTTTCTGGAGGGAGGCTATCAATGATGAGTATGACTCAATAACCTCTAACAACACTTGGGTGTTAGTCGATCTACCTGAAGGAGCTAAACCAATCGGATGCAAGTGGATCTTCAAGAAGAAGATGAAGGCTGATGGAACTGTTGACAAGTTCAAAGCTAGGTTGGTAGCCAAGGAGTTTTCTCATAAGCAGGGAATCGACTACTTTGACACATGCTCCAGTAGCGCGGATGACGGCCATCAGGATATTGATTGCTCTGAGTGCAATTCACAAGCTAGTTACTCATCAGATGGATGTTAAAACAACATTCCTGAATGGAGAGTTGACCGAAGAGATTTACATGCAACAGCCAGAATGATTTGTCGTCAAAGGGTTTGAAGACAAAGCCTGCAAGTTGGTGAAATCATTATACAATCTGAAGCAAGCTCCCAAGATGTAGCATGAGAAGTTTGATAAAGTTATAAGATCAAACGACTACAGAGTCAGTGAGACGGATAAGTACGTTTACACAAAGTTCGTTGACGGGAAAGGAGTCATCGTTTTTCTATACGTGGACGACATGCTGATTCTGGGTCCGGATCTAACACGTCACTGAGACAAAGAAGTTCCTCTTATCCAATTTCAGTATGAAAGACTTAGGGGAAACTGATATTATCATGGAGATAAAGATCATCCGGACGAACACTGGAGTGGTGCTGTCATAGTCTCATTATATTGAGAAGATGCTCACACGCTATAGATATCAGGATCTTCTAGGGATCGATACTCCGTACAGGTGTGACAAGAAGCTTAAGCCAAATCCAAGAAAAAGTGTCAGGCAGCTGGTGTACTCAAGCATCATCGGGAGTTTGATGCATGCAACACTACCACAAGGCCTGACATAGCTTTCGCCGTAGGGATGCTGAGTCGGTTCACGAGCAATCCAGGTATTGAGAACTGGAAAGCTGTGAAGAGAGTAATGAGATATCTCAAGAGGACTTAGAAGTATGCAATGTACTACAGCGGGTATCCGACGGTAATGGAAGGTTTCAGTGATGCAAGCTGGTGCTCAGAAGTAGGGGGCGAAAAGTCCAACGGAGGATAAGTCTTCTCCATGGGTGGAGCTGCTAAATCGTGGAAGTCAAAGAAGCAGACAATGATCTCTCATTCCTCGATGGAATATGAGTTCTATGCACTGGCGGTTGCAGCAGATGAAGCAGAATGGCTTCGGGAGCTCATGTATGATCTTCCATTGTTGGTGCGCAGATTCCGGCGGTACCGATTTACTGCGACAACCAGACGACTGCAGCGGTGGCATCAAATGACCTCTTCAATGGTAAGAAAAGGACTGCGGTTTAGGCACAGAGCACTGAGTGAGCGCATCAAGGATGTAACCATTGTAGTAGTTGATGTACGAAGCCAGGTAGTTCTGGCGGATTCGTTAACAGAAGATACTACATTAAGTGAACGCATCGAGGATGGCATCATTACAGTACTTGATGATCGGAGCCAGGAGGGTCTGGCAGGATCCGTTCATGTAAAGCCTCAAGCGCTAGCTGATCATAAGAATAATAAAGGAACTAGTCCTCCATGATACCGTAGGATGACACAACATAAGGTACCTCGACAGAGTAAAGCCTCGGCTTCGGACCATGTCACAGCGGCAGTAGCACCGCATATAGTCAGAGCCAAGCACTATAAAGGAGCATAGTGCTCCATTTTACAATGGTGACACCACATGAGGTACCTCGACATGGTAAAGCCTCGACTTCGGGCCATGTCACAGCAACAGTAGCACCGCATATAGTCAAGGACACAGCATACATAGGCTTGGAGGACTTGTGATATTGTGCCTTTGTAATCCTACTATTTAGTTTTATGCTATTAGTTCAAAGAGAAATCTACAAGGCATCTAGCTATTGGTTCAAGGGAGGATCATTGATTGGAAGAATTTCAGGAACAGTGGATAGTCCTTTGAGTCATTGAGGGATTATGGACTCAGAACCAATGTTGTCTACTATTTGTTCTTTGGATATAACAAGTCCTGTGGGAGGATGGCTTAGACGCCTTAATGAGTTCTCAGACATTTTTGAATGTCTGTTATGCTTTACAGAAAGCATGGTAGCGCAGCGCTACAAAGGAGCGTAAGGACTCCATGCTACAGTGGTGTGACACCACGATGAGGTTCCTCGATAGGGTAATGCCTCGGCTTTGCGAGCCATGTCACAGCGGCGTAGCACCACACATAGGTAGGTAGCATAATGTTGTAGAATGAAGAGTGGTAGGCAGCACTACAATGTTCTTTGGTGTCCTTTCCCCCCCCCCCCCTTCTCGGTGCTAGTGGGGACTCTCCTGCCCCTTTGGTGTCCTTTCCCCCACTTCCCTCAGGAGTAGAGAATGTTCCGGCCGTCCTTGCCCTCGCTACCGCGGCGGCAGCCCCTTCCACCCTACTCCTTCTTGGCGGGACCCCCTTGTCCCCCTCGACGCGTTCTCCTCCTCGTAGGGTAGGAGCGGCTTCTCCACTCTCCCTCGTTCCCTGGTAGGTAGCTCAGCCTATTTTTCCAACGATGGTCGGCCTTGGTTTTCGTCCGACATTTACTGTTGTGGTGTGGCAGGGTCTTTCTCGGCCCCTGCCAAGGGTCTCTCCTCCAAAGTCCCACTCGAAGGTTGTCACGGCATCCACTCAAGTTAGTGTTCCTGCTGTGTCGAAGGTTGCTCCCTCCACGGCAGGGCATTCCTTTCTCGAGGCGGCGATTGGTTCCGGTGCGGTGTCAGACGTCAGTGCGTCGGTGGGAGAGCCGATGCTCCGCCCTAGGACTCACACCTTTGTTCATTGGATTCCTGATATTACTTTTGATGCGAAGGACGAATCCATCCTCTTCGTCCCCCTGCGCTATGCGCTTTTGGCAAGTTGACATACTCGCATCCGCCGATGGAGATCATTCGTCAAGCTTTCTCTGACTTCAAGTTTGATAGCCCAGTTTCCGTGGATCTTAACGATCCCAGGCACGTTCTGATCCGCCCCAGTCTTGAAGCGGATTTTATGCGACTTAGGTCGAAGAATTTGTGGTTCGTTGCTAATGCCCCTATGCGGGTTTTTATGTGGACGTCGGAGTTCTTGCCTCTTATTGATTCTCCGCTTGCCCCGGTGTGGGTTTATTTCCCAGAGGTACCTAGCTATTTCTTCGCGAAGGCCTCGATTTTATGCTTGCGTAATGCTTAGGATCTCCATCTCCCCTCAAAGTTGGACAAGGCAACAGAGACTAGGATACGTCCGAGTCACGCACATGTTTTGGTGGAGATGGACATCAGCTCAACACTGGTGGACCACATCAGTATCAAACTCCCAATGGGGTGCAGCTACTGTCAAGCGGTAGAATATGAGCGATGCCCTGCCTATTGCAATCTCTGCTCCCAACAAGGTCATTCCACTCACAAGTGTAAGTCCCTTTTGTCTCAGAAAATTGGAGGAGATAAAAGGCAACAGTGTTTCTAAGGAGCAGTGTCCTGGGGAGGTTGCCAAGGATCCCTACTTCTCTGGTTTGGCGGATGCTTCTGTGACAGCCTCTCTCGTTGGGACAGCGTCGTTGACGGGGCCTGGCATCGATGTGTTGACCATGGGTGGCTTTCGGCGGGGGAGTGTTCTTTTGAGCGTGGTAGTTCTTCTACCACCTTCTCCTGCTCCCAACCTTGTTCCCCTCCGTCGGTCCTCCTTCAGAAGCAGGCTCTCACGCCCCCGCCCCCCTCGGTTTCTCTTTGTTTTCATTCGGCTGGAATTTTCCCTTCTCCAAAACCGCCTGTGATGGACCCTGATCCTAGTCACAGCGGAGGCGTGGCCAGCCTTGCTGTAGTTGGGCAAGGCTCTACCCCGACACACACTACCCTGGTTGTCCTCCTTCCTGTGCAAGTTCTCGCACCCTCCACCTTCGGATCCCCTCGAATCACTCTAGTCTTCAGTCATCCGGGTCCCCACAGCCCGCTCCTGAGCCGACAGTGTTGGCTTCAGTATCCGATCTCATTGGGGGCGTCGTTAGCCTCGGGGTGGAGGTTGATATGGTCTCTTCCTAGGGCCCATCGCCGCTTCCCGCCCCTAAGCAGTGCTCTGGTGGCCACACTAGTTGGACGGACGAGGTCAAGTTCGATGAGGCAAAGCTTGCTGCTGGTCCTCCTTCGGTTGGTGTTGTAACTTGGCAGGGGATGCCGCCTAATACTAGATGGGCGAACAACGTGGGACGAGCCGAGGAGCTCTCGAGTTCGGAAGCTAAGGAAGGGCTTTCGGCTTTGGCAAAGGGCCTACAGGACGAAAATGTGAGCACAGTCCTAGTGGTCGCCGACTCAGGCTTAGAGGGGGTTAGGCCCATCCGCCAGAGCTGTAATCAGTATCCTCGGCTCTGGTATAGAGAACCTATCTCCCTCATACCAAGTTGTCATTAAATCCCACTTACTGGCAGATCCTGGATCAGGCGCCAAAACCTCCTAGCGAGGAGACGACGCTGCAGTTCTCTGAGAAACAGGAAGTGGATGCCAAGAAGTCCAGGAGGGCTAAGAACTATCACAGTCTCTCATCAGCAACTCATGACGCTTGGGCCATCCTCCTCCCGATCCAAATCAGTTAAACTCAGGTCCTAGGATATATGTCGTTCGCTTATTTATTTTCACAGTTATATGTACTGTTGCGCCTTTCTACTGGTCATTAGTGTCCTGTAATCCGTCGGCTTTCATCTAATAAAAAAGTTATGTTTGAATATATATATATATATATATATATATATATATATATATATATATGTGTGTGTGTGTGTGTGTGTGTGTGTGTGTGTGTGTGTGAAAGTGCTTGTATAAGTTGGCTATTCTATGTTTACATACTGTTACTGCCTATTATGAACCAATGTCAAAGTGCGTGTATAGGTTGGCTGGTCTATGGTTATACATTCTAGTAATGGAATTTTGTTTCTGCTTCTTTCATTTAGGTTTATATATACAGGACATTTGTCTTCAAAAGGTTTTAATAAAGCAGAATGCACGACAATATTAGCTATATTTAGTCAATGTTAATATCACCTTTATTATGGGGATTTTTTTTTTATTCTTTTTTTTAAAGTTTTCCTCTTCATGCCTAAGACTCGTTTACAACCATGATACTATCAGTTACGTTTAGTCAATAATTAGTCATGTTTTTCAGCAAGTGCAGCACCACATGTTGTGATCAGCTTAAACAACATAAAGAAGCATTTGTAAGGAGTGGAGTTGCCATGGGATTTTATTTTAGCAATAAAAAAATTCCTTATGTATTCATCAATGTTGCAGTATCGGATTTAGGACATTACTTTATGCATCCTTAGATGCTTTGCTACAGCAGAGCAGTTGGGCGACAAACAAGTCTTAGTATCCTTCTAATTATTATTTTTTTTCGTTAGAGTTGGTGAATAATATTTGCATACTATCTACTCAATGAATTTGATAATTATGTAGCTATAACTCTACATACATAAGTAGCTATAACTACACATTAATAACGAATTTTGGTCAAATGGATCACTCTCTTGGATATTGACTGGCTACAATTACTCATTAGTAATATTAGAGATGAGACATGTTGACATTGACTGGATTGTAACTTCAAATTTTGGTTGATGCATGTTAGATATATATTATGTTAGAAAAATATATTTGTTTGACATCTAGAATAAATTTTACAATATATATATATATATATATATATATATATATATATATATATTATTTATTTATTTATTTTATTTTGAAGAAGGTAAATTTTATTGATCAACGATAATTACAACTTAGATCTATCTCATATTACAAAATGAGTCATCTAGGGTCTAAGATATCTATGTCAGCATATATATTTCTTTGTACAGCAAAAGTACTAAGGGATCGGCCCTCAAAGATACGTCAGTTGCGTTCCCTCCAGACGTGCCATACCACAGCCCCAAATATTATTCTAAGACGGCGATAACCTCTCGCTCCATTCCCCTTTTGAGCTTTAATATCATTTAAGACCGCAGCAAGCTCATATATATATATATATAGTTTAATATTCTGTTATGTGATACATGTTGATATATACTATTTTCGGATGTTTTCTTTTACTGTATTATATAACTAAAATATATTTCAGACTTATTATTTTGGCATATTGATAGCATCTCTATAATTCTTGTTTTCATTTACATATTTACTATAACAAAAAATATATTATTGAATTATTTTAATTCATAGATAGAATGTATTAGTGTGCCAGAATGAACAAGTTGTGCATCGTTTCAAAATACATTTCTTATTAATATGCAAACTAACATTTCACATAAAAGTCAAGAAGAAAACATACATTATGTTCACCTTTTGTTTACTAATCTGTATGCATATTTTAGTTATGTAGTGTTGTGTAATTCTATTCTAGCTCATGCAAGTCTGATAATCTTGAAATATCCACAACTTGGAGAGTTACATGTTGCATTGAGCTTAGTTTCACATAAGATCTGATTTGGGCTGTGTAGTAATGTAGTATAGCTGATGACCAAGCATCCTTAAACTTCATGTTTATATACTGAAGTTTATTTAGGATGAAGTGCTGTTAAAAAAAAAAAAAAATCTGAAAGTTACAAGGAGTTGGAAACAACAACAAAGTGTTTTATCTCAAATTATTGGATTGGCTATTTGATTCTTTTTCCTCCAAGGAAGTACATACACTTCAAAAATTTGAGTGTGTCCACACATCGGACACTACGCTAACACGAAATGTTTTTGCTACATAGTTTTCCTCCATTTAACTCTGTTAAGAGCTATATCTGTTGTAACATTAGCTCCATTGTTTTCCCCATTCTGCAACATTAACAAATTAAAGTCATAATCAAGCATGAATTTTATTTGAGCCTTAATAATAAGTTGATTGGTAGTTCGTTCGAACTTGATCAGTACACATAATTGCATTTGTGTGGGGACTGGAGCCTGGCAGGTAGGTAGTCTAAATAATGTTTACACACACTACTAAGTTCTTCCTACACATCTTCATTTAGTTTCATGTTAAATTATTTACATTTGAAATATTTACATTATTAAAATATTTACATCCTAATTAGTACCTACACACCAATACCAGTATAATCTATGGTATTAGGGATTATTCAATACAATCTAGTTAAAAGAAAATAATTTAGTGATATTGCAAATTCCTTTGAATCTAAATTTTAAAGTAGAGATTAGTTTCAATATAAGCCGAAAGGGTTCTTCTGTCAAAAAGGGTGTAAATAGCACTCAGCGACACGGTATTTAAGTGTCTTTGGACCACCGCTAGCTGGGATCCTAACCCTACAGCTAACCCAAGTTTAGTTTATTAACACTTGACAGACTAAAGATTAGATAAGGTCGATTAGCAAAAATTATTCAAACTATTGTTTTAGTACACTAGGTTGTCATATTGATTCAATACATTATTCTTGCATAACTTTAGATAGTCATATTAGTAAACATGACTCGTAAAGAATAATCTTATAGTGTCAAGACAGCAAAGTTCACTGGTTCCTACTTTAAGAGGTAGCAGAGCCAGATGAGATTTTGGCTCACTACCTTAGTGCTGACATCAGCTATTGATGGATCCATACCTATAACAAATGATTGAGTCTGATTTAGGAATACCCAAATCATCTAGCTCAGGTAAACCTAAAACTCCTAAGGAAATAGATTATCATTGTTTTCACATAATTCTAAGTGTTTTATCTGAGTCATTATATGATATATATTTTTAAAATAAAAGTGCTAAAGAACTCTTAAATGAATTGGGAGAAGAATAACGGTTCTCCTGTGAAACAACTAGACGCTCACAAGATAGGTTCTTCTTATATAGCTAATAGGATTAGACCTGATATTGCATTTGCTGTTGGAAGACTGAGTAGATATACTAGCAACAAAAACCAGTTACACTGATATGCATTAGAAAGAATATTTTAGATATTTTAAGGGTATTTTAGTTTATAAATTGCTTTATACTAGACACCCTGATGTCATAAAAGGTTATTCAGATAGAAACTGGGTAACTGACTCATATGATGTCAATCTACTTCTAATTATGTTTTATTCTATGAGAAAGTGTTCTCTCATGGGATTCATCTAACAAACTATCATAGATAGAAGTACCATAGACTTTGAAATGATAACTTTAGATACTAATTGTACTAAAGATGAATGGCTCAAAAATCTTATTCTGCATATACATGTTTTACATATATCTGTACCTATTATTTTCTATAAATTATGTTAATAAATCTATTATAGAACTGCTAAAACATGATTCTGTGAATTCTAAGATGAACAGGTACCTGCAGTTGCACTTTAAGTCAATAAAGAGCTTATTAAAAAAAAGGTTCTTGACTATAAAAGTCATAAAAGAACCGTGCAAGTCCCTTGACGAGAGACTGTTTAGGACATTAATCCTAGAATCATCAAGGGGGATGGGGTTAAGTCCATAATTAATTCACCAGCAGTGACAACCCAACCGAGTCTGACTGGAGATCTCACAAAGTCGGTTCAATAGGTAGAAACAAGCTGGACTTAGGTGACTAATATGGAACACTGGTCCTGAGATTAAATTCTCAAAAATAATGTACAAACGGTTGTACGAAGTTGTACAAAGATACTCCATCCCTATGATAACAGTGTTCCAGTATGATATGGTTAAGATAAAAAATTTTAAAACTCTTAATAAATCCAAGCATGGTTATGCAGGGTTGACACAAATCACCAACCCTTTGAGGACTTACCTATATGAGAGGTCGTGAAATCCGCAACTATGGAATATGGCGATCCTAGTCAACTATCATGAACAAGGAAAAGTGTGCATGGCCAATCAAAAGTACCACCCCGATAGACCCAAGAATCTCTAGAGTACTATGTGTGCTATTTTATGAATATGATTTAAGAAGTCTGATTCAAGACATAGTCCATCATGTACTTCTTCAGATAAAGATAATAGTCACTAAGTAAGATTCAAGACTGTAGTCCATCTCCTCTATTGTATAATATTTATTTGCCCAGAAATTCTCTTTTATTCTTCTCTTAATTTTGTTATGTTTTCGAAACTTAGTTTTTTGGAGGGTATTGTTGTAATACCTAGTGAAAAAACCAATTTCCATTGGCATTTATGTTTGGATCCGTTGGAAAAATTCCTCAGTTGTTAATTCCCCAACAATTCCCCAACAGACAATTGTTAATGGCTCTAATGTCTATTAGTTGCTATTAAATCCAATAAATGAGTTGGGGACTGACTACACACACACACACACACACACACACACACACACACACATATATATATATATATATATATATATATATATATACTCTCTATTCTTGTTTTGTAGGCAACGGAACAAGCTAAAAACTGACTATATTCTTCTAAAATTTCTTCTATCCGTTCCATCAAACTTCATTTCGTTTTTCCTATGTTCCGTTCCTTTAATCTCTGGACAAAAGCTAAGTTCTGGTCATTTCTTTTGAAATCGTGCAGTGACGGAAAACCAGTAGCAAGGGAGTATTACCTCTAGGATGATTCGAGAAGAAATCTGCACATAGATCTCGAATAATCTCTTAGGACTGTTTCGTACACGACTTTTCCGTAGACCGGTAACTCTAACCTTCTATTATTTTATGTTGTTCTTGCTACATGAAAATAAAAGTTTTTCTAACACTATATGCATTGAATGACTAAGTAACATTACACAAGTATGTGAGTGACTATGCAAGCTCAGTCAATGAAGACTATGGCTCAGTCAGTGAGAACTGTTAGTGGTGAGGACTTGGCTCAATAAGGGAGAGGCTAAGCATACTCAGGCATACAGGCATCTTTAGGCAATGAAGTCCCAGCTTATGTAATTCTATTCATCCTATGCATATGTAAAGCACACGCAAATAGAGTATCAGAAGTAGTATCAGAAAACTGCCAAAGAAGAGAAGTCTAAGAAGCTAATAAGCTCCCATGCTTACAAAGAAACTTACATATAGTCCGGAGGCTTGCTCGTATTCAAGGAGAGGCAGTTAGTCAGTTAACCAACAGTTAGTAGAAGTATCAGTTAGTGACTGTTCTTCTTAATAGAAATTGTAAGCTCATGCTATAAATAAGCAAGAGCATTATTGAGAGAGGACGTGTGAAGAATAGAATTCTTTGTTTTTCCTGTTTACATTGTTTTTCCAGTTTACAGTGTTCTTGTACTATTTCACTTTCTGAATCAATAAAAAATCCTAGATACATGTTCTTCCTCAATTCTAGTTCTTGATCAATCTTTTCTATACAATTCGATGGCAAATTTGGCTCGATCAACACCAATTCCGAATCTATTGGGAAGGGGATCCACCATATTTACCTTTGAACATATTATGGATGTTCTTGATGGTGCTCAATACATCTAGGCTCTATCTACTCAACTAGGACCTTTATATTAGCAAAACAAATAGAGTGAGTTAATTACCTGCACATAGCCCGCGATGACGCTGGTCCAAGAAACGACATCCCTTGCGGGCATTCCATCGAACAGCTCCCTTGCAGAAGGCAGATCCCCGGCCGCCACATACCCACCAATCATCGAATTCCACGAATACATGTCCCTCTCGAGCATCGCATCGAACACCTTCCCCGCAAGCTTGGGCGACCCCAGGGTCGAATAGGCCTTCACCATCGCGTTAGAAACGAAGAGATTTGTCTCGAAGCCCCGACGGACCACGTGCGCCCTGACCTCCTCCACCTCAGTTAAGGACAGGTCATCGGCGGAGAGGAGGAACGTGAGGGTGTAGTGGTTGGGGAGGAGGGGGTCGGGGGAGCGGAGGAGGGAGCGGAAGAGGAGGAGGGATCTGGGGGAAGCGTGGGCCCGGATGAGGGAGTTGTAGGAGAAGAGGGGAGGGGACGGGGAGCGGAGGAAGACGGAGTCGGCGTAGGAGAGGGAGGAGGAAGTGGAGAGGAGGAGGGAGAGGAGCTTGGAAGGAGGGAAGGGGTGGAGGAAGAGCCCGGAAGTGAGTAACTGGGCGTGGGCCTGTTTGATTTGGGAGAGGGAACTGAGGGAACTCAGGAGGGAGAGGAGGGGATGGTGGATGCTCACCCTCTGCTGCTGCAGCATGCCGCCTGAGAGAGACCAAGGATCAAAAAGTACAAATTTGCCACAAGTGAGTTGCAAGTGTGTGCTGCTGTTCGGAAACAAATTTGGACTAAAAACCATAGCAAATTCTACAGGCACTATATAAATCAAAAAAAATCTACTTTATTTATAAATTTGTTATTCAATTTTTTTGTTAGAGGTTATTCCAAATTTTCATATAAAAGTCAATAATTTTTATTTTTAGTCTAATTTTTTTTTCCAGTACTGTCACAATGTTGACAGTCAGACTCTATAGAAATTAGATAATGCATATTGTTCAAACTATTGCAATAGAAATTTTCTAATCTGATAGAATATTTTTTATCGCATCGGTCTCAAACAACTTGTGCACAAGGTATCGGGTCTCTCGAGCTGTATCCTGGGGCACTGGGAACCTTTCGGCCTGGAAGAGGCTCATCGGAACACCCAGAGGCAATAAAGTCCCTCGCTATTAGGCCGGTGTTTATATCTATTAGACTGTCAACATTGTGACAGTCCTAAATAATTAGGACTGTAAAAAAAATTGACAGTCCTTCCTATTGGAAGGACTGTCAATTTTGTCTGCAGTCCTAAGAAGAGGCGTAGAAGAAGAAGGAACAGTAGCAACAGCAACAGCGGGGGCGGCGAGCGGGGGCGACGCGGGGCGGCGGAGAGTCGTGGCGGTGCCGGGCGGCGACAAGCGGGAGCAGCGCTGGACGGAGGCGTGCGCGCAAGGGCTACGCGAGGCGTAGGCGCACGCGGGCGCGATCGCAGCGAACGGGGGAGGCGCACACATGTGGGGGACTGCGCGCGGCGGAGGCACGCTCTCGCGGGGGGCTGCGCGCGGCGGAGGCAACGAACGCGAGCGGGGCCGAGCTGACGACAGCGGCGGCAGCAGCAAAAGCAACAGTTGCAGCAGAGGCGAGCGCGTGCCCCAACACCTCGCCGCCGCCCTCGCGCGTGCACCTCCGCCTCCTCCTCTGCCTCCCGTCGCCGCATCCTCCTCCTCCTCCTTGGGCGGTTGCGGTTGGGATTAGGTTAGGGTTAAGGTTTGGAGGTTTGGAAATTTAAAGAGAGAAAGTATAAATTTAGAATGAAGGGTTTTGAAAATGTTTGGGGGGAGTTGGGTTATTCTGCGTAAATTTTGGGTTGTCCTAAGTAAAAGTTACAAAAAATCTGGACTGTCATGAAGTAATGAGCTGTCCTAAGTAATTGTTTGAGTGCCTTTAGAATTTTGCCAAAACGAGATGCTTGAAAGAATTTTGAACAAGATCGATTTATCTTTCATTATATAAAGTGGCTTCTAGATGGCTCAAAAGTGAGCCGTCTAAGCAGTAAATAAATACTCAACCAAATAAATTTTAAAATATTATTTACGGTAGTTAAATAAAATCATAAATTAACTTCCATCGTATCCGTCCAAATCATTAATAAATACTCAATCAAGTTAATTAACAAAAAAAAAACTAACGGAAGATTACAAAAAATCTAAAACCAACTTACCTCTCATCATCCGTAACCCACTATTTTCTTCCACCAAACATAAATACTAAATTTAAAATCGTTTAAATACTAGATTTAAAAATTAGTTTATAGAAAAATATCAAAAATATTAAAATTGTTTAACAAATTTTAATTTAAATATTTGGACTAAGTACATGTATTATCTAACTCATATATCAAAAACTGTAAAAATATATCTATAACAAATTCTAATTAAAATATATTTAATTATATTTTTAAATAATTTAAAATTTATATAATTTTTTAATAATTTTATTTTTTTGTTCGTTGCACGTGGAGGTAACTAGTGTGTAATTTAAGGTGGCTTAAGTACTCTTAAATAAAATTTTGGAATAGGATAGGAAGCCATATCCCCTATATTGGACTATATTTGGTCTAATTTTTGTTGAATTCACCATTAACACCTAAACTGTGCTATTTTAAAATATATACATAGAGGATACAAAAAAAGTAGAGTTATAGATTGTTTTGGACTACTAGCAATTGACCATATCAATCAAAATTTGAATTTTTGACAAATGATTGATCATGTAAACTAAATTTCAGCACTAAACAGATTTTGGAATGTCATGTTGATATTACAAGTTAGGAAACTTTAGTTCTACCATTTCTATAAGTCATCTTCTTAAAGTTTTAGAGCATATTGACTCGAATTAAGTCAAACATGACTATAGAAATTAAATTGATTTTAAAATTCGGCATAAACATTGATCTAAAAATTAAGTTGATTTTAAAATTCATAAACATTGATCTAAAAATTAAGTTAATTTTAAAATTCAGCATAAACATTGATCTCTAATCATTATCTTAGTTATACACATAATTGATATAGTTGCTGAATGCATTCAGGATTCTCAAGTTTTAGAAACTCCGAAAATATAGGATTTTGTTACCATACCTATATTAAGGTGCTGATAAGAATTATTCTAAATCAAATAAATTCTATATTCGATTTCTTTAATAATCAATACATTAGGAACACTAGTGAAGTGCAATTATAAACACTAGTGAAGTGCAATTATAATTGTATGTTATTTTCATGAATTATGGTTACTTAAGGCGCACCGGACATTATAACCAATTGGTAAAATATGCTAAACACGCTTCTAGGTATGAAATAAATTTTTTGTTTTATGAATTTCAATTCAAATATAAACTACGTGTGATTCCGGTGTTGAGATATTCCATCGAAGAGGTCTGTGTACCGGAAAATGCTACGGAGGATTATTCCGGGTCTCGTATATAAATTGTTAAAAACTCTGGAGCTCGAAATACAAAGAAAACTCTGCCAAAAATTTTAAGAATTTTGGGATTTAGCCAAATTTTTGATATTCAAGAAATATTGTTTATACATAATCCGGAATTTTTAGGAATTGTTTGTAGCTCTAGGTTAGAGTATTAGGCGGAGAGAACAACTTGAATATCACCTACGAAAATTTTACAATATAATAACAATAAAAACATATAAGTAGTTAGCTCCTTCGCAAGGCCTTGCGAAGTGAGTGTGTGAGGCTTAGCTCACTTACCTGCCCTGAATCCATGTAGTCTCGTTCCCCCTATTGTAGGGCGCGGCTAAGAAATACTTTTGGTATCGTTCGATCGGGATAGATTGAATCAAGAGCCTTTCTACATTATGGATTCGCTTCTTCGGAATCGACTTCTATATTCAGTGGACTGCGTCCCAAGGACGGACTTAGCGGCAGAGTCAAGAGGGACCTCTCCTATGCAAGTTTTTTTTTTGTTTTTTTCGTTGTCGCATTGTTGCTTTCGAGTTGATTTTTGAACTTGCGTTTTCTTGAACGGTTGCGATGGATTTTATTGTTTTCATTCGTTGAACTTCGCTTTCGTTTTGATTATGGGAAAAAGAGAATAAGAGGTATTGATCATCTGTTCGTGGCAATACAGGTGATCGTGTAGGCGTCGCGCAAGCAAAGTCTTGAAGAACCTCCTTCCTTTTCCTCTCTCCACCAACTTTTGAGTGGCTATACTTCCGATTAGTTGATCCTTCTTTCAAGTCTTCATACATAATAATCTTGCTCTCTTGATTTGTTTCGATCAACGATACCATAATAACTAAAAGATATCAAGATAAAAATGGAATAGACTTGGAATACTTTATAATTGTTAACCAATTTTGTGAACGATTATACTGTTGCATGCTAGTTCGCTTAGAATGTGCTTTAATCATGTTTCAATTCTAGCTAGAACATATTCTCATATTACTATGTTATGTGTAGAACACTCTTTACTATGCAATTCACTTGAACATGAAGACTATGCTATTTAGATTATGCCATGTTGCTTGTTTCATGATTTATGTTGTCTTGAACTGTTTCGTTTGATAACTTAGTTTTTAAACGTGCCAGTGACCCATATGGCTCGTGGTGTGCAGCGGGGCCCGCTACCTGCTTTTTACTCCATTTTTGTCCAAATAGTATAAATCGTCCAATATGGTTCATGGTGCCAGTGACCTATATGCTTGCATTTGACTGTTCAAGCTAACGATGTCTTCTTGGCAGGGAAGGATATGGTAAGTCTTGTGCAGGTGGATGCGTCGATGGCAGGTAAAAGTCACCGTATAGTGACGTATTTATTTCTGTCACGCCCCGGCCCCGAGGGCCGCCCGGACCACCGTATCTCCCCGCGCCAGGACCGGACGTGAACCACCGCGCCTCGGCGCACCGGACGCGAATCACCGCGCCTCGGCGCCTCCCCGACGGAGCGAGGAATGTGGCCCGTTTGATACCGGGACGTGATGACGTGCGAGCCTGGGATTGTGCCCGCACAAGGCTTCATCGTTTAAGTTTGTTTGGCTATCATCGCATCAATCGAGTAAGCAGCGGATTGGGCCAAGAAATCGATTCCGCTCTGATACCATTCTATCCATCTATCCAAGCCAACACAATGAACTAGCTATATGCAGTGCGGTCCCCGAGTATCTCAGGATCGGCAACTATTGGACCAGCATACCAATGACTCTTTATCTTATGCTAATGGCAGCTGTGACTCATGGTTGCTTTTCACTATCATGGTAGCGGCTGTGACACATGCAGTTCAGCTCTCCACCAATAGCCATTGTCCGACTGATGCGAATGCATGGAAATACTATCAAATAAACTTTATGATATGCTACGAGAGAACCATATCGTGTGCCTGAATGTGTTCAAAGATAAGGCGGCTCAAGCCTGTAACACTTGTTTATATCGATAAAGAGCTTGTTCTACTTCAACTTGTATTATTCAATGCTTCCACTATCGTCGACTCAGTGAACTTGTTACCAATCGCCTATGCGTTCATAAATTCCGCTGCACTGGGATAATCTGTGCGACTCTGTGACTTAGATCTCTTACCGCCAGCCAATGAACCATGGCCTTGCACGGGCGCCGCTCACGCTCGTACGGCATCACGTCCGGATGGGTCAAGCGATCGTTCCGTGGGAGCGCTGGCGCGGTGATTCTCGCCTAGCGGGGACGTACGATTAGC
Source organism: Iris macrosiphon (assembly GCA_036927795.1). Lineage (NCBI taxonomy): Eukaryota > Viridiplantae > Streptophyta > Magnoliopsida > Asparagales > Iridaceae > Iris > Iris macrosiphon. Next base: position 96,417,975 of record JAYESA010000006.1, read on the forward strand.
CTGCGGGAGATCGGGGCGTGACAGTTTCATACCTATCTTATGCTTGTAACTTATCACGTCTCGGTCCCAAAATACGTAGGACTAGGAATACGTAAGCATGCCAGCCGTATGTATATGGCAACTCCAATATATGAAAACTATAACACATACATATGCTGTATTATGAATAACAATTCACAAGTGGTATATAATGTCACAAGTCATAGGCAACTAAATCTCATCCATAGACGCAAGTCAATAAATAGAGAAATAAACTAACCAAATAGATCAAAATGTTCAAGTCCAAATAATCCAAAATGATAGTCGGGTGGAGACAAATCCACTACCAACGACTATAGCAAACTAAAATGAGAGAGGAGGATAAAACTCCAATATAAAATAAAATAATAATAAAAGAGTATCTACTAAAAGATCCATCGCTAGAGATAATCAAATATTCTCAGAAGGTAAGGCCTCCTCGACAGAAGAATCAGGTCCCGGTCCGTACTCCTGCCGATAGTCCTGATCGTCTATACCTGAAAAGGGACCAGGTCCTCAGAGGGACGTAACAAGATACATAGAAGCATATCGAATGTCAGTAAATAAACAGTATCATGAAACTAAGCAAGACTTGATCATACAAAGTTTGAAACTACGCTAATCATAGTGTGTATATAGGAACAACTACATATGTGTGAACTGCCAAAAGAAAACAAGGTCAAACCACCATAGCTCTCAGCGAACTACGGCTAAACGAGTCATACCATAGACTTTTGTGGCAACTAGGATAACAACATAACCCTATCCTTCGTGGACACTAGGTTAAACTAAAAATAAAATAAGAAAATGCAGTTCATACACGTATAATCGTTCTCCCGATCCCATGGCTCGATCTCTAAAAATATGACAATGACTCGAGGGTAGTGAAAGTAAACAATGGTGCCTATAACGACGTACGAGAGCAACAAGTCTAGTCAACATGGGCCTAAGCATGTGTTCACAATAACTTCAAGATATCCTATCACAATATACATCTATGATATAAAATTAAAAGCAAAAACTTGCATGCACAACTACCACTTAAACAAATAATAGTGCAATCAACTTAACAATATTATGGATAGACAAGAAAAAAATAAACTATTAAATACATGTACAAATTTGGCAAGGTATACTTGTCTGGTGTCCGATGAGAGTTTAAACAATGTCCTGGTAGTGAATATATCAAGTCAATAGTAGCACAAAGAGAGAAAGATGTACGAACATCTCCGGATACTGAAATAAATACCATCAACGTTCACAGAATAAGCGAGATAGTCAGAAAATATTACTCTTTCTTCCAATTTGAACACAGGGGCTAAAACGATCATTTTGGGTCAAAATAGGTCAACAAGTGGGCCACTTTGCACCAAAAAATATGTTCCAGGGATAAGGTCTTTAAATAAGACATATTATAGGTCAAACAAATCCTAATCGACGATACAAACTTAACAGTATGTCCAGTTTTGGATTCCTGTCATGCCCCAGTCCCAAAATACCGAGGGACTTGTCATGCCCCGATTTCGCCTAATCGATAATCGTCGCAGGGGCGCGATGCCGTGCACGCGTAGGGCACGCGTGCACAAGGCCTTAGGCATAAGGATATTCTTTAGATCAATGCAACAGAGTAGACAAATAAGATAACACAAGGTTGAGGCATAGAAAAGTTTCTCTTTTATTTATAATGAACATCTTGTTACATTGCTTGACTCAAAAGTATAAAATGCCCCACGGGCTTACAAACTTGGACGCAAAATGAGATAGCCGATCCATACATTATGTCCCTTTACATAGTTTCAAAACACAAAACTCCTTGGGTGCGGGTAAGCACCATCGCCTTAGCGTTATTTCCGCAACGGAGAGAGAGGGGAAGGCTTCTAGCTTGAGCCTCCAAAAGTCTTGGCCACGAACCGCCAAGGATCCCAAAAGTCCGAAGAGAACTTCAGCTCCTCGCCGCGTTGCCTTGCGCCGGGGAACCTGCTACAACGAGGGTCAGTACTTCAAAAAGTACTGGTGAAGGCTAGCTGCTCAACTTTACCAAGCTCATGAGATGAGTTCTAATGAGTATGCTACAATTATGTGCTTAGGTGGGTTTCTATTCTTGCCTAGTTCAGATTTCATTTAGCAGGTATGCAAGAACAAAATAACATAACTCCACATGCCACCGTTCGGTGACTTTACCTGTACCGTCTGAACCACCTGTACAACTTACCATAGCCTTCCCTGTCACAAAGACATAGTTAGTCTGCACAGTTTAAATATACACATCTTTCTTTGTTGTTTAGGAGCCATCATGGGTTTAGTCTGGGCTGGCGGCGACGCTTGCAGCGCGGGTAGCTAGCCCCGCTACAATTCCCCGCTCCCACGACTAAGAAAGTAGATTCCGCCCGGGTCGAAACGGCCCGGTGCCCCGGTAACCGTTCGCAGGAACCTGGATCCCTTGTGCACAAGAATTCCCATGACCATTTCTATGAACCAAACTTCATAGATTTACTTACTAGCGATTTAAAGAACATCATGTACGAAACTGCTTTACTGTACTATCACAATCAACCAACAAGTTATATGAAATAACATGCAGCAGTTTATAGAAGGACACCTTGAACTTATAGAAGAGCACTTTGAACTATCAATAAATACCAACCCATTCAAACATCCAACGAACATGCATGCATCACTGAATTTATGCAAGGTTTTGTATGGCAAGCAATGGGTGTTCCAAGCCTACTTCTTATCTTATCTTGTTATTCAACTTATTACTTAAGTGGTGTCGTTTGATTGAATGCCCAACTGAGTCAATTTTATTATGAACGGAGCCCTTGGAAAGAAGGTGCTTATCGAAATAGAGCCACTCACACGTTGGTTGAATAGGAAGAAGAAGTAGAGATCCCTAAGACTCCGCTCGCGCGTCGTCTACACGATCACCTGCACGCACCAACGGATGATCAATACCTCCTGCTTCGGTCTCCAAGGCTCGATACGAAATACGAAATCCTAAGAACGAAAGCAATGAAATCCATTGAAACCGTTCAAGAAAATGCAAGTCCTAAAACCAACAAGTACGCAACCAAGCGGCAATCGAAAACGGGCAAGGAAAACCAACACAACGGAAAGGCCTCTCTCTACTCTGCCGCCGAGTCCTTCCTTGAGGCACGATCCACTGATTATGGGACCTGATTCCGAAGAAGCCAATCCATAACGAGGAAAGGATCTTGATTCAATCTGTCCCGATCGAACGGTACCAAGCATATCTTAGCCGCGCTCCCCGAATAGGGGGAACGGGACGAACGGGGCGTTACATCATAACCATCTAATAGGAAGTTTCGTCCTGAAACTTAAGAATAGAACCTACCACTAAGGAATAATGAGGGAAATTTTCCCCTCATATCAGATTCAAGTTCCCAGGTCGACTCCTCGACCGAGTGGTTTCGCCACAGTACGCGCACTAGCGAGACGTTCGGTTCCGCAACTGCTTCTTTTTACGATCCAAAATTTTGGACAGGCTCCGTCGCGTACGACAAGTCCGCTTGCAGATTCAATTGACCCAAGTTGACTACGCAACTAGCAAGTAAGATTTCCATGTTCTATACGATAATAAGGCGGGGTTATCCCCTTCGCTATGTGCGTTCGTCTCTTTTTATTAGCATGCAAGGGTTATCGCCTGTAAACTAGCACGTAACATTCATTTTCTTAGTGTGCAGCTGAGTAGAGACAGGTTCACCGGGGTCACTCACCTTAGCGATGTATTGCATCGGTCGAGCTAGACTCCAGACGCGCTTCTGATAGCCTAAGTCTGACTCTATTGAGGATCCCAGCTTGAAAGCCTTTGCATCGAACGAGCTATCTCGCTGAGCAAGGCGGTTGAATAGCTACACTTGTGCCGTTTGAATCGGCCCTCCGGGTTGAGCGGAGCGGGTTGTTACACCATATACCACTCAGAACAAGTTCCGTCCTCGAGACTTCCTGAGCGCAACTCGTGCTATCGCATAACTTCTAAACTTCCCTATACATCTCGTCTTATCCTTTAAGGACTGTCTCAATACTACAATCCTCTATTTTCTCACCATGCGTTACGCCAATGTTGGCCAGTTCTCATCGAACGACTCTATCGTTCAATGCTATCGAGTTATACTCAACTCGATCGTTGCAATTCCGTCTCAAAATCTACTGTACCTAGCGCAGGGCTATATTACCCAAGCACATGGTATTCTATAACTCAACGGGCACTGACGACTCATAATTGGGTGGACTTGCCCAACTAGTTATGTTATCACCATAGGAACCCAACATATTTGAGCCTATTACTTGACGTCGCCTATCGAAACCCGTCGTTACGCCTAACCCAAAAACTCGAATCTCGACAATCTTCCAATCTTGTTTCTGCATCAAATCTCTCTGAGTCACCGTCCAATCTCACTAAATAAATTCGCACCCAAATCACCAACGTTTTCTGACTCAGTCTATATTGCGCCTTAGCGCAGAGCTAAATTGCCTACCTGGGGTACGCTCAAGTCCTCCGCACCCTTGGCTCAATCGAACTTAACTTTCTATTCGTTTTTACTCGTTCCGTTCGCCCGAGTGCTTAATCATTTTATCCGAATGATCTATTCGTTCAACTATTGCATCCCCAAACTCAGTCTCGTACTGCGCCTTAGTGCAGAACTATCCCGGTAGCACGAGGAACGATACAATCTTTCCTCTATGAAAATCTAGGTTGAGGCTAAATCATTTCAGTTGCCATACTCATCTATGCGAATCCGAACATTTTCCTTTGCAGCTGCATCCGAGTTATGCATATCGCTAAGTCTGGATCGTACCCATATTCAAAGCGTCCCCCAAATATGTGTATTTCAACCAAGCTCAGTGACAGCTAAGTTTGACAAGCTACTCGTGAAAATCTTTCGAAACGCGGATCGTCCTGCTATATGAATGACCGAACTCTTGTTCGATCCAGCTATCGTCTTATCCTTTACCGTCGCGTAACCTATCCAACCAAATCAATTATCACCCGAGTCCTATCTTGCATTCGTTTGTTTCAACGTGAACGTTGCTAGTGTATATTCCCAATTCCAAATTCTAACTCTAAGTCTTGTTGCCCCAGTTCTATCATTCTTCTCGAACGATACTCTGAAGTCAGTCACTCCAGTTTAACTCAAGGCATAGGGTCGTCTGCCTAGTCACTAGGCCAGCACACACAGTCATAGGTACAACTCAAGTTTGCGACTCATCGCGCAACCGCGTTGCACAACGCTCGCCCCAAACACCCTAAGGTCAAACCATTGTTCCTTTACACGGGTATTCTACCCAAGCTCGTTTCACTCAGATTTCTAAACATCGAGCACAGATCATCCTATCACACCAACATGCTCGTTCAACCGAACCCACGATACGCCCACGTTGCAGGTTCAACCCATCGATTCACATACACTATCTCTTTTATCATGTTTGATAGAATTCCCCAATCCATCCCTTTCTACACCTGTATCATCAAGCCACATTTCCATTATAGACCATCGATGTATATCATGAACTCTAAGTCGTCCAGTACCATCTACGTATCCGTTCATGAAAATGTCCAACATCTCTTACTTTACGTTTCTAGACTAACTCCTCAAGAAAAATCCTTAGACTCATTTTCTTAGTCTACTCTTAGTATTCCTCAAATAACTAAGATCAATTTCCAAACCCAAGTCTATCCCATTGATACGTTCCATTCATCGAGTTCGTTTTGGAATAATCACCGAACATGTTCTCTTGAGTTTGCTTATCCCTACCGTACGTGAAATCACCACGCCGACGCTCCCGCAGGATAATCGTTCTCGCTGGGACAGATTTCGAATGTTATCTTTCTGAACTTGATTTCAAGATCGCTCTTCCAAACTCCAAGCCAAATCTATTACCGCTTAACTCAATCCATCAAAATTATAATTTACTTGCATCAATCCATATTATTTTCCAACCATTGTTATGGTCTAAATCTCCCAAAATTTGAAATCATCGCATTTGTACTCAAACCGAATTCTATCGAGCGATATCCTACTCAAATCCAAAATTTCCATGCACGCTTTCATTCGTTCATTCCATTATTTCTAATTGCACTTACTTCGATCGCATCTCAGATTATTCAATCTTGACTCAAGTTTGTAATTCGCTTGTTTCAACTCAAACTCGTTCGTACAATCCTCTAAGTCTTTTCCGATCATGATATCGATTCCAATTGCCCTGAATTTCTATTCGATGTAAGCCTTATCCCTTATTCGACTCATTGTAACTCGTTCGAACCAAACATTGCATGCTTTCTCCGAGTTCGTTTACTTGCTAGGCACTGTTTATTTATACTAAGGCTTTACCCAATCTCGTCGCTTGTCGCTAGACTCGCTTAACTCTCCAAATCCACGACTTCGTTCAAGCATTTCTAAGCCAACAAATACACCACTCAGGGTTCGAGTTATACTCCCTGAATCTTTACAACTCATTATATCCACAAATTGCATAATCGAACAGGGGACTTATCGCATACACTACTCAGGAATTGAGTCGTCCTAATAACTCCTGATTCGCGTTCGCATCCTTCACTCGTATGCCCAATTCGTTCCTTAGAACTCCAACACAGTCCCTATTTATTGCCTTAGCGATCTTAGACTCGTACACACCTCTATTCATAGTCCTATATACAGACTATGCTTCAAATCATAACTTATCGCTATGAATAACCGTCCAACTATTTTCAAAAATTCCCTACACGATTTCCATTACTCGCCTTAGCGGCAATCCGATAACGTCTCTATCGATTTCCCTCCAAGTCAACTTTATTCTCATCCCAGCAATACCCAATTCTCGCTGCAACTCACTAGCACCAAGGGTCTTGGTGCACAATACTTAACACAATTTGGCCAAAAGGCCATGTGCATAGACCACTGTCTGAACGATATTCTTATCTCGCACTCTACTCGTTTGGTGTTTTCATATAGACATAAAACTTGTCGATTATAACACGAGTCTCCTCTCACAACATCCTCTATGAGTTGGGACGAAAGCCCTCACATCATAATCCCGTCCAAGCAATCGTATAATTCCCACGCACTTTTTCAAAAATATTTAGACTTATTGTATGGAACGCATCTCATTTTGGCCAAGCGAATTCAAGGGTCTACTCAGAAGGAACAAGGTCCTCTTTAGAAACTTTCTTTGTGAGATCAAAGGATCTGAAGCATGCTCTGATACCAATATGTCACGCCCCGATTTCGCCTAATCGATAATCGTCGCAGGGGCGCGATGCCGTGCACGCGTAGGGCGCGCGTGCACAAGGCCTTAGGCATAAGGATATTCTTTAGATCAATGCAACAGAGTAGACAAATAAGATAACACAAGGTTGAGGCATAGAAAAGTTTCTCTTTTATTTATAATGAACATCTTGTTACATTGCTTGACTCAAAAGTATAAAATGCCCCACGGGCTTACAAACTTGGACGCAAAATGAGATAGCCGATCCATACATTATGTCCCTTTACATAGTTTCAAAACATAAAACTCCTTGGGTGCGGGTAAGCACCATCGCCTTAGCATTATTTCCGTAACGGAGAGAGAGGGGAAGGCTTCTAGCTTGAGCCTCCAAAAGTCTTGGCCACGAACCGCCAAGGATCCCAAAAGTCCGAAGAGAACTTCAGCTCCTCGCCGCGTTGCCTTGCGCCGGGGAACCTGCTACAACGAGGGTCAGTACTTCAAAAAGTACTGGTGAAGGCTAGCTGCTCAACTTTACCAAGCTCATGAGATGAGTTCTAATGAGTATGCTACAATTATGTGCTTAGGTGGGTTTCTATTCTTGCCTAGTTCAGATTTCATTTAGCAGGTATGCAAGAACAAAATAACATAACTCTACATGCCACCGTTCGGTGACTTTACCTGTACCGTCTGAACCACCTGTACAACTTACCATAGCCTTCCCTGTCACGAAGACATAGTTAGTCTGCACAGTTTAAATATACACAACATCTTTCTTTGTTGTTTAGGAGCCATCATGGGTTTAGTCTGGGCTGGCGGCGACGCTTGCAGCGTGGGTAGCTAGCCCCGCTACAATTCCCCGCTCCCACGACTAAGAAAGTAGATTCCGCCCGGGTCGAAACGGCCCGGTGCCCCGGTAACCATTCGCAGGAACCTGGATCCCTTGTGCACAAGAATTCCCATGACCATTTCTATGAACCGAACTTCATAGATTTACTTACTAGCGATTTAAAGAACATCATGTACGAAACTGCTTTACTGTACTATCACAATCAACCAACAAGTTATATGAAATAACATGCAACAGTTTATAGAAGGACACCTTGAACTTATAGAAGAGCACTTTGAACTATCAATAAATACCAACCCATTCAAACATCCAACGAACATGCATGCATCACTGAATTTATGCAAGGTTTTGTATGGCAAGCAATGGGTGTTCCAAGCCTACTTCTTATCTTATCTTGTTATTCAACTTATTACTTAAGTGGTGTCGTTTGATTGAATGCCCAACTGAGTCAATTTTATTATGAACGGAGCCCTTGGAAAGAAGGTGCTTATCGAAATAGAGCCACTCACACGTTGGTTGAATAGGAAGAAGAAGTAGAGATCCCTAAGACTCCGCTCGCGCGTCGTCTACACGATCACCTGCACGCACCAACGGATGATCAATACCTCCTGCTTCGGTCTCCAAGGCTCGATACGAAATACGAAATCCTAAGAACGAAAGCAATGAAATCCATCAAAACCGTTCAAGAAAACGCAAGTCCTAAAACCAACAAGTACGCAACCAAGCGGCAATCGAAAACGGGCAAGGAAAACCAACACAACGGAAAGGCCTCTCTCTACTCTGCCGCCGAGTCCTTCCTTGAGGCACGATCCACTGATTATGGGACCTGATTCCGAAGAAGCCAATCCATAACGAGAAAAGGATCTTGATTCAATCTGTCCCGATCGAACGGTACCAAGCATATCTTAGCCGCGCTCCCCGAATAGGGGGAACGGGACGAACGGGGCGTTACAGGACTAGCCACGTGGCATTGGCCAGCAGCACACTCCAATAGGCAAACCCAATTTAATGGACCCGTTAGAGTGTACTTAAGCTGTAAAACAAATATAATGGTCTACGATACATGTCACATTCTAATTTTAATCTCATCCACAGAAGGTAAACATAAATCAAATGTCAATCTAATCAAACTCAGATATATAATCCAACAACAAGTCTCAATAAATAGTATTTCGGGGAACAATCCGATAATGAGTTTAGTACAGTAATCCAAGAGACAGGAAATAGAGAAACTAGAAACAGAAATAACTGAGTATATAAAGCAAATACTCAGAAGAAATCCTCTGGCACCACCTCATCCTCTGGTGCTGGTACTGCTCCAGCGTCAGCTCATGTCCCGTATACCTCGGGGTAAATCTCCTCTACTATACCTGGGGACATAATCCGGATCCAGGTCCTCAGGGGACATAACAATGTACAAGAATAACTCAAGCCAAATAAATGCAGTATATAAAAATAAATATCCACAGGGTAAACTAGATAACCAGCTATATGATATGCAAGTGAGAGCATCACTAGTACTCAGGCTGAGACCACTACAAGCTCTGTGTCGGGAAGCCGGTAGCAGTAATATCACGTAATGGGCCTAGCTCTGATACAGAGGCTACAGCACCGCAATAATAAATATATATGTATTTAATCAGCTTGTAGCCTGTGTGTCTCTTCCTACCCAATATAATCACACGTCTCATGTCCATGATGTCTCATGTCCATAACACGCAAGATCATGACCTCTAGCTAGTACAGCGAGTCATAATAATGTCTATGTATATGCAAGATCTTTGTCACGAATTATGTAAGCCTATACAGAATCACCATGAATAACTCAGAAAAGATTATGTCTCATGAATAGTATCAAGTGTCCTATGGTATGACGTACTTGATAAAGCAAGCACACAAATATAGGATCATAATATCAACTCTCTAGGTGACGTTACACGACTCCGCGTACGGCGTCGACACCCGAATCTTGTTCGGACGCTAAGCAACGTCTCATGGTCCTAGGTTGAATATGTACATCTCAAGAGTATATATATATATATACATACATATATATATATATATATATATATATATACATATATATATATATATACATATATATATATATATACATATATATATATATATATATATATATATATATATATAAAGAACTCAAGCAAATAATGTAACAGGAACTACTGCAAGTTGGCAAGGTACACTTGCCTGGGATTTGAACTCCAACAGTTGCTCCGGTAACAGCAAAATCTTCAGGAACGCCTCCAGATACTGAAACAAACATTACCATCATTCTCAGAAGATATAAAATGGCTAGGATTGCCTACCCATAAGTCCAATTTAGACACATGAGCAAAATTGACAGTTTTTGGTCAAAGCGGGGTCCACATGTGGCCCACTTTGCACCGAAAGACGTGCAAGAGAAAAAGTTCTCCAAATTCATCAAACTTAGTGTCTACAAGTCCAGAACGATGATACAAACTCAACAGAATATCCAGAACTGGATTCCGATGAGTCGATCACAAAATTACCCTTCAAGTGGAGCCGTAGGGCCTACGATATGGGGTTTCGTCAACTTTCTCAGAATCGAACCAAACTTGGGTCACAGGACCAACGTAATGCTACGAATCCAATGGCGTAAGTTTTAATGTAAAATAATAAGCACACACAGAGTTACAATGAGTTTCAGAACCAGCCCGATACGGGATATTTTCGACGGATACGCGTTGATTTTGGTGTGCACGCGCATCCAAATCAACTTCTGCGAAATCTCATACGTCCGTATTGACGATACGCACCTTTCGGTATAATTCGCACACGACGAAGTCGCCTCGTTTAGCAGGACGCATCCTGTTTCGGAAAAATTCGAGATTTAAAAACCAAGTTTTTGGTCGATTTCACCCACAAATAAAACACAGCATGCTGTAGAAGCATGAAAAATACGATGCAGAATTATACGCAATATGCATGAAGCCCGCGTAAAGCAGAGTTTCAGTATTGTGCGGCATAAAACAAGACTTCAGAGCCATTGACGTACAACAGAGATTCAACGCTGTTCAGCGTAAAATATAGCTCCAGAAAAATCCGCGTAATACAGTATTTCAGACTGCTTCAGCGTAAAAAGATTACTACATCGTCTTTATGGCATAAAACCCATCTACTTTTAATGCAGCATGGAATTGTACGAGGAACGTTTCGTATTTCTCGAATGAACCTGTCAGACAGTATAATGAACCTGACTCCTGACAAAGAGTACTGCACGACTATCATGGCGACGGCTATAATGATGATTCGGCACAGAGCTCCAGGCTGTCGTTTAGTGACAAAGCCTTGATATAAGACATCGTTTACGCATTCAAGTAATACGTTGCCTATTTTATACAGGAAGCCATAAGCTTTTACGCTCAAGATGAGACAAAGCTGACCGCCACGTCAAAAGCTGCTCTTCGTACAGAACCCAAGGCACGTCTCTGCAATTAATACGTGAGATGGGGGCAGATCTCTGCATTTAATGCATGAGATTTTTCTCTATTTCTAATGACTGGGAGAGCTATAATTAGGGATAATACGTCCACATCACCATCCATGCACATTACGCCATCAGGCCATTTTCAGCTATAGCAGTACGCCCTATGCTATCTCCTTGAAATACGCCAACTCAGGCTATATTTGCAAAGGTATGTGAATAGGCTATCTGATCCAGAATACGCTCAAGATCTTAGTCAAGGAAGAATAACTGGCTACCTTTACACCGACTAACCCATCTACGCCTACTTGGCTTCTACGCCAACCTGACAGCTATTGGGTTTCTACGCCAATATGTCAGCTATTGGGCTTCTATGCCTATTGGGCTTCTACGCCTACTTGGCTTTTACGCCATCAGAACAGCTATTTGGTTTTTACGCTAACGAGACAGTTATTTGGCTTCTACGCCAATTATCTCTACGCGAGGGGCAGTTACCTACGTGGCTTGCATGCCATGATCTTTACAGCAGTTATACGCATTATCTCTTAATGGGACACGCGTCACACGCTTATTCAGAAGATCATTTATACGTGGGTAGCAGTTATGATAACCGCCGCATAAAAAGTGCGGTTCTCTCCGCTGTTCAGTTTCTACGCCTATAAATAGAGACCTCCGTCCATGGAGGTCAAGGGGTGGGATTTGATAAGGATCGGATTTGATCTTTGAGAGACAAAGGTCAGAAAATCGAGAGAAAAGAGTCTAGAGCACAGACAGAGGGGAATGATTGACAACTTTGGCATCGAGCATTCAATCCCTCTTGCAATTTTTGAAGCTTTTCCTTCTTCTATAGCACTTCTTCGTCATCGTGTGGTCCAAGGGACAAAGTGATCGACCGCAGATCAGACTCCTATAGCAATATTTACCCAGATTTAAATTTTGTACTTGATATCCTCGTATAGGATTAATTGTACTTCTTGTTTGTAAACCTAAGAAAGGGTTTCGTATAAACCTAATTTTATTTCTTTCGTTTATTATCAAACACAAGATGGCGACTCTGCTAGGGACTACTTTCTCATCTGGCGAGAAGGCTATTGCTCAACACGATACTGTATCCGTTGGAGCATTGAAGAAGACTCTGGTCATCCAATTCGACCAATCTGCTTACGAAGACATGCTTCGCACAGGGGGTAGATCTTATTCCCCATCTGTTCAGGATAACAGGAAGCTACGTAAAGTATGGATGCCCCGGACATCCTCTACTCTTCCTGCAGGCTCTCTCTCTCTCCGATCATGTAAACCCCCTCAATTTATTCTGTAGATAGTTAGAATGGATCTGAAAAAATTTTGATAGCAGATGTTGAGGTTTAGCGTAGAGATAATTTGCCTGGAATTTTAATCTAATTAATTTAAACCCTTGGCGCACCCTATCTTTGTTTAGTTATTCGGAGCCCAATAACAGCCCATAAATTCCGTATAATTATTGTACTTCCGACTCAACTCGCCAAATTAGGTACTGGACTTTTCTGACTGTTAAAATCAATTTTTGTGTGCTCTAAATTAATTGCGCAACATTCCAAAAATTGTAACCCATATTTAATTCCGTGTCGGACACCTGTGTCGTAACCCTCGATTTTGGGGTACCAACTTAACCCGTTGAGCCGAACCAACTAAAGGGTCCAAGACTGACTCCAAGCCCCCACCATTTTTGGCCTTTGCGTCATTTCCGGATTTTGACCCCACGGGCCCCAATTAAATTAAATCCGCGGGACGCTTTATCTCTATTTTAATCGGGATTTCCAACTTTATAAATCCTATTTTAATCCTAAATTAATTCCAATGCTCTTCTAATTGGACCCGCGCCTAACGCGCAACACCCTCCCACTTTGAAAATTTTTAATTATATTTTCCTCCGTAATTTTTGTGTCATTTTATGTGTCCATGCAATTTCTCGAATTTACGGGGGCTTAGTCGCAATTATTAAATTGTTGGCAACATCCTATTGGCCAAGAATAAATGAGAGGGTCCCAAAATAGGATCCCAATCTCACCCACTCATTCCCTCATGGAGAAACCCCATTCTCTCCATATTAAATCCTATCCATCCATTCTACATGGAATGATCTCAACCCTCCATTCTCACCCACACACTCCCCTATAAAGTGGCTCCTACACCCCACCCTCAATTAAAACCTACCGGCCCTAATCCCAAAATCTCTCTCTCTCCCCTCCTCCATAAATTTCTTCATGCAAGCTTTTTCCTCCATTCTTATTCTTCTTCTTCCTTCATTCTTCATCTCTCTTCCTCCTTCCTGAAGAAGACCCGGCCGGACCGAAGAGACCCGCCCTACTCCGGCGCTGACCCGTCCTACTCCGGCACTGACCCGCCCACTCCGGCCAGTCCGTCCGCGGCTGCTGCAAGCGGACAGCAGCTCCAGCCGGCTGCATCCCGACGCTCCGGCACTGAGGATCTCCCCCATCGTCGGACTGCACCACTCCGGGCTCGTTGTGCGACTTCCTCCGCCGGCCAGAGTTCCCGTCTCACCACCACCACCGACCTGTGCATCCCGACCCCCGACCGGACCTAGTTCCCGGCCGCACCGAGCTGCTCCCGACCCGCGCGGCCTGAGCAGCTCCGGCCGCTGCCACCGCAGCATGCGGTTCCCGCGTGCGTCCCGTTCCGGCTGCAGACTTCTCCCCCGCTGATTCGTCCACCACCTCCTTCTCCCTACCACCTTCATCTACACCACCACCGGTCGTACTCCGTCGACATCGGCAAGGTCGACTCTCCCCCTCTCTTGATCTTTAATTCCAGGTTTTTATATAGTTTTTAAATAGGGATTTATTTACATATATTCAGGTGTTAATACTAGCTAGGGTTTAGGTTTCAATGTGTTATATGTTGTAGTGTCTTGAGCATATATGTAGATATGGTTGATAGGGTTTAATGGTTATATTATTGGCATATATATGGATGTGGAGATTTAACTAGGGTTGGTATTTATTAATATTGTGTAGTTGTTGTGAAGTATAAATAATCATGTGTGCCTAGAGATAATTAATGTTCATGTTGATGAGGTGAATGTGTTTTAGGTTAATGATGCCTAAGGCCAATGATGAATATGGAATATAATGACCTGAGATTAAGGTTTAATGGTGAACTTGAGGATTTATTCGTCAACAATATATTAAAATATATTTGAATGACGGACATTGGGGTTTAGGGTTTAACATATTTATTGTGAGCATGGAAATCTGTATGGATGAACAGTGATTGTGGGTGAAATAATACTGAGGGTTGAGGAAGACCTATTGACTAATGAGAAAATACCGTCAGGGAGTGAGCACACCTGATACTGAACCATGTGATGAATATTGTCGAAATAAGGATTTGTTGAGGAGAGTGTAAAGAGGACTAGTGAATGGACTATCGTACCAATCGTCAACTGTAGTCAACCCCCTAGTGACTTGTCTCTGTGAGTCGTATTCGAGACTGAGTTTAGAAGTAGATGTGTGTAGCACACCTGTCTGTCTTAAGTAGATTATTGATTCTGGTTTGTATCTCTTCACTAGGTATTGCGGGACCTGAGGACTTGGATGCGGTACCCGATCCCCGTCATCAACAGCCGCACGCAGGCAAGTGTACCTTGCCATCCTGTATTTTAGTTTACAGATATTGTTATTCTTATTGTACATTGTGCACGTATTTACGTTGATGTTCGATATTCCATGTCCGGTTCACAACCGGGTGTTAACATTCGACTTAACGTCTTAGAATATTTACTAGATGCTTCATAGCACCTCGATGCACGTACCAGAGTACATAGATACCCCAGGACACACTCATACACTGTGATCATGCCAGATTCCTGTATCCTGATACTGACATCATGACCATAGACTGGGACGACCTTAGGGTCACGTCTGTTGAGTTATTTGCTTGTGTCGAGACTGTAGTTAGAGGTTCAGGTTCAACGCACAATCGTTGACCGCTTGGAAAGGGGAAGACAGTTACTAGACGTTTGGGCTACTCTGCACGCGCTTATATGTATGTAGTATTTTCTAGTGATACCTGTATCTAGTATAGCTGTTTCACCCGTGTGACTCTTTGCTCGGAGCTGCGGTACGTGTCGTGTGTTTTCGTGTCCGGAGCTACGGTTTTACTTTGGACGGCCCATGCGTCGAACGTTGTCTTTAAACTGTGTCACACTTGTTTGGTTATGTTAGAGTACCCTGTCGTGCACTTGTACTTTCTGTCTACTTGGCATTATTTTTTTTTGTACCTTGTTACGTCCCTCTGAGGACCTGGTTCCCTGCCAGTTTTGTAGCATAGATGATTACGGAGCACTTGGAGATACGGATGGAGTGGCATATCTTGCGAGCATGGTACCAGGTACTCACATTATGTCTACCGGCATTATGGTTATTTTACATTGATTATTCACCTGCTGTTGTAGCCTAATTTTGTAGACTCATACTTCTTCTCGAGTCTATTCGTGTTAGTGTGTTATTGGGCGGCCGACCTTAGCACATATAGCTCTTTCTTGTTTACTGATGTACATTGTGGATTGAGACATAGAGATTTACATTTATGGAATATCTACATAGTGCCCTTTATATTACAGCTTATACGTATTCGAGTCAGACCAGAGTCTGGTCGAATGCGTAGCTGGCGTGTCACGTATTCCTGGTCCTACGTATTTTGGGACTAGGGCGTGACATATTTTTGTGGTGGCCCATGCAGGTCCGATTTAAATCGTCTTGGTCACCTGACTGTGCCAAGCGAGCCTGCAAATTAGGAGTAGATGTTATGATTGTTGAATAGGATCTCAATCCATAATCAATTTTAAAACTCTTTGTATGTGATTATCGCCCTTGGACTTCCACTTTGCATTCGTTTAATCTTCGTCAATATCTCTATCCTTGTTTCTCGTCCCCTATTGTTCGGGGAGAAGAATGCTTGTGACTGATGACTTCCCCCTAGAAGAAGATCGAAGACTAGACGACAGGAGACAGAATTCGTATACCTTTCTATGAGAAGAATGTTACCCTATCAGGATAGATTGAAGGGTTCTTTGGATTCTTGAACTAGTATGAAAGGGTAGCAAGAGAATTGGAGCCAGTAGTACCCTAGTCGTACTTGAGATAGCAGTGATCTTGGGAGTACTGAGAGCTGGAAGGATTGTTGATCATAACCTAGAATGATTTATGGGAATGCATAGCCTGATGATGGAAACTAGTGGTTGTATATGATAGCAATGCTAGGAACGATGAATATGAGCTAGAGGAGATAAAAACTTTAGGATCTCACTTGAGAGATACTAATCGGATTCCAGAAAATTTTAGTTATGTGCTTGGGTGACATCATTATTATAATTGCACTATGTGACTTGGAGAGATGAATAACGAAAAGAAGAAATTCGAGGAATAGAATTTTAGGGGAAAACTTTGAGGAGAAGATAATTATACATTAGGCGAGAAAAATATTTTCTTTTGAGGATTGATGTTGGAAATAGAACAGGAGAATTTATCTTGAGGTTAAAGTCTAGACTATAACATTATCCTAGACATGGATTGGCTGAGCCAATACCACGCAATGCTTGATTGCCGTCGTAGTTGTGTCATCCTTAGACCACCGGATTACCCTGAGGTTGAGTTTCTTCAGAGAGCCTGGGAGTATGGTGCCCATCTACCTTAGAGGTATACAATGCAGGAGGTGAACCAGTGTACCACCATGTTATATCAGAATTGAGGATGTTTTTCTAGAGGATCTTCTAGGCTTGCCACCTGATAGAGAGTTAGAGATTGTTAAAGAGTGGGCTCCCAGAGCCGAGCCAATTATTTTCCCGTCTTCAGACTAGCACCGAAAGAGTTGGTTGAGTTGAAGGTCCATATTAGAGGATCACTTGGACAAGAGTTTCAGTTGGGCTAGTGTTTCTCCATGGGGGAAAACCCATCTAAATTGTGCCGAAGAAAGACGGGACAGTACAGTTAAATCAGCTAAGTGGCGCATATGTATTCTCGAAGATCGATCTCAGATCAGGCTATCATCAGATCAAGGTATGGAGAGAAGACATTCCGAAGACGGCGCTTCGGATGAAGTATGTGCTCTGTGAGTTTCTAGTCATGACCGTTTCATTTGATCAACGCGCCGGCAGTATTTATGAGCTTGAGGAACAAGGTTTTCCACCAGTACTTGGATAAGTTCGTGGTGGTGTTCATCGATGTCTTGATATATTCCGAGAACCAGGAGAAGCACGAGAGACATCTCAAGATTGTGTTGGAGATGCTAAGAAATGAGAGGCTGTAAGCCAAGCTCAGCAAATATGAGTTTTGTTCAGATAGAATAGATAGTCTACACCTCAGGACAGCTGAGAGTTCTTGAGAAGAACTATCAGACACACGATCTAGGGCTAGCTGCAGTGCTATTTACACTAAAGCGATGGCAACACTACCTTGATGTAGAGCAGATGTTGAGATTTATACAAAACACAGAAAGTCTGAAGAATGCCTACACGTAGAAGGAACTCAACATGAGACAAAGGCATTGGCTAGAATTTATGACAGATTATAATATCGAGTTGCAGAACCACTCTGGCAAGACGAATGCAGTTTATGACTCAT
This sequence comes from Iris macrosiphon, assembly GCA_036927795.1. Taxonomy (NCBI): domain Eukaryota; kingdom Viridiplantae; phylum Streptophyta; class Magnoliopsida; order Asparagales; family Iridaceae; genus Iris; species Iris macrosiphon. The sequence continues at coordinate 96,436,150 of JAYESA010000006.1, forward strand.
CGCCAGTTGTTAGAGGATTTTCAGGAACTCAGGATTTAAATTGTATTGCCAGGCATGGATGGACAGATGGTCAGTCTCGAGATTCAGTCTACATTGATTGAGAGGATCAGGACAGCCTCGCCTACAGATACGATATTTAGACGATTGCGAGAAAGGACAAAGGCCGACATGCAAACATGACTCAGGATTCATGGAGACGGGACATTAAAGTATGGAGATCGCCTATACGTTCCGAGTGGCAAGCTACGCCAGGAGTGGATAACCAAGACACATAGCTCGATTTATTTCATTCATCCCAGGGGTACGAAGATGTACCGAGACTTGAGGCAGCATTTCTGGTGGCATGGGATGAAGAGAGGAATTACAAGATTCGTGGCGAAGCGTTTAGTTTGTTAGCAAGTCAAGGCTGAACATCAGAGGACTGCAGGATTATTGCAGCCACTTTCCATTCCCGAGTGAAAGTGGGAACACATTACCATGGACTTCGTCACAGGGTTCCCGCGAAGCCCTAGCGGGAAGATGCAGTATGGGTTGTCGTAGACAGACTCACCAAGTTTGCATATTTTATTGTCCTTCAGAGTTAGGCAATCCACAGAGATACTAGCTGACATATATATGAGACAGATAGTACGATTACATGGAGTGCCTGTCAGCATCGTATTGGATCATGATTCCAGATTCACGACGCATTTTGACGGAGTATGCAGGAGAGCCTAGGAACTCGTCTCAAGTTCAGCACCGCATATCATCCACGGACTAATGGTCAGTCAGAGCGCACGATACCGATATTAGAGGATATGTTAAGAGCGTGCATGATTGATTTTGGAGGATCTAGGAAGGACCACCTGTACTTGGTGGAATTCTCCTATAATAACAGCTACCAGGCCAGCATACAGATGGCGCCTTATGAGGCACTATACGGCAGGAAATATAGGTCGCCAGTTTGTTGGAGTGACATGGGAGAGCGTCAGATACTTGGTCCAGAGTTGGTGACACATACAGTAGAAAAGGTCAAGCAGATTCAGAGCCACCTGCGTGCAGCACAGGACAGACAGAAACACTGGGCAGATGCGCACCGCAGGCCATTGGAGTTCAAGGAGGGTGACCACGTATTTTTGAGGATATCGTCCACTCGTGGTACCATCAGATTCGGAGGCAGAGGCAAGCTGAGTCCGAGGTACATCGGACCTTTTGACATTTTAGAACGAGTTGGCGAAGTGGCTTACCGTCTTGCATTACCTCCATCATTAGAAGGAGTACATGACGTATTTTACGTATCGCAGTTGAGGAGATATGTCGCAGACCCTAGCCACGTACTTGATCATTCGGAGATTACAGTCGGGCCTAGTCTGTCTTACGTAGAGCAGCCAGTTGAGATCCTCGATCGCAGCGAGAAGACTTTGAGAGGACAGACGATTCGACTGGTCAGAGTGGCATGGAAGCACCATTCCCCAGGCGAGTCTACTTGGGAGCACGAGGATTCTATTCGGCAGCGATTCCCGTACTTATTTGAGGAGCTAGGTACGAATTTACGTACGGCAATTAATTACTAGTTATTTTAAAATTCTGTTAGATATTATCGTGCTTTACTTTTAATTTCGGGGACGAAATTTTTCTAAGTTAGGAAGAATGTAAACCCCCTCGATTTATTCTGTAGATAGTTAGAATGGATCTGGAAAAATTTTGATAGCAGATGTTGAGGTTTAGCGTAGAGATAATTTGCCTGGAATTTTAATCCAATTAATTTAAACCCTTGGCGCACCCTATCTTTGTCTAGTTATTCGGAGCCCAATAACAGCCCATAAATTCCGTACAATTATTGTACTTCCGACTCAACTCGCCAAATTAGGTACTGGACTTTTCTGACTGTTAAAATCAATTTTTTGTGTGCTCTAAATTAATTGTGCAATATTCCGAAAATCGTAAACCATATTTAATTCCGTGTCGGACACCTGTGTCGTTACCCTCGATTTTGGGGTAACAACTTAACCCGTTGAGCCGGACCAACTAAAGGGTCCAAGACTGACTCCAAGCCCCCACCATTTTTGGCCTTTGCTTCATTTCTGGATTTTGACTCCACGGGCCCCAATTAAATCAAATTCGCGGGACGCTTTATCTCTATTTTAATCGGGATTTCCAACTTTATAAATCCTATTTTAATCCTAAATTAATCCTAATGCTCTTCTAATTGGACCCGCGCCTAACGCGCAACACCCTCCCACCTTGGAAAATTTTAATTATATTTTCCTCCACAATTTTTGTGTTATTTCATGTGTCCATGCAATTTCCCGAATTTACGGGGGCTTAGTCACAATTATTAAATTGTTGGCAACATCCTATTGGCCAAGAATAAATGAGAGGGTCCCAAAATAGGGTCCCAATCTCACCCACTCATTCCCTCATGGAGAAATCCCATTCTCTCCATATTAAATCCTATCCATCCATTCTACATGGAATGATCTCAACCCTCCATTCTCACCCACACACTCCCCTATAAAGTGGCTCCTACACCCCACCCTCAATTAAAACCTACCGGCCCTAATCCCAAAATCTCTCTCTCTCCTCTTCCATAAATTTCTTCATGCAAGCTTTTTCCTCCATTCTTATTCTTCTTCTTCCTTCATTCTTCATCTCTCTTCCTCCTTCCTGAAGAAGACCCGGCCGGACCGAAGAGACCCGCCCTACTCCGGCGCTGACCCGCCCTACTCCGGCACTGACCCGCACACTCCGGCCAGTCCGTCCGCGACTGCTGCGAGCGGACAGCAGCTCCAGCCGGCTGCACCCCGACGCTCTGGCACTGAGGATCTCCCCCATCGCCGGACTGCACCACTCCGGGCTCGCTGTGCGACTTCCTCCGCCGGCCAGAGTTCCCGTCTCACCACCACCACCGACCTGTGCATCCCGACCCCCGACCGGACCTAGTTCCCGGCCGCACCGAGCTGCTCCCGACCCGCGCGGCCTGAGCAGCTCCGGCCGCTGCCACCGCAGCATGCGGTTCCCGCGTGCGTCCCGTTCCGGCTGCAGACTTCTCCCCCGCTGATTCGTCCACCACCTCCTTCTCCCTACCACCTTCATCTATACCACCACCGGTCGTACTCCGTCGACATCGGCAAGGTCGACTCTCCCCCTCTCTTGATCTTTAATTCCAGGTTTTTATATAGTTTTTAAATAGGGATTTATTTACATATATTCAGGTGTTAATACTAGCTAGGGTTTAGGTTTCAATGTGTTATATGTTGTAGTGTCTTGAGCATATATGTAGATATGGTTGATAGGGTTTAATGGTTATATTATTGGCATATATATGGATGTGGAGATTTAACTAGGGTTGGTATTTATTAATATTGTGTAGTTGTTGTGAAGTATAAATAATCATGTGTGCCTAGAGATGATTAATGTTCATGTTGATGAGGTGAATGTGTTTTAGGTTAATGATGCCTAAGGCCAATGATGAATATGGTGAATGTGGAATATAATGACCTGAGATTAAGGTTTAATGGTGAACTTGAGGATTTATTCGTCAACAATATATTAAAATATATTTGAATGACGGACATTGGGGTTTAGGGTTTAACATATTTATTGTGAGCATGGAAATCTGTATGGATGAACAGTGATTGTGGGTGAAATGATACTGAGGGTTGAGGAAGACCTATTGACTAATGAGAAAATACCGTCAGGGAGTGAGCACACCTGATACTGAACCATGTGATGAATATTGTCGAAATAAGGATTTGTCGAGGAGAGTGTAAAGAGGACTAGTGAATGGACTATCGTACCAATCGTCAACTGTAGTCAACCCCCTAGTGACTTGTCTCTGTGAGTCGTATTCGAGACTGAGTTTAGAAGTAGATGTGTGTAGCACACCTGTCTGTCTTAAGTAGATTATTGATTCTGGTTTGTATCTCTTCACTAGGTATTGCGGGACCTGAGGACTTGGATGCGGTACCCGATCCCCGTCATCAGCAGCCGCACGCAGGCAAGTGTACCTTGCCATCCTGTATTTTAGTTTACAGATATTGTTATTCTTATTGTACATTGTGCACGTATTTACGTTGATGTTCGATATTCCATGTCCGGTTCACAACCGGGTGTTGACATTCGACTTAACGTCTTAGAATATTTACTAGATGCTTCATAGCACCTCGATGCACGTACCAGAGTACATAGATACCCCAGGACACACTCATACACTGTGATCATGCCAGATTCCTGTATCCTGATACTGACATCATGACCATAGACTGGGATGACCTTAGGGTCACGTCTGTTGAGTTATTTGCTTGTGTCGAGACTGTAGTTAGAGGTTCAGGTTCAACGCACAATCGTTGACCGCTTGGAAAGGGGAAGACAGTTACTAGACGTTTGGGCTACTCTGCACGCGCTTATATGTATGTAGTATTTTCTAGTGATACCTGTATCTAGTATAGCTGTTTCACCCGTGTGACTCTTTGCTCGGAGCTGCGGTACGTGTCGTGTGTTTTCGTGTCCGGAGCTACGGTTTTACTTTGGACGGCCCATGCGTCGAACGTTGTCTTTAAACTGTGTCACACTTGTTTGGTTATGTTAGAGTACCCTGTCGTGCACTTGTACTTTCTGTCTACTTGGCATTGTTGTTTTTCTGTACCTTGTTATGTCCCTCTGAGGACCTGGTTTCCTGCCAGTTTTGCAGCATAGATGATTACGGAGCACTTGGAGATACGGATGGAGTGGCATATCTTGCGAGCATGGTACCAGATACTCATATTATATCTACCGGCATTATGGTTATTTTACATTGATTATTCACCTGCTGTTGTAGCCTAGTTTTGTAGACTCATACTTCTTTTCGAGTCTATTCGAGTTAGTGTGTTATTGGGCGGCCGACCTTAGCACATATAGCTCTTTCTTGTTTACTGATGTACATTGTGGATTGAGACATAGAGATTTACATTTATGGAATATCTAGATAGTGCCCTTTATATTATAGCTTATACGTATTCGAGTCAGACCAGAGTCTGGTCGAATGCGTAGCTGGCGTGTCACGTATTCCTGGTCCTACGTATTTTGGGACTGGGGCATGAAAGATCAACATGGTTGTGGCATCCCAACCTGCACGCTCTGTGCGTAAAAACCCGTCTCCCGTCTGTGACGTGGCAGCCAAAGCTTCTGGCAATGCCTTAGCGCCAATCCAGAAGTCCACTCCGCGCTTTGCGCATAAAACTCAGTCTTCCATCGCTGGCAGGTCAGACAAAACTTTTGGTAATTTCTCAGCGCCAATCCAGAAGTATACAATGCGCTCTACGTGTAAAAACTCGTCTCCCGTCGCTGACGGGGCAGACGTAGTTTCTGACAAGGCCTCAGTGCCAAGTCAGAAAATTCAAATGCGTTCCGCGCGTAAAAATACCTCTTCCGCTCAAAAGGAGGCAGAGGGTCCCTGTAATCTACGCAAGGAAAAACAAGTGGCGGAATTCCCGACCTCTCAAATTTTATGCCATCAAGAGAGGAGTCTGCCCGCTCTTCAGATTACGCGAAACCCTGACGGCCGTTTGAGGACTTCCTCAGCTTTACGCCAACATGAGCAGAGTTCCAGATTATGCCAGAATAAGTCTCTCGGCGTAAAGAAGATCCAGTTTGTGGATAAATATGCTCCTCATGGATCATGTGCTACTCACATGGCTGAACTGCTGTATTCCTACGACAGAGAAAGGGTTTGGGTTCCCAATATCCGCGTTCCGACTAATGTAAAAAGGCAGAATAAGCCTTCTTCTTCCTCTGTTAATCCCCCTGATTTGCGCGATTTCTTGATCCAGAAATGCGAAGACAAGGGATCTTCTGATATGTCTATTATACCCCCTAGGGAGCACTGTTGTAATAGTCACAAAGTTGTAGTTAATTACTGCTGTTCTAAGGCAAAACGGTCAGTTTTTGACCGGTTGAACTACTCTTTGTCTTTACAGGAAGAAGAGCCTACACTTGCATCAGTGAATATGGCTTCACACATTCCTAGAGGAAGGTCAAATTTAAGACGTCATCCCTCTAGAACTCCAAGCCAAAGGAGATTCAACAGACTCCTTGAGAACATTGAAGCTGGGGTATTTCAAAACACCCGTTCAAGGTCACGATAACCGGCTTCGTATTCTTCTGATTCCGACACTGGGGGTCGCCAGTTCCCCAAATCAGATGCTGAAAGTATAGACTCAATCTCTGCGGAGATCTATACTAATCCCTCAATAGCACCCAGGGAAATGAGAGTCTATGCCATCGGAGATGAACATGAGGAAGCTTCCCCATCAGGAAGTACGGAATAATGCACCGCTGTCTTGGAGACATCACTCAAAGAGATGCATACCATGATGCAGAGTATGCACCAGATGTTGGTAACTCAACACACAGCTGCGCCTGGTCCTCCAACTCAACTGCGGGTGGGGGTAGATATTCCATCAAGTCAGGAGCCTATTCAAGATCAAGAATCGGCTGCTCCTCGACCTCTCAACCCGAAAAACGTATTACCTCATGTTGGGGTCACCATACAGCCAATCTCTCACCCCTCTGCGGTTCCTTTCCCAGCTGAAGATCCGATACAAGCAGTGCGGGAATTAAAAACCCAATTTGATGCCCTGAAGCACAAAGATCAGCTCAAGAAGTTGGGCATCAACCAGCCTTACCCAGCTATCTGGGACGAGATCCCTTTCCCTCCAAAATATAAACCACAGGCTATGGTTTTGTTTGAGGGAAAAACGTCACCAAGTCAATACATGAACTACTTCAGTATGATGACGGTGTTGCTACAAGGGAATGACGCCCTTCTCACTAGAGTGTTCAAAGGCTGTCTGTCTGGTGTAGCCTATCAATGGTACCGTAGCTTGGCGAATAATTGCATTACTTCCTTCGAAGACTTCAAGACTCTTTTCTTCACTCGATTCTATGAAGGAGGGATGGACATGTCTATGTCATCACTCATCAAAGTGAAGCAGAAGGAGAAGGAGAACGTTCATACTTTCATTGAAAGTTTTCGTCAAGCCACTTTGCAGATGCCTCCCGGAGTTCCAGATTCAGCCTTGGTGGACATTTGTAGGAAGAACCTGCTTCCACTGATCTTGGTGCTCACAGGACCATTTCAGTTCCATGATTGGCCCTCGTTTATCATCTCAGCGGTTGCTGCCGAAGACAACAGTTGGAAGGCACGTGACAATGGAATCATGATCTCCACCTCTAACAAAGGGAAACGGTCATCTTCCAATAGCGACCATCCTCGTGGTTCTAAAGGAAAGGAAGCTCTGGCGATTAACACGTCCAGGCAACCTACATCATCAACTACGTAGACGAAACCTGGGACTTCTAGACCCATAGAAGAATATTCTTTTGATGATGATGACATTCTGAGCATCTTCGACTGTCTAGTCAAAAGTGGCAAGCTCACTCTCCCCGAGGTGAAAAGGCCTAGTGAAGTCGGCAGTACCAATAACCCTAAGTACTGTATTTTTCATAGGTATGTACATCACCCTACCAAGGCATGTTATATACTAAAAAGGAAGATCCAGGAGCTGATCGATGCCAAGGCTATCACTCTACACAATAGTGAGAAGACGGTCACCGCCAACATGATCTCTCTCCAATTCGGCGATCTGCCCCCTCAAGAAGTCTCGGATAGTATAGTACCTATTCCCCGGATGACGATGAATATTGTTAATCTCCCTCCGGCCAGGGGTCAAAACCATGACTTGGCACCCCTAACTACCCAGCATGGTAAGATTATGTGGGTTCATCCTGATCTGGTGTCAGAGATTGAGGAAGAGACTCGAGCTGCTAAGGCTAAGTCTCGAAAGAACTCAAGGCGCAAACTATGCCATATGGTTGCAATATCCCCGACATCAGATGAAGAGGCTTTGGCTACCGGAACCCGGTCAGGCAAAGCATACCTCAAGGACTATGAAGGAAATCAGGAAGAAAAAACGGCAGACACTTCAGCTGCCAAGCCTTCAGAGCCTGAACCTGTCATACCAGAGGCATGTCCTTCTAGACCAACTCCGGCGGACAAGGGCAAGCAAAAAGAAGTGCGCTTTGATAAACCTTTGAAAAATATTCAAAACAAAGGTTTAGAGAAGCCATATAACTTCGACATCCTCGCCCAACTGGATAATACTCCAGCCAGACTGTCCATTTTCGAGCTGCTTAGGCTATCCAAAGACACTCGTCAAGCCTTGAGCGAAGCTTTGATGTAGGCGGACGTATGCTTGACCCAGCTCAAGTCCCCCGATAAAGAGCCTGTGGCATGTCCTCAATGTCATAGTGTAATGGAAGTGGTTCCTAACATCACTTTCACTCAAGAAGACATGTTGTTGAAACATAACAGGCATAACAGACCCCTCTATTATACCGGATACATCGGTTCCATGGAGGTAGACCAGATTCATATAGATCCGGGATCGTCGATCAGCATCATCCTTCATAGTCTGCTCAGACCATTAAGGATTCCTACCAGCGAACTGGCTTACACCACCACTAAAATCGTGGGTTTCAACGCCAGAAAAAGTAAGCCGTTGGGGAAAATTCGTCTGAGGATCCAGATCGGGGACCTTAGATCAGTGGCTACGTGCTATGTTATTGACTCAGAGGTGTCCTATAATATTCTGCTGGGCAGACCATGGATCCATGATCACAACATTGTTCCTTCAACCCTACATCAATGCTTCAAATATGTAGATGCCCAAGGAACAGTAAAAACAGAGTTTGCTGATCTCAACCCATTCAAAGGAGTTGAATCCTACTACTCTGATGCCTTGTTGTACACCCAAGACTACATGAAGGAGGTGTCAGGCAAGATAAAAGAGGAATTCCACCGGGAGCCAGAAGAACCGTCTGTTGAGCAACCTCTGTCAATCCAGGTGAAAGGACGGACTACCCGTCCTAAAGTCATAAAACCCATGACTATCCACTTAGACAGAATCAAATCAGGAAGAGGAAAGGATCCCCTAGTGATCACTCTGAATCAGAAGCCTCCACCCTTGGTCATCAACCTTCGACGCAACAAACAGCTGACTGATATAAATACAGCCGAGAACATGGTTTCTAATGATAATAAAGAACCTCTTTTCCAGTATACTGATACTCAGATTCCTAATCAGGAATCAGCCCTCTATAATGATATAGAGCCTATAGCACAAAATTTTTTGAAAGCCATAGAACTCTATCAACCTTATGTATGGGAAGTGGCGTCAACATCCAATGTCATCACGATATACGGGCCACATGAAGATTCTATCTTTATTATCCCGCCTACTCGCAGCAATCAGCATCCAATAGTCTTCGGTCGCATGCGCAATAGACCGGTGGTACAAGAAGATTCTCACGAATCAGATGCTGGTAAAATGTAGATTCACAGATATAGTCCCCAAGCTTTGAAGATTATGCAAAGAATGGGTTATGATCTGAAGTCCGAACCAGGCCTCAACTATGGAAAAGGCAGGCGAGATCCCTACTATCAACGAACTCATTTTGGGTTAGGGTATACCACCTCCCTTGTAAATTCTGAGTCAAGTGAGGATATCTTTTTCTCTTCTCTAGATGGCTCGTCGTTCCCCGAACGAGCATTATCAGTAAATATGGTATTGACAGATTCTCTCAAAGCAGATGAACAAGAATCTGAACCATTTGAGAATGAATCTTGGGCTCAGCAAATGGATACACAATGGGAACTCCGGTTCGAGCAAAGAGAATCGCCTACTGAAGATAAAGTTATCCAAATCGATGTTGGTGATGAACTTTCACCAAAGCCGATATTTATCAGTAACAATCTTTCCGAAGAAGAAAGGAAAGAAATAACCCAGCTGATAAAAGAATATATTGACATCTTTGCGTGGAATTATGAGGATATGCCAGGTCTTGATCCAAAAGTGGCTACTCATAAACTCAACATACTGCCCAATTCTAAACCCGTAAAACAGCACCAACACCGGTTTTGCCCGAATATTATGGATGCCATCGAAGCTGAAATCAAGAAGTTGATAGCCTGCGGGTTCATCAGGGAAGTGCAATATCCCGATTGGGTCACCAACGTTGTCCCAGTCATGAAGAAAAGTGGGAAAGTTCACATTTGTATCGACTTCAGAGATCTCAATACGGCCTGCCCCAAGGATGAGTTTCCTCTTCCTATCACAGACGTCATGATTGACAATACCTGCAGTTTTGAACGCATGTCTTTCATGGACGGATTCTCAGGATACAACCAGATCAAAATGTATCCTGAAGACGAGAAGCATATTACCTTCCACACGCCACTAGGGGTATATTGCTACACAGTCATGCCCTTTGGATTAAAGAATGCTGGGGCTACATATTAGCGAGCCATGAGTAACATATTCCATGAGCATCTACGCAAAATCGTGGAGTGTTACATAGACGACATCGCTGTCAAAAGTTGCCTCAAGGGTACTCATATCCAAGACTTGAAGACGGTGTTCGAATTAATGCGCCAACATCAACTCAAAATGAACCCCACAAAGTCCTTTCTCGGTGTATCCAGTGACAAATTTCTGGGATTTGTCATTACCGCCAAAGGCATTCAAGTCGATCCTGATAAAGTAAAGGCTATCCTAGAGATGTGACCTCCCCGTAATCTTAGAGAACTCAGGGGATTTCAAGGTCATCTAGCTTATATCAGAAGATTCATATCCAACTTCTCTGGAAGATGTCAGCCTTTTTCTCGCCTAATGAAGAAAGGTGTATCTTTCGTATAGGACAAAGCCTGTCAGCAAGCGTTTAACGATATCAAACGCTACCTTACTAATCCTCCAGTTCTGGTGCCTCCCGTCATAGGAAAACCATTTTTGCTGTATGTTCGAGCAATGGATCATTCTTTGGGAGCTCTCCTCGCACAGAAGAACGATGAAGGGCATGAACAAGCTATCTACTATTTAAGCAGGATGATGATCGGAGCTGAACACCGGTATAATCCAGTGGAAAAAGAATGCTTGGCCCTAATGTTCTCCATTCAGAAGACGCGATATTGCATCACAGACCAAACTATTCATATCATCTCCAGGATCAATCCTCTCCGGGTATTGATGAGTAAACCAAGTGTTCTTAATTCCCGACTCGCGACTTGAGCGATATTATTAACACCATATGATATGGTATACGTCCCTCAGAAGTCCATGAAAGGTCAAGCTTTGGCTGATTTCTTAGCTGCTCATCCGATTTCGAAAACTTCCAAACTATACGAGGATATTCCCGACGAAGTTGCAGACTATAACTCTGCAATGAAAGATGATATATGGCAGCTATTCTTTGACGGAGCCTCTCGGACTGGCCCCAAGGGAAACATGGTTTCAGGAGTAGGAATTGTCCTGGTAACTCCTGACAAACTCGTCATCTATCAAGCATATTCTCTTAGCGAGCCCTGCTCTAATAATGTGGCAGAGTATAATGTCCTACTTATCGGGCTTCAAGTCACTAAAGAATTGGATGTTGAATACCTGAAAGCTTTTGGTGATTCCCAGCTAATCATCAATCAGGTTAGAGGAGTATATGAAGTCCGCAATCCAGACCTCATTCCTTATCACCAAGCAGCGATCGTGATAGCCATGTATTTTAAAGGATTCTTCTTAGAGCATGTGCCTCGATCTCAAAATCTGGAAGCTAACACTCTGGCCAGTTTAGCTACAGATCTGTCTATTCCTATAAGAAGGCAAAACTCAGTTATCCTTCTTAACAGAGATTTATTTTGTGTGAAAAATAATTTTTACATGGAACGCATCTACGCCGTAAATACAATTCCTCCTGAGAGAGACTGGAGAAGTCCCTTCATAGACTTCGCGGCATACGGAATCTTACCAGAAGATCCCAAAGAAGCAGTATCGATTAAAAGATGATCACTACGCTTCTATTTTGATGCTTCTTCACAAAGTCTATATCGCCGAACTTATGATAGACTACTGTTACGATGCCTCTCTAATGATGATGCAAAACAGGTTACCCGTGAAGCTTATGACAGTGTATATGTAGCACACCAACCCGGTCCTAAGTTACAGGATCATATCAGGAGAATGGGCTATTACTGGCCTACTATGACAGCAGATGCAGTGAAATATGCAAGACAGTGCAAAGCCTGTCAAGTTCATACGAATTTTATACATCAACCTTCTAAGTATTTACATCCTACCATTGCATCATAGTCCTTCGAAGCATGGGGCATGGATATCATTGGTCCTATTCACCCATCATCTTCTAGAGGACATCGGTTCATATTGGCTATCACCGATTATTTCTCCAAATGGACAGAAGCAATCCCTCTTGCTGAGGTAAAGACATCCAATGTGATCAGATTTATCAAGCATCATGTCATTTATCGCTTCGGGATACCCCGAAGGATAATCCATGACAACGGGTCTCAATTCATCAGCCAAGCGTTTGACCGATTTTGCGATAAGAATCGGATACAAAATATGGCCTCTACGGCATATAATCCTGCTGCTAATGGTTTGGCGGAAGCCTTCAACAAAACTATTATCAAACTCTTGAAGAAGTTTGTCTCTTCGAACAAAAGAGATTGGAATGAGAAACTGGGAGAATGCCTTTGGGCATACCGTAAGTTCAGATTCCCTTACTCAGAATAGCAATGGCTAACAAGTTGACTCAGGAAAAGAATGATCTATTAAGGCTTCAAGAGCTAGAAGGATTAGACGAGAAACGCCTTCAAGCTCAACAACGCATTGCGTTCTATCAGGCACGCATTTCCAAAGCTTTTAATCAAAAAGTAAAGGAAAGGGTGTTCAAAGTTGGTGAGCTAGTTTTAGCTGTGAAAAGGCCAATGATCATTACTCACAAGAGTAAGGGCAAATTCCAACCTAAAAGGGAAGGCTCGTTCGTTGTGGAAGCCGTATTTTTCAACGGCGCATATTAGCTAGCAAAACCCAATGACGACTTGCTCCTGATGCCTATTAACGACAAGTTTCTCAAAAAGTAATACGTCTAAATTAGACTGGTACTCCTCTATTACCAAACTATATCATATCTTCCTAGGCGGTGGTTCATGTCTACATTACCTCTGGACTTTCGCTCTAATATACTACTCCGGCGGAGTCTGCCATTATCATATTACCTCTGATATCACTTTCACCCCAGCCTATCATTTACATTCAAAAATGATGGGTCCACTAAAGTCAGATGAAGTCGCTTTATTATCTCCAAAAAGAGCAAGTTACATATAAAAGTAAAAAAGTACATTATTTAGGAGGAGCAGCCAAATCGCGAATATGTTGCGCCAGAGCGGCCATCTTCTCATTCCTAGAGTCTAAAATGTTAGCGCGAGCCCGCTCCATTCATGCCTCATCATCGCTCAGGAGGGATAGTTCAGACCGAGCATGTACAAAACCTGCGTGGATGGCACCCGCATGTGCTAGGTTTTACTGAGCCGCTTCCTTTCGGTCCTTCAACACATCTCGAGCTGTCGATAAAGCGAGAGCCCTATCCTTTGCCTGAGCGAGTTCATCTTCCAATTGGCGGACCCTCGCTTTATTTCCCTTATATTCAGCCTCGCACTTTCCCAGCTGGAGAATGACACACCCCAATACGGTATGCTCTTCATTCATCTCTTGCCTTTGTGCCTCGATGGATTTGCTCAGAGTTTCCATCTCTCCAGCAAGTTTTGTAGTCAAGGAGTCGTACTCGGCTTGAATCATATCATCGACATTATCTTGAGACAATTGCAAATAATTGTTAATAGGTTGCTCTAAACCATTAACTATTTGCTCCAAAGCATCATCTCGTCCATCGACATCAAAATTTCTAATCTGCGCTATGGTGAGATTGGAGGACATCTTCAAAGCATCAAAGCCCAGATTCTTCTCCAGCACCATGGATATCAACAATTTTAAAATGACATAGAATATGCTAGTAAATTGTTCAGTTAGCATGTTAAAATGCGAATGGACGCTGGGAGTGCCCGCGATTTTAGTAAACCCCTTTTGTGGAATGTTGGCAGAAGATATGGCCACAATTGTCGCTTCAGCAGACGGCGTGACAAAAGAAGAGATGCCAACAACAGTTGAAGTTACTGGCATGTTAGACGAAGGAAGTGTAGCCGCTATGATGGGCTCGTCCTCCTCTGAAGATATTGGGACTGTATTGGGCGAGGCTACAACCGAAAATGCTGCAGACGAAGGAGCAACATCTTCAAAATATGCCCCTTCAAAATCGAGCGCCGCTGTTTCGTCGGCAGTATCCGCACCAAAGTCAAAAGTTGCGTCGGCTCTGCCTTCCTCTAAGGTGTCTTCCCCTGAAAAGAAGACAAGAGAAAGTTAATATCAACCTGATATTAATTTTTCTAGAAAGAGGCGTAAGGACAACATTTACCCATGGCTGATGGTATATATGTCGCATCCGCAGCCAGTACAACTAAATTATTTCTTAATGATGCTAAGCGAGCTGTCATACCTGGAGAGGAGGGTACACCAAACGACGTATGAGGGTAGTCATCCAAGTCTTCCCCCAGATCCACTCGCGGTTCATCGGGTGGAATCTTGTTGGAGATACTTACAGATGAAGAAGGGGCTGGACCCATTATTGGTCTGGATAAAGAAATCCTTAATTTGCTCGGCCTCGAAGGTGACCTCACTGCACTACCAGTAGCGGTAGTAGCGACAGTAGTCTCGAGCAAAGAATCTCCGGCACTGTCAGCCGGAACTGTGGAGGTTCCCTCTCTAAAAGTAGAAGGACCTTCGATCAAAGAATTATCCCCGACCGGGGAAACAACAGGCTCACTCCTAGGAGCCTCATGGCTGGAAGTCCTTTTAGGACCACTGACAGTCTTCTTTTTCTTGCCAGGGGAAGTCTCTTTCAAAGTAGGAGCCCTCTGCTTACTGGGGATAACGAGAGGCTCTGCAGGCGGAGGTATTACGCCCCTCGGTACTGTCAACAAAAACTCATCTGGACCGACAGGGTCTTCACCTTCGTCAGAGGATACTGATGGGATCTCCTCTCTTCTAGTGGCCTTATGAGAGGGCATCCTAAAACATCCACGTATATCAAAATTGCGATGGAAGGTATTGATGGCCACATAAAATTGTGCGTATGAATGGAGAATGTGTAACTCCATGGAGAGAGAAGTCGCGGGTACAATAAAGGTTACTCCAGTATAACCCATCATGAAGTAACGCCATCCTCTCGCTCCATCAATAAGTCCACCTCTGGACTTGAAGCTGGTAATGGCATTTTCCACATGCAATTGGTCATACCCAAACTGTCTGGCGAACCGACTAGGCAGATAAGGCTCCAGGAAGCAATGATCTTCACTTCTGTACAACAAATGGGAAGGTCTAATGCAGACTAACCAATAAAAAGCTTCAGAAGAAAAACGGTCTTCCCGTGACTTGAATCCTGAAGTTTCGTCCCCTGTTGATTAATATGTACAGTGGGGACGATACAGTAGAGCTTCCAGCTATGAGCAAAATTTAATGCCCGCCGACAATCTGTGACGGTCAGCACGTTCCAAGAGGAATTCTTGTAATTCAATAAGAAATTATTTCCTGAACTACTGGCAGAGCCGGGAGACATCACCCTGGGGTTATGAAGAATTAACCATCCCATTAGATATAGGAATGGTAACTCTAACCTGGGAAAGCTTTCACGCCGTGTCTCATCAGCGAGAAGCCCATCAGTAATAGCCCTCAGACCAGCTTGTATCCGACATACCATGGCAGAGAGCAGGCCCAACCTTGCCCCAAATACCAAACGTACTGCAGGCCATAAGGTGTTGCGATGAATACGATCTGTAGATGTGATGCCAGGTACTACCAATCGGCGTAGCCATACAGAGAGGAAGCCAGCCAGTTGAGCTTCCCTTGACAGAGGCTTACGGCAATGCCGCATATAACTGTAGGCTTTAGTGCCTGCAGGATAACCCTCGATCCCCTCATCGAGAATTTGATCTGAAGCCCCAGCGTCTTCAATAAGATCATCGACTATTTGGGCATTAAGCACGCTCAGAAGATTCAAGGATTTATCTCTGCTATCCACAACTTTGTCTGGCTTAGCATCTCTGGCCTGATGAAAGAAGAGATAGGACGCCCATTTGTTGGTATGAGCCAAATCAGAGGGCTCATTATAGAAGGTGGTGCAAGCAAGGTAGTGGCACATCAGCTCCTGATACACTGCCACTACCCGAGGGTTTGTATCCCTCAGCTCCCTGTTTGTGGGAACATACTCTTCATAAGGAGTATCCCCCATTGGCAGCCTTGAAACCTCTGCCATCTCATGAAGGGCCAATCCCAACTCCCCTAGCGGAGTGGCAAAAGTTTCAGTGAGCGAGATATACCGCTCCATCAAAGCCAAAAATAGGTTGGGGTTGAGAGGTAACCCAACACTGGTAGCATTCACAGCCGCGAACAGACCAATGCTCTCCAGCTCCGTCTGAAAATGCTTCAGGGCCCAGGCAGTTAAACGAGCCCATCGAAGATTCCCAGGGCTAAGCCATCCGCTGGTCCGAGGATTAACCTTGGGGTATACTCCTCCCCGCCCCATGAAGTCATTACAAAAAGTCGATATTTGAACCGGCTGGAGTAGTGCAGTGTCTTCACTCGGGACGCTACCTAGAAATAATCCCCTGAAAGGCATGACAGGACCTGAAGGACGGCTCACAAATAATCCTCGGTCTGATCGTTTCTAAAAAATATCTTCCCCGGCTGGCCGTGAAGATCAGGGGTCAGGGTCCATGACATCCTCCTAGGATGCGTGGCATGAAAGAATGCCGAGATAGGGTAATCTCTAGGCATCCTGGGCAGGTACATGACCATGCCCTCAGCAGTAAAAACCCAGTTTTTCTTCTTGGGCTTCGTCTGGGATTGTTTATTAATCATATCCTCGAACAGGAAAGCTGGTTTTACATATGTGTCCCCATCTATATACGTCAGAGGTTCCCCGCTGATCATACTCAACAGCATGCGTTCTCCCTGGGACGAGATCAGGATTCTCCTTCCTTCAGGGTAGTTGTCTCCAGAAATAGGGAATGTCACATGGGACAAATCCTCCAGATAATTGGAGTTCAGCATCCCAGCAGCAGAACCCATCGCCTCAACCAACAGAGGGATCTGCAAGTCCACTACAAAATGCAAGAAGAACAAGTCAGTTTCTATACTAGACAGTACAGTCTTGCAGCTTACGCCAAAGATCAACAGTCTGTGCTTTTACGCCAAGACTGTAAAAACTTGAGCTTTTACGCTGGAACCTATTTCCGAGGCATAAAATTCAAGGTTGGCAGTATACACAAAAATCCAACAGTCTATGCTTTTTATGCCAGACTGTCAAAATTTGAGTTATTTCGCCGAAATTTTCATCCAGAGCGTAACACTCAAAGTTTGTAGTATACACCAAATTTCGACAATCAAAGCTTTTATGTCAGACTGCAAAAATATGGAGTTTTTACATCTCCGTGCATCATCTTCCTCGAGGAGGCTCTCAGCATAGAAGATGACCTAGCGCGTTCACGTATAACGTGTATGAAGGGTTTTCTTCGTTTTCTCGTCCCAAAAGCTTTACCTATGACGCCTGGTGCACAGCTTGACGGTGGGATACTCCGTTCAGAGCGGGGTTCGTTCAGTCCAACGGGAGTTGCTCGTGCTTGAGCAGAGGAGCGAGAAGAATGTGCAGCTTTCTTTTCCTTAGAGGTGGAAGTTGGTTTCGGTGCCATGGCTAAAACTCAGAGTTCTCAAAGAAAGAAACGAAGAAGAGCTCTCAAAGGAACAAAGAATTTTCGCAAAAGACAGATGAAGAGTTTCTTCTCTCAAAACCTTGGAGTATTTATAGATTTCAGGTAACTCTTCAAATTCCTAACCAAATCCGATATTTAATATTCGGCTATGATTTGGGACCATGTCAGCCTATTATTTAAAAGAAAAAGACGGATGGACAGTGGATCCAGAACTTATGCGCAGAGTAGATCAATGATTTTATGCTCAAGAGACCACAAATCTACGGTTTTACGTTCAGAGACTATAGGTCTATGGTTTTACGCCCGAATACTTTTATGCTCGGTAGCTTTTACGCTCGAGAGGCTACAAACTTACGACTTTACGCTCAGAAGCTACAAATCTATGATTTCACGCTCAGGAGCTGTTTTACACTCAGTGGCTACAAGTCTACGATTTTACGCTCAGAGGCTATAAATCTATGATTTTACGTCCGGATGCTTTTATGCTCAGCAGCTTTTACGCTCGAGAGGCTACAAACCTACGGTTTTACGCTTAGAGGCTACAAATCTATGACTTCACGCTCGAAAGTTTTTCTTCTATGGTTTTACGTTCGGATGCTTTTATGCTCAACAGCTCAAGAATCTATAAATCTACGAGTCTACGCTCAACAGCTACAGATGGCCAACCGTAAGGGTTTACATAGAAATATTCCTTCTTGGCTACAAAATATTCCAAGTGCCCAAAACATACAGAGTTCAGCATTAAAGGTGGCTCTCCTTCTTGGGTCGATTGGAAGTTTATCCTAAGTCCAGTCTTTTATACAAGTTCAAGAATGGCCTGTTTGACGGCCATTTCTCGCCCTTTTTAAGGGATTTTTGGGAAAATATTCTTGAAGATGACGGTCTGAACAGCAAATTCTTCGCATCAGAGAAGTAACAGTTCAGAAATTCTATGCAACTCCTCGTTCAAAATAGCATGACAGTTTGGATTTTTAACTTAATGCTAAAGAAGCTTTCTACGCGTCTTCAGATACGCGTAAAAGATGGGATGAGATCAGATACTCTTTTATCAGAGTCAAATTATTCAGAACATGCTAAAGCTGCACATATTCAGACTTCCTCACAGCAAATATGGCGAATCATCAGATGTATAAAAGAAGACAATTTTATTAATCATGATTACATATGATGGAAATCCAGTCTACAAAGGGTTTTTTATCTTTATGATTACATATGATGGAAATCCTTTTTCTACAAAGGGTTTCTCATTTTCATTTAAGATCACACCAAGAATTTGCTGCGCCAGGTTATCATATTGGTGGAGATCTTTGTATTCTTCTACAGCACTTCATCGGCTTCTGCAGCCGATGAACAAGAAAATATGAATGGCGGGAGGATACAAAAATGGGGCTTGTATAAATTATTCAAGCCTACCCTCCATACGCCATGACAGATTGAGTTGGGATTCAGACCCAACTCAATACTGGAAGACAGGGCTAGACTGCCTACCCTCGTCCACCGTCATGATGGGAGAAAATACAGCTTGCAAGCTGTGTGGTCGAATGAGACCCTTCCTCTTTCCTGGATGAATCGCCATATGAAATTGCTGATCATCCCGAGCAAAGGAAGCTATGATATCCTTCCATGATCCATCGTTGCAGAGGACATTTGCTCGAAGATGCCTCTTTTTATGGCTCCTTATGAACGGGAAGAACATGATCTTCTTCTTCTTCCTAAAGTCAGCATGACGGAACTCGGCAACCATTTCTGTGTGGTGAAGAAAGTGTGGGAAAAACAGGTTAACTCAATCGCCTTTATATAGGCAGAGGAGATCACATTGAATCCCAACAAATTTCTAAATATTTGCCGAGAAATCAGCCTCGTGGAATGAGTCAAAATTGACCGTTTCATACTTCATTCAAAGTGTTTTAAATTACGAGGAATTTGAAAACTTTGAAAGGGATCTTGTAGAAGCATGAAAAATATGCTGCAGAATTATATAAAATATGCAAGAAGCCCGCGTAAAGCAGAGCTTCAGTATTGTGCAGCATAAAATATGACTTCAGAGCCATTGGCGTACAACAGAGCTTCAATATTGTTCAGCATAAAATATAGCTCCAGAAAAATCCGCGTAATACAGTATTTCAGACTGCTTCAGCGTAAAAAGATTACTACATCGCCTTTATGGCGTAAAATCTATCTGCTTTTAATGCAGCATGGAATTGTACAAGGAATATTTCGTATTCCTCGAATGAACCTGTCAGACAGTACAATGAACCTGACTCCTGACAAAGAGTACTGCACGACTATCAAGGCGACGGCTGTAATGATGATTCGGCACAGAGCTCCAGGCTGTCGTTTAGTGACAAAGCCTTGAATAAGACATCGTTTATGCATTCAAGTAATACGTTGCCTATTTTACACAGGCAGCCATGAGCTTTTGCGCTCAAGATGAGACAAAGTTGACCGCCACGTCAAAAGCTGCTCTTCGTATAGAACCCGAGGCACGTCTCTGCAATTAATACGCAAGATGGGGGCAGATCTCTGTATTTAATGCACGAGATTTTGCTCTATTTCCAATGACTAGAAGAGCTATAATTAGGGATAATACGTCCATATCACCATCCCTGCACATTACGCCATTAGGCTATTTTCGGCTATAGGAGTATGCCGTATGCTATCTCCTTGAAATACGCCAACTCAGGATATATTTGCAAAGGTATGTGAACAGGCTATCTGATCCAGAATATGCTCAAGACCTCAGTCAAGGAGGAATAACTGGCTACCTTTGCACCGGCTAACCCATCTACGCCTACTTGGCTTCTACGCCAACCTGATAGCTATTGGGTTTCTATACCTATATGTCAGCTATTGGGCTTCTATGCCTATTGGGCTTCTACGCCTACTTGGCTTTTACGCCATCAGAACAGCTATTTGGTTTTTACGCCAACGAGACAATTATTTGGCTTCTACGCCAATCATCTCTACGCGAGGGACAGTTACCTACGTTGCTTGCATGTCGTGATCTTCGCAGCAGTTATACGCATTATCTCTTAATGGGACACGCATCACACGCTTATTCAGAAGATCATTTATACGTGGGTAGCAGTTATGATAACCCCCGCGTAAAAGGTGCGGTTCTCTCTGCTGTTCAGTTTCTACGCCTATAAATAGAGACCTCCGTCCATGGAGGTCAAGGGGGGATTTTATAAGGATCGAATTTGATCTTTGAGAGACAAAGGTCAGAAAATCGAAAGAAAAGAGTCTAGAGCACAGACAGAGGGGAGTGATTGACAACTTTGGCATCGAGCATTCAATCCCTCTTGCGATTTTTGAAGCTTTTCCTTCTTCTACAATACTTCTTCGTCATCGTGTGGTCCAAGGGACAAAGTGATCGACCGCAGATCAGACTCCTATAGTAATATTTATCCAGATTTAAATTTTGTACTTGATATCCTCGTATAAGATTAATTGTACTTCTTATTTGTAAACCTAAGAAAGGGTTTCGTATAAACCTAGTTTTATTTCTTTCGTTTATTATTAAACACATGCAACTAATTAAAATAAACTAATTACAGGGTTCTAATCTCAGTTATGTTGTCTAATTAACTGTTCAAACAGAATTCAAAATTATTAAACAGGTTGGGAGAAAATCGGCCATGAACTTGTAAGTTCGGGACGGTTTTTGACTTACAGAAATATGGGTTATTTTTCCTGTTTTTGCGTCGCGGTTTGCGACTGACACAGGACGCGATACCCCAAACGAATTATACGGGGTTCGAGAGGGTCACGTGGTCTTCGTATAGGATTCGATAGAACAAAATTTGGATCAATATACAGCAAGATACGAGACCGGGAAGATAGGTATCTCGCTGCGGTTCGTGACTGGGCGGCACGGTGGGGCACGGCGGTTGTGGCTGTTGCGGCTGTTGGTGGCGGTGCTCGTCGGTGCTGGTCGGAAAGGCAGCGGGTGGCTCGGGTCGGCGGTCGGGGGGGGGGGGTCGTCGCCGGAGGCTCGGTGGCCGGAGTCGCGTGGAGAGGTGGTCGTGGTTGTAAGGGTGGTGGAGGAGCCGCGAGAGGGGTTTAAATAGGGGAAGGGAGGCGATTACAGGGAGTGGGTCGCCGGGGATCGCGGGGTCGTGGGCTGCGGAGCGAGGGCGGGGTCGTGGGGCGTCGGCCGCGGAGTCGGGGCGTCGACCGGGGGTTTCGGGGGAGTGGGGGAAAGGTTACTGTGTAAGTGGGTCGGGTCGGGTACGTGTCGGGTCGGGTAGGACCCGACCCACTAGGGCCGGTTGGGTTTAGTTTGGGTTGGGTTGGGTTCGGTTTGGGTTGGTTTAATCCGGTTTATTCTGGTTCAATCAAAAATGATATTTTTTGCTAGTTAAAAATAGTTTTTGAGCCCAATAAATTCCAGAAAAATTACACAACATCCAATAATTAATTATACACCCAAAAATATAATTTTTGCAATATTTTAATATTTAATATAATGCACAAAAATATTAATCCTTTGAAGAACATTTAATTTAAATAATTAAAAATCATCGAAAAATCTTAAAAATTTATTTTTTAAAAATTTTAAAAAAATCGGGTGTTTACAATTCCGGTGAGCCGATCACAAAATCGTACGTCAAATCGAATTGTGGGACCCGCAAAATGATAATTTGTCGACTAACTTGGAATCGAGCGAAACTTGGGTCATAGGACAAGTCAAATGGTGCAAGTCCAAAGGCACAAATTTTGTGGCGATCCGACGAGCGCACACAAACTAATAGAAAAATTTGTAAAACACCGATACGAGAAACTTTTTACGAATACAGGTTGATTCCGGCGTGCACACACATCCAAATCAATTTCGGCGAAAGCCCATACATTAGGATTTACCATACGCGCATTTCACTGTAATTGGTATGCGATGAGGTGGTCCCGTTTGGCGGGGCACACTCCGTATCGCAAAATTTTAGTTTTTGAAAACATAGTTTTGGTCGTTTGGGAAACAGAATAATTTGACGAATAAAGCAAACTAAGAAAAACTAAAAGAATGGAAATAATCTTGGATATGTTGTCAATAAGTTTCTTCAAATATATTTTAAAATATTAAATGAGTTGGTAGAAAAATGGGCATAAACAGGGGTACTTGGACTAATTTTCTGAACTATTTAAACAGATTTTTCATCGACTTTGGGTCGACTTTTATCTCAATTCAGGGCACCTAAATTTATTCTACTTGAAGAGATTACTAGAGGGTTATGTTGTGAGCGTGTACAGAAAAATCGTTCATAAAATGAACTAACGAGGAGGAAGATATGTTACCACGAAGTAGGGGTTGCGGCTGTGTTGTCGCATGTGCGTGGGCGGATCGGTCGGTGGTTTCCGGCGGCCGCAACGACGTCCAGGTGTTCGGGGACTGGCGTAGGGTGTTTGGGGAACCTTCAGTGAATGAGAAAGTCAGTCACGAGATGGCTAGATGTTGTGGGAAGGAAATAGGATTTCGAAGCTTCGATATATATATATACTCGATTTTAACCGATTTCAAATTGGACTCCCACTTACTTAAATCCCAGATTCAAATTTGTATTTATTGTTATCTAGTAGAGAATCATACCAGGTTTATAATGAAGAAAATTTGAGCAAAACGACGAAGATTTGATCAAGTTTGATCAATTCGAAATCGAGTCTCTAATCGGTCACCCGCGTTTGCCGGCCTTGGTTTTTATATAGTTTCTTATCTCGCGATATTTTGGAGTTATCCAATTCTCGCGAAATTTTCATTATTATTTTTCCTTTCCTTTTCTATTTCTGTACAATTCTAATTCTAATTCTTTTATCTTTCTCTTTACTTTATAATTTCTCTTTCAATTTTATTATTATTATTATTTTCATTATCATTATTTTTGTTATTAATTTCTTTTTATTTTCTTCTTTATTTATATTATTTAAATTTGTTTATTTACTTACAAAATTTTATTTATTTCTATTGTATTATTAGCTACATTTTTATATACTACCATTGGTACAAATACCTATCTTATTATAATTGTTTTATTATTTGAATTAATTAACTAAAATAAAATTAAAAATTGAGGGATTTTATATTCTACCCAACTTACAAGAATTTTGTCCTAGAAATTAAAAATAAGGCACAATTTTAGAAAATAAGAGAAAGTAATATGGTAGAGAAGGATCAAGTACAAATTATCGTACCTCAAACTTGGAAGAAAGAAAATATAATTCATGCATTTAAATTCTAATGGCCAGTAGGGCCTGTTTTAGATGAGGTTTTAAGGCACGAAATAGTTTCCAACATATGATAAATTACATATGGAATCACGGTTGAAAATGGAGACAAAAAAAATGATGAATAACATAATATCAAGAGGTATTAATAGAACGGAGGATGAACTGCCATTACTTGGATACATGGACGATCTTGAGCTCTCTATACTCTAATGGTCAAAATGGTATCCCTCTATTATATAAATTCTTCATAGCCACTATTGCTTATATGTGTTCTCCTCGAAGTCATAAAATTTTAAACTCTCAAATTCTTATCTATGTCTAGTTAATCGTTGTCACTACCACATTTTAGGAAAAAAGGTATTTTAGTAATTTCTTATTTAAATAAATATTGTGCATGGTAAATAATTTTTGTTGTATTATTTAATTGTTGTTGGATGTATTTAATTATTTTGGACTTATTTTAGTGGACCCAACTAGTGTAGTTTGGACCCATGGACCAACATGAATTAATTAGTTAGACTTGGCCCATTTAGAAAGCCCATGGTTAAGGAGATGGATTAAATTAATTAAGTGATTAGACTAGAAGCTTTCTTCCTTAATTATTTCTTCATGAGAGGCCCCAAGGGGTACATTGGACATTTTATAATTGCTTGGGAGAGGGGCAAGGCCGGCCTATTAAAAGAGGGGGGAAATTTCTCTCTCCTCTCATTCTCATTCCAAATCTAGATCTAGAATTTCCCACTCCCAAATTCCCTCCATTCCCATTCCAATTCCCTACCAAATTCATTCCAAATTCTTCCTAATTCACCATTAGAGAAGGAGGAAGCAAGGATCTAGAAGAAGGAAGCAAGGATCTACAAAGAGGAGCAAGGATCTACAATTTGGAAGCAAGTTCTTCTCAATTGGAGGTTTCATTGGGAATCCATCTCCCAATAGGTATAATTCAGATTTTCCCATTTAAATAGCTTCTAAATCTGAGATTTAATCATGTAAAATCAACCTATATGTATGTACTACCCATAGGACTTTGTTTTGTGTTTATAGGAGACCCTGGCTCAAGAGGGACTTATCCCAACTGAGACAGTTGACCCTGGAGTGTAGCTTGTAGTATGATAGTATTCTTTTGTACTGGATTTATCTCCAGCTTATTTTTGTTATTCTTCAGACTCATTGATATATTATTTTAAACTCATGAGTTGATGACTATTATATTCTTATCTGATCCGTGTTCATTCTATCTTAGTTCTGTGATTGAGTACACTATCTTTTGGTGGTTCATTATATTAGATAGACTTTCTAGACAGTGTTCTACCGCCGATTCTGCGGCGTAGGCTGGGCGTTGTTTCCGACTAGTACCCTTACTCCGGGTGCGGGTCGTGACAATCGTAATCTTCAAAAATTTAAACAACAACATATAAATTCAAATCAAATCCATCAAAATCAATATTTAAATTTAAATTCAATCTATCATAATCTATTCTCAAACTTCAAATAATCAAAATTTAACGGTAATGATATAAAGGAAAAGAGAAGTCTAAAAATATATACATCACACATCCATGAGTCTAGAATCTAAACATCAACATAAGAAATCCAAATAAAATATACAACTCAAAGTGTCTCAAGTCTATAATCTAACTACAAATGAATGCTAGACTCTAAGTCTCCACCAATGGGTCCAATACTGGAATAGGATCCTCCTGAAGCTTCTAGGTGAAATCCCCGTCTACTCCAAGTCCGTAATAAGTGGGGCAAAAAGCCTCGAGATCCTCTAAAAAATATTATCCAGTCAGGATTGGAGCAAAGCACATAAACTAACTACAGTTTCATTAATTTTACCAAGACTATAAAACAGTAAGCAATAAAAATACAAGACAGGAGAAATAAAGGACAATAAGAAAACTGGTACGCAGATAATTATCTCACAGGTAATGATGAACTGTAAATGAACAAGGAATAACTATATCAGTAGGTGTAAACTGGAATAGAGATATAAGTAACTACTAAGTGCCTTAAAATATTAGTTATTATGTGATCGGCTTGGGACGGATCAGGCTCTACCATATATGATTGACTATGCATAAGTACAGGTAAGGGGATCAGACCAATCATATACGGGAAGCTATGCACAAGTAATAAGATCAGGCTACACCCTTGTATAGTGAGGGTGAGCTATACACAAGTAGGTGGTGTATGATCACATAATCAACTAATACTTCCCCATCCCCGGTTAGTACAATGGATCCAATCATGACTTCTCATGACCGGTATCTATGATACTAATCCGTGTATCCACTATGTCAAAAATCAAGCATAACACTACGTACTAAAATTATAGTAATCGTCAAAATAAAAAAACTGTCAAAGAATGTACTCGCTTGTGGTCCTGAGCAAGGTGTGAGGATCGATGCCCAAAATGGAGCCACAAACCTAAACATCAAGTATTGCTGTTAAATGGGTGAAATAAAGAATGAGCATGATGAACTAACTAAAATGAGATTTCTAGGCCATGTCTAAATCCACACTTGTTAATACTAGGTCAATACTAGGTCAATAGCTAGTCACACTAAGTTTTCTAGTCATAACAAGGCTAACTAGTCTATATTAGTGAATAGTAGTCTAATACTAACTAATTATTAATACCAATATCTAACTAGATCTCATTACCTAGTACTACTAAATATTAGCCTATCTAGGATACTATACCACCTTAGATAACCATCATCAACTAACACTCTCATTTACACTTGACACCAATTGGTATCAGTGATACTTCCACAGTCAATACTCAAAACTGCCACCTCTCACAACTATAAGCACTTACCTGCACTCGAGTATTACAAGATACACTAACATACTAATCATGCCTCTAACCCAGCCTAACATTACCTTAGCCTATAGTACCATCATATAGCTGAACCCAATCCTCACAACTAACCTGATACCCCTATATCTTGATACTCTAATTAGTTAGGATACTGCACATAGCACTCAGCCAAGCACTATCTACACATCAGGTATTTCCCATGCTTACTGCTACTACCCTCTTGATCACAACAACACTATCACTCCAACTCCAGCTCAGTCACTTGTGGACTACTGATACATCCAAGTTCCTGTACCTAGATTTATAATATACTCATCCTACTAACTCCCAGACTAATCTACAAATCCTCCTCATCCTACTGAATGCCAATGATCTAAAACCTACCCATTGCACAATGGAACTTGAACACCACCCTTCACCTCAAGCCTGCAGTTAGCAAGGCCTGTATTGTACACTGAGTTTCCCCCTAACCCGTACTTAGAACTCCCATACTAATACATGTCTGCACACACACACATCCATTAGCCACTTAACAGTGCACAAAGTTCAGTACAGGTCTTGTTGGCCCAATATTTATGTTGAGTTTTTGAATATGGCTAATCGATTAAGTTTAGCATTATGGTAATTGATCAATCACTATAGTATCTTCTACTTAAACTCAGTATTATCTAGAATATAATATTTATACTTCTGTATATTTTCTTGTTCGTCTAACATGTACTTACAGAAAGTAATAAACAAGATAAGCAATGGACGTATGCTATATGACGATAAGCCAAAAACGGTGTTATACCAGAAGATTTAGTCCAACCGCCTATGATTTATCTGGAGCCTCGCATCCGGGGGTTCCACTGTCCAGTCAGCGAATGGGGGTCGAGGGGGCAGTGCCCCTCGTGGGGGTTCGGGGGCGAAGCCCCTGAAAGGTATTCGGATTCCTAGATCTGGTTATCTTTGGACAACTGTCGCAAAGAAAAAAAAGTATTTTCAAGTCAGCAGATGTTTCAGAAGTTTGGCGTCATCAGTGCTCTTGGTTTTCATATATAATCTTTTATTTATTGAGTCTAGAATCGATGTAAGGCTGAGTTGTACTGGCAAATCAAAGTACCTATACCCAGATACCTAGTCCACTCAAATAAACCAAAGAACCTATCCACCAAGTCAGGCCACATTTATTTACAAATTCTACCATACTAAGAGACCGAACTCGGACCGAACTCGTATCGAACTCGGACCAAACTCGGTTACCTTTTTGGTATAAAATTAACCAGTTCAATTAGCTTCTGATTTCTTGGCCCAACGGTTGAAATTTTGAATTAAATTCCATCATAATTCTGGCCGGATTCGGTTTGCCAATACCCTATAAATAGGATTAGATTTTCACATTTCTACTCACTCAACCTTTCTCTATCTTTCTATCCTATAATAAGTAAACCCTCAGAGCCTAAATTTTCTTATCACCAAGATTAACTCCCTAGCCTTATAAGTGCCAAGTGTGATCTCGGTCTAGAAGTCTACAGAGTTATAAAGAGCTTGATTCATCAAGCCCCTCTTCTGTATGAAGTTGCGAGCCTTCGGATCAAAACTCGTAATGTGTGAAGTTGCGAGACTTCGGATAAAATCTCGTGGTATAAAGAAGTCGGCAAGCCTTCAGATCAAAGCTTGTGATTCACTATTAGTGATTATAGTGAATAAAACTTCGAGCAAGAGTTCTCGGGACTGGACTAGTCCTCTCAGAGAAAAACTAGTATACTTTACGTTGTTTGTATTTGCTCTCTCTTACTCTTACTGCTTTACATTATTGTCTTGCATATATACTGTTAGTTGGTAGCTGCCTTCACTCTGCTTAATTTTTAATTGGGTAGATTATTCTGATGTACTCTATTCACCCCCCTCTAGAGTTGCTATACATGATCCTTCAATTGGTATCAGAGCAGGTAATCTTTTATTTAGTTTCTAATCCTAATTGCTCCTTCAATTGGTATCAAAGCAGGTACTCTTTATATAGGAACTATTGCTCATACCAATTTCTCCTACAATTGGTATCAGAGCAAGTAGTCTCTTATTTAGTTTCTGATCCCAATTGCTCCTTCAATTAGAATAGGAATAGGCACTCTTGATATAGGAACTATTGCTCATACCAATTTCTCCTATAATTAGTATCAGAGCATGTAGTCTCTTATTTAGTTTCTGATCCCAATTGCTCATTAAATTGGTATATGTGCTAGTTCTTTTGATATAGGCTTAAGATTATAAGAGACTTATGACAACTGTTAGATCTATCCACACCAACAATGTTGAAGGCCAGTCCATAAATAGGCCACCCCTATTTGATGGTACGAACTACACATACTGGAAGACGCGTATGAGTTTCTATTCAAAATTACTTAATTTTGATCTTTGGTCTGTTATAATAGATGGATACAAGAAGCCACCTAGAATAGTTGTAGATGGCAACCTTGTAGAGAAATCCTATGATAAGTACACAGACACTGAAAAAAAAAGCTAGTCTTGATGCTAAAGCTATTAACGCTCTATTTTGTGTTGTAAACAGAATTAAATTTAACAGGGTCTCCACTTGCGGCACTTCACACGAAGTATGAAAACTTCTTGAGGTCACTCATGAAGGAACCTCCCAAGTGAAGGAATCAAAACTAAGTCGTCTAACACAAGAGTATGAAGCATTCAAGATGAAGCAAGATGAGACAATCACTCAAATGTTTACGAGATTTCTCGACATCGTCAACCCTCTATCATCTCTTGGCAATAAGTACAGTAATCATGAAAAGATTCGCAAAGTACTCAGGGGACTCATCAAGAACTGGAATCCTAAGGCTACTGCAATCATAGAAGGGAATAATCTCACCACGGTGATCCTCGAAACACTAATGGGAAAGCTGATGACTTACGAGCTAAACCTTGAAGAATTTGAAGAGTCAACTCCTAAAGAGAAGGCCATCGCATTAAAGGCGCATTATAAAAGATCCTCTGACGATGCCTCTGAAGATGAAGAAACCGATGATGATTCAGACAATGAGGATCTGGCCCAAATTTCTAGGAAATTCGTCAAACAATTCTTGAAGTTTGTAAAATCAAACCAAAAGTAGAAAAATCTTGAAGAAGAACCAATTTGCTACAACTGCAAAAGGCCAGGCAACATGATGAAAGATTGCTCCAAAGTAAAAAGAAAAAATTGATATGAACGATCAAACAAAAGAGAATTTTTGTCTCACAAATATGCAAATACAAGCATCTGGTATAAAATTGAAGCTAGCGATTTAGAAGAAGAAAGCCCTCGACATGCTGCAAAAGTATGCTTAACAGCATTAACTAACACGGTAAAAGATAATCCTTTACTTAAAGAGTTTTCTTATAATGAATTATCTGATGCTTTTAATAATTTATTTGAAGATCACAAGAAGCTTATGTATAAGTATAAGCAAGCCAGAAAAGATATTAAATCTTATCAGCTTAAGAATGAAAAGCTTACTTGTCTACTAAATAAAGCTAGAGACTATTCCTCTTCTGATGATTTTGTTTATATCTCCAAACTTAAGCTTAGCTTACAAGAAGCACTTGACTGCTTTGATGAAAGTAATCAAGAAAATGCTAAACTTAAGAAGGACTTAAAATAGAAGAAGAAGAAGTACTCTAATGCCACACTTAAAATTGATGCTCTTACTGCTAAATATGATAATTTATATGCTACCTCTAAAAAATTAGAGATTAGATTGGGAAAGCAGGTCATACAACCTACTACTTAGTCTAACATGAGATACATGGCTAAACAAAAGAGCACTCACAATAAGACACCAACAAGCAAACTAAATGCTTCACACTATCATGTACGTAGAACACAAAATACTTTACATAATCATGTATTTTATTACAAATATCCATGCAAGACACGTCACACCACTTCACATACTCATCATTCTTTACCTAACACAAATGCCTATGCTATATGTCATTATTGTGGTTTAAAAGGACACATTTCACATTAATACAAGGCTAAAAAATTGGTTGATATGAATATGTATAAGTGGGTTCCTAAAGCTAACAAATATGGATCCAAATCTTGGATACCAAAGTCTCTACCTAATGATGTAGGTAGAACACTTTGTGTCAAAATTTAGCACCAAGGAGAATGTTGGTGATTACAAAGCTACAAAGGTCTTCTACCAAGTAATTGCACCAACATAAGTATGGCCACTTGAGCCACTTTGGTAATATGCTAATTAATTTTTCTTAAATTACTATAATTAAATAATTTAGCATATCTCATATTAATATCTTTTAGTTGGTATTTATTTAAATTAATGAGAGATGTGATACTGGCATGCTTAGTTAATTTTCTTATAATCATTTCTATTCAGCATGACTAGTTGATTAGCCTCAGAGATTAGTTCACACTATAGAGTTATTTACTTTTGATTAGTATGACACAATTGTCTATACATGATTTATATCTTTTAGTAAACTTTATTCGTCAAGAATTAGAATTCTAGATTTTAATGTTGTATGATATTATAATTAGATATATACCTATTAAATCTAAGTTCTTTAAAGTTAAGATTACTTTTGGTTATAAGCCGAAAGGGCCCTTCTGTCAAAAATATGTAAATAGCCTAAGCGACACGGTACTTAAGTGTCTTCGGACCACCGCTAGCTGTGATCCGACCCCTATAGCTAACCTAAGATGATCAATACTTTATTGAATAATAATTTATTAAGATTTATTTGCAATTGTTTCCATAATACAACAGTGAATCTAATTAAGTCCTACTTTTGATTTAAAGTTGACAACTTTTAGTATAGACTGTAACACTATGACTTTTAGTAAATACTACTTGGTTTTTGTAATTGTTTCAAAACTATGCCACTTAGTTTTAATTTTAATTTAGACTTCTGACTAGTTGCAATGATATGCATATTTTTCTACTACATGATTGGATGCTAGACTATGATTGGGATATCTGAGAGAAGTTGTTTCATTATCTCTTGCATATGACTAAATATACATATTCATTTATGCTTCTCTTGTATTATTGTTACCCAATATTTCTATATTAATGTTCTGCATCTAGTTAGTTTTCTACAATTGGTATCTAGTTTCTAATTGGTAAGTATACGGTTATGATATGCATGTCATTATTCTACATATGGTGATATTCTAGCTACTTACTCCTGATTTACCACATGATCATATTATATGCTTTATGTTACTCACCTTGTCTTCATGATACACACTTTGTTTACGGTAACAATATATTTTGACAAAGGAGAAGAAATATGTCAAATATGTGCATATTCGCCAATGTCGTACTATGGGGGAGCTTATGCACATGTAGAAGATTCGGTAAGGATTTGTATCAATATCTCCTATTACGGGGGAGATTCTTTTTTTTCATGTCAATGCGGGGGAAGTAAATTTAAGTATGTAAGTGTATGTTTAAGTAGTATACATATAGTGATTTGTGCTTATTAATTTTGATATATGCATCGATTATATATGTCTTAAACTTAACTGATTTGCCATAATAAAAAAGGGGGAGATTGTTGGCCCAATGTTTATGTTGAGTTTTTGAATATGGCTAATCGATTAAGTTTAGCATTATGGTAATCGATCAATCACTATAGTATCTTCTACTTAAACTCAGCATTATCCAGAATGTAATATTTGCTTCTATATATTTTCTTGTTGGTCTAACATGTACTTGCAGAAAGCAATAAGCAAGATAAGCAATAGACATATGCAATATGACGATGAGCCAAGACGACGTTATACCAGAAGATTTAGTCCAACCGCCTACGACTTATCTGGAGCCTCACACCCGGGGGTTTCGCTACCCGGTCAGCGGATGGGGGTCGAGGGGGCAGTGCCCCTCGTGGGGGTTCGGGGATGAAGCCCCTGAAAGGTATTCAGATTTCCAGATCTGGTTATCTTTGGACAATTGTCATCAAGGAAAAAAGCGTCTTCAAGTCAGCAGATGTTTCAGAAGTTTGGCATAATCAATGCTATTGGTTTTCATATGTAATTTTTTATTTATTGAGTCTAGGATCGATGTAAGCTGACTCGCACTAGCAAATCAAAGTACCTATACCCAGATACCTAGTCCACTCAAATAAACCAAAGAACCTATCTACCAAATTAGGCCACATTCATTTATAAAGTCTACCATACTAAGAGACCGAACTCGGGCCAAACTCGGACCGAACTCGGTTACCCTTTTGGTATGAAATCAACCAGTTTAATTAGCTCCTAATTTTTTGGTCCAACGGTTGAAAATTTGAATTAAACCCCATCCGAATTCTGGCCGAATTCGGTTTGCCAATACCCTATAAATAGGATTGGATTTCCATATTTCTACTCACTCAACCATTCTCTATCTTTCTATCATATAGTGAGTAAACCCTCAGAGCCTAAACTTTCTTATCTCTAAGATCAACTCCCTAGCCTTCTAAGTGCCAAGTGCGATCTCGGTCTAGAAGTCTACAGAGTTATAAAGATCTTGGTTCATCAAGCCCCTCTTCTGTGTGAAGTTGTGAGTCTTCAGATCAAAACTCGTGGTGTGTGAAGTTGCGAGACTTCGTATCAAATCTCGTGGTGTAAAGAAGTCGGCAAGCCTTTAGATTAAAGTTTGTTATTCACTATTGGTGATTATAGTGGATAAAACTCCGAGCAAGAGTTCTCGGGACTAAACTAGTCCTCTCATAGGGAAACCAGTATATATTATGGTGTTTGCGTTTGCTTTCTCTTACTCTTACTGTTTTACATTACTGTATCACATATACACTGTTAGTTGGTAGCTACCTTCACTCTGCTTAATTTTTAATTGGGTAGATTATTCCACTGCACTCTATTCACCCCCCTCTAGAGTTTTCATATGATCCTTCAGGTCTTTGGCACTCGAGCAGCAGGTCACACTGCATATAATCCAACTATCACCACACTCTAACAATAATTGTTGCTTGCTGTGCTACTGCACCTGGGAAGTGTGTCCTTGCTCTGGAACTAAAACTCCCAACCCAAAATACCTACCTTACTGAACATCAATTCCACACCCTGCCTACACACACATGCAAACTCCTCTATGGCATTCAACCCAAGCCTAAGTCTTGCACACTGCTATCCCTTCAATGGTGTAAGTATCAGCGATCAATCACCTTGTTGTTAGTATTGCTCCCTAACTTCTCCTACCCGATACCACACAGACACACTGCTATTCTCCAAGCTAACCTGACCCCACACCTTGATCCATCAGCACACTAACAACAACAACAACATCAACTAACTGCAGTGCACATGGATGTGCACTGCTCCCCGAGCCTAACTGCTCCCTGCAAAGCAACACTCATGCACTCAAATACACAAAGCACGAATGCAAACACCCAAACATAAATACTTAACACACATATACCAATATATATACACTAATGTATAATATATATTGTACATATAAACCATATAATCAAACACCTATAGTGCAAGGCTCAAGATACCCTCTATAGTGTCATTATATCAAACACTAGTGATACACCCCAACTAGAATGTCAAAACTTATAACACTCAATCATAACTAATTATACATATCAAATATATTTATAAATAACTATTAGAACTTGCTACAAGAAATTAGAACTCAAAAGCACAAAATCTCTAAATTGGAGCCCCGTATCACACAATATCACAATACGGCCTACCCGTACCCAATTATGGATACGTAAATATCCTAACATGACCAATCTAACTCTAATTAGGTATATCAAACCTAATGACAAATACTTGGTGTTCCATTCTCGGATCTCTCAAAATGGACACCAAACTCAATACATAATTCACAAATAGGGTCATTAGGAGTTCAAACTCCTTCTTATGGATAGCCCTGATGCGTGGGTACATTTTAAATGCTCTAAATTATCAAATAAAACTAATTAGAGAAAATGATTTTAGAATTTACCTATTGGGAGATTGATTCCCAATGAAAGCTCAAAAGGACACGGTATGGACACAAGCACCAAGCCAAACCTCCTTCTCTCCAAGATCCTTGTACCCACTAGCTTCTAGGTCTTTTAGATGATGGAAATGAGAGGAATTAAAATTAATTTGGTAGAATTTGGAAGAGGAATGAAGCTATTTGGGGAAGAACCCTAATTTGGAAATAAAGGGATGAAGAATGAGAGGAGAGAGAGATGTTCACCCTCAAAATAGGGCCTGCCCCCTCTTCCCAATTCCTCAAGTAAAGTGAAATACCTAGGATATCCCTTGGGGTTGTCATGAAGAAATAATTAAGGGTGAAAGCTTCTCTTCCTAATAAAAATTAAGACTAAACATTAATTAATAAAATTGGTCAACTAGTTTGGGTCAAATGGGCTAGTACAACTAATAGGTTAGGTCCAATAGGGTCTAGTCTAGTCAATTAGTTTAATCACTAACCACTAATAATAAATTAGTCATATCATATAGCATGCATATTTATATAAATAAATATTATAACTCAAAAATTTAATAATTCTAAAATAACATAAATATCCCTATTCTAGAAATATGGTAGTGACAGATTATATTATCTTGCACCTGATACTTGCAGTTCCTTTTCTCTTCCACTTCATATTTGTACTGGTTATGCTACATTGCTTACATTACCTGTCTCTCTTTACTAGTTACTATTATATCAGTGTATTGCTTTATCATCATACATTTCATCCTCTATCTCTTTACTAGTTACTATTATATCAGTGTATTGCTTTCTCATCATACATTTCATCCTCTATTTAATATTTTATAGTCTTTGTCAATTAATTGGAAATGTTATTGGGTTGTACTCGTTCCATCCTGAATAGATAATATTTTTTAGTTGATTTGGAGGATTGGTGTTTGACTCACTACGGACCGCAGGAGGAAGCAACAGCAATAGACCCTATAGTTCAGGAGTGTTTACTGGGAGGTCTAGCTGATGTCACCAACTATATTTTATGACCCACACCCGGTGTGATGGCACTAGTACGTATGGATACGTCCAGCCTACGCCATAGCATCGACGGTAGAACGATGTCTAGGTCACTAATAATATCTAATATCTCACCCAATATATATAAAACATGTCAATGATAGATATCTCAACTCCATACGGAGGACAATATGACAATATATATGATAATTAATACTCAATCATAATAACTAGAGAAAGATAATGGCATGATATGGAATAGAAAAAATAGAAATCACAAGTCACAACTACAACCAAATCCAAGTCTAATAGTCTAAGCACAAATAGTCTCAATATATATATAACATGCCAAAATGTCTAAGATGGAGACATATCCAGTACAATAATAAAAATAGCTAAGTCTCTTCAATGGCTGACACTAGATCCTTCTGCTCTAAGGGTACTATCTCAGCTGGCTCGCCATCCTGTGGTTGTAGTGTGTAGGATACCAGTCCTCTAAATAATTATCTGAAAAATATATCCAGTCAGGATTGGAGCGAAGTACAAACTAATAACAGTTCCAATAAATGACATAAGCTATGAAACAGTAATAGCAATAAAAATAAATGATGGAAAGTAAGTGAAATAGTAAACATCACGAAGGAAATATCACGACAAGTAATAGAAATAACCGAAAGCAATATGGTAAGGAAACATCTTTGAAATAAACTAGAATGAAAGGAACTATAATAATAATAAGTGCCTTGAAATATTAGTACAATATATGATCAGCTTGGGCCTAATACGGTCTATAAATAAAAGAGAACTAGCTCGACCACACGTGAGTTGCTTGATCAGCTAGTTATCACGAGCTATAAGGTATGATCACATATCCACTAATACTCTCCCTGACTAGTACACGGATCCAAATCACAATATATTATAACAAATAATTCATGATGCACGGTCTATAATATCATGCATGATGATCACAGTCTATATAATTACGAAGATATCATGGTAATCACTGAGTAATCATGAAGAATAATATCTCATGATGGGGATCCACGTATACCAATCTGTGTAACATCATGTCAAGAATCAAATATCTCAATACTAAATACTTGTAACATAGAGACTATCAAATAAAAAAACTATCAGAGAATGTACTCGCCTGAGGTCCAAAACAAATAATATGACTCGATGTCCAAACTGGTGTCATACAGACCTATATATGAAATTCTATATCATTTGGGTATATTGGAATGATAAACAAGCTTAATAGGTCAATATAGGTCAAACTAAGTCAAACTACATAAAAGGGTTGACTTTTAGGGTCAAACTAGTCAACACTAGTCAAAGATAGGTTATACTTAAGTTTTTAGGCCAATACTAGTCAATCTAGTTAATATCACTAAGTATCTATATAACCTATATATACTAGTTAATAATATTAAGTAACTTGTATATAAAACTTATAATATACTAGTATTACCCAATATCTAGAATTACCTTAGTTATTAACACTTACCTATACTTGGTGTCTATGATACCACACTCTAACTTTCTTCAAGTATCTAGGATACCCTCAATAGCATATAACCCCTTGGTATCACTTTACCTATACTCAATACCTTATCCTGGGCTATACCTAGGTATCATAAATACCTTAGCTAAATATATCATTACCTATCTTCACTCAGGTATCTTGACTTATAACTAAGTATTTGAATACTTAATATTAATACCTAAGATACTCAATCCTATCTTGATACTTTAATATAACATAATACCTATGATACCTACTCTTGACCTTTCTAATGATCCTTGGTTCTAATCTCACTGATACTAACCTACACTTCTCACACACTAACTCACATAAACCCCTAACATCTGAACTCACTTAATACACTTTCTTGAACTTGTGCATCAAACTATGCACTCTCACTTCTCCCAACTGGCACTCAATTACCTGGTTGTGTTGTGCATTGTTGCACACTTAATACCCACACTTCACATCAACCTATACTTCTTACTGCATTGACCAACACCAGACACACACACAAGGATCTGATACACATTGATAATTATTATCTTTACTTGATTCACACCTTCTGTTGCATCCTATAAGTCGAAGCATACCCCATAGCTTTAGACTTGCACATTCCCCCTACTAGCTACTATTGATGTCTTCTCCAAACACCCCTACATGCATTCACCAATATACGACTGTACTCCCCATCACCTGCACATGTGCTTCTGCCCCATACTTCCATCACCTACACACAGGGTATCACAAC
Organism: Iris macrosiphon; assembly: GCA_036927795.1. Classification (NCBI taxonomy): domain Eukaryota; kingdom Viridiplantae; phylum Streptophyta; class Magnoliopsida; order Asparagales; family Iridaceae; genus Iris; species Iris macrosiphon. Next base: position 96,474,109 of record JAYESA010000006.1, read on the forward strand.
ACAGTTGTAGCAATCAACTCATGCACATGTGAAAACCCGATACCAATAACAATCTACTACTGCAGTTGCTATTTCCTATTACAATGCAGCTGCTGACATGCTCCAATTCGAGCACCCTTATGACTGCACACATATGCATCCATGCACCATCACAAGTCTGTAACATACCTCAACCCCATTGTACCACTGTTTGCCACATACACTCCACACACACACTTGTACACACAGCACAATATGCATACAAGCCACCTTATATACATCTAAGCTCTTAGACACACTAATACATATATATGTGTATACCTTATTATATATATAACACCAATTGATATGTAATTCTAATACTCAATAAGTACATACACACACCTATAAAACCCATTGGCATTCCACCAAACACTTGGTGTGCCAACATGAGTATCACTCACAAGCTCATGATACACTTACGACACGCACCCAAAACATTGATACTATCACTCCTAACACCTAGAACATATCTAAAATACCAAATACAATATGAATAATATAAGTAATAACTATTCTAATACAAAATAGAGAAATTGACATGTTAGAACTCAAATTACATAAAAATACTCAACCTACACCACTGTATCATGGTGTATCATGATACGAACTTCCTGTATCCATCTGTGGATACACAAATCCTCTCAAATCATGAATCACACCTAAAATTACCTATGCAATATTTCTACAAACACCTAGTGGTCCAAATTCAAATTTTTCCCAATTTGGCCATAAAAGTCAATATAACTTTCACCATAGGCCTGTTATGAACCTAGTTTCTCTTCCTATGGGTAGCCCTTAGCAAAGGGGAGGTCCCTGGGGGTCTATTACACTATTTAGAATTGAAAAGATAAGAGAAATATGGATTTTACCTATTGAAAGATAGATTTCTAATGCAACACACCAAGAGGACATAAATAGATGGATGGATACCTCATTCAAGCAAGCTTCACATCAAAACTTTCCTTTGCTCCTCCAAGCTACTTAGAATAGATTTAGAGTAAAGAAATGAGGGTGAATTTGTTAGGGAATAGATTTGGAATAAAGTGAATTTGGGAGAAAATGGAGGTGAGCTAATTTGGAATAAAACTAAGTTAAAATGAAGAGGAGAGAGTCTCTCTCCCTAATTAATAGGGCCGACCACCTCTATCCCCTAATACAAATATAAAATTCCCAAAATTCCCTCCTAATTAGTCATGAAGGTTTAGCAATAAAGTGGTTTAATTAAATAAGTGTTCTAATATTAATGGAAGGAATTATTAAATATTATCTCTAATTTAATTAGTCAACCATGACTAAACTAATTGGTTACACTAATGGATCATGACAAGTCTAGTTGGGTTCACTTAGGTTCACTAACAATTAGTCTAGCTAATGGCTAACATACAACCATTCAACTATATTAAGTATACATGTAATGTAATAATACTAAATATTATGAAATAAAGATATAACAATAATTAATAATATGAAATAACAAAAATACCACTCTCCAGAAAAGTGGTAGTGACACTATTTTAGTTATATTTACTTAGCACTTTAGTACTGGATCTGTCTCCAGCTTTTAGACTATTGAGATATTATTATTTGGACTCCTAGACTTGTGTTGTTATTGCTAGACTTATTTAGATTTGATATTGATGTTAATATTGAGGACTATCTAGTATTGTGAGTTTGTGACTTCTTTGCTTTATATCATATCGTGCTATTTTTTTCTTATAGATTATTATGATTGAGTATTATTATATTTTTATTATCTTGTACTTCTTATGGAGTTGAGATATCATTGACAGGTTATGATATATTATTATGTGAGATTGATAGATAACATTGTTAACTTAGACAACGTTTTGCGTCGTTGTTACAATATAGAATGGACGTTGCCACGTACTCGTGCCCCGATCATTCGGGTGCGGGTCGTGACATAACACAATCATTTGTTGATATTGAAGATCACCTAGAGGATCATGTATAGTTTATCTAAAATGGTGTAGAAATATGTAAAGAACCTAAAGAAAAGTATTTAGAACATCAAAAGGCATTCAATTATGAGAGAAATTATTATTTACCTATGAGAAAAAATTGCATAAATTAGTCCAAACAAAGCCTTCTTCAAAACAGTTCAAGATTTGACCTTCGGTGTTTGATGCTCCTTGTACAGCTTGTATGGGTTGTTTTAGGAGTTGTGATGGCTAGGGTAGATAGTAGATTTATATGAGAGAATGTTAGATGGTTGTAGAGGTGGTTTGGGGGCTGTGGAGGTGGAGTGACCTGAGAAGGGGATAGGCTAAATTCGGATTTAGCATAGACATTTATGGTGGAGGGATTGTTTTGAGGGAGTTAGAGTGAGTTTTGGTGGAAGATTTGTGAAGAGAGAGTGTTGATAAAAGGGAGAGGAATAAGTGTAATGAATTTGAGAGGAAAGAACTAAGTGTAGAGGGATTTAAGGCTGGATTGGTTGGGACTAGTTGAATTCGAATTCAGACTAGGTAGGTGATGAGAACATAAAATATCATATTTTTATTCCTTAATGTATACTCCTTTATGCTCATTTAATGTCTAAAGATACTCATTATTTTTATATTTTGATCTAGGATACAATTGGAGTCACTAAAAGCAAAATGGAGCTAATTATCAATTCTGGACAGTTCTGACACCTTGTAGAAAAATGGTCATAACTTGCTCATCCGAAGTCCAATTGAGCTGATCCAAATTGATTCGGAAAGCTAAGTGATAGAGGCACAATTTTGCTATTTTGATTTTCCCGAGATTCTGGCTACATCATGGACCAAATCACGCTTGAAGTTGAGACAACTATGCTGTGCACAAAAAGTGGAGTTGATATAACCATTTCCCAACTTATTCAAAGATTTTATTTTATTGTTGGGTTGTTGTAACTCTTAGAGAATTTTTGGGAAGATATTGTGATCTTCAAACACTTATTTAGAGTGTATAAAAGGGGTAGAGATCAAGAGAAAAAAGGGGAACAACACACAACTCTTCTTCCTCTTCTCCAATATTCTTTTGAAGTTTTCTTGAACATGCGGAGCTAAAAGTCTTGTTGGTCGAAGAAAACGGAAGCCTCGGAATGAATAAAAACTTGTGAGATCTAATTTGTGTTTATATTTTTTATTTGTGCTTTAAGTATCGAATATTTTCTTATGCATATTTTTATGATTATCTTGTTTAATGACTAGGATGCATACTAGTTTATTATTCATGACAATCTAATGCTAAATTAGATATCGAATCCGTAATTGTTCGATCCCTCTAATTTGTGAAGCAACCAAGATTTAATGAACTGCTTTGTTTTATTAGATCTTAGGAGGAAAAATTTTGACAAAATTAAATGCAACCGCATGTGCTTGTGTTGTTTTGCTTCATCGATCTCATCGAGTTTAATACGCTACTAGATTAAACCTTTAGCGCTTGTCTGGGGTTATTTAGTAGTTAAGGTTAATTAGATCGCTTGTTTTTAATTAATTATGGCTGAAGGAGATAGGAAAATAATTCCAACGATGAATATTCAAAGTATGAATTAATATATACTTGCATCGATGATCAGTTTTAAGATTCCAATGGTGGATGTTGACTGAGACCAACATTTATTTCTTTGATTGTTTTAATACTTTAATTATTTTTAGCTCTTTTTAATTTACTTTGATCTCCGGCAACGGCGCCAAAATTTGGCGTGCTGTCGTAGGCACCCAAAAATAAAACCTTTACTCTTGAAATAATATGTAGTAGTGAGAGTAAGGATCGTTCCCACGAAGAGTAATTAGTTTGATCTTTATGCTATGTAAAATAAGATTGGGGGAGAGTTTTTGGATCAAAGCAAATTAAAAAGAGCTAAAAATAATTAAAGTATTAAAACAATCAAAGAAATAAATATTGGTCTCAGTCAACATCCACCATTGGAATCTTAAAACTGATCATCGATGCAAGTATATATTAATTCATACTTTGAATATTCATCGTTGGAATTATTTTCCTATCTCCTTCAGCCATAATTAATTAAAAACAAGCGATCTAATTAACCTTAACTACTAAATAACCCCAGACAAGTGCTAAAGGTTTAATCTAGTAGCGTATTAAACTCGATGAGATCGATGAAGCAAAACAACACAAGCACACGCGGTTGCATTTAATTTTGTCAAAATTTTTCCTCCTAAGATCTAATAAAACAAAGCAGTTCATTAAATCTTGGTTGCTTCACAAATTAGAGGGATCGAACAATTACGGATTTGATATCTAATTTAGCATTAGATTGTCATGAATAATAAACTAGTATGCATCCTAGTCATTAAACAAGATAATCATAAAAATATGCATAAGAAAATATTCGATACTTAAAGCACAAATCAAAAATATAAACACAAATTAGATCTCACAAGTTTTTATTCATTCCGAGGCTTCCGTTTCCTTCGACCAACAAGACTTTTAGCTCCGCATGTTCAAGAAAACTTCAAAAGAATATTGAAGAAGAGGAAGAAGAGTTGTGTGTTGTTCCCCTTTTTCCTCTTGATCTCTACCCCTTTTATACACTCTAAATAAGTGTTTGAAGATCACAATATCTTTCCAAAAATCCTCTAAGAGTTACAACAACCCAACAATAAAATAAAATCTTTGAATAAGTTGGGAAATGGTTATATCAACTCCACTTTTTGTGCACAGCATAGTTGTCTCAACTTCAAGCGTAATTTGGTCCATGATGTAGCCAGAATCTCGGGAAAATCAAAACAGCAAAATTGTGCCTCTATCACTTAGCTTTTCGAATCAATTTGGATCAGCTCAATTGGACTTCGGATGAGCAAGTTATAACCATTTTTCTACAAGATGTTAGAACTGTCCAGAATTGATAATTAGCTCCATTTTGCTTTTAGTGACTCCAATTGTATCCTAGATCAAAATATAAAAATAATGAGTATCTTTAGACATTAAATGAGCATAAAGGAGTATACATTAAGGAATAAAAATATAATATTTTATGTTCTCATCAGTAGGGGTGGATAGGTGGAGGTGTAGAGGGAGATAGAGAAGATTTTGGGGAATGATTTGTGAAAAAAAATTGTTGGAGAGACGGTTAGAAAGAAATATTATTCAGGTGTTATGAGGTAAAAAGGTAAGGGGAGGTCATGGGTTAGCCAGCCACTAGGGGGAGGTAAAAATTTTGAGTGTTACAAACTCCTAGTGTGTAGGGAAATAGTTTGGGGGTTACAAATCTTTAGTTGGTTGAATTTATATTCACCAAATACTAAAAATAATGGATTTGTGTAAGAAAAAGGGTGTTTGGTGTTTGGGATGATAGGTGGGTGTTTGGTGTTTATGGTTGAGTCATGTTGGTGCCAATAGTTTAATTTGGTCTAGTCAAGTGTCATGAATGTTGCATATCTAAAATAGAGTACAAGAGTGTAAGTTTGAGAGTGACACAAATATCATAGTAGTAGACTAACTTGTCCAGGACAGAAATATGAATTTTATTACAAGACAAAATCTAGTGTTGTATTTCCAAAATTGAAACTATGGTAAGGTTCACCAACAATATCATAATTAAAATATGTAAAATAAATCCATTTTCCTAACCCTAATTACCCAAAATAAATATAATATCACACTAAACTATATATACCTAAATTTGGCAATGCTTCGAACTCTAATCGATCAACCTTACAGGTAATAAATGCCCACATACTACGACCAGACATGTTAAGCTCACTCTACTAACTCTCAAGAGCCAATTACCAATGAGTATATTCAGCCTCTCTGGCAATGTCTCGAACTCCAATCCAATGCATGTCACAAATTATACAGATATAAACGAATATAAAGCTCCCAAATCATACAATGCTATGGCAGAAAAAGATACGACGAGAATGTTACATGCCACTACGTTACCTAATGCCAAAGCCACCTCCAAGGACAAAGTAAAAGCTTGTCCTTGGCCCTGCTAAGCTCCCTGCTGCTGCCTCCCCTGAATACAGAACTACGCCTCTGCTGGCCTAACTGCTGCTACATATACATCTGAGCCTGCGTCGACAACGGACGTTGATCTAACGGCCTTACTGCCAATGATGGCCATCCAGATTGTATTGTCCTTGGTGTTGGCAATGCTGGGAACTGCTGAACTGGCCCTCCTGGCCTCTGCATCAATAGGCAAATGATCATCCTATGGTCTGCACTACCATACCTCAAACATAACCCATTCGCTGACCGACATACGTCTCTAGTGTGCCCTCCCTTACCATTTTCAGTTCCACAAAACTTCTTTAGAATTAGTTTTCTAAAGTCAATAATGGTTCCAGTTTTATGTTGGGGAGGTGTCTTAAGTTGTTCTATCACTGTTACTGAGGTAGCTTGTGTTACACTATGTCACGACCCGCACCCGAAAAATCGAGCATGAGTCGTGGGTACGTCCAGCCTATGCCGCAGCATCGGCGGTAGAACGATGTCTAGGTCTACTATCTAGCTAACAACCTCACGCAATTAATATAAGTACCTATCAAGATCTTAACTCCAAACGGAGGAGCAATATCATAAAGATAACACAATACTCAATTACGAATCTAAGCACGATAAGATAACAAAGAAGTATAACAACTACAAAGTCTAAATAACAACAACTAAAAACAACCACAATAATAATAATAATAATAATAATAATACAACATCCTGAATCATATGCAATACAATGTCTCAATCCAAAACCGGGGACAAACCCGGTGCTAAAAGCTAATAAAAATAACAACTGAGGTCCTAGTGATCTCGACTACCAACCCGGAAATCACTCCTAAACTAGGGGGTCCCTGTCTGCACCATCGACAGGCTGAGGTCCATAAAACGTCGGACACCAATCTTTCGGATCCTCTGGAAAAAATATGTCCAGTCAGGACTGGAGCAAGTACACCTCTAACAGCAGTTCCAGTTAAATGATAAAAACTATAAAGCAGTTGTAGCAAGTAGCAAGGTGAAGGAAATAAAGTATGAACAAGAAAATATACATGTATCACTGCTACATAAAGGTAAAGATGCATGAATATCAGAAGCAAAATAGTAATAACTGCAAGATATAAGAAATCTAAACTAAGATCAAGTATGTGCACAAGAACGTGTAGTGAGTCCAGAAAAAAATACATGTAATGAGTCACGTCCAGAAACTATAAGTGAGACCAGCAAAAAATGCAAGAGAGTCCAGACTAGAAAGAATAAACTCGTATCTTTGAAATACCTGGTTCGACATGTAAACGGCTAGGGGGTAAGTACGGCTCACCGCGCACTGGGTGCGCGGCTGCTATCATACCAGATTAGACCAGAGGGGGTGTCATGACCCGATTCCTTAGAATCGTTTGAGACGTCCCCCGAATCGTGACCGCCGTGCGGGCCTGGGGTTGCGCCCGCACAAGGCTTTAATGATTTGCATAGCAAGTACATATTCAGAGTACGCAGATAAATTGAAACACAGATTTGAAACATGGAAAAGTTCTCTTTATTGATAATGAACATCTATTACAAACTCCTGAACGAGTCAGCTAATATGCCAAACGGCTTACAAAAGAGATGACTCAAAATGAGATAGCAGTCCTGTACATTACATCCCTTTATAACTTCAAAATGTATAGACCTCCAGGCTGGAGGACGGCTTTGCCACGGAGCTGCATTTGTGTATGAAGAGTTGCAGCTTCTGGCTTCAAATTGCTTCAAGGGGCGCGGTAAAGATGCGCCGACAGCTGGACTGGATAGGGAAGACGACTTTGGCTCCTCGCTCGGTTCGCCTTAGTGCGGAGAACCTGTTTCAACGAGGGTCAGCATATCAAAACATGCTGGTGAAGGCGAGCTAGCCTGACTATACCAATTAACACGTTGTTTTAATGAAGCATGCATATTTGTGGGTTTCTATCTTGCCTTAGTTCATTTACAAGTAAGCAGCATATAGAATTTACTGAAATGAACGTGCCACCGTTCGGTGGATTTTACCTGCCCGTCTGAATTACCTGCACAATACTTACCATGCCTTCCCTGCCACGAAGACACAAGTTAGTATGCAACAGGTTTAAATATACACGTTGGGATCACTGGCTAGAAGCCATAATGGACCGTTTAGTCTTTGAACGAGGATGGTGTGCAACGAAGCACGTGAGGCGCTGCACGCCATCCCGTTCGCACGTAAGACTATCGTGAAGTTCCGCCCGGACCGGATCGGTGCCAGTGCCCCAGCGACCGTCCGCGGAACCCGTTACCTTGTGCACAAGTTGTCCGTGATCAATCGTTCGTGGCACGTTAACGTTGATGCAGTTGAGGCACGTGAACAAGATAAGCAACATTATATGATTCGTTTTGCATAGTCTTCCTGACAGTTTATTTCATAACAAGTGTATTCCATACTTAGCACAATTTATGGAAGAAGATACATTCTAAATAAACTTGAAGCATGTATAGAACATTTAAAATAAACAAGCATGCAAATTGAGTAACCGTTTCCCAGTTAAGTGACAAGCATAAATACCCAAGTCTATTCTCTTTTATCTTGGTTTCTTTTATTATTAACTTGGTATCGTTTGATCGGGGCAAAGGAGTGAAGCTTGGAAGCAGGGCTAGCTAATCGGGTTGGTAGCCACTCACTTAGAAGTTGGAAAGGAGAAGGAAAGAGGCGCTTTACGACTCCGCTCGCAAGCCGCCTACTGCTCGTTCACCTGCACACGAACAGCTCGATTAATAATTCTTCCTCTCTTTCCAATCTCGGAATAGAAGTGCAGTTCAATGAACGAAAATAATGAAAACCATCAAAACCGTTCAAGAAAAACAAGCAAATTCTAAAACCAACTCAAAGCACGAAAGCAACAAGCGACATCGAAAACCGAGGCAATAAAAGATAGCAGCGGAGAGGTCCCTCCTGACTCTGCCGCTAAGCCGATCCTTGGGGCACAGTCCACTGAATATGGGAATCAATTCCGAAGAAACAAATCCATAACAAGGACGAGTTCTTAATTCAATCTATCCCGATCGAACGATACCGACTTGTATTTCTTAGCCGTGCTCCCCGCACCGGGGGAACGGGGCGCTACATCCTACCCAACCAATTGGAAGTTTTATCCCGAAACTTAAGAACAATGCTTACCGTTAAGGGTGATGAACAGAATAGTTTGGGCAATCACGAATTCGGTGGGTGGAGTCACCGCAAATGAGACATTGCCCGAGTTTCTTGCGGCACTTATCGGACATGTGCCCTTGTTTCTTACAGAAATTGCACGAAGGCCCTAGGTTTGCTCGTTGTGGACTGCCGTGGGTAGGGCGCTTTGCAGCGGTATTTCCTCTATCGTTGCCTTGGCGTTTGTGATTGTAGGTATGCACAGCGCCGGTGGAAACGTGAGGATACTGCGGTTCCAGAGATAGGGCATGATTCATGACTTCACGCATCGTTCCATACTGATTATTGACCACGTGCCCATGAATGGCAGGGCGTAGACCGCCTTCAAACCTTCTAGCTTGACTCGCTGCATCAGGTAAATAGGCCCTAGCGAATTTTGAGAGTCGGTTGAATTCGGCAGAATAATCTTTAACTGTCATCCTGCCTTGCCTCAGTTGCACGAAGTTATTTTCCATTTGACGTTGTACTGGAGGGGGTATAAACTCCTCTTCAAACGCGGCACGAAAGGTCGTCCACGAGATCGCCTCCTCTCCGTGATCAAATTGGAGAGATCGTCGATGCACGTCCCACCAATCGTGTGCGTTGAGGCGGAGCTGTAGTTGCGCGTAGGAGACGCGCTTCTCTTCGGGGACCTCTAGCAGAGCGAAGTGATCTTCTAGTTCTGCTAGCCAATCTAGAGCTACCATTGGGTCCTCAGTCCCGTTGAATGGGGTGTTACAGACTTTCTTGAAGTGGCCCAAGTTGAAGGCAGTCACGTCCCTCGTCCTTGGAATTTGTGGCGTCTCTACTTCAAGCACGGGCTGTTCCACCGGAGTCGTTGCTGTTGCGACGGAATGGTTGGCAGCCAAAGTCTGAACGATCTGTTGCAGGGCATCTACCTGCTTCTGTTGGACTGAGAATCGGGTCTCTAGATTGCTCTCGAGCTTGGTTTGGTGAGCATCATCTCTTTGTCGTTGTGTTTCTAGCATTTGTAGCACCCGCTCAAGCGGGTCGACTTGAGACATGTCTCGTTGGCTTCGAGAGCTTCCCGAAGTACCCAAACTGCTTTCTTGTGTTTCGTTCGGTGCTTGCGCTGCAGATTGTGCTGGATCCATTCCTTCAAAAGAAGGTAAATTATATTAGAATCATAATGTATTATGGACTTATTGCATGAACATATCTCATTTTTGGCCTAGCGAGTTCAAGAGTTCGCACAGAAATTTGATCGTTAAAGGAACTTTTCCAGCACGAAGTCTAAGGAACTTGAATCTGTGCTATGATACCACTATGTCACGACCCGATTCCTTAGAATCGTTTGAGGCGTCCCCCGAATCGTGACCGCCGTGCAGGCCTGGGGTTGCGCCCGCACAAGGCTTTAATGATTTGCATAGCAAGTACATATTCAGAGTACGCAGATAAATTAAAACACAGATTTGAAACATGGAAAAGTTCTCTTTATTGATAATGAACATCTATTACAAACTCCTGAACGAGTCAGCTAATATGCCAAACGGCTTACAAAAAAGATGACTCAAAATGAGATAGCAGTCCTGTACATTACATCCCTTTATAACTTCAAAATGTATAGACCTCCAGGCTGGAGGACGGCTTTGCCACGGAGCTGCATTTGTGTATGAAGAGTTGCAGCTTCTGGCTTCAAATTGCTTCAAGGGGCGCGGTGAAGATGCGCCGACAGCTGGACTGGATCGGGAAGACGACTTTGGCTCCTCGCTCGGTTCGTCTTAGTGCGGAGAACCTGTTTCAACGAGGGTCAGCATATCGAAACATGCTGGTGAAGGCGAGCTAGCCTGACTATACCAATCAACACGTTATTTTAATGAAGCATGCATATTTGTGGATTTCTATCTTGCCTTAGTTCATTTACAAGTAAGCAGCATATAGAATTTACTGAAATGAACGTGCCACCGTTCGGTGGATTTTACCTGCCCGTCTGAATTACCTGCACAATACTTACTATGCCTTTTCTGCCACGAAGACACAAGTTAGTATGCAACAGGTTTAAATATACACGTTGGGATCACTGGCTAGAAGCCATAATGGACCGTTTAGTCTTTGAACGAGGATGGTGTGCAACGAAGCACGTGAGACGCTGCACGCCATCCCGTTCGTACGTGAGACTATCGTGAAGTTCTGCCCGGACCGGATCGGTGCCAGTGCCCCAGCGACCGTCCGCGGAACCCGTTACCTTGTGCACAAGTTGTCCGTGATCAATCGTTCGTGGCACGTTAACGTTGATGTAGTTGAGGCACGTGAACAAGATAAGCAACATTATATGATTCGTTTTGCATAGTCTTCCTGACAGTTTATTTCATAACAAGTGTATTCCA